>CM060931.1:614178211-616578211 GCA_030765085.1 Allium cepa
GGTGTTACTAACCCTATATCTAGTGAGTTACTCATCCTAGGATATTACTAACCCTATCTATGATGAGTCTTTACCCCAACAAAGCCAAGGTTCTCGCTTAACCTTCAGCTCTTGTACCAAATGTAATGATCTAGGCTTTTCAACCATCGACAGCGGCCACTTTCTACTGTAGCTGACACCGATACCTCACGCTTTGCTTTTACGGCCAGCCTCTCGACTAAAACCAACCCTTCGATACTCGATCTCATGGACATGTAGGAGCAAGAGTCGTCTGTTTTCTACCTAACAAGAAGCGAGAACCCCTATCATGCACGAACCTCAACAAACAAAGCGGATAATAGATTATGTCCATACGGTGATGAAGATCTTCAGCTCTCCTCTGGAAACTCCAACCATCTTCAATCTCACCCTGAAACTACTCGGATCTGACCCGAGTATTGAAAATACCCGGATCAGGCTTGATAAACCAGCGTGAGATACTCGAAATTTAAAATGATTATGTTATCGAAACCTTTGAGAAGAAAGGTATCTCATAAGACCACGCCTACACAGAAACACGGACAGGTTTTTACCTTATGATAACTAAAACACTTTTATATATCAAAAAGGTTGATATTATTTTTAATGACATTCTTTTGAAAATACTTTTCAAATATACTTATTCAAATAAGATATCAATATCTGGATTAAGTCTAAGGTAATATATCCGGACTGGGTCAATGTAATATACCGAACGGAATATATGATACCAAAAGGGGTAGCCGAAATGTTTGCAAGTCATTACAGCTATTTTGGAAATACAATCAAAACCATAAATCTCGTATTGGGATTGGATTTCCAACATGATAGGGAACTAGTGGAAAGATCAATCTGTATCCACGGCTTACGTCCATGACTTAGACGTCGTTATACAACAACACAAATGGCTAAAAGTGGATACAATCTGCGAATAAAATCCATGGACTCGGACTTCGTGCATCCCTACCATGAGCCTCAAACGTATCTGGTACCTGGGGCTCAGAACATCTGATAACCCAAATCACTACTATCCGAAATGCGAGCATACATATGACAACATAGAATCCCATCATAACCGGGGTGTGAGGCTCGTGAGGCTACGATCAATTTCTTCAAAGCAACGTTTTTCATACAAAGCCATGCTTTGATTATAACAGGTTCCACTTTGAATGCCACACTACCATTCCTTTGATCACTATTTGACTCCCACAAAAATACGACCCTTGAGCTCGTACGTCTCAAGGAGGGTGTTAAGCTAAGAGAAGTTGCTTTCTCCGCCACCACTGATGTACATTTGTAAAAGAAAAACGTTGTGTCTTAGAAATGCAATGTCGGACATTCGTCCATACAAGTTCGTTTTAGGACTGAACGAAACCGAAGGCACTTTCCTCGGCCATTACTAGGTGAGAAGGCTTTACACTCTGAAAAATCTCCATCACGAGGAGACCACTGGTATAAATAACTCTATAATGGGGGCCAACCAGAGCATGTTCAACAAGCAATCTTCATGTATGAAAATCCACGGTCTTCAATAATCATCATCTTCAACATGTCTTCACTTTCAAACGTATACATTGGTTCGAAGTGGTTTTCGGATAGGAATCAACCAAATCCGACTTCGGTTCCTTCGAAGCTAATCATCACTTAAAAAGATGTTAAGTTTATAAGTGGATATCAATCATCAATCAATTACTTCGTCTTTTAAATCAAATATCTTTCTTAGGTATAATCTTTTCAAGTTATTCCACTTTCTTTTCAAATGTATATGGAATCATTAAGCCTCATTTATCAAATCATTTGGTTTATTTAAACCTTTCTTAAATCTTGGAATAATTCCAAATCATTTTCTCTTTTACTTAGGAAAACCTTTCCAAATCATTCTTTTAAATCTTAATCAAAGATATATTATATTCAATTTATAACTTTTAACTTAGGGAAAATATTCCCAAATCATTCATTAAACATTAATCAAAGATTTCTTTTTTAACTTCAAATCATATTCTTGCAAATCGAAGATTTTCATAATAAAGCACTACTGCCATCTTACATATGGTAAATTTCACCTCCAGGGACTAATGGAAAGTTTCACCTCCAGAGACTATTGGCAAGTTTCACCTCTAGGGACTAATGGCAAGTAATCCTTCATTGTGAATATCTTTGTCTTTTAACAATCTTTGTCTTCAATATGTTTTATTTCAAAAACTAGTTCGAAGTGATTTACGGATAGGAATCACTCAAATCCGATCCTAGTTCCATTGTACTAATCATCGATAAAAAGATGTTAAGTGGTGAATTAACATTCAAATAATTTATTTCTTTCCTTTTATTTTAGAAAAACTTAAATATGATCTTTTTAGAGCATCCGGGCTTTTCTTTCGATTTATGCCACCCCTCGCCTAAAAAGAGAAAACACAAGCCAGGTAAGTTCAGGGCACTGGTTGCTCCATACCTAACCTTAGTTAAATACCTTGTTTTTATCTTCTCAGATCTCACAGGCGGGAAAAATATACTAGCCGTTTCCGCATACTCAGTTTTTTATTATATTCAATCTTCTTCACTTTTTTGTTTAAGTCGTATAAACAATTCATCTCAACAATTTATTCAAATTCTTATTAAAAATTCCAAATCATCGTTACACTACTTAATTATTCCTTTCAATTCATTCACAAAATATTTAGGAAATAATTGTTAAGTTTAAACTCATATTCAAAAGTTTATAGAATTTGTAGCATAAAAATGCTGCGGAAAGTGCTATATAAGCTTACTTGATTTAAACAAATTTTTAATATTTGAAAATTCATATTTTCCATTTCAAATCTCTTTTAAACCATTTTAACAGTTTTATCAAATTTATTTCATATTTTTAATCATTTAAAAATATCATTTATAAAGAAATCTCGTTTTCATTCCGAACTGCAAAACCGTGATGTTTTTAGAAAATTGTTTTGGACATATTTCAAAATCTACTTAGCGAAATCTTGATTTTCTTTCTTAGTTTGGAAACTATGGATATAATAGACCGGAAAATTCTTATCTCGAAGAATTCCGAGCTATCTTTCATTTTGTACACACATTTAACTTTTATGGCGCGAAATCGTGAACTACCGTTACGCGACGTGCATAGTTTTGACTTGTTTCTCAATTTCTTTCAAACTTCTTTAAAACACTTTTAAATGTTTAAAAAACATTTCTAAATCATTTTAAACTCATTTTAAACAATATTTCCATCATTTCAACTTATATTCATTAAGAGTCTAAATAATTTCGATACACATATTTGTATGAATTTAATTCTCATTTAATTTACTTTGGTTAATTACCAATCATTTCTCTTATCTTTATCAAACAATTTATCATCCATATAATCGATCATATAATCAACTAATTCGCAACCAAGTTATCAAACATTCATTCAACATATTTAAACTTTCAAATCTTTATGCTTGAAATAATTTATGGATTAATTAGTAAATATGAGTACTCACTTTTTAACCAAATCGTTCACTTCCTACCAACATTCATACTATCCAACACTTCACTAAATCCCATTATCTTCACCAAGTCTTTTCTGTAGACTTTCCTTTTGATTCCGGTAGAACTTCCTTCTGTTTTTCTTGCTCCGAAGCTTCACAAACTTGCTCCTCCTTCTTGATAGTTCAGCCTCACCCTATTCCATCACTTTCTCCATCATTTCTTCACTTATTAGATGTTAAACCATGTTCTAATGGTATTCTAATGTCTTTGGCAAAGTTTGGTGGTGTTTGGAGTTGATTTGATATGGTTTTGAAAAAGTTAGTATGCATTTGGAAGAGAAGAAGAAGCCATTAAAAAGAGCTTCAAAGAGGAAGAAGAAGAAGGTAGAAATAGTGTGAAATTTGTGCAAGAAGTGGTAGGTATTTATAGAAAAAGAAATGAAGTGGTAAGTTACCAAAATATCCCTTTACCAAATAACCAAAATAACCTTACTTATAAAGTAATCTTATTTTTTTCAACACTTAACATCACATTTCAAATCATTACTTTATGTCATTTTCACTTAGATATTAAGTAAAGTAATTATGTTTTTTTGATTTGATGTTTTACTTTTTTGCTTTCAAATGACATTTTTGTCTTTTTGTGCTTACTTTTTCTTAATTGTTTTCTAGAAGTTTCTAACTTTTTTAGTAAAAGTAACTTGATTATTGAATTAATTAATATTTATACTATTTGAATATATGTTTCTATATAAGAAAATAAAGGTGCGACG
This sequence comes from Allium cepa, assembly GCA_030765085.1. Taxonomy (NCBI): domain Eukaryota; kingdom Viridiplantae; phylum Streptophyta; class Magnoliopsida; order Asparagales; family Amaryllidaceae; genus Allium; species Allium cepa. The sequence goes on from CM060931.1 coordinate 614,182,476, forward strand.
ACGTTGCGATAATTTTTAATCGACAAAACGTCGTTTTTCGACAAAATGTTTTACGGTCACCTTTTGACGTTTTAGTTAAACTATTTATTTATGTAGACCAAATTTAAAAATGAACTTTTTCCTTCTTTAAATAAATTAAAACATGTCTCTTTATATTTAATATCATATTTAAATAAAATCAAAATCTCTAATTTTACAGTGTATGTAAAACTGACAAAATGCGACAAAATTTGGTTATTTTTGTAAAATGATTATTAACATACTTTTAAATATTTTAATATACTTTTTTTATCTTTATTAGATGTTTTCAATAAGATTTATCATTTTAAATAAACATTTGAACCTATTTATTTAAGCATTCATTTTTAACGAAACTTAACTTTTGTTGATTTGTTCTAAAATCAAAATTTATACTTTTTAAATTATCAAGTACAAGAATAAATAATTTCTCTATTATTATCTATTATATATAACTTGTTTATTTAAGTTTTAAGTGTTTCTAAATTTAAAACAAACAAAATCTCTCATTTTCGAAGTAGCGAAATTACAGGTCGTTACAGGCATCCTCTTCTCAAACTCTAAGTGGAAATCTTGAAGAAACTCTCAAGTCATTCAAGAATATACTTAATTTTATTCTTCGCAATCAAAAGAACTTAGAACTAAGTCAAATGCAAATGATAAAAGAACAAGAGAAGCATTTCGATGCCGATGATTTCTGCCTTAAACAAAGATGATTTCAATGCAAATCCTGAAGGAACTTTGATTCAAGATAATGAAGATTGGGAAGATATTAAAATGGACCCTATTTTTATAGAAGAAGGATGGGTGGAGTTCCTAAAATTATTTGACCTCCTTATGGTTTGAATTGCTTGTTTTTTGAATTGTTTAATTCGAATTGTTTGATTTGATTTGAATTGTTTGATTTGCTTTGATTAGAATAAATTTGGTTGAATGTAATGTATAAAATTATATGAAACATAATGTATGGTTATCGGATTTAAACTTTTATATTAGTTATGTTTTCATTAAGTAACTCATGTTATTATATATATATATATATATATATATATATATATATATATGTATATATATATTCCATCTTAATTTGTCACAGGTACTCCAATATTAGATTACGGGGGAGTTATATTAGTATAGGATTAGTTTTTGTTGATGACAAAGGGGAAGAATTATAAAATAGAGTAGTTAGAGCAGTTAGGCTTAGATTAAAGGGGAGTTATTAGTTTTAGGGGGAGTTAGAGTAAAGGTGAAGTACGTTTGATAAACATAGGTTGTCATCATTAAAAGGGAGAGATTGTTAGTCCTTGAGAAGGATGGTTTTGATGACAACAACCTTAGGATTTATCATAAAAATATAAATACTAACATTATAGTTTAGATATATATGTATATGCAGGATCTAAACATGCAGGTACCAAGAATGAAGACTGTACAGTATAGAGATACAAGACTGATGAACTTAAAGATCGAAGATATCAAGATTGAAGACTCATGAGTATCAAGATGTCAAGAGTTCAAGATTTCAAAGTACAAGATAAGTATTGAGTCTAGAATTTTGTTAAAACTTCTCAAAAGCACTTACATCTTTATTCGAAATTTATTCATGGAATGGAATCTAATTAGAGCATGTTAAAGGGATGGAACCCTAGTGGGATGGAACCCACGACAATATCTACTGGAACATATGGTGATCCTATTTTGATATCCACTAATTTTATGAAAATGTTTCAAAAATATATCTCTCATTTTAAAATGTTTTCAAAACCTTCTTTTCAAAAAGACACCTGACCTGTTTGAAATACTTTAGCCTCAAAATTATCTTTATCATTTTTAACATTTTTTATTTCAAAATTGTCCTTGATTTTAAACTATCTCTTGTTTTAATATTTAGCTATTCAGATTTTAAACCATTAAGATTATATATTAAAAATTACTTTCTAAACTCTTTTATATGTTTAAACTATATTTAAGTATATTTATAAAAGTTTAGAAATTGTTTTGAAAAATCATAAAAACCAATTTTAATAAGAAAATCAAAATCATCATTTTTGCCTATAGCATATCGACATGCTCCTACCCCCTATGTCAACATAGTGCCCGTTAATTTACAATTTTCAAATTTTCAAAAGAAGTGTCTATTCATCGTATCCTTTCACGAATAGATATGGATGTTAATCTCTATAAATACCAGTAAATTCTAAATGAATTTTTACCAGATTTTCATTCATTTTCTCTCCTCTTCATCTTCCACATTTATTCCAAAGAATCCCAAACCATACTCTACCGAAATACCAAGTGAATCGAACTTAATTATCTCTTGTTTGATTCTCTGCCACTCTCTCCATAAGATCTCAGTACTATTCAGAGTTATAGGATTATTTGTAAATCAAACCGTTGAGTAAAAGGTGCGATTGAGCCTTGAAATCAATTGGGTGTGATTGTTGCCTCGGAAATCGATTAGGTGATCTTGTCACCTGTAAAGTCAAGAGAGTTTTCCCTGGACTCGAATACAGAAGGGTGTACCTCATGGCCCTGAAATCGAGGGAGTAATCTGGGAGATTATTTTGAAAAGAAATCCGTACAATTGTGCGAGACTGGATGTAGGGTAACTCTGAACCAATATAAAGTCCTAATATGTTCTTTCCTTTACTGCTTTTATTTATTATTTGCATCTGTGTCTGATTCTATGATTATATATGTGTCTATGTATTGCATTTGTTGGTGATTAAATTACATAAGTTTGAAAAAGATTTATTAAATCCACAAAGCACTACGCACCCCCTTCTAGTGTTATTCTAGCCTTAAGATCCGAAATTCGCATTCCTAAAGTACTTTCCATATTAATTTAAATGGTTTTCAAACATTTTTGAAAAGGAAAATTTGTGAATATGCCAAATTCGATAAGATAAGTACACACTTTTGGATAAAGGGATTTAATTTATTTAAAATTTAAATTAAAAAGAGATTTAGTGCTTTTCAGTGGAAAAGGAAATATTTGGTTGAATGATTGTTATTTGATAGTTAAATAACCGACTATCAAATATGGACCCAAAATATAACTTTGGGAATATCTAAAAGAAACACGGGAATTATATAGTACAATTACCGTTCGAGGTGATATACTGTACGTATAAACTTGTTTCGTTCTACTAGGACGTTTATAAGGAAATCTGTCCACTAACTATTAGGAGGTAATTTCCGAACTTATTTTCGTCTGTTTATTCTCTAATGAATCGAGGTTGAGTTTACCAGAAATATCGAACGTTGTTTCAAAGAGATCGGGATATGATAAATTATCTGAAAACCACTTTGATCCAACGAGTATGTTTTCAAAGTGAAAACAAAAGCATGGAGTCGAAGCTGGAGCAGTGAAGTGTAAGGGTTAATCGCTATTAATCCTGAGGATGATTCCAAAATGGATGTAGTAGAAATAGTGCCTTTGGTTCCGTCCGGACCTAGAATGGATTTGTATGGACGAATGCTATCAATATATTGTCATTAGAGGGCAATGAGCATTATAAGTGAAAATTCCTTTAAAAGGTAATCGTAGCGTCTAGCCTCATCAACCGGGAATGACTGAAAAGCATGGGAGATGCGGCAAGTCTAAGTGGGTCGCACCCAGTTAGGGTATGTTTATCACCTTTCTAGATACCCGCAGATATTATTACTACGATACATGGAGGGAGCTCAGAAAGGGTGGGAACACCCATGGTGATAGCATATTCGGTCTATCCAGGTTAGGGATAGTCCGGTCTTGTGTTGCAGGGGATCCTGACATGGTCCTCGGTTCATTTTTCTAGATGTGTACTATGATAGGTGATACCCCAGTGCCTAGTCATTCGTATGGAATCCATTCTCCATACGTGCCTTTACGGTTTTGGATATACAATCTAGTATGTTGGAATTTAATTAATGTAACAATTTCGGCTATTTGAATTAGTATTTGTACTTAGACACTATTCTAATATTCGATGATTTTGATATAAAAATTTTTGGTTATCGTAAGGTAAAACCCTGTCATGTTTATGCGTGGCGCGGTCTTACGAGATACCTTTGATTTTCAAAGAATTTTGATAACTTTAATAATTCAAATTAAGTGTGTTTTCTTACGCTGGTCTTCCAGACTGACTAGGGTGTTATTTTATTATAATGCTCCGGTCAGACCAAGTATTACAAAAATAGGATAGGATGCTATTGAGCTCAGGAGACGAGCTTTATGGCGAAGACGTATTACACGTATCTGATTTATATTCCGCTGGGTATTATATGTTGTATATTCAGCACTTGTGAGGAAAAGTTATTATAACTGTCAAGTATTATGTTATTGATGTGTTGTGCTCTGATGATGTAATGTATAAAAATAGTTATAGTTTTTTGCATAAAGACCAGTAGTTATCTATTATATATTGTTCCGCTGCGATTGTGAGATTCTGTGCTATTATTTCTATTTTCTTCTCCTACCTCCTTTTCGTTTTCCATTACAATCTGGTATTTCCGGCAGTCAATTATTCGGTATATAATACAGTGGACATATTAATGTCGATTTTCGAGCGTCAAAAATCTGGGCCGTCACACTTGGTATCAAAGCTGAAGGTTAAGTGAGAACAATGGCACTAGTGGGGATTACTCATTAGAGATAGGATCAGTAGCACCCTTGAGTGTATTAATAGATATGAGTGCGTATTTGTTAGTGAATAGAATTTTTTTATATTGTGTTGATTGATCTATTGAGTGGTTATGGATTCTGGTCATTACGAGTAATTAACGTTATTGATAGGGATCTCTAAACACTTGTATATAGCAATTCGACATGATATTGTTTTGAAATGGGGTAAATGAAATAATTTTACCTAAATTATTTTTATATAAGAAAGGAATAATTTTCAGAAATTACTATAATCATATATGGTGTGTTTAGTTGTTAGGAAATGATAATATTAAATCATTATCATTTGTGTTATGGTAATCGAATAAAAGTTGGTATTATAACCAAAGTTAAGGAAATAATTCATATAACAATAGGGAATTTGTAAATGTGAGTTTATAAATGTGATTTATAATATGGAATGTAATTTCAGAGAAATATTTAAAAGTTGATACGGCTTATAAAAACAATTTATAAAGGATTTAAAAGTTGGAAATTTGGAAATTTAAATCGTGTTGGATTTGAAAATGATTTTCGAAGTCTTGGAAAATGATAGCGATGTTATTGGGAAATATCTGTGTATTGAAATATTTAAAATGGTTTTTAAAAGAGGAAAAAGCACTGAATCACTTCGGTCGTTGGAAAATAATTCCAATGATGATCACGACATCGTCGATGTTCATTTTCGAGTTTTCAAGGGATATTTTGGTCACTGGAAAATAAAGCACTTACATCTTTATTCAAAATTTATTCGTGGAATGGAATCCACTTCGAGCCTATTAAAGGGATGGAACCCTAGTTGGATGAAACCCACGAGAATATCCACTGGAACATATAGTGGTCCTATTTTGATATCCACTAATTTTATGAAAATGTTTTTCAAAAATATATCTCTCATTTAAAATGTTTTCAAAACCTTCTTTTCAAAAAGACACCTGACCTATTTGAAATACTTTAGCCATAAAATTATCTTTATCATTTTTAACATTTTTTATTTTAAAATTGTCCTTGATTTTAAACTATCTCTTGTTTTAATATTTAGCTACTCAGATTTTAAATCATTAAGATTATATATTAAAAATTTACTTTCTAAACTCTTTTATACGTTTAAACTATATTTAAGTATATTTATAAAAGTTTAGAAATTGTTTTGAAAAATCATAAAAACCAATTTTAATAAGAAAATCAAAATCATCATTTTTGCCTATAGCATGTCGACATACTCCTACCCCCCATGTCGACATGGTGCCCGTTAATTTTCAAATTTCAAATTTTCAAAAGAAGTGTCTATCGTCATATCCATACATGAATAGATATGGCTATTGATCTCTGTAAATACCAGTAAGTTCTAGACAAATTTTTACCAGTTCATTCATTTTCTCTCCTCTTCATCTTCCACATTTATTCTAAAGAATCCCAAACCATACTCTGCTGAAATACCAAGTGAGTCGAACTTGATTATCTCTTGTTTGATTCTCTGCCAATCTCTCCATAAGATCTTAGTGCTATTCAGAGTTATAGGATTATTTGTAAATCAAACTGCTGAGTAAAAGGTGCGATTGAGTCTTAAAATCAATTGGGTGTGATTGTTGCCTCGAAAATCGATTAGGTGATCTTGTGGCCTGGTAAATCAAGAGAGTTTCCTGGACTCGAACACAGGGGGTTGTACCTCATGGCCTTGAAATCGAGGGTGTAATCTGGGAGATTATTTTGAAAAGAAATCCATACAATTGTGCAGGACTAGATGTAGGGTAACTCCGAACCAGTATAAAATCCTAGTGTGTTCTTTCCTTTACGGCTTTTATTTATTATTTGCATCTGTGTCTAATTCTATGATTATATCTGTGTATGTGTATTGCATTTGTTGGTGATTAAATTTTATAAGTTTGAAAAAGATTTATTAAATCCATAAAACACTATTTACCCCCTTCGTGTGTTATTCTAGCCTTACGATCTGTAATCCGCATTCCTAACAGTACTTTCCATATAAATTTTGAATGGTTTCCAAATATTTTTGAAAAGGAATATAACAAATTCGATAAGATAAGTACACACTTTTGGATAAAGAGATTTAATTTATTTAAAATTTAAATTAAAAAGAGATTTAGTGTCTTTCAGTGGAAAAGGAAATATTTGGTTGAATGGTTGTTATTGATAGTTAAATAACCGACTATCAATTATGGACCCAAAATATAACTTTGGGAATATCTAGAAGAAACATGGGAATTATATGGTACAATTACCGTTCGAGGTGCTATACTATGCGTATAAAGTTGTGTCGTTCTTCTAGGACGTTTATAAGGAAATCTGTCCACTAATTGTTAGGAGGTGATCTCCAAACTTATTTTTGTCTGTTTACTCCCTAAAGAACCGGGGTTGAGTTTACCGAAAATATCGGACGTTGTTTCGAAGAGACCGGGATCGGATAATTTATCCGAAAACCACTTCGATCCAATGAGTACGTTTTCGAAGTGAAAACAAGAGCACGGAGTCAAAGCTAGAGCAGTGAAGTGCAAGGGCTAATCACTATTAATCCTAAGGATGATTCGAAAACGGTGTAGTAGAAATAGTGCCTTCGGTTCCGTCCGGACCCAAAACGGACTTGTATGGATGAATGCTATCAATATATTGTCATTAGAGGACAATGAGCATTCTAAGTGAAAATTCCTTTAAAAGGTAATCATGACCTCTAGCCTCTTCAACCGAGAATGACTGAAGAGCAAGGGAGATGCGGCAAGGCTAAGTGGGTCACATCCAATTAGGGTATGTTTATCACCTTTCTAGATACCCTCGGATATTATTACTACAATACATGGAAGGAGCTCGAAAAGGATGAGAACACCCGTGGTGATAGCATATTCGGTCTATCCTGGTTAGGGATAGTCTGGTCTTGTGTTGCAGGGGATCCCGACGTGGTCCTCGGTACATTTTTCTAGAAGTGTACTGTGACAGGTGATACCCCAATGCCAAGTCATTCGTATGGAATCCATTCTCCAATACGTGCCTTTACGGTTTTGGATGTAGAACCTAGTATGCTGAAATTTAATTAATGTAACAATTTCAGCTATTTGAATAAGTATTTGTACTTAGACACTATTAAAATATCAGATGTTTTTGATTTAAAATGTTTTGGTTATTGTGGTAAAAACCCATCATGTTTATGCATGGCGCAGTCTTACGAGATACCTTTGATTTTCAAAGGATTTTGATAACTTTAATAATTCAAACCAAGTGTGTTTTCTCACGCTGGTTTTCCAAACTGACTGGGGTGTTATTTTATTATAATGCTTCGGTCAGACCAAGTATTACATAAACAGGATAAGATGCTATGGAGCTCAGGAGACGAGCTTGATGGCGAAGACGTATTACATGTATCTGATTTATATTCCATTGGGTAGTGTAGGATGTATATTCAGCGTTTGTGAGGAAAAGTTATTAAAACTGTCTAGTATTGTATTGTTGATGTGTTGTGCTCTGATGATGTAATGTATAAAAATAGCTATAGTTTTTTTTGCATAAAGACCGGTTGTTATCTATTATATATTGTTCCGCTGCGATTGTGAGATTACGTGTTGTTATTTCTATTTTCTTCTCCTACCTCTTTTTCTTTTTCCATTACAATCTGGTATTTCCGGCATTCAGTTGTTCGGTATGTAATATAGTGGACGTATTAATGTCAATTTTTTAGCGTCGAAAATCCGGGCTGCCACACTTAGTATCAGAGCTGAAGGTTAAGTGAGAACATTGGCACTAGTGGGGATTACTCATTAGAGATAAGGTCAGTAGCACCGTAGATTGAGTTTGAGTGTCTTAATAGATATGAGTGCGTATTTGTTAGTGAATATAATTTTTTTATATTATGTTGATTGATCTACTGAGTGGCTTATGGATTCTGGTCAATATGAGTAATTAACGTTATTGATAGGGATCTCTAAAAACTTGAACAGAGAAATTCGACATGATATTGTTTTGAAATGGGGTAAATGACATAATTTTACCTAAATTATTTTTATATAAGAAAGGAATAATTTTCAGAAATTATTATAATTATATATGGTATGTTTAGTTGTTAGGAAACGATAATATTAAGCCATTATATTTGTGTTATGGTAATTGAATAAAAGTTGATATTATAACCAAAGTTAAGGAAATAATTCATATAACAATAGGGAATTTGTAAATGTAAGTTTATAAATGTGATTTATAATATGGAATGTAATTCCAGAGGAATATTTAAAAATTGATATGGTTTATAAAAACAATTTATAAAGGATTTAAAAGTTGGAAATTTGGAAATTTAAATCGCATTGGATTTGAAAATGATTTTTGAAGTCTTGGAAAATGATAGCAATGTTATTTAAGAAATATCTATGAATTCAAATATTTAAAATGGTTTTTAAAAGAGGAAAAAGCACTGAATCACTTCGGTCGCAGGAAAATAATTGCAATGATCACGACATCATCGGTATTCATTTTCGAGTTTCCAAGGGAGGAATTGCTACCTAAATGATCTGCATTGGAGTTTTGTTTGGTAAAACTGATTTGATTCAGAATTCAAAGGGATGATTTGATATACCAAAGGATTTGGATTTGGATTTATATGATTTTAAAGATGATTCTGAACTATTTAAGTAATTGTTTAAACTCTGGAGTTTGATCTAAAATATTTAATTGGAAATATGAAGAAACTAGTGAATGGAATATCAATAAAATTGATAACTTAAGAAATTTTAGAATTTGATTTGGAATGGAAATTAACTTGAATTAAGTTAAATAAAGAGAATACTTGAAAATTTAGCCTAATTAGGCTAAATGGAATGGTTATTGAAATAAAATTTATTAAGATTGAAAATAGATTAGTGGGTGAACTAATTATTAATTAGTAAGTAAATGAAATTGAAATTGAATATTGGGATGATATTTAACTTGAATCATTTAAATAAAGTGAAATCGAAAATTTAGTTTGAGTTGGAGTAAATAAAATAAATTTTAGAAATAGAATTGATTCGCATAAAAATGGATATAAACTTAAGTGATGAAGTGAAAATAAACCTAAGAACATTTGCATAAAATGTTATAAATTGACTTAAGAAAATTGATGGGATAAATTCTTAAGTGAAATTAATATGGAAGGGAATATACTAAGTTAATCAGTGAATGTGAGGTTTAAATGGGTATGATTATTGTGAATGATGGAATGGAAAGGAAGTAAATGTGAACAAAAAGAATTTGATATAGCTAATAATAAATTGAAATAAATATGTAAGTTGTATATATATTATTTTATTCGCATAACGATTTGATCGAGTATTGTGTTATTGAAATAAATATGTAAATACATAATTGAATGGAAACGAAATTAATGTGAATAAATAAGAATTTGATCCAGTATTGTGTTATTGATGTGATGTCCTATGATGATGTAATGTATAAAAATAGTTATAGTTCTTTTCGTAAAGACCAGTTGTTATCTGTTATATATTGTTCCGCTATGATTGTGAGATTCTGTGTTGTTATTTATGTTTTCTTCTTCTACCTCTTTTTCTTTTTCCGTAACGATCTGGTATTTTCGGCAGTCGATTGTTCTACATGTAATACAGTGAACGTATTGATGTCGATTTTAAGCGTCGAAAATCCGGGCCGTTGCATATGGTCTATTTAAATTGGCATTCCTGTTTAATATGACTTTTATTTGCATTTAATCGTCATTTAATTTAATATTGAAGTTTAATTTCCAGTTTAGACCTGTTAGTGATAATCAGTTAATTGTTGATGTTTGTTGGTTAATTTGAATGGTGATTGTGATGGATGTTTGATTGTTGACATTGGATGACTGGATGTTACATTTATATTGTTATAACACTGCAAGTTCCCTTAGTTATTGCTAGGAAAATCACCATGGCTTGGAATGATACATACCCAAATGATCTATAGATTAGGGAAAAACCGTTATGGGTTAAATCGATAAACACGAGCGGTTTTATGGATTTGAATGTTAATTCGAGATTGCGGGTTGAAATGATATAACCCCATAAATTTAAATTTATTGCGTATTGAAATGATGTATGTCTTTATCACTTGACCATAGGGTAGAAAATTATATAAGGACACTGGATTGGTTAAATTAAACGATTTTAAACCCTTTAAATTTTAAATTTAATGAAGTGAGGTTTTGAAGAAAAATTGATTTATATAATTGAATTATTCTTGAAAACCCGTGTTTTTAGTGTAAAAAATTGGAAATTGGTTTAAATTGAATTTTAAAGTTGAATTTGAAGTATACCTGAAATTTGTTGGAATTGAGTTATTGAAACCGTTTGAAATTGTAACTTTGAATCTATTGAAATTGGAGTAGCTTAAATTGATATTTCAAGATCTGAAATTGGGTTTTGTTTTGAAATCGGGATATGGTCCACATTTGTTGAAATAGAAGAATAGTTATTTTGATACCCATTTCAAACTTAATTATTTTAATATATACTGTTCAAAGATTTATTATTCTAAAAATCCTGATTTTTAAGATTTTCAAACTATTAAACTAATTTAATCAATTTTTAACTATTTTAAACTATTTCAATCAATTTAAAATATTTAAATTTATCTTAATCTATTTTATCCTATTTTAAACTAACTACCCATTTTAAAATATTTTAAATCTATTTAATCTATTTAAGTCTATTTTTAATCTAGTTAACCAATTTTAAAATTATTTAAACTATCTTAAATCCACCTAAACTATTTTTATCTATTCTTAAACTATTTAGAGTATTTAACCATTTGAAAATTTATTTTTAAAACTACGCTAAACTACTTAAACTATTTACAACTATCTAAACTATTTTCTAAATTTCAGATTGTGTAAGTTGAAAGTGTTTATATTTAAATCCTTTATTTTAAAGCGAATATGGTTAAATGATGTTATAACATAAGTTGGGACTTGAAATGATATTTACTAGAGAAATGACATATTTGAGTAAATATGATGATTTTGAAATGAGGATGTAATTAACCTACCTTATCGATATGATTTTGAAAGTGAATATGATTTTGAAAGTAAATATAATTTCGAAAGTGATATGGTTTGAATCGAATATGATATTTTGATATCAATTATGAAAAGGTTTTGAAAACGTAAAAGAACCATCCGGTGTGAAATAAAGTTAGGTTGCTAAAGAGACCGGGATCGGATATTGTCATACTTTTCTGCCAATATCAAAAACCACTTTAACAACTGTGTACGTGGTGTAGATTCCAGAATGAAGTAAGATGGTTTGGTGAATGATTCTATTTGAGGTATTTTTGTAGCCCTGACTCGCATGAGCCAGCTTGATGTGACTAAAACGGGAGCCACGCGGGGCCAAGTGAGGTCGCGCCTCTTATAGGGCATATTTCTTCGATACCATATTATGAATTTGTGATTGATTTTGTGGCCACTCCTCGATTTTGATTTTGGGAGTGTGTTCCAGGTGAGTGATAGTAGCTGTTATGCATTACCACCAGTCTGGATCCACAAAACGATAGTATCCTACCCTAGGCATTGCCTCGCGTTCCATGTCACATGCCTTATCGTGCCTTTTACGAGTTTGGTTTGTAATGTACCTATGGAGTTCTGCCTAAGTGTCCCATCAGTTTGGTGGGGCTTATAGTATCTGTATAGACTATGGAAATATATAAAAATGAGTTAAGGGCGATATGGGTAATGCCTTAATGCTATTTTAATACTTTACTGTAGACACTATTTATAATAGCGTAATGTACTACATAGTATATAGTTTAATGCATCCTTAGGAGATGGTAATCCCAAACATCTCTTAAGTTATTATACTCACGTTGACACTGGATAGGAGAGTCAAACCCTGTAAACATCTCTGAAGCCGTTACATTCATATTTATTTACTATTGATTTAACTTACATAAGATCTTTTAGTTTTGACTCGAGTGATTTGTCTTTTCAATTCGCTTGGGTCAGTCTGAGCTTTTCAGTATATTGAAGTCTGCTTTCTAGAGGACGAAGATGTAGATTTATATACTATATTATTTATTTTATCTATTATGCTGCATCATGTTGTTCTGCTGCATTTTTTTGTTGTGTGTAACTCTGATCTGTATTGTAAAAGTGTAATCGAGTATTACTTGTACACAGCATCATGAACTATTTATTTGATTATTATATTTTGTCATTCCGCTATGAGATTTTTGTCTTTTGTTTTCTTTCCTTTCTCTTCTTTTTCTTATTTACCCCATAATAATCCTCCCTTTTAAATGGTTTGAGTTTGACATGTGTGGTTTATTGTCGATTTAAACCATCTAAAAAGGTGGGTCGTTACATTTCAAATCTGCCATTTCCAAATCCGTTAAGGACATTCAATCATTCCTTGGACATGATGGCTTTTACCAACGCTTTGCAAAAAACTTTAGCAAAATCGCCGACCACTGACTATTCTTTTGGGAAAAGACGTTCCTTTTGATTGCAATTATGATTGTGTCACTTCTTTCAAAAGTCTTAAAAATGAACTCATTTATGCTCCAATCATATACTTGCTAAATCGGGATCTTCCTTTCAAAATAATGTGTGATGCTTCCAACTTTACAGTCGGTGCCGTCTTAGGACAATGCATCAACAAAATCCTTCACATCGTCTATTATCTAGTATGACCTTGAATGGTGCTCAACTCAACTACACAGTCATCAAAAAAGAACTTCTGGTTGTAGCTTTTGCACTAGAAAAGTTTTGACCTTATTTGATAGGCTCACACATCACAGTTTACACTGACCATTCCACTCTTAGGTACATTTTTGCTAAAAAGGATGGTAAGTCTCGTTTGATTCGTTGGATCCTTTTACTCTAGAAATTTGATCTTACAATCAAAGTCAAAAAAGGATATGACAATGTCATAGCCGATCACTAATTTCGTCTGCCAAACACACCATCTTCTTTTCCCATCAATGAGAACTTTGCTGATGAACAACTCTTTTCTGTTTCCATCGATCCATGGTTTGCCGGTATAATGACTATTTAGTCACTAAGGCAACTCCTTCATTTTAGTCTAAACAAGATAAGTACGAATTTCTATCCCAAGTGAAATATTTCTATTAGGACAATCCATACTTGTTTAAGTATTTCTTTGACCAAATTATTCGATGATGCTTCTCACATAGCGGAATCAAGAGTGTTCTTTGGTTCTATCATGACCAAGCATATGGTGGATATTTCGGTCCTAAGAAAACTGCTGAAAAGGTGCTCCAATGTGGATTTTATTGGCTGACACTTCTCAAGGATGCGTTCGAGTTTTATAAAGCGTGCGATCATTGTCAAATGTTAGGAAAAATCTCTGGATGAAACATGATGGCTTTGACCCCCATCCTTACAATTGGCATCTTTGACATTTGGGGGATTGACTTGACCATTTCCTATCTATTTTGGAAATCTTTATATTCTTCTTGCTATCGATTACGTTTCTAAATAGACTGAAGCCATTTCATGTAAAACAAATGACCATAAAGTTTTTTGTTAAATTCATAAAAGAAAACATCTTTTTGAGGTTCGGACACCTCGCACAATAATAAGTAATAACGGAACACACTTTTGTAATCCACTGTTTGAAACTTTAATGATGAAATATTTGATAACCCACAAGCTATTCGGTGCTTATCATCCTCAAACTTGTGGTTAAGTCGAAATTTCAAATCGTCAAATTGAACAAATTTTGAAGAAAATTGTTAATAAAAATTGAAAAGATTGGTCTTAGAAATTGATAGATGTAGATTGGGCTTATAGAACCACTTTTAAAACTAATCTTGGAATGTCCCTTTCCGATTAGCATATGGTAAAGTGTGTCACTTACTAGTCAAACTTAAACATAAGCCATTATGAGAAATAAGGAATATAAACTTCGATCTTGAAAAGGCTGGCGAAATAAGAAAATTACAACCCAATGAATTAGGAGAGATTATGAATGTTTGTGCTAAAATTGGTCATAAAATCTGAATGTCGTGGAAACACCAGTGTTTACACACAAATCCTCAATATCCAATAATAGATTGTAGATCTAAACAATGTAGAGAGCAAAAATGAAGAAATAAAAGAAGGCAAGAGAAGACACAAGGTTTATAATGGTTGGACTATCTCCAGCCTACATCCACTTTGAAATTATCCTTTTATTATCTTTATATCCTGATTACAATTACAATCCTTTGAAATAAATAAACAAAACGATAAAGTCTAGCCAAAATGGAAGAAGAAGATCCCCTTTTTAGTTGCCATGGAGGGGCTATTTATAAGAGTAGATCTAGAAATCTCTCTCTTAAACCTCGGAATACCTCTTCTCATGCATGGGTGGGCCCACTAGATCGATCTATGATTGTTTGGGATCGATCTTGATCGATCCACGAGCATTTTGTATCGATCCAAGGAATGGCCCAGTGGAGCAACGATCGATCATGGTTGTTCTTGAGTGAATAAGCGAGCTTTTGTGAAAATTTCATAGCATTTGGGCTTGTAGCTTGAGAGTGATGATCGATCCAAGATTGAATTTGCACGTAGGCTGAAAGCTTCGGATTGATGAGAGTCTCGCGTCCATCATATTCCATATCCATCCATTCTTATCCATTGATCTCCTCATATCCATTTCCTTCTTATCCATTCCTTTTGCATTGGTCCAAGTCCTGCACTTTTGATCCATGAATGGTTCCTTAGTATCGATTGATACGAACGCGATCGACATGAAGATCCTCTAGAATCTCTTCGTATCTATCCAGCATAGCTATCCCCGAGTTTGTCCTTCGTATCGATCAATAAGTGATTGATACGAAATGCTTTTCCAAACCCTTATAGCCATTGCCTCATATCCATCAAGTCTACTTCATCCTTCGTATCCATGAACTCTATATCCCTCGGTTTCTCTTGTATCGATCCAGCTTTGATCGATACGAAGCACACCAACATGTTCTGCCGCATCCATCCAATCAATTCGTATTGTATCGATTTCTAAACCTATCGATCTGAGGTACACGGCCGTGTTCATCCTAATCGATACGAAAGTATAAATACGAATTGGTTTCCATGAACATTTACCCATCCATATCTTGAGCATACGAACTCATTTTGACTGAAATTCAAAATGCAGTCTCATCGAGCCTTGTTTATTATTCCCCATCGATCCCACCTTGATTGGAGCTTGGTCCAATTTTGACGGTATCGATCATAGCCTTATTTCCAGTCGATATCCAATCCCGATATCCATCCCTTTTTAGCCAATTTGTTGATATCCCAGCCATGCCCAAAAGGTAGGGTTACATTTGCCCCCCTAAACATGCCTTGTGGTAGGAAGGCATATTTTGAACAGCTTTAAATCCGACATCCAAAGTCCATATTCTATCCATAGCCATATCATCTTATATATAATCCAATCTATTATCGGCCACTATATCCAAGTACCATGGCCATGTCCTTACCCAAATCTACGACTGCTCTGAGATGATATCTGATTTCAAATCCAATAACCGAATCCTTAGCCAATTCCATATCCATTCGAACCTGACATTCGAGTCCTAATCCATCCATATCCAGCAACCAATAACGAAATCAAAGACCTCTCTGGGTCAATATCCAAATTTGGGACCGCTACGGGCCCTTATCCAAATCCGGTACCACTCGGGGTTCATAGCCCATCCTTAGCCATTCAAAGCTGAAATCCGAATCCATAACCTCTCCGGCTTCTTGCCAAGCATAATCCATACCCGATGACCGGTGTGTCAAATCCTATGCAATGGACCTGGCCTAAGTCCTAGGCCAAACCTGGTCATCCCGGACCCTTGTCGAGCATAATCCACACTCGACGACCTTAATTATGAAATAACAAATCCTACTTATTAAACTATAGCCTAAGTCCTAAGCCGACCTTGGTCATATTGGATCCCTACCAAGCATAGTTCATACTCGACAACCTTTTACCAAAAACCATATAAAAATCCATCCAAAATCTAATCCAAAATCCAGATCAAACCAGAAATCCATATCAAAAATCCAAACCAAAGGACAAGCATCCAAACAAAAATCCAAACCAGTAGATGAACAAAACCCGGAGTTCAAACCAAACTCCAAAACCAAACCAAAGAAAAGCAAATATCCAAACTAGAAAGAAAAACAAATTTCACAAACCGGAGCATCATGGTTTATCATCATCTCAGAGCATGCCTAGGGGCTATCTTCGTCCCCGTACATGAGTAAGTGACTTAGCCGTCTGCCTCGAGTTTGCTACTCGTTCCATACCATCTCAATTAGTCGATGACCAACCAACTATCGTTCCTATGCATCGCGCAGTCATCGTTTGAAGTGGACGGTGGCTACTCCTGTTCCACCGCCGTATTCCGAGTCCCGACATATTGCCACAGCTGACCATTCCCTACATGCTCCTCGATTATATCCTTTAGATGCCTGCAGTTGTTAGTATCATGCCCGTCCAGCTCATGAAAGAGACAGTGCCTTCCCGATGCCCTCTCATGTTCTGAGGGTTCCTCCTTGCTGGCCTTCGATAAGGAAGGCGATCTCGAGTTTCCATGCATATCCGTTCCAACGTCTCATTCATTCCTATGTAAGAGGAGAATTTTGGTTCTCCCCAGTGCTTCCTTGCCTTGTCGGAATCATCAACTCACTTCCTCTTCCCTTTATCTTGATCCTTACTTGAGCTTTCACCGGATGGTCCTCCATCCTTAACCACATTTACTTCCTTTAATTTCATATCCAAACTTGCATCATCCTGTCGAAGAAACCTCTCGGCTTCATGAAAGAATTCCTCGAGATCCATTGGTGGATCTCGCATTTATTTTAAAATTCGAGTTGTCCCTGACTCCTGACACTACTACCATTAGGACAATTGATGGATCCGGTCGATCCACCGAAGCAACTACTGCATTAAACCGGGTCAAGAAAGTTTTGAGCGACTCTCATGTCCTCTGTTTCACCGATGCCAGTGTCATCACATTATTTGGCCTTTTAATATGAACCTGAAACTGCTTCAGAAACCTATCCACCAGTTCTGTCCATGTCCTAATAGATCCATTTTCCAACTTCTTGAACCACATAGTTGCTATATCCATCAAGTACAGGGGGAAACATTGAGCCATAACCTCCTCCGATGCCCCCAGCATATCCATATGTCTTGTATACCTCATCAAATGATTGGTAGGATCCTCCTTACCATTGTATACCCCTAGAGTAGGCATCTTGAACTCTGGTGGATTCCTAGCCATCCTGGTGTTACGGATAAAAGGACTTATGTTTACTCCTTCCATATCTCTGCTTGTCAAACCTCCACGAATAGTTCGCCAGATAATTTTATCCAATCCAGCGTTGTCCACCAAGGATTTCCTCCCGTCTTCATTTCCTAACCGCCCTCAAGTCCTTGAGGGAATTCTGGTATGTACTCCTCATCACGCACTCCTGTATTCCTATTGGCGTCGGGTTGTGCAACGTCAGTTAGCATCCTAAATCCATCCAGATTGATAGTTTTGTGTTGAAAGGGGCTGCCCCCTGCTGAACTACTCTATCGGGTTGCCCGTTGAGTCCCTCCGATCCAGCTCCATGGATCTGACCTCCTACAACTTCTGCTGCTCCAGCCTGTCCAAACTATCTGAGAAAGTTCTGCACCATCTCCTCCTGCCTTTTCATCAACTGCTCCTACATGGAATCCATCATAGTTTGCATCTCATCCCTAGTGATGTAGATGGATGCCTGATCTGCTCTAGCTCTAGAGGTAGCCTCTTGACATCCCTCTTGATTGCTCCTTTCTGTCATCTGTCTCGTTACCGATGGCCTAACCATGGTTCCTCCTAGATCTGATCCTTTAGCCTTCCAAATCTGAACTCCAAACCTGGGAATCCCTGAGTTCTAGCGTTCTTAGTGAAAGTACCAAAGTGTTTATGCCAAAATAGGTTATTAAACCCGAATGTCATGAAAGCACCAGTGTTTACACACAAATCCTAAATATCCAATCATAGATTATAGATCTAGATAATGTCGAGAGAGAAAATGAAGAAATAACAAAATTAAAATGAAAGAAGGCAAGAGAAGACACAAGGTTTACAGTGGTTCAGCTATCTTCGGTCTACATCTACTTTGAATTGATCTTTTTATTTTCTTTATATCATGATTACAATTACAATCCTTTGAAATCAATAACCAAAATGACAAAGTCTAGCCAAAAAGGAAGAAGAAGATCCCCTTTTTAGTTTCCATAAAGGGGCTACTTATAGGAGTAGATCTAGAAATCTCTCCCTCAAACCTCATAATAACTCTTCCCATGCGTGGGTGGGCCCACTAGATCGATCTAGGATTGTTTGGGATCGATCTTGATCGATTCAAGGAATGGCCCAATAGAGCAGCGATCGATCATGGGCGTTCTTGAGTGAATAAGCGAGCTTCTATGAAAATTTCATAGCATTTGGACTTGTAGCTTGAGATTTATGATCAAGCCAAGATTGAATTTGCAAGTAGGCTGAAGGCTTCAGATCGATGAAGTGTCTCGTATCCATCAT
This sequence comes from Allium cepa, assembly GCA_030765085.1. Taxonomy (NCBI): domain Eukaryota; kingdom Viridiplantae; phylum Streptophyta; class Magnoliopsida; order Asparagales; family Amaryllidaceae; genus Allium; species Allium cepa. Next base: position 614,201,674 of record CM060931.1, read on the forward strand.
ATTCCATATCCATCCATTCTTATCCATCGATCCCACCATAACCATAGCCTTCGTATCCATTCCTTCTACATCGGTCCAAGTCCTGCACTTTTAATCCATAAAAGGTTCCCTCGTATCGATCAATACGAACGCGATCGATACGAATATCCTCCGAAATCTCTTCATATCCATCCAGCATAGCTATCCCCGAGTGTGTCCTTCGTATCGATCAATAAGTGATTGATATGAAACACTTTTCCAAACCTTTGTAGCCATTGCCTCGCATCCATCAAGTCCTCTTCATCCTTCGTATCCATGAAGTATGTATCCCTCGGTTGCTCTTGTATCGATCCAGCCTTGATCAATATGAAGCGCACCAACATGTTCTACCGCATCCATTCAATCGATATATATTCTATCGATGCGAAACCTATCGATTCAAAGTACATGGTCGCGTTCATCCTGATCGATATGAAAGTATCGATACGAATTGGTTTTCCATGAACATTGATCCATCCATATCTTGAGCATACAAACTTCGTTTGACCTGAAATTTGAAATGCAACCTCACTAAGCCTTGTTTATCATTTGCAATCAATCCCACCTTGATTGGAGTTTGGTCCAATTTTGACAGTATCGATCATTGCCCTGTTTCCAACCGATATCCAATCCCGATATCTATCCCTTTTTAGCCAATTTGTTGATATGCCAGCCTTGCCCAAAAGTGTGGTGACAATGAACAACGTGTATGAAAACTCAAAAATTTACAAGGAAAAAACCAAATTTATTCATGACGAGACAATCCTAAGAAAAAGATTTTCGCTAAATCAAAAGGTTCTTTTGCATGACTAACGACTTCATTTATTCCTTGGGAAATTTAAATCGAAATGGACCGGACCATACATGGTACGTCCTTTTTTTCCACTTAGTGCCATAGAAATAAAAAAACCTAGGGATGGATCGATTTTTATAGTCAACGGCCACTGTTTAAAGCCATACTTCGTATTGGAAAGAGATCGAGAGGAGGATCTCATGATTCTTTATGAGCCACACTACGTCTAGTAAGGAATTTTAACCCTCTCTTGTAAATATGTATATATTTTTCTTCTTTACACTCATTATATCATGCATTGATTATGGAGACATAGGAAAAATCAAGTGTGGGGGCGTCTCATGTTTATTTTGATTTTACATAGTTTTATTTTTTATTTTCTTTCCTTCTCTTTCAAAAAAAAAAGAAAAATAAAATTTTTATCATATTAATTTACCCTTAAATAGGCACGATAAAGTAAGCATACTGTTTTGGTCATTAGATTGAAATTTTTAGAAAACTACTTATCTCAAACAATAATAAAAAGAAAAGTTTGAATTACAAGCAATTATGGTGTAACTAATATATAGGGAGAAACATAGGTGATGGTTATAAAGTTATTCTAAATTGTGATCTTCGTTTAAAAAAGTGGTTGACTGAAAGTAAATGCGTTAAAAATTTTAATCTTTAAAGTTAAATGGTGCTTAGATGATTTTTCATAATTCTCTCTTCTCCTTTTTAAAAAAATTCAAAAACAAAACAGGTAGAGTCATTTTTCCACACATAACTGTGCACACTCGCCATGCTTTGTACTCTTCTCACATAAGGCTGCAAGGCAGTGCATGAACGGTATATCCGGCCTTAGTTTTTTGAGTTAGGTATATGTATAAAAATTTAAAAAAAAAATACCTAGAGCCAAATGTACACACTTAGGTTGGACACTCCCCATGCTATATACTCTTCTCACATTAGCATGAAAGGCAGTGCATGAACGGTATATCTAGCCTCAGTTTTCTGAGTTAGGTGTAAGTGAGTAATAATAATGTTAATATATTTTTTCAAATAAAGAGAGAGCAAGAAATTAAATCCAAGCATTGTCATGACTTTACTGATTTGACATGTATACAAATAGAAATGAAGATACCATTTTGCACACTCTGACAATTAATTAAAAAATTTATTTCATAGTTGCACTATGATATCAACTGTAACAACTAGCCAAACTAGAGTTGAAATGTAATAAAAACTTAATTTTTATTGGCAGTTTGATTAGTAGAAGATTAAAATTTCTTGATGATAACTGAGACTTGTATATTGCTATCTCATGTTAATTTAGAAGTAAATTCTTATAAAAAATAAAACAAAAAACTTGCAATCATATCTTTGTAAATAAATCTTGCATTAGAAACTTTGCATATCGCATTTGGATTTTGTGGGTAATATCCGTTGAAAACCCTCACGAGACAACACTCGTTCTACTAAGGACACCTAGAGGTTTAACGGCTTATTGCATACGCTCAATGCAATCGTACTTCCAACGAAAGTAGATTTATCCTAGTTTTAGTTTATTCGAGGACAAATAAAAGGATAAGTGTTGGGGTATTTGATGTGTATATAAAACTGTATATTTTTACTCTCATACTTAATCTTCTTTTATTAAAATAAATGACATATTAGGGTATTTCTACATGTTTTTACCAAAATTACAAAAGTGTTTTCAAATCATTATTCACTCATCTACATTTGGGCAAAAAGGTAACTTTGTCTGTGAATTAATTTGGAGAAAATTTATATGCACATTTTAACTTTACTTTGAAGGAAACTGAGTGCAAATTAGAAGTGACTTCATGGACATATGCATGCACAAGTTGTGGAAGCCAAAAGAATAAAGAAACGAAAGAAGTCATGCAACATGGAGGAGCCCATCTACGCAGTAACTAATGGACCAACATTAAAAAGAAAAAGCACATGTTAGTGGATATTAATTAATTATTTAATGATTATTTAGAGGCTACATAAAGTGAAGGGAAATTTTAGTAGTTCCCTAAAAGATATTAGGGTTTTAGAACATGTATAAATAACTCTCTTATGTTTATGTAATGGATCTTCTTCTCTTTTTAATACATTGAGTTGTAGTCAAAAATTAGAAATAAAAGCTTCTCTTTAATGGCTTCTTAGCCATCTTCTTTGTATGCAACTTTCCTTTTGTGTTTTTTATTTCATGCTCTTTTCTTTTATGTTATTTTTATTACATGCACTCTTTTATTTTATGTTAGTAGATTAGATTTATTTTCATGCTAATAGCTTAGCTTTATTTTATGCAAGTTAGTTAACTCTTGTTCTTTTTACTTAATTTTCTTTTTCTTCATTATTTATGTTGAAATTAATGTATGTTAATATGTATTCAAATTTGAGAAGCCAAACCCCTCTAATTTAGGGGTAACGAAACTCTCATGAATCATATAAAATTAACATAATGATTTCATTTATGATCTTTTGTTCTGTTTTAATATAAATTTTGATGGTAATGGAATTTTGTTGTTTATTATTGAATTTGATAGCCTATGTTGTTCATAACAAATAGGCTACACTTAATCAAATAGAAACACAAGTTAACCTTTCATCTAAATACAATTTTGGTAATGAAACTGAAACTAGAATTCAAATTTGATGCTTTTTGGTTACTAATTCATAGTAAATAGATAATGTTTAAAATAGATTTTATCTTTAATTTCATGATCATTTTCATTAGATTGGATAAGTGGATTTAGATGTTGTATTAAAGTTTGATGGTTTATGTTGTGTTAGTCAATATCACAATTAGACCATACTTATAATAAATACATCAACTAATTCCATAAATGGTTAAAAAAAAGATCATAAATTCATTTTTGTGTTGATTTGTATGATCATGAGAAGGGGTTTATCTCTAAATTGTCTTCTAATTTCATAGTTTAATTCCAAATTTTCAATAGTTTTAAACAATTTCTAGTTAACAAAATTTCAAACGTTGGGATAATTTATTGAGTAATTTTAAAATTTTTGCTTTCCCAGTCGATCGACCCGTACTCGCATACATACTTCAATTGTATGTTGTGCAATTGAGTTTTTATAAAGATATAGGCGGTTTTCTAATCGATAGAAAAATCCGTACTAAACAATAATGATTGCAAGAACTGGGTTGAAAAGATAATACGTAGAGATGCGGAGAGATATTGGATATAGGTAGTTATAATCAGGCGCTACCATCAACGTGTATTTCATTCCTCCGAGCGGAGGATGATGATAGAAAATTCTCGGAGAAGATAATTTTTTAAGGGATAGGCACCAGAGGAAGACAATGAAAAAAAAGCATGTGTCTTGTTTTTTGCACATGAATCGGTTTTGGAAATGTTGAAATAACGATACACTGTTGCTCACGTGATGTGGTTATTTTCAAGTTCCAACCGCTTTTTCCCGAGCGTTGGTCAATTATTAGATGGGCTAAATGATTTTGGATTAATCGAACATCTCTACAGACAATAAAGACATGTAAAGATTTGTAGAAGGATTCAAATGATCTGGAAAAATGCCAATTTCCATTTAATGAATGATATGGTCAATGTCTTAAGTAGATAGGAATTATGATGTACGAATATGCATTTTTGTAGGCATGTTATTGCTAGGCCAATTTTATGTGATTATGCTTTGTAATTTTTACTAATAACAATAAAAGAAACCCATTTTCAAAAGCAAAAAAAATTATTACCTTAACATGTTAAGTTAATTTTACACACACACACACACACACATATATATATATATGTGTGTGTGTGTGTGTGTTATTTAATTTAATTAGTTAACTTTTAATGAATCATTTAATCAATTAGTCCAATTATTAATTAATAATTTTCACAAATTACTAATTTATTTTAAAAAAATTGTTAATTATTTTACAACATTTATAAAATCGTTATTTATTTTAAATTTAACATTTAAATTTAAAATATTACCTTTTATTTTAAATTTATAATTTATATTTTAATTTTAATTTAAAAATAAATTTTGAAAACTAGCACAAGGCCTTAATTAATTTGGATCTTTATATTAGAGAGAATCTTTGAGCCTACCTCATCCTTTAAGGTTAGACTAGTGGTCTGGTAGGGCAGAGCGCTTGACCACCCAAAACTCAACTTTAAACACTACTTTTCTAAACATCTAAATATATGGGTAGACTTTAATAAATTAACCTTGATGCTGCTAATTTAGACCGCAATGGCAATTTGGCTTTGATACCATTGTTGGAACTAGGCTAGTACACAACGAAGTAATGGGTAAACTTTGAAAAAATTATTTCATTTTAGATCTTATTAGGCCCGTGAAGTCTAAATTTATTTAGATCTTATCTAAATTTATTTTAAATAAAATCAACATTTTATTAATTTATAATAAATTATTATTATATTAACATTATGATTAATATATAGTTTAATATGTATATCATATACACGTGTATAGATATCGGGGTTTACACTATAACGGGCATATTAGCCCCTCTATATACATATGTACCAACTGATATGTGTGTGTGTATATGTATGCATGCATGCATGCATGCATGTATGTATGTATATTTTTGTTATATATATATATATATATTATAAAATAATATTTATAAAATATATACATAATTTTATATATATATGTATATGTGTATATATATTTAACATTATAATATGTTGTGATTACAATAAAATATAATTAACTGTAAACTCAAATTGAAATTTAAACTTCAAATGCTAGATCTTAGATCTAATTCTACATAGTAAATATCTAACAATTCAAACTTAAATTAGTATATATATATGCATATATACATATATATATTATGTATATTTCAAAACCTAGAAAAATTGATCACGTTTATTTTAAATATATATGTGTCTGCGCGCGTGCGCATTTGTGCATTGTCAAAAAAACACATATCAGTTAATATTAAGAAATCTATATAGTCTATATATACACGTATATAATATATTTTAATGTAAATGTATGATTAAATATGTATAATTTTAAATACACATTCGACAAAAATGATAATAAGTCTATTTTTTTTAAATTTTGCAGTTTAAAAATTGGTTTTTTTATTTTACTGATTTCCATATGGAAATCATATAAATATGTATATAATTTTTTCTAAAAGCAGTTTAAAACATGTATAAATTTTATTAAATAAATATTTGCATATTATGTACAAGTATATAATATAAATATGTAAATAATGTAAAACTAAGGTTTTGTGTTTAAATAAATTACATATATATATATATAATATACATATATATAATACACACACGTGACTTAATTTCTTTTTAAAATTCAAAATCATATTATGTGTATTTATAAAATTTATATGAACATTGAAATGTAATATATTTCATGTAATGACCCGCTCTTTTGACTATCGAAAGTTGACTTCAAATACTACTATGTTCAAATGTCAAGCATTCAATCGACAAAAGGGCATATTATTAGAGTAAATAAAAAGAAAAGAACCGAGAACAGAGAAAATCAGAATCTCACGGCGGAATCGACAATATATAATATAACAAGGTCGGTAAAAGCTATCACTCCAGGAATATAGAGTATATCAAAGTTGAAAACAAACCTTATCAGCTGGACAATTGTAAAATCCCGACATTACAATCACTAATAAGGATACTATATAATATAGCGGGAAATAAAACACCATGACAGGTGAACATCCAACTTGTCTCCAAGATCTCCATAACACCAAAGCCAACCTGGGAAAATACTTGGTCTGACCCAAGCATTATAATAAAATACACCCGAATCGGTCTGGAAATACCAGCATGAGAAAACTCAAATAATGGGGAACACATAAAAGTTTTGGAGGACCATGCCGTTAATGCGGAGCGAGTTTTATTCCACATAAACAATAACCAAACATAAGAATGGAAAAGCACAATAGGAAGTAGATCCAAACATAGATGGTCGGCAAAAATAGTATAAAGATCCAAAGTTGAATGAATGGAAATAGTATGAATAAAATTCAAACTGGACAAAATGGATAAAACAAGATAATAATCCAAACTTGACAGAATGGACGTGACCTATAATTAAATATCGTGAAAAGTGTTTGACTCTTCCCATTCCAATTACAGAAAAACAATCCAAATGTTTGAATTAAATAAGGAATGGAGAATTTCCAACAAATGGTTAGGAAGGTGCACCACCCTTGAAGTATACCTCTAGCAATATACTTCTGAGAAGCTCATATACTCCATGATATTTCTCATACAGTACCAAGCCGAACCCTGCCAAATCTTATCGAGAATCTAAATATTTCCATATCTAAGTGCACAACCGAATCCAACCTAGATGAGATGTGGAACTATCCTAATTGGACTAACCCCACATAGCTTGGCTTCCTATCAATGCTTTGGGTTTAGTCATTTTTGACAAAGAATAACAAAGCTTAAAGAGTAGCGAATCGTTTTTAAGGTGACGATACACCATTAAGAAAGCTAAATTCGATAATTAATAAATCAACTATCAGGGATAATTAAAACGATCGTATATGGAAATTAAATATCATATATTTACCACAACTCGTTGATTCCAAACAAGTATTGTCTCTCGATTGAAGATGAAGCCAGGCAAGTTGAGATAGGTTCACCTCTAGGTATCGCCTTGACGACATTTTTAACCTTAAGACAGAAATGAATCCAAGCCTCAACGTTTGGCATTAAAAGTATGACTAGATCTTTTCCATATAAGCTATATCATTTATGGAATTACTTTTCCATAACCGAAATCGAACTTTACTCTTTAAATGCAAATTTGTGCTTAATTTCCATATTACAATATTAGTAAAAACACTTTGGGAATACTCTTTAAAAAGGTTCCTTTATAGGACAAAATTTATAATGCTAAGTGTATTAAAACAAGGGTCAAAAACAAATGTCATGAAAGCATTGTTTACTATGAACCTAAAACAATTTACACTTAGCTTTATTTATAAATAATTCCATTTTTAAAGGATTTTCTCATTTAAAACCATCATTTGTAAATTTAAAACAATATTTATTATCGTGAAGAAAATAAAACAATTTAAATACCATTATAACTTTAAAACAATATTGATTATCCCGAAAGATAATTAATCACATTTAATCACTTTTAAATAAACTAATATGTTATCTTTAATAAAATAGTTAATTATTTCCAAACACTGTTATTATATTAATTAGTGTACTTTAATCACTTTTATTAAATCAATTAATTAACTTTAAATATCATTAATTAAAAAGATTTATTAAATTCAAAGAATCATTAATTAGTGAATGATTAATCTCAAACATCATTGATTAAAATGATTAAATAATTTTTAAATGCCATAAATTTAAAACAATCAATTAAGTTCAAATAATCATTAATTGATCGGATTAATTAAAATTTAAACATCATTAGTTAAAATGGTAAATTATAACATCATTTGTTAAAGTGATTGATTAATTATAAACCATAATTAATTAAAACGATTAAATAAATTTTCAAAAATCATCGGTTAAAACAATTAATTAAATTTTAAAATATTCATTAATTAAAATGATTAATTAAAGCTCAAATCATTAATCAAAATTGTTTCATCAATTAAATAGATTAATAAATTTCAAATATCATTAGTTTAAATGATTAATTACATTCAAATGTCAGAAATAGGATGATTAACTAAAATAAAAAATTCTTAATTAAAACAATTAATCAGATTCAGATATCATTATTCAAAATGATTAATGACTTTTAAATATCATTAATTAAAATGATTATTAATTTCAAATGTCGGTAGTTAATAATTAAACTCCATTATCGTTAATTAAAATAATTAATTAAACTCAAATAATCATTAGTTAAAATGATTAATTAAATTAAGTCTCATTTAAATCAAATGATAAACTAATTTTAAACATCATTAACTAAATTGGTTAATTAATTTCAACATCATTAGTTAAAATGATTAATTAATTTAAATTATCATTAGTCAAAATGATTAATGAATTTTAAAATTATATTTAATGAAAACACAAGCTCAAGCTCAAAACACACTAGGCAGGGTTTTGAGGATGATAATTAATAAATGACATTATAGTGAAATTGCTATAATGACACTTAACAAATTATATTGAATATCAAGATTTATTTCAATTAAATATCAATATAACAGCATAAGGATGAATTATTGACGAGAAACCCCTTAGGATTTCTCCACAAATATTCCTTACAAAATAGTTGTTAAGGACATTATATATAATCATATGAGTTCGTAACAATTAAGTTAACACATCATTCATTTTTCAAAAAAAATTCTACCAAACAATCAATCAAATAATTTAACTAACATTCAAGCAATCAATAATAGTTTATAGCATCATAGATATATATATATATATATATAATATAGTAAAATTAAATTTGAGTTAAACTCACATTGATTCTAATTTCTGCCGAAGCATTCCGGTTTGGACTAAAATTTAAGGGGCGTTCGATTTTAGCCAAAAATTACACTAGCTCCAGTTCCAACCAAGCCAACTCTAATGCGTAGCCATCCCGACACGAGTCCAATGCAAAAGACAGCATTTGAATCCAACCTCGTATGCAAAAGTTATTCAACTTATAAGTTTTCTAATTAAATAATGTAATTATTTTACACTAATTACAAATACAAACTTAATACCCTTTCTAATTCCTTTCTTCTTTAAACACATATATAATCTAAATACGCATAAAAATAGTGCACGCCCAAACCACCTACACTCTCTCTCCTCCATACTACCCTTATTCTCCATGAAAATGCATATCGACTTCACCGATCGATTCCACTACATGATCTCCATCTACACGACACCTCGAAAACAAAGCCGCACCTCCACTTGATGTCGCGACCTGATGGACCACAAGCAGCCCCTAAAAAATTCGCACCACTCCATGTTGCTACGAAAACTCCCAAACTCCATTGAAACGAGCTCCTTGACACGAGTAAAACGAATCCAGCCTTGCCTTAACCTTTTGTCGACCGTAGCCTTGCTCCACTTAAACCCTGGCTCCATTGCCCCAAAACGGCTACTACCCAAATGACGATGCAACCACTATCGAGCATATGGAAAGATAGCTCTCAAGCGTATGAGCTCAACGAATCCAAAATCAGGATTTTTAATCAACTAAATAGTTTTATTTCGAATTTTGAAGTTTTGATTTCAAAGGGTACATTCTTTTATGGTTATATGCATGTTTATAAGAGGAGGGTATGGGCTTGGACATGGTAAGGTGTGGTGTGGGTATGGGTTTTAAATATTTTATTTTAAAATATCCAACATTAGATACCCAAAACTCTCGAACTCCAATCGAAGCTTGCCAATGGCATTTTATACTAAATACCTCAATTCCAAACTCAATGGAACTATATTCAAGACCTAATTCCAAAGTATATAGAAGTTATCTTTCTAAATCAAATTATATTTAAAATTAATCGCTACGTGTTTTGAGCTCGCACGACCACATCGTATGTCCAATCATTATGAAACTCGATGGCGTTCATCAATTTATTATTCTACATCTAATGGCACCGGTTTCGTTAAAATCCAAGAAAGTGTCTCGAAATGATTATTTCACATATTTAAATATCATTTTATATTTTTAATACAATTGTCGATATTTATCCGATCTATTTATCTTTGTAAATAAATTTACAAATTGAATTCATCAATATAACTTATTAATAAAAAGGAGTTGAATAAAATTATTTAATCCGATTAATTAGTATTTAATTCATAATTAAATTTTTTAAATGATCAACGTATTTGAATTTAACTTATTAAATTTCAAAATCTAATTATTTTAAATATTTAAAATTAATTAAATATCTAAATTTAAATGACTAAAACCTAAAGTTGTTACATTCTCTCCCCTTTAAAAGAATTTCATCCCTAAAATTCCGAAGATAGGAAAAAATGCTTTAAAACCCTTCCATATTTCAAAGAATCGGTTAGTTGAAATTTGTTATCAAATTGTCTAACTCCTTAAGATTATGAAAAAATTTCAGCACTATCTCATTTGTGTGGCTCGATCAGTACAACTAGAAATTGCCCCCATGGCCTCCAAACCAACCAACGAAAAAAAGCCAAGTGGCTTTCCATAACTGGGGCATAAAATCATCAACCAATTTAAATTTCTAAATCTATTACGTACCTTTTTTCATTTGTTATATACATTTTTGCAAGTAATTTATTATCTCTATTTAAATGTAGGTGCACAAGAATCAAATAGCAATCTTTTGCATACATGTACTTGCGAAATCCAAAAGAGAATCAGGCAGACAAAAGCAATATGATGTAACTCTACATGCAAAAACTAGCATGGTATAAATCCACATTTAATTCTGATATAAAATAAAGTTACATGCAACTAACAAAAACATCACAATCATAGGCGACAAAATACCGAGAAAATTCTGTAATAAATGTTGCGCATCCAGTAATTTCAAATGATAAATTTAGATCCAAATGCCGGGTTTTTTAATTCAAAAAATTTATTTTCAAATTTCTTAGATGGGAGTTAAATCAAAGATCAAAAATCAAAATGATAAGGAGAGGGTTCCTCCTAATAACATATAGTGAAACTCTAGAATCAAAACGAGATGGAGCATCCAGTGGTATTCCGGTTCCTCCAAAAATATCAACAATAGTGAATAAATATTATTTCTTTACCAAAATCTACAAAATCTCTTTTTTCTTTCAAAATCACCAAGATTTAGGTCCTAATAATAATTCAAAAGCCTAGGTTTATAAGTTTTAACTTTATAAACTATGGTATATAAAATCACACAAATCAACCAATCAAATTCAGTCAAATCAAATTCCATATAGGAATAAACCAACACTATCAGTCAATCAATCAAATTCCATAGAGAAAATCTAACACTTAACATTATTTAAAAATGCCAAATTATTAATAATTTTTTTTAGCTTAGGTTCAAAATTTTCTTGATTGTCCAGAAATATAAATAATTATCTAAGCTTATCGTTTTGCTCATTAGCCTTTGGTTATTACTTAGAAGATTATCCAAACTCACTCGGATAAAGTGGAAAGTTATACTCTAAATTTATTAGTTTCTTATCTCCATCAATTTTTCTGAAGCACTTAGATTTGCATTTAGTATTTTATTCAGTACTAAAATTATTTGTGAATTATTTCATAAATTTTTTCCTAAGTTTAAAAATATTTTATAATGTCCTTTCTTTATAAAACATCAAATAATAACTTATTCCACTTTATTTGCTTCTATAATACTCTTCTATATCCTAAGAGTACAAACACATTTTATTTTACTTTTCACAACTTAGGTGAAGATATAATCAAAAATTGAGTGTTTTAAAACCGAATCAACCTCACGACCTTTAAAAATGTTCTATTATAAGACAAAATTAGTAAAAGCACTTTGGGAATATTCTTTAAAAATGTTTTATTACAAGACAAAGTCGTACCTTCCCTTAAAGTCACAACCTAATGGGTCCCTAAAAGCCCCTAAAAAATATCGCACTACTCAACGCTCCCAAACTCCATCGAAATGAGCTGCTTGAGATGAGAAACATGAATCCTACCTCACTTAACATATCACAACCGTATCCTTGCTCCCCCTAAGCCCTAGCTTTGCTACCCCAAAATGGCTACCACCCAAATGACGATAAAACCACTATCGAGCATATGGAAAGATAGCTTTCGAGCATACGAGCTCAACGAACCCAAATTCACTATTTTTAATCAACTAGATAATTTTATTCTGAATTTTGAAGTTTTGATGCCAAAGGGGAAACTCTTTTATGGTTATAGGCATGTTTTATAAGAGAAGGAGGGTATGGACTTGGACGTGGGAAGGTATGGTGAGGATATGAGCTTTAAAAAGTAGGGTATGTTATTATTTTGTTTTAAAATATCCGACATTACATACCCAAAATTCTCAGACTTCAATCGAAGCTTGCCGACTAGCGTTCTATACTAGATACCTCTGTTTCGAACACAATGGAATTAGAGACCTAATTCCAAAGTATATGGAAGTTAGCTTTTTAAATCAAATTATATTTAAAATGAACCACTACGCGTTTCGAGCTCGCACGACCACACCTTATGTCCAATCGTTATGAAGCGCAACGACGTTCAATAATTTATTATTCCGGACCTAATGGCGTTAGTTTTTTCAAAATCCGAGACAGTGTCCTAAAATGGTTATTTAACATATTTAAATATGTTTTATATTTTTGATCCAATTATCGATATTTATCTTATCTATTTATTTTTGTAAATAAAATTACAAATTGAATTCATCAATATAACTTATTAAGAAAAAGGAGTTAAATAAAATTATTTAATCTGTATTTAATTCACAATTCAAATATTTAAATGGTCAACATATTTGAACTTAACTTATGAAATTCCAAAATCTAATTATTTTAAATATTTAAAATTAATTAAACATATAAAATTAAATGATCAAAATTTTAGGTTGTTCTATTTATGTATACTTTTAAAATCAAACTTGTTTAAAAAATTATTAGATAATTACTTTTAAAAAATCAGAATAGACAAAATTGAATTTCTTTACATATATTCATTGTCGATTGATAGATGGATATATATATATATATATATATATATATATATATATATATCTGTGTATGTGTGTGTTTGTGTGTGTATACACATATAGAATCAATGCACATATAACATATATAGATTCTATCCATATTGACTATAATCAAAGTGGAGTTTCCATACTATTGCTCGACAATATTCTCAATTCGAGGGAATTGTATAATGTTGACACATCAATATTTTCTGTTTGACCTTAGTTAGATTAACCAACAGAAAACTATCGCATGAGTCATTCCGTAGTTGTCTAATAACTATTTATACGTAATCCTTTGTTGTCTCCAACATCCATGAGTAATACACTGTATAACATATGGAGAGCGTTACGTATTCTAGTCTCCATAGATGTGTCGATATCCTATCTCGATCTATGCAGTTAAACCATTTACGGTTCTATAGCGGTGGGGCGCAAAAAGTTATATCGGGGATAAAACGGGATACAGCGAAAAATAGCAGAGGTGCAAAAAGCTTCATTAGATATAAACATACACATTTGAAGTTGATTCGTTCTCATTCTAGCATCATTTTATAGGAAAAGGAAATATTTTTAACCTTATACAAAAAACCGCATAATATCATGATTTGTGTAGACTAGATTTTGTGACTATAATATATTTCTAACTTACATTAAGCATTTATGCCTTAAAAGTAGGTATTTACCCTAACTTTGTTGATTTAATTTAAAAGATAACTAGTCAAATCCACCTTTGTATATTAATGTTGCTAAAGCGATGCTAAAAGCCTTGATTTAGCATATGTAGCGGAAAATAGCGGGCTTAGAGCGGATCTACGTTTTAGTAGCACTAAATTGAAATAACGTAGTGGTTGAAGCTACGCGCAATAGCGGGGATCTTTTTGTAGCTTTAGCGGGTCTTTAACTACATAGACCATGATACATCTTGATTAGAAATATTTAAAAGGATATGTTTATTTTATTGTGATAAATTACTCATGACTACAATACATGTAACTACTACCACAAAACATATCGTTTACGGATTTTCTATACGCTTTTAATTAAATTAATTAATTAATATAACACATATATAATAGAAAGAAAACACTTTTTATTTCGAATAATATTGGCTATCGAGTTAGGTATACGTAATAATTACATAGTTGCCCTTGGGCATACCCCTAACTCTATCGGTGAGGACTTATCAAAGTGGTATTGGAGAGATGAACATGTCTGAATCAAGGTGGATCCAACAGTGGAAAGCCACAAAGCCTACATGGAAGCTTTTGGGTATTATAACTAATTCTAATTTATTGATGATATAGTGTATAATTGTGGGCATGCATAATTAAGTGGTTTGGACGATAGTTAAGTTTTATTTTAGGGACGAGGACATTTATTTCAATGGTGGTATTGGAGATTTCTTAGAGCTCGAGGTTGTAGGTGGAGTTTGGTTGACATTTACTAAATATAGTATTAAGGTGGACATTGTTGGAGTTGGTGATACAATATTTCTAAAGTCGAAGTAGAAAGGCATAGTATGAAGATGTAGAGAACGAAGCAGATAAGAGACAAAGGGAGAAGATGGACAAAAGTCTATAGCGGTAGCTACAGACTTCAGCAGACTAGTAGAATATACCAATCAACTAAAACTCCTTCCAATTGACTGGCGGACCAACTGGTTGACTGAATTTTATGTCATTTTGGACTAGAGGAGAGCACTGATTTTTAGTCAACTGGAAATCCATACTAGTCAAGTAGCACCAATTAATTGATGGAATTTCCAATCATTGGATCACCTTTTGTTGGGGCAACTAGGCCAAAAATTTTAGGGACAGATTCATTTGTTTAGGATGTTTTGAAGTTAAAATCATAGATCTCGGCATATCTTTGATCCAATGATTGGGATTATATTAGACTATGGTAAATAAACCTGTATATAGTTCATTGTAATGTGTAAGGAGAGGGCTTACCGTATTAGGGCTCTATGGATAGAGATTTCTTCTCAACTTCTAGGGGTTTCTTTATAACCTTTTGGTGGAAAAAGTAAAGTTTTGTTTAAATGAAATTGATTGACTATTGTTATTCTTCACTTGCTATCTCTTCTAAAATCTAGTTATGTAAGGATCCTTATGACAACTCTAACATGAAACTCAAGCCAACATTTTATATTCAATAAAACCTATCACAAGAACAAAATGACGTGGCTCTTTTTCTCTCAAGAAAAATGTCAAAGAACTAACGTTGTGAACTACATTACATGTGAAATCAAAATAAAATTGTAAAAAGTATTCAGATGTCAAATTATCTAGTATTCAAGCTTCATTGGTAAAATTCAATAACTGGCGGCGAAACCAACTAGTGTAGCTGTGTAATTTATCAATCTTGGTGCGTTGATGTGAAACATCATTGTTATACTACTTACGACCTTGTTACCTACTTTTCATATTCATTATTTTGATCAAACCTGTTGTAGTCGTGCCACTTTCATCCTTGTATTCTTTAAATCATTTTTTAACTACTACTTAAAACCTTGTTACCTGTAGTGCATGTTCATTCCTTCGAATGACCTTTTGACAAGCATGTCACTTTTATCATTGTATTCTATTTTTAGTAAAGAATGAAGATAAGATCCACCAAAGGAATATTTTGTAATATTTTGTAACATCTCCTATCTTGAGGCTAAATGATAAGTGCTATAGATGTTGTAGTCTTATGTAGTATTAACTTCTGGTGACAAAACACATTAAATGTTAATGGTATCCATAATATCAGAGTCACAAGAATATGAAATAAAATAATCACAGATTATAACAACTTCTCTAATTACATTTCAAAATAATATTTCATATAAATTACATAATCCCGTAACCGTTTTCCAGGTTTCGACCAAATATAATTATTGCAAAATACACCAAGAGCGACATATGAAGATGTCCGCTTCGATGACCGGAGACAAAATAGACGAAAACTATCATAATACATCACAGCGGAAATAAAGAACGTAACAACTCCTAAATAGCTAACATCAGCCTCCTACTCATCTCCGGATGCGTTATTCGTCCGCTTACTAAACCTATAAACACATCAACTCTCAATCTACTCAAATTAATTTTCAGCACCCGAGAGTTTGAGGGGAAAATATAAACTTCAAGTAAGACATAAAGTCTGGTGTGAATAATACTATACATCTCGGTTATCTGATATTAAGTGAGACTACACCGCTTAGTAGAATGGTTTCCCCTCACTAATATCCCTTTTCAAAACATATCTTTTGCAAATCAAAATCCTGCAATCAAACTGATTAAAGCAGTAAAAGCAATATCATATATGCATATAAATCAGGTAATAAATGGACCATCTGTCCGAAAAAAATGTAGTTTTGTTTGGCTAACTACTAAACTTTGGCCGACTCGGGCCTACTAGACGAAATAACGGATAATCTAACACCTGTTAGACATACTTCTGGATGGTCTATCCGTAACTTACTTCTCCAAGGGTTACCCGATCCTAATGGTTTTGTGGGCTCACCAATAACCTATCCTTCTTCTTTGTATATATTACTTTCTATGTGTAACCATCATTTAAGTCTTACCTGTGACTAAGCCCTACACAATGGAATTTTGGACTAACTTAGTTAGGGACCATAGCTAATGAGTAGGGCGCGACCCTACAGCGACCCTACACCAGTCTCATGTGGTCTTCTAATATCTGAGTCATTTTCTTAGGGTTAACTGCCTTTTAAATTTTCCTTGAAAAACTTTCAAATTGATTTAACCCTTTAAATCAAACTTAAACAAGGAAAACATACTATTGCTTTACTTAAAACTCTTTGCCATGTTATATATACACACACACATACTTTACTTGAAACATTGTTGATGAAAACCTTTCAAAACCTTTTTTAAACCTTTAAACAATCCCTTTCAAAACCTCTAAAAATACTCCTTTCGAAACCATTGAAAGTACCACTTTCGATATAAGTAAACTACTTTACTTTATAACCATAGGCCGAAAGGCCAAAACATACCTTTCGAAACCATTTACTATAGTCCTTTCGAAAACATTGAAAACCTCTCTTTTGAAAGCTTTATAGACCATATACATCCCCTTTTAAAATACTTTAAACATGCCTTTTGAAAAGATTGGAAACCTTCCATTTAAACACTAAGATAAACCTTTCGAAAACGTTAGGGAATCACCCCTTCGAAACCTTTATCATATACCTTTTAAAAATACTGGGGAACTTCCTCTTTGAAACCTTTATTAGTTACCTTTCGAAAGCATTAAAGTACACTGCATAAAACAAATATTTCAAAAGCATTGGGTTCATGTTAAAATATGTGGAACAATATTTTGAAACCATCTAAAACCATTCCTTTCGAAACCTTTGTGTTTAAATTTTTAAATATATAACGGGTCTTAAAACAATTAAGTCGAAAGAAACTCTTTTGAAAGCAATTTCCTTAGTAAAAGAAGTGGATGGTGTCGAAACCCATATCTTCGAAAGCATTGAAGAAGCGGCTTTTTAGTTAAAAACAAAAGCACCGTTTCAAAACCAATCTGAGTCGAAAGGTAAGAGGCAGCAACAAAGGTTTCGATCCCTTCAAAAGCATTTACTTAAAACAAAGGCGCAATCTCTTTGGAAACCTTTCTTTAAACATTTTACTAAGTTGAAAGCCATCTTATTTGAAACCATTCTTTTCGAAAGCAAAGCAAGTGCATTTCCTTTTAAAAGAAAAACAAGGTGTCGACCCCTTTCGAAAGCCCAATTTCAACCCTATACCTTTCAGCTATCTCCAATCCATTACGTACTAAGTCTATATTGGTTTTGAACTGGTTGGAAGCTGAGGTATGAAGTAGAAAGGTACCTGCCGAAAGTAGCGAAACAGTAAAACCTTATAAAAACTGATTTTTAACTTTAAAAGGTAATTTCTTTTCAACTTACCTGCTTTGTTCGTCAACATGTGATTAGTTGCTAATTTCTTTTTCAAGATATTTTAAAAAATTGTTGAATTTCAGAAATAACAATTTAAAACATTTGCAAATTGCCCATTCTATTTTTATAAACATATAAAACATTTAAGTCTCATACCTTAAATAATTTTATGTACTTACTAAAACAATTAGGAAAATTCTACAAAAAATTCCATTAATCGCTTTTAATATGTTTTCCAACATATACAAATTTATGACCCAAAGCTAATATAAATTAGCAGAATTAATTTTTAACCCCTCAACCATTTTCTTCAGTAGAATATTAATAATAAATCTACATTAATTCATAAAATTATGAAACTTAAACCCATCTCTAAATTAATATTTTTGACCATATCTAAAAATTGCAAGGCATTTTGATGTCATTTGATAGGTTTTTCAAATCAAAACTTGTCATAAAATCATCATAAATAAGAATAATTCATCAACAAGCATATATATATATATATATCTAATATTTAAAACATGGCAATATATTCTGCAAAAATATTCGGATCTGATCTAGAAACCGAAAAAATTAAAAATATGAGATGTAACATATTATACGGCGTTAGCTTTGTTGTTAAGGATTTGAGATTTGGTCTTGAATGAATTTGATTGAGCTTCCTCTTCATTCTTGCTTATCTTCCCCTTGCTTCTTCTTAATGGTGACTGGCCTCTATATTTTTTATTATTATGAACGTGTTGAATGAATGTTCATGAGGATTTAGGGTATAAGAGTATTATTTTTTCCTATTTTCCCCTTTTCTATCTCCCTTATTTTAATTCCCTTATGTCATTAGTTTAAATTGGTATGGCTACCCTTTGTTATAAAAATATCAATCCCTTAGCCATTTACATTATTTAATTTAATTAAATTAATTTAATTTTTTAAATAATGTTAACTAAAATTAGGATCGTCACATATTTCGAACATTTAGGCATGAAAATTTAAATTATTATTCACCAGCAAATGTGAATAAAAAAACTAACAAATTTTTTTTTAAATTGCAATTTCTAAGTTGCATTCATATATGTAGTAAAGAAAAACTACATAAATAGAGAAAACATACAACAATATTCGCAGTTTTAAAGAAATAAAAAACGAATGCTCTTAAATACTCTATGTGATAACCCGGATTTTTGAACAACTATTAATTGGAAAATTAATTGATTTTAAACTATTGGGATACTGATTTTTATTTAGATTAAACAGATAAAATTGATAATTAAAGATGTCTTGATGTATATAAGTGAATTTGAAACTATAATAGTTGAATTAAAATAATGAACCTAAAAGTAAATCATTAAATATATATAAATTTGTGTAAACTCTATTATTTTTGAAAATTTTAAAATGTGTCCATATACATATATACAAGTGTGTGTATATATATAAATGGTGATTAGAAAGCTATTGGTTGAGTTCAACATGATAATTTGCAAAAGCTATTTAAAAAATAAACTCTATATTTTCAAAACATAAGGAAGAAATGTATTTATGGATATATATATATATATATAAATATAAAGCACTAATGATAAATTAAGTTAAATTATAAACATAAATAAATAAAGACATAATTCATATATTAATAAAAGAAAGCATAAGTAAAATAAAATAAAGGTTAAACATTTGTAGCTTAAGTTCCATTCAAATTTTACAAGTGGCCTAAAAAAATTTCAATTAAATTATAAATAAAATGTGTAGAGAAATCTGGCCATTTGATTTTAATTCAAAGTTTTTACAATCCTCAATTCTTTCTTCTTTTTATCTTCCAAACTAAAAACCAAAACCGAGAATAAAATCAAGCAACAGTTTCCAAATTCTAACCAGAGCTTAAGTACAAGATCAAGCAAGGAATGCAACTCAACGTCAAGTACATATCAAAGTCAGTTGCTGCCTTAAAGAAGAAGAAAAAGAAGTTTCCAGTTCAAGTTAAGAACAGTTTTCAATCTTCAAAACAGTGGTCTCTGTTCCAAGTTATAGGTGAGTCAACTTGGAAAATCTGATAAATTTTGGACCAGTATGCAATGATCTTATAAGAATGATCTGAATTATGATGTGCATGATGTTTTAAAATGGTTTTAAGTATATACATGTGTGTGTTAGCAATTATACATGACTGGAATATGAAAAGTAACTCGCTGTTCAAACTAAAAACAGAGGGTAAACATCACCATCTACCATACTAATCTCTGATTTATCTTGATGCTGGAGATAAGATTTTGAGTAACGCTGTAGGTATGAGAATATGGATAGATTAAAGTTCTTGGATATATATATATAATTTTAAATTATTATGAATGTCTAAGCTATGTATATAACCTGTACTGTTGAGAAACAGGCTTTAGAATTTATGATATAAATTCATATCTCTTCATATGAATGATTGTAAATTTTGATTTTTGAAGATAAATTGTTAGTAATAACTAAATTAGATCTTTAAAAATATATTTTAGGATTAACTGGTAAGTAAAGTTGCAGAAAGCAAGAAAACACAGTGAAGTTTATTTCTAGACAAAAATCAAATATTAAAATTTCTAGTTTTGATCGTAGGGTTGAATTCGATAATCGAAAACATGATTTTTGGTATAAATCCCATTATTTTTTTGTTCGTGGTTGTTAAGAAATCGAGAAATTACCGGAATTGGGTTTATCATCAAATTTCGACAAACGAATTGATCAGTGATCTTGTGATTATGGCCAAAGGAAGTTTGTAGGCCGGGGGTTAAGAGAAAAATGGTATCTCATTTTTCTGAGCATCATGGTTGATGGTGCGACTTAATTTAGGGTTTAAGGCCATTGGATTTCGTCTTCGTTCTCGAATCAATGGCTCCGTCTAGGTTATTTTGGATTTAATCGCGAGTAGGGGATTAGGAGTATGGGCAAGTGACGAAGTTGAGAGCGTGCGGGCGAAGTCTCATATGAACGTGGACGGTGATACAGTGGTGATTTGTTAATCGGGTTTGGTGTTCCAGTGGGATTGAGTGTCTGAAATTCAAGTTTTTGGCGAAGTCACGATATAGGATGATCGAGTGGATTGTCGAGGGTTTCGATGACTTGCGGGTGATCTCGGCGACGTCCAGTGGTGACCGGAGTAGTCGTGCATGTGTACGCATGCACAATCATGGCTGGGTTGATGTTTGTTTTTGCGGAAGACGATGTCTTCTTGGGCCTGGTTCGTGTAGAATTGAATGTTCCCTCGAAGTAGAGGTATGCGCGAAATTTCACGGGGTAGTCTCGGAAATTTTATGGGTTGGCTTCGGGTTTGTGTGTATTGTAAGGATCGTATTATAAGCTTATCAAAATAGGTAAGTTTCAAAGTATATGTAAACCAAGTTTTAAACAAGGTATTAGCAAATTTTGAAACAAATTTCCAAAGTTAAAATGTTTTCAAATTGTTGTATTAAATTAATAGATTAAATCCTATATGTTTTAAGGTGAACTAAATTGTAATTGAAAGTACAAATTATTTAATGTTTTAGAATGGTTAATTGAATTATTTGTTAAAGTTTAATGAATTTGTGAAATCAATTTTAAAGATTGATTTATTAATACGAATAATTAATTAAGCTATTAATTAAAAGATGATTAATTAAGGTCTAATCACTTAATGTAATTAATTGATGATAATTACTGTAATTTAAAGATAAGTGCTTAATGTCATTAATTAATGTGGATAATTAATGGTTTATTACTAAAGGTGATTTATTAAACGATGATTACTTAATGTAAGTAATTAAAAGGTTAATTAATTTAATTAATAATTAAAGACTAAATTAATAATCAAAGGTTAATTAATTAAGGATAATTAACAATGGGATAATTACTGGACAAAAGTAATTAAAGATTGATTACTTGAGGAAAGAAATTAAAGATTTAATCACTTAGTGTAATTAATTAAGGACTATTTAATTAAAAGAATTAACTAAGGATTAGTTAATTAATGAGTATGATTAATTAAAGAATAATTAATCAATAGTGATTATAAGATAATTAATTTGAGTAATTAATTCAGGATCAATGTAAGTAATATGGATGGGCAAGGGTAAATTAATTTGGGCAATTAATTAAGAGTTAATTACTTATTGTTATTAAAGGATAATTAGTCAAGGGTGATTAATTATAATGGGTTAATTAAAAGAATATTAATTAATTGGTTTGTAATCAATTAATGTTAACTAATGGTAATCTAAGTGATTAGAGATTTGTAATTAATTTGATTAGAGATGAATTAAATTAATTTTGAAGTGATCAACCTTGCTTATGAATGATTGGTTGATATTTCTGGTAAGAAATGTTTGTGATATGATATGTTTGTCTTGTATAGTGTGTGGTTATCTGTCGTTGATGAATTGTTGTATTAAATATTAAAGGTTGAATTGTGCTTCACTTAAATAATGAGGGTTAAGATGGAAATTGAGTTCGAAGAGACCGGAGTCGGGCATTAGTAAATACCCGAAACCACTTCGATTTGTAATCTATAATGATTCTGTACAGATTTGGTATGTGAAATAAATAGACTGGAATAGAATGCCTTAAGTGAACTGGACCATATAATCTAGGTATGATACCTAGAAATTGATGGGTGTAATAAGTGTTGTCTATACCAAACCCGTGAATTTGTAAAATTGTTACGAGTTACCCCGGGTTTTAAATATGTTATTGTTTTGGTGCATTTCATGTTAGATGGGTTTACTCACGCTGGTTTCCAGCCTGACCCGGGTGTTACTATGATGTAATGCTCGGGTCAGACCGAGTATTACAGAGTTTCAGGTAAGGACGTTCTGGAGCTCAGGAGGCGAGCTAGATGGCAGGAACGTATGGAGAGTATTCCGCTATGATATTGTTATTTATCTGGGACAGGTTATTTTAACTGTCCGGTTTATTTGAAATGTTGTAACTCTGATGTAATAAAATGTAATTAACTGATATAGTTATTTCTTTGTGTAAAGTATTAGTTGATATTATATTTTATCCGCTGCGAATGTAAGATTCTGAGTTTGGTTTTCTGTTACTTCTTCTTCTTCTCTTTCTTCTTTCCTTAACAATCTGGAATTTTCGGGATCGAAATTTCCGAGTCGTTACACTCTAACTTCCATTTCAAATCAATATGTTAATAAATTAATATCAAAAGTAAGCAATCTCTTACGACCCATTTTGATGGACTTAAATAAGTTACGTTTTGGCCTTTTGAAAACCAAAATGAATTGGTTTTGGCTTTTATAAAGGAAAAAGTAGCTAATTTAAGTCCATTCAAACGAGTCATTAATGGTTACTAAAAATTGAAGGAAAACAAAATAAAGTGAAACTAATATGGATCATACATTGAGGAGTTGATAAAATTCACCATAATATAGTGTAAAAGACCTCAACAGTATTGGCAAACTAATTAATCAAATAATGAAATGAGTAACATTCATTTGGCTAAAAAAGAGCAGGATATAAATCTAGCTTAGAATAGAAAAGCACTCAAAATTTTGTAAATATATGGAACATATTATATTAATTATCAAGAAATGTAGAATGTTATTTTGTTTAATCATAGCTAAATATTCCAACCAAAAGAAGGGAAAATACAGTGTCCTATAAGTATATTTGCAAAGTATGTTTAGGAAAAATATTTAACAACTTGTTAGTGGCCTTTGTATTTAACTAATGCAAGTAGAAAGGGAAAAAACATTCAATAAACTCCCATTTGGATGATATGTCATACCTTCATTTTCTTTCCTTTAATGTCGACATTCCATTCAATGATTGAAAATGCTCGGCAACTATGCCTGCTAAAATTCATCCAAAATCTCTAGAAATCTTGAGTAAATAAATGAAATGTAAATTATCTTCTGATTATAGTAGGGATTAAGCAAAGAAATACAATGTTTCACAAATTTTCAAAAATATAACATGTAAGGATGGAACATTTTCAAGTAACCAAAACCAACAAAAACCTTACATATTGCTTCATCAAATTCAGAAGGATATTAATAATCTTAGAGAAAACACCAAATCTGAAAACATTTGACAAACAATAATTAGAAAACACTTCTCTATATGTTTCCACAATTGAATTATCAAAAATGATAATATTTTTGTGTGATTGTGGTCAGGCCAAGCTCCCTGTCTCTAGCACATGGTATACGCATATGAGTTAACACATACTTGTTGTAATAAAAGGAATCCATAATGCTATGCGCCCAACAACTCATATTATACACCATGTCTCCATCAAATTTAGTGACCTGAGGCTATTCCAATTCCAAATCATCATTCATATTTCCACATGCGAGGCAACCGTAATAAATATATATTATTGCTATAAATCAATAAAAGTATTTTGTTAGATGTTTAAGTGGAAAATTCATGTGCATAACAATTAATGTCCACTAAGTAGTAAGGGACTTAGTAAACAACTATAAGATCAAGAAATCAATATTGGGTGGAGAGGGAAAAAACACTACTGAAAATTGGATCTCTAGCACATTCGATTTGGTTAGGGCGGGTGAAGGGCAACCAACCGCAAGTTGGAGGCTGTGTAGTTAATGCCCCACTATTACCCCGCTATAACCCCGCAATATTTCATGGCGGATTTCTACCGCTATTATTTTTCCATATAGCCCCAAAATATAGCCTTTCCGCTTTAATCCCCGCTATATCCCGTTATTCCTGCTATATTTTTTATTTCCGCTATATCTTCTTTAATAAAATGAATTAAAAATAACAATTATACATTATAAAAATTATGAAACTAATTTATTTTATTTATTTTTAATATATTTTCAGAAGTGAAAATACTCTAATATTCTACTAAATCCAATTATGTTATATAACAGTTTTACGTTTATTTAAAGTATATTCGCACATGTTTTTTGTTTAATATCATTTATGTATTAATTATAATTTAATCGAATGATAATTTTTCATTTAATTACCATTTATATATTTGTAAAAACATTAAGTACGAGTTTTATATGCTATTTTAGAGTTATCCGCTATATCCCGCTATATCCTCGCTGTATCCCCGCGATGACTTTTTGCACCTCTACCACTTTGAATCTGTCGAACGCTTTAACTGCAAAGTTGGAGGCAATGAACTAATTTAGAGAAGAAGATATTTTCCAATCAATTGGGACAGATAAATCATTCCCAGTTTTCAAATATAATTGACAAAACTAAATTGAATTTTATGGAGAAATCATAGAGGGATTTAGAGCTGAATAAGCTTTACATAATATTAATAGCATAAAATAAATGCTTAATGTGATAATGGGTAACACCCCGAAAATTTAAGAGATAATTTAATAAAAGAATTAAATTTAAAATATAAAAAGGGCAAAAATAGAACTTTTACGAACATCCAAATTTGGCTACAAAAAATTACTTAGTTGCATTCATACACATTTTTTGGACAATTTTCATATATAACACTTTGGAATCAGAGCTAGTACAGAGAAGATGCAAATGTTTCAAAATTTGAAAATGAAATAAATTAAAAAAATAAACTTTCCTTAATTAAACAACCCTACTGGTCGGCACCATAGGGTTCACCGGTCAATAGGTAGCGGCCGACCTGTTGATGTTAAATATCAAAGATTTCTAAAGCGATGAACAGGGTGGATAGAACGGAATATTTTTCCTAAGCCATGAAGTAATCGTTTGACATTCTGGATGAAACCTATTATTCTTTAGAATTAATCTAATGGTTAGAATTAATCAAATGGTTAGGACTAATCTAAAACCCTTATAAATACAAAGCTAACCTAAACCCTAATTCTTTAGAAATTATTAGTAAACTGAAACTCTATCCAAAATAATTAAAAATAAAATTAAAAAAACTTAAGAAGGTCGGATCAAAGAAGGGGCAAGCAAACGAGGGTAGATTTTCGAGCGAAGGTTAGGAGCGAAGCTTGGATCCGAGGTAAGTGGGAATATTTTAATAAGACGGTTATTTGTAATTAATTTTAATTTACACTATCTGATCTAGAATGTTAGTAACTAAATTGTAAATCATATGGTTTAGAACTGAGGTTTGATAATAAATTAAATTTGTGCAAACCTATTAAATAGAAATTAACCTAGATTAAACCCTTTTTTCAGTCAAGTAGAAATCCTTATAACTGTTAACTTAACAAGATATTTTGAGGTTAAAACTAAATACTGTATACACAAATTGATTAGGAATTGGATAAATATCCTGGAGTTCACAAAAATTGTTAAACTCGAAACTGGAATTTTACTAATGTTCCAAAATGGTCAACAGTAAACAATAATTAATAAAAACGACTAACTAAACTAAATGCTAAAAAAATTTACATAACAAACGATCGACAGTACTACCTGAGTGTTCGATAATAAGCAGTCGACCGCTTAGGATGTAGCGGTCGACCAGTAGGCATTCTGAAGCATAGGTCGAACCTCGGCCTAAGGCATTGGTTTTAAATTATAGTTAATTATATATATATATATATATATATATATATATATATGGGTGTTAGGAGTAGTAGGAAAGCTGGTTCCCTAGAGATGACACAAGGACGTTGTGGGGTTGGCTATGATATTTACCTAATAGAGGTCGATTATTCGACTGGGGACGATTCTATCGCAAATGGATCTCACAGGAGGTTCTATAGTAGACGCACAGCACTGACTAGTGGCCGATGAAGTGTTTGGGCCCAGCATAATAGAAGTTCCTTAGCATTCATGGATACCTAATGTGATGTGATGCTATGTTGTTGTTGGATCCCAACATATGCAATAATAGGCATAAATTACTATTGAGAGGTGGACATGGATGCAGATGATGATACACTTTGGAGAGTTAGCATTACGAGCTCCCCCACAACGTGTGGTAGGGGTACATGTAGTTATGGAGGCGGAAAATTTATTCCATGCGGAAATTGTAAGGAAACTTGTGTGAGATGGTTACACATAGTCATACTGTGTGAGATGTAGTCTTATACAAGAAAGTTGTAGGATGATCCTATGTTAGAGAAGCTCTAATAGCTATTAGACGATCGTTGGTTATTAAGGTTCGATCCATAGTTTGTTTCTTGTAGAAGCCTGCACAAGTAGTTAGTGTAGGTGTGTATAATGTAAAAACCCACAAGTAAAGAACCATAGTAATACACGGACACTTGTAGAACACCCTAGGTTACATAAGGTAGAATTAAAGTCAACTGCACATGATCACCATATATTAAACATGTATCCATCCTTTAGATTTTTGTCTTACCCACCCTTTTTCCTTTGTTTTTCCTCCACCACAGAAGGACAAATCAATAGTGATAGGCTCGAGTTTAGTATGTGGAAAGGTGAGCTCGCTACTGGAGTTGCTTATCATTTTATTTTACTCTCCATGTAACGTTTTTGGGTTAGAATTATTTTAGAAACCCTGATAGCTCATATTTCTTGGCACCGACAAGAGCCTAAAAGTCACCCTAGGCTTTGGATCGGTGTGTCAAGAGGTGCTGGTTTCCACATTTGTATCAGAGCACTAGGTTCAAAAATTCCTTAGAGATAGGGGCGTATTAAGAGAACTACATGAAAATATTTTGAAGAAAAAAGGTATTTCAAAATATTTTTCAAAAAGTTTTCAAAATGGGCTTTCATAGTGCGTGCATGTATATAGAACTTCTCCAAAGATTTTATGTAAGCCTAATATCTATCTTATTCTTGCCTATTTTATCTAGGGAAAATTGCTAATAAATTCATAAATCATAGAAAGAAGATAAGGAATCATGTAGGTTCAGGCTCAGGCGATGCAGCCAAGATTCCAGGCATGAATGTCCTAACCTGATTCCATCGGTATCTTCTAGCGAGGGGACAAGCCGAGCTTAATCCATTAGAGGACCACAAGGACAGTGCCAGGTGCAGTTCCTTCCCACCCACCTGTCATTGATTTTGCTAAACTATGTAATGATTTTCAAGCCTTGGAGGAAAGTCATACGTGGGACTAAATCACATGCAGATTCGAGGACATAGATCCATACTTGTAAGAGGATTTTTGGGTTAATTGGTCTTGCTGATGAGGTGAGGAGAGGTATGGCTACTTGGCATTTACAAGGGAGGCCCTGAGTTGGTGGGAGGCATTTGATGCTGAGGCTGTTGAAGGAGAGATCACTTGGGTGAAGTTTCGAACACGTTTTGAGATAAAGTTTCTTTCCAGAGCATTGGAAGGAGAGCGGTTGGAGATGTTTATTCACCTGAAGTAAGGAGACCTATCGATAAAAGAGTATGTCAAGCAATTAAACAGGTTGGATAGGTTTGGGATGGAGTTAATCAATACCCCACATAAATAGGCTTTGAAGTTTGCTAGAGGGCTGAACCGGCCCCTTCAAGGTTTATCTCTAAGTCATTTTCCCATAGGAGCTTCATATGAGGGTTGAATGGAGATGGTCTTGCTAGAAGGAAGAGCCCAATAAGACTAAAGGAAAGGTGTTGTAGCAGAATTAGAGCTAGGGAGGCATAGTGTCTAAGTGTGCAAGAAGGGACATTTCGCGAAGAAGTGCATGATAGATGGTTGAAGGTCAAGTGTTACTATTGCAATCAGTTTGGGCACAAGAGGTAGGAGTAGTCCAGCATCTCAGAAGACCTCCACCTAGGTGGTCCTAGCTTATGTACTGGACACAGTACCTAGTTCTAGTATGCCACTAGTTGTAGATAAGGGGAAGAAGGTCATGATTGAAGGCGTGTTAACTCTATCTAGTTTATTCATTTGTACTTTATTTGACATAGGGGCGTCACATTCTATCATTTCTAGATAACTTATAGATGAGTTACACTTAGACACTGGCATCGTTATGGACCATGCAGTTGTGTCAAACCCTGTAGGAGGATCGGCTTATTTGTCTATGGTATATAGGAATTTGAAATTATTCATTTTAGGGGTCGATTTTGATTGCGATGCTTTTATCTTAGGAATTTCTAGGTTTGGGTTGATATTGGGCATGGATTGGATGATGTGTATTGGGATATCCTAGATTGTGACAGGAAGGTTGTTAGGTTGACTACGTGCAGTGAATGTAGCTTGGAGGTTTATTGCGATCCTCGAAGATCGGTTATGTTGAGCTACTTATATTCATTAGATCTATCACATGACAAGCTAGACTCGATACATGTGGTTAGAGACTACCCAAATGTCTTTTTTGAGGTTACCAGTTTCCCACCCTAGCGAAAGATCAAGTTTCGAATTTATCTTGTAGAGAACGCCTGACTCATTGTCTTACCCTCAAGGAATATGGCTCAAAAGGAGAGATGTGAGTTGAACAAGCAGGTGAATGAGCTGTTGGAGAAGGAGTTATTAGGAGGAGTATTTCTGAGTGGGGAGAACCAATCATCTTCGCCACCAAGGCGGATAGTTCTCTATGGCTTTGTGCCGATTATAGGGAGATAAATAAGTTGACAAAGAAGAATCAGCATCCACTGCCCCATACAGACGATCTCTTAGATCAGTTGGTTGGAGCGAAAGTGTTTTCATAGCTTGATTTGGCTACTGGATTCTATCAGTTACATGTGGTTGAGGATAGTATCCAGAAGACTACTTTTCGTACATCCGACGGACTTTATGAGTGGCGAGTCATGCCCTTCAGACTAAACAATGCACCTGCATATTTTACCATTCTGACGAGTCGAGTTTTAGAAGGTTACTTAACAGGTTCATTGTGGTATTTATGGATGATATTTTGATCTATTCGAAGAGTGAGGAGGACTACATGTTGAATTTAGAAGAAGTGCTCAATACACTCCGTGGGCATAAGTTATGTAACGACCCCGAATTTTTACTAAAATTAAATTGATAATTAAATCAATTTTTGAATTAAAATGGTTTTGAAATAAATATAAGAATATAAACCTTGGACACAAGAAAGAAAATAAATAAATTGGTTCAAATTTAGAATTGATAGAAGTAGAATAAAAACAAAGATATTGATAAATGCAAGATAATGAATATTAAAGTAAGATAATAGTAATAAGTTAAACTAGAAATAGAAATCAATATATAAAAGATAACTATATATATGTATAAAGTAAACAAATAATTGCTAAAATGTGAACAACAAAATCAAGAATGGAAATTCATCTACATTGTAAAATAAATAAATTTTATGGTTCATAAAATATTGAGTAAATCTTAATATCATAATACAAAATAATACAAATAGAATGAGACAAACAAAAAAAACAAAAACATGTACACTTGCAAATGAAAATAAATGAAACAAAAAAATACACATATAGAAAGATTGTAAGAGGAGCCACATCAAACTATCTCAAATTTGTACGGCTGAAAAGAAAAAAATATGAATTCGTACAAGCTAATTAATGCTAGCACATTAAAAAATTCACATCAGCCAACACAAGAAGATATCCCTGCTAAAAATTTGTACAAATCAGGCACAATCAAACCTCATTTCAGCTTAAACAAATCAACTTATCATCATGTAAACTTCTCTCAGCTTCATTCCACTTTGTTCATCTATTTAAACTGAGTAAAAGAAAACTGAACTGAATATCATCCTATACTTAAACCAAACATCAACTTAAACATCTCAGTAAAAATATCAAGGCAATCAAAGGAAAAATCTGAGATCGAGAAAAAGACTTCCAGTAGCAAACTCAAATAAGATTTCAACCTTGCAAATTTCAAAAAGGCTTCAACTTCCATTTGAAAGCTCTGAAACCATGATCTGGAAGGTGAGTAACAGTTAGTAATTTAAACTTAAATATATGTTGCCATTGTTCTCTCTCTCTCTCTCTATATATATATATATATATATATATATATATATATATATGGTATTAGTGTGAACATCTTCTTCTCTGTTTCTTTACAGGGTATAGAACAAAAAAAATCAAAATTCAATTTCTTGTTTTCTAATCCATATCAGACTTTGGATCCTAAACGAAATAGGTGTATTTAGGCATAGATGATAATTTAAAAATAGTTTCATGGAATAAAAATGTATATAGAATGAAAAATCCAATTTTTACAATAAAAACTTTGTTTTCTGGAAATTTCGAATTTCATAAAATACTGATTCAAGTACATGGCTCGAATACTTATTGAAAGTTATGATTTTTAACGTAAGTTTGGCGATTTTTAGTGATGGGAGTTAGGAGCAGTTTGTTTTTGTTTAAAAGGTGGATTTTTACCAATTACTGGCGATCGATTGATTCGTGGATGTTGGGGTTGTTCGTAGAGATGGAGAAGCCTACGGGGATGCTTGGAAAAATGGTCGGAGGTGGCCTCGATCTCGGTGGCGAAAGCGGCGTTCGATTTTCTTTATAAACCTAATATTTCGAGGGGTTGAACATTTGGTCGTCGCGCCTCCTCTCGTGCATCGAGCTGCACGAATTTCCGGAAGGAGTTAGATGAGAGTGTGTCGAGTTCATGGCTGGAGTCGTTGATTTTCTGGTGGTCGGCATTGGGTATACGTGACGTTTTCCAGGTTTGTGTTGTGGTTCCATGCTTGTTCCAGGTTTTGATTTGCACTCGAATTCGATTCGACCTTTTGAGTGACGATCTATTGATCGTGTTTAGATGTGGGGGTTATCGTTGTCTTGAGAAGATCATCGTGGATGATCTGAAGTGGCGGCAGCGTTGGTGTAGGTGCACAATGATGAGGGTGTGTCAGCAATTGTTTGGGTTTTGTATACTTGAGTTTCTCGAGTAAATCGAGTCTTAGACTTGAAGTAATTAGTTTTGGGCTCAAAGTCATCTAGTAGATGTCTCGGGTAAGTTAATTACAGGTTTTAAAACCTGCAAGTTTTAAAAAAATTTAAACCTGGGTTTTAAATTGTGAAACAGATAATTAAACTAAGTTTGAAACAAAATTTAGTTTGGGTTCAAATGAAGTTTGAATCTCAGTTTTAAAATATAATATAAAGTTTTAAAATTTAAATTATTTGTAACAACTTTAAAAAGAGGTTTAAATAGTTTTAATTTAAAAAAGGCAAAGCTTCAAATAGATTCAAACCTAAGTTTAAATCTAGGCTTCAAGCTAAATTTGAAATCTTAGGTTTGAAATAAAAGAAGATTTTGAATTGTTTTAAACAATTTTAAATGATGAAGTGAATTTTTAAACTGATTTAAATCTAAAATGAAATTGGGATTTTAAATTCTTTTAAAGCTTGATTTCTTTTAAGGAAATTAAGTTTGAACTTTTTCTTATATAAGTATCTTATATAAGTAATGAATGTTCTTTACATTTGTTTTGAGGTTTATAAATTTATTTAAATTTGGATAAATGTTTAAATGGTTAATCATTTTGAATCTTAAATTCAAAATGGAAATTAAATTTAAATTTAAAAGTGTAATGTTTTAAATATACACTTAAATGTTAATTAAATCATAAGTAAAGGAAATGAATTATATTAGGGATAATTAAGGTTTTAAGTGATTTAATTAATAAGGTAATCAAAGAATGATTTATTTAATTTATAAATAAATAAATTATATTAACTTATAATTTCTTTTGGCATGGCCGATGGTTTTATAGTGGACCGACCACTTTTATTACGAACGTAATAAGGTTGAAGTACAGGAGTAAGGTAAAGGTACCTTAGCTACTATGAATGAGAAATAAAAAATACAGCACAGGAGTATGACAGACACGTCACAATTACTAGTTATTAACTTGTAATTAGAAATGATTAATAATGAATTAATCTAAGATAATTTTCTTAATAAAGTAATTAAGGAAATGTTATTAGTTAATGAAGATAATTAACTAGAGATTATTAAGTAATTAAATTAATGTGATTAATTTTGATAATTTATTTGATTTATTAATTAAGATAATCAATTGTAAATTGTTAATTACTTAATGAAAGTAAGTAAGGGGTTAATTACCAATTGTAATTTAAATTGGATATTTTGATTAATTTATTGATAAAGATTAATTGGTAATTAATAATTTATTGGTATGAGATGACTGCGTAATGGTAAGAAATTAAAGATTTAATTTCTTTTAATTAAGGGGTTAATTAATTATGTAATTGGTCTAAAGGTTGATTTAATTAATATGATTAATTAAGAATGATTGATAAATTAATTTATATCAAATGATTTGTAATTAATTAATCAGGATTGGATAATTAATTCATAAGTAATTAATTTACTTGGAAATAAATTGAATTAGTTAGGATTAAGCAATTAAATTAATCCTGCTTATAAATGATTATTGAATGCTTGACCTTACTTATGAATGATTGTATTGTATGAGATGCCTTGAATTGATTGTCCTATCTAATCTATGATATTTTGTTCTGTGGATTGAGCTGTGTATTTTATTCATTTATTGATTATACATCTGTATATTATCGGTGAATCTGTGAATGTGCAATAAGCGTTATAATTTATACCTCTTATCAACTATATTTCTGTGTTTTGATCTGTGATGATGATGTTGTTGCACCATTGTGTTAAACCCCTGGACCACACCATACACACACAAATATGGATTTCACGAGGAAATCGATTAAGTCACAGATTTTTGAAATGATTTTTAAATAGACAATATTTAAATCCAAATGGTTTTGGAAATGGATTGGGTTTAAAGTGCAAAGCCTTAAAAAATGGAATTTCAAAGATGAAATTTATTTTGAATAACTTGATTGAGTTTTGAAATTTAAATATTTTGATTTAAATTTGAATTCAATATTTAAAATTGAATTCTATGTTTGGAAACCAGGGATTAAAGATGTTATACAAATTTTATATGGGTCAAACCATTTTTAATGTATTGATTTGGGAATTTGAATTTAATTCAAGGGCTTTAACTCGTGCAAATATAATTGGATTTTTCTGAAATGAAAACTATTTGTTTTCAAATAATAAAAGCTGTCACATAAGTAATGAACTTCCAATTTGTGTTGAAAGGTTTCAAGTTTCAAATAAAATTGAAATGTTTTGAAAGTCTACGAATGAATCTTTGAAAACGAGTTTGAAAGTTATAAATTAAATCTTAATTAAAAGATTTAACGAGTTAATCAAATTGAAATGGAGATTGTTTTGAAATCTATGAATGGATCTTTATAACACGGGGTGAACTTTGTGAAATGAATCTTTTTGTTTAAAAGATTAGAAATGGTAATTTATTTTAAACCATTTGAAAGAAAAGTTTTGGGTAATAAGTTGTGACTTAACTCAGACCCCAATGTCCATATGTTTCTTGTAAATATTGAGCTCACTATTCGGTTTAGCCGGGAGAGGACCTTTGTGTCATATAGCCCATTCCGAATATGTGATACGACGTTATGGATAGCATTTGAAGACCGGTGGTGAAGACCGGATATTTTCGAAGGCGAAAGGATAACTCGTCGAACGTCTTTGCATCGACTGGTCCCCGGTATAGAGACTGACCTGGAGTTTATTGTTTCTTTCCTAAACTCTGGGTGCTTACTATTTTCCAGAGGGACAGTATAGAGTTGGGTTTTTCAGATAGTCAAATTAGTAGGTTATCTGGAGCTAGTTCTGTCTTTGGACACGGACTGCACTTGCTTATCTTTGTGCATCGTTATTGGGAGTTCGAGCTACTGCTGGAGTTCCCTCTTGAAGACTATCTTAGAGTAATTTGTTCCGCTGTTGGTGTTATCTATTTTCTTCCGCTGCTATTTTCTTGTATCATATCTCTGATGTATATTGATGTTCATTGTATCACTCTGTTGTATCTGATATTGTATATCAATGTATTATTCTTTTTTTCTGCTGTGTTGTTGTACTTAATTATGTTATAAGCTCTGGCGACTCGGATTCGAACGATCAAATCTACGGCATTCGAGTATGATGTAAAGTATGGATGTCGATTTTCGAACGTTAAAAATCTGTATCGTTACAAGTTATGTTGGAACTGGGCTAGCCCACAACTGAATTTATGGGTGAATTTCAAAAAAATTTACCCTACTGGATCTTTATTGAGCCTATGAAGTCTAATTTATTTAGAAAATTTCTAAATTTAATTTAAATAAGATCATATATTTCATTAAAATTTACAAATTGTTGACAGAAATTTGTTTAATTTATTTTCAATTTATATACAAGTATACATATGTATTATATACATATGTGTGTGTGCATGTGTAACATGATATTCCGTGCAAGGTATAACATGTTTGTATATGGATGCTGGGATTTACATCGCAATGGCATGTTAGCTCATCCTATATGTATTGCATGTTATCCAAAAGTGTGTGTGTGTGTGTGTGTGTGTGTACTTAATATATATAAAAACCCAAATGTGTGTGTATTATAGTGTTAAGTATTGAATAAACACACACACACATATATAATATAAGATTAACTTTTATTTTTTTTAATATGTGCACATATATGTATTAA
Source organism: Allium cepa (assembly GCA_030765085.1). Lineage (NCBI taxonomy): Eukaryota > Viridiplantae > Streptophyta > Magnoliopsida > Asparagales > Amaryllidaceae > Allium > Allium cepa. The sequence continues at coordinate 614,237,441 of CM060931.1, forward strand.
AGTAACATAATTTCATATATATATATATAACAGTATGTGTATATATAAATATAAATATAAATATTGATGTAAATATGAGTTAAAATAGTTTTTATAAATATATATAAATTAAAATAAATTTTTTTTGCATTTCAGATCGAACACACAGCAGCTCTAAATTTAATTATATATATATATATATATATATATATATATATATATATTGTGAATTAGTTAGTTAAATAAGAATAAATAAATGATAGAAAATATTTAAATAATAAATATTTCATATTTTAATTTTTTTTAAATCAAGAATCATATTTTATAGCTTACGAAAAGAATTCAAAAATTTCTAAGTTAAAATTTTATTTTTTTATTAGTTAAATACTTTCGGTCAAATTTTAAAATGATTTTCTAATAATATAAAAATTGATTTAAAAATCTAATTTTTTCGCTAAGAGCTTCATGGTGACAATTTAATTTTAGAAAATTTAAAACTGATTTTTCAAAACATATTTTATTCTACATTAATTTATTAATTCATATAATGATTAAATGTTAACAAAAAATATATTAAATAATTACTAAAAAATTATTTTCGGTCATTAAAAATCATAATCAATGTAAATATATAATTGAAAAATATTAATTTAATTATTTATGTGAAATAGTTATGTAGTTTAATATTAAAAAAATAATTATCTTATTAATAGATGTATAAATTTATTAATAAAATATAATGATTTTAGCTGCGTGTATCAAATCCTTAATGAAAAAATTGATTTTTATAAACGTATACACATAACTAATCGATAGGTGATAACATCAATACCTGTAGAAATCTCACCTAACTAATAATACAATAATCACAATACATATATATATATATATATGTATGTATATTTATGGAAAATATACAGCTATACAAAGATTATGTATTATATGTGTAAAGCCGAACACTTACGTAAAATTAATGCACTTAAGTCCACCTTATAATGATGAGTTCTCCACTTTTGAAAACTTATCGATTCTACAAATTGTTGGTTCTGAATCGCAGACCCTTTTGCTATTAAATATATGTTAATTTGAATTAATTTGATTTGAGTTTTGTTGGAGCTTTTGAAAGGTGTAATTTGGCCAAGATGAAGGAGAGAGGAGGCAGCAAAAATCATTTATTAAAGTTAGGGTTAGGGTTCCTTTTATAATGGTTGAATCAGAGAGAAAAGTGGATCACATCATATATCTTTTCTCACTAAATCTCTATTATCCGTCACAAACCCTTTTACCCTATTTTGACTGCCCCCTGTATCTGATGTTTGCTGCGGAAACTTTGCCTCCAATTTCATGGGCTAATAGCCCATTTAAGCCTAAGTAAATACATTTGATTAAATCCAATTTAGTTCCTTATCGATGTCTCATATCGATCGGTATATTTATAAACTATTATAAATAGGTATACCATAATATTTATTCCTCTAATAAAATTCAAATTTTATATTAAATATTCATATATATTAATTAATTTATAACAATTATAAACTAATTAAATCATATGGTCTAAAGAGAATTCATCATTTCCGTTGTGTGACTCATGGGTGTAAATATGGTCAGCGATTAACATCAAACTATTCGAATGTTAACGTTAACACATCACTTAGCAGGTAGTATGACATTTTAGCCAACTTTATCGTTTATGTAGTTTTCGTAAAATCCAATTTCACTTTATTAAGTATTATGTGACATTTATTTATACTAATTCTCTTCATCAAAACTATATCACTTTGGACTTACAAAATTTGGTATTGTTCAAAATTCCAATACATCCATATTGAACTCCACAAAGTCCTTGGTTCAATAATAACAATTATTATTAACCGAAACGATTTGGTCGAAGACTTTGAATTTGAATTTGACTTGAGTTGACTATGATACTAACCCCGTATAAGTGAGCAGATAAATCCACTCTTGAATAGTGATTCACTTTCAATACTTCCACTCAACCCAACTATAGCCGCTCGATGGAATGCCATGCCATGATTAGACTATAATCAAAGAAGAGCTTTAATATTAAAAATCCACAGTATTCTCAAGTCGAGAGAACTGTGTTAATAAGTCATATCGATATTTTCTGTTTTTCATTAGTTAATGATAGAAAACTATCGAGTGATTCGTTCCATAATTATCCAATAACCATTAGTACATAACCCTTTGGTGCCCCCAACAGCCATGAGTAATACACTGTACAACATTTGGAGAGTGTTATGTACTCATCTTGACTATGAACATTTAAAATTTATATTTGTTTTTCATTGTGATAAATCACTCTCGGTTACATAGTTTCGTAACTACTAACACAGATCATACCATTTATGGATTTTCTATTAAATATACTTTTAATTAAATTAATTAATTAATATAACTGCATTATACCAAGTATATAATAGAAAGAATATACCTTTGATTTTGAACGAGATTGGTTATTGAGTTAGATATATATAACAACATAATTGCCTCTGGGGCATACCCCTAGCTCTATCAATCTCCCACTTTCATTTGGATAAATCATGGAATCTTATTCCAACTTCTCCAATTTGTTTTCTCGAAACCAATTTGTTCAGTCCCTTGGTGAAAAGGTATGCTATTATGTTTTAACTATCTACTAAGTCAATCAACTCCCTCCGATGCTAATAAAATACCTTTATCACGTGGAACAATTCAAAGTATGTCTCTCAACTTCCAGTGGGCTATAAGTTCTGTTATGAACTATATAGTATTGTTATCATATAACAATGTTAATGGATTCGCAGCATTTGTAATTGCCCTGGCTTAGTTATAAATTTTTGCATTTATATTTATATACATTGTTTTATTGCTGCATTATTCAAGGCAATATACTTAGCCTTTTCCATTGAATCAACTATAGTCTTTCATGACATTTCCAACTAAAAGATTCTAAACTTGAATTTATTCTCTATTTCACTTATGAAACATTGAGTCCGAATACTTCTTCACAAGGAGTTCGTTGTTTCTGTAAACAATTCTCTAGTATTTCATAAATACACAAGAACATTCTAAACTATCATCATTCAATGGTATCTGTTTGGATTTAATATTTTCTTCATGTATCAAATACATGAACAAATCATGATATCATAGACAACATAAAATATATGATAATTTCGATTGCCATGCATAAGGAATCCATCCTAATTATTCCCTATTAAACATATTAATAGGGTATCCTTGTATATCATTTGGGACGTTCCCTAAATCTTTTATATTTACTGTAAAAGACATCATTTACAAATCCAACATCGAGTATTAAAACAAATAAGGCTGATTTTAATGCAATACATTGCTAAAATCAGCAATGCAATGTTTAATTACAGTTTAGAAATATTATTGTACCTTTTAACGTTCTTTCTTATGAGCACATGCTTCCTCTGCATTTTGATCGGCAATCAAACTATTTGATATTTCTATCAAAAAAACATGCTCAATTTTGATGCTTGTTGAATGATACTTTCATATCTATTCTTGGATCATATCCAAATGCTCACAAACCTAAATATCACTCCCACTGACATCAAGACACTTTGGATGTTATGTGCAAACAGTCTATCCTAAATCATTATTTATAATTTCTATTGCAATACATATGTACCAAATTACAAAGTCTTACAAAGCAATAATTTTGTGAGTAAATCTGAATTAACTTGTGCATGTTGAATATCGAGTCTATTGTGCTAATTTCAACAATTGAAATTCGCGATGTAATTCTTATCAATGTTGCTTATTATATTCCAACTGTATTTTCCTTGCTCTCAAAGACACATTCACAGCTGATGGATCATATCTCTTTTCCTTATTTTGATAATGTACTTGGAATCCATTTTGGATTTGTACATCACACCATATCATAGAGTCAACACTCTTAATGGTTTAATTAAACAACTGAGGATTATATATTTTTGACATTGATAAGACACTCATAATTTCTCTTCAATATGTGAGATACTTATTAGACACTCTAATGTGATGTGTTCGTTTAGGTAAGGTAATTCCATTTCATCTCATATAATCAGTTTAATCTTTGGATCGTATGCAATTCCATTTCACTACCAATAATTTCTTAAAGAAATTCCTTCGCTGTGAAGTTAGTATTTCTTGAAACAATAATTGTTTCTCAATGCAATAGAACATGTATTCATAAACACTTTATGAATTGCTTTTAAATTAAAACTGATTTATTTTTAATTTACAAAATTTATGTTGAAAACATAAATATGTCATTCAATGAAAGTCCTTCCCAAACTCCTTTTGAGGAGATTCATAAAAGATCCTTAGCAAACAATTATTACGTGTTGACTTTCGACTCATACAACCTACCAACTCCTTGACCTAGGATATGTTGGGGTTTCTTATAAATCCTTATCTTGTATGATTATGTAAATTATTATTTACATGAAATAATACTAACCTTGTGTACTACTCTTAAGTACATGACCTTTAGAAAGAAATTACCTCAACTTCGTCCATAGTTAATCATATTTTGTCCAACAAAGCTCGATTACTCCTTATCAACACATCATTGTGTACCACAAAGAGGAGTGATTTGAGATTGAATATTTATTTATACGAGGTACATATGGAACTTCTTCCAATATACTCACATATTCGATCAAATCGAATCATTTATATTGCATGCTATATTATTTGCATTCTTTTTATACTCTATGAATCTATCTAAGATATACTGCATATGTATCAAATACAATGTCCATGTTGGTGATAACTCTTCGGTAAATATGATGAAGTACGTGGAACCGTTTTGGTATTAATAGACTTACATTTGCATACATCTATCTGTATCAACCTGAAGAGTTCATCAACTCTTATAATGCTCCCACTAAATGACTACATAACCCTAAATTATTTGAGATATAATTAGCCAATATCATATGATTCATAATCATATAATAAAATTATTTCTTAAAACTACGGCTTAGTCTATAGTTCCAAAATAATTATAAATGATTTTTGATACTTTTGTATTTTCTGATGCATTGCTTTTGTCATGAAAATAAATGCTAGATTGTAGTTGTATTTCGTTATGAAAATTCATAGTATTCATATTGAAATATAACTATATCTATTTTTCAATTGACACCGAAAAATAGTCATTATTTCATAAATAATGATCGGTGTGTTTTACGAAAACATTTTTCATAACTTGATGCAATCAATAAGTGATACATGACATGCTCCCACTATTTATGCTATTACTATAATAGTGTACTAAATTCAGAGATCCACCATTCACTTAATATAGATATTTATTTCATATACCTAACTAGTTTATAGCGGAGAGTTCTTCGATTAAATATCTTGAACTCAGAGAAATAAATCTCATAAAAACAATTTTTATACAAAAATACATCTCAGAATTGAAATCATATTTCTTATTCCAATGTTAAGTATCAATTATTATTATTTCAATTCTCGTCTTCGATATTTCTTTAAAGCAGAAGTGACTATTCACTCTCTTTATCCCAAATGTACCTTAAATTATGTCTACTCTTTACATTCATTTTTCTTTCCAAATGGTCGAACCATTTAAAAGAATTCTCTAACTACAACATCATAACAAACTCCTTACAAAAGAAAACTTGATCATCTTTAACCTTTAAGGACATCAAATATGTTGCACTTTGCGTAAACTGATCAAACTGACATTTAAGGGATCATGTTCCTATAACTATTTTGTAGTTTTGGTCTAATCAGTATGATCTTTATTGTAATCAATCAAATTTGAATACTCGATCTCACACTACTATTTATTGGCTTCTTTCGAATGAACTAGCTTCATCGAAGTATGGTACATTACAAAATGTGATTGTTCCCCATATAACACTTATATGCAATAGTATATGTATCAAATACCCATAGTCTTGTCATACTTTTAGAGTTTGAAATTTATAGAATGCAATATAAGGTCTCTACCAAATAAACATATAAGCGACTGAATTACGAATGTATTTAGCAGCTGTAAAATAAGATGCTTGCATGGCTATTGAAACGATAACATGCAATAAGCATTTATTCTAGCAAGTATATTTTATATTTATATTTGTCAATTTTCAATTCAGTTTAGTTATATATCTTAATTGATAAATGTTTTATCGACAATGTCAAATGCATAAATTTGTCATTGTAGATTATAATAATATTATACAGCATATGTTCTTACAATATTATAAAGGTTAAATGTTATCATTTCATTTTTCTAATAAGGCTTCCATTAGTCTGTTATGTTTCACCAAACCCTAAGGGAAACATAGGAAGTATTTCGACTTTACTAATGGGTGTTAAGACTCGTATATCTTAAGATTCTAACCTTGAGGAAAGCTCAACAAATCATACTCCCATATACGATGGGTAACTCTTATCGGTTGTATTGCATACAACTCCTAACCCACAATTCCTAGTCCTACTTCTGCCTTTATCTTGAGGAAAGCTCAGCATGTAAAGTGGGATTGTTCACTCAGACTTATCATTTCGCAACAGCCTAAATATAATGCACATACCTTGAGGAAAGTTCAACAAATTTGAGTAGTTATCTTACCTCGTCTATTCAATATATTAATAGCACTACATGTAACATCCTTAACTTGAGGAAAGCTCAACAACTTAAGAGTATGCAAGCAATATATTAATATAAATGTAAGGGGCAATTTATATTAAAGATTCATAATCGTCAATATATTATATCGAATGATATCAAGTAATGGAATAATCTATTTCTTATGAGATGCCTTCATGATTAAAGTGTCGGACATATCTGAAATGTACATACAATATGCATATACTTATCCCTTAAGTCTGTTTAAAATTTTTGTAATGTTCCATATTTAGTTTATATATTCATATTACATAAGTTTATTATTATATAACTTTTATACCTCATGCTACTTATATAATATTCTTATGCATAATATTATACTAATTAAATCTTATTTAATTAATTAACATTTTAATTGATTTTATGTTATTTTACTATAACATTTATATTAAATATTTATTGCTTACTATAACCTTTATAGTATTACATATATGTGTGTGCGTATGTGTTAATTTAATTAGTTAACCTTTAATTAATTAACCTTTGATTAATTTACTTAATTAATTAACCTTCAATTAATTTATATAATTAATTAAGTTCTAATTAATTTATTTAACTAAACAATTTTAATTATATTATATTAATTTTAAAATTCAATTTATATACATAGATGTATACTTATGTTGTTTTAAATATTTTAAAATATCATAACATAGATCATAATATAAATATATGCATATATATTTTTAATAATTAAATTAAATTATTTTATTAATTTATTTAATTAATCCAATTAATAAAAATTAAAATTTCAAAATTAATATATATTTTTTCAAACATTTTGAAATTTTATTGTATTATAAATATTATAATATTTTTATATCTTATTTTAAATTTAAAATTTAAAATGTTATATTTTAATTTTCGAATAATTTTAAAAAAATAAATTATAACATTTATAATATATTTTTATTTAAAATTTAACTTTTAAAATCTAAAATTTATATTTTTAATTTCAAAACAAGTTTGAAATTAGCCCAAGGCTCGATTTAAATTGGGCCTCCTCTATTAGAGGCAACCTTTTGGGCTCATATATTTGTTCAGGTCAGGCTGGTAGTAAGGTATGGCAGAGTAATAGATTATCCAAATCCAATCCTAGATACTACCTTTCTAGGCACCCTACTATCTGAGGTGTGAGCTTAATTAGTTAACCATAACATGAATAATTAGACCACGTAGGCTATTGAGCTCTGATATCATTGTTGAAACTGGGCCAGCCCACAACGGAATTAATGGATGAATTTCAAAACAATTTACCCTGTTGGATCTTTGTTGGACCTATAAAGTGTTGAATATGCTAGTATATGATTTTTGTTTGACGTTAATATATATATATATATATATATATGTATGTATGTATTCATTAAAATGTATTTGTTAAACTATTTTATTTCTCACGTAATTAAATAAATATTTTTTGAATAAAATAAATAACACAGAATTTAAATTCAAACAAATATTTATTACAATTTTGAATAGTATGAATTTGAGCTCTCACTACATATACTTTTTCAACTATAATGCAATTTTGATTACATCTCAAATTTCACTTTACATTGTACAACTCATTACATATTACTCGTTCACTCAAAATTGTTCTTCAATTGTATTCCAATTTGTATCCAGCATCTGAATTATCTACAAAATAAACACTGACGCGGTAAAATTGAAAAAGAAATATTTGTGTAGTGTAAAATAAAATATGCATTTTAAAAATGTTATTTTCCTCGGTTATTTGGGTTGTTCGTCATCATTTATTTTGAATTCGTCTTACACGAACGGCTTATGACGTACACGGTGTATCACTGTATAGGCCACAAGGCCGTAAACACCGATGTACGCTTGATAAAATTGCAGGGATAGGTGAGCACAAGGTCAAACCCAATCAAAAGCTAGGTTCAACTCAAGTGCAATAAAAACAAAGTCACGACAAGAGCACAAGGTCAAACCCGAGCCAAAGCTAGGTTTAACTCAGACTTGTCGAAGAAACCAAAATGCATGTGTCAATAGTGGTGACTTCAAGAACAAATAAAACCTCAAATGGTCAGACTCACAAGTCCAATGACAACATGCATGAATGCCAAAAGCCTCAGACATGTCAGCTTCTAAAAGAACCCAACTGTATGCAACCAAGACGGCAACCCACCACACAATGCAACACATACCGGGAAATGAAATAACTCAAAGCAAATGTAAACTAACCAAGGTCAGTCCAGAAGCAAGAACCACACAGCAAGACAGTGAGTTACTTAACTACAAATGAAAATAAAGCATACAAAGTGAAACCAATCAACATAACATGAATGCAAAGCTTCCACCAGACCAGACTTAAGAATTCAGACATGTGTGTGTCCACACACACACATGCACGCGCACACACACACACACACACACATATATATGCAAACTAGCTCGAGGCTACAACTCAATGCAAGACAAATTCCAAAACTACAATGAACCAGTACAAAAGGAGGTGGACAACACACAAAGTAGCAACACTGACATATATATGTTATGCATAAAAAAAATTCATGTGGAACCGGACCTGGTAAAAATAGAAAGCAATTTGAGTTCATACGAAAAAATAGTAAACAATGGAATGCAACTTAGGTGAACATACACACATATATATACATACATTTATGTATGTATACAAGTGGAGATGAACATCAACACAGCAGTTTGAAAAATGAAAAGCACACATGAATCATCATGCAGTGAACAAAGATAAAACCAAGTATATATGATGGTCAAAGAAAACAATGAGGCATGGTCAGATATGGAACCAGATACAAATGATCGAGTACAAGTTTCAATGAATTGTACTCAGACTCAAGGAAATGTGCAATAGCAAAATGGTCAAACCATCAAATGAATGCAAATACAAGGCAGTTTTTTCAAATCAATGTACATCAAGCCAGAGAAGGCTACACAAAGACCACATAAATATATATATATATATATATATGCACATATATATGTATACACATATATGAGTTCAAAGGCAACAACCATATGCAAGCATTCATGCTGCATTAGAGATATGCATAACAACAACAAAAGTTTTATAAGCAATGTAAATGAACACACATGAAAAAATGTATCAAAACCTGACACTAAATAGTACAAGTGCAGAGTTCAAATTTTAACATTTCAGTGGAAACCGGACCAGACTCCGCAAAGTATACAGGAACCAGCACACATGCACCAGAGATAACAAGACCACATGCTACTACGAGTACTAGAGTCCATTAAGCAACAACAAAGTGTATAGATAAACCAGAGAATTCAACACAAAGGAGTCAAGGCCGAAATTAATCAGAGTTTATCAAGTCCAGTATACACATGATGTAACAAACACACACACACACACACACACACACATGCGTTCACACATGTATACATATATCCAAACAGTTTTCTTACGCAAAATTAAGCTGCAACAGTAAAAAGAGGACCAAAATTCGAATGTAGTCAAGGTCACATTCAAATGCAGATTTTAAGAAAACTTCAGAGAAGTGTTAATTGACAGCAAAGAAAATTCATGAAGTTGAAGTCAATTATCACAAATTCAAAGTGGTCAACAAACCAGAAAAGAAGGGAGCAAAATCTAAAGCAAACTCGTGAAGCCATGATGACTAAGCAACAATAATAGAAAATATACGAAATTGAACCGGTCAGGATCAATCACAAGCAACCAAGCAAAATTGAACGGCGGAGAAAAAAGTGTTGAATATGCGTATACATGATTTTTGTTTGATGATAATAAACATATATACATTCGTTTAAATGTATTTATTAATGTACTATTTTATTTTTCATAGATTAAATAAATATTTGCTGAATAAAATTAAATAACACAGAATTTGAATTCAAACAGAAATTTTATTCAAACAAATATTTATTACAATTTTGAATAGTACAAATTCAAGCTCTCGCTATTCACTATACAACTTTGATTACAATTACATCACAATTTAATTTACATAAATTCCTCACTACATATCACTCACACTCATATTTTATCTTCAACTTTATTCCAGTTAGAATCCAGCATCTGAGCAATCTGCAAAAGTATTCACTAACGCAGTAAAATTGAAAAAGAAATATTTTTGCAATATAAAATAAAATATGGATTTTGAAAATATTATTTGCCTCAGTTATTTGGGTTGTTCGTCATCATTTACATTTGAATTCATCACACACGAACAATGCGACATGCACAGTGTATCACTGTACATGCCACAAGGCCGCGCACACCGATATACACTTGATAATGTTACAGGGACAGGTGAGCACAGGTCAAACCCAAGTAAAAAGCCGGGTTCAACTCACGTGCAATATATTTAAAATCACGACACGAGCACAAGGTCAAACCCGAGTTTTTGAAACTAGATTCAACTCAAGTGAAATTTCAAAAATCAACATGAAATGATCAAGAACCAAACAGCAATGCATGCAAGTGCAAACCAAAGTGCAACAGAAAATCAGTGCAACCCGAAGTCAAGACAACATGAAGCATGCAAGCTAGTGCACAAGATATAGAGCCACAACAACTCCAACAGTGACATACACATCAACCAAAGTCAAGGCCGCAAATGAAGACTACAGGTCTCAATATCAATAGAATGCAAATTGTCTCGAAGAATAGAGCCAAGACTACAAGTACAAGGGACAGTGCACTACTGGCCATGAAGCAAAACCAAAGCCAAGACTACAGTGATACAAGTACAGGAAGTAATTCAATACTCAAGACAACATGAAGTGGACAACACTAACTCAAGTACACAAACAACAACAAGTAGTATGCAAGTGCATACACAAAGAGGCAACAAAGGTCAAGGACCAAGTAAAGCATGTACAAGTGTATGAAAACCAAAGTCAACAGCACAGTGAAGTACAAAGCAACTGCAACAGATGCAGTAAAGCAAAAATATAGCAACAATGTACATGAATACAACTACAGGTACAAGGCCAGAAGTTCAAGCAGGTGAACAGAGACCAGTAGTGAATTCAACAAACCAACATACATGAAGACTACAATACATGAGTCAATCAAGTGATACAAGGAAGTGTTAATGACAGCAAACAACTCTGTGCACATTGATACATGATCAGACACAAGACAACAAGGCTCAAACCAAAGTATAGTGAAGCAACTCGACTACAATAATTCAAGCATTGACTTTAGTGAGAAGGCAAAGGAAAACATGCATGCACAATGTGATACAAGGCAAACTGGCAACAACAACAGAGAATCAACAATGCATGCAACGGGACTAAGGCGACAATGTGCACAGGTCAGAGACAATACAGCATGTACAAGGATAAATGAAAAGACATGATATCACAGCAAACATGACAGCAAACAAATGCAAGTGACTCGAGCAACATGTCCAGTTACAACAAAGACCAAATGCACAGTGAAAAGTATTCAATAATATAAAGCAATTCTTTGTGTACAACATACATATGAACCAAGTTAATATGTACAACAAACAAAGCTAACAACACTCAGATGAACACATGGCCGAGTGAAGCCAAAGCAAACAGAAGGGATGTCTATGCGCAAAATTTTCCACGAGGAAGTTATCTCTGCAATCAATAATTATTTACCCAGAGATTATGAAAGTCTTCTTTGCAGTGAAGTCGAAGTTGACAAAAGATTAAAAGTGCAGGGATGACCAAGTCAAGAAATTCAAGTGCGTACCATTGAAAAAGTCCAAAATCAAATTCAAGTAAAAGAGGAAAGTTTCTGCCGTATGACTCAAGGCAATCAAACGTTTCATAATCAAAGCCGTGCGCATCAAGTCGCAAATTTCAAGCAACCGAGAATTAGGAAAGTAAAAAATCAGACGAACGTATTAAAGGAAATCGAAATCCATATATAAACCCACAATCATCATTGGCAATAACCATCGATCGAGTTCAAGCATTAAAATCCCAATCGTCATCATCGGAAATTTAAAAACATCAGAGTTCAAACAAGCATAAAACCAGAAAACAAAAGGAGAAAAGTACATACCGAAATCGTATACGAACTCGATTCAATTGAAGTGCCATGAGCTAATCAGAGAAATAAGTGATCGACAAGGCAAACTACCAGCAATCAAAAGCGGCAGTTTCAATTGAAGAGCCCTAATTTCCACAAGGGAACGAAACCCTAACCCAGATCGAACAAAGAAAGCAACGGCCGCCATTTTCTCAAAGGAACGAATAAAAAAGGATCGGGTCTAAATAATAAAAGGGGCGGCCTTTAAGAATTAGGGTTTTTTGTTTTTTAAGGGCTTTAGTTTTTTAAATAAGGGCTTTAGTTTTTAAAATAAGGGCTTTATCTTATTTTTTTGTTTTAAATTTTTTTTTAATTTTAAAACTCTTTTTAAACCATTGTATTTGCTAGTTGTGTGACTAGGGGACAAGCTATGTGGCGTAGCTTGAGAATTCGCAACTCAGTGGCTGAGTTGTGGCAGGGTTTTGAGCGTAGAGTTAGGTTAGTCAGTAGCGGGTGTGTAACAACCCGCATATTTATCGAGTTTATATTTAAATATTTTATTTAAATATAAATCGTTAATCGGATTTTGGTCCGAAAAGCTACTTTTTGCAAACGGTCAAATTAGGACTCGAGACCACTTCCATTGAGTTCGAAATGCCATTTACAACTTTTTAAGTATAAACATCGATAGGTTTAGAGTTAGTGAAATTTCACTAACTTTTCCCGCTTTGGACTTTGGGTTAGTTTAGCCTATTAAGCCCTAGTTCCAACCCCCTTCTCCTCACTCTTCATAAATTTCCTAACTAACCCAAGCTTTGGCATTAATGGTGAAGAGAATGGGAAATTAAAACTCCAAGCTCAAATTCAATTGCAACTCCAACATTCAACTCCAAATTCAAGTAGAAGATATTGGATTCAAGCTTTGGATTGCTTCTCCTTGCTTTCAAGCTTCATCTTCATAAATTTTAGTGCAAAGGTGACATTTTTATCTCACAAATATAGTCTATAACTATATTGGACTGTTGGGAATGATTGCCTATCACTTTTGCATGCACATTTGCATTTGGTTTGGATTGGATTGGCGAAAAACTCCAATTTTTAGCGTTTTTGTGAATTTTCTGCATTTAGGTCGTTCTGGCCATTTTCGTGAGTTCGGAGTTAGGTTGCTCGTGAGCTAACTCTTAAGTCGCTCGCGTGTTATCGCACTAGGTCGCCCTGCACGTATTGTCATCTCGGAATTAGGTCGTTTGGCTTTAGGTCGTAGGTCGTTGGGCCTATAGGTCGTTAGGTCGCTAACACTTAGGTCGTTTCTGGCCTTAAACCCCCCTCTGCAGCGTTAGGTCGCTCGGTTTCCCCCAAGCCACTAGGTCGTTAGCTCGTTATCGAGCTTAGGTCGTAGGTCGCTCGGCCTTCATTCCTTAGGTCGTCCAACGTGCAACTCGGAATCCATTCCTTAAGTCGCTGCAGGATAGCTCGTGCGCCTCGGAGCTAAGTCGTTTTCCTCTAGGTCGCTGGACCATTGGGTTGTTCAACCTTTAAGTTTCTCGCGTGTTAAAACCCTTAGGTCACTCGCGTGCGAGACTTGTTAGGTCGCGGGATCATTAGGTCGTTCGGCCCCAAATTACTAGGTCGCTCGCTTAAGTCGCTCATCCCACTAGGTCGCATGACCATTAGGTCGCGTCCTCCTAGGTCGCACGCTAACCTCGTTAGGTCGCTTGGCCATTTCAGCTAGGTTGCATGACCACAGGGTTGCTCCAGTTAGGTCGCTCGACCCTATCCCCCTTAGGTCGTTAGGCCTCATTTTGTCTTCACTAGGTCGTACCGTTTTGGACGGGGCGCTGGCCCCTTGACCCCCGCGACCTGACCGGGCAGGTCGAACCCCGTAGCGGTGGCGTTGCCCCCACACCCCCACCTAGGGGGGTTGCCACCCCCCTGGACCCCCCCTCCGTAGGGGATCTTAGATGAAAGGTGCATTTTGAGCTGATTTCCTTGGATTTCATTCACGTCTTTGAACGTGAAGTTTTTGTGATTTGTCACTTTAATAAAATAAAGGTTTCAATACTAGTAGTAAATATCAAAACTCTTTCATCAAAACAATTTTAACTCTATTATCAATACCAAAGCACTTTTCTTAACATGTTTTCCAATCTACTAGTATATACAAATCTTTACCTCACTCGGATGAGAAATCTAATTAAACGGCTTAGTAAAACAAGTGGTATGAAATACTTGCGTTTGCTTCGTCGGTTAATTCTTGGACTTGTTCGATTGAACCTCTTGTGACAATTTTCTAGTGAAGATTTACAGTTTGTTTGTAAATATTTAAGTTAAGCAAGTGGTTATGGGACATGAAGCTAAACTTTTATATTTACTAGCTTAGTGTAATTGACACTTCTCGTTGATCATGATGATCATTCTTATGATTTAGACTAGCAATTGTGCGATGTTTCTTGTTTGCTTGGTTAGACTAGACACCACTTGTGTGATTTCATTCACACATACCTTTTTACCATCTTGGTTAGTCTAGACACCACTTGTGTGATTTCACTCACACATACGTTTTTGTTTGCGAGGTTAGACTAGACACCACTTGTGTGATTTCACTCACACATACCTTTTTGATTTTTGGTTAGTCTAGACCTCATCTGTGTGATTTCAACTCACACATATGGGGTAGCTCCCCATGGTCTTCGGACCGTCATGTGATAGGCCTCTTTCCCTTTTTCTGTGATTTCTGGATTTCTTGTGTTGATTTCTGGAATTTATGTCATTGACTTGTTATGAGTACAAGTTTAGGGTATGATGCCCTCTTTGGATCTTTGAGAAGATTCTTGTGATATCGATTTATCTCTTTTTGATTGATCTTCTGTTGATCAGCATTTGCATACTTATAGTAGTATGTCAGTATGGATATTTTATGTTTATGCCATATCTTTTAATTTATATCATGTCATCTGATATTTATAGCTAGACTGATCCGTTTATTATTTTCTTAAATAATACTCGGGTCAGACCGAGGTGTTACAGGTGCTTCTGCTTGACTTCTTCTCGGGATTTGCTACTCTGACTTTTGGCTAACTATTTAGATTAGCAGTTTTTTGTTGTATACACATGAGATATAGACTCATAGTTGTATTCTTTTGTATAGCACGTGTTGCTATTCTTTTGTATTATTGTGGATCTTTTTGACCACTACTCTGATGTACACTTTCATGTGTTAGTTATATATTCATATCTTCTTCCGCCTTTGTGATATGGATGTCTATGACTGATTTGTGTTATGCTTATTTCTATGTTTGTTTCCGAAGCTTATTTATAGCCACCGTGTGATAAGCAATTACATGGATGGTCGCTCCTCAATAGCCTTATTCTCCGTGCTAGTTGACAGCACTACACCGTAGTGTTCTTGGCTAGCGTGGGTATAGTGGTGGGGCGTCACAGGGTGTCGCGAGTTTACGTGTGTAAGCGTGTGACTATCTAATTTCTAGTAGAAACCTTGGGAACAGCACGTAGGCAGGTTTTTGCCGAAGCTGGGTAAATTCTGTGTCGTTCTATTTCTGCATTTATTATTCTGCTTTTATCTGTGTTGCTACTATTCTGTGATCTGTGTTGAAATTATTTTATAAGATTCCGTAATTAATTTTTATAATTAATACTATCACCCTATTCACCCCCATTCTAGGGTGAAATCGATCCTACAAGTGGTATCAGAGCTAGGAATAGAAGTCAATTTTTGTTTTAAAAATTCTTTTTTCAAAAATCAGTTTTTGTTTAAAAGGTTGAATTTTTAAAATGGCTTCTTTTAATAATGCTTTTGCTGAGGGTCGGTCTATAGTTAGACCACCAATGTTCAACGGTGAATATGCTTATTGGAAAAATAGAATGAAAATTTTTCTAAAAACCATTGACGCTTGGAACATTGTTGAGACAGGTTATAGAGCACCAACTATAATTACAGATAATCAGGAAATAGATAAACCGATGGATCAATGGACAGAACTAGAAAATAAATTACAAAATGCTAATGCTAGAGCTATGAATTCTATTATCTGTTCATTGGATCAATTTGAATTTAATCGTGTTTCACATTGTCTAACTGCGCAGGAAATATGGCACACACTAGAAGTGACTCACGAAGGAACATCTCAAGTCAAAGAATCTCACCTTGCCATGCTAAGCAGCGAATACGAGAATTTCACAATGGCAAAAGAAGAAAATGTCAAAGAGATGCATGGACGACTTTCCAATATCGTATACAAATCAAAAGCTCTTGGAAAATCATATACAGAGCTGGAGATAGTCCGAAAAATCCTCAGAGTCCTTCCACGAAGTTTTGAAGCCAAAGTCACTGCCATTCAAGAATCAAAAGATTTGAAACAAATGAAAGTCGAAGAACTCATCGGAAATATCACCGCTTATTAGCTAGAAATCAAATTCAATGAAGAACGTGAAGGAGGTGATACTCGAAAGAAATCAATAGCTCTTAAAGGAACAACAGAAAGTGATAGTGATGATGATGACGGAGCAGCAGAATTGGAGCTGATAATAAAGAAAGTCAAAAGGTGGAATTACAAATACGGAAATCCAGCTCTAAATCGAAGATTGAAAAGCAGAATAAATAAAATATTAGACAATCCAGAAGAACCAAAGATCATCTGTCATAAGTGCAACCAACCCGGACACATCAAGCCCAATTGTCCTCAAACTCGACGTCACTTTGAAAAGAAATCAAAAAGGAGAAGTTTTGCTGCCACGTGGAATACAAGTGATGAAGATAATCAAAGTGCTAACAGTGAGAATGAAAAAGCCGACTTGTGTCTTCATGGTGAAATAACTGACAGTGATGATGACGAGCCAAGTGAGGTATCAAAACTTTCTCATTCAGAATTACTTATATATTTCCACGAAGTGAATGGTTGTTTTGAACGACTTAAGGAGAAGTATGCCAAATTTGAATCACAAAAAGATACTTTGATAAATTTAAATAAACAACTTGACCAATTAGTTAAAACCTATCAAAGTAGGATCCCTAAGTGTGATAAGTGTCCAACATTCGAAGAAGAAATTAAAAAATCAGAAATTAATATAAAATCACTTGAAAATGAAATTCTGATTTTGAAAGAGAACGAAAATACTAGGAGAGAAAATTCTATCAAAAAGTGCACACAATTATTGAACGAAAATGAATCTCTCAAAATACAAGTCCAACAATTGTCAATAACTTTAGATAAATTTTCAAAAAGTGAGAAATCGTTGAATCTGCTATTAGGGAAGCAAACTGTTAATACAGCTAAACAAGGACTTGGATATAATCAATCTGAAAATGTTGAAAGCGGTATTAATCAAGAAAATTCCATGTGCACAATTTGTAGAAAATATGGACACGATCACAATAATTGTTGGTATAAACCCAAACATGTGAAAACCATACTAATTTGGGTTCCAAAAGGCACAAATATAAAATGTCTCAAAGTTAAACAAATTTGGGTGCCAAAAGGAACATATATAAACAGTTTTGGGTCTCCACAAAATTATTTTTCTAAATCTTCTACCACTAACAACCATGGACCTATAAAAACAAATAGGTCACATAAATCTTTTCGCGTGTAGGTGTGGTGGCAGGCTAAGGAACAACAACAGTGTTTTCTGGATTTTTGGCTATTCCAGAAACATAACGGGTGACAAAGCAAAGTTCCTTAGCCTATTATAAAGGTGACAGAATCACAATGGATAAACAACGAAAAACATCGTAAAGGTAAAACAGGTAATGGTATATTTATTTGAACGATATATTAAATGTGATGATCCACACCATAGTCTGAATTAAAATCAGCCAATATTGAGATGGTGAAGAGATGATGATTTTGATTCTGACTTGTTCAGCATAGTTGGCCGATTATATTTATGCCAAAAACACTATAAAATTCTCTAAATTTTTTGATTATATTAGGTTGGATCAAAAATAGTGTTTTGTTGGATATTAATACATTTGGTTATAATTTGGCTAACTCTATGTTCATGGTTCTTGGATTATTTACACGGCTTCATTTCAAATTCAAGAGAATGTCATTTGAAAAGCTGTTAAATTTTATTTTGAGATATTTTGTTGCATACTTCATGGTCTGGTCAATCAAATTCGATTAATGATAATTTTAAGTGAAAAAGAAATTCAGATGCAGATTACACTGGTAATCTAGTTGATAGAAAAATTACTAGTTGAACGTGATTTTTGAGATATTTAGTTACTGCATCGTTTTTCAAAGAAAATATCTGCATATTTTTCATTTCAAATAATTTTCAAATAGCAGAAAATTTTCTTATAAAACCCCCTCGAGAAAATCATTTTTGACCATATTTTTAGATTAGTCATTTTGAAAAATTGGTTTCAAAATTATGTTTCGATTTGATTTTAAATGGCTATTTTGACTAATCTGACTCCCTATGATTATCAAAAAGATGAATAGTGATTGAAAGAGTGATGAGTGCTAATATTGATCATATATTATGACTCGAGACGGTATAATTAGTAAATTTCTTTAGAAATTCAAACAAGAGTCATAAAAAATTTTGTTGGTTAAAGATTCCATAACCATTTCTACGTCTATCATATTTCTATCAACCATCGCTCATCAAAAATTCAATATAGTTTGTCGATATGTGGTACTTTAAACAGGAATCATTCGTTTTTCATTTTATAAAACAAAATAAAATCCAAAGTATTCACTCTCATTTAAAACTCCTCACGGTTATGCATGGGTGAAAAACTTGGAATTTGTTATGTGCTTCCATGCTCATTTAAAAGTCCTCACGGTTATGCATGTATGGATCGCATATCAAAATTGATTTATTGGATAAACAAGTTGATTCTAATCCCATTTAAAAGTCCTCACGGTTATGCGTGATTAGAAGATACTTGAATTCATTTTTAAAATTAAATTGGAATACTACTAATCTCATTTAAAAGTCCTAACGGTTATGCATGATTAGTGGATATTCAAATTCCTGATATAAATGTACCACAAACAGATACAACTGTATGGTTTTATATGATGACATCATTTCCGTTACTTCTAAAAGTGGAATATGCGCCTAACGAGGGTAGTTATGATTTTTGTTTGATTTTTTATTGAAATTTAATATTTATATTCAATTGAGTTTTAATGTTGAATTAATATCGATCACTTTATCTCTATTTTCTCTAACACTATCATTCTTTTGCTGATAACAAAAGGGGGAGAGAAAAGTTAAGATTTTGTCAAATAAAATCAAGCAAAGGTCAAATATTTTCCATTTGCATCTAGGCGCATTTGCATATTATTTAATTGTATGCATATTTGTAAGGGGAGCTTTGTGTAGAGAGGAACCATTTAAATAGGGGGAGCAATTAGGATATATCTAGAGCAAATACATTTAACACATTCAAAATCTTAAATATATGTTTGTTATCATCAAAAGGGGGAGATTGTTGAATATGCGCTTATATGATTTTTGTATGATGATAATAAACATATATACATTCGTTTAAATGTATTTGTTAATGTACTATTTTATTTTTCATAGATTAAATAAAAATTTGCTGAATAAAATTAAATAACACAGAATTTGAATTCAAATAGAAATTTTATTCAAACAAATATTTATTACAATTTTGAATAGTACAAATTCAAGCTCTCACTATTCACTATACAACTTTGATTACAATTACATCACAATTTAATTTACATAAATTCCTCACTACATATCACTCACACTCGTATTTTATCTTCAACTTCATTCCAGTTAGAATCCAGCATCTGAGCAATTTGCAAAAATATTCATTAACGCAGTAAAATTGAAAAAGAAATATTTTTGCAATATAAAATAAAATATGGATTTTGAAATATTATTTGCCTCAGTTATTTGGGTTGTTCGTCATCATTTACATTTGAATTCATCACACACGAACAATGTGACATGCATAGTGTATCACTGTACATGCCACAAGGCCGTGCACACCGATATACACTTGATAATGTTACAGGGACATGTGAGCACAGGTCAAACCCAAATAAAAAGCCGGGTTCAACTCACGTGCAATATATTTAAAATCACGACACGAGCACAAGGTCAAACCCGAGTTTTTGAAACTGGATTCAACTCAAGTGAAATTTCAAAAATCAACATGAAATGATCAAGAACCAAACAGCAATGCATGCAAGTGCAGACCAAAGTGCAACAGAAAATCAGTGCAACCCGAAGTCAAGACAACATGAAGCATGCAAGCTATTGCACAAGATATAGAGCCACAACAACTCCAACAGTGACATACACATCAACCAAAGTCAAGGCCGCAAATAAAGACTACAGGTCTCAATATCAATAGAATGCAAATTGTCTCGAAGAATAGAGCCAAGACTACAAGTACAAGGGACAGTGCACTACTGACCATGAAGCAAAACCAAAGCCAAGACTACAATGATACAAGTAAAGGAAGCAGTTCATTACTCAAGACAACATGAAGTGGACAGCACTAACTCAAGTACACAAACAACAAGCAGCAGTATGCAAGTGCATACACAAAGAGGCAACAAAGGTCAAGGACCAAGTAAAGCATGTACAAGTGTATGAAAACCAAAGTCGACAGCATAGTGAAGTACAAAGCAACTGCAACAGATGCAGTAAAGCAAAAATATATCAGCAATGTACATGAATACAACTACAGGTACAAGGCCAGAAGTTCAAGCAGGTGAACAGAGACCAGTAGTGAATTCAACAAACCAACATACATGAAGACTACAATACATGAGTCAATCAAGTGATACAAGGAAGTGTTAATGACAGCAAACAACTCTGTGCACATTGATACATGATCAGACACAAGACAACAAGGCTCAAACCAAAGTATAGTGAAGCAACTCGACTACAATAATTCAAGCATTGACTTTAGTGAGAAGGCAAAGGAAAACATGCATGCACAATGTGATACAAGGCAAACTGGCAACAACAACAGAGAATCAACAATGCATGCAACGGGACTAAGGCGACAATGTGCACAGGTCAGAGACAATACATCATGTACAAGGATAAATGAAAAGACATGATATCATAGCAAACATAACAGCAAACAAATGCAAGTGACTCGAGCAACATGTCCAGTTACAACAAAGACCAAGTGCACAGTGAAAAGTATTCAATAATATAAAGCAATGCTTTGTGTACAACATACATATGAACCAAGTTAATATGTACAACAAACAAAGCTAACAACACTCAGATGAACACATGGCCGAGTGAAGCCAAAGCAAACAGAAGGGATGTCTATGTGCAAAATTTTCCACGAGGAAGTTATCTCTGCAATCAACAATTATTTACCCAGAGATTATGAAAGTCTTCTTTGCAGTGAAGTCGAAGTTGACAAAAGATTAAAAGTGCAGGGATGACCAAGTCAAGAAATTCAAGTGCGTACCATTGAAAAAGTCCAAAATCAAATTCAAGTAAAATAGGAAAGTTTCTGCCGTATGACTCAAGGCAATCAAACGTTTCATAATCAAAGCCGTGCGCATCAAGTTGCAAATTTCAAGCAACCGAGAATTAGGAAAGTAACAAATCAGACGAACATATTAAAGGAAATCGAAATCCATATATAAACCCACAATCATCATTGGCAATAACCATCGATCGAGTTCAAGCATTAAAATCCCAATCGTCATCATCGGCAATTTAAAAAGCATCAGATTTCAAACAAGCATAAAACCAGAAAACAAAAGGAGAAAAGTACATACCGAAATCGTGTACGAACTCGATTCAATTGAAGTGCCGTGAGCTAATCGGAGAAATAAGTGATCGACAAGGCAAACTACCAGCAATCAAAAGCGGCGGTTTCAATTGAAGAGCCCTAATTTCCACAAGGGAACGAAACCCTAACCCAGATCGAACAAAGAAAGCAACGGCCTCCATTTTCTCAAAGGAACGAATAAAAAAGGATCGGGTCTAAATAATAAAAGGGGCCGGCCTTTAAGAATTAGGGTTTTTGTTTTTTAAGGGCTTTAGTTTTTTAAATAAGGGCTTTAGTTTTTAAAATAAGGGCTTTATCTTATTTTTTTTGTTTTAAATTTGTTTTTAATTTTAAAACTCTTTTCAAACCATTGCATTTGCTAGTCGTGTGACTAAGGGACAAGCTACGTGGCGTAGCTTGAGAATTCGCAACTCAGTGGCTGAGTTGTGGCAGGGTTTTGAGCGTAGAGTTAGGTTACTCAGTAGCGGGTGTCGCGAGTTTACGTGTGTAAGCGTGTGACTATCTAATTTCTAGTAGAAACCTTGGGGGCAGCACGTAGGCAGGTTTTTGCCGAAGCTGGGTAAATTCTGTGTCGTTTTATTGCTGCATTTATTATTCTGCTTTTATCTGTGTTGCTACTATTCTGTGATCTGTGTTGAAATTATTTTATAAGCTTCCGCAATTAATTTTTATAATTAATACTATCACCCTATTCACCCCCTTCTAGGGTGAAATCGATCCTACAAAAAGTAACGGACGAATTTAAAAATATATTCGAATGATAATTAAGGGAATTGAACCCTATTTAAAACCCAATCATCATCGGCAGTATCGATAATCGAGTTCAAAGCATATCAACGAGAGTAATAAAGAAAATCACATACTAGATTTATCCATTTCGAACTCGACGAATTGAAGTAGCCGTGTGCAAATCAAAGAGACGATCGATCGACAAAGCAAGGAACGCTAAAACATCTGCTCGATCGATCAACGAAGTCGGCGTCATCAAATTTACAAAAGCCCTAGTTTTCTCAAGAGGAACGAAGCAGCCATTTTCAAAGCAACGAAGGACGGCCAAAATTTTTACACGAAGATAAAAAGAAAAAAGGCGGATTCCTTTTATTTTAATTTAGGCCGGCCTTTATAAATATTATTTGGGCTCAAATTATATTTAGGGTTTTGTATTTTTTTTTATTCTGTAATTTAATTTTTAAACTTTTGTAAATTCTAGTTGTGTAACTAGAGGACAAACTACGGTGGTGTAGTTCGAGAATTCGCAACGCAGTGGTTGAGTTGTGGTAAGGTTTTGAGCGTAGAGTTAGGTTAGTTGATAGCGGGTGTTGCGAGTTTACGTGTGTAAGCGTTTGACTACTTAATTTCTAGGAGAAACCTTGGGGGCAGCACGTAGGTAGGGTTTTGCCGAGGTTGGGTAAATCTGTGTTGTTCTATTTCAGCTTTTAATATTCTGCTATTATCTGTGCTGCTATTATTTTGCTATTATCAGTGTTGCAATTACTTTATATATTTCAGCATTAAATTTTTATAATTAATAGTATCACCCTATTCACCCCCCTCTAGGGTGAAATCGATCCTACATAAAGTGTAATTTTTTTAGAATATATCTAAATTTAATTTAAATCAAATTATTATTTCATTTAAATGCATAAATTGACGATAGAAATTTATTTAATTTATTTTCAATTTATATATAAGAATACATAGTAGCACATACATATGTCTATGTATGTGCATGTGTAACATGATATTTCATGCAAGGTATAACATGCCCGTGTATAGATGCTAGGATTTACATCGCAACGAATATGTTAGATCATACTATATGTACAGTATGTATACTTATTGTATATAGAAACCCAAGTGTGTATTTGTATGTACATGTATATGTGTATTATGAGAAAATATTATAAATATATTTATAAAATATTATAGTGTTGAATATTAAATAAACATATTTACGCGCAAAATATAAGTTTAGTTTTAACACTTTTTTAATATGTGCATATATATTTATATATTTGTATGTATTAAAGTAACATAATTTCATATATATATAGATATATATATAATATGTGTATATATATAACAATTAATGTAAATATGAGTTAGAATAGTTTATATAAATATATGTAAATTATATAATTTAAAAATTATATATATATTTTTGCATTCTAGATCGAATACATAGCAGCTCTAAATTTAATCATAATTTTGTTACATATTATGAATTAATTAGTTAAATAACAATAAATAAATGAGAGAAAATATTTAAACAATAAATATTTTGAATTTTAAATTTCAAAAAATAAGGAATGGTACCTTATATCTTATGAAAAAATTTGAAAATTTTCTAAGTCAAAATTTTATTTTTTATTTGTTAAATCCTTTCGGTCGAATTTAAAAATAATTTTTTAAAAATAAAAGATTGATTTAAAAAATCTTATTTTTTGATCGGGAGCTTCCATGTTGACAATTTAAATTTAAAAATTTTAAATAGAAATTTTGAAATATAATCTATTTTATATTAATTTATTAATTCGTATAAAGATCAAATAATAATAAAATATATTAAATAAACAATAAAAAATTATTTTTTGTCATTAGAAATCATAATCAATGTAAATATACAATTGAAAAATATTAATTTAGTTATTTATGTGAAATAGTTATATAGTTTAATACAAATTATATAAATAAATGATTAACTAATTATACCCGTATAAATTAATTAATAAAATATAATGAGTTTAGCTATGTGTTTCAGATCCTTAATGAAAAACATTATTTTTTGTAAACATATACACATAACCAATGAATATGTGGCAACATCAATACTATAGGAATCTCTCCTAACTAATAATACAGTTATCGCAATATAACTGAACATTTAACTAATTCTAATGCTCTTAAGTCCAATTGTAATGATGAGTTCTCCTTTTTCAAAAACTTTACGATTTTACAAATTGCTAGTCCAGAATCACAGACCCTTTTGCTACCAAATAGCTGTTAATTTAAATTGATTTGATTTTAGTTTTTTTGGAGCTTTTGGAAGGTGTAATTTGGCCAAAATGAAGGAGATAGAAGGCAACAAAAAGCTTTTATTAAAATTAGGGTTAGTGTTCCTTTATAATGGTTGAATCAAAGAGAAAAGTTAATCGCGTCACATGCCTTTTCTCACTAAATCTCTTTCATCTATCAAAAACCCTTTTACCCTATTTTGGCCCCCCTATATCTAATGTTTGCTGCTAAAATTTTTCCTCCAATTTCATGGGCTAATAGCCTATTTAAGCCCAAATAAATATATTAATTAAATCCATTTTAATTCCTTATCGATATCTCATATCGATCAATATATTTATAATTATCGTAAATATATATATATAACAGTATTTATTCCTCAAATAAAATTCAAATTTTATAGTTAATATTTCATAAATATTAATTAATTAAATTAATTTAACTATTATAAACTAATTAAATTATTTGGTCTAAAGAGAATTCATCATTTCAGTTGTGTGACCTGCAATTGTAAATTTGGTCAGTGATTAACATCGAACTATTTGAATGTTAATGATCAGGCGTCACTTAGTAGGTGGTGTGACATTTTAGCCAAATTTATCGATTACTTAGTTTTGGTAAAATCTAATTTCACTTTATTAAGTATTACCCAGTTGTGACATTTATTTACACCAATTCTTTACATCAAAATCATATCATTTTGGACTTATGGAATTTGGTAATGGTCAAAATTCCAATATCATCCATATTCAACTCATAAGTCCACTTGTAATGATATTGGAATCTCTCCTAACTAATAATACAGTTATCGCAATATAACTGAACATTTAACTAAATCTAATGCTCTTAAGTCAACTTGTAATGATGAGTTCTCCTTTTTCAAAAACTTTACTGTTACCAAATAATATTATCAGTTCTTAGAAAGGAAATTTGCTCACGGTTATAAGCGTGACGAAACTAATTTGTCACGGCTATAACCGTGAAAAGGGTACCGTGGGCAAATTCAGTCACACTTTTGCTCACGGTTATAACCGTGATAAAAATAGTAATTTCTCACGCTTATAACCGTTATAAATTTAGATATTATCACACTTATAACCATGACAGAACAGTATTTACTCACGGTTATAATTCTGATAAAATGGTTATTACTAACGCTTATAACCGTAGGAAATTTAGATAGTATCACACTTATAACCGTGACAGAACAACAGTTTCTAACATTTACAACCATTACCAAAAAGGAAACTCTAACACTTATAACCGTGACAAATGCAAATTATATCATAATTATAACCATTACGAAAGATTATTTTCTAACACTTATAACCGCGATAACTAAAACAATATCAAACAAACTATATAGCACCAATATACAAGAAAATCATCAATACGAAGATGTCAATGAAATAAACAAAATTCATATAATCTGAACATAAATGTTTAAATGATATCAACAAAAATATAAGTAATATTCTCTTACAATGAGCTAGTGAGTTTACACAAAATACACGAATTTACCAAATTTTTTTTACAATGTATAGTAATTATAATAGTACAACACCTACTTTGACTATCTGCAAGCTTACAATGTTACTGATAATATTTCTCATCTCATCCATGATAGTTAACTATGGTGAAGCTGCAAGAACTGTACAACATAAGACTTTGAACGATACAACATTGCCTCGGACGTGGACATGGAAGGCGGCAAAAGAAGCTGAGGAGTTGGCTGCTATAAACTGTTCTGGGCATGGATGAGCTTATTTAGATGGAATGGTAGTTGATGGTACTGCTCCAGCCTGCGACTGTGATACTTGCTACAGTGGCTTCGACTGCTATACATTGCTTCCAAATTGCTCTACAGATGTCATAAGGTATAAATCTGAATTATATTGCTTTCCATAATATATACACACCTACATAGAATGTAGAATCAAATCCTATTGCAAATTAACTTACAAAACAAATCCTTCCATCTAACATATACTTGTTGCCAGAATATAATTATATGTTATATGAACCTATCTTAACTACTAAGTTTCCTTATAACACATGTTTTTAGTTCGCATAATAAGTCAAATTGATTAATAATTAGTTTAGTTTTTACTAATAAATTCTAATTTGTACACAGTGGGTAAGATTTGTTTCTAGAAGAATATTGGATGCAGCATAAAGAAATTTCAGCAGTGTTACAATCAGGATGGCATCGAATGAGCTACTACTTTGCTCCAGGCAGCTTCATATCCACCCTGCTTAAAAAGTATATTAAACTGTTACATGAGGCAGTTGGTAACACTAAAACTGATGATAAATACATCGTGTTTGGGACTGAGGTGACTCAACTTCCCAATGTATTGGTCATTTCACTTTCACCAAAAGTTCCCGATGATCCATCTGCTCCTACAAAACATGTTGTTGCTAACATTCCTTATTACCCGGTAAGTGATGTAGGGTATCAAAGGAAAGAAGTAGGAAATCTCACCTGTAGGTCGTTCGCCGACCTTCTGCCTCTCCGCGACCTTCATCAAACCCACGACTCAACTCCAGCATTGCTCGGCAATTCAACGACCTACCCTACGTCGCTACGTGACCTAGTACCATCGGCCTGTCTCCAGTTCCCTCCCGCGAATTTGTTCAACTCATAAAGCCCTAAATCGCTCCAGCTAAGTCTCGAACGACCTTCCTATGACGCAAGTGTCGCAAGCCCTAAGTCGTTTCAGCTTGAGTTACCTCCAGTAAGTCGCGGACCAAACCTAGGTCGCGAAATCATAGGTCGCTCCTCCTCCTCCTTCTCCGAGTGTCGCGCACGAGCTACGAACGATTTCCTAAGTCGCGATCGGCAATAGGTCACGTGATCGAGCTTCAGTAGATCGCGTGAAAAAGCTCCTTTCCCTTATGTCGCATGACGCCTCCCATAAGTCGCTGCCGAGTTTTATTAAATCGCGAACGAACTTTCTTAAGTCGCGAAGCGACATAGCTTAGCTCACGTGACAATTTTAAGTCACGTGCTGTTTTTTTTTAGGTCGCAAACGAGACTGTTGAGTTGTTTGTATTGTGTAGCTTTATGTCGTGTACATATTATATTGTAATTCATGTTGCATTCGTGTACTGAGTCGTGTTTGTAATGTAAGTGTGTAGTGTGAGTGTAACCCTATAAATAGGGATGTGTTGGTCATTTGTAAGGTTGTTGAATTTTGAATAAAATTTGTTTTGTGCTTTGTGCCTCCATTTAAATTGGTAGTTGAGTGTTATCTCCTATCTCCACTTTCGGATATTCGAGTGCGCTCGAATCAACGATTGTTGAAGCCAATTCACGGAATCAAGTGCGCTTGATCAACGTTCGAAGAATTGAAAATCTTCTCTCACGGTATCGCGCGCGATCAACGTGTCGTAGATTGCTAAAGTCCGGTATCTTCGTGATCAATGGATTTGGGCCTTACGGTATTCTTAAGTTCATCGATTTATCAACAATTCACTGATTAATTCCGCTAATCGTGTGAGATCCTGGACGAATTCGATTTACATCGTCGAATTCGCTTCCTACACTGCGTCAGTTTGGTATTAGAGCTAGATCGCAAGGAGTTTGCGTCATTTGAAGTTTGGAGATCGGATTTGCAATTGTTGAGAAGTTTGGTGTTCATCGTGTTCATTGTGAAGTTGCAACAAGTTTGGGGCTTTCTGTAATGACCCGGAATTTTGACGATATATTTTAATAAATATTTAATCTAAATTAAATCAAATATAAGCTTGTCAATACTTAAATTGATAAGATATCAAATGTTTAACAGTTATATATGTTTATAATAGGAAATTTTGATTTGTAATTTAAAATTTAAATACTCCAAAACTATTTAAAAACAAAATCTGACTTATTCTATTGAATCAAATCAAAGTCTTTATATTTTTGATATTTGATAAAATACATATGAATACAATTTTAGTTTTTAATATGATAAGTTTTAAAATAAACAAACATGAAATTATTTAACATAAATTTGGTAGTGCAAAACAATATAAGTGTAAACATTCAAAAAATTAGTATATAACACAAACATACATTATAAATGTAATTAAAGTAACATAAAAATACAACATATAAATTATAATGTGAAATATACAAAAACAAGTATTTTTAGACAAACAATGATCTACAACATTTAAATTGTGCAACACAACAACCTTGAATAAAATGTTAAACATCATTTGAACAAGTATGAAATTTCATATAGAATATAACTAACAAAATAAGTAAACAAAAACATGTTAACAATATAATCATATCAGGAAGTTTATAAAACATATAACCTGTGTATGTAAGTTGCTTAACAAATAAAACATTCAGGCATTGGAAACAAAGCTCTTTTCAATACAAAACAAGTTTTCAACTCAAAGATAATAATAAAAAAATAAAAATAAAGAAAATACAACCTGTAGCTTGCTAAACAGGTTTGGCCGAAATAGTGATACTGTCTTATTCAACAAAGTAAGTAAACACATAAATATCTATGTACTAAGTAGCTACTGTCAGTAAAATTTATTACTTGCTGTCATAATTAATAACATGAACATTAAATAGCATAACATATTGTTTAATTAAGTACACAGCCGAAATCTCCTTATATCATTACTTTCTGCAGACTTTTACTGGCCAGATAAAACCTATTGTTAAGTGACTTTAACTTATATTTATGCATCTATATATTCACTTATAACCTTCAGTTTACCCATTAGCACTGAACATAAACTTAAACAAAAAGAAAAGAAGTAAAAACTGTAAACAAGCAAAGAAATAGAAACAGAAAAGAAGAATAGAGGGGAGCTTCAGGAAAGTTCTTTTGCAGTAACT
Organism: Allium cepa; assembly: GCA_030765085.1. NCBI lineage: Eukaryota > Viridiplantae > Streptophyta > Magnoliopsida > Asparagales > Amaryllidaceae > Allium > Allium cepa. The sequence goes on from CM060931.1 coordinate 614,267,733, forward strand.
TCTTCAACATCTTCTGTTCAATTTGATTAAGTGAGTAAACAAAACAAATTTTCAACTTTAGCTTGCATATTTTTCTCACTGATATATGTTGATGAAGTTTAAAATATACTGTTCTGTATATATGTTGTTTGCACAGGAAGTTTGCATAACTGTTATTGATCAGTACTTCTAGTTGTATCAGTACTTCAAGTTTAAATAGATCTTAGTCATATAACCATTTAAATTTTGTATTGAATGAATTCAAGTTTGTTTACATGAAACAAAACCTGTAAACCATGTTTAAGCTTTAACAGTATAATATGAATACTGTATTATTCAACTACAGGTAAACAAGAAATCAAAGATTAAAATTCAAATGTTTAAATTTGAAATTTCAATAACATAATTAGAATTCATACAAGTAATTATGATTTTTAACATAAAAATTATGATTTTTATGCAAAAGTATTAAGAGCAGTTTTGAAATGAAACAAAAATGGGTTATTGTCAATTTAAGAAGATTGGGTTAATTATAATTTCTGTAAATCAGCCGGAAGCAAGATTGTATACTAAATGATTCTAGAAAAATATCAATTTATTTTTCAAAAGCATATGTTTTGAATTTGAATCGCAAGTAGGGTTTAAGCCATATGTTTTCCAGGCTCTGTAAAATTCGTGATTTCGGTATCATTATAAAACCAAGTGAAGCGCGACTCTTGGAGGAGCTAGGTGGAGGTGTAGGCGACGTCTTGGTGAATTTCCATCACCTCTGGTGATGTGTGGTGGCCACGCGATCGTTTTGACAGCGGCGTAGCTGATGTTGTTTTCGAGCACCAGGTCTTTTTTTCAGTTTCATCTTGAAATCGAAGTCTGGGTTCGAATGTCGTGTCTGTGGGTGTTTTGTGGTTTGTGGGGATGGAAGCGAGTCGCCAGTGGTCAAGCGCACCACCGTGCACGTGCACGGTGGCGTAAGGTAAGTATGTCTGTTAATACAAAGGGGGTGACGCGTGCTCATACTCGAGATATGGGAATGTTGCTTCGAGTCTGTCTTCGGGTTTGCCTGGGTGTGATCGCGTGAGTGTTGCGCTTAATTCTAACTTAAACTGTTAAAAAAAAAAAAAAAAGATAAGAACTGGAGAGAAGAAGAAAAGAGAAGGGGATAGCACGGGTGGGACGCGGGGAAACTCGGGGTTTTCTCGAGTATGGTAAGATTGCATCTCGGTGTTTTCAAAGTCTGGTAATGATTTTCTTGTACAGCATTATAACTAAGTTCAATAAACAAATGTTAATAAATTAAGTTAGTGTTTTAATTAAAGATTGGATTTAAGTAAAAATATAAAGGTAGAAGATTTGTCAGTAAATAGTTGGAATGTTAATTAAAATGTATACTTGAATTTTTAAATTAATAACTTTATGTTGAATTTGAAATAAAAATTTAATCCTAAATTAAATCCATTAAGATCTCTAGAACATAAGCTTATCATTAAAAAGTTAATTAGTGAATGAAGGTTAACATACGAGATTAATTAAAGATATTACACTTTAATTAAATTGATAAGTAAAGTAATCTGTGATAATTAAATACTTAATTCATTTTAATAAGTAAGTTATTAATTATTAATTAATAATTAAGAATAAACTAATTAATTGGGTAATTGAGTAATAGTAAATGAATAGAAGTTAATTAATTAAATAATTAATTAAAGATGAGATGATTAATAAATAAATTATTAATGATTAACTAATTAATAAAATTGATCATCAATAAGTTAATTAAATCCGTAATTAATTTACAGAATAAAATAGTTTATTCTTAAGCAGATAATTTAGTTAAGTAAAACCAAATTGTTTGATATGCATTGATAACTCTGTTGGTTGACTGTGATATTTGTTGATGATATTCCTGTGATATGTTATGATATTATGGATATCTGTGATAACTGTATATGATTTATCTGATATATTTGTTATGTTAATTTCTGATATTTAATTAAACTGTTAAGTTAAATAGACAACTTGGCCCTTAAAATGGCGTTTGGATCCGATGAGACCGGGATCGGAAGAATCAATTTTGATTCTCCGAAAACCACATCGATCCAAATTAAACGATAGGTCGTAACTTATCAAATGGAGATCGAGATAGAGTTTCAGAATGCAAGGGTTATCGTCGTTAACTCTGAGGGTGATTCCAAAATGAGTGTAACGAGATAATGCCTTCGGTTTCGTTCGAACCCGGAACGAACTTGTATGGATTGAATGCTTACAACACATCGTCAGGCGGACGATGAGCATTCTAAGTGATTTGTTCAATAAAGGTAATCGTAGCCTCAAGCCTCATCAACCGGGAATGGCTAAAACAGGGGAGATGCAGCAAGGTTAGGTGGGTCATGCCCAAGCAGGACAAGATTTTCCCCTGTCTAGATGTCCCTTTTTATTTCGGCTTAGTGAGCAGTTGTTGGCCACAACTGCAGGGTTATCTTGTTCGGGACTGTTCAGTAAGGAATGGTTCCGGCCTTGTGTTGCAGGGGATGAAGGGAGTAATCCTCGGTACGGTGATCTAGGCCCCGTACTGTGACGGGCGGTACCCCAGTAGCCCTGCCATTGTTGGAAATCCATTTACCCTACGAGACCCTACGGTTTTGATTTGTATTACCCACTTTCGTGGCTAGTAGCTGGAATTTAATAGATGTAACAATTTCGGCTATTTTCTATTTACTTGAAAACCTTAGACACTATTATAATATCACAGAATTTCCTATAAAATGTTTTGGTTAGCGTAAGGTAAAAACTTACCCGTATTTATTTGTGGGGAGTCTTACGTGATACCTTTATTTTCAAATGATTTTCAAAGTTAAGCAATTTTAACCTGTTTACTCATACCAGACCCATGTCTGACCCGGAGTTTATATTTTGTGTTTTCATAAACTCTTGGGTACTCAAATTTTTACGAGTAGCCAAGTGATAGGTATCTAGAAGTGTTGCTTTTCTGGAGGAGCTATTTTGGAGAGAAGACCAGACGTACGTATATATATATATATGTAGTTCCGCTGTGTAGTTAGTGATGCTGTATTTTGGATGTATGTATGGTCATGTATGTATATGACAGTCCCGTTACATGATATTGTACGACTCTGATGTATGTATAACTATGTAATAGATATGTGATGTATTATATTTTGTTCCATTCCGCTGTGAGATTATGATGTTGTTGTTCTTTCTTTCTATTCTTTCCTATTTCTATCCCTTTCTTTCTTAATGATGAAACGTCTTTCTAGGTTAGAGAAAGGCGGGTCGTCACAGTTGGTATGAGAGCGCTAGGTAAAGCGAGTACCTAGGCTCTAGTGTTATAGTTCTCTAGAGAGTGTGTATTTGTATTTTCATATAATATTATATATATATATATATCTATCTATCTATCTAAATTGGTTGAGTTACCTTTTCAGGTGACCGACATGAGTTCAGGAAGAAGAGGCAGGGTTAGGGCCAGTACTTCTACAGATAATGGACGGAGTCAGAATGTTAGTGAGGCTGTCAATCCAGTACCATCTCAAGTTAGCTTTGCAGCCTTATGCAAGGATTTCAAACATCTTGGAGGTCAACCATTCAAGGGTTCGGAGTCTGTAATTGAAGTTCAGGACTGGCTACGCTCTTGCGAGCGCATTTTCAAGAGTATGAGATTGACTGATGAGCGTAAGAGGCATATGGCATCGTGGCAGTTGCAAGGTGGTGCAGCAGCGTGGTGGGATTCAACTATTGCAAATATTTCTGAGGATGATATTTCTTGGGACAGATTCAAGGAGTTGTTTGAAGAGAAGTATGTGCCGACGGCAGGGAGAACTCAACTGTATCAAGATTTTCTGAATTTGAAGCAAGGTAGTATGTCTATTTTGGAGTACGAAACTAGATTCAACGAACTCTCTTGTTATGGATCAGGACTCATCGATACTCCTCTAAAAAAGAATGAGAAATTTGTGCAAGGATTGAGACCTGAATTCCATGGGAAATTGACAGTGCTTCTGAAGGGATCTTTTGTTGATTTGATTGATATGGCATTGAGGTATGAAAGTCTGATGAGTAAGAAACCGGTGGATTCAGTTGCAACTTCAAGTGGGAATTTCACTAATTCGAATAAGAGAAAGTTTGATCCTAAATGGAGGAAACCAAATAAGAAGAAACCTGGGAATAATAACGGACCCCGAAAGTGCTACATTTGTCATCAGGAAGGGCATTTGGCAAATAAGTGTTCTAGGAAGGGATTCCAGCAGCAGCAACAGCAACCGCACCAGAGTGGCCCAGGATCAGCTATGGTTCAGAAATCATTGTGCTTTAATTGTCATCAGCCAGGGCACATGATCAAGAACTGTCCACTTCTGCAGAGAGCACCTCAGAATAAAGTTTTTGCTTTGGAATCTGGACCATCTTCTTCTTCGATGGGCAAAGGAGTATTAGAAGGTACTTTACTTTTAAATGGAAAGTATATTAGAGTTTTGTTTGATTCGGGTGCTTCCTTGAGTTTTATTTCTTTGGACTATGTTGAAAAGTTTTCTCTTACCCCAAGTTCAGTAGATAGTTCTATCTTGGTGTGTAATCCTATAGGAGGGGTGACCAAATTAGACTCTATTTGTAAGGACTTGAAGATCTCTTATCTATCCCACAGTTTCTCTTGCAACCCGTATGTGTTGAATTTTAAGGGATTTGATCTTATTTTGGGTATGGATTGGCTGAATAAGTATAAAGTCTTCTTGAATTGTGATGAGAGAACAGTTTCGTTGGAAACTGATCTGGGTAGAATTGCCAGAGTGTCGTGTGATAATTCTGGAATTCATTTGAGCAGTCTTCTGCATGGAATTGAGACATCTGAAGAGAGTGTCGAAGTTATTGATGTGGTTCGGGATTTTGCTGATGTTTTTGAAGAAGTTAAGTGTTTGCCACCACATCGAGAAATAGAGTTCCGTATTGATTTGATTCCAGGAGATGTGCCAGTAATTCAACCCAGTAGGAGAATGGCTCCCAGAGAAAGAGAAGAGTTGATTAAGCAGACGCAGGATCTTTCAGAAAAGGGATTGATTAGACCTAGTTTTTCTTGTTGGGGTTCAGCGGCGGTGTTTGTGACCAAATCGGATGGATCACTGAGGTTCTGTGTGGATTATAGAGAGTTGAACAAAGTGACTATCCGTAATAAATATCCTCTTCCTCGCATCGATGATCTTTTTGACCAGTTGCATGGTGCTTCTATCTTTTCTCAATTGGATCTAGCTTCAGGTTTCCACCAGTTGAGGGTAGCTGCGGACAGTATTCCCTTGACTGCATTTAGGGGACCGAATTGTTTCTATGAGTGGTTGGTTATGCCGTTCGGATTAACCAACGCTCCTGCTTATTTCGTTGATCTCATGAACCGAGTCTTTAGAGATGTGTTGAATAAGTTTGTGCTGGTATTCATTGATGATATCTTGGTCTATTCCAAATCCGAAGAAGAGCACAGGGAACATTTGAGGATTGTATTGGAGACTCTGAGAAAGAATGTGCTGAAGGCGAAGTTTTCGAAGTGTCACTTCTGGAAATCGAAAGTTAAATTTTTAGGGCACATTGTTTCGGGTGAAGGCATTTCTGTAGACCCAGCGAAAGTGGAAACTATTCTGGAATGGAAACAGCCAGAGACACCGACGGAAGTTCGCAGTTTTTTAGGATTGGCTGGTTACTACAGGAGATTTATTAGAGATTATTCCAAGATTTCTTCGCATTTGACTAAGCTGACCAGAAAAGGAGCAAAATTCAAATGGACACCTCAATGTGAAGAAGCCTTTCAGGAATTGAAGATAAGGCTCACTAGTGCACCAGTACTTGCTGTTCCGGATGGGAAGAGCAAATTCGAGGTTTATACTGATGCTTGTATTGTTGGTTTGGGAGCAGTTCTGATGCAGAACGGAAGGGTTATTGCGTATGCTAGTCGATAGTTAAAGCCTCATGAGAAAAACTATGATACGCATGATCTTGAATTGCTTGCCATTGTTTTTGCTCTAAAGATTTGGAGACATTATCTTTTAGGAGAGAAATTTGAATTGTTCACGGATCACAAACCGTTGAAATATTTATTCTCTCAAAAAGACCTTAATCTGAGACAGCAGCGGTGGGTTGAATTTCTTGCATCCTATGATCTGGATATTCTGTACACTCCGGGAAAAGCGAATGTCGTGGCTGATGCTCTCAGTAGGAATGCAGTTTTATCTCTTCTGGAGGTGGTTCCACCTCTTATTGAAAGGATCTCAAGCAAGCAAGAATCTGATAAGATGTTGAGGAGGATCATTAAAAGAGTCAGGAAAGATCAGTGTCCTAGTTTTGACATTGATGACCAAGGAACGCTAAGAATCAATGGGAGAATCTGTGTTCCGAACGACAAGGATTTGAAGCAGGAAGTTTTATCAGAGAGTCATTGTTCCAAATTGAATATTCATCCTGGAATCTCGAAGATGTATAAAGATATGATGAGAGCTTTCTGGTGGCCGAATATGAAGAAGGATGTTGCTAGATTTGTGAACAGTTGTGCCATTTGTCAGCAAGTGAAAGGTGATCAACAGAAATCTGCCGGGTTATTGCAACCTCTGGAAATTCCGAATTGGAAATGGGAAATGATCTCGATGGATTTTATTGATGGTTTGCCTAGAACCAGGAAAGGAAATGACGGTATATGGGTTATTGTGGATCGTTTAACTAAGAGTGCCCATTTTATACCAGTAAAGGCAACCCGTACTGCAGTTACTTTGGCAGAAATTTTCTTGAAGGAGATAGTTCGATTGCATGGTGTCCCAGTCAGCATAGTAAGTGATCGTGATCCTATTTTCACTAGCAAATTTTGGGAAGCTCTGCAATCAGCAATGGGAACAGATTTGAGATTAAGTACGGCCTATCATCCTCAAACAGACGGACAGACAGAGAGGCTGAATCGTATTCTTGAGGATATGCTACGGGCTTGTGTTTTAGATTTTGGAGGATCTTGGGAGGACCATCTTCATTTAGTGGAATTTTCTTATAATAACAGTTATTAAGCAAGTATTAAGATGGCTCCTTATGAAGCTTTATACGGAAGGCCGTGTAGATCTCCATCTTGTTGGATTGAATCGAAGGATCGTCTTGTGCTCGGACCCGATCTTATTCGTGAAGCTTCTGCGAAGGTTGAGCTTATCAAGAAAAGAATGAAAGCTGCTCAAGATCGTCAGAAGAAATATGCAGAAAGAAGACGAAGGCCATTGGAATTTGAGATCGGAGACTTGGTTTTTGTTAAAGTTTCCCCAATTAAAGGTGCTATAAGATTCGGAAAGACGGGAAAACTTGCTCTGAGATACATTGGACCGTTCCGAGTGTTGGAGAGAATTGGAACTGTGGCCTACAGGATTGAATTACCAGTACGGATGTCTGGGATTCACGATGTGTTTCATGTATCGCATTTGAGGAAATTTGTTCGTGATCCCTCACTGGTTGTGGAACCGGTAATTCAAGAAGATTTGGAAGTGGAACCCAATTTAACTGTGGTCAGAAATCCAGTTTAGATTGTGGACAGAGACGAGAAGCAACTCAGAAACAAAGTGGTGAAACTCGTCAAGGTGCAATGGAGTGAGGATCCCAGAGATTGTACCTGGGAAACTCTTGATAGTTTTAGGAGTGCTTATCCGGATTTATGTTCGGATAACTAGTGTTGTTTGTTAGCATAGACTGTTTGTTTGTTTTCTATTGTATGAATGATATGTATGTTTGGATTGTTAATATAAGAGCTTTTGAATTTACTGTTGTTTAAATTTCGGGGACGAAATTCTTTTAAAGGGGGGAGGGATGTAATGACCCGGAATTTTGACGATATATTTTAATAAATATTTAATCTAAATTAAATCAAATATAAGCTTGTCAATACTTAAATTGATAAGATATCAAATGTTTAACAGTTATATATGTTTATAATAGGAAATTTTGATTTGTAATTTAAAATTTAAATACTCCAAAACTATTTAAAAACAAAATCTGACTTATTCTATTGAATCAAATCAAAGTCTTTATATTTTTGATATTTGATAAAATACATATGAATACAATTTTAGTTTTTAATATGATAAGTTTTAAAATAAACAAACATGAAATTATTTAACATAAATTTGGTAGTGCAAAACAATATAAGTGTAAACATTCAAAAAATTAGTATATAACACAAACATACATTATAAATGTAATTAAAGTAACATAAAAATACAACATATAAATTATAATGTGAAATATACAAAAACAAGTATTTTTAGACAAACAATGATCTACAACATTTAAATTGTGCAACACAACAACCTTGAATAAAATGTTAAACATCATTTGAACAAGTATGAAATTTCATATAGAATATAACTAACAAAATAAGTAAACAAAAACATGTTAACAATATAATCATATCAGGAAGTTTATAAAACATATAACCTGTGTATGTAAGTTGCTTAACAAATAAAACATTCAGGCATTGGAAACAAAGCTCTTTTCAATACAAAACAAGTTTTCAACTCAAAGATAATAATAAAAAAATAAAAATAAAGAAAATACAACCTGTAGCTTGCTAAACAGGTTTGGCCGAAATAGTGATACTGTCTTATTCAACAAAGTAAGTAAACACATAAATATCTATGTACTAAGTAGCTACTGTCAGTAAAATTTATTACTTGCTGTCATAATTAATAACATGAACATTAAATAGCATAACATATTGTTTAATTAAGTACACAGCCGAAATCTCCTTATATCATTACTTTCTGCAGACTTTTACTGGCCAGATAAAACCTATTGTTAAGTGACTTTAACTTATATTTATGCATCTATATATTCACTTATAACCTTCAGTTTACCCATTAGCACTGAACATAAACTTAAACAAAAAGAAAAGAAGTAAAAACTGTAAACAAGCAAAGAAATAGAAACAGAAAATAAGAATAGAGGGGAGCTTCAGGAAAGTTCTTTTGCAGTAACTTCTTCAACATCTTCTGTTCAATTTGATTAAGTGAGTAAACAAAACAAATTTTCAACTTTAGCTTGCATATTTTTCTCACTGATATATGTTGATGAAGTTTAAAATATACTGTTCTGTATATATGTTGTTTGCACAGGAAGTTTGCATAACTGTTATTGATCAGTACTTCTAGTTGTATCAGTACTTCAAGTTTAAATAGATCTTAGTCATATAACCATTTAAATTTTGTATTGAATGAATTCAAGTTTGTTTACATGAAACAAAACCTGTAAACCATGTTTAAGCTTTAACAGTATAATATGAATACTGTATTATTCAACTACAGGTAAACAAGAAATCAAAGATTAAAATTCAAATGTTTAAATTTGAAATTTCAATAACATAATTAGAATTCATACAAGTAATTATGATTTTTAACATAAAAATTATGATTTTTATGCAAAAGTATTAAGAGCAGTTTTGAAATGAAACAAAAATGGGTTATTGTCAATTTAAGAAGATTGGGTTAATTATAATTTCTGTAAATCAGCCGGAAGCAAGATTGTATACTAAATGATTCTAGAAAAATATCAATTTATTTTTCAAAAGCATATGTTTTGAATTTGAATCGCAAGTAGGGTTTAAGCCATATGTTTTCCAGGCTCTGTAAAATTCGTGATTTCGGTATCATTATAAAACCGAGTGAAGCGCGACTCTTGGAGGAGCTAGGTGGAGGTGTAGGCGACGTCTTGGTGAATTTCCATCACCTCTGGTGATGTGTGGTGGCCACGCGATCGTTTTGACAGCGGCGTAGCTGATGTTGTTTTCGAGCACCAGGTCTTTTTTTCAGTTTCATCTTGAAATCGAAGTCTGGGTTCGAATGTCGTGTCTGTGGGTGTTTTGTGGTTTGTGGGGATGGAAGCGAGTCGCCAGTGGTCAAGCGCACCACCGTGCACGTGCACGGTGGCGTAAGGTAAGTATGTCTGTTAATACAAAGGGGGTGACGCGTGCTCATACTCGAGATATGGGAATGTTGCTTCGAGTCTGTCTTCGGGTTTGCCTGGGTGTGATCGCGTGAGTGTTGCGCTTAATTCTAACTTAAACTGTTTAAAAAAAAGATAAGAACTGGAGAGAAGAAGAAAAGAGAAGGGGAGAGCACGGGTGGGACGCGGGGAAACTCGGGGTTTTCTCGAGTATGGTACGATTGCATCTCGGTGTTTTCAAAGTCTGGTAATGATTTTCTTGTACAGGATTATAACTAAGTTCAATAAACAAATGTTAATAAATTAAGTTAGTGTTTTAATTAAAGATTGGATTTAAGTAAAAATATAAAGGTAGAAGATTTGTCAGTAAATAGTTGGAATGTTAATTAAAATGTATACTTGAATTTTTAAATTAATAACTTTATGTTGAATTTGAAATAAAAATTTAATCCTAAATTAAATCCATTAAAATCTCTAGAACATAAGCTTATCATTAAAAAGTTAATTAGTGAATGAAGGTTAACATACGAGATTAATTAAAGATATTACACTTTAATTAAATTGATAAGTAAAGTAATTTGTGATAATTAAATACTTAATTCATTTTAATAAGTAAGTTATTAATTATTAATTAATAATTAAGAATAAACTAATTAATTGGGTAATTGAGTAATAGTAAATGAATAGAAGTTAATTAATTAAATAATTAATTAAAGATGAGATGATTAATAAATAAATTATTAATGATTAACTAATTAATAAAATTGATCATCAATAAGTTAATTAAATCCGTAATTAATTTACAGAATAAAATAGTTTATTCTTAAGCAGATAATTTAGTTAAGTAAAACCAAATTGTTTGATATGCATTGATAACTCTGTTGGTTGACTGTGATATTTGTTGATGATATTCCTATGATATGTTATGATATTATGGATATCTGTGATAACTGTATATGATTTATCTGATATATTTGTTATGTTAATTTCTGATATTTAATTAAACTGTTAAGTTAAATAGACAACTTGGCCCTTAAAATGGCGTTGGGATCCGATGAGACTGGGATCGGAAGAATCAATTTTGATTCTCCGAAAACCACATCGATCCAAATTAAACGATAGGTCGTAACTTATCAAATGGAGATCGAGATAGAGTTTCAGAATGCAAGGGTTATCGTTGTTAACTCTGAGGGTGATTCCAAAATGAGTGTAACGAGATAATGCCTTCGGTTTCGTTCGAACCCGGAACGAACTTGTATGGACTGAATGCTTACAACACATCGTCAGGCGGATGATGAGCATTCTAAGTGATTTGTTCAATAAAGGTAATCGTAGCCTCAAGCCTCATCAACCGGGAATGGCTAAAACAGAGGAGATGCAGCAAGGTTAGGTGGGTCATGCCCAAGCAGGACAAGATTTTCCCCTGTCTAGATGTCCCTTTTTATTTCGGCTTAGTGGGCAGTTGTTGGCCACAACTGCGGGGTTATCTTGTTCGGGACTGTTCAGTAAGGAATGTTTCCGGCCTTGTGTTGCAGGGGATGAAGGGAGTAATCCTCGGTACGGTGATCTAGGCCCCGTACTGTGACGGGCGGTACCCCAGTAGCCCTGCCATTGTCGGAAATCCATTTACCCTACGAGACCCTACGGTTTTGATTTGTATTACCCACTTTCGTGGCTAGTAGCTGGAATTTAATAGATGTAACAATTTCGGCTATTTTCTATTTACTTGAAAACCCTAGACACTATTATAATATCACAGAATTTCCTATAAAATGTTTTGGTTAGCGTAAGGTAAAAACTTACCCGTATTTATTTGTGGGGAGTCTTACGTGATACCTTTATTTTCAAATGATTTTCAAAGTTAAGCAATTTTAACCTGTTTACTCATACCAGACCCATGTCTGACCCGGAGTTTATATTTTGTGTTTTCATAAACTCTTGGGTACTCAAATTTTTACGAGTAGCCAAGTGATAGGTGTCTAGAAGTGTTGCTTTTCTGGAGGAGCTATTTTGGAGAGAAGACCAGACGTACGTATATATATATATATATATATATGTAGTTCCGCTGTGTAGTTAGTGATGGTGTATTTTGGATGTATGTATGGTCATGTATGTATATGACAGTCCTGTTACATGATATTGTACGACTCTGATGTATGTATAACTATGTAATAGATATGTGATGTATTATATTTTGTTCCATTCCGCTGTGAGATTCTGATGTTGTTGTTCTTTCTTTCTATTCTTTTCTATTTCTATCCCTTTCTTTCTTAATGATGAAACGTCTTTCTGGGTTAGAGAAAGGCGGGTCGTCACACTTTCGATCCATATCATTGTGGATCAAAGTCCGGAAAGTGTTTGAAGTTGAGTCGTGCATCACTTTGAAGTGTTCAAGGCCGAGTGCCAAGTGTTGGAGTAAGCCGTGACTTGTTTGTTCAAGTTTGAGTTGAAGTTTTTGAAGATTGTTTGATTTGTTGAAGTTCAATCATGCCGCCGAGACGAGCTCAACGTCATCGCAATATTAATGCTTTGTATGGAAGAGAAGAGGCCGATGAAATGGAGCAACGAATCAACGAGAGTTTCACTAAGAAGTTGAATGAAGGGATTGGCCGATTAGAGAGAATGATGCTTGAAATGAATCAAAGTAGAAGAAGGGTTTCACCTGAATCGAGTATTGGGGGAAATAGAGTTTCACCACATTCAGATAGGGAGAGAAGAGAAGATCATGATCGTAGAAATGTGGACGATCGTGATAGAAATGTTGATGAACGAAATCGGAGAGATGTGGATTATCGTGATCGGAGGAATGTAGATCGAAAAAATGTTTGTGGTAGAAATGGTGGTAGAGATATTGTGGTCATGAACGACATCGATATGCATCATATTTTGATGAGGAGTTGATGGTGGTAGTGTTCATAGTCGAAATCGAAGCCAAGGAAGAAATCATTCAGAGTATGATCACAAATGGGAGTCCGGAATGAAAATTGAAAGTCCAGAGTTTAAGGGTGGTATGCAGGCTGAAGAATTTCTAGATTAGTTATCTAATGTTGAAGAGATCTTTGATTTCAAGGAGGTTCCGGAAGATCGTAGAGTGAAGTTGATTGCTACTCGTTTAAGAGGGAGAGCAATGGCGTGGTGGCAACAGACAAAACTTACACGAGAACGGATGGGGAAGACAAAGATTGTTTCATGGGGGAAGATGAAGAAGTTAATGAAAGCTACTTTCTTACCTTACAATTATCAATCTCTTATGTCTCAACGCTTACAAAATCTAAGGCAGGGAACAAGACTGTTAATGATTATGCTAATGAGTTTTATTAACTGGTTGCTCGAAATGACATTATGGAGACAGAGGAACAGTTGACTGCTAGGTTTGTTGGAGGTTTGCGAATGCAGATCCAAGATATGGTTAATATGTTTGACCCGAGATCTATGGCTGAAGCGCACCAGAAAGCGTTGGCTTGGGAGAAGCAGGGAAGACGAGGAGGTGGTGTGTTTACAAATTCCAACAATCAAGTGAAGGGTGCCAGTGGGAGTTCCAATGTTTCTAAAGTTGTCAGTAAACCAGTTGTGAATGAGGCTGCGAAGGCAAAGGTCAACAACAGTTTCAAATGTTATAATTGCCAGGAAGTGGGTCATAAAAGTAACGAATGTCCAAGACCAAAGAAGAGAACGATGATTACTGAAGTTGAAGGCGAGGATGTTGGTGAAGGTGATTCTAGTACAGTGGAGGAAGATAAACAGGATATCGCGTCAGGAGATGAAGGATGTCATCTAATGATGAGGAGGTCTTGTTTAACACCGAAGCAAGAGGATGAGGCTAGTTGGTTGAGGAGTAACATCTTTCAACTATACTGGGAAAAGTTTGCAAGTTTGTAATTGACGTAGGGAGTTGTGACAATATCATTTCTACCGAAGCTGTGAGAAAGTTGAAGTTGAAAACGGAGGAACATCCTAATCCTTACAAGTTAGCGTGGCTAAGAAAAGGAGGAGAGGTGAAGGTGGACAGGCGAGTTCGAGTTCCATTTTCTATTGGGAAGAAATATAAAGACGAGATCTGGTGTGATGTAGTTGAGATGGATGTTTGTCATTTTCTTTTGGAAAGACCGTGGCAGTATGATCGAGCAGTGCAGCATGACGGTCGAACCAATAGCTACAGTTTTATGTTTGAAGGCGTTAAGGTTATTTTAGTTCCAAAGAAGAGGCAGCAGGGAGAGAGCAAATCAGAAGAGATTGAGGAGCTTAAAACTTTGTTGACTTTGAAGGAATTTGTTGAAGAAGTAGAGGAGAGTCCAGAGGTGTTTTTGTTGATTGGACATGAAGCTACTGAATCCGTTGAAGTTCCAAAGGAAGTAAAACTGATATTGGAAGAATTCAGTGATGTGTTTCCAGAAGAGTTACCAAAGGAGCTACCGCCTTTGAGGGATATTCAACATCAGATTGATCTTGTGCCAGGGTCAATTTTACCTCACAGGCCACATTACAGGATGAGTCCTAAAGAGCATGAAGAACTAAGAAGTCAGGTGGAGGAGTTGTTAGAACACGGGCGTGTTCAGGAGAGTTTGAGTCCATGTGATGTGCCAGCCTTATTGGTACCGAAGAAGGATGGGACTTGGAGGATGTGTACGGACAGTCGGGCTTTAAATAAGATCACTGTGAGATACAGGTTTCCTATGCCAAGGTTTGACGATTTGATTGATCAGTTGAGTGGAGCAATTGTGTTTTCCAAGATTAACTTGAAGAGTGGATACCATCAAATTCGTATTAGACCGGGTGATGAGTGGAAGACTGCTTTTAAAACCAGGGAGGGTTTATACGAATGGTTGGTTATGCCGTTTGGCTTGTCAAACGCTCCTAGTACTTTTATGAGAGTGATGAACCAGATTTTCAGACCATTTGTTGGGAAGTTCGTGGTTGTTTACTTTGATGATATTTTAATCTATAGTGGGAGTATGGAAGAGCACATCCAGCATCTGCGAGAAGTACTGTTGATTCTACGACAAGAGCGGTTCTATGCAGCAGCAAAGAAGTGCGTATTTATGACGGACAGTGTTTTGTTTTTGGGGTATGTTCTGTCGAAGGAAGGTATTCAAGTGGACGAGAATAAAGTAGAAGCTGTCAGAAGTTGGCCACAAACGAAGACAATTACTGAAGTGCGAAGTTTTCATGGATTGGTGTCTTTTTATCGAAGATTCATTCCACACTTTAGCAGTGTGATGGCACCTATAACTGATTGCATGAAAGGAAAGAAGTTTGCATGGTCAGAGGAAGCAGGGATTGCTTTTGAAAAGATCAAATCACTATTGACGACAGCACCAATTCTGGTACTGCCGAATTTTCAGTTGTTGTTTGAGCTGCATACTGATGCTTCGAAGGTTGGAATTGGTGGAGTTTTGAGTCAGAATGGAAGACCAGTTGCTTATTTCAGTGAAAAATTATCTGGAGCCAAGATGAGATATAGTACATATGATGTAGAGTTTTACGCGATTGCTCAAGCTGTGAAGCACTGGCGACATTACTTGTTTCAGAAGGAGTTGTTCTTTACACTGATCATGAGGCGTTGAAACATCTACAAGGGCAGGACAAGATTTCAGCGAGACATGCTTCGTGGATAGCATATCTACAACAATTTACTTTCGTTGCGAAACACAAATCAGGGCTGACAAATCGTGTAGCGGATGCTTTGAGCAGGAGGAATCACTTGTTGACAACGTTGAAGGTTGAAGTGACAGGATTCGAATTATTGCCAGAGTTGTTTGAGGAGGATCCTTACTTTGCAAAGTTTGTTGAGAAAGTTAAGGATGGGAGTACTGATGAATTTGTGTTGGTTGATGGATTCTTGTTCAAAGGGAATCGATTGTGCATACCAGACTGTAGCTTGAGAATAAAGATTGTTAAAGAGTTACATGAAGAAGGCCATGTAGGCAGAGATCGTACATTGCAGTTGATTTCTCAATCTTATTTTTGGCCGTCAATGAGAAAAGAGGTAGAGAGATTTGTGGAGAGATGTCATATCTGCCAGGTTTCGAAGGGAACAACGACGAATGTGGGATTATACATGCCATTACCCGTGCCAACTAAACCATGGGTTGATATTAGCATGGATTTTGTGTTGGGTTTGCCGAGAACTCAGAGGGGAAATGATTCTATATATGTTGTAGTGGACAGGTTTTCGAAGATGGCGCATTTCATAGCCTGTAAGTAGACAGCTGATGCCGTCCGAGTGGCTCAATTATTCTTTAAAGAGGTGTATCGATTTCATGGTTTACCAGAATCTATTGTTTCTGATCGAGATACTAGATTTCTAAGTCATTTTTGGTTGAGTTTGTGGAAGATGGTCGGAACGAAGCTGAATTTTAGTAGCGCTTAACATCCGCAAACTGATGGGCAGACGGAGGTGGTTAGCAGGTCATTGGGAAACTTGTTGAGATGTCTTGTGAAAGATAAATTGAAGAGTTGGGATTTGAAGTTGTGTCAAGCTGAGTTCGCACACAATCACGCAGTTAACCGGAGTACAGGTTTCAGTCCATTTCAGATTGTACATTCTAACTTACCAAAGGGGCCGTTGGATTTAACAATAGTACCACAACCGAAGGGGACAGTTAAGCGGGCTGTTGATTTTGTTGATGGATTGACAGAATGTCATAGAATCGTTCAGGAACGACTGGAGAAGGCGAATGAGAAG
Organism: Allium cepa; assembly: GCA_030765085.1. Taxonomy (NCBI): domain Eukaryota; kingdom Viridiplantae; phylum Streptophyta; class Magnoliopsida; order Asparagales; family Amaryllidaceae; genus Allium; species Allium cepa. Next base: position 614,284,351 of record CM060931.1, read on the forward strand.
TATAAACGAGCTGCACACAAAAAGAGAAGAAGTGTGAAATTCAACGAGGGTGATTGCGTGTATGCTGTGTTAACGAAGGATCGTTTCCCAATGGGTGCTTATAACAAGTTGAAAGCTCGAAAGATTAGACCAGTAGAAATTATAAGACGGATTAATAAAAATGCTTATAAGTTGAAGCTACCAAAGGATGTTTACACTTCTGATGTGTTTAATGTGAAGCACTTGATCCCGTATTATGCCGATGATCAAGAAAATGCGAATTCGAGGACGAATTCTTTCGTACCCAGGGAGGATGATGTAGGGTATCAAAGGAAAGAAGTAGGAAATCTCACCTGTAGATCGTTCGCCGACCTAACTCTGCTTCTCTGCGACCTTCATCAAACCCACGACTCAACTCTAGCATTGCTCGGCAATTCAACGACCTACCCTACGTCGCTACGCGACCTAGTACCATCGGCCTGTCTCCAGTTCCCTCCCGCGACTTTGTTCAACTCGCGAAGCCCTAAATCGCTCCAGCTAAGTCTCGAACGACCTTCCTATGATGCAAATGTCGCAAGCCCTAAGTCGTTTCAGCTTGAGTCACCTCCAGTAAGTCGCGGACCAAACCTAGGTCGCGAAATCATAGGTCGCTCCTCCTCCTCCTTCTCCGAGTGTCGCGCACGAGCTACGAACGATTTCCTAAGTCGCGATCGGCAATAGGTCGCGTGATCGAGCTTCAGTAGATCGCGTGAAAAAGCTTCTTTCCCTTATGTCGCGTGCCGCCTCCCATAAGTCGCTGCCGAGTTTTATTAAATCGCGAACGAACTTTCTTAAGTCGCGCAGCGACATAGCTTAGCTCGCGTGACAATTTTAAGTCGCGTGCTGTCTTTTTTTTTTAGGTCGCAAACGAGACTGTTGAGTTGTTTGCATTGAGTAGCTTTATGTCATGTACACATTATATTGTAATTCATGTTGCATTCGTGTACTGAGTCGTGTTTGTGATGTAAGTGTGTAGTGTGAGTGTAACCCTATAAATAGGGATGTGTTGGTCATTTGTAAGGTTGTTGAATTTTGAATAAAATTTGGTTTGTGCTTTGTGCCTCCATTTAAATTGGTAGTTGAGTGTTATCTCCTATATCCACTTTCGGATATTCGAGTGCGCTCGAATCAACGATTGTTGAAGCCAATTCACGGAATCAAGTGCGCTTGATCAACGTTCGAAGAATTGAAAATCTTCTCTCACGGTATCGTGCGTGATCAACGTGTCGAAGATTGCTAAAGTCCGGTATCTTTGTGATCAACGGATTAGGGCCTTACAGTATTCTTAAGTTCATCGATTTATCAACGATTCACCGATTATTTCCGCTAATCGTGTGAGATCCTGGACGAATTCGATTTACATCGTCGAATTCGCTTCCTACACTGCGTCAGTAAGAATATAGCTAACCTTGGTTACTGCATACAATTTAAAAGTAAATTAGAGTATGTAACATGAACTCACTTACCTAGGGATTATAAACATTATTTCGATTCTACCTATAGTTTGCACATGTGTATACCACTTAGTTATTGTATGCCCACCAAACATTATATTAGAATTCATACAATAGAACTAATAAGCTATCTCTAAAACTAGTTTACTATTGGCCTCAATATAAGTGTATTAGCTTCAGAGATGTTATGTGATTTTCCCTCAAATGTGGAAATAGAAATATGCCAATAACATATGATTATCAATCATCTATATGTAAATATTGGGAAGTGTTTAGAGATAGTGAAGGTAAAAGCACTGACAAACCTTATTATCAAGGCCTTCAAGCAATCATTTAAAAGTACTTAAAGAAGACCCAACTAAACCCAACAATAGGATTCTACAGCAATATTTTCCATTCTTCCATGATACCAAATACATGTCATTCAGTTTTTACTTTTCACCATTGGTCAAAATGACAAAGTTACTTGTCATCAACGTATAGCATTCTAAAACTGATCATTAAACCGTTCTTCACCAAGCCAAGGACTTTCAGTTTCGTACTTCCATTCACATATAAATTATGCAAACATAAAAGCCTTTCTGCCTTTTCCTGCAACATTGAATGAAATCATAAAAGTCGGATTGTTGTTCTAAACAAGAGTACACCATAATTTCATCGCTTAGCAATACAGAAATGATATCTTGTTAAATAAGCAATGGCTAATCATGAAAAATATCAATAAATTATTCAGTCCCAACTACTTGGCAAATTTAGTGTTGAATCCAGTACAGTCAATTGCTGATTATTCTATATTTTTTTCAAATATATTTACAGTCTCCGTTCCATTTTCAGTTTACTCCAACCCACACCAACAGAAGATGGAAACAAGATAGTGGGTTTCAAGACGGTGATGGTTTTTTCAAAATGGTAAAGGTGTCTTTTTTATTAATGAATTCATAAATCACATGAAACTATGGTGAGCTATAAGTAGAGATCGTCACAATAAGCAAGTTTCAAAAATACTCTTGTTAAAAGAAGTAGTATAACCTTTTGTACAATGAGGTATATGATAATTCGTGGCTAAGCTAAAATTATGGTTTAATTCCTCTAGAAATTTCAATCGCATGTGTAGCGTGCAATTTAATGCAAGTTACGTTTCTTTTTGTGCTTTTGTAGTGGTCAAGCAACAGTTGATTCGATCTTTGCTAAAGCAAATTTTGCCAAGTAGATGGATAGTGCTCAGTAAATGCAGTGATCTATCCTCAAAATGCATAATGCCCGTATATCAACCTCATTAAACTTTTCATACGGAAATAATATGTTATATTGATATATCTTGTTAGCATGTACAATGAAACAAAAATGTGTACCATAAGGTCTTCTAGAATCAAAGAAAGTATCGAATATCTTGTACATGTGTATAGCTCAAAACTGGCGTTGCTTTTCCTAATTTTAGAGCCTTTGTCTTCTAACAGTTTTCTGTAACACAAGATTATGTATAAGCCTTCATATTAATTTATATAATACAAGATCATTACCCATACCACCAACAACGATTCTACGACACATAAGTTAATATACTGGGCTGCATATAAATATTCGTAGAGGACAAAAATAAAACCCAAATAGTCCGAATTTGTAACTCTACTTCATTATTAATACAACAGGCAATATAAAATATGAAACAACAATAGGTTGCAATGGGAAATATAATAGTATGTAAGTTATGTTATTTTATTAATACTTTGATCAAAATACTACATATGAACAATTGATAAGGATATATTCATTAATCCTAATATACATCATAATATTTACATTTATATGTAGGCGGGTGCCGATCAAGGATGAGAAAGTGTACAATAAATTAACAGATTACGTAACACGTAATTCCGAGGTAACATCCCACGACACACGACTTCGAACTCTAAAACTCATAAAGGAAGTATCATCAATGAATTTGGTTACCAGACTTTGAGAAAAATATGGATTAAACAGTTAAACTAAATAATCTGGTATCATCTTCTGACCGATTCAGCCTACAAAGATGGACACCGACCAAACAACCTATTATCGACCTATCACGTTTCAAAGATTGTCTAAATCATTTTTTTACTTGACATTTATTATGCTGGAAAGGGCAACAATATAATTTAGCAGGGATATACATTTAACCACATAATGATCTTTTTTATCATTCTTTAAGACTGATGCAAACGAGTTTTTGTTCATTTCATATGATGCTTACCCATCTCGCTCGCCTTCTTTTCAAGGATTTTGCTTTTATCTGATCCAATATGAACATGATAACTTTTTTGAGTGTAGCTTTTCTTCCTTCATTAAAATTCCACAACTCAGAAACAACATACCTACCACTAGGATTGTACGTACTAATCTCCAGTAAAGCAGTTATTACTGCATTGTATGCCTCAACACCTAGTTCACTTTAAGAGCTGTTAATTTTTCATCATCTTCATTCAATACCTCCTGCATGATACCAAATTTCACGTAATTAAGAATTCAGGGTTATGCTTATGCTGACAATTTTACTTATATCAGCGTTATTGATTCCTCGACTAATAAAATTCCAATATGCTTGCACTGTATAATAAAGATATACGGTGTGTGCACTGAATGATATGCGTGCATTGCATGATATGTGCATTGTATGATATGTTCCATAAATGCATTGTATGGTTGAAGTCAAATGAATCCCTGAAGAAGAAGAAACATTTTGAAATAAAAACTTGAGAAATTTTGAACAGAATGAAAGCTGAGTTGAAATGTACCATTACGTATGGGCCTCGCAATGGATTGAATTCTTAATCGAATCGACCTCAGTTTGAGACCTCTATCTCTATCTATTTCTATATTGAAAAATTCCATTTGTATATGTCCCATTTCTTAGCCGGAATATGTTGTGTATCGATAGATTGTCATTATGAGTTCCTTGCTCATCTCAAATGCTTCAAACGAGAGCGCTGCAGATAAAGTTAATTCATGGATAGCCTACAATTGTAAAGAGATATTATGGTGAGTTATTTGTATCCAATTTTGAAAGAAATAGATTAGTAGAACAAATCAGCTAAAATTTGGCAATTAGACAGAAAAGTTGTATGAAGTAATATATAGTCAGACCTAGAAGTAAGATCTTCTGTAACAGAATGTTCATTTCATCTTAATGAACTTATTAACATATATAAAAAAATCAACACTCCTTACAGAAAGCAACTAATATAAAGATATATCAGCCAGTTATCTATAACAAACGTGAAATTATTAGCATATGTAACGCCACAAAAAGTTATCTATATAATAGGATCAAGGTAATATACATATCTTACTGACCTGAATTTGTAATGTTATGTACATATTGTTTTGCATGTGTTTCAGTTTTATAACACTTTGTAAACGACAATACCTAAAATATGTTGCATGAGTGTGAAAATATTTCTAGCACTAGCTACCAATGTTTTAAAATACAGTACTCGCTACTCACTAGGAAAGAAGCAAAATAGTCCATTAATTAAATAGTCTTCACGCTGCCATATAAGATTTCTAAATAGTTATGGTGATTGGTGGGTATAATATCAGTCTAATAGGTCATCATGTCAAGGTTGAATTTCTTACTTCTTAAAACTTCGGTAAAATATCAAGAAGCACATTATTACGGTATTATTTTTAACACAAATATTTAGATTGCTTGTTTGGACTTGTATTTACACAAATATTTCCCGAGAACGTTTTGAGATTTGCATTGTGATGCTTGTTTATTACATCAATTAAAAATGAGCTGAGATATGGATTGAAATATTCTGCAATTTTGTAAACTGAACTCATATCTTTAAATCTGTTCTTAAAAAAATATCACGAACAATCCTCGATTACATAAAATCTATTAGAATAACATTAACTCCAACGCAAATTGATCAATTAAATATTGTCTGAAGTATTAAATATTTTGGAATGTTTTGATGTCATCTGGGCCTGTAGATAAATTTTCAAACTGTAATATATTAAGCTAAAGGTCAGTGCAGATTGATCCCGGAACAGTCATCTGAACATGGGTTATTTTTGTTGCCATGTTTTTTATTTTTGCGGTCCTTTTTCTTACCTTGAAAGTAACTTCTCAACCATGCTAATAGCTGAAATAAAATAAGTGGAGACAGAGCGCATATTATCTGTTTCTTCTATCGGCACTCTGTTTTTCACTTCCTCGTAAAATCATAGTAATTTATCATGTGATTCTGGTTTTAAATTAGTGTTACGTTATGTGCAGTTTTGATTCTAAATCTATTCTATATAAAATTTTCATGTTCTGCAATATGGATATATAATCTCTGCACTTGCTGATTTAAATAATGAGCTCATTTAGGTGGTATTATGCGTTCTGAAGTAAAACTCCTTTAATTTTCTACAATGGATACTTTACGTTAGAATGTTATCCAAATTTTATTGTTTAATTTTGCATCAAATTAACAAGGGAAGAAAAAAAAGCCTATCCATTAGTAGGAGCACCCTATCAACTAAAACCGAGGGTGAGTTTATTATTGTTTACACCATCACTATGAAAATGCACTCTGTTAATCAAAACATGGAGTAAATTCATTGTAGTTTACATCATTACTATAAAAAAACTTTAGCAAATAATAGAAATAAAATATTTCAAGGGAACAATGATTACAAATATACAAGGTAGCATAGCCTTGGAAGCTTAAATATATCAACCACGCCTTGGAATATGAAAAACGTATCATAAGCGAAATTTAACATACAAGAGAGCAATACTTTGCTTGCCTTGGAAGCTCAAATGCATCAACCACCTTGGAATATAAAAAACGTATCATAGGTGAAATTTGACATAGTATCGAATCCACCTATGTTTGAAATCTGAATCTCAATAGATGCATATTTTATTTGGATGTATTTCACTAAGGCTTACTTCCAAACTATTGTTATATATGAATCCTATTGATCCAACTTTGAAATTTTAGTTTTTTGGTAGAGCATTCGAGTGAGCACATTCATTTTGATCGAGATTTTTATGTAATTAAGGTTAGTTCATCATTCCGACGATGACAATATCTTTGTTTGTAGAGATAGATTTATATGTGATATGTTGTTGCGAAATACCATATGGAAAATCTCAAACGGTCTAGTTCATCAAACAACAATCAAATGATAAATAACCAAAATAGCACAAAACTCAAAATAAAATACCACGTAAGATCCATCCAACTTCAATTAATGTGATTTCTAACTTATTATATTTTAATCTCATATCTTATGTATCCAATGTATTTCCATAGTTGAATAACATTTTGTTCTTCTGTCGTCATGCACTGTGTAGATTTTCATATAAATGATATAAGTCGCTTATTATATTGTCTCTGTTACAGGTAGGATTTCACCCAGAATTTTAAGAATAGTTCATTTTATGTAATCGAGGATTGTTTATGAAATGACTGCCTATTCATGTCCATGTCTGTTCATGCATAGTACACTATATTGAATATGATAGTTTACATCTTCCATTCAGTGAGCAAAGGTTAAAAATAAACAGAATAATTGTACCAACCAATCTCCATATTATTCAAATTTAAGAAAATAAATTTTTACTTCTAATCATCTAGTAGAGAAGATGTATATGGAACATGTTAACAATAAGCTTTAATCGTACAAATCAATCTTTTGGCCTGATTTCTACCCGCTTTGGACCAATGCAGCCTTTAAATTTACACATAGTTAAAAAATAACACACTCGACAACTTTCCTATGTCCATAGAATATTACAATTTTAGACTCCTGAATAGAACATTGGTACGTCAGCTGATCATAGATTTTGCAGCTTAAAAAGAAAGATTAATAAAAATTTGACGACTGAGGTTTCAAACCATGATAAATTAGATCCATGACTAAAATTGTATAATGAAAAAATTAATACAAACAAAAATGTGAAATACAAATTGAAAGACTGACCTTTGTCTTAGCTTTATTTCCTAATGAATCTTCGTTCAGCGAAAATGTGATTGGGGGAAAATTAGAAGCGTAGAAAATTAGAAGCGCAAAAAATTAGACACACGAAAATTAGAAGCATGAAAATTATCACCTGACTTTGAAGAAGGGTGAAGGCAGTGAAAGAGATGGGCAGATTTGGTGAAAGAAATGGACGGAGGCTTTGAAATTGATGGGCGGACGACAAACCATTCCGCTGCTGTGTGCACATACAAATCATCTACAGTACACTTCGACACCTCTGCCTGCATCTCCACAAACCACCCTTGCTGCCAAAAAAAATTCAACAGCAAAAACCACTTCACATTTGTCAAATAACTCCTACCATCCTCCTCAACACCACTGTACAAGCTTCTAGCATACAAGCTTCCTCTAATCCATATTCCTACCTCAAACGAGAACAATCAATCATGCAACAACCACAATCTCCACCGAGAACCAGTCAATCATAGCAGCTCCCCTTTCCAAAATAACCTTCCGTTCTCCTCCACCCAAGTCGAACCTCAATTAGCCAAGTCGAAAAATCAAGCAACTCGATCAACCACAGTTCGACAAATCAAACATCGCTCTACCCCCTGCAAATCAGTGACCAACCATCATTATCCAATTTCTCTTCACATGAAAAAAAGCGAGCAGGAAAGAGTGTAGAACAACCTCAATCGAACAACTTCCAATTGCCTCTGCCATCAGTTATCGTCGACCTCACCTCCGAACAGCCATAACTGCAACTCTAAGAAACACAATCGCCTGCGCTTCCTAATGCCAGAAATCCTGAACAATCCACAAACCCAATTGTGAGCATCGACCGGCCTCAACCCAAAAATCGTGTCCTTGCTAATTGCCTCAAGACCGACTATATCTGCATGAATCCGAAAACCACCACATATTGATTAAATTTGGTTTTGGAATTTTCCGAATTCAAATTGGATCGAAGAAAGCCTGGCAGTGACAACTTAAACCTAATTTGATTTAGGGAAGAATGGTAAAATCCTTAAGCGTGACAAACAACTGAAGTAACAATTGAAACATAAATTACGACTCTATCCCACGTCTTTGACTTATTTATGAAAAGCCCAAATTTTTTCACGGAAATAACTGTGATAATACAATGTAACAATAATAACCGTTATAAATTTCTAACAATAATAACCGTGACAAAATGAAACGAAAAAAGTGTGACAAAATTATCTGTTTGGTGTAGTGCGAAATGCTCTGGCCAAAGACTTTGAATTGACTTGAGTTAGCCATGATACCAACCCTATATATCTAAGGAGACGAATCCTCTATTGAATAGTACTTCACTTCCAATACTTACACTCAACCTAACTATAGTAATGCCATGCCATGATTTGACTATAATCAAGTTGAGATTTCATATTAAAGATCCATGGTGTTCTTAAGTTGAGAGAATTGTGTAAATCAGTTACATCAATATTTTCTCTATGACCTTAGTTATATTAACCAACAGAAAACTATCGAGTGAGTTGTTCCATGGTTATCCAATAACTCTCAATACGTAACCTCTTGATGCCCTCAACATCCATAAGTAATACGCTGTCCAATATCTAGAAAGTATTACGTACTCTAGTCTTAACGGATACATCGATATCCAGTCTCGATGCATCTTGAGTAGGAACATTTAAAATGGTATATTTATTTTTCATTGTGATAAATTACTCACGGTTATAATACTTTGTAACTACTATCAGAAACATATCAGTTATGGATTTTCTATTAAATGTACTTTTAATTGAATTAATTTATCAATATAACCACATTATATCAAGTATATAATAGAAAAAAATACCTTTGATTTCGAACAAGATTGGTTATTTAGTTAGATTTATGTAACAAATTATACAATTGCGCCTAGGGCATACCCCTAACTCTTTCAAGTTGAAGGCAAAGTTTCCTAAGTGTCACTCTTGGCATGAGGAGGTACGCCCTTTGGGACATGTTTTCTCAAAAAGTGGACTAGCAGTTGATCCTAATAAAGTTACTATAATACATGATTAGGATGTGCCGAAGAATACCACAGAAATGAGGAGTTTCCTCGGTATGGCTGGCTACTATAGATAGTTCATTAAGGACTTTGCGATCTCTACCCTTCTAACCCACCTCAAAGAAGAGTTTAGTTTTCTCATAAGATGCGAAGTGTGAGGATGCTTTTATTAAGCTAAAGGACGCATTGACTGGTGCATCTATTTTGGTACTACCTAATGGTATGAAGGCATTCACAATATATACCAATCCTTGTGGTACGAGGTTGGATGTGGTCTTAATGCAGGAAGGGATAGTGGTGAGCTACGCTAGTCTATAGTTGGATGTCCACGAGAGAAACTACCCTACCCATGATCTTGAATTAGCGGCCACTGCCTTTGCGCTCAAGTCATGGAGGCATCATCTATTAGGAAAGCGTTTTAAGCTGTATGTGGATCATAAGTCTTTAAAGTATTTTTTCTTTCAAAAGGACTTAAATATAAGGCAACAAAGATAGATAGAGTTTTTAGCCACGTACGATTTCAATATCTTATATACTCAATGCAAGGTCAATGTAGTGGCTGATGCCTTGAGTAGACAACATGCAGTTTTGAGTCCTTTGTTTTTGAAGTGGAAGCATTTGGAGTTCATTTCTACATTTGATTTTCGACCGTCATCAGATAGTACTTGGGGATTACTAGCAGCTTTAGATGTGCATTCTATACTTATGGAACTTATTGGATCCATCAGAAGCAAAATAAGGACCTGGTCGATATTTTTGAGAAGCTTGGTAGGGAGAGAAATTGAGTCATTTGAGGCGTTATGCCATTGACTCGAAGAGATGGTTATGGAGGGATGAAAAATGATGTGTTCCCCTCATTATGGATTTGACTGACATGGTACTAGTCGAGTCTCATTATTGTAGGATAAATATTCATCTCGATGGAGATTTAATTTACTGTGACATAAAGAGAGTCTTCTATTGGCCTGGAATGAAGAAACATGTAGCAAAGTATGTAACATAGTGTATGACTTGCCATAGGGTAAAGGTGGAGTAGAAGAAGCCAAGAGAATTGTTGCAGCTGTTAAATATTCCTTAGTGGAGGTGAGAGTTCATCGATGGGTTACTAAGGAGTAAGAGTGGGAATGGGAGTATTTGAGTTATAGTTGATCGGTGTTAACCGACTTTTTGACCAAGCAAATTTTCAACCAGATGTAGAAGGTCAAAACGAAGATGAAATGACTCACGAGCTTGGAGACTTGTCCAGATGGACAAAAGGAAGTAATTCGACAAGTTTCAAGCAAAATAGGGCTAAGTGGGCCACTCAATACCGAGAGGTATTTCTTCCACTTAGCACTCCTCGAGCTCCTTGTATTTGATGCATAATCTCTAGCAATCGTCATGAAGTACTTTCTCGATGAAAAGATAAGAAATTCTAAGGATTTTTGAGAAGGAAGCAAGGAAAGCATAATAAGATAAACAATATCAAAGGAATTATCAGAAGGAACTAGATCTTCATAGAAAAAACTTTGCAACACATCAGACCGGAGATAGGAGCCAAACCAAATAAAAATGATGGAATTTCACCCAACAAAAACTCTTAGTACCGAGAGGTCTTATTTGGCACTTGGGGTGGCAAGCTCTCTTCTGGACCTGTAGGCTAGCATCTGGACCTTATACGACTTTGGCTTATGGATCTGTAGAGCAGTTTTCCTTACAAATACAGACCCTATAGCAACTGGAAAAGGACTTTGGATTCTTCTTCTTCGCTTCTTACTTCTCCTCCATTGAAGTCACTTAGGAAGCTATCGTTTGCTGTTCTAGAAATTAGAACAGTAAATTCCTTGTATTATTGACTCTCGATCTAATAAAAAAAATATAAAGTGGATATAGGCCAGAGATTACCGAACCATTATAAAAATTATTATGTCTCTTTACTTTTTGCATAATTTTCTACTCGATCTCGATATTTCCGTAGGTTTTTCGGTGCTGTGCCACTTTTAACATCAACGTTTTGGTGCTTTTATTGAAAAATGGCTAAATTTCACAACCTAAAGCTTGGATTTGAAGTTTGGAGAAGAAAAAGAGGCCTTACACCATATTTAGGATTAGAGGAAGTCAACCAGATAATGGGGGAAACCAGGAGGTGTCCTCAAATTCTAATCATTCTATCCACATGACCAGAGAGAAGATGGAGAGAATGATGAAAGAAACGTGAGATGGAATAATGGCTCGATAACATGAGATGCTTGATCGATTTTCTAAAGGTTATGAAAACAAGGAATAGCTGGAGCTGTTGGAATTCAAGACCAAAGATCGGGAATTAATGTTGGAGCACCAGGAGTTGAAGCAGAGTAAACTGGAACAATGTCCCACGATTGGGACCATTTGGTCCTGAACTAATCCTCTTGGTGCCAAGAGGAATTCACTCAGGTGCAATGTTGGTTCGAGCTTAGGATGAGCTGGGATACCGAGAACGGATGATGCCGGGCTAGAAATGCAAATCGAAATACAAATGCACGGTGACAAAAGGAGTATGTACCCGATTTTCCCCTTAAGAACTGGGGAGATTAAAGCTAGAAGTGTGGATCAAAATGTAAGCGTGCAGCCAAAGGAGTATGTGTTGGAATTCCCCTATAGGAGCCAGGGGCAGAATGCAGCTATTGATCGAAGACCATAATTGGATGACAACAACCAAATAGTTGGGTTGGTAAGAAGGATAGTAAGAGGTGGTCCACTAGACTAGAGTTTGGAGAATATAAACAAAAATCCATATACCCGTAACATTCCAAATGCGAGGAATCCTACCGATTTTAAACCTCCGACGTTGGAAACATATGATGGGCAGATAGATCTAACAATTCATCTAATGAGATACGTCAGACATATGGAAGGGATGTGTGCATCCGAGGAGGTGATGGAGCAGTGTTTCCCGTTATATCTGACAAATTTAGCAACAATGTGGTTCTGACTGCTAGAGAATGGATTTATAAGCACGTGGACCGACTTAGTGAGTAGGCTACTGAGACATTTTAGGGTTCATATTTCTCGACCAAAGAATGTGATGATGCTATTAAGTGTAAAGAAAAGTACTAAAGAGACCTTAAGAATCTATCCGATGAGATTTAATGCGACAGCTGCTGCAGTTGATATGTTGGACCCATTGATAATCCTAAAAGCGGCAATGTCTGGAGTCGCAAGCAAAAACGATTTCAAAATTGCATTAGAAAGGGATCCATTGATGGATCTTGGAGAATTTTACCATCAAGCTGAGAGATATCTGCATCAAGAGGATGCTAAAGCTGATAATGCTAATATTAATGTTGTGGATGATGAAGGACTGTCCAGAGAAGGATATGGAAAAGACAAGGGGAAGCGAAAACTGATGACGACTACAAAAGACCGAAACGGCATAAGAAAGAATCAAAGTTCTCTTCTTACACCGATCTAACGGAAACCTCGAAGAGGATATACCTAGATAATATGGGGTAGATCCCCTATGAGAGGCCATCTATGAGGTAACCCACGGATCAAGAGTGAAGGTATGGAATGTTTTTCCTATTCCACAAGCTAGACAAACACGAAAAGAACGAGTGTATACACGTTCGTGATTTTGATAGAAGAACTGGTTTAGGGCAACCAACTACAACAGTATGTATGAACCCAACCACGATCATGCAGCCGGAGCAGCCACCATCTACGACAAATGCATCAAGATATGAATAGGGATCTACATCAAGGATATTAATCCTATGATCGGGCTAGATATGAGCCGGGTTCGTTTCTCGTGCTTTTCCTTTTGTTTTAATACAATAATAACATCAGACTACTTACACATATATGGGACCTCGATTGGTCTCTAGACACACTTTGAGTCAGATGCCTGAGATGAATATTTAGTATGTTTGCTTGCTTTGATTTAAATGTTTGATTTTTAAAATCTACTGGAACATATTGGCTTATATTGATCGTGGTAGTCGCGTCCGGAGAGATGCGGTAATGACCGTAAGATGTAGGTCTCCTTAGTAGAGAGTGAGTGGATGGACTTGCTTTTCATTAAGTCCCGTTGCCAAAGAGCAAGCGGATTAGGCTCAACAAGGATCTAGAGAGATCAAAAGTTAGTCCTCTCATCGGAGAGTGAGTGGATGGACTTACTTTTCATTGAATCCCCTTGTCGCAGAGCGAACAGATTGGACTCAGCAAGGATCCAAAGAGATTGAACCCTGGATTGGATGTTAGAAGACCCAGAGCTATCGAGCCTTGGATTGGATGTTAAATGATCCAAAGAGATCAAACCCTAGATTGCATGCTAAACGATCTAGAGAGATCGAACCCTAGTGTGGATGATAATATGATCCAGAGAGATCAAATCTTAGAACGGATGTTGACTTTGTATAAGGATTTGAACGCTTTATAATCAAAGTAGAATAGATAAATACCAGTGAACGTGGGATATACAATACCTCTGAATAAAGGTGGGCTGACCATGATTTGGGCTTGACATTTAAGCAAGTTCTGGAATCCTTAACTATAATAGGTCTGGAACAACCTTTGATTTACAGGGAAAGCTAATGGAACTGGATGATTTACCACAACTTGGATCGATGGATAACTGGAAAGCTTGACCGCCAAAAGTTGACTACTGTTGAAACTTGTACTCGAGAAAAGCATACCTTAAATTCATATGACATACTTTGGAGTGCAAGTATTAACCGGCTTTTTGACCAAGCAAACTTTCAACCAAAAGTAGAAGGTCAAAAAGAAGATGAAATGACTCACAAGCTTGGAAACAAGTCTTGATGGATAAAAGAAAGAAATTCAAAAAGTTTCAAGTAAAATAGGGCTAAGTGGACTACAGGTACCAAGATAACCTCTCAGTACCGAGAGGTATTCCTTCCACTTAGCACCTCTCGAATCCTTGTGCTCGATGCGCAACCTTTAGCAATCGTCGTGAAGTACTTTCCTCAGTGAAAAGATGAGCAACTTTAAGGATTTTTGAGAAGGAAGCAAGGAAAGCAGAATAAGATAAACAATATCAAAGGAATTATTAGAAGGAAAGAATTATCAAAAGGAACCAGATCTTCATATAAAAGAGTTTGGAATGCAATAGATTGGGGATAAGAGACAAATCAAAGGAAAACGATGGGTTTTCACCAAAATAATCTCTTGATACGAAGAGGAATCTCTCGATACCAAGAGGTCTTCTTTGGCGCTTGGGATGGCGAGCTCTCTTCTAGACCTGTGGGTTAGCATATGGATCTTGTACAACTCAGACCTATGGATCTGTAGAGTGGTTTTTTCCCAAAAATATAAACCCTATAGCAATTGAAAAAGGACTTCGGATTCTTCTTCTTCACCTCTTACCTCTCCTCCATTGATGTCACTTAGAGAGCTACTTTTTGCTGTTCTAGGACTTAGATCAGTAAATTTCTTGTTCTAGTGACTACCAAATCTGTAAAAATAATAATAATATAAAGTTGACGTAGGCCAGAGATTGTCGAACCACTATAAAAGTTATTGTGTCTCTTTACTTTTTGCATACATTTTCTACTAAAACTTAATATTTTTACAGGTTTTTGGGTGTTGCGCGTTTGACGTCAACAATCGGCTGACTAAATGCGCTCATTATGTTCTGATAAGGAGTATAAGGACCACATCATCATTGTGACATCATACACGAGAGAGATTTTTAGGTTACACGGAGTTCCTTCTAGTATCGTTAGCGACCAAGATCCGCCTTTCACCAGCGAGTTTTAGAGGAGTCTATAGGAGGCTTTGGGCACTGAGTTGAGCTTGAGTACCACTTATCGCCCACAGATGGACGGACGGACGAAGAGAGTGAATAGGGTATTGGAGGACTTACTTTGGATGTGTAAAATGGATTTTGGAGGCTCTCGTGAGGATCACTTGCCACTAGTATAGTTTACTTATATTAACAGCTACCAAGCGAGTATTGGGATGACCCATTCGAGGCATTATCTGGCAGACCTTCTAGATCACCATCATGTTGGTGAAACACTAAGGATAGAATCATTCTTGGGTCGAACATGGTGAGGGAAGCATATGAGAAGGTAGATTAAGAGAATGAAAACCCCATAGGTAGGTAGAAGTCTTATGTTTACATGAAACATACCAAGTTAGAGTTTGCAGTGGGCGACATGGTGTTTGTGAATGTCTCGCTGCTTAGGCACGTTATGAGATTTGGTAGTTTAGAAAAGCTAACATCGAGGTTTATAGGGCCTTTCCCGATTACTGTAGGGTAGGGAAATTAGCCTACAGAGCAGAGCTTCTTGAAAAGTTGGTAGGAGTACTTGATGTTTTCCATGTGTCGCACTTGTGAAAGTGCTTGCATGATTAGCTACCATAGTCGAGCCAAGTCACCTAGAGGAGGTGGAAGTAGACATGGAGTCTCTTGTCTGTCATGCACCCACTTGTATTCTTGCACATGGTACAAAGCGACTCCGCAACAAGGTTATTAAGCCTATTATGGCCCAGCGAGGAGACAATCCAACAGAGAGTAAATAGGAGCCTGAGGAGAAGATCCGAGCTACCTAATCCACAACTCTTTTTTGGTACATTTCCAATTTAATTAATTAAGCGTAGTAATATGTTAGGACTTAGCTTAATAGCATGCCCTTCAGGTAGAAACCATTGGATGGTATGAGTGGTTGTGAACGTGTCATTAGGATATATTATGGATGATGGATGCTAGTGGATGTATTGATTTTATTGGTTTTGCACACTTAGTTAAGTGTTTCCTCCGGATAGTACACACCTACCCTACCACTTTCTTTATTTTTTTTATTTTATTGAGTTATGTGTATATGGTTGCTACATATGGATTGAATGGTTGTGCCTACATGAAGAATTGCAAGTATAATCACTTAAGATGTTGCATACATCTTGGATACATGGCATAAGCACTTGCATAATAGGAGGCCGACTGGATCAGAGGACCGCCTACTCTTTTCATTACTATAAGTTCACGTGTATTCCATATTTTTTTTATACATATTGCATTAGAAATTTTCTAAGAATAGATTACCAATAGAGGATAAATGAGAAGATGATTGTTGCACGCACAAATTACATTTTTTCATCCTTTGAGATTTCTAGGATGAAATCCTTTTAAGGGAGAAAAATGTAACACCCCAAAAATTTAAGAGATAATTTAATAAAAGAAATAAATTTGAAATATAAAAAAAGGCAAAAACAGAATTTTTACAAACGTCCGAAATTATCTACGAAACACACGATTGAGTTTATAGCGAATTTTTGAACAATTTTCATATATAACACTCTGAAATCTTAAGCTAGTATGGAGAAGATATGAATGTCTCAAAATTTGAAAATGAAATAAATTAAATTTAAAAAACTTACTTAATTAAAAAACCCCACCGATTAACACCATAGGCATCACTTATTGACAAGTAGCGGTGGACCTATCATCCCCAACGGTCGATTGGTTGGTGTTAAAAATAAGATATTTCTAAAGCAATAAACGGTGTGAATAGAACGAAATATTTTTTCTTGGCCATGAAGTAATCGTTTGACGTTCTGGATGAAACCTAATATTCTCTAGGTTAATCTAATAGTTACGACTAATCTAAAACCCTTATAGATACAAAGCTAACATGAACTCTAATTCATTATAAATTATTAATATACCAAAACTCTATCAAAATTTCTTCTCCTTCACTTATAAATTCCACGAATAAAATAAAATAAAGCAAGAGAACTCAAGAAGATCAGATCAAGAAAGGGGCAAGCAAACGAGGGTAGATTTCTAAGTGAAGGTTAGGAGCGAAACTTAGATCCAAGGATGAGTGGGAACATTTAATAAAATGATTATTCGTAGTTAATTTTAATTTACAGTATTAATTTAGGATTTGGTAATTAAATTGTAAATCATAGGGTTTATAACCGAGATTTGATAATAAATAAAATTGATTCAAACCCGTTAAATAAAAATTAATCTAGATTAAACCCCTTCTTCAATCAAGTAGAATTACTTATAATTCGTCAATTTAACTTGATATTACTAATGTTAAAACTAATTACTATATACGTAAACTGATTTGGAGTTGAATAAATTCACTTGGAGTTCACCAAAAACTGTTAAACCCGAAGCCAGAATTTTAGCGATGTTTAAGAACGACTAATAGTAAACCGCAATTAATAAAAATCGATTAACTAATTAAAACGACCAAAAGCCCTAAATTTTACACAGCATCTGATCGACCGTGCTGTTTGAGTGGTCGACCGCCTAAGGTATAAAAATCGACTAGTAGACATTCTAAAGCGCAAGTGGAACCTCGGCCTAAGGCCCAAGTTTTAAATTATAGTTAATTGTTTATATATATTATATACAAATGAGTGTTAGAATTAGTAAGGAAGCTAGTTCCCAATAAGACGACGCCGGGACATTGCAGGGTTGGGTAAATGCTCTTTACTCAATGGGGTCGATTATTCGACCGGTGCGGTTCTATCGCAAATGACATTAACAAGAGGTTCTATGGTGGATGCACAGCACTGGTTGATGCTTGGCGAAGTTTGTGGGCTCAACACAATGAAAGTTCTTGGCTTTCATGGATACTTGACGTGATGTGATGTTGTATTGTTGATGGATCTCAGTGTGTGCAGTAAGAGGTGTAAACTTCTATTGAGAGGTGGATAAGAATGCAAACCATAAGACATTTCGACGAGTCGGCATTGCGGGCTCCTCCTCAATGCATAATTGAGATAAGTGTAGTCGTACTTGTTGGAAATTTATTCTTATGTGGAAGTTGTAGGGAGACCTATACGAGATAGTTATATGTAGTCGTAATGTGTGAAATGTAGTGCCACATAGGAAAGTTGTAAGATGATCCTATATTGGAGTAGCTTTAGTAGCTATTAGCCGATCGTTAGTTATTGAAGTTCGATCAATAATTTGATTCTTCTACAAGCTTGCACAAGTGGCTAATGTAGGTATGCATAATATAAAACCCTCAAGTAAAAAACCATAGCAATACAGAGACACTTGTAGAACAACCTAGGTCACATATGGTAGAATTAAAGTCAACTGCACATGTGTAACACCCCTAATTTTAAATAACATTGTTCATGAGATTTAATTAGATAAATTAAATAGAATAATGTAGTGATAGGTGTAATAAGGGAATTAAGATCTGAAAACAATTTAGAGTTGTGTCTCAATTAAATGGATTTATAAAAATGGTTTATAAGTCAAATGCCTAAGAGAATAAGGCAAGGGTAATATGGGAATAGCCGTATACCATAACCCTAAACCCTTACATAATTCTCATTCACGTTTTTCATAAAACGAAAACGATACTTGTCCTTGTTTTTAAAAGATTTCGAAGGGGGTTGAAGTCATTCTTATAAGATTTCGAATACAATACTTGCCCTTGTTTTTAAAAGATGCTTTCGAAGGAGTTGAAGCTTTAAAATCATTGTCTTTGTTCAAAAAGAGGCTTTCGAACAAGTTGTCGCTTATCCTTGCTTTTAGAAAGGAGCTTTCAAACGAGTTACAGCACTTTGTTTTTAAAGAAGCTTTCGAATAAGTTGCTAGGGTATTAACCATGTTTCATTAGAAAAATGATTACTAGGAAATTAAATCATGGATATTTATATTATTACGTTTTGATCAGTTATTATATATGCTTCTGTAAACATATTCACTTTATAATTAACCCATAACTGCATTTTGGGGCGTTAAGGGTGGAATAACTAGCTAGGTTGATCTAGTAGTGAATATATGTTGAGTTAACTCCTGTGTGAGTAGAATTGCATCTAGGAGATCAGACATACCAGAATATAGGATGTCCAAAGACTCGTTGTTGGTTTAGACGGGATTTTAGTTATTCCGCAAAAACTATGTATGTAAATTGTTATTGGTAGAGGCCCATAGGTTCTTAGTGATCCCATAAAAACTATGTCCGGAATAAGTTATTGAAAGAGATCAATAGGTTCATAGTGAGCCCATGAAAACTATGACATGAGAGATGTTATTGGAAGATCCAATTGGTTCATAGTAAACACATGAAAACTATGATTGGAGAAAGTCGTTGGTAGATACAATTATTCTTAGTGATCCCATGAAAACTATGAAATTGGACAGATAGTCCATAAGCTTGATATAGGTTATTAGTCGGCCCATGAAAACTAATAGGTTAACAGTGGCCCTAGAAACTATAACTTCAGACAGATAGTTAGACAAGTGGGATGAGAAATCCAGAGCATATTGCATGTTTTCATATCATCATGATACATTTTACTATGTTATGTCTTAACCATTGTGGATGCAGGTGCACAATATATAGTTATTATAGATTTCTTTAAGATATTAATGAGGGGAAAACACGTTTCGCTAAGCGGCGTGGTTTCACTATATATCTATATGGTTCGAGATGGTAGGTTCTCTTCATATCAGACTTTCTATGTAGCTCGAAGTTTATGTTTTCTCTTAAACTCTCGAGTGCACAATTAATTTTGAATACTTTGAGAGTTAAGGTTTTCAGGTTCTACTTTAGATGAATAAACTTCAGGAGACGTGCATGGGGCAAGCTAGCTATTAGGAGTTCTTTCTATTTGATTTCGTCGTGTTTTGGATGCAATGGGGAAGTTGGTTAATTGTCTATATTTAGACTCTGATCATCCAAGAGGGCATCTTCATATATTGCTCTTGGCGTATTTTGTAATAATTATAATTCTCTGAACGTGGTTTACGAATTGAGATTTTGTGATGAATTTGAAATGTGATTTGAAGTGGAATGAGAAATTTATTTTATGATTTTAATTTTTTTTATATCCATGAGTTTTTTATATCAATGTATCAAACATTACCTCATTTGGTCACCAAGAATTAAAAACTATGGATAAATGTAGCATCCGTTAGCATTTTGTTTTGAGCCTCCAAATGGGGGATGTTACAACATGATCACCATATATTATACATTTACTCATCCACCAGACATACCCAACCTTTTTTCTTTTATTTTTCTCCCATCACAAGGGGACATGGCAACATGTGATGGGCCCGAATTCAGTACGTGGAGAGGTGAGCTCATCATTGGAGTCGCTTGCCATTTTATTTTAGTCTCCATGCAACAGTTTATCTTATCCAGTACTTAGTATTTTATCCGACTTTGAGTCGAATTTATATGTACTTTATATTTACTACGCACTGTATTCCAAAATCGTATTTTGAGATATTTTCTGAGACGATTATTTTTTATATTTATATTTTGTTTCCTTTCGCTATGATTTCTGAAAGTATAGCATATCTTAGATCATATATGTACATCTTTAGTCTCTGAATTGTTTTAAAAAATTCCAATAGCTCGTATTTTTTGGCACTAGCCCAAGCCTGAAAATTACCCTAGGTTTCTAGGCTTTGGATCAGTGCATCAAGTGATGCAGGTTGTCACATAAAACATGAGCCACTCTCCATTCCCACCGCCACTACTCAACGCCAAACATTTCATGCCATTTCGGGATAAACAATCGAAATTCCCTGCTTTGAGAGAAGAAGCTACAAATTTCGATGTGTTCAAATAAATTATGGAATATTGCCTTAGAATTTGAATGTATGTATGAACATTGTGAGAAATATAAGTTTGCATTGTTTTTTGTGAATGAGCCACTATTAGCTTATCGTTTTATTTTGAAAAAAAGAAAATGAATTTTGATGCATGAGAGAGACGTGATGAATGTTTTTCGTTTGAATGTGCATTTTCTTTTCTTGAATGCACCGTCTTCATTCTTCAGTATTTTTCTGTGTACTTCGGCTTCAGGACGAAATGCATCCTATGTTCCACCCAATGCAGCCCGCCCTATATAATGTGGAACACTCCTGGTCATTCTATAGTCATTCTAACCCTAATCTTCACTGCTAAAGCCGCCGCTTCTTTTTCGCTGCTCTCATCTTTTCTCTGCTCTCATCTTTTCTCTGCTCACTCTCTGCTGCCTAATCTGCGATTATAATTTGTTCTATTTTATTTTTATAATCACTGCGATGCAAAGGAGTATCATAATTTCTTTTCCACATTCTATTCTTTTTATTTGATTTCTGCGAACACGTTATATGTGATGAATTGCCGATGATGGTTTTCAATAACTATAACTTTTGATCTATGTATATGCTTGTTTTTGCAAGCGTTTACATAGTATGAAAACATTGATATCTGAGGCTTCTATCCCTGTAATCTTTAGTCAATTATAGCTACGTTGGTTTTGAAGTTTGTCTGTAACATAAATTCTAAAATGGAAGTACGAAATCATTGATTGGATCTCTCTGCTGTTTCATTTCTCCTTTATTGATATTTGATTATTTTATGATGTTTTGATGTAATTTGACTGTTGCTGTGATGGTTTTCTCGTTAATCTGAATCTCATTATATTGAGGAAAATTCAATTCCATTTATAAACTAACTGAGCAACCTGTTACATGTTCATTTTTTTAATAAATATCATGATATTTTTGCATTTGATTTAAGAAATTTGCAAATATATGTTTATTCTGTCATTATATGGATTTCTTTTTAAATTTGTTTTCTGCTTGGGTTTAACTGAACAGAGCCCAAATATCCAGAATTAATTAATTTCGACGGATTAGCGAAGCTGTTATTTTCCATAATAACATTTTGTACTTGTCCGGTGGAAGAAAATCGAATTTGAATAAAAACAACGACAATGGGTAGAAATATTACATTTGAATAGACGTGATTGATGTAATGAAAAGTTATCCGATCCTTATAGTTAATTAAACAATTTTATTGGAGACGGTAATTGTAGAAAAAGCTCCTATTGAAAATCCTTTATGTAATGCATATATTTTATTCTGTAATTTTTACGTTCTTTTATGGTTAACTTATAAATATCGACTAAAATAAGTGTTTTGGATGATGTTCTACTAGCGATTCTGTATAACGGGAACTATTGAATGATTTATTTCATTGATTCTTTAATGGAGGTAGATTGTCGAATTTTCTTAAGAAAAATGCAACCTCAATTTTGTAGACTATAGCTGTATTTGCTATTTTATGGGTTGAAATCATTTGAGTCACATATTAATCATTAATTGTAAAGTGATTTAATGGTAAAGTGATTAATGTGGGTTCAATTGATTTCCATCAATAAAGGAACAAATAGAAATAGTGCTCTAGTCTTCTTGTCTTGAGAATAAAGAGAATGATCATCTGAGTGTAGCTATATCTTCCTAGAGTGAAATCTAAAAATGTTGAATTTTCTTAAGGAAAATGTTATCATCATTTTCTATAGTATAGCTATATTTGATATTACATCGAGTCTTTCATAATAATCACAAAATAAATGATAAGTGTGGATTCAATTGATTTTCAGCAACAGTAGAGCAAGTAGAGCAATACTTTATCGAAAGAGAAGAGAATGATGCTAATAGTGCTCATTTCTTAAAATAGTGTCTTAGTCATTTGTAATTTTTGGACGATGGATGATATAGATTTTGCTAGTCGTCATGCTTAATTTGGGTTAGAATTCACCATTATCCGGAGATAATATTAAAATAGTGTCGTACGACTTTTAGAAGTATGACTTTTAGAAATGTATGCATGGATTTGAAACGTGGTAGTACCATGGTGCGCCACTCTTTAGCGATGGTAAATCATAGATCAAATGCGGGATCTCGTTTTACGGATAAAATCTATGTGATAAAAAACGAGGGAAAAACTTTCAAGACCCGATTGAGGCTTGAATAGGTTTTTTTGGTATGAAACTAACCAAAGACGGCTTAAAGCTGTCATGGCCATAAATTCACAGTGAGATTTGTCATGACTGGTATGACTTTCGTAATTCTAAATAAGTCATCAGTTACGGCCCTTCGAATAATCGATATTCATAGGGTGCAACATCTATGGTGCGAGTTGCAACATTCATTCAAAATGGCGAAACAGTACCGTACGACTTTTAAAAATGAGTCCGTGGATTTGAAACGGGGCAGTATCATGGTGCATAATTATGATTTACCATCGTTGGAGAGTGGTGCATCAAGATACTGTCTCGTTTCAAATTCAACCATCCATTTTTAAAATTTGTAAGGCACTATTACGGCATTTTGGACGGATGTTACACCTTGCACTGCAAATGTTACATCATGTTGATATCGATTCTTTGAAAGACCATAACTGTTTGATCGTTTAGAGTTACGGAAGCCAAAACCAGGCAAAACGAAGCTCTATGTGAGTTTTACGGCTATGACGGTTTTTAGCTGTTAGTGGTTAATTTCATAGCCAAAAAGCCTATTCGAACCTCAATCGGGTCTTAAAAGTTTTTTATCCTTCGTTTTTTGTCACGTGAAGTTTTTCTGTAAAACGGGATCATGTGGATGGTCTATGATTTACCGTCGTTGGAGAGTGGTGCACCATGGTACTGTCCTGTTTCAAGTCCTTTCATTCATTTTTAAAAGTCGTAAAACACTGTTTTGGCATTTTGGACGGATGTCGCACCTTACACCGTAGATGTTGCACATTGTGGATATCGATTCTTCGGAGGATCATAACTGTTGGCTCATTTAGAATTACGGGAGCCATAACTAGTCAAAACGAAGCTCTCAGTGAGTTCTACGGTTATGAACGCTTTAAGCCATCACTGATTAGTTTCATGATCAAAAAAGCCTATCCGAACCTCTCTCGGGTCTTGAAAGTTTTTTACTCTTCTTTTATTCGTCATGTTGATTTTTCTGTAAAACGTGATCCCCTTGACTGCTCTACGATTTACCATCGCTGAAGAGTGGTGCACCATGGTACTGTCCCGTTTCAAATCCATGGACCCATTTTTAAATTCATATGGCATTGTTTCGGCATTTCGGACGGATCTTGCATCTTGCACCGTACATGTTGCACCTTGAGGATATCGATTCTTCGAAGGGTCATAACTATTGACTCGTTAAGAGTTATACGAGGCATAACTAGTCAAAATGAAGCTCTCTGTGGGTTCTATGGTTATGACGGCTTTAAACCGTCATTGATTAGTTTCATACTCGAAAAAACCTATCTGAACCTCAATCGGGTCTTGGAAGTGTTATACCATTCGTTTTTTCGTCACGTGGATTTTTTTTCTAAAACGAGATTCCCGTGATTTGTCAACGATTTACCATTGTTCGAGAGTGGTGCACCATGATACTGCCCCGTTTCAAATTCACGGACCCATTTCTAAAGTCGTACGGCGCTATTTCGACATTTTGGACGAATGTTGCATCCCGCACCATAGATGTTGCATCCTATGGATATCGATTATTCGAAGGGCCATAACTGTTGACTCGTTTAGAGTTACATGAGTCATAACCATTCAAAACGAATTCTCTGTGAGTTTTACTGCTATAACAGCTTTAGACCGTCACTGGTTAGTTTCATACCCAAAAAACCTATCCAAGCCTCAATCAGGTCTTGAAAGTTTTCTATCTTTTTTTTGTCACGTGTAATTTATCTGTAAAAGGGGATTTCCGTGGCTAGTCTACGATTTACCATCGTTGAAGAGCGGTGCACCATGGTACTGTCACGTTTCAAATTCATGCATCCGTTTTTAAAAGTCGCACGACACTGTTTTAATTTGGATTTGAATTCACTATTACCCATTTCTAAAATTAATTTTTTTTAATATATTTGTGGCGCGCTTTTTTTTCTTGATTGGGGTTAGGCTGGTAAATTTTGAACGGGGAGGAGTTTTGTTTGATGGCCTCATAGGTTGGGAATGTTTTTATAGGTATGTGTTCTTTGTGTTTAATACTGTTTTGATATTTGTACGAATAAAACGTGTGATAAAAAGTAATATTTTGTATGTTTGGTGTTTTATGAATTTAATGATGGTTTGATTTTATAATTATTGTAAGAGCTTGTTTTTAACGATATTGTTATTGGCTTTAGCTTGATTTGAAAAATTGGACAAATAAACTTAGTTTGCCTTAGTTTGATTTGGAAAATTGGGTAAATGAACTTAACAAGAATGACTTGCTCAAAAATTAATTTGTAGTTGTGTCTATGATTTGTTTTTAGTTTCTTCACAAACTAGTTGATCATCTTTTATCATTAATTGTTATTCAAGTTTATTTAAAATACAAGCTAACGTGTTTGCATACACACATATAACAATCCATTGTTTGGTTCTTGATATGCCAAAACATCGGAATAATGTATCAAAAAGCTCGTTTTCATAATTGAGTGTACCTAGATACTCGTTTTCAGTTGAAAAAATAATCAACCTGCTTAACCCTCTTGTGACATAGTGGAAATGCAAAGAAATTAAAAGCGCAACTTGCTGCTGCTACTATGCTAACAATAAAAAATAACAGATAAACATGAAGAACCCGCAACGCCCAAAAACCATTAAAACCAGAAACCAAGGAAAGCCAAAAAACTCAATTAGTATTGAATTGGTATAATATTGATTCTCTGATTCAAGGTTTGGTTTATAAACAGTATTGTAAACAAACAAGAAACACTCGATAATCTAACTAATAACAAAAGGAATTAAATGTTGGACTACTGTTGAAGTGCCCTCCACTATCAACTCATCTACCCATGAGTTAAAGCAAAATTAATGCCAGTTTGATTTTAGTAGGAAGATAAACAAACATAAAGTGTTCTTGCCTGAATATAGTATCCTAAAATGACATTAAATTCTATAACTGCACGAAAACAAAAAATAGTGTTTCATAACAGAATACACTATCATGGACCTATAGCACTCGGTGTCATTCATCAAATCATGCAAATAGCCTACAACACGTTTTGAAGGAATCTGCAAAGGTTTACTATCTTTATTCCGATTAAAATCTCAATACCTGTTAAAAATTTATGCCTTTATGATTACTAACTAAAAAAGAAGATTATGAACTGTTTTAACTACAAAATCAGTTTAATTATTCCTAAAGTAAACTAACTACTAACTATAAAATCAGTTGTGAATTTATGCCAATTTGAAAATTCACGCCTTAAATTTCAGTTACAATGTAATTCGTACCTTAAACTAACTACAAAATTACTGTTTGGAGTAATATTAGATTTAGGGCTACCTGAGCTATGAATTAGGGCTGCAACACCGAATTTGAAGAAGCACGATGGCCGTCACTTGCGATGGAGTTTGGAGTCTGGCAGCAACTCGTGATGGAGCATCGAATTTGAAGAAGCGCGATGCAGAATGGAAAAGCCGAACTTGAAGAAGCGAAACATGGAGCTGAAAATTAATTAGTAGTTGTGTCTAGGGTTTGTTTTTAGTTTCTTCATAAAATAGTTGATCATATTTCATCATTAATGTTATTCAATTTTATTTAAAATAAAAACTAATGTGTATGCATACACACATAATAATCCATTGTTTGGTTCATGATATACCAAAACATCGGAATAATGTATCTTATTTTTATTTTATTAAAACTAAGTTCAAATAACCTCAATACTGTAGCAAATATATTTGGGATCAATTTCAAAATATGATCATTGGTTATTATTATTATTATTATTTTAATTAAGGGTTATTGTTTAGATTTGAAAATGAACAGTGTAAGATTTGAAAATTGATTTGATTAATGTCGTCCATTGTTTATTTTCGTTTTTCATATTTACACGATCAGTTAATTTAATTGTATAGTGGATTTTTTTAATTTATCAAGAGATACAATTATTCAAGGGAAAGAAAAATGAGGAAAATGTTTGCAATTGAATTAGATTTGAAAAATATGATTATTAACTTAGTGAAATTAATAGGGGAGAAATTTACCTTTTCAACCTACAAAAAATATTCTAATATTTCATATAGCAATTTTGTAAAAAAGGAAATAAATTTTATAATAAAATGTTTTTTAATTGTGAATAATATCCTTAAATATAAAAAACTTGTTTCTTAAAAGATTCTATCTTTATTTTTTTTTTATAATTTCCGTACTTCACTAATATTTTGTGCAAAAATTGAAAGATTGTTTTTTGTAAATTTAAATCCAACGTATAGCCGGTCATCGAAGTTCAGGTATCTAAAGTTAGTTAAGTCAAGGTTTTATTGCAAGTGTTGATTATGTTAATATAAATAAAGTATAGAAATTATTTATATACAATATATATCTTTATTTTTAATAATATTTGTAATTAATTTGGTGTCATACTTTTTTGATATTAACGTGGACTACAAAAATCGTCTCTCTATATGTTATCAAATCTTAATCACTTAGAAATAAGATATAACATTAAACTTTTATAAATTCGAACGTTCTTAAAGCAGTATTTAACAATTAGATATGCTTTACAAATTCAAAATGTTTCTAAAAATAGGATTAGAATTAAACTTCGTTTACAAATTTAAAATATTTCTTTGCAAATATACAAATCTCAATATTACTTGAAAATAAAAAATCATTTTTCTCATTGTAATGATCCTTATAAAAAAATTCTCATAGTATAGGTTCTTCTTATTATTTTTGATAACTGTTTGCGAGCTATGTTAATTTTTTCCTTCTTGGTTTTAAAATTTTATGTTACTAAGACAGAGGAGGGTAATCAGTTGTAGTTTACTTACTAGCTATATAAACTGAGATGGAGGATAATAAGATTTTTTTCTGTTATTTATATGGTCATAATCTGAAAAACCGTTCTTTAGAACACAAGTTTCTAGGACACAAGTGTAATTTAATTATTTTTCCCGGCAAAGGTGTTCGTTCGTTACTTTTTCTCTCTATTACCTTTTCACTTCTCTCTTTGTCTTTTTCAAAGCACATAAACAAAAACAATTTCTCAAAATTGAAAACTAGGGCTTTGCAATTTTTTAAAGAACAAACGATTTTTCAGATAATTTTTCAATCATTATTGAATTGAAAATAATTTCAGATAATTTCAGGCAATTATTGAATTGAATTATTTTATACCGTTGAATATAAAACAGGAAAGCGGTCTATTTATTGAATTGAATCGTTCTCATTTCAGCAGCTTCATGCCCACAAGAAGAAGGGACATGCATTCAAACAAGCAAGTACACAAAAGATATTCAAATATACAGTGCAAGTGCAAAGGCCTGAAAGAACAACAACACAAAACAAGGGCAAAGCAAAGACTTAGCATAAGGCAAGCACGTAAGCAAGCATAGAAAAGATGCAACATGGTTCAAGCTAGTGCAGTGGTAAAGAAAATGCAAATAGATTCAAGTAGAGTTCAAAAGTACACAAACAACAAAGTACACACACTTGCAACACATATACACACAGGCAGCAAGATCACTTACGGCAGAACTAGATGATCTCGAAATACAATTGACCTCAGAAACCAAAATATTTGAAGAAAGTACTTGCATCGGTATTTTAAATTCTCTTTGGCTATTTGGAAGAATTTATCTGAAACCGCAAAATAAAAATAACCCTTAATAGGCACAGTTCTTCACTGTCCAACAGTTAGGTTTATCTGAAAGAATTTCATATGCAAGCTTTCCTCTTATCTCTTTCACTAAATCTTCACTTACGGCATCAGCTAAATCATATCTTTTAACTCTTCTTTCCACAACAATCATTACAAAGACACCACAGTCAGCCCTAAACGGTAAAAACATTTTAATATAATAAACAAGCGATGAAAAGTTTATAACACATTAAAAAATATACTAACAATGGCGACCGAATTTGCAAAGCATTTCAAGACGTGCTGCAGTACACATGCTGATTTTGGTTTGGTAGCTGCGCAACAATAATATTAAATCAGTACACATTAATATTGCAGTAAGAATGGTAGATAACAGAGATTAAGGTTCAATCATTAGTAACAGAGCTTGATATTAAGTCCAACATAATAACTCATTCAAACTGCATAGGCATGGATACAAATTACAATTACATGCATTATAGAAATACGATGAAAGTTTGCACAAGCATAGATACAATTAAACTAAAATATTGTCTACTTTTTGTATAACAACTTGCATATGTTTATACTTTTTTGTTAACATTGTGAAAAAATAAGTTTAAGCAACTTGCATATGTTTAAGCAACTTGCATATGTTTAAGCAACTTGCATATGTTTATACTTTTTATTGTTAGATATATCCGTTGTAGGTGTATGTACATTCACACAGTCGTGTTATGAAGAAAATTAAATTTCCAAATAGGCAGAAACTGTCAATGAGTGTTTCTCATTTATGAACATATAGGAAAGCTTTTCCCTATTTATCTCATACAGTTACATATTAGTAAGCTTTTTCTTATTTAACTGATAAGATACTATTTTTTTTTAATAAGAATATAAAAGATAACCGTTAAACTTTTAATGACATAAAATGATGAACATGTTATTGACAAGTAGTTATACTTATTTGAACTAATACTACATACTATAATATATAAACAACTTCAAAATAATTTGTGACATGTTTAAGAGGACTTAAGTTACCCATTTGACTGCTGTGCACATTTTTCAGCGGAAATCACTTTTTTCTTGTCCAATTTAACATGATAACCTTCTTCTTTCAATTTTGTAACTTCTTCTTCCACCATACTTTTATGTAATAAGTACTTCCACCATACTTTTATGTAATAAGTACTATTAATTAGTACTACAACATTAAAAATTTAGAATTATCAATTTAACATAAATTAGTACTTTTCAAAGAAATATTTAAGAATTTAATATAACTTAGTCTTAAAAAATCTTATAATTTTCAATGCGCTTGTCATATGCAAACTAGTCCTATTTGTACGTCGTGGCTTAGAATCATACAAAGTCCATATTGAATTTTCCAAATAAATTTCTAGTAGACTCCAATGATCTAACTCATGAAGTGGAAATAAAATATTGCAACACATCTTATTTGTCAAAGCTTTTCTCACAGAAGGTATTAAAAGACATTCTTTAATTCTCTTTAGTTGAGAAGTTTGTACAAAATATTAAAAAAATATTAATAAAGTTAAAACACATACAACCACTACTAAAGTATATGTCGAAAATAACAAAATAAAAAACTTACAGTCATGGTTGTATTAACATACACGAAACTCTCACTTGCATCCATAAATCTGACATTCCTTTCCCAAAACCAACCAATGATCTAATAATAAAAAATAATTAAAACAAAAATTAAAAAAATACAAAAAAAACATTTATTTAACAAAATATTATACATAAATAATGAGAAGTAAATAAAGATTGATTAACTAATGTTAATACCTGCCCATAAACAAATCTATCAAAGAGTAACTCCCCCAACATTACGTATGTTATGTCCATCAATCCCATATCAGTATTAGAAATCCATGATGCCTCACTGTTATGTTAGAAAATATAGATATTAATTTATAAATTTTGATAAATAGACCGAATAAAATCACTTACTTATCATCTTCAACAACTTTAAAAAAGTTTTAACAACTGATGGTATTTGTTCATTCAACTGAAGAAGAACATCACAACGATCAATATCATACTCAAACTTTCATGAAACAACTCTCTTTTCTCCTTTAATTCTTTTAACCATGGAGGGAACATCATTGTCTAAATTTTTTCTCTGCCTTTTCTTCTTTTTACCCTCGTAGTAAACCATAAATATTTATTGGTTATGAAAACAATACTAAATTCAATAATTTAAAATGTATAAGTAAAACTAACCTTCAGCTTTTCAGTTAAAGAATGTTTTAGTTCTAATTTTGAACAATTTGTAGCATCAACCTAAACACATATATAATAGTCAATAATTAACGTTTAAAAGAAAAACAATAAAACATAAATCACATACTAAAGAAATTAAACTAACCTTCCCCTTTTCAACTTTTGCCTCAATTTTAACTTTTTCACACTTCTCATTTTTTCCAATATCAGATTCTGGTACTGTATATAACAAAAGCCAATTCTTCATTTTTTTCTTTGATTTCTTTCGGTTCTTCCTCTATTTTCATTCTTTTGTTCTTTTCATCATCCAAACTTTTACCTAACAAAGCAACTTCCTCTTTCATTTTCCTTAATTCACTTTTTAACATATCCATTTCTGCACAACTTTCATATTGACAATCATCAATTTTGACAGATTTATATTTCCTTTTCGATTCTGTCCTCTCACTACTTCTTTGACCAACATAAATTTGACATGCCCTCTCAATATTATCTGAACTCCTTCCATATAATAAAAGTTTTTTTCTTTAGTAATATTTCTATGTTCTTCAAAAACCTATTCAAAAAATATAATAGGGGACACATATTATATCAGTGAATGTCTAATCGAAAAGAATTATTTAAACAATCTATTATTACTAATGCTAAAAAATAATATCATACAAACTATTCATATTGCACTTATAAACTAAAAGATGTATAACACAATCTCAGTTCAGTGGTTATGGAGTTTGAGCGGACACTGAAACTTTGGTTCGATTTTTCTTAGGGATGATAATTTATTTGTACTTTTGACTTCAGGCAAAACTGTGTATAGGCTTGGACATTCAGAACTTACATAACCATTACATGTCATCTAACTCAACTTCCCAAGGTATAATAATCTCAGAGTCTACTTTAACATCATTACTGGCTGTATATAAAGTATAAACCTCTTAGTTGCTAAATTTCTTTTTTATCGCTCAAACTCAAACATATTATTGAGATTCTTCAAAGTAATATTTTGTTTGCAAATATTGTTAAATTTTTTGAAACCTGAATAATTCTACATGTGCTACTGTTTTTTTATTTTCTTTTTCACGCTTAATTTCAAAGAACTGATTCATCCTTTATTACTTGCATTTCTGCAACCTCACAACCTTTCTAAACTTTATGCCCCATTGCTATTAGGATGCTGAAAATGCGGATAAGGCTGTGAGGTTGCAGAAATTTGAAGCCAAAATTGGTAGAATAGATACACATATAGTTGACACTGACTGATGTATTATTATGTAAACATGCTGACTCTGTTTGTGTATCTTTACATATGTGTCTAAGTCAAATCTCCTGTGTTTTCATAATAATATAAACTGAATATATATAACCTATCTCATTGAAATATTAAATAAAAGGACAATTTAACAAAGAAATATTCTACATAATAAATGTCTAAAATATGAATACCTGATCTCCTTCAATTGAACATAGCCTTGTATACGTTAGTTGATTATTCAAGCTAGAAAGACTCCATTTCATAAATCTTGGATATGAGCTTACATTCTTCTTTGCTTGTACTAAATTTGTTCTCTCACAAATCCAATACTATAAAAAAAATAAACAAATAAATTTAAACAACATCTAATAATAAAGAACAAAAAAAAACTTGCTAGCATTAGCATGGAACATCCGGGAATATTTCGCCAATCTTCAGTGAATTTTTTCATACTTCTTTCCAATGTATCAATGACAAATGTAGGCCATGAAGCAGAACTCATTTTTTTATATCAAGAAAGTACGGAAT
The DNA here is from genome assembly GCA_030765085.1 of Allium cepa. NCBI lineage: Eukaryota > Viridiplantae > Streptophyta > Magnoliopsida > Asparagales > Amaryllidaceae > Allium > Allium cepa. The sequence continues at coordinate 614,317,189 of CM060931.1, forward strand.
ATAACCCTATGGTAAATATCCTTGATTATTAGGGTATAAGAAAGAAATTACCACCAACATAATAATCAAAACCATAATATCTTCACTTCCATAATTTTTTCCAATTAAAAGTATAATCCGATCCTCAATAATTTTCTTTGTAAGCCTATTGTTATTATAAAAATGAGTATCTGAGAAACCATGGAATTTTTCAGGTAATGAACTTCTAGTAGTGTTTGGAAGAGGAAATATCTTTTTCCCAAGCAAAGGAAACCCAAATATCAAGCTTACATCCACTTCAGTTAGTTTCAATAATTTCTCTCCAATTTGAAATGAATTGTTCTCAGCATTGTAAGTGCGAATAACATTATCCAATGCTATTGCACTTTTCCTGAAATTACTTATTTTAATTTTATTCTCAACAAAAACTTATGAAAAATTCTGAAAAGGAGTCTTTTTCAGATAGTCAATTGTTTCTTCGGTTAACAAAATTTTCTTTGTAATCTTTTCAAACATCTTATGCACTGCTTCCAAACTACACTTGTATGTTCCATTCATTTTTATTTCCCTCCTTTCTCCATCGCTAGAATCTTCATCAACATTATCTTTTATTCCTATTTCATTCTCTTCCTTAATGTCACCTAGTTTAACTGCACATTCATCATCACACTTTTTGATTTCTTCTCCTCATACTTTGAAATACTACTATTAAAAAACTTAGATTCTTCTTGCATGGCAAGTAAAGGTTTCTTGTTGCTAAAATTAAATTGATTTACAATGTACACATTATAACTTATATAAGTTCGAATACAAAAATATTCACAAAAAATATTTACTTACAGGAAAATATTTCAAAGAATTTGCCTCAGTTTCCTTTTTTGTTTCTTTTTGCACTATGAGTTATGATGTACCTGAAAATTAAAAAATATAGTGTAAACAAGTTATATAAAATTTTGAACTTTCAACATATCAAATACACTGATCAAATACATATTCAAATGCAATTAAAGCACCACGTTAATTATATCGACCAATGCAGTTGTCCAAATACATAAAATCAAATACACTAATTAAATAAGAAATTTGGACAAGTGCATTGTCATTCACTGAAATGATAACTTATTTTTCAACATAGTTCATTATATTGACAGAGACATGAAAGGCAATAATTAGAGCATCTCCAATAACACTCAAATATTCTGAGCATCCATGTAGTGACGTCTAATGTCGGACTCAGACGCCTATTGACACCCATTGAATGGACACCTAATACTTGTTCTGATTCAGTTTCCTGAATCCTAAACCAGAAAGCTGAATTTTCTACAATGGATAAGCCTGTTGGAGTTGCTCACAGATATCCTGTTCAGTTTCATACATAAGATAGATCTTCCTAAATTTGAAGTAGATTATGGCACTTTAGTTCCTCTATTTATCCTTTATTATATGAAAAAAGGATAATCAGATATTATCCACTCAGATTTCTATTGGGTAACAAACAAAAAAACTGATGGAAATCAAAAAAGTGAACCTAGACCTTGATAAGAATGCATGAATATAATACTCATGTAGTTGTTGAAGATGACATTGTTGGGTTACAATGAAACAAAATTTTGCTATCATGTTGCATAATGAAAGCTATATAGATAGGTCTATCTCAACATAAATTTACGAGTTTTCTTTTTCTCGTCAAATATATATAATTTTTCAGTAAATGACAATGCACTTGTCCAAATTTGAGGTGCACTGGTTAGAATGTGACAAACAAAAGGATGAAGCAATTTTAATCAAAATATACGACTTTATTTTGATCAGATATGCTTTCATATCTTCGATTATATCGGTACGTGACTCAGTCTTTATAGAGATTCTTTTTTAACATATGTATGCTAAAAGTGGTTTGGGATCTTGATGAAGCAATTTTTGCATAAAGAAGTTTATTACTATTTAAAATAAAAGACGTTTATCTTTCAAAAGAAATATTTTCCAAGATATACATTGATAACTTTTGAAACAAATACTTATAAAAGTGTTTCACACTTATTTGGTATAAAAAGTATTTTTTTGGAAATAAATATTGATTTTAAATATTATGTGTAAAGAAGAACTATGTTAGCTTGATCTTGTATCTAATTGCTCGCCCAATTAGATAAACATACATAGGCAGTCACAAATGGTAGTGATGCAGCTGCTATAATAATATTTTTTTTTTCAGTTCAGTATTTGTTGTTTCATCTCGTGCTGGCACAACTCTTGCTGTTATTTTATACCATACTAACATATTTATCAAGTTTACAGGATAAAATAGCGGTGCCCATCTCATCAGAGTTGCATAATGGTAGATTATGGTTTTTGTATTTAATTTGTATTCAATGATACCTGTGCCAGCTTATGTTACCTGTCACACACATGTTCCTGGCACTCATAACGTTTTCCAGAAAGTTCAAATGTCATACTTGAGGTGAACAATAATCCTATAACCAAGTGTATAATCAAACTTAATTAATAGCGGACCTATAACAGAACTCATAATTGGATACAGTCAAACATATAATCAAACACATAACCAAGCTCACAACTGAGTCCATAACTGAGCTCTTAACCAAACACATAAATCGAACACTTGAATAAGCCCACAATCGAACTTATAAGCTAACCCATAACAGAACCCATAATTGAACTCTTAACCAAGCCCATATTCGAAAAAATCCTTAACCAAGCCACACAGTTACTACAATAAACCAGTTGTCGACAAATAAAACCAACTCAGTTTGGTGCATAATCAAGATAATAACTATATCCATAACCAACTTAATTAACCTAGCTTATTACCAAAAATGTGACAATCAAATAAATAACCAACCGATTAATTGAGCACATTAGAGTACTCATAATCGAACCCATAACCAAGCTCATAACCGAGCCTATAACTATACCCATAACCAGGCCCACAACTGAACCAACAACCGAACTTGCACTTGTACCTGTAACCATACCCATTACCTAACTCATAATTGTACTCATAATCGATCCATAACTTAGCCCATTATCGAACATATAACCATGGTCATAACCGTAACCATACATATATACAAGAATATAACCATGGCCATGACCATAACCAAGCCCATAAACGAGCCTATAACAGAACCCATAACCTTGCTCATAACCAAACATATATCCAAGGACATAACCAAACCTATAACCGAGCAAAAAAACTATGACATAAACATGGATATAACCGAACATTAAATTGGTATCACAACCTAGATATATTATTTGTTGATTTAAATTTTAAGTAGTATGTTTTACGATTTATATTTTATGTTCTGTGTTTTATATTTTGTATTTATTCTTTGTCTTTTATATTTTACAGTTTGATGTTTAGACTTTATAATTTATAGTTTAAATTTTACTGAAGCTATAACTAATCCTAGAACCAAGTGTATAATCAAACTTAATTAATTGGATACAATCAAACATATAATAGAACTCGTAATTGGATACAATCAAACATATAATCAAACACATAACCAAGCTCATAACTGAGTCCATAACCGAGCTCTTAACCAAACACATAAACCGAACACTTGAATAAGCCCACAATTGAACTTATAAGCTAATCCATAATAGAACCCATAGTTGAACTCTTAACCAGTCACACTATTACTACAAAAGATTACGACTCAAGACACACTGTTACTACTTCCCCAGCTACTGCTGCTGCTACAATCATTATATTATTGTTTGCAAAACTAGTAAGATTAAAGTATTACATGATAAAAAAACAATTTGGATGAATATCATGCCAAGAACAACTTACTCAGCCATTGTAAGATCAGCATAATCTCGAAAAATGTTGTTCAAGGCAGTAATATAGTATTGAGATAATTCTAAAGTTTTCTGTATTAGTTCATTCTTGGTAGGGGTTGGGGATGTGGTGGAGGGTAGTGATAAGTGGGGAGGTGGATGTGCCTGGAAGGGTAACAATGAGTTCCTTAAACCTACAAGCGCCCCTGTTTCGCTGCTCAAACACAAATTACTAAAACTAACCTCAAACAAATTGAAAAAAGAAAGCTACCTCGAATAAAAGAAAACTAAAAACACACCTGCACAGCACACACCCAATATTTGTTTGACGATTTGAACACTGTGCGACAATATCCTTGATTACAAGGACATATCTTAAGTTCATCAACAAATGAATAAAATCCATATATGTCCTACAGAATAATAACAACCAAGATAAATTTCAAATCTAAAATTTAGTGGTAACACAAAAAACTTACTTAAAAATTAAAAAAATTACATCAAGACATTTGATATACGTCCTTCCGTAATTTTTTCCCGGTTTCTTTGTTACATAGAAGGCAAGTCTTTTACCATAAGGACACGGATAATTGTTCAAGTCCATGAATTAAATTTGAAAATATTGAATATCAATAATTTCAACACAATGACAGTCTGTATAATCTCAAATAAGAAACACAAGTTCAATATAATATCAAATTATCTCAAATAACCTACAAATTGTAACGAATATAATGAATAATCTCAAATAGCCTAATTGAATTCAAAATCAATAATTGATCATCTAATTGTGTCCAACTTCAATACAAGAATATCAAACAAAGAACAACTTTAAGCAATTTATCAAAACCTTTAGGTTCTTCAGATCAAAATTACCAAATTACACACAATCCTAAATCTCAAACCTAACCCTCGGACTATCATTTCTTCTCATTTCCGCTACTATCACCCCACGCGCCATCGCCTAAATCATGTTTAAATAATAAATACAAGCCTAAGATTACCAAATTGCATACCATAAGAGAATCAAAATTGCTCACAAGGGAAAAACAGTTAAACAATTTGCAATAGAGGGAGGGAAGCGGTGGTGGTGGTAACTGCAATGGTATCACCAGCGTGGGGGAGGGATGCGGTGATGGTTTTTTTACTCTCCAAAATCCATCCGTTTAAAAGAGAAGGGGGTGTTGTCTGGCTGAAAGTTTGAGAAAGGAACGGTGGAATAGAGTGAATATGGGGCCCGGTTTTGTTAGGACTATTTTGTCTGGCATGTCTACGATAGAGTCCGGTTTAGCCGCAGATCGAGCTTCCTGATTTACTGTAGCGACCCGTATTTTACGTGTCTATAAATCGTAGAATAATTGTCTTTAGGTCGTTGTTATTGTTTAAGTCAACCTGAGCTTACCTTGTCCAAGAGCTTAAGTCGTGTGGAAGTTAGTGGTTTAAGGGTTTTAACGACCTAGTGGGGAGCGACCTATGTTTGCTAAGTATAGTTAGGTCGGAACCGACCTAAGGAATGTGGACGACATAGGGAGTTGGTGGCTTTAGTGTTCGACTTAAGGTGGTTAGCGGGTTAAGGAGATGGGCCGACCTAAGAGCTAACGACTTAAGAGATTGACCGACTCATAGGGTAAGCGACTTATAGGAGTTAACGACCTAAGTGTTGGACCGACTTATAGGATGGAACGACCTAAGGGTTAGTGGCTTAGGGGAGTTAGCGGCTTAACATGATTAGTGGGGTAACGGCTTAGGAGTTAACAAGTTAACGAGTTAGTGACCTAGAGGTTAGCGCGTGTTTTAGGTCGGCATACTAGTTGAGTCGCATAAAGGCTTGAGTCGTTAGGTCTCTTGAGTAAAGTTAAGTCGTGTGCGTGTTAGGTCGTTAAGCCGTTGTGTCGTTAGGTCGGCTTGAAGAGGTAAGTCGTTGGGATCTTAGGTCGGTAGGTCGTGGATGCGTATGTGTTTTAGGTCGTAGGTCGGGGTAGTTGAGTCGTCAGGTCGTAAGTCGGCTAGGGTTAGGTCGGCGACAACTTAAGGAGGGCGGCCGACTCATGGGATTTCTGCCTATAAATGCACGGCTTTGGTCCACTTTTTGGCACCGGATTTTGGAGCGACGAAGTGCTGCTATTTTGAGAGCTCGACTTCAACACTTCTTCACTTCTTTTCTCTACTCTAATCTAGTGCTTCCTTCCATCCAAGATTGAAGATCTGATCGAAGATTCTAGAGCCAAAGTTGAAGACCTCCATCCATCGAAGAGAGATTTCATCGTTTGAAGCGGAGTTTTGGCGGATCGAGCTAGATCCTTTGCTGTCCAGATCTGAAGTTAGTTGCTTTTGAGGTGTTTAGGTGATTCGGTGAGTGGTAGTTATCTCTCACACGGACCCAAAGGAGTATATTGGATCGGTAGTTTGTTTGTGTGTTAAAGATAGTGATTTCATGCATTTTCCTTAAGTCTGCATTTAGATCCATTGTTCATAAAGTTTTGATATCCACTTTACTGCATGATAACCTATGCTAGTTCATTCATCAAGATATTACTTAGAATTCATGCTTGTTAGATTTGGACCCTTTAATTACGAAATTTCCATTATTGTTATAACTGTTTATTTAGATCTTATTTGAATGATTGATTACTTGGATGAATGATTGATTTGATTGATTAGTTGATTAGTGATTGAATTTGGACAAGTTGGTCGAAGATGATTCAAAAGCTAAGTAAAAAGGCTCTTGAATAAGGAAAGCTGCTCGTGGCATATGAAGCGGATGATAAAGCTCATATGGATAGATTTGATCATGATGTTGAGATGGGACTTTGCTATGATATGATGAGGCAAAGCATGATGTTGAGATGGGACTTTGCTATGATGCGATGAAGCAAAACATGATATGAGATAGCCTTGGTTTAATCCAGACGGGATCATTCCAAGCATGTTGATAACTTGGTGATATGGTTCTAGTTTGTTGATAATGGTTGGCTCGAGAGGCGCTTGAGCTAGTATGAGAATAGTCGTCGAGGAGGATGACTAGGAGGCTGAGATTTTATCGTTATTGAAGGTTCTAGCATGCTCAAAGCAAGAGCACGCTGGGTAGATTCGATAATCCCAAGCACGGGCTGCGACGACGTGCCAAGTACTCTGGGCAGATTCGATAGTCCTAGACACGGGCTGTGACGACGTGCGGAGTTATGTCTAGAACCGGGGTTACCATTAGCTCTTGATGGACGGATGAAAGAATGAGCCGGTCATTCAATTAATGGTGATATCGAAGCAATGATAACAGTGATAGCCAGAGTCATGGATGTTTGGATGCTTTGGTTGTATCTTCACTCGGTCTCAAGAGCGATGTTTTGTGGGTGCTTATCTGATCTTGGTTTAGGCCTTGGGGGTTTGTACTTGGAAAAAATCGACCTTGACTCGAGTGATAATTGCTTTACTTTAATTGTCTGCTTCGCTATGCTTGTTTCTGCTTAGTGGGTCTGGGGCTATCACTGTAGAAAGAGGTGGAGTGGGATGGTGGGATTCCTATTCCTTTTTACCCTTTATGCTCTTTTGGTATGTTTGATAGTTGATTTACTGCTCACTAGGACTTTTGTCTGACTCAAGGTTTTATGTTCAACTCTTATTACCTTGGGCTGTTCATCCGTTTTGGGATGGGCAAACTAGGTAGAAGGTGACAGGTGCTGTTCTTAGTGACTAACGCTGTTGATGACGAAGACGAGCTGGAGGCTTTTGCATATTGTTTTCTTACTATATGTACTGGATGTTCCGCTGTTTGTATGATTCTTTGAGTGTTATGTAGTGAGGCTTAATGTATTGACTATTCAGATTGTTGTACCAAAGTATTATGAGTTTATATGATGAGATTTTGTTCTATGGAGCTTCATTATGTATACTTTTCTATTGTATTTTATCCCTGCGCTGTGAGTAATACGATAGAGTCTATTGTTTTACCTTAACCATGATTGTAACGACCCGTATTTTACGTGTCGATATATCGTAGAATTCTAGGTCATTAGTGTTGATAAGTTGTCCTTAACCTAAGTCGTAGGGGAGGATAACTCGTATGTTGTTTGAGTCGCGAGGAAGTTAGATTGGAAAGTTAACTCGAGTTAGTGTTGGAGCGAGTTAACGGGTTAGTGGTCTTCGCGAGTTACGAGTTAATGAGTTAGATAGCGACTTAGGGGATGGACGAGTTAGTGGGGTTGACGACCTAAGGGGTTAGGTCATTTGGATGTTAGGTCGTTGAGGAGTGGTGAGCGACCTAATGTGTTAACGAGGTAGTATGTTGAGTCGTTAGCAAGATAGGAAGTATGGCCGAGTCCAGGAAGCTGCCGAGTTAGCGAGTTACGACTCAAGGCTGGGACGAGTTAGTAGATATGACCTGGTTAAGGCTTTGACCGACCTAAGTAAGTTAGCGACTTAAGGTCTCCACCGATCTAAGGGCTAACGAGTTTGGGTGTTAGCGAGTTAGGAGATAGGTCGTGAACGACCTATAGGGGTAACGACCTAAGTTAGGTCGTTGAGCGACCTAAGGGTTAGTGTTAGGTCGCTAGGTAAGATAGGTCGTATCTCGTAACTCGTTTACGAGTTAGTAGTGATAGTTAGGTCGCTAGGGAGGATAGGTCGACAGGCTTGATGAGTCGTAAGTCGTAAACCGTTAGGTCGTTGAGTCGTTGGGATCGATGAGTTGTGTCCCGTGTTTAGTTAGGTCGTTATAGGTGTTAAGTGTTAAGTCGCTCAAGGCTTATGCTGTTAGGTCGGTACCCTTGCTATATCGTTAGGTCGGCTAGGAGTTAGGTCGGCATCCCTGATGAGTCGTTGGGTCGGCCTTGGGGTTAAGTCATAGGTAGATGAGTCGTATGACCAAGTTAAGGATAGGTCGTAAACGACCTATGATGAGTCGTGTGGGGTTGTTAAGTCGTAAGTCGAGAGCTAGGACCAGGCGACTTAGTGTTGAGCTGTGATAAGTTAGGTCGGGGAGATTCTTAGGTCGGCAACGACCTAAGACCGAGCGAGTTAACTCCGAGCGAGTTAGGCCTGACCGAGTTAAGGGTGATTTCAGCCTATAAATACGCGACCATTTCTTCACTTTTTGGCACCGGTTTTTGAAGCGACGAAGTGCTGCCATTTTGAGAGCTCGACTATAACATTTCTTCATCTCCTTTTCTCCATTCCAATCTAGTTCTAACATTCCATCCAAGATCGAAGATTCAAGGGCCAAAGTTGAAGATCTTCATCCGTTCGAGTGAGATTTCATCGATTGAAGCGAGATTTTGCCGGATCAAGCTAGGGTATTTGCTGTCCAGATCTGAAGTGGGTTTCTTTTGAAGTGTTTGGGTGATTCGGTGAGTGGTAGTTATCACTCACGCGGACCCAAAGGAGTATATTGGATTGGTGGCTTGTTTGAGTGTTAAAGTTAGAAATTTCATGCATTTTTCTCAGTTCCAAGACTAGATTCATTACTTTTGAAGATGTTTATCTATGCAAGTTCAATTAACAAGTTATGGAGACAAAACCCATGTTTTATATTTGATAGATCTATGCTAAAATCTATGATTTCATATATGTTAGACTTATGCTCATTTATTTACGAAATTGCCATTATAGTTGATATTGCTTGATTAGATTTTGTTTGGATGCTTGATTGTTTGGATGTATGATTGATTTGATTGTCTCGAGTTAGCTTGTAGTTGACTTGGGACAAGATGGTTGAAGATGATTCAAAAGCTAAGTGGAAAGGCTCTTGAATGGTGAAAGCTGCTGTGGCATATGAAGCGGATGATGAAGCTCATATGGATGGGTTCGAGGACTTTGCTATAGTTAGAGGAAGCAAAGTATGATGACGAAATGGACCTTGCCATGATATGTTGAGGCGAAGTATGATGATGAGATGGACTTTGCTAAGATGTGTTGGAGCAAAGCATGATGTGGAAGCCTTGGTTTAATCCAGACGGGATCATCCCAAGCATGTTGATTACTCGATGATGCAGTTCGAGTTGGTGGATAATGGTAGCTCGAGAGGTGCTTGAGCTATAATGGGAATAGTCGTCGAGGAGGATGACTAGAAGGCTGAGATCTTATCGTTATTGAAGGTTCTAGCAAGCTCAAAGCAAGAGTACGTTGGGTAGATCCGTTATACCCAGGCGCGGGTCATGATGACGTGCTAGTACTCTGGGTAGATTCGTTATACCTAGGCACGGGTCACGAGGACGTGCGGAGTTATGTCTAGAACCGGGGTTGCCATTAGCCCTTGACGGATGTTTGAAAGATGAGTTGGTCATTCAATTAACGATAAAATCAAGGCAATGATAACAGTGATAGCCAGAGTCATGGATGTTTGGTTGTATCATCATTCGGTCTCAAGAGCGGTGTTTTCTGGGTGCTTGATCTTGGTTTAGGCCTTGGGGGTTTGTATTTGGAAAACATCGACCTTGACTCGAGTGATTATTGCTTTACTTTAATTATCTGTTTTGCCATGCTTGCTTCTCCTTAGTGTGTGTCTGGGGGCTATCACTGTAGTAAGAGGTGGAGTGGGATGATTTGGGTTCCTATTCCTTTTATCCCTTATGCTCTTTTGGTATGTTTGATAGTTGATTTACTGCTCACTAAGACTTTGTCTGACTCAAGGTTTTATGTCTCCTCTTATTACCTTGGGCTGTTCATCCATTTTTGGGATGGGCAGACTAGGTGACAGGTGACAGGTGCTGATCTTAGTGGCTCACGCTGATGATGACGAAGACGAGCAGGAGGCTTTGCATATTATTTTCATATTCTATGTACTGGATATTCCGCTGTTTGTTGATTACTCTGAGTGCTATGTAGTGAGGCTTCTTGTATTCATGATTCAGACCATGTATAAAACTATTATGATTAGATGATGATATTCTGTTCTATGGAAGCTTCACTATATTATATTTCTCTATTGTATTTTATCCATGCGCTGTGAGTTTTACGATAGAGTCTGCGATGTTTATTTTACCCTTGACGGTCACTCATGGCTGCCTGGCACACTTTCAGCGCACCATTCCCTTGTTTCCGTGCGGGAGTCATGGGCGGTCGTCACATTTGGTATCAGAGCTTTGGTTAATCGATTTTAGCCAACGCTCGCTGACGTAACTACGTATGAGAGACGTAATTGTATTTTGATGAATGATGACTATATATAATATAGTAGTTTAGAAAGATTTGAACTCCTTATGCAGTTGTTTCTCAAGGTGTTCTAAGTCATTCCTTTTTGTAGATATTAAGGATGAGTCGAAGGGGGAGACCAGCTGCTAGGGAAGCTGTTGATTATGCTTCTATGTTTGAGGCCATGATGACTTCGATCATGAGAAGGATACCAACCTCGGGGCCATCAGTAGATGTTGGAGTTCAAGTTCAAGCTCCAAGACCAGTGGATTTTGCTAAGCTTTGCAAGGACTATACTTCTCTTGGAGGAAAGGTTTTCTTGGGAACGGAATCAACCATTGAAGTGCAAAGATGGATTGACGCTTGTAGAAGGATCTTTGGTGACTTGGGAGTTGAGGATGCAACTAAGAGGAAGCTTGCATCGAGACAGCTTCAAGGGAGAGCTGCTGATTGGTGGAATTCTATCACCATAGATACTCCAGAAGAAGAGATTACTTGGGAGCAATTCCAAGTTAGATTTCAAGCCAAGTTTATCTCTACAGCTCAGAAGTCTGTTTTGTTTAAAAAGTTTGTTGAGCTCAAGCAAGGTGGGAGATCGGTTCTTGAGTACGTTTCTGAGTTTGAGGCCTTGTCCAAGTATGCTCGGTCGTATATTGAATCTTCTTATCAGAAGAATGAGAAGTTTGTGACAGGCTTGGACAGTTATCTTGGAAGGCAGTTGGTGGATCATCTGGACGATCCATTTGAGAAGCTGGTGGAGAAAGCTCTCAGGCACGAGAGTTTGTTTCCTAAGGAAGTATCTGTTGTTGCTGTGACCAAGGAGGAGTCTAAACCACAGCAGGGTGGAAACAAGAAGAGGAAGCAGCAACAGCAGAAGGGTAAGGATGGTCAGAAGAAGCTGAAGGGGGAAAAGACCTGCTATAATTGTCGGCAGAAGGGCCATCTCTCCAAGGATTGCAAGAATCCGAAGGTGTTGTTGAAGTGCTACAACAGTGATAAGCTGGCGCACATTAAGAAGAACTGTCCGGAACCGATAAAGGACAGGCAGGTTGTGCAAGCTTATGCTTTGGGAGCTGTCCCGTCATCTTCGAAAGCTCCTACTGCTGAAGAGAAGGGGAAGAGTGTGGTGGTTCAAGGTACTCTTTCCATTTGTGGTGTTCCAGTTAGAGTGTTGTTTGATACTGGAGCGTCGCATTCTTTTGTTTGTGATGATTTGGTAGGCCGGTTAGGTTTGAAACCGGATATTGTTGATAGGCCACTGGTTGTGACAAATCCAGTTGGGGGTTCGTCATGTCTGTGTATGATATGCCATGGTCTAGTTGTGTCGAGTCATGATTGCTCGTTTGTTTGTGATTGCTTTGTTCTGAACTTTGCGGGGTTCGGAATTATTTTGGGTATGGACTGGCTTAGGAAGTATGCGGCAAGGATTGATTGTGAGAGGCTGGAGGTGACAGTCGGGAATGTGGAAGGGCGAAAGGTTGTGATACGATGTAAGCATGAGGAAGGCGTCTTCATGAGCTTCATGTATTCGCTGTTTGTTCCACGGGATGGACTGTCATTGGTGCCTATTGTGAATGGATTTGAGGATGTCTTTGACGAAGTCAAAGGGTTACCGCCGCATAGAGAGATCGAGTTTCGTATTGATCTAGTTGAGGGAGCCAGACCCGTTGTGATGCCTCTTAGGAGGATGGCGCCTAGGGAACAGCAAGAGTTGAAGGTGCAAGTTGATGACCTTTTACGGAAAGGATTCATTCGGCGTAGTGTGTCCGAATGGGGTGCACCAGTTGTGTTCGCAACCAAAGCGGATGGATCGTTGAGGTTGTGTGTCGATTATCGTGAGCTGAATAAGATGACTAAGAAGAACAAGTATCCATTGCCGAGAATAGATGACTTGTTTGATCAGCTTCACGAGGCTAAGGTGTTTTCTCAGATGGATTTGGCAACGGGATTTCACCAGTTAAGGGTGGCGAAGGATGGTGTGCCGAAGACTGCTTTCAGGACACCATCCGGTTTTTATGAGTGGCTGGTAATGCCGTTTGGATTGACTAACGCACCAGCATATTTTGTGGATCTTATGAATAGAGTGTTCAGAGATCAGTTGAATAAGTTCGTGCTTGTGTTCGTGGATGATATTCTGATTTATTCCAGAACTGAGGAGGAACACAAGACACACTTGAGGATTGTTTTGGAAATCTTGCGGAAACATCAGCTGAAGGCTAAGTTTTCGAAGTGTCACTTCTGGAAGAGTGAAGTGAGATTCTTAGGCCATGTTATCTCTGGAAATGGGATAGCGGTTGATCCCGCTAAGGTGGCAGCAATCCAGGATTGGGTTAGACCTAAGAATGCATCCGATGTGAGAAGTTTTCTTGGATTAGCAGGATATTATCGTCGGTTTATCAAAGACTTTTCCAAGATAGCTGCACCATTGACAGGATTGACGAAAAAGAATCAAGTGTTTAGATGGGATGATAAGTGTGAGCAAGCTTTCGTAATCCTGAAAGAGCGGCTGACAAGTGCTCCTGTTTTGACTATTCCAAGTGGGAATGATGAGATGGTGGTTTATACCGATGCATGTGGTACTGGACTTGGAGCAGTACTGATGCAGAAGGATAGAGTTGTTGCGTATGCTAGTCGACAACTGAAGCCGCATGAAAGGAATTATCCGACACATGATTTGGAGTTAGCGGCGATTGTATTTGCTTTGAAGATGTGGAGACATTATCTTTTGGGAGTTCGATTCGAGTTGTTTACGGATCATAAGTCGTTGAAGTATCTGTTTTCCCAAAAGGATTTGAATCTTCGACAGCAACGATGGCTAGAGTTTTTAGCATCGTATGATTTTGGTATAGCTTATACTCCGGGAAAAGGTAACGCAGTAGCTGATGCGTTAAGTCGAAGACATGCAGGATTGGGAGCCATGTTTTCGGAATGGAAGAGTCTCGAGTTTTTAGCTAGATTTGACTTCAGGCCCAGATGTGAATTGGAACCTGAAATGTTGGCAAACTTATCGATAAGGCCTACTCTTGTGGAAAGAATTGGCGAGAGCCAAAAGCGAGACGATAAGCTTGTCAAGATTATCCGTGATTTGGAATCTGGATTGGACCCAGAGAAGGATAAAAGATTCGAAGTCGATCGAGAGGGTTGGCTTCGTAAGCAAGGACGGCTAGTTGTTCCCGATATCGATGAGTTGAGAGATGAAGTTTTGAAGGAAAGTCATCACTCGAAGTTGACAATTCATCCAGGAGGAAATAAGATGTATCGGGACATGAAGAGAACCTATTACTGGGAAGGTATGAAGAAGGATGTTGGAAATTTTATTTCCAAGTGCATGAACTGTCAGTTGGTAAAAGCTGAACAGAAGAAGCCCAGTGGATTGCTTCAGCCATTAGAGGTTCCTACATGGAAGTGGGAGCAAGTGTCGATGGATTTTATCGATGGCCTACCTAGAACCAAGGCGGGAAATGAAGGGATTTGGGTCGTCATAGATCGGTTGACCAAGAGTGCAAGGTTCATTCCTGTTCGATCGACTAGGACTGCATCAAAGTTGGCTGAGCTTTATGTTAAGTGGATAGTTCGATTTCATGGTGTTCCGAAGAGTATAGTGAGCGATCGAGACCCATTGTTCACTAGTGGATTTTGGAAGAGCTTCCAGGAAGTTTTGGGAACTGAGTTGTGTTTGAGTACAGCTTATCACCCTCAAACAGATGGTCAGACTGAGAGAGTCAACCGAGTTTTGGAAGATCTTCTGAGGGCATGTGTTTTAGATTTCGGAGGATCATGGGAAGATCATCTTCATTTGGTGGAATTTGCGTATAATAACAGTTATCAGTCGAGTATTGGTATGGCACCATATGAGGCATTGTATGGAAGACCGTGTAACTCTCCGACATGTTGGTTGGAAACTGGAGAAAAACTGATACTTGGGCCAGAGATGATTCGACAGACTTCGGATTGTATAGGGATCATTCGGCAACGAATGAAGGCAGCCCAAGATCGTCAGAAAAGTTATGCCGATAATCGTCGTAAGGATTTGGAATTCGACGTAGGTGATATGGTTTTTGTGAAGATTTCTCCTCTGAAGAATGTTATTCGATTTGGAAAGAAAGGAAAGTTAACTCCGAGATTTGTTGGACCATTCCCGATTATCGAGCGAATTGGAAAGCTCGCTTATAGATTGGAGTTACCGGAAAAGATGGCGGGTGTGCACAATGTTTTCATGTATCTTATCTACGGGAGTATGTGCACGACTCGAATACGGTGGTTTCTGCTGATAGCTGTGAAGATTTAGAAGTTGATCCAGTTGTTAGAAGACCTCGTAAACCGCTTCGTGTTGTTGAAACCAACACGAAACAGCTTAGGAGGAAGACGATTACGTTGCTCAAGATACAATGGAGTGAAGATGTTAACGACTGTACGTGGGAGGAGGAAGAGAGGATGAAGGCAGCTCATCCCGAACTCTTCGAGGAATGGCCCTAAGGTGTCGTAACATCTCATGAATTTGTAACTTGATTCCTATCTTAGAATTCTGCATGCTAGGCTAGAAATTGGATGCATGGTTTGTTGATTGCTATGGATGGTAGGCATGCGGAATAGTTTTGGTTGCCGTTGTTTGCTTGGAATTTCGGGGGCGAAATTCCTAAGGGGGAGAGAATGTAACGACCCGTATTTTACGTGTCGATATATCGTAGAATTCTAGGTCATTAGTGTTGATAAGTTGTCCTTAACCTAAGTCGTAGGGGAGGATAACTCGTATGTTGTTTGAGTTGCGAGGAAGTTAGATTGGAAAGTTAACTCGAGTTAGTGTTGGAGCGAGTTAACGGGTTAGTGGTCTTCGCGAGTTACGAGTTAATGAGTTAGATAGCGACTTAGGGGATGGACGAGTTAGTGGGGTTGACGACCTAAGGGGTTAGGTCGTTTGGATGTTAGGTCGTTGAGGAGTGGTGAGCGACCTAATGTGTTAACGAGGTAGTATGTTGAGTCGTTAGCAAGATAGGAAGTATGGCCGAGTCCAGGAAGCTGCCGAGTTAGCGAGTTACGACTCAAGGCTGGGACGAGTTAGTAGATATGACCTGGTTAAGGCTTTGACCGACCTAAGTAAGTTAGCGACTTAAGGTCTCTACCGATCTAAGGGCTAACGAGTTTGGGTGTTAGCGAGTTAGGAGATAGGTCGTGAACGACCTATAGGGGTAACGACCTAAGTTAGGTCGTTGAGCGACCTAAGGGTTAGTGTTAGGTCGCTAGGTAAGATAGGTCGTATCTCGTAACTCGTTTACGAGTTAGTAGTGATAGTTAGGTCGCTAGGGAGGATAGGTCGGCAGGCTTGATGAGTCGTAAGTCGTAAACCGTTAGGTCGTTGAGTCGTTGGGATCGATGAGTTGTGTCCCGTGTTTAGTTAGGTCGTTATAGGTGTTAAGTGTTAAGTCGCTCAAGGCTTATGCTGTTAGGTCGGTACCCTTGCTATATCGTTAGGTCGGCTAGGAGTTAGGTCGGCATCCCTGATGAGTCGTTGGGTCGGCCTTGGGGTTAAGTCATAGGTAGATGAGTCGTATGACCAAGTTAAGGATAGGTCGTAAACGACCTATGATGAGTCGTGTGG
This sequence comes from Allium cepa, assembly GCA_030765085.1. NCBI lineage: Eukaryota > Viridiplantae > Streptophyta > Magnoliopsida > Asparagales > Amaryllidaceae > Allium > Allium cepa. Next base: position 614,333,696 of record CM060931.1, read on the forward strand.
GGTTGTTAAGTCGTAAGTCGAGAGCTAGGACCAGGCGACTTAGTGTTGAGCTGTGATAAGTTAGGTCGGGGAGATTCTTAGGTCGGCAACGACCTAAGACCGAGCGAGTTAACTCCGAGCGAGTTAGGCCTGACCGAGTTAAGGGTGATTTCAGCCTATAAATACGCGACCATTTCTTCACTTTTTGGCACCGGTTTTTGAAGCGACGAAGTGCTGCCATTTTGAGAGCTCGACTATAACATTTCTTCATCTCCTTTTCTCCATTCCAATCTAGTTCTAACATTCCATCCAAGATCGAAGATTCAAGGGCCAAAGTTGAAGATCTTCATCCGTTCGAGTGAGATTTCATCGATTGAAGCGAGATTTTGCCGGATCAAGCTAGGGTATTTGCTGTCCAGATCTGAAGTGGGTTTCTTTTGAAGTGTTTGGGTGATTCGGTGAGTGGTAGTTATCACTCACGCGGACCCAAAGGAGTATATTGGATTGGTGGCTTGTTTGAGTGTTAAAGTTAGAAATTTCATGCATTTTTCTCAGTTCCAAGACTAGATTCATTACTTTTGAAGATGTTTATCTATGCAAGTTCAATTAACAAGTTATGGAGACAAAACCCATGTTTTATATTTGATAAATCTATGCTAAAATCTATGATTTCATATATGTTAGACTTATGCTCATTTATTTACGAAATTGCCATTATAGTTGATATTGCTTGATTAGATTTTGTTTGGATGCTTGATTGTTTGGATGTATGATTGATTTGATTGTCTCGAGTTAGCTTGTAGTTGACTTGGGACAAGATGGTTGAAGATGATTCAAAAGCTAAGTGGAAAGGCTCTTGAATGGTGAAAGCTGCTGTGGCATATGAAGCGGATGATGAAGCTCATATGGATGGGTTCGAGGACTTTGCTATAGTTAGAGGAAGCAAAGTATGATGACGAAATGGACCTTGCCATGATATGTTGAGGCGAAGTATGATGATGAGATGGACTTTGCTAAGATGTGTTGGAGCAAAGCATGATGTGGAAGCCTTGGTTTAATCCAGACGGGATCATCCCAAGCATGTTGATTACTCGATGATGCAGTTCGAGTTGGTGGATAATGGTAGCTCGAGAGGTGCTTGAGCTATAATGGGAATAGTCGTCGAGGAGGATGCTAGAAGGCTGAGATCTTATCGTTATTGAAGGTTCTAGCAAGCTCAAAGCAAGAGTACGTTGGGTAGATCCGTTATACCCAGGCGCGGGTCATGATGACGTGCTAGTACTCTGGGTAGATTCGTTATACCTAGCCACGGGTCACGAGGACGTGCGGAGTTATGTCTAGAACCGGGGTTGCCATTAGCCCTTGACGGATGTTTGAAAGATGAGTTGGTCATTCAATTAACGATAAAATCAAGGCAATGATAACAGTGATAGCCAGAGTCATGGATGTTTGGTTGTATCATCATTCGGTCTCAAGAGCGGTGTTTTCTGGGTGCTTATCTGATCTTGGTTTAGGCCTTGGGGGTTTGTATTTGGAAAACATCGACCTTGACTCGAGTGATTATTGCTTTACTTTAATTATCTGTTTTGCCATGCTTGCTTCTCCTTAGTGTGTGTCTGGGGGCTATCACTGTAGTAAGAGGTGGAGTGGGATGATTTGGGTTCCTATTCCTTTTATCCCTTATGCTCTTTTGGTATGTTTGATAGTTGATTTACTGCTCACTAAGACTTTGTCTGACTCAAGGTTTTATGTCTCCTCTTATTACCTTGGGCTGTTCATCCATGTTTGGGATGGGCAGACTAGGTGACAGGTGACAGGTGCTGATCTTAGTGGCTCACGCTGATGATGACGAAGACGAGCAGGAGGCTTTGCATATTATTTTCATATTCTATGTACTGGATATTCCGCTGTTTGTTGATTACTCTGAGTGCTATGTAGTGAGGCTTCTTGTATTCATGATTCAGACCATGTATAAAGCTATTATGATTAGATGATGATATTCTGTTCTATGGAAGCTTCACTATATTATATTTCTCTATTGTATTTTATCCATGCGCTGTGAGTTTTACGATAGAGTCTGCGATGTTTATTTTACCCTTGACGGTCACTCATGGCTGCCTGGCACACTTTCAGCGCACCATTCCCTTGTTTCCGTGCAGGAATCATGAGCGGTCGTCACAATGATGATCGTCCATGGCGGCCTGGCACACCTTTTAGCGCACTATTTCCTTGTTTAGTGCAGGAGTCATGGACGGTCGTCACATTTGGTATCAGAGCCAGGTTAATCGATTTTAGCCAACGCTCACTGACGTAACTACGTATGAGAGACTTAATTGTAATTTTGATGGATGATTACTATATATAATATAGTAGCTTAGAAGGATTTGAACCCTTTATGCAGTTGTTCTTAAGGTGTATAAATCATTTCTTATAGATATTAGGAATGAGTCGAAGAGGGAGACCAGTTGCTAGGGAAGGCTGTGATGTTGAGGGGGCTGCTGATTATGCTTCTATGTTCGAGGCCATGATGACTTCGATCATGAGAAGGATGCCAGCTCCGGGGCCATCGGTAGATATTGGAGTTCAGGTTCAAGCTCCAAGACCAGTGGATTTTGCTAAGTTGTGTAAAGACTATACTGCTCTTGGAGGAAAGGTTTTCTTGGGAATAGAATCAACTATAGAAGTTCAGAGATGGATAGATGCTTGTAGAAGGATCTTTGGTGATTTGGGAATTGAGGATGCAACTAAGAGGAAGCTTGCATCAAGACAGCTTCAAGGAAGAGCTTCTTATTGGTGGAACTCTATCACCATTGATACTCCAGAGGAAGAAATTACTTGGGAGCAATTCCAAGTCAGATTTGATGCTAAGTTCATTTCTACAGCTCAGAAATCTGTTTTGTTCAAGAAGTTTGTGGAACTCAAGCAAGGTGGAAGACCAGTTCTTGAGTATGTTTCTGAGTTTGAAGCTTTGTCCAAGTATGCTCGGTCATATATTGAGTCTTCATATCAGAAGAATGAGAAGTTTGTGACCAGTTTGGACACTTATCTTGGGAGACAGTTGGTGGATCATTTGGACGATCCATTTGAGAAGCTTGTGGAGAAAGCTCTCAGGCATGAGAATCTATTTCCTAAGGAAGGATCTGTTGTTGCTGTAACCAAGGAAGGGTTTAAACCACAGCAGGGTGGAAACAAGAAGAGGAAGTAGCAGCAACAGAAGGGTAAGGATGGCCAGAAGAAGCCGAGGGGTGAAGTGACCTGCTACAATTGTTAGCAGAAGGGCCACTGGTCTAGAGATTGTAAGAATCCGAAGGTGCCAGCGAAGTGCCACAACTGTGACAAACCGGGGCATTTCAGGAAGAATTGTCCGGAGCCGAGGAAGGACAAGCAGATTGTGCAAGCTTATGCTTTGGGGGCTGTGCCATCGTCTTCGAAAGCTCCTACTGTGGAAGAGAAAGGGAAGAGTGTGGTTGTTCAAGGTACTCTTTCCATTTGTGGTGTTCCGGTTAGAGTGTTATTTGATACTGGGGCGTCGCATTCTTTTGTTTGTAATGAACTTGTAGGCCGGTTGGGTTTGGAACCGGATATTGTTGATAGACCATTGGTTGTGACTAACCCAGTTGGGGGTTCGTCTTGTTTGTGTATGGTATGCCGTGGTCTGGTTGTGTCGAGTCATGATTGCTCTTTTGTTTGTGATTGTTTTGTTCTGAACTTTGCGGGGTTCGGAATTATTTTGGGTATGGACTGGCTTAGGAAGTATGCGGCAAGAGTTGATTGTAAGAGGCTGGAGGTGACAGTCGAGAATGTGGAGGGGCGAAAGGTTGTGATACGACGTAAGCATGAAGAAGGCGTCTTCATGAGCTTCATGTATTCGCTAGTTGTTCCACGAGATGGACTGTCATCGGTGCCTATTGTGAATGGATTTGAGGATGTCTTTGACGAGGTCAAAGGGTTACCTCCGCATAGAGAGATCGAGTTTCGTATCGGTCTAGTTGAGAGAGCCAGACCTGTTGTGATGCCTCTTAGGTGGATGGCACCTAGGGAACAGCAAGAGTTGAAGGTGCAAGTTGATGACCTTTTACAGAAAGGATTCATTCGGCGTAGTGTGTCCGAATGGAGTGCACCAGTTGTGTTTGCAACCAAAGCGGATGGATCGTTGAGGTTGTGTGTGGATTATCGTGAGCTGAATAAAGTGACTAAGAAGAACAAGTATCCATTGCCGAGAATAGATGATTTGTTTGATCAGCTTCACGAAGCTAAGGTGTTTTCTCAGATGGATTTGGCAACGGGATTTCACCAGATGAGAGTGCAAAGGATAGTGTGCCGAAGACTGCTTTTAGGACACCATCTGGTTTTTATGAGTGGCTGGTAATGCCGTTTGGATTGACCAATGCACCAGCATATTTTGTGGATCTTATGAATAGAGTGTTCAGGGATCAGTTGAACAAGTTTGTACTTGTGTTCGTGGATGATATTTTGATTTATTCCAGAACTGAAGAAGAGCACAAGACGTACTTGCATATTGTTTTGGAAATCTTGCGGAAACAACAGCTGAGGACTAAGTTTTCGAAGTGTCACTTCTGGAAGAGCGAAGTGAGGTTCTTAGGCCATATTATCTCTGGAAATGGAATAGCGGTTGATCCCGCCAAGGTGGAAGCAATCCAGGATTGGGTTAGACCTAAGAATGCATCTGATGTGAGAAGTTTTCTTGGATTAGCAGGATACTATCGTCGGTTTATCAAAGACTTTTCCAAGATAGCTGCACCATTAACAGGATTGACGAAAAAGAACCAAGTATTCAGATGGGATGCTAAGTGTGAGCAAGCTTTCGGAATCCTGAAAGAGCGATTGACAAGTGCTCCTGTTTTGACTATTCCAAGTGGAAATGATGAGATGGTGGTTTACACCGATGCAAGTGGTACTGGACTTGGAGCAGTGCTAATGCATAAGGATAAAGTTGTTGCGTATGCAAGTCGACAACTGAAGCCGCATGAAAGGAATTATCCGACTCATGATTTGGAGTTAGCGGCGATTGTTTTTGCTTTGAGGATGTAGAGGCATTACCTATTAGGAGTTCGATTTGAGTTGTTTACAGATCATAAGTCGTTGAAGTATCTTTTCTTCCAAAAGGATTTGAATCTCCGGCAGCAACGATGGCTAGAGTTTTTAGCATCATATGATTTTGGTATAGCCTATACTCCGAGAAAAGGTAACGCAGTGGCAGATGCGTTAAGTCGAAGACATGCAGGATTGGGAGCCATGTTTTCAGAATGGAAGAGTCTTGAGTATTTGGCTGGATTTGACTTCAGGCCTAGATGTGAATTGGAACCTGAAATGTTAGCAAACTTATCGATAAGACCTACTCTTGTGGAAAGAATCGGCGAGAGCCAAAAGCGAGACGATAAGCTTGTTAAGATTATCCGTGATTTAGAATCTGGATTGGACCCAAAGAAGGATAAAGGATTCGAGGTCGATCGAGAGGGTTGGCTTCGGAAACAAGGACGACTGGTTGTTCCCGATATAGATGAATTGAGGAATGAAGTTCTGAAGGAAAGTCATCACTCGAAGCTGACAATTCATCCAGGTGGAAATAAGATGTACCGGGATATGAAGAGAACCTATTATTGGGAAGGTATGAAGAAGGATGTTGGAAATTTTATTTCCAAATGTATGAACTGCCAGTTGGTAAAAGCCGAACAGAAGAAGCCAAGTGGATTGCTTCAGCCGTTAGAAGTTCCTACATGGAAGTGGGAGCAAATATCAATGGATTTTATCGATGGGTTACCTAGAACCAGAGCAGGAAATGAAGGAATTTGGGTCATTGTAGATCGTTTGACTAAGAGTGCAAGATTCATTCCTGTTCGATCAAATAGGACTGCATCGAAATTGGCTGAGCTGTATGTTAAGTGGATAGTTCGATTCCATGGTATTCCGAAGAGTATAGTAAGTGATCGAGACCCATTGTTCACTAGTGGATTTTGGAAGAGCTTCCAGGAAGTTTTGGGAACCGAGTTGTGTTTGAGTACAGCTTATCATCCCCAAACAGATGGTCAGACCGAGAGAATTAACCGAGTTTTGGAAGATCTCCTCAGAGCATGTGTTTTGGATTTCGGAGGATCATGGGAAGATTATCTTCATTTGGTGGAATTTTCGTATAATAACAGTTATCAGTCAAGCATTGGTATGGCACCGTATGAAGCATTGTATGGAAGACCGTGTAACTCTCCGACATGTTGGATAGAAACAGGAGAAAAGTTGATACTTGGGCCATAAATGATTCAACAGACTACGGATTGTATAGAGATCATTCAGCGACGAATGAAGGCAGCCCAAGACCGTCAGAAAAGTTATGCCGATAAGCGTCGTAAGGATTTGGAATTCGACGAAGGAGATATGGTTTTTGTGAAGATTTCTCCACTGAAGAATGTTATTCGATTTGGGAAGAAAGGAAAATCGACTCCGAGATTTGTTGGACCATTCCCGATCGTCGAGCGAATTGGAAAGCTCGCTTATAAGTTGGATTTACCAGAAAAGATGTCGGGTGTGCACAATGTTTTTCATGTATCGTATCTACGGAGGTATGTGCACGACCCAAGTACAGTGGTTTCTGCTGACAGTTATGAAGATTTGGAAGCTGATCCAGTTGTTAGAAGACCTCGTAAGACACTTCGTGTTGTGGGAACTGACACGAAACAGCTTAGGAGGAAGGTAGTCAGGTTGCTCAAGGTACAATGGAGTGATGATGTTAACGACTATACATGGGAGGAGGAAGAGAGGATGAAGGCAGCTCATCCTGAACTCTTCAAGGTATGGCCCTAAGGTGTCGTGACATCTCATGAATCTGTAACTTGTTCTAGTCTTAGAATTCTGCATGCTAGGCTAGTAATTGGATGCATGGTTTGTTGATTGCTATGGATGGTAGGCATGCAGAATAGTCTTTGATTGTTCTTGTTTGTTTGGAATTTCGGGGGCGAAATTCCTAAGGGGAAGAGAATGTAACGACCCGTATTTTACGTGTCGATAAATCATAGAATAATTGTCTTTAGGTCGTTGTTATTGTTTAAGTCAACCTGAGCTTACCTTGTCCAGGAGCTTAAGTCATGTGGAAGTTAGTGGTTTAAGGGTTCTAACGACCTAGTGGGGAGCGACCTATGTTTGCTAAGTATAGTTAGGTCGGAACCGACCTAAGGAATGTGGACGACATAGGGAGTTGGTGGCTTTAGTGTTCGACTTAAGGTGGTTAGCGGGTTAAGGAGATGGGCCGACCTAAGAGCTAACGACTTAAGAGATTGACCGACTCATAGGGTAAGCGACTTATAGGAGTTAACGACCTAAGTGTTGGACCGACTTATAGGATGGAACGACCTAAGGGTTAGTGGCTTAGGGGAGTTAGCGGCTTAACATGATTAGTGGGGTGACGGCTTAGGAGTTAACAAGTTAACGAGTTAGTGACCTAGAGGTTAGCGCGTGTTTTAGGTCGGCATACTAGTTGAGTCGCATAAAGGCTTGAGTCGTTGGGTCGCTTGAGTGAAGTTAAGTCGTGTGCGTGTTAGGTCATTAAGCCGTTGTGTCGTTAGGTCGGCTTGAAGAGGTAAGTCGTTGGGATCTTAGGTCGGTAGGTCGTGGATGCGTATGTGTTTTAGGTCGTAGGTCGGGGTAGTTGAGTCGTTAGGTCGTAAGTCGGCTAGGGTTAGGTCGGCGACAACTTAAGGAGGGCGGCCGACTCATGGGATTTCTGCCTATAAATACACGGCTTTGGTCCACTTTTTGGCACCGGATTTTGGAGCGACGAAGTGCTGCTATTTTGAGAGCTCGACTTCAACACTTCTTCACTTCTTTTATCTACTCTAATCTAGTGCTTCCTTCCATCCAAGATTGAAGATCTAATCGAAGATCCTAGAGCCAAAGTTGAAGATCTCCATCCATCGAAGAGAGATTTCATCGTTTGAAGCGGAGTTTTGGTGGATCGAGCTAGATCCTTTGCTGTCCAGATCTGAAGTTAGTTGCTTTTGAGGTGTTTAGGTGATTCGGTGAGTGGTAGTTATCTCTCACACGGACCCAAAGGAGTATATTGGATCGGTAGTTTGTTTGTGTGTTAAAGATAGTGATTTCATGCATTTTCCTTAAGTATGCATGTAGATCCATTGTTCATAAAGTTTTGATATCCACTTTACTACATGATAACCTATGCTAGTTCATTCATCAAGATATTACTTAGAATTCATGCTTGTTAGATTTGGACCCTTTAATTACGAAATTGCCATTATTGTTATAATTGTTTATTTAGATCTTATTTGAATGATTGATTACTTGGATGAATGATTGATTTGATTGATTAGTTGATTAGTGATTGAATTTGGACAAGTTGGTCGAAGATGATTCAAAAGCTAAGTAAAAAGGCTCTTGAATAAGGAAAGCTGCTCGTGGCATATGAAGCGGATGATAAAGCTCATATGGATAGATTTGATCATGATGTTGAGATGGGACTTTGCTATGATGTGATGAGGCAAAGCATGATTTGAGATGGGACTTTGCTATGATGTGATGAGGCAAAGCATGATGTTGAGATGGGACTTTGCTATGATGCGATGAAGCAAAGCATGATATGAGATAGCCTTGGTTTAATCCAGACGGGATCATTCCAAGCATGTTGATAACTCGGTGATATGGTTCGAGTTTGTTGATAATGGTTGGCTCGAGAGGCGCTTGAGCTAGTATGAGAATAGTCGTCGAGGAGGATGACTAGGAGGCTGAGATTTTATCGTTATTGAAGGTTCTAGCATGCTCAAAGTAAGAGCACGCTGGGTAGACTCGATAATCCCAGGCACGGGCTGCGACGACGTGCCAAGTACTCTTGGCAGATTCGATAGTCCTAGGCACGGGCTGTGATGACGTGCGGAGTTATGCCTAGAACCGGGGTTACCATTAGCTCTTGATGGACGGATAAAAGAATGAGTCGGTCATTCAATTAACGGTGATATCGAAATAATGATAACAGTGATAGCCAGAGTCATGGATGTTTGGATGCTTTGGTTGTATCTTCACTCGGTCTCAAGAGCGATGTTTTGTGGGTGCTTATCTGATCTTGGTTTAGGCCTTGGGGTTTTGTACTTGGAAAACATCGACCTTGACTCGAGTGATAATTGCTTTACTTTAATTGTCTGCTTCGCTATGTTTGTTTTTGCTTAGTGGGTCTGGGGCTATCACTGTAGAAAGAGGTGGAGTGGGATGGTTGGGTTCCTATTCCTTTTTACCCTTTATGCTCTTTTGGTATGTTTGATAGTTGATTTACTGCTCACTAGGACTTTTGTCTGACTCAAGGTTTTATGTTCAACTCTTATTACCTTAGGCTGTTCATCCGTTTTGGGATGGGCAGACTATGTAGCAGGTGACAGGTGCTGTTCTTAGTGACTAACGCTGTTGATGACGAAGACGAGCTGGAGGCTTTTGCATATTGTTTTCTTACTATATGTACTGGATGTTCCGCTGTTTGTATGAATCTCTGAGTGTTATGTAGTGAGGCTTGATGTATTGACTATTCAGATTGTTGTACCAAACTATTATGAGTTTATATGATGAGATTTTGTTCTATGGAGCTTCACTATGTATACTTTTCTATTGTATTTTATCCCTGCGCTGTGAGTAATACGATAGAGTCTATTGTTTTACCTTAACCCTGATGATCGTCCATGGCGGCCTGGCACACCTTTCAGCGCACTATTTCCTTGTTTAGTGCAGGAGTCATGGGCGGTCGTCACATTTACTGGCAAATTTTGCACCTGCGGTTCGAGTTCACAATTCTGGTTTTGAATATTTTTTGGAAGCGGTTTTGATATTTTGAAGAAATAAAATAAATTATGTTTAATAATTGTTTAATGAAACATGTACTTTGATAATCTCTTATTGCAATTTGAAAGATGTGTGTGCATTTTTAATGGAAAGTTTCAAAGAAATACTCATTATGAAATCATAGTGTGAAGGGAATAATTTTTTCTTTTGAAGCTCATATGTAGTCCGGTAGCTAGTTTGGGTGATGATTTTTTTCATTAGATCTATGGAGTTTATTGGAAATATTAGGTTTAATTATGAATTAATTTCTTATAAACTTGCACTCTGATAGTTAGTTTGGTTGATGCAGTTCTTCAGATTTATGTAGTTCTCAATTTTTTTGGGTTATAAATATTTGAACTCTTATGAATGTCTTTTGACAATAAGTTTATTTGGCTGTAATTCGATCTGAAATTATGAATATTTTTTGACAATGAGTAGACTCGATTATAATTTGATTTGGAGTTACTGTACATGCTTTCGTTTGTTTGTTAGACCTTTGGTAGTTCAGTTAGCTCAGCTTAATTTTACTTTCATTTTTGTCCATTTTCTGGTGTGTAGTCTGTGACCTATGGCATGCATGCCAACTCTCCCAATTTGACCAAATTAGAGATCTGATCTTCTTATTTTGAGTGGGCCTTTACTTGGGAGGTTCTTGGTAAGCTCGGTCAACCTTGAACGTGTTACTTTGACACGGGTAAGTTATATGTATAATTGTGTACTCATCCTCGATTGATATTTGTTGTATCCATACTCACACTTACTAGAATAACTATTTGTTTCAAACTGTAGGACAACGACTAGGAAAAACAAGTACTCTGGATTAATCCTCATAACGTATCTCATTGTCTCCTATCATTGCTCAAAATAATATCCATCGAAGGATATTTCGGAATTATCACAAAATGGAAGAAACATTCACACTTTTATAGTATATATGATATGGTAGGATATTAAGTTCTTATTTGTTAACAGTAAAATTTAGTACTGTTCACAAAATATTGTTCGTTGATCATAAAATATTATTCAAGTAGTCATTTCAATTACATCTCAAATAAATTAAAATCTAACATGATATCATAACAAATTAACACAAACTAATAGAACTACTTCTTCGTGCATTCTTTAAAACAAACTCATCTATTATCTCCTCATAATTGAGTGTATCCATATACTCGTTTTCAGTTGAAAAAATAGTCAATCCACTTAACTCTCCTATGACATAGTGGAAAGGAAAAGAAATTAAAAGTGCAAATTACCGCTGCGACTATGCTAACAACCAAAAATAATAGACAAACTTCAAGAACCTGTAACGCCCAAAAAGCCATTGAAACCGGAAAGCCAAGGAAAGCCAAAAAGCTCGGTCAGTATTGAATTGGTATAATATTGATTCTCTGATTCAAGGTTTGGTTTATAAACAGTATTGCAAACAAGCAAGAAGACACTCGATAACCTAACTAATAACTGAAGGAATTAAATGCTAGACTACTATTGAAGTGCCCTCCACTATCAACTCATCTACCCATGAGTTAGAGCAAAAATAATGCCACAGTGATTTTAGTAGGAAGATAAGCAAACATAAAGTGCTCTTGCTTGAATATAGCATCCTAAATGACATTAAATTCTATAACTACACGAAAACAAAAAATAGTGTTTCATAACAACATACACTGTCATGGATTTGTAGCACTCAGTGCCATTCATCAAATCATACAAATAGCCTACAACACGCCTTGAGGGAATCTGCAAAGGTTTACTACCTTTATTTGGGTTAAAATTTCAATGTCTGTTAAAAATTTATGCCTTTATGACTAGTAACTAAGAAAAAGATTATGCACTTTTTAACTACAAAATCAGTTTAATTATTCCTAAAGTAAACTAACTACAAAATCAAAACTAACTACATAGTTAAAAAATAAAAACTAACTACAAAATCAGTTGCGAATTTATTCCAATATGAAAATTCGTGCCTTAAATTTCAGTTACAATGCAATTCGTGCCTTAAACTCACTACAAAATCACTTTTTGGAGTAATATTGGATTTAGGGCTACCTGAGCTATTATTTGGGTCGCAACACCGAATTTAAAGAAACAAGATGGTCGTCACTCGCGATGGAGTTTGGAGTCTGGCAGCGACTCGCGATGCAACACCGAAATTGAAGAATTGCGATGCGGAATAGAGAAGCTGAACTTGAAGAAGCGAAGCCTGGAGCTGAAAATTTAATTAGTAGTTGTGTCTAGGGTTTGTTTTTAGTTTCTTCATAAACTAGTTGATCATCTTTCATCTGTAATGACCCTTAAATTTTCAATAATTAAGTTTGGTTATTTTAATAAAAATTGAGTAATTAAATTTAGAAGAAAACGAAAAATTTATAATTTATAATGAAGCAAACGTTAAAAAGGTAAAGTAGCAATGGTAAATTAAATAAGACTTTGTGATTTAGTATTTGGAGAAATAAATTTGGTAACTTATTAATGAAATAATAAGTAAATTAAAACGTAACAATGCTAATTATGGTCAATAATTAATAGGATGACTGAAATGACAATTAATGAATTTATTTAAAATTGTAAAGTTATAATGTAAAATGGTAATTGGTTGGGAAGAATGAACATTCCAACTTAATAAAATAATTCAAATGTTATGACTTAGTTTTAAATAGAATATAATAAAAACAAATGCAATCAATGTATTAATGTGTGAAATAATATATGGATTAATTGTAACTGAATGTAAACTAATGCGATTATGTTAATGTAGGTTAATAAATAATTAATTTAGTGCTATCGCAAATAATTAAAAATAATGTAAGGTTGTCATTGATTGTATCTGATAAATTTGAAATAAATTTCAATAAATATAATTAAATAGCATGTTAATAATGATTGAATGAAATTTGGGTTATGTAAACAACTGCAACAAGTGTTTGGGAATAGTAATTTATAAGTTATTTAGCCTGATTATTTAAATATGGGAAAAATTTGCAATAAATCTAAGGAAATTATTACGTTTATGTTAACTAAGGTAATTTTTAATAAATTGAATGAAATGCAAATCGATGGAATTAATGAAGACGTATACTTAGCTACAAATTGACTATATGAAAAAATGTAGGCATTGATTTAAATTAAGGAATTTATTTTTTATTAAATGGTCATTGAATAAAATAGATGTTCAGTGAGTGAATTTATTGGGAATATTAAATGTAATTGGATGTAGATTTATGTAATAATGTTAATGCAAACTAAATTAGCGCAATCCCAATTAATGGAAACCAATTGCAATAAATGAATTAAATATTACATTATTATGGATATAAGGTAATATTTGGTAATAAGGTATGGTTAGTAGTTTATGAATGTATGGATAATTAAAATTAAGGGTAGTAATGTTAATATAAGTTGACTATAAACAAGTGAATGAAATCCCTATAAAGGAGAAAATGCAAATGCTATATTTGGCAAAGATTTCAATACTAATGGAAATTATAGTTAATACACAATAAAGAAAGTACGTTGCATATATTTATGCAATAGTGTAAAAAAACCAGCCTTAACTATGTTATTTGAAATCAGTGGATGGGTTATAAAGATTGAAATCAAATAAAAACAATTTATTTGGAATTTAAATTGTAATAATAGGATTAATTGAAATTAAAGGTAATTTAATTTGTACGCTAATTTGGAATTAAGTTAAAATGGGAGAATATTAAGGACCAAGATTTAAAAGCAATGTTAGCTATATTCTTATTGTAATAAGACTCGAATAACAAGAGTTAAGAATTTATTAAATAGAATTATTGGAAATTTAATTTATAACTTTGAATATAATGGAATTGAAAATTTAACACTGCAATTGATAGATGAATCAACTTTAAATTGACATCTAAACTTGTTTAAATTTTTGTAGATGATTGAAAATATAAAAGTGATAAAATTGGTCAAATTTAGGATTGAAATTAAAAAATGGATTTTATTAATTAATTACTAATTTATTTAATTTACTGTAAAAATAGCCATTTTGGTCACTGACTCGGATTTCGACGAAACTAGTTTCATCGGATCCGTAACGGTGAATTATTATAGGATTTCAAATTTCGTATCGATCGGACTTGTCGTTTGATCGTACGGACTCGAAACGCCCAGAAATCAATTAAATTGAAATCAATTGAAATCAATCTGAAATATTGATTTTAGCATAACTTCTTCATACGATGGAAATTGGACTTGAAACCTTTTTCATTGCGTTTAAAATATTTTAAAACATCTATTTTGATATATGCGTTGTCCCAATTTCGTTCCGGAGTTGAAACGGGCTTTTCGGGCCATATATCGTTCAACACGTTTTAAATCGGGTCCATCTAGTCTATTTCAACCTTACCTATATAAACCCTGTTATAAACCCTAATAGACCTCTATTCCTCATTTCTATACGTACAATTCATTCTATTCCTCCTCTTCCTCACTGGCAGACAAATACCTAATATCAAATACAATTCCAAATCAAATCAAAAGCTAAAATTTCAAACTCCACAATATATGACAAATTTTATATCAACTCGAAGCTCTCGAAGAGCGTAACTCAGATCTGCAATTCATTTTTCAATTTGAGTTTCGATGTGGCCAGAAATCGAGGAAGTATTCTCGGCCGTTCATCGCTCGACGATGAACTTCGTCTGATTGGAAAATCCCTTCTGGGTTTTGTAGAGAGGTCCGAGGGAGTCGCATCCATGTGGGTTTCGTAGCAAGTTAACGGTCAGATTTGTCGCAACAATTTGATTAGGGTTAAGCAATAAGGGGCAGCGGCTGCTTAAAATTCGAGCACGACATGGAGCCGGAGCTTGGGGGACGGCGGTTTTGGAGGCGATGGGTTCTGTTGAGGTGGCGCGGCATGCATGCGATGGGGCGGCGGCCTTTACGTGGTCATGTTTGAGCTTCTGTGCTAGGGTTTCGGTTCCTGGGTTTGTTTTTGCTGTGCGTACAGAATGATGATGACGTGGCATATAGAATAGGTGAGTTTTGTTTATTTTATTTTAATTTCTTTTGTTTTCAATCGTTCAAACATGCATAACTTTCTCATACGATGTCCATTTTCCCTACGATTTTTTTGTTAGGATCGTATTCAAATTCCGGACATTTCGGCGCTGGTTTGGACGGATTCTGAGACTGTCAAATTTTTGGGTATAAATTGGATTTAAATTCAATTTAAATTCAAAAGGTGGGTGTTTTATCCCACTCACAACTTCTAAAATTTCTTTTGTTTGTTAAATTAATTTTATGGTGTGATTAGAAATTTATTTATAACTGTTTGGCATATTTTTAATCATCATCTCAGTTAAATTGCATTTATTTGTTTAAATTGTTATTTAATTATTCATTTCATATAAACTGCCAGTTAAATTGTTATTTATTTATTATTGCATATAAGCTGCCAGTAAACAATTTATTATTGAATATAAACTGCTAGTTAATACATGTTGTTTATCCGTTCTATGTTGATGCTATTGTTGAATTAGATGATGATTGTGATAAATGGCTGATGGTTGATATTGGATGAATGGATGCTGTATTTTATATTGTTATAAACTGCAAGTTATCATGCATTTTCATCTCATTCAGGATTGCGGTTCGAAATGACGTATAACCTAAATTTTATTTTAAATTATGGATTGAATTGATAAATATCCGTATCACTTGACCATAGGATAGAAAATTATATACAGGCACCGCGGTCTATATATACAAAAATATTTTGAAATGATTTTCTATGGTTTTGGAAGGAATATACGGTTTAATAAATATTAATTTTCGATGTTATATAAATATTATTATTATATATATATATAGTTATATTCTTGAATTTAAGCTATGTGTAAAATTGATTAATAAAAATGAGTTTAATAAAGGGGTTTGATTGTTTTATATTATTTGGTTAAGTCCTATGTAAGATATTGTATATATAGAGTTTTCAAATGACTTAAACGAAATTTAAGTTGGAAGATAAATATGAAATTGGTTTAAATTGAATTATTTAAGAATTGTACTTGAATAAATTTGACTTGAAATTTAAATAAAAATGGAGATTTTAAAGGGTAGGATTCTTATAACTTGATTTGGTTTGAAGTAATTTAAATGAGTATAAAGTTGAGATAAATCAATTTATCAAGTTAAATAAATTAAAAGAATATCCAGTTGTTTGAAGTTAAAATTTCTACTTAAATTATATTGGATTTATTAAGTAAACATTTCAAATCTAAATAATAGCTTTTGAATTTGATATATATAGAATTATCAAAGAATTAGTTTTGAAATGGTGGAATACTAAAAGCTTTGAAATATATGGAATTTTGAAATGGTTTATTTGAGGTTTAAAACGAAATTTGGAATTTATTTGTGGAAATGAAGAAGCTATTTTATTATACAAAGTAATTTAATATTTAAACCATTTAAGTCTTAGAAGTTATGTTTCAAAGCTATGGGTTTCAAGGTATATAGATTTGAAAGTGCTATGATTTTGAAAATGGATATATTTGAAATAAAAATGATATCATATTGATTTAGGTTTAAAATAGAAATGGTATCGTAAATTTTATGGTTTTGAAATGGATATTATATTCTGGTTTTAAAAGTATAAACTATTTTGAAAATGGCTGCGGTGTTATAATAATGTTTGGTTGTTGAAGAGACCGGGATCGGAAGTTGTCATACTCTCTGCCAACTCCGAAAACCACTTTAACAACCGTGTACAGAATGAAGTAGGATGGTGACGACGTTCTATTAAGGTATATATGTGGACCCGACTCCCGTGAGTTGGCATAAGGTGGCTAAAACAGGAGCGATTCTCGGGCCAAGGAGGTAGCCCCTCTTATCGGAACATCCCTTCGATATTATACTCTGACTTTTGGATTAATTTGGTGGCCACTTTTGATTTTTGATTTGGGGGTGTGGCTCGAGGTGGGCGGTAGCTGTGGTTATGCGTTACCACCAGCCCGGATGCGTAATTGGTATATCTACCCTGCCATTGCCTAGTTGTGCCGTGTCACCTACCCTAGCGCATGTTATATGATTTTGTTTTGTACCATACCTATGGAGTGCCCTTTGACGAGCCCAGTACGGGGGAGATTACGGTACCGTATAGACTATGAGAATTTAAAAGTGTATTAAGGTGGAAAATGTAAAGCCTTAACGCTATTTTCAGTATATTATACTTTACTTTAGACACTATTATAATAACATATATTACTACATAATAGATAGTTTAACGGATCCTTAGGAGATGTGAATCCCAAGCATCTCTTGAGTTACTGCACTCATGTTAGAGACTAGATAGGAGATGTCAAATCCCGTAAACATCTCTGACGCCATTCCACTCATATTATTTATTGTTGATTTAACTCACATAAGATATTTTAGCTCTGACTCGAGTGTTTTGTCCTTTCAATTCGCTCGGGTCAGTCAAAGCGTTTCAGGATTTGAAGATTTTATTCTGGAGGACGAAGACGAAGATTTGTAGTACTATTATCTACTATATTACTCCACTACACCATTTAATTCCGCTGCATTAATTATTATTCTCTGGTATGTGTAACTTTGATATGTATCGTATAAGTATAATCAAATGTTTTGTAAAACAGCTTCATGAACTGTATATTTGATCATTATATTTTATCGTTCCGCTGCAAGATTCTATTCTGTTTTTTTTCCCCTGATTTTTTCTTATTTACCCCATAACAATCCGCGCTTCCGTATGGTTTGAATTGACACGTGTGTCGATTTAAAGCATGCGAAAAGGCGGGGTGTTACATCATCATTAATTGTTATTCAAGTTTATTTAAAATACAAACTAATGTGTATGCATACACACATACAACAACCCATTGTTTGGTTCATGATATACCAATACATCGGAATAGTGTATCTTATTTTTATTTTATTAAAACTAAGTTCAAATAACCTCAAAACTATAGCAAATATATTTGGGATCAATTTCAAAATATGATTATTGGTTATTATTATTATTGTTATTTTAATCAAGGGTTATTATTTAGATTTGAAAATGAATACTTTAAGATTTGAAAATTGATTTGATTCATGATGTCCATTGTTTATTTTAGTTTTTCATATTTATATGATCAGCTAATTTAATTGTATAGTGGATTTTTTTAATTTATCAAGAGATACGATTATTCAGGGCAAAGGAAAATGAGGAAAATGTATGCGATTGAATTAGATTTGAAAAATATGATTATTAACTTAGTGAAATTAATAGGGGAGAAATTTACCTTTTCAACCTAAAAAAATATTCTAATATTTCATATAGCAATTTTGTAAAAGAAGAAATAAATTTTATAATAAAATGTTTTCTTAAATGCGAATAATATCCTTAAATATAAAACACTTGTTTCTTAAAAGATTCTATCTTTATTTTTTTCATAATTTCCATGCTTTACTAATATTTTTTGCAAAAATTGAAAGATTGTTTATGTTAAATGTAAACCCAATGTATAGTCGGTCATTGAAGTCAAGTATCTAAAGTTAGTTAAGTCAAGGTTTTATTGCAAGTGCTGATTATGTTAATACAAATAAAGCATTGAAGTTGTTTATATACAATTTATATCTTTATCTTTAATAATATTTGAAATTGATTTGATGTCATACTTTTTTGATATTAACGTGGACTACCAAAAACGCCTCTCTATATATTATCAAATCTTAATCACTTAGAAATAAGATCTAACATTAAACTTTTATAAATTCGAACGCCTTAAAAGTATGATTTAACAATTAGACATGCTTTACAAATTCAAAACATTTCTAAAAATAGGATTTAAAATCAAACTTCGTTTACAAATTTAAAATATTTCTTTTCAAATATACAAATCTTAATATTACATGAAAATAATTTTTTTTTTTTGAATGATTTAAATTTATACAATTTATAAGGAAAACAATTCACGCGAGAAGCACGTGTCACAACACTCTTATATGTGTGTGTGTATGTAGTGGCATGCAGAGCAAGTGTGATATTGGAATAGATATCTAGGCCCGTCAAACGGGTTGGGTTGTGTCAAAATGGATTTGGTCGAGTTTGACCCAACCTATTTATGATCCATTCTTTTTTACCCACTTATGACCCAACCTGTTTAATAAGCGGATTACCCATTTAAAGATTTAAAATTGATTTGAATAATAAAAAACAAATAAATATAAAATAATTCCAATTTTAATTTTTACGTTTTGAATTCCGATAAAAATTTAAAATTTTAATTCTAATTTTTATCAAAATTCAAATATGCAGATGTGGTAGCTTGTTACTTTCTAAGTACAACTGTCAGTCCCCTTGGAGAACTATAGTGTGCGTTTACAAGGTGAAGTATCCGAGTATTACATATTTTTCGTAATTTAGGTGGGAGTTAATCGGTCGAAGTCTCGCCTGATTTCGGGTCAATATGAAGAAGTTATTGCAGTCTGAACAAAAAAAATAGCGGCTTCTGCACTAGGCGGAGTTTAAATATAAAGATGTGGTAGCATGTTATTTTTCAAGTACAACTGTGATCCCCTTGAAGAACTATAGTGTGCATTCACACGATGAAGTATCCGAGCGTCACATAATGTCCATAATTTAGGTGGGAGTCACTCGGTCAAAGTCTAGCCTGATTTCGAGTCAACATGAAGAAGTTATTGCAGTCTAAAAAAAATAGCTGCTTCTACACTAGGCGGAGTTCATATATGGGGATGTAGTAGCCTCTAATTTTCTAAGTACAACTGTCAGTCTACTTGGAGAACTACATTGTGCGTTCACACGATGAAGTATCCGAGTGCCACATCCTGTCCGTAATTTAGTGAGAGTTAATCGATCGAAGTCTCACCTGATTCTGAGTCAATATGAAGAAGTTATTGCAATCTGAACAAAAAAATAGTGGCTTCTGC
The DNA here is from genome assembly GCA_030765085.1 of Allium cepa. NCBI lineage: Eukaryota > Viridiplantae > Streptophyta > Magnoliopsida > Asparagales > Amaryllidaceae > Allium > Allium cepa. The sequence continues at coordinate 614,353,430 of CM060931.1, forward strand.
ACTAGGCGGAGTTCATATATGAGGATGTAGTAGCCTCTAATTTTTTAAGCACAACTGTCAGTCCTCTTGGAGAATTACAATGTGCGTTCATACGATGAAGCATCCGAGTGTCACATACTGTCCATAATTTAGGTGGGAGTTAATTGATCGAAGTCTCACCTGATTCCGAGTCAATATGAAGAAGGTATTGCAGTTTGAACAAAAAAAAGCAGCTTCTGCACTAGGCGAAGTTCAAATATGGGGATGTGATAGCCTACTGTTTTCTAAGTACAACTGTCAGCCCCCTTGAAGAACTACAGTATGCGTTCATGAGATCAAGTATCCAAGTGTTTCATACAGTCCATAATTTAGGTGGGAGTTAATCGGTCGAAGTCTCACCTGATTCCGAGTTAGTATAAAGAAGTTATTGCAGTCCGAATAAAAAAAATAACGGCTTCTGCACTAGGTGAAGTCCAAATATGAGGATGTAGCGGCCTGTTATTTTCTGAGTACAACTGTCAGTATTCATGAAAAACTACATTGAATGCTCAAAAATTCTTATTTTTCAAATTTATTTTAAAATTTAACATTTTTAATAAATGGGTAAACGAGTTACCCACTACCCTTTTAAAAATGGGTCAGCCCAACCTATAACCCATTTGATAAAATTCATAAATGAGTTGACCCAACCCATTTAAAAGTAGGGTAAAATGGTTGGGTTAATGAGTTAGGTCATATTTTGACAGGTCTATACATATCGTTCTTTCTTTGATTGATTAGGTTAGCTCGAGCGAAATGATTGGAGGGAAAAATGAAGGGATGGAATGTGTGTGATCGAACAAAATGTGTGAATGCGGAGACGAATTTGGAAGATGATTATCGAGTAGGTTTTTGGTTAAATAGATAATAGGTTCGAAAAGTTTTCTTTGAATTCCACCAAAATTAATATCTATTATATATATATGTGTGTGTGTATTTGTGTATGTATGTATGTATGTGTGTGTGTGTGTGTATATATATATATATATGTAACGACTTCTAAAATCTTATATAACGATGTATGTACTAGTTTGTGTATAGACATGGATTGGCACAACTCAATTTGATTACACCTTTACTTACCATGATTTCTATCATAAATTCCAATTTAAATAAAAATGCTATATAGTGGAGTGGAAAGAGATCGAAAGTATTATAATTTAAGTCAGAATTTGTAGTGGAATACAGAACAATTAAAGGTGTAGTCGATCTTTACCCCCACACACTCACACATACACATATCTATAGGGTTGACTATTTTACACAAAATAAAACACAATTTGTGACACAATAGTTCTAGATCATTTCAGTAGTTTGCCTTTATATAAAAGATGAAAATCAAGAAGAGATCTAATGGTTATGATCTTTTATGTCACCAGTCGTGTCTACAAATCTTTATTAATAGTTGGAATAAAAATGCGATCTTTTGATCCGACCGTTAACTTACCAAAATACCCTTTACTCATATATAATTTAATTATTATCCATTGTTCGCGACAAGTATCTAAAAAGAATCGATAAAATCTTAATCAAATGAAGATGTTATTCCAATTATTTTTGGCCTATTATTTCTGTGCTAGATTGGAAAAATTCAAACCAAGTTAAAATAGTTAGATTTCTTTTCAAATTCAAATTGTAACGACCAAGAATTTCTGTCAATCAAAATTCGTATATTTAATTGATTTTAAATATTAACAAGTGAAATTAAACAGTCGAATAAATTTTATTTTGGATATCTGGATTTAATTGGATAATTAAATCGATAATTTAATATTTAAAATTTCAGAAATAATTGAAAATTGGGTTTAATATGATTAAAATTGATTTGTAAAATTTTATTAAATCATATTGGAGTTAGAATGATGTTATAGAACTTTTAAAATCGAATTAAAAGTTAATTTGTGAAAATTGAATATTTTAATATTTAATTGACGAGTTAAAATAGCCATTTTTCAAACAGTATCGGATTTCGACAAAACTAGTTTTATCGGATCCATAATGTAATATTATTGTAAGATTTCAAATTTCGTGTCAATCGGATTTACGGTTTGTCCGGGGCAAGCCAAAACGCCTAGAAATTAGTTTAACCGATTTAATTTAAATTTGATCGTTTATTTCCGTAACTCGCACATATGATCGAATTAGCTTCTGAAACATATTCCATTGTGTCCGGAACGCGGGGTAAACCCTAGACACGCCAGACGGCACTCTTCGGTTGGAGTTCGGAAAATTTAGAGTGAATAGTGTTTGCGTAATTTTCTAGAAGAGGACGACTTATTCACACTTTGCAACAAAGAAAACCCTAGGGTTTGTGGCCACCAGTTTCATCATTCAATGGGCCGAAACTCGCTATCCTTTCTCCTAATTTTTCTTGCAATTCACTAACTAATTCGCGAAACTTTCTAAATGAAAGTTGTAGACAACGACGAGCTCGTCAAATCCAATGGTGGATCTTTGTTATTGTTGTCGTTTGGAGGAGAAATATGCCCGCGTTCGTGCTCGTTTTAGGAACGGTTTTCAACGTATAGAGGGGGCCGAGCTCGTTCGTATTCAGGGCGTGGGTGGAGTTGCTAATGGCGCTTCGAGTGGCGGTGGTTGATCAAGGTGGAGGTGCTTGATTTGGCCGCGTGTATTAGGGTTAGTGTGGCGGCCGTGGGTTCTCTGGACCTGCAAATGAACGTGAGGGAGAAGAGAAAGGTCAAGGCTTGGATCTACAGAGAGAAAAATGGACGGCCCAGAATTGTTTTAGGTTTAAAATTGAAATGAAATTGTAAATTAAATTATATTTTAATTTGTGTAAACTTTCAAATGCGATATCTTGTTCATATGAGGTCGGAAAATTACGAAACGACTTGCGTTGGCTTCGTTTTGACGAACACTACGCGATGAAGGTGGATTGGAGTTGATTGGAACTAGCGAAAATTTTGGGTAAAATTAAACGCGCGTCTAATTTGATTCGAAATAAAACGCTACAACTGTTATCTGAACCAAGGTGAGAACTTCTCACTCAATCGAATTTGTTTCGATTTAAATTTTAAATAGTTAGATTTAAAATTGCTTGGTTGTATGCCTGGATGATAAATTATTATCTACTGTGTTGCAAATAGACATTATACGCCGTATATTAAGCGGAGGTTATTTATTAAAAATATATACCGCGAATATTTCACCTTGAAGTGAAATTGGTATTATATATGTAATTGGAGTTGATTTCCCGCACTATATAGCGGATGAGACCCTATTGCGCCGTATAATAGCGGATAATATTTTATAAATCCCATATACCGCGATATTCCGTATTGGAACGGAAATTGGTATTGTGCTAATGTCTGTGGATGCAGGGAAACAGGTTTGAGGGATCCAACTGGATTCCTCACTAGTATTTATTTGATTACAGATATTGTGATATTTGTTGATTATCATATTGATATATGATGTTTGGATGCCGTGATTGATTATTTGGTGCTATTGCATCATTGGGCCTATTTTGGAGTTTTAAAAATTGTTAAAGGAATGATTTTAAAAATTTAAAAGGATTTGTAAAGTGATTTTTGAAAGTATCTGTTTTATTAAATTTTTGAATTGATTCACTGTAAATAAATTAACGTCGTAAAATTTAATATTATAAAAATTATGATTTTTGTGAAATATAGTTAAAATGTGATTTTTGAAATATGGAGTTAATGAATTTTGTAAAATAGTTTAAATTGGGATTTTTGAATTATTATAAACGGTTTATATAAAAGGATTTATGAAATTGATATTTATAAATTAAAATATAGGAATTATGAAACGAGTTTTTATTAAGTGTTAAAATGAAGTATAAATGGATTTCATAAGTGAATGAAAATTATAGATTTATAAATTATGAAGTTATAAAATGAATAGATTTTTGTAAAATAAAAGATTTATAAGTAATTAACTTATAAATCGGATTTTGGCATTTTAATTGAGATTTTCGACCCGCCGTTCGTAGCTCGGTTGGTTAGGGAGATGGGAGATGGGAACCTAAGGACTGTGTCCGGGCAGGTTCGAATCCTAGCGCCTAACCATCAGTGGGAGTTTCAACGTTACGCATCAGTGCGTGACGAATAAATAAAGGCGGGGTAGACACATGGCGTGGGGTTTACTTAAGTGAGTATCAATGTATATCATGATCTTAAAGTTCCCCATGATATCAAAAAAAAAATTGAGATTTTCGAATAAGTATAAATAGTTTATAGATGAGATTTATAAAATATATATTTTATAAATCGAAATAATGGAACTATAAAAGGAGTTTTGTTAATGTTGAAAATGAGGTTATAAATGGAATTTTATAAGTAGTAAGATTTATAAATTTTGTAAAGTTATTAAAAGAATGAATTTGGATAAATAAATGGATTTTTAAGTAATTAACCTATAATTGAACTTTGGCTTTTAAATGAATAATAAAAGGAATTGGTTAATAAAGCGATTTTATAAGTTGAAGTTTTATATAATATATATATAATGTGAGATTATAAACGTTGTTTTATAAATCTAAAACTCACTTATTTTGATAAGTCAATTATTTTAGATTATTAAAGGAGATATATTCAAGATTTTGGACAATGGATAATCCTTTAAATAAAATATGTAGAAATGTTGAATTTGGTTAACGAAGTATATTAAATCAAATGGATATGTTTTGGGGAAGTGATATTATAAAACGAAGTTAATTGTTTTAAAGATGTTTTAGAATGGATTAACTATTGAAACCATAGATTTCAACATTCATTGTTGAAATAGACGTTTTCGAGAAATAAGGAAAAGATGGACTATAACACTGTTGTTATAGTAAATGATTTCCGAAAGGAAATATTTTATATAGTATTGAGATTTATATATCTATCTTAATTTCGAATCCCTATACTAGTGATTTTTGGGTCGTCGTAACGATGTTTTATGCAACATTCGTTTTGACCCAAATAAATGTGTTTGAAAGAATGTTTTCCTTAAAGAATGAAATCTATACTTAACTGTGATTTAAGTATATTGAATATTTTCTAAATGTTGAAAATAAATGGATTTGTAAATTACTTATTATTATTTAATAAGTATGGAATGTTTTCCAACGTGAAGTGAAATGTTTGAGATTACGTCTTTTAAAGATAAATTGAAAATGAATATTAGAAATCGATTGGAAAATTGTATATTCATAGATACTTTGGAAATGTGAATTCATTATGGAATTTGTAAAAGAAAGGAAATGAATTTTACGGATTTGGAACAAACAATACTGTGTCAGTTTATCTTGTTTAAGAGTTTAGAAACCCCTATCGATCACGGTTGTACTTCCCGCACCGACCAAAATTCATAAACAATCAACTGATAAGTCAACACAATACAAAACAATTTATATTCACTAACAAATACGTGCTCATATCTATTATTACACTCACACTCATTCTAGAGTACTACTAACTCTATCTCTAATGAATAACACCCAACAAACCCATGGTTGTCGCTTAACCATATGCTCTGATACCAAATGTAACAATCGTGATTTTTCGACGCTCGAAAACCGACATCAATACGTCCACTGTATCAACTGCCGAGCAATCGAATGCCGGAAAACCGAAATGTTATGGTTAAAGAAGAAGAAAAAGATAGAAGAAGAGAGAAAAAGATAGAACAGAACAGAAAGAAACAACAGAACTATATCAAAATCTCACAATCGCAGCAGAACAACATATAATAGATAAACGAATAATCTTTAAACACAAAGAACTATATCAATTATTACATTACATCATATTACATTACATCATCAGAGTGTACAACAACAAACAGCGGAAAAGAAATACTATATACTAGTGAATACGCAATGCCATCCAACTTGCCTCCAGCAACCCCTGAATTCCAGAATATCTTGATAACCTGACTCTAGACTGCCCGTGTAGAAATTGGTGGGCACCCAGAGTTTAGGAAGGAAAACAATAAACTCCAGGTCAGTCATGGGACTGGTGTGAGAACTTAAATAGTTTATCTTTTAAAAATAAACAAAGAAATATTTTAAAATTAGATTCGCAATGCTTTTAGAAAATGAGACTACCATAAGGCCTCCTGCACACATACACAATGCAAACGCAGAATCGGAGGAGATTTCTCCTTATGATAGTCAAAGATGCTTGATACGCATTAAAAAGAAACATTTGATATTATTACTAGTGCATAGTGTAGAAAACATTTCGAAAGTATAATATAAATCTTAGCCAACATACAATAATTATCGTATGCCTACTATAGCTACCATCTAAACAGTGGTGACCACCATAAGTAAATGGTAGGTTCTACAACTAAAACCGTACAAGATGCATATTGAAATTTGGATTTCCAATAAATGGTCAGGCCAAGGAACTTCCCATTGCCACATGGGTACGCCTCTGGAAAGACGACCCGAGAACCTAACCGGATCTCTGTTAACACAAGGCCGGGTTACCCCTAACTGGGTAACTACTGACACGAATATGCCATCCCCCGATCGTAACCGATCTATATCCGAGGATCCTTGATTCCAACAACCACAAAGTAATAAATTTGCAGCAACAACATATGTTAAGTATCTGGGCTCCATACCATGATACCACCTCTATCTAGAAGGAATGACATACACTAAAGGGGCGCTACCCCCTAATAACCTTGCTGCATCCTTCCTGTTTTGACCATTTCCGGGGTGTGAGGTCCGATAAAGTCTCGTCCACAAAGCCACGCTTTATACAAAAGCTGTGCTTTGATCACATATGCTCAACAGCACTTCGTATGCCACATTACCAATTTGGGAATGTATCACTAGTAACCATCAACTACATAACCTCTGAGCTCGTACGTCTCAGAGAAGGGTGTTAAGCTAAGAGAATAACTTCTTCGCCACCAACAGAAATATATTTGATAGAAACCAGCTTTACATCTCAAATTGTAACGTCAGACACACATACATACAAGTCCGTTCCGGGATCGAACGGTACCGAAGGCACTTCCAAAGAAGTCCTTGCAATCCAGATATTCACTAATCACGACCGGACTTCCCATCACAAAGGGTAATAAATTTCTATATCGGAGATCAGCCGATGCAGAAACGGTAATCCTTCCATTTTGATAAATATCCGGTCTTCAACACCGGTCATCAATGCTATCCATTATGACGTATCACATATTCGGAATGGGTTATACGACCCAAAGGTCCTTTCTCGGCTAACCCAAATAGTGAGCGCTTATTTTAAAAATAAGTGTAGCATTCAAATTCAAGCAAATCACAACAAATACCTATTTAAAGGTAAATATTGATAGTCGGTTATTTAGCTATCAATAGGCGTGCACAACATCACCAGATTCCAAATAATTTTCCAAAATATCTTTACTAGATATATAATTTCCACACTTCAATCATTTGAAAACAAATTTTCAAATCACTTTTCACCTTTACCACTTTTGAAAACAAATTTCAATCATTTTCCTTACGCGGAAATACTTTCATTTTAAAATGGTTCATTTAAACTAATTAAATAAATCCTTAACGATTTACTTTATATTTATTTGAAATAGGGCAAATGAAATAATTTTATCCAAAACTATTTTCGTATACAAAAGAAATGATTTTCTGTAAATGTTTATAATATATGGTTGCTTGGTTGTTAGGAAACGATGATACTGAGATATTATCATTATTAAAATGGAAATTGAAATAAGAAATTGAAATAATAACCAAAGGATAAAAGAATGTTTCATATACAAATGAGAATAAAATTCATTAATGGAATGAAATTGGTAATGTGAATGTATGAATGAGTTTTGTAAATTGAAATGAGATTTGATTGGGATTAAGTTGGATAAATTTAACTTAAAGGATGGAGTTAAATTAAAGTAAGTATAAGTGAATTAATTAAAAAAAAATCCAAGCTGCAATAGTTGAATATAAGTGAAACCAAATGATAAATGGTTAAACAATTTTGTTAAGCAAAATAAATCTGAATTTGAATAAGTGATGAAAATTTGGCTTTGGTAAAAGTTAAATAGAAATGAAATCTGAATTGGATTTATAAGTGGAATTTTAAGTTAAGTTAAACAAATGATGTTTGAAATGGAATATAAATTAAGTGAAGTTGAATAAAGTTGATTTTGGTATCGAAGTAAATTAATCAAGAGAAGTGATGAATATGAACTTGAGTTATATAAATGAAATTCAACCTTATATTGTAAAATGAATTAGCAATTGAATTGATAAATGGATTCAATGTTAATCAACTGAATGTAAAATAAATTGATATGGAATAATGAATGTAAGTGTTAATTCATTAAAAGATAATGTTATTGGAAGTTGAATAATTGAATGAAAATCAATTTAATATAAACCAATTGGAATTAAAAGTGTTGGACCAAATTGAATGTAAATTAAATAATTTGGTTATGTTGAATATACATTGGTTGTTATTTGATTGTGTATATTTCATTAAGTGTTAATGAAGTTGAATTGATGAAATGGAAAGCTATAAATCATTGAAATCAAATTGGAAGTTAAGTGACTCTTAAATAGAATTGAATTTGATTTGGAAATGAACCAACTTGAATATGAATAAATGAATGTTAGTAAAAAACATCCAATGTTAATGAATCAAATGTGATTTAAATTGGAAAACCAATTCATTGAATATTAATGAGAAGTGAATGTAATTGATTTGGTTATGGATGTTAGTTAAATGCTAGTTGGATGATGGTTGGATTTGTTGTTTTGTTGCATTTGCTATATTGGCATATATAGTTGTTGATATATGTTGTATATTGATGTTACTTTCATATATACATGTTACTCATTTGTTTGTTGAGTGTATAGTAGGTGTGGATTGCGCTTGCTTCGCGTTTGGAGCTCGCTTTCGCGCTATATTAGCCGTATATGCTCGCTAATAATATATAAGGTACATATCTCGGATTACATATCGTACTTTTACATTTTTTTCCCTGCGGGATGCCTCATCACTTAATGAGATGTATATTTGTGATATATATACTGTCTTTTTTTTTCCGGATCGAGCCGCGCAAAGGAGACTCTGGCGAATTTTTCCGAAAATTTAAGGCGTTAGAATATTTTTGAGAAAATTGGGAAATTTTTGAAAACTGAGTTTGGATTTGGAAACTTAGTAAAGATTTTGTAAGAAGTTTAACTATGAATTTTGGGAAAGTTAAACACTTAAGAGATTTGAAAAATTCAATTTGAATGGTTTGTTTTGAAAAGTTAATGGATTTTGTAACTTTTTCTTACTTGGTAATTCCGAGGACGAAATTCTTTTAAGGGGGGAATTTTGTAACGACCCAGAATTTCTGTCAATCAAAATTCGTATATTTAATTGATTTTAAATATTAACAAGTGAAATTAAACAGTCGAATAAATTTTATTTCGGATATCTGGATTTAATTAGATAATTAAATCGATAATTTAATATTTGAAATTTCAGAAATAATAGGAAATTGGGTTTAATATGATTAAAAATGATTTGTAAAATTTTATTAAATCATATTGGAGTTAGAATGATTTTATAGAACTTTTAAAATCGAATTAAAAGTTAATTTGTGAAAATTGGATATTTTAATATTTAATTGACGAGTTAAAATAGCCATTTTTCAAACAGTCTAGGATTTCGACGAAACCAGTTTCATCAGATCCGTAATGTAATATTATTGTAAGATTTCAAATTTCGTGTCAATCGGATTTACGGTTTGTCCGGGGCAAGCCAAAACGCTTAGAAATTAGTTTAACCGATTTAATTTAAATTTGATGGTTTATTTCCGTAACTCGCACATATGATCGAATTAGCTTCCGAAACATGTTCCATTGTGTCCGGAACGCGGGGTAAATCCTAGAAATGCCAGCCGGCACGCTTCGTTTGGAGTTCGGAAAATTTAGAGTGAATAGTGTTTGCGTAAATTTTCTACAAAAGGACGACTTATTCACAATTTGCAACAAAGAAAACCCTAGGGTTTGTGGCCGCCAGTTTCATCATTCGATGGCTGAAACTCGCTATCCTTTCTCCTCATTTTTCTTGCAATCCACTAACTAATTCGCGAAACTTTCTAAATGAAAGTTGTAGACAACGACGAGCTCGTCAAATCCAACGGTGGATCTTTGTTATTGTTGTCGTTTGGAGGAGAAATATGCCCGCGTTCGTACTCATTTTAGGCACAGTTTTCAACGTATAGAGGGGGCCGAGCTCGTTCGTATTCAGGGCGTGGGTGGAGTTGCTAATGGCGCTTCGAGTGGCGGTGGTTGATCGAGGTGGAGGTGCTTGATTTGGCCGCGTGTATTAGGGTTAGTGTGGCGGTCGTGGGTTCTTTGGACCTGCAAATGAACGTGAGGGAGAAGAGAAAGGTCAAGGCTTGGATCTGCAGAGAGAAAAATGGACGGCCTAGAATTGTTTTAGGTTTAAAATTGAAATGAAATTGTAAATTAAATTATATTTTAATTTGTGTAAACTTTCAAATGCGATATCATGTTCATATGAGGTCGGAAAATTACGAAACGACTTGCGTTGGCTTCGTTTTGACGAACACTACGCGATGAAGGTGGATTGGAGCTAGCAAAAATTTTGGGTAAAATTAAACGCGCGTTTAATTTGATTCGAAATAAAACGCTACAACTGTTATTTGAACCAAGGTGAGAACTTCTCACTCAATCGAATTAGTTTCGATTTAAATTTTAAATAGTTAGATTTAAAATTGCTTGGTTGTATGCCTGGATGATAAATTATTATCTATTGTGTTGCAAATAGACATTATACGCCGTATATTAAGCGGAGGTTATTTATTAAAAATATATACCGCGAATATTTCACCTTGAAGTGAAATTGGTATTATACATGTACTTGGAGTTGATTTTCCGCATTATATAGCGGATGAGACCCTATTGCACCGTATAATAGTGGATAATATTTTATAAATCCCATATACCGCGATATTCCGTATTGGAACGGAAATTGGTATTGTGCTAATGTCTGTGGATGCAGGGAAACAGGTTTGAGGGATCCAACTGGATTCCTCACCAGTATTTATTTGATTACAGATATTGTGATATTTGTTGATTATCATATTGATATATGATGTTTGGATGCCGTGATTGATTATTTGGTGCTGTTGCATCATTGGGCCTATTTTGGAGTTTTAAAAATTGTTAAAGGAATGATTTTAAAAATTTAAAAGGATTTGTAAAGTGATTTTTGAAAGTATATGTTTTATTAAATTTTTGAATTGATTCATTGTAAATAAATCAACGTCATAAAATTTAATATTATAAAAATTATGATTTTTGTGAAATATAGTTAAAATGTGATTTTTGAAGTACGGAGTTAATGAATTTTATAAAATAGTTTAAATTGGGATTTTTGAATTATTATAAACGGTTTATATAAAAGGATTTATGAAATTGATATTTATAAATTAAAATATAGGAATTATGAAATGAGTTTTATTAAGTGTTAAAATGAAGTATAAATGGATTTCATAAGTGAATGAAAATTATAGATTTATAAATTGTGAAGTTATAAAATGAATAGATTTTTGTAAAATAAAAGATTTATAAGTAATTAACTTATAAATCGAATTTTGGCATTTTAATTGAGATTTTCGAATAAGTATAAATGGTTTATAGATGAGATTTATAAAATATATATTTTATAAATTATAATAATGGAATTATAAAAGGAGTTTTGTTAATGTTGAAAATGAGGTTACAAATGGAATTTTATAAGTAGTAAGATTTATAAATTTTGTAAAGTTATTAAAAGAATGAATTTGGATAAATAAATGGATTTTTAAGTAATTAACCTATAATTGAACTTTGGCTTTTAAATGAATAACAAAAGGAATTGGTTAATAAAGCGATTTTATAAGTTGAAGTTTAATATAATATATATATAATGTGAGATTATAAACGTTGTTTTATAAATCCGAAACTGACTTATTTTGAAAAGTCAATTATTTTAGATTATTAAAGGAGATATATTCACGATTTTGGACAGTGGATAATCCTTTAAATAAAATATGTAGAAAGGTTGAATTTGGTTAATGAAGTATATTAAATCAAATGGATATGTTTTGGGAAAGTGATATTATAAAACGAAGTTAATTGTTTTAAAGATGTTTTAGAATGGATTAACTATCGAAACCATAGATTTCAACATTCATTGTTGAAATAGACGTTTTCGAGAAATAAGGAAAAGATGGACTATAACACTGTTGTTATAGTAAATGATTTCCGAAAGGAAATGTTTTATATAGTATTGGGATTTATATATCTATCTTAATTTCGAATCCCTATACTAGTGATATTTGGGTCATCGTAACGATGTTTTATGCAACATTCGTTTTGACCCAAATAAATGTGTTTGGAAGAATGTTTTCCTTAAAGAATGAAATCTATACTTAACTGTGATTTAAGTATATTGAATATTTTCCAAATATTGAAAATAAATGGATTTGTGAATTACTTATTATTATTTAATAAGTATGGAAATATTTTCCAACGTGAAGTGAAATGTTTGAGATTACATCTTTAAAGATAAATTGAAAATGAATATTAGAAATCGATTTGAAAATCGTATGTTCATAGATATTTTGGAAATGTGAATTCATTATGGATTTCTTAAATGAAAGGGAAATGAATTTTACGGATTTGGAACGTAAATATAAAGTAAATCGTTAAGGATTTATTTAATTGGTTTAAATGAACCATTTCAAAATGAAAGCATTTCCGCGTAAGGAAAATGATTGAAATTTGTTTTCAAAAGTGGTAAAGGTGAAAAGTGATTTGAAAATTTATTTTCAAATGGTTGAAGTGTGGAAATTATATATCTAGTAAAGATATTTTGGAAAATAAATGATTTGGAAAATGATTTGGAATCTGGTGATGTTGTGCACGCCTATTGATAGTTAAATAACCGACTATCAATATTTACCTTTAAATAGGTATTTGTTGTGATTTGCTTGAATTTGAATGCTACACTTATTTTTAAAATAAGCGCTCACTATTTGGGTTAGCCGGGAAAGGACCTTTGGGTCGTATAACCCATTCCGAACATGTGATACGTCGTAATGGATAGCATTGATGACGGGTGTTGAAGATCGGATATTTATGAAAACGAAAGGATTACCGTCGAATGTTTCTGCATCAGCTGATCTCCGATATAGAAATTTATTACCCTTTGTGACGGGGAGTCCGGTCGTGATTAGTGAATATCCGGATTGCAAGGACTTCTTTGGAAGTGCCTGCGGTTCCTTTCGATCCCAGAATGGGCTTGTATGGATGTGTGTTTGACGTTACAATTTGAGATGTAAAGCTGGTTTCTATCAAATATATTTCTGTTGGTGGCGGAGAATTTATTCTCTTAGCTTAACACCTTTCTCTGAGACGTACGAGCTCAGAGGTTATGTAGTTGATGGTTACTAGTGATACATTCCCAAATTGGTAATGTGACATAGGAAGTGCTGTTGAGCATATGTCATCAAAGCACAGCTTTTGTATAAAGCGCGGCTTTATGGATGAGACTTCGTCGGACCTCACACCCCGATAATGGTCAAAACAGGAAGGATGCAGCAAGGTTATTAGGGGGTAGCGCCCCTTTAGTGTATGTCATTCCTTCTAGGTAGAGGTGGTATCATGGTATGGAGCCCAGATACTTAACCTATGTTGTTGCTGCAAATTTATTACTTTTTGGTTGTTGGAATCGAGGATCCTCGGATATAGATCAGTTACGATCGGGGGATGGCATATTCGTTTCAGTAGTTACCCGGTTAGGGGTAACCCGGCCTTGTGTTGGCAGAGATCCGGTTAGGTTCTTGGGTCGTCTTTCCAGAGGTGTACCCATGTGGCAATGGGAAGTTCCTTGGCCTGACCATTTGTTGGAAATCCAAATTTCAATACGCATCTTGTACGGTTTTAGTTGTAGAACCTGCCATTTACTTATGGTGGTCACCACTGTTTAGATGGTAGCTATAGTAGGCATACGATAAAGGTCGTATGTTGGCTAAGATTTATATTATACTTTCGAAATTTTTTCTACACTATGCACTAGTAATAATGTCAAATGTTTCTTTCTAATGCGTATCAAGCATCTTTGACTATCATAAGGAGAAATCTCCTCCGATTCTGCGTTTGCATTGTGTATGTGCGCAGGAGGCCTTATGGTAGTCTCATTTTCTAAAAGCATTGCGAATCTAATTTTAAAATATTTCTTTGTTTATTTTTAAAAGATAAACTATTTAAGTTCTCACACCAGTCCCATGACTGACCTGGAGTTTATCGTTTTCCTTCCTAAACTCTGGGTGCCCACCAATTTCTACACGCGCAGTCTAGAGTCAGGTTATCAGGATATTCTGGAATTCAGGAGTTGCTGGAGGCAAGCTGGATGGCATGGCGTATTCACTAGTATATAGTATTTCTTTTCCGCTGTTTGTTGTTGTACACTCTGATGATGTAATGTAATGTAATATGATAACTGATATAGTTATTTGTGTTTAAAGATTATTCATTCATATATTATATGTTGTTCCGCTGCGATTGTGAGATTCTGATATTGTTCTGTTGTTTCTTTATGTTCTGTTCTATCTTCTTCTCTCTTCTTCTACCTTTTTCTTCTTTTTTAACCACAACATTTCGGTTTTCCGGCATTCACTTGCTCGGCAGTTGATACAGTGGACGTATTGATGTCGGTTTTCGAGCGTCGAAAAATCGCGATCGTTACACAAACCATCTTTTACGCTTAAAAATGGGATCTAACAAATAAATATCATTTAGGAAAATAAACATTATTTACAAATTCGTTGTTTATTAATTAATAATATAAATAAAATTAAAACTAACAAAAAATTAAATATTGAAATTAGAAATAAAAATTTAAATTAACTACGCGTTATTTCATCGTAAAATCATGACTAAGTATTTCTGAAAATTATTTTCTCTTGAATGTGTTAATCATATATAAATTGTAAAAGAACAGTTCACAAACGGAAAACATTCTATAATTACGTGCGAAGCGCGTGCCGTAACACTCATATATAATAGATGGAGTAACAAAGACAACACTGTCTTTGTATACTTCAAGCCATATAATAGTTAAAAATAAAAATTATTTTTAAGTAACTGATTTGCGTGAAAACCATTGATTATTAAATTTTAAAATATTTAGATCATATTAATAATCTACAAATAAAAATTTATAACATACAGTTAATAAAATTAAGGATGAAATGTCTAACTATATCGTTAAATATAAATATGACATTCCAAGGATTGAATCATATGTTGGTTTCATAATCTTCGTAGGTATTGGAGGTACGTATTTATTTGTTTTGCATGTTCTTTAGGTTAATTTTTATAGATTTTAGTTTGATTTGGTAGGTTGAGGATAATTTTATTTATAACATAAGTAATAATGTATTCAAGCATAGAATTCTTTTTTTGTCTCGGCGACTAAAACTCATTATCTTTAGGATCTCTGCTTAAAAGGTCACACCTCTAACCACTTGAGGTAGTGGTTCTTGACAACTGATGATAAGTTTTAATGAGAATTATTTGACTTTACGATTTCTTTTGTATGTGGATGTATACATAAAAAAGAATTCATGAGTTTTACATATGAGCTTCATATGTAGAACGCTTGTATTTTCTGTTATGTGTATTGTACATATAAAAAAGTGTGTAAAGTAGATTTTATTGTTCACATATGGAGGATAGATATGTCTGTAATTTCTATGTTGGAAGCGTAGAAGTGGTGGGTGGTTGATTTTAGTGAATGTGTGCCAATAGAGAAGCTAGTGATCATTTCTAACGGTGCTAGTGTCGCAAAAAACTATTTAATAATCTTTTACATACAACAATTACAACATTAATCATGCAACCGTGTTCTAATGGTTAGACGTTTCGGCTTCAGTTCATGTTTATGAATTTGAATTTTGCATAGCATGATTCACGCCATTAAAAAAATTAGAATATTAACCAACAACACCATTGATTAATGAGATAAAAACATGAAATATATTTGTAGCATCAAGTGATTATCGTTCAAATTTAAAATACATACTTTTAAATTTGATTTGTTGTGTGATGTTACATCTTGTTTATGTCATTTTAAGTGATTAACTGCATTATATTTAAGATGATTTAATTTAATTTTTGATTATGAAAACAATTAACGTTAAAAGTATAAAATGAGAAAAATGACAGCTATAATATTATATTATTTAAAGTAAACAATGTTTTTAACTATAACGTGTTTGGATTAAACACAATAAACTTTCTTAATCCCCATTCATCTAGTAAATCAATTAAAACTATTTAAATTATATTTTCTTATTTTTATTTTTTATAAACTTAGAATCTAATTGAATGACGACAATGAAAGATATTTCTTTTTATAAAGAGTGGTTGGTTGATGACACCATTATGCCACAAAGTGAATCAAACAACAGTGATTACACAACATAAGGTAGATTCTTTTTATTATTCCACTTTTTTTACACAACATATGGAAAAATCATCTGATGTCTAACATAGCCCTTGAAATATTATGTTATAGAGATTTCATGCATGTCATTCAGACAACATTTTATCTGTTGTTTGATTGTAATTATCAAAAAATTTAGATTTGGCTCCACAAATATGTTGCTTTCCCTCCGAATATAGTCAACGTATTTTCCATCTCATATTTTAGTTTTGTTTTCAGACCATACTTCTATTTTGTTTGATTATAGTTATTAAAAAAATTATATTTCCACAAATATTTTGATATCCCTCCAAACTTGGTGAACACTTTATCTTTTCTCTCTCATATTTTAGTTTTGTTCTCATAGCATACTTATCTGTTATTTGAAAAAGTTGTCAAAAAATTTACTTTTTTGTGTCCACATTTTATGTTATGGTTTTGCTCTTCGTGTTTTACACTTTTCCGTTGTTTGTTCGAAATTGTAAAAAAAAAATAGTGTTCAGTCCATATTACTACTTTGGATTGTTTTATTTTTCCTCTTCTTATTGTTATTATTTTTCACTTTCTCTCTTCCGATATTCTCTCTATCTCAAAACCCTATCGAACCCTAATTTCGAGGATTCAACAACGAAACCCTAATCTCTGCGGTGGTAAGGTATATCCCAATTCTCTTTCTTCTGTTTGTGAAATAGTGACGAGAATTTGGTGATGTTATTGGTTTTTACTGGTTGTTTTATTGTTGGGAAATTTGGCTATTGTGCTTACTACTATTGTTCTTCTTCTTGTTGGTTAAGCTACTCCTTACTTCCTTTGGTTTGCATTCAATTGTTTTAGCTCTACTATTTGTAGTGTCATTTAGTATCGAATACTAAATGGTTTCTACTCAAATATAATGGTTTGATTGGTTTCTACTATATTGTCTGTATGTATAATTATGGTTTTCAATTTCTTTGAAAACATGATAAACTTTCTTAATTTTGTTTAGTTATAGATGGATAATCTCAGTTACAGAATAACAATAAACTTTGTGCATTTTGTTTAGTTATATATGGATAAGTCATGGATGCATGTTGATGAACGTTCACATAAATTTGAAAAGGGATCGGTAGCATTTTTTGAGTTTGCATCAGCTAATGTTAAGGATAAAAAGTATACTTTGTCCTTGTTTGAAATGTTGCAAAGTAGATGGATTCTCCATTTCAGTTATTAGGGACCATATTTATTTGAATGGCATTGATGAGGAACATTGGCATTTGAAGTGCCATGGAGAACCAAATATAGTTGGATTAGAGCCTAATATTGGAGAAGAATCTGAAAGTGAAGAATGAAAATGTCATAGTGGTGTGGGAGGATGTGGTAGATGGGGAAGAATATGAGTATAAACATATGTTAGGTGACTTAGTTGAGTTTTTGAAGTATGTGAAGGATGGCGATAAGCCACTGTACGCTGGTTGTACGAAGACAACTAAGTTGAACGCTTTGATTCAGATTTTTCAATCTGAAAGCAAAGCATAACATGACCGATGGTTGTCTTATAGAAATGTTGTTATTGATTGGGGGTTTGCTTCCAAAAGATAATTTGGTACCACACTCCTTGTATGAAGCAAGAAAGAGTCTTGATGCATTAGGAATGAAATAAAAAAAATTACACTTGTCCTAATGACTGCATGCTGCATAGAGGGCAGCATGCAGTTGATGTTCACTACCACATTTGTCGCATTTCACGTTAAAACCCGGGAAGGCTAAATAATAATTAGCATGTAAATAATAATTAACATGAAAGATAAAAAACTATTGTGGTGCTTTCCACTAATTCCAAGGTTAAAACGGATGTACTAGTCGGCAAATACATTAAAGAATCGTATATAGCATGACCATGGAAGCAAGAAAGATGGAATGGTGCAACTGATTCTCCAGCTTGGGATTCAATAGACAAAATATGACTGAAATTTGGTAGTTAGCCTAAGAACCTTAGACTAGCACTATCATCCGATGAATTTAATCCCTTTAGCTCCCAAAGTAGCAAGTATTCTTGTTGGCCTGTTTTGCTTGTCATATTTAATCTTCCTCCATGGCTGTGTATGAAGAGGAAGTTTATGACGTTGACATTGTTAATTTCTGGACCGAAATAGCTGGGTAATGATATCGACATCTATCTTCAACCTTAATAGACGATCTTAAGTTATTTTGGAAGGGTGTTGATCGAATATACGATGCCCTATGAGGTGTATACTTCATGTTGAAAGCGGTACTTCTCTGGATTATTAATGACTTACTCGCTTACCAGAACTTGTCTGGTAGCGTTGTGAAGGGTTACAATGTTTGTCCACTATGCATCGATAAGAGAAAACCAAGGAACATGAAGCATGGTAGGAAAATGTCGTTCATGAGGCATCAGAGGTTCCTACAATGTCATCATCCTTATCGGAAGCAGAAAAAACTTTTGAAAACATAGTATAGGAGTACATGACTCCTGTTCCACTAACGGGTGAAGAAGTGTTAGCAACAGTGTAAGTTTGAACTGTGAGTTCGGCAAAAAGGTAGATCCTCCTTCAATGATGGATTGTGCAGACCGTATCAAACCTGTATGAAAGAAGAAGCTGCTTCTTTCTAGCTAGAGTATTGGCCATATATTCCATTTCAACATATGCTTGATGTGATGCATACGCTGTGGTGAGGCCCTTCTTGGTACCTTGTTGAATGTTCCAGGGAAGACAAAATATGGGGCTCCTACTTATTTAGATATGTGGGCGATGGGCATTAGGAAGGATATGGTGGCTAAAGATGGTGCCAAAATTTTAAAGTTTCCTACGGCTACTTGGAACCTTCTTGTGAAAGAAAAAAAAAATTGTTTGCAACTTTTTCTTTAACATGACGGTGCCAATAAATTTTTCATCTAATGATAGAAATCTTGTCTCTATGCATGATCTAAGACTTGTTGGTCTTAAGTCGCATGATTGGCACACCATATTGCAATTTCTTCTCCCTGTTACATTGCTTTCCGTTCTAGAGAATTCGGTGAGGTATGCAATCATATCCTTTTGCCTATTCTTCAAAGCAATATGTGCCTAAGTGATTGATCCTTTGAAATTGCAAAAAATGCAAGCTGACCTAATAGATACAATCTGCATGCTTGAGAAATACTTACCTCCTTCCTTCATTTTCCGGCACTATGATTCATTTAACTGTTCATCTTATGGGAGAAATAGAGCTATGTGGTCCTGTTTTTTTAGATGGATGTACCCCTTTGAAAGATATATGAAGGTATTCAAAGGATGGGTGAAAAGTCACAAACATATGGAGGGATGCATAGTAGAACACTACATAGTTGAAGAGGCTGCTGAATTTTGTGCTAAACGTATGCTTTACAATCCTAGTACTGTTGGAGTTCCACAAAGTTGTAGACCAGACATCCATCATGCCACTAAAGGAAAATTAGGAGTGTCATACTTAGCAGTTTATGGAAAGGCATTTGATTAAGTACATCTCTGTACATTGCATAATATGGAGGATGCAAGGCCCTACTCTGGGTAAGTTTTATGTTACTTAACTATATACTACTTTTTGAACATGTGGATTATATTATAATTATTTTTTATATGGCTAAATTGTTTGAATTTATTTTAATCCAATGAACATTTAGAGATACCGAGGTTGGGAAATGCAAGCAGACCCTCCGAAACAGAGAGATAGCTAAAGGATAGACAGAACAAGACATTTGCGACATGGTTAAAGAAAATTTAAGTCGTCGATTTATTGATGACCTAATAAAGTGCTTCCATCTTGTAATTTATTTTTGAATTGAAAGCTACTACATAATGTGTATATCATTCTTGCAGGTATCGCATGTACTTAACATTCCTGAAAACAAAGTTTCAGAAGAATTGAGTTGGATTTCAAGAGGTCCAAACCATCAAGTGCCTATCTTTAGTGCATACATGATTGATGTAATTTATTTTACTACCAAGGAGCATGATGACATTCGATCAGTTCAGAATAGTGGAGTATTTCTACAAGCAGATGTAATGCTAATATCTAGTGCTAAGGATAAAACCCCACAACAAAGGATATTGACTTTACAGTGTGATTACATAGATTTGGGAGATGGACTACTACAACTTTAGTGTACTTATATTCAAATGTGATTGGGTTGAGAATGTTAGGGGCATCAAAGTAGATGAACTTGGGTTTACTTTGGTCAATCCAAATAGGAAAGGGCACTTAAATGGTTGTCTTGGGTGCACACATGCAGCAAATTTTTTACATACATGTCTTCCTAGATCCTCTACGGTCAGTGGTTGTACGATGGCCTGACAGAAACTATCTAGGGGTAGATGAAGATGAGGAACTAGAAGATATTGAAATGGAGCAGCGACCATTTAATGCCACTATGCCATCGATGGAGACTTTGGATGACTGATGAACATAGCAATTATAAGCGACCCGGAGACGAGGAAATAGATATTTATGAGGATGAACTTTAGAAAAGACTAGGGTTGATTATTTTGTCAAATTTCTTTGATCTTGTGTTCTTCGATATGCTTGAAAATATATGAAGACTTCTTTGGATTACTTCAAGTTTGTGTTCTTTGTTGCTTTAAAATATATGGTAGTGTTCATTGATTTGTTTGAGTTTAAATCAAATTACTTTGAACTTTTCATATACTTATGGGGATTACTTTTGTCTTTTAATTATTTCCATGTTTATTTCACTTACTATGGTTTTCTAGCTTCTTTATTTTCAGGTAATGGCTTCGAAAAAATGTCCGCAAGTTCAAACAAGTGAAGGTTCACTTTCGCGCCGTAAAGTTCAAACAATTGAAGGTTTACCTTCATGCTCATCTTTACGCCATAAAGTTCAAACAAGTGAAACTTCACCTTCACGCCATAAAGTTCCAAGCCCAAAAAACCTAAAAAGACAGTAAAGGAGAAGGTTGTCAGTTCCACATCAAAGAACGCTATGGCAACATCCAAGAGTGCTGCTGCAACATCCAAGAATGCTATGGCAATGATATTTAAGATAGTTTCAAGTGGTAACAATCATGGAAAGTGGAAATTGCCCGAGCATGAAGCTAAGAATGTAATTGGCGGATTGCAATTGCTAAAGCTAGGAATGGTGATGATGAACCGCATTAGCAAGTGAGTTACTAGGGGAAAGAGATGGAAGATTGACTTTAGTGGAAAAAGGGAACCAATTGGAAATGCTGTGACGTGGATGCGGTCGTATATTGGCGTGCAAGCACGAACAATGATCTCAATAGCTATTTCTTATTGGAGACTTGCTCCTCTACACGAGAAGGACAATATTTTTACTTGTGTAGGGCTAAATGAACTATCCACCAATTAGTTGTATAATCTTAGCAAATAGTTAAAAATACTATTATGTTAATTTGTTCATATACATGTAGAAAGCATTAGTGGTGCCTAAAGAATGCAAGAAACTGATTATAACATTAGCGGAGAATAAATGGAGAGAGTTCAAGAGTAGACTAGTCACTAAGTACGTGTTTGCCTATTTGGACTCCCCCGAGACGTTGGAGTTCCCTTCAAATGATTATCGGTTCATTCAAAAGGGCGACTGGGTTGTTTTTGTTGCTAAATGGATTACACAAGGATTTGAATTACTTACGTCTTTTTATTTTATAGTTGGTTCCATAGTAGTTAAAACTTAAAAAGGCACAAGGTTGCATAGTAAAATTAACTTCTAAAATTTAAAACTTTAGATTAACTTTAAGATTAACTTTAAATTAATTTTAAGATTAACTTCAAATTAACTTTAATATTAAATTTAAACTAACTTTAATATTAAATTTATATTAATTTATTAACTTTATATTAATTTATTAACTTTAATTTTACTTTAAACTAACTCTAATTTTAAAGTAACTTTAAATTAACTTTAAACTAACTTTAATTTAAATTTACTTTAATACAAATATAAATTAACTTTAAATTAACTTTAATACTAACTTTAAATTAATTATAAATTTACTTTAATATAAATTAATTTTAACTTTACTTTAATATAAATTTAAATTAACTTTAACATTAACTTTAAGTTAACTTTAAAATACTTTAATATTAAATTAGCTTTAAATTAACTTTAATACCAACTTCAAATTAACTTTAATTTTAAATTAAATTTAATATTAACTTTAAATTAACATTAATATTAACATTAAATTAATTTTTATATAACTTTAATATAACTTTAATGTTAAATTAACTTTAATATAACTTTAATGTTAAATTAACTTTAAATTAACTTTAATATTAACTTTAATATTAACTTTAAATTAACTTTAAAATCAATTTAATGTTAAATTAAATTTAATATTAACTTTAAATTAACTTTAGTATTAACTTCAAATTTAAAAATTAAATTAACATTTAAAAACTGCACCTTGATAACTATGGTTGGATCGATAATGCCATGACATTCTATAATGCATACTTTTGTGTATAATTTATAGGAAATTCGCGAGGCTCAAAGAGAAAAATGGAAAGGAAATGTGTACCCTCATCGGATGGCATGCAAATAATATGCTTATACGATGCAAAAACCGGTTAGTGTTGTTTGCACAACTATGTGGTATCTATAACTAAGTGGTTTTGGTTTTGTTAGAATGGATTGAAAAATGTTCACATTATATATATACATATATATATATATATATATATATATATATATATATATATATATATAGTTGCAAACCTTTCCTAAGAAAGAACTGTTACATGGTATTCTATGGTTAAAGGCACATCAAAAGAAGAATGGAAACTTCAAGGCCCAGAAACACACGCCGTTGCCGGTAGAATTGTCTATGTAATTAATTTGTTTTTTATCTAATTTTTAGTTTGTATTTATTGAAATAAAAGTAGTTGAATCCAATATATTTGATTTTGTTGTCAAGAGGCATTGACTAAAGATGTTGAAGTAGGATCCGTCGAGGTAAATGGACCTAATGATGTTTTGACAATGCCTTTGGGGACACCTGAGTATCTCGGCAGGTTACGAGGTGTTGGTGGCTTTGTCAAGCCTGAGGCTTACTTTAATTTTCCAACAAAGCACCGAAAGGAAAGATCATCGGTGGATATAAATATGAATCCATCAAGTATTCGAAAGATTATAGAAGAGGAAAAAGCTAAGTGGGAGCTTGAGAAGAAGGCAGAAATGAGTAAGAAATAGGCTTGGTTTGAAGAAAAGTTAAAGCAGATAGAATCAAAGATTAGAGGGGTAGGGGAATTTGCTAATTACCCAAACTATCTACACAAGGTAGCTGTTTCCAGGAGCATTTGGAGAAGGCAGCTGATGACATTGAGCGTGCAATGAAACAAGTTGTGAAGAAAGGGATGGCAAATAAACAAAATGTGAAGAAAGGGTTGCCAGTGGTTATTGAGGAGCAGGGTAAGTCCCCAAAAAGAAAATTGACCGAAGACTTGGAAGTTTGTGAAGAAACTTTGTTAAATACTTGCTACCCTAATTTCATTGATGATGTTAACTTGATTAGCTGTGATAAACCTTGTATGATACATATTTTTTTTGGTGCGAATGAAAGAACCCATGTTTTGCAACACCAATGCCGAGTTCGCACTCGCAGTTGGTTCTGTGGATAATATCGTTGCGTTTGGAACCGTCACTGAAATCAATGTCGATGCCACAGACCAAAAGAACCGTAGCGTTCTAGATGCACAATATGGTTCTCTATATTGATCAATCAAATGGTTTAGTTCTCTATATTGATGCACAGATGTGGAATTAGCTAAAATAGCTTCTAATTTGACCAAACGGTATGAACAAGGGAAGCCTGATCAGATTTTCTTGGTGCCGTATAACTCAAGGTATGCACAGTATGGTTCTCTATATTGATCAATCGAATTTTATACTTGATTCATGCCCTATATACTTTGTTATGAATGCTGAGTGGAATTTTCAATGTTAGTAACCATTGGTCTTTGACGGTCGTGAATCCCACCAAAAAAGTGTGCATTTGATGGATCCATTGAGAGGATGATTGTGCGGTGAAGAATGGATGAATATTATGAATAGGTATGTGCAATTGCTATTTTATATTCTGACTTTTCGAGTGGTTTGGTGGTTTACATTTGTTTACTTTGCAGCTCCATTGCAATTTACAATCAGGACAAAGTGAAAGGCAAAAAGAAAGTTCGATGAGCGCCTTGTTTGGTGCGTACTCCATATTTCTCAAGTCTGATGACTTTTCTTCCTCAAAATGAATGATTAAATTATATGTTTACTTAACATCTATGCATGCTTTAGAGAGCTCCGAAACAGAGAGGTCGATTGACATGTGGATTGTGGGTTATACGCTACGTGAAAGACATCGTGGGGGACAAGAATCAACTATGGGCTGCTAAGGTAATAATGTCAATGTTGTATTTTAGTTAGGCATATATCGAGATCCATTCCAAGTAAAGTTATCCTCTACATTTCCTATTTGTTGCACTGGGAGAAGGATCTAAACAATACCTTTTCCCAAAAGGATATTGATATCGTTCAGGTGGAGTGGGCTATGTATGTCTCAAGTTTGCCGAATCATAGTTTCTGAATTCTATATATACCTTCTATTATATTATGTAAATATATGCACCCTGCATTTGAACCCTGGTTATTTAGCTTTGCCAATATTGGTTTTGTTGTATTTTGTGTATCAATGGGTTCGGTCGCATAGTTTATTTAGTTGGTGTTGAATTGTTGCTTGTGTAATATGTATTTGAATTTGGTGTCGATGTTGGTTTTGTTTAATATTGTATTTAGTAGAAATGTGAACTGCTTTGTGTTATCTGAACTGCTTTGTGTCGTTTCATTTAAGAAAGAACAACACATACAAAAATTTATTTGTGATATCTTAACTACTTTTAAACAAAATTTATCTGTTGTAAGAAGCCGATTGTAATAATTAGTAGAAATGTGGATTTCGTTATGATTATAAAAAAATGTTATTTTATTAACCTTAATATAACATATAATATTCATCTCTACTATTTGTAAAATAAAAACAACACATTAGAAAATATACGACTTTGTTTTTATCAGTTGTGTTAGCTATTATAAGATGAGGCATATTTGTGGTCTGATGTGCAATGAGCAGCATGTGATTTAATGATGGATATATATGCGAAAAGACAATGGAACATATCTATTGTGTGATTCGTTTTTTCTAATATCGTACATTTTTTATTTCTGACCAATTGTAATTTATTTACTGCATTGTTATCGTAGTTTGTCCGCTTTGTTATGCTAAAGTTGAGAATAATGTAAGTACAATTAGTGATGTGTATCTTTTGCTTCTAACTTTGGAATTTTTATGTATCTAGTAAAATTTCACTATTTATAGCGTCCTAATCGATTAATATATAAAGGAAATGAAAAGGGTTGGTTGAAATCCAAAGTTCATATAGGATTGCCATAAAGCTTTGAGGGTATAAGCCTATTTCTTAGTAAAATGAGCGATTCTTTATAGAAAAAGAAAATCCATAGAATAGAAGACCGTATATGATAATGTTATATGGTTATTTCTGATTCTATAGCATATATAAGTGGAAAAACTTCAATAACTATGTTCTAGCGTTTATAAATTCAGGACTAACCCTCTATTCTCTTCTCATATTTTTTCTAAAAGCAGCAGCGAAGCTCTGCCATTTTCTCTTCTCCACTATTTTCTAAATTATAAAATAAAATATTATATTTGTATATATACAGATTGGAGAAGAATAAAAATCAAATAAGAGAAGAAGAAGAGCGAATCAACACTACGCGGTAATGAGAATATATATATATGTATGTATGTATGTATTTTTCTCCCAATCCCTATTTCTTTTCTCAAATCTATAATTCTATTGTATGTATGTACCCATTTTATACATATTTCTCATATTACAAAGGATTTGGGGATGAATTTAAGGTTCTACTTTAGATATGGAGATTTGATCGCTTTTTTAAAAGGTGAGTGAGAAATTTTATATATTGTTTATGATTTTAAAACTATTCTGTTAACATACGTTTGACTTTATGCCCAAATCTATTTTATTTTTGGATTGTAGGCTTAAGTTAATGTAGAAAACTATTGCTTACATGTTTTTGTTACTTTGAAATGTGTTTACACCTAAATCTGGAAACCGGTCCCAAAGATTTTAGAATTTGAATATTGTATATTTTATTCTAGATCTGTACTTGGGTGTAAAATAAGATTTCTGGATTATTGTCCAATTTGTAATATGTTGTGGATTTTTCATATTTTAATTTATGGGAAGAACATCCGTTTAATTTTTATAAATTTGTTTACTTTTTCCACTTTCTATTCAAAAGGGTGAAGTTTGATTTAGCAAGGAGTAACCACAAACAAAAACGGAAGAGATGTGTAAAGTACAGATTTATTCTCCATAATTTACTATCGATTCCAATAATAATTTTTTTTACCCATTCCTTGTAATTTCAAATGGATTTAACCTTCTCCTTTTGTGTTAAACCAATTTATGAAAATCATAGCGAAAAATCTTCCTAAGGAATTTAATTCTAGTAAATTAAATATGGAAAATATTTTCTAGTTACATATTTATGACTAGAATATATTTGGTTAAGAATATGTAGCTTTATTAGGTAGTTTATGAGTATTTATCACATTAATAAAGAAGAACGACATTTATTCGTACGTTATGTATGCGTAACATTCATTAGTTATTATTATATTTAGGAAAGCAAATAGTTATGATTATGAAATGTAGTAATTCCTATTAATGGGCAATAAAATATGAACTGCCATAATTAATAGGAAATAAAAGATTGTAACCTTAATTAGTGCGCAAATATTGGGAAATAATGATAGATTTAGATTAGGGGTTACAATTGGTTAGTATGAGAATTAATGATTATAACTCCAATTAATGGGCAACTAATGAAAATGAATTTAGAAGTCACAATTAATAGGGATAAATGGATTGATGAAACCGATAAAAATGGAATAGATATAAAATGGTTACTAATTTGAAATAAGTAATTATACATAAATTTCATAGGAAATGTCCACTAGTATTTTATGGAAAAATTGATATTTATGAGCATTAAAAAGGGATTTATGAGAAGATAAGTATTTAAGGTAAATCTTATTGCCTTAAGTAAAAAGGGGAATTAGTAAGCTAAGACTAGTGTCTACCTAAGATAATATAAGTAAAGACTTAGAATGGTTATTTAGGCTTAGTAGGTTAGTGATGCGACGTTAGTAAAGTCACTCGATGGAGGACTGCTCTTCCCTTTGAGGCTATCAACAGTCGGGTGCACTTACTACCAATGTGATATATCACTAATCCTAGAACCCATGACGGCATGGGAGATTGGACCTGCTTTTTTAATTGAAAAGTATTAAATGGTCCAAAATTAGAATTATGAGTGGTGAGGGATATCTCCATAGAGGTTTGCTTTTGATTTGAGGTATCAAGTCACCATAGGGTCTGCCTCTCTCCTAAAAGGAAGTGTTAAGTAACCTAGTGAGATTCCAAATAAATATGGATGCCTCTAAAAAGGTTTACTTTAGTGTTGAGATATTAAGTGGCTATTGCAAGGCCTATCTTCCTACCGAAATAAGTAACTTAACAAGAGTGATGATGAATATCTCATGAAGAGTTCACTTCAGGTTTGAAGTACTAAGTGATTGGTCTACGGTTCGCCTCTCTTCTATAAAAGAAGTATTAAGTAGCCCAGCAAGATTTCCATGCAATGCCAGGTAGACATGATTAGTGAGGAGTCTGTCTTGAGGTTAGGTATTAAATGGGAAAGGCCTACCTGTAAATAGGTACTAAATGGTTGGAGGCCTTCCTAGTCCTTGTCAACGAGGTATTAAGTAGCTTGCGTACGGTCTCTCACATTACTAAGACTTTAATAATGATAGATGCGCTAGAAGTATACTGTTATAAATTACAAAGCTATATATAGTGGTCAAAGGTCTCTGTAGCTAGGACCAATAGGCCAATAATGACGACGCTAGAAGTACACCTTGGGAATACTTTTTAAATGACGGGATCTACGTCGATTGAGGTCTTAAATGGTAGAGTATGCCTATTTCTCTCTTAAAAGTATTATGTAGTAATAGTAGACGCCCACTTCAAATAAAATGTATTAAATGGAAAATGGCTATGGAAGTATTGGGTGGCTGATAATGCTTCGTTAGTATTTTGTACATTGGGAATGGGTAGGTAAGTAATCATGTGTGCAATGGAAGTTTAGATTAGAATTTCTAACTTTAATAGACATAACAATTAAACGGAAACCAATCAGTATAATTTATATTAGGGATAGTTTGTAGATTTTCCCATCACTAGAACATTGTTCTGAACGCCTCCTCATTACAATCCATAGGATAAATTTAAAAGAATAGGTCATTAGAGCTGGATGAGTTTAATTGTGGAGAAGTATCCTTTTCTCTCATGCTCGATGCTGATATGATAATCTGCTATCCAAGGAATGCCATTCATTCCAAGGTAGTAGTCATAATCAATATTCTTATCCTATTATTGTTTCCGCTTTGAATTTAGATTTAAATCAATCTCTTATAATGTTGCTTATTTGCAGGTACCAAATCCAACAATCAGTGCTTTGATGGACTTAGGTTTCAAAAAAATTCAAAATATAAGCCCATTAAGGTTTAGGTTGTTACATTTGGAATCAGAGCTTAGTTTACTAGACTAGATGAATTAAGATAAATTAAGAGAACATATTTGTACTTTCCTATCTAGTATTACTATATTTTTACCTTAGATTCTAAGAATTCCGACTATAGAAGTAGTTGTAGTTCTATTCCGAAGGAATGGGCAAAGCAACCATGGGTTGCAAATTTCTTAGAGTTAAGATTTTCACACTAACTCCAAATTACCCTACGGAGTGTTGGCGATGTGTAAGGCGGTGTTGATAAAGAGCATGAGTACGAAAAATAGCCGAATCCTGGAGAAGGGAGGTGTTCAATTTGTTGGTTGAGATTATAGCTATCATATTATTTTGGATTTTGATCAAGAGTTCCAATCGGAGACACACATTTATTCCAGATGGGCAGAAAATTAGAGTATGTAAGTCGCAATTGTCTGAATGCAACTTTTTGCTAGGGGGCATTCACTGATCACCTCTTTGATTGCAAATCAGATTTTTATTTGAATAATTAATGTCCAAAGGTGGAATCAAACCCAGGTGGCAAAGGAAGAAATACAATGTTCCAACCATTACAATACAAGCATTTACTAGAGTTTTGCCACCAAGGTTAGTTGAGATATCAAAGAAGTGAAAAATTGAAAAGAAAAGGAAAAAAAGAAAACTAAAATAACATGTAGCAACGAGACTCGAACACAACATAGAAAACTTGGAGCGCACGTCCTTCACCATCCTACTACTACCACTATTGCTTATAACTTAGTTTGTCATGTTACACTACACGCAGGAAACAAAATAGTTAAAAATAATGTGTGCTAGGATTCGAAATCAGGTTGCAAGGGAGATTTCTGCACGTTAATACTAGTGCGCCACACCAACTTTTGAATAAATGGAAGCTATCCATTATATGTATACAGGTTTCCCAGAAGTTGCATGCATCCCTCCACTTCGATAGTTGCTTCTCTTCAACAATGGTGAATCCAAAAGATTGCACCCATATATTAGCATCCTTATAATATCTATAAATACTCCTAATCATTCCAAAACATATACATAATCCTATGCTCTCAAATTACTTCCATATTGCTTTCTGAAAGTCATAAATTCTATATTCTTTCCAAAAGAAAACTTAGATCGATGCTCTTTCACTCCATAACATTTGGATATGGTCCTAATTCACTTCCTAGCCTCTGCACACTAATTCTGCATCATTTTTAAAGGTTATAAAAGCTGTGCTCTAGTTCGGCTACTCAGTGTATTGAAGACACAATATATATTCAAGTTATATCTTTGTAAAAGAAAAGATTGAAGTTCTGTTTGGTTGTTTAGGTGGAGTCTATAAACCTATTCCTTCGGATGAAGGGAGGGTGTTGATAATGAAATTCCTAAGAGGTGCTTAGGTACTGGAAGTAGGATGGGGGGTCTGAACCAATATAAAATCGACTGTGTTATCTACTATTTATTTCCGCTGCATTTACATTGTTCACAGTTGTTGGCCATCTTTGATCCTGTGTATAGTGACCAACATAAAGGTGCATATACTTAGCTCAGTGATTCTTCGGTTTATAAAATTGAGGTTTTTAAAATCTTCTCTCCTTAAGGTACAGACAGAATATGAATGACATTAAATTTCATTGGGGCATGTAGTTTGAAGTGTTGCTTACCACCAACTATTTGAAGAAATATTTCTATTCGAAGTAGGCAGGAAATAACAGCTAGAATATTTTTTTGGTTTTTGAAATTGTTGTTGGTAATAGCAGTTTTGTTGGGACTACTATGAATTACTGGAGCATGGTTTGGGACTAGGCGGTAGGCTTTGACACCGCCGTGATGAGGACAGGAATTTTTCGGATCGTGTCGAATTGAAGGAGATGACACGAAACAATTATTATTATTTAATCCGACCCTAACTGGGCCAAGGTTTAATTAGCGCCTAAAGCCCGTCTAATAGTTGACCACCTAGCGGTAAACCTAGAGTTTAACGAGTTTTGGCACTACTTGAACTTGGAACGAGACTATAAAAGTCGCGTCTGAATTCCCCAGTTGACTTCTTTTATTCCTCCTTCCTCAATAAGCCGAACCCAATCTCCATCCTTATCCTCTTCTAAGTATCAGCCTCTCACTTACGTTCCTCCATTAGGCGACGCCGTTTTCCCTTAGGACCAACAACCTTGCCACCCCATCGTGCTGGTTTTGCACGTTAGATCTCACCCCATCACCACTCTAGATCTAAACCCTATTTCCTCCCTCATTCTATTTCTTAGACCAAGGCACCTTTCTGCACTATCGGTTTTTCCTCACACCATAATGGTCTTAACCCACAAGAGGCCACATGGCTGGACCGAAATGAGTAGAACGTTTCGCCGCTTTTCGGATGGAAGAGCTATTCATCGCTGTAAGATTTAGAATGATACTCTGCTTTGAGACCTTTGAGCATGAATGTTACTCAAGATGCATCTGCCTTTTTAATTTTCTGTTGGCGTCGAATCTCGATGAGGGCAACATTTTGATTCATTCTATTTGACAAGTAATCGATTATGCTTAACACTAATAAATCGATGAAGTAATCTTATCTATTTTTCAGAGTTAAGATTGATGTCGAGTAAGGACGGAGCAATAGATCTCTAACCTATCGGTCTTCCCTCTTAATCAAGAAATAGGTAAGTGGAAAACATCGAAAAAATGTTAATTGAGTTGATTCCATATTGTTTATGGAAATCATTGACACTATACTTAACAGTAAAAGCCAATGAAATAGACTTATCTATTTACGAGGTTCAAGACTAAAGTGTCCAAGCAAGGCTTAGAGCAACCTGTGCCCAAACTTACTTGGCTTCGCTCTTAGGCAAGGAATAGTTAAGTTGAAATGTCACAAACGAGTTAAGCATATGAATCATGATTTGTATAAGCAATTATTTTTTAGAATTTGATTGTTAACTAGTCTATACTAAACTTAACTGAATACGAACTTAGAAATTTAAAGGGGTGTTTTAAAGTAAATCGAAAGCATAAAAACGATTTT
Source organism: Allium cepa (assembly GCA_030765085.1). NCBI lineage: Eukaryota > Viridiplantae > Streptophyta > Magnoliopsida > Asparagales > Amaryllidaceae > Allium > Allium cepa. The sequence goes on from CM060931.1 coordinate 614,385,612, forward strand.
AGGTTTATAGTATCAATGTTTATGCAACATCTATTTTAATCCATTTAACCATACTTTTGAAAAATAATTGGATCTCTAAAATGGAGTTGTAAAGATAACGGGATAGTAAAGTGGTTTTGAGTTTGTCGTAAATAACGTTTTAGTGACATTTGTTTTTAAATCCTTGGATAACATTTTAAAAGTGTTAAAGTATAGTTAAATAAGTTTGAAAAATACTTGGATCTTTAAAATAAAAGTTTGTAAAGATAGTAATAAGTAGGGAAATGGTTTGGGTTTATTTTGACAATGTGTTATTCACATTCAACATTAACCTTTTTTTGATTATACATAGAAATGTAAATAAATCTTGAAAAGAATGTTTTAAAGATAAGCAGAAGCAAAATGGTTTTGGGTTTGTAGTGACAATGCTTAAGTAACATTCTTCTTGAACCTTTTCGAATGGATTTGTGAAAGTACTTATATCCTTAAAATGGATATTTTATAGGAAGTAACAAGTAATGGAATCTTCTGGGAAGATATAGTAAAAGTAGAAGTTTATTTGGTAAATGAAGTTTACTAATAAAGGAGTTTTAATGAACAAAAGGAATGATTAAATGAAAGGGATTAGGAGTTTCTTAAGTAACTTAATCATAGTTTGTGTGGCTTGATTATGTTTTGGATGATGATTGTGTTTTGTGTGTTTATTTTATTAAAGGTAACCTATACTTTATTTCCATTTATAAACGTCCATCTTAAGCTAAATAGTTGATTAGTCGACTGTCGAACTTGACCTAATACTGACTTAGGAAGTTATCGAAAGGCTTCAAGATTTCGTATTAATGAGAACCCCTAGGGAGGAGCACTGGTAAGAAACGTCTCTAGCTTTCACTTAGTTCTAAAAGAAGCGGAATTGATTTTACCAAAAATCCATTGATTGGTTATGAAGAGTCCAGAATCGGCAAGTGTTCTACTTAACAAATAACACTTCAAAACTAGTATGAGAGTTCTGTGTTTTGGAAGCGATCGAAGAAAGGGGACCTATATGGAGATTCGAGATCTGTTTAAGATGCTCGAACACATGTAAATGTTTGTGATCTGTTCAGGATGTGGGAGCCATGTGTGATTCCAAAATCTGTTGAGATATGGGAATCTATGTATGATTTCGACATCTATTCGAGATGTGAGGAATCCACTTAGGAATTCGTATGTTGATCGAGTGATAATGACTCGTATGAAAGATGCTGAGTAGCCGCAACCTCGAAAATGACTAAAACTAGAGTAGGGTGCATAATCATGGGTTTAGCTTACCTACGAGGGTATATCAACTCCAGATCTAGAGTATGCTTATCAATATGTTGCGCACGGGGTTTTTTGAAATTTGGTGCAAGAATTTCATCATTGGGCCAGTTATGTTTGTCTTAGAGTGTATCCTAACTAGAGATATACGATGCTCGGAAGGAATTTTCTGATCCTAATCATGGAGTTTGGATTCGGTTAGATCTGAGGAGAGATCCACCGAAATCCTTACACCTATGCGAACGTGCCTTATCCTTATTGATTGTATACCTTTTATTATAGTGGCATTCACATGGTAGCTATTTTTTATGATTTATGTGCTACACTCAAGGAATTATATATCATATCAGTATATATTAAACCTAATGAATGGTTGGTTTCTTTGAGGGAAAAACCGTTGTGGGAATCCGTATGGTCTCAATGGTTATTGTTACTTGTCACTCATATTTCTTGTGTTTCTCAAGCTGATCTACCAAACTGATCGGGGTTTTATTTTCTTAATCTCGAGTCAGCCCATATATGTTCTAGACTTAGCCGTGGATATTTTGGAGCTTATGGAGAAGAGTTGGAGTTATACCTATTGGGTTATTTATTTCCGCTGCATTACTTTGTGTGTATCATTAGCATTTGTAAGGACATGTTATTATAACTGTCCAGGCCGATTATAGTAACTCAAAAAACATTGTATCTTAGGAATGACAGTTTATATTGTCTTTTGATATTACATATGACCGTTCTATTGTGGGATTCTGATATTGTGTTCCTTATTTCTTGTTTTATATTGTTTTCTTTTATTTACCCTAACAATTCATCTTTTCAAAACTTGAGTGCTCCGCACAAGTATATCGTGGATGTATTAGTATCGACATTCGAGGGTCCTAAAGGCGGGTCGTTACATCATTCATTCAAGTGTCAGAAAAATTAATTGTTAAGGGTAAAAGAAAATGAAGATAGAACAAAATCTCACATGAATGGAATAATTTAAAATATCAATAATCTTTACGACACAAAATTTGAAATACATATATCAGAGTCTAATCTAAGCTCAGCCTGGACAGTTATAAACACTTGTCCTTACATATGCTAAAAAACAACAAATAATGAAACAAATGCGGCGTGAATATAACATACGTCCATGCGTTGATTAAGATCTCTAACTCTTCTCTGGAAACTACAAGTGTAACGACCCGATATTTTCAACCATTCGCATCCACACATGTCGGACTTGAATTGCTCAAAATACCCCGTTGTAAATAAAATTTGGCAAATCTCATAATATACAGTAAATAAATAATCACAGATCACAGACACAGAGTATAATAATAATGCAGTGGAATTGAAAGAGATAGTAGTTCACGAAGCTACTATATAAAAATAAGGTGGATCAGAGTTAAACAAGATACAAAAGAAGAGTAACAAGACACATCAGGTATAAATCAGAATACATCAGTGAAATCACTGGATACTGGAAGCAAAATAGATGACCGGATCTTCAAGGAAAACTCCAACTCTAAAGGTGAGTCTTGAATGTTGAATCACTCAGTTTGACTCGAGCGTAAAGCAAAACAAAAAACACTCGAGTCAGGACATAAATACTTATTAACTGTAAATCAACTCAAGTGAACAGTAACGAAATGCATCGGTAACTTAAAGGATGCTGGGGACCTCCCATCCTTTAAGGATCTGTGAAACTATTTACTATGTAGTAATATTGCGCTATTACAATAATGTCTACAATAAAATAAAATTACTTTAAAATAACGTTAAGGGGTTACCCATATAGCCCTTAACATGTAATAATGCCAGTAGTCTATACAGTACCTGCATATCTCCTGATCGGGAGACTATGAGAAGATACTCCATAGGTATGACACAAATAGAAACTCGTAGTAAGGCATGCTATGGTAGGTGACATGGCACACGAGGCAATGCCAGGGTAGATATACCAATTATGCACACGAGCTGGTGGTAACGTAGCAACCACATATGCCCACCTTAGAAAACTCTCCCAAATCAAAATCGGAGGATGGCCATCAAATCAACCACAAGAAAGAGTATATTATCGAAGAAGTGTGTCCGACCAGAGGAGCTACCCCTTTTGGCCCGAGATCGCTCATGTTTTAGCCACCTTATGCCAACTCATGGGAGTGGGTCCATGTAATATACCTCAAGAACGTCACCACCATCCTACTTCATTCTGAAATCTCCACCACTTACACGGTTGTTAAAGTGGTTTTCGGAGTTGGCAGAGAGTATGACAACTTCCGATCCCGGTCTCTTTAACAACCAAACGTTATTGTAACGCCGTGGTCATTTCAAAATAGTTTATAATTCAAAAATCATTTCATTTCCAAACTATACTCCTTTCAAAAATCATAATACTTTGAAAGTTATAACTCTTTCGAAACCAAAATACTTGAAATCATTACACTTTGAAAATCATAACCTTTCGAAACACAAATTTCCAATTTAACTCAATTCAAACCGTCAGTTCAATTCAATTCAGTTTCCCAACAAAACATTTCAAATCTTATCAGCTTCAAATACAGATTAATCCAAAAAATAAACTATTCATTTTTTAATATATTTTAAAGCTTTAATATACCATATTTCAAAAATAATTTTATAATTTCATATATATCAAATTTAACTTCATTATTACTTAGTTTAGAAATATTCATTTCATAAATCCAATATTATTTAAATAAACTCAATATCCTTTGATTCTAATATAAACTTCAACTATTCATTTATCAAAATCAAATATCATTTCAAATTCACATTCTTTATCAAAATAAAGGTTAAATCATTTCCAAACCATTTCAATCATCAAAATATCATATTCTTTCAAAACCTCATTATCAAATCATTATTTGAATTCAAATTCAAATATTCAATTTAAAAATATCATTTTTATATTAAATAAGCTATTCATTTATTATTTCAAGTATCATTACAAAACACATTTCAAATTCCATTCAAAAATTCATTCATCTCAATACATTTCATTCCGTTTAAAACATAACCAAGTAAACCATATTTAAATTCAAATTCAATTTAAATTCCTTAAAATTCAAATTTAAATATTAAATTATATTCAAAACTCCTTAAATTTCACAAATAATCAATTTCCAAAAGTTAAATCATTATCACTTTAAAATATAACTCAATCAGTGTTAAAATCTATAACATTTCAAATATTGTCAAATTTAGCAACGAAAGCTTTTAAAAAGTGCAACCGTAGCTTATAGTTTCCAAAATAGTTTAGTTCAAGAATAACGGCATTATAAAATGCCGTAATAGATATTTAGTTATTTCAAACATAGTTAAGTTCAAAACAACAGCATTTTAAAGTGCTGTCATAAAACTACAGCATTTTTGGGAAATGTTGTAAACAAAATTCCAGATTTTATTATAACTTTCAGAAACATTTAAAACTTCAATTTTTGTTATTTTTAATTTATAAGTCATATTTCTTGACTTAAAATTTTCACATTTAAATAAATTTAACATATGATTTATCATAATAAAATTTTAAAAATCAAATATCCAATTAAAAATTCAATTCATTTGTTATGTCAAAATTTCACTGTTTATTTACTTATAAAATTTAAAAAAAAATTAACATTTTACTTCAAATATCATTTCAAAACTTTAAATTAAATTCCCATTATTTACATACATTTAAAATTAAAATTTAAAGTCAAAATTCACATTTACTTCAAATTTACATACTTAAATTCACAAATTTAAAACTAAATATTTAGCCTTCTCAAAACCATAAAAAATATATTTTTAAATCAAATTTCATACTTTTAAAAAATACATATCTTAATAAAAAATAATTTATAAATATACCACGGAGTCTGTATATATAATTTTCTAACCTAGGTCAAGTGATACAGATATATATCATTTCAATCCGCGATTTAAAAAGAAAAACTAGGTTCTATCATTTCAAACCCACAATCCCAAGTTAATAAAAATACATACAAATCGCTCAGGCATATCATTTCTGCCCATAACGGTTTTTCCCTATTCTAAAGTCCGTTCGGGTATGTATCATTTCAACCCATAGTGATTCTATTCTAACAGGAAACTTGAAGAGTGAATATGTGCATAAACAATTATACTAACATGTCAATGTCAAAATATAATGTCATATATCAGATGTCAGGTGATAATTAACAAAGTAAACATGGTAATAACATGGCATAGCAAATCATATAATCATCATTTACTTGCATAAGAATTTTAAATTACTAAACACTTGTCATCGATTCACTAATTCATAAGTAAAATGCAGAGTGAGAAAGACTCACTTTTTCAAGCTAAAGACCAAAACAACACACAAGCACGATTCCAAGGGCACGACAAGCACGATTTGATTTGAATGAATGGAGAGCCTAGATGATTATCTTGTATACAATAATTAAAACAAGACATTATAAACATATATATACAATGCAAATTTTTTAAATTGAAACGATGTTGAAATTGGAATCAACAAAAGACATTACCAAGCCTTGAAATCAAAATTGCTTGACCTACTCTCAACATGGGCTCGGCCATACATGCCATAGGCTCGGCCATGATCAGGTCTAGACCTAAAATGCTTGGCTATGGTCAGGTTAGAGGAAGACAAAGCAAGGTAGGTGAAAAGGTAGAAGTTATAACATGGACTACAAGGGTCTAAGTCATAAAGGAGGAATTTTTTGTGCATGATAGTCTCGGCCTTTGTCATGTTTGGCTCAACAATGGTCAGGTAAAGGTCAGGTCAGAGGAAAGGGGACGGCCATAGGTGGTGGTCGTGGCTACAAATGAAGGGAATGGTGAAGATAGGCTTGGCTGTAGTTTTTAAGGAGTTTGTGCAAATTTTATGGAGCTATCATCATCAAGTGGTCATGCTTGACTTTTTTTTAGAGGAGGGTCTAACGGCTTCTGGAGATGGAGGAGGTGATGGTGGAGCTGATGGTGGAGAGGCTAGGCCAAGCAAAGCTAGGAGAAGAGGCAAGATAAAATCATTTAAAAGAGGAGAAAAGGGTAAAGCCATTAGCATTTTCTTTGTTTTTTTCTTTGGATAAAGTGGCCGTGAGTTTTAGGAGATGAGAAAAGGATTTCACGTGAAAAGTAAAGAAGAGATGTGTTTGCGTCAGAATTGACCACAAACACCCAATATCGGGAATGCACCCGTTTATGAACACAAACCAGCAACAATCAATTATAGAACTCAGATCTAAGCAATAACAATCACAATAATTCACAAATAACAATCACAAACACAGGATTTATAGTGGTTCGGCGATCATGCCTACGTCCACTTTGAAGTTTATGTCTTTATTGATGTTCACTTGATGATTTCAATTGACTACAGCAGATTACAACTGATGATAGCTTTCAAATCTGATTACAACAGTGATGATGAAATATGGAATTGAATCCGGCAGAGTCTCGAAGTTCAATGGCGGAAGATCCCCTTTTCTGAAGGCTTCAGGGTGCTATTTCTAGGCGTAGGATGCCCAGATCTTGCTCAAACTTCGGGAGACTTTTTCTGGCATGTGAGTGGGCCCACGCGACCGATCCCACCAAGTTTTGACTCGATCTGAGATCGATACGAAGTGATTTCGAATCCATCAAAAAATGATCCAATCGAGTTGAAACTTGGCAGGAACAATCTATACCTTGTATGGAAGCTACTGTGAAAATTTCGTTGCATTTGGATCAGTGGTTTAGGAGATATGATCGATTCAAGTTGTGGTTTTTCGTGCGAGCTGTTGCGTTCGAACCCATCACTTCGAATCCATTCCCTTCGACTCGATCGGTCACATGGATCTCTGGTGACGTAGCGCGCACTCCTCGCATCGATCCTGTTTTATCTCCGAGTTGACCGCTTCGCACCCATGGATTTCGCCTCGTTCGTATCGTGTGCCACGACCCAGTTCGCATCAATGGATTCGAAATGGATCGATACGAAGGGGATCAAGACGAGCCGATTGGATTCGAACATTGCAGAATTTGTGGATACGAAGGAATGATATGGCATTCTTGATGGATGCGAGGATGATCGATACGAAGTAGGGTATATGGTGATGGATTCGAAGTGCTCCGGACTCGATGGATACGAAACAGTGCTCAGGGGATGCCCATGTGATGGATTCGAACCGATCGATTCGAAGTGATCAATATCATGCCTGATCGGTTCGAACTCGATCGACTCGAAGCGTATGCAAACCGATGGATTCGAACTGGATGGATACGAATCCTATGGGTTCGAAGTGAGCATCTCCTCCTCTTTTCGATGGGTTCGAACGACACTCTTTGGCTAGCTTGCATCGATCATATCTTGTTCATATGACCTCCGATTAACCTGAAATTTGGAATGCTGGCTCCCATGACTTTGCTTGCCGTGTCCTATCAGTTGAAGCCTGATCCGGGCTCGGACAAAATTCATCGATATCCATAGCGAAGTGAAGTACAACCATCTCTGAGGTGACCCGTCTTTTGTTTTTGACCTATCTTTTGGTATCACGGCTTTGCCAAAAAGCGGGATAACATTTTCCCCCCAAAATATGCCTTGCGGTAGGAAGGCGTGTTTTGTAATGCCATGATCTGGATGTTCATATCCTGTTTTGTGAGGAATTTACAGTTTTATGCGACCTCAAATAACGACCGTACGGGATCGGGATATTTGAGATGAAGTGCGACCGTTCATGGTCAAGCGCCTGACTTCAAATGACGATCATTCGGGATCGAGCCATTTGACGTGAAGTGCGACCGTGCGCGGTCAAGTGGCGGACCTCAAATGACGACCGTTCGCGATCGAGCCATTTGAGGTGAGATGAGTTGTGCCGTTCGGGGCGAGTCGTGCCGTTCGAGGCGAATTGTGACCGTTAGAGGTCGGGTGCCGTTCGTGGCGAGTTGTGACTGTTCGAAGTCGGGTGTCGTTCGTGGCGAGTTGTGATCATTCGCGATCGTGTGTCGTTCGAGGCGAGAAAGTGTGCCCGGGAGGGCTTGGTATTATCGATACCAGGCTCACGTTTGCGTGGGTCCCTGGATCGTTTGTCAGGGCGGCTTATCGCCATCTCAGAGCATGCCTAAGGACCGTTCGTGACCTCGTACATGTGTAAGTAGCTTAGCCATTTCAGAATTGTCAGAATCAAATATCTATTCAACAGATGAATTTTAAAACAGAAATGTCCAAACAAACCAAGTTCAAATGTCCAAGTCAACCCGAAACAAAAGCAAAGCAAAGATGTCAAAGTGTAAGTTCCTACTACGAAACAATCAACGATCATTCAGAGCATGCCTAGAGAACGTTCGCGATCTCGTACATGTGTAAATGATTTAATTGTGTTAGTGGAAGATTACGACTTGTTCATCGTTATCTTAATTAATTGATAACCAAACGATGTCCTGGTTCAGGGTCGCCCCTAGCCGATGTAGACGGTGGTCGCTCTGGCTCTACCGCTGGGGCTCGTCTCCTCACATACTGAAGTAGCATACCATTCCTGATGTGTCCTTCTACCTCATCCTTTAGATGCCTACAGTCGTTAGTGTTATGACCGTTCAGCTCGTGGAATAAGCAATATCTGTCTGATTTTCTCTCGTCAGCAGTGGGGCCCCTTCGTATTGGCTTACGGTATGGAACTTGCCCTTGCGTATCTCTATTCGCTCCAAACTCTCATTCAGCTCTGAATAGGTGGTGAATCGCGGCTCCCTCCATTGCCGCTTTGACCAGTCCCCGTCATACTCGGTCTTTCTTTTACCTTTATCCTTGTCTGAGTCCTTTTCGAGAGGCTTTTTGTCTTTAAGCGCATAAACTTCTATCTCCTCTCCTTCTTCTCTTTCTGCACTCGCATCCTCTAATCGTAAAAACTTTTCTGCCTCATGATAGAATTCTCCTAGATCCACGGGTGGATCCTTAGTTAATGAATTTTTGAACTCTGTTCCGTCAGCTATCCCGGACACAGCCGCCATCATAACCATGGATGGATCTGGTCGATCCACCGAAGCTGCTGCCGCATTAAATCGCATTAGGTAACTCCTCAAAGTCTCTCCGGCTTTCTGCTTTAAAGTTGCCAAAGTCATCACATTCTTGGGTCTTGTAATGTGAATCCTGAATTGCCGCATAAATCTCTCAATTAAATCATTCCATGTTCGATGGATCCACTCTCTAATTGTCTAAACCACAATGCTGCAATATCCGCCAAGTACAATGGAAAGTACCGGGCCATAACCTCCTCTGATGCCCCCAGCACTTCCTTATGCCTCATATACTTCGTTAGATGAACCGTGGGGTCCGTTCTCCCGTCATACATGTCCAACGATGGTAACTTGAAATCCGGTGGGTTCCTAGCTCGTCTGATTGCTGGAGTAAAAGGACTCCTATTAACATCCTCCAAATCTTTGTTTACCAAACCGCCTCTCATAGCTCTTCTAACCATCTCCGCCAACCTGTCATTGTCTCCGAGATGCAATCTTCGTTCATTACTTTCGACCTGCCCCCCGAGTCCACGAGGGAATTCTGGGATCTGCCCCCTTGACTGAGCGTTCACTCCTCTGCTACTCCCGGGCTGCACAGATGCTCCTCTCTCTCTCTCTCCGAAATCGGATCAACGTTCTCCATGGGTGCGCCTCCTAATCCAGGTGCTATGCCGGATGGTCCTGCTCCGTTCTGTACTCCATCCGCTTCTCTATTCTGTGCTCCAAGTTGTCCTATCTGTTGAAATAAACTCTGGATTAGCTCCTCTTGTTTCTTCATCATTGTCTCCATCTCGTCCCTAGTGATGAAGATCGCGGTTGATTCGCTCCTGAAGAAGACTCTTGACTTCCTTGGTGTTCACTTCTCTCTGGCCTTTGTTTCTTACTTGTTTGTCTCGTCATAATTTCTTAAATCTGAACTTTCAAACTTTCTGAATCAACTTCTAATTAGTAGAACTCCTGAATTAGCCTTCTCAGTGAAAGCACCAAAATGTTTGCGTCAGAATTGACCACAAACACCCAATATCGGGAATGCACCCGTTTATGAACACAAACCAACAACAATCAATTATAGAACTCAGATCTAAGCAATAACAATCACAATAATTCACAAATAACAATCACAAACACAGGATTTATAGTGGTTCGGCGATCTTGCCTACGTCCACTTTGAAGTTTATGTCTTTATTGATGTTCACTTGATGATTTCAATTGACTACAGCAGATTACAACTAATGATAGCTTTCAAATCTGATTACAACAGTGATGATGAAGTATGGAATTGAATCCGGCAGAGTCTCGACGTTCAACGGCGGAAGATCCCCTTTTCTGAAGGCTTGAGGGTGCTATTTATAGGCGTAGGATGCCCAAATCTTGCTCAAACTTCAGGAGACTTTTTCTGGCACGTGAGTGGGCCCACGCGACGGACCCTACCAAGTTTCGACTCGATCTGAGATCGATACGAAGTGATTTCGAATCCATCAAAAAATGATCCAATCGAGTTGAAACTTGGCAGGAACAATCTATACCTTGTATGGAAGCTACTGTGAAAATTTCGTTGCATTTGGATCAGTGGTTTAGGAGATATGATCGATTCAAGTTGTGGTTTTTCGTGAGAGCTGTTGCGTTCGTACCCATCACTTCGAATCCATTCCCTTCGACTCGATCGGTCACGTGGATCTCTGGTGACGTGGCGCGCACTCATCGCATCGATCCTGTTTTATCTCCGAGTTGACCGCTTCGCACCCATGGATTTCGCCTCGTTCGTATCGTGTGCCACGACCCAGTTCACATCAATGGATTCGAAATGGATCGATACGAAGGGGATCAAGACGAGCCGACTGGATTCGAACAGGGTAGAATTTATGGATACGAAGGAATGATCTGGCATTCTTGATGGATGCGACGACGATCGATATGAAGTAGGGTATATGGTGATGGATTCGAAGTGCTCCGGACTCGATGGATACGAAACAGTGCTCAGGGGATGCCCATGTGATGGATTCGAACCGATCGATTCGAAGTGACCAATATCATGCCTGATCGGTTCGAACTCGATCGACTCGAAGCGTATGCAAACCGATGGATTCGAACTGGATGGATATGAATCCTATGGGTTCGAAGTGAGCATCTCCTCCTCTTTTCGATGGGTTCGAACGACACTCTTTGGCTAACTTGCATCGATCATATCTTGTTCATACGACCTCCGATTAACCTGAAATTTGGAATGCTGGCTCCCATGACTTTTCTTGCCCTGTCCTATCAGTTGTAGCCTGATCCGGGCTCGGACAAAATTCATCGATATCCATAGCGAAGGAAGTACAACCAATCTCTGAGGTGACCCGTCTTTTGTTTTTGACCTATCTTTTGGTATCACGGCTTTTCCAAAAAGCGGGATAACAAGATGCACGGCAATGCTTAGGAGACTGTGCGGTCAAAGCATGAAAAGGTAAATTGAAAAATGAATAGGCAAAAGAAATGAAAAGACATAGAATATAAAAGGACTTTGACCCTTTGAATTTATTTTTCTTTTAAATCAAAATAAACTAAATAAAAAGTAAGTAAAATAAAAATAAAAACTGAACAAAATAAAGTAGAAAAGAAAATAAATAAATATTTTTTAGAAAATATAAAATAATTAAGAAAATAGCACAATAATTGAAACTAAGATTTAAAAATTGTAAATAAATACAATAAGCTTTGGAAAATTATAACATCACTTTAAAAATGTTTTAAAAATAAAATATATGCATAACATGACACATTACAAAAACTAGAACAAGAATTGACAAACAAAATATTATTTATATAAATTAAAATAAACAATTTTGTTAAATAAAACAATTTACATACAATATTGTAAAAAGTATAACTTTCACAATATTAATCGAATTTCAACGAAACGAAAAACAGTATTCTTGAAATTTTATTTATTTTCATAGTAAAATATAAAATTCAAAAATTCAAATATTTAAATTTTAAAATTAAAAGTCAAAGTTTGACCAGATTGACCAAAAATTCACATTTTCTAGAAATATTCAATTATTTCATGTTTGAAATTCTAATTCACATAAAAATCAAAATCTATATTTAAAATAACAAAATTTATTCATTTTAATAAATAAAATAAAGTTTTTTAAATCAGGAATTCAAATAAAATAATTAAAATATACAATTATAATAATCACAAAATACATGGTTGTTACACTCTCCCCACTCAATACTTTTCGTCCCCGAAAAGGAATGAGGTACGGGAAAGCACAAAAAAATAGAATGAAATAGGATTAAGACAAGATGAAAAGAAGATTGAAATTATACCTGATAACTGTTGTTATAGGTAAGTTTATCAAGGTGGAGATGATCTTTCCAAGTCCTCCAGAATCAAGACACAAGCATGAAAAAGATCTTCTAGAATCTGATTCTCCCTTTCCACTTGACCGACGGTCTGTGGATGGAAAGAAATGCTCAGATTCGAAAATGAGTACCGAAGATTATAGAAAGGTTTTCAAACAGACTGGTGTAAACAATAGCCTTCCCATTTTGTAGCAAGATAAGAGAAATAAGGACAACCAAAAGATAGTTTGAAAAACAAAATAAGATAATAAATTTGAAACCATGAAAATTTCAACTTGAATTCAAAATTAATTTTACATAAGTTAAATGAATCTTAACTATCACAAATTTCATTATCTTATCATCCAGTTATCTTAAATTAACAATCTCTAAAATCATGGATTTGAAAAATTGTAACAACCCTAGATTTTTGCCTATATATTTTAAATTTGACTTTATTTTATTTTATTTTATTTTTAATTATTTTTAAATTTATTTTTTTCATATATTTCACTTTTAAATATAAATGCTGATTATTAAGTGATTTATGGTTCAAAATAGTATAAATTGGATATATTACTAAAAAAGTGAATTTCTACTCAAACTGTTCAAACTTTGACTTTTAAACTTCAAATTTAAATTATTTGAAATCTTAAATTTTATCTTTTATTTTGAAAGTAGATTAAATAACTTGAAGACTGCTTTTCGTTTCGTTGGAAACGGACTTAAACCGTGAAAGTTATGTATATTTCAATATTGAGTGCAATTTGTTTATTCTGCAATTTTGTTATTTTAAATTGTATAAATTATATTTTCTTTGTCATATTTTATTTTAATTTGTATTAATATGTTATTTTATGTATATTTTTGTCTTTTAATATTATTAAGTGAGGTAAGAATTTTTCTAGAGTTAGTAGTATTTTTCTTGTAATTTCCATGCCATGTTTTCAATTTTTAAACATTTTCTTTAGTTATTTTTCTATTTTTCTCCAATTTAATTATTTATTTTGTTTTGAAAATGATAAATAAATTATTTTATTTCAAATTTTCACTTCATAATATTTTTAAAATGAAGTGGATATTTTTCCAAGACTAGTAGTGATTTATTTGTAATTTCTAGACACTGTTTTGTATTTTTAAGTAATTTCTTTCATTCTTTTTATATTTTCTTTAAAATTAATTTTTTATTTTCTTATATTTTCACTTGGTTTCAGTTTTTAAAAGTATTTTCTGATTTATTTTGTTTTTATTTGATCTTTAGAAAACGGAAATGGGAAGAGTTTAAGGCGTTTCATTTCTAGACGTTTCATTGTCCAAAAACGTTTCAAATGCCATAACCATCTCATTTATTCATATTGGCTGCCCATTTTCAGTTTTCTAGCCGTGACTTTCATCCTATTTCTCACTCAAGAAACCATTCTTTCATTTTATTCATGGCTTCAAACATTTTGGGTAATGTCTTCCTCTTATTTTCTTCATTTTCTTCCTATTTTCTTATGTATTTTTGCCTTGTTCTCCCCACTCTTTTGCTCGGCCTCCACTCCATAGCCATGGCCACCACCTCCTACACCTCTTCCCTGTCATCATCACCACCTACTCCTCAGATCTGAACCATGGTCGAACCCACCATGATGCTAAAATGCAAAAAAATACAACATATGCCTTGAAAACATGCTAGTTTGAGCCTTGTTGCTTCACCACCTCTTTTTCCACCACCACCACCACCTCTAGCCGCCACCACCACCTCTGACCAGACCACCACACACCACTACAACATCAATCCAGACCTGAACTTGAATGGCCAAGCCAAACCCCTATATGGCCGAGCCTTTTGTTGACCAAAAACCCACCTATTTTGCCTAAACCCCTTCACATTCCTACCTTGTAACTTCCTCTGCATGTCTAGCCTTCATGCCATGCATTTCCTATGTTCAAATGTGAGCCAAAGCATGCCCAAACCTAAGACAATACATTCCCTAGGCCGTGCAATCAAATGTAGAAAGCAAGGCAAAAGACTGTGTATTCGTATCTCCTTTTATTTCAAAGTTGTTTCAATTTAATGTTGTGTTGAAATATTAATTTATTTTGGTTTTGTTTTTGGTTGCAACACAAGTTCTAAGCTTGGATCTCTTCCCACTTGAGCCTATTGTTGTGTCATCGTACCTTCTGGAATCCGTTGTGTCATTTGGATTGCAATATCCAGCCATAAATGTGAGTAAATCTCACCAGACTAATGTGTACTTATATAACTGATAAACTGACACCATTTGAATCTGTAACTGTTTATCGTTATGCTATATCTGCTATATTATTATCATATGATGTTCACACCTGTTTTTACACTTGTTATATCATATATTATTTATTTCATGCTATTCTGTTGTTTATATCAGTTATCACCATTGCAAGTTCCCTGTAGACTAGAATCACTATGGGTTGAAACGATACATACCCGAACGGACTTTAGAATAGGGAAAAAACGTTATGGGCTGAAATGATAGGCCTGAGCGGTTATCAAAATCATTCATTTTACTTGGGACTATGGGTTTGAAATGATAAACCCGGTTTTTCTTTGTAAACCGCGGATTGAAATGATATATGTCTGTATCACTTGACCTAGGCTAGAAAACTATATACAGACCCGTAGTTTATGTAATATTTTTGAAAATGTTTTAAAATATTTTAAAATGTAAAATTTATAATATTTTGATTTAAATTTAATTAAAAATGATTTTGTAGAAATATTAGTGATTTTCTAGAAATTAAATAATGAATTAAGTAAACGGTAAAGTAGAATTTGAACTATAAGTAAATTTTGGAATTTATGTTTTGTTTTAAAAGGGAAATTTTGTAAAGTAAGAAAAATATAATATTTTGCCTTAAAAATGTGTTTTAAATGATTTTATGAAAATAATAATGATTTTTGAATAAGTTAAAATGATAAACAAATGAATGTTTAAGTAAATTTTGAAATATAACTTAAATGTGAAATTTTAAATTTTGTTTTAAAAAGTAAAATTTTAATTAAGTAAAATTTATGGAAATATGTTATATTTTGAAAATTTAAACATAATTGTTAAGTTAATAATTTAATTAAAGAAATGGAATTTAATAGTTGAATTTGAATAAGAAATTTTGTTAAAATTTGATTTTGGATGAGATTTAACTTTATAAAAATCATAAAAATAAGAGTATTGAAATGATGATTTTAAAATGTGAAATTATATGATGTTTATAAGTTAAATGGTTTGAATTAAAGATTAACTGTTGGTGAAATTTGTATTTAAACCCCGAATTTGATTTAACAGCATTTTTGAAGTGTAATGTAAAGGATATTACAGCATTTTGTAAATGCTGTAGTTGTTTCAAATGAACTAAAAAGCTAATTTGAAATAAAGGCTATTATAGCACATTGTAAGTGCTATAGTGGTCAAACTTAACATTTAAAGTTTATTTGAAATTTAAAGAAAATCTATTACAGCGCTTATATGCTGTGTGAAATGTTTTAAACTATAACTTTACGTAGCATTTTTAAGTGCTACGGAAAGTGAATTTTATTATTTTATTAAATTTTAATGAGATTAATCTTTGGAATAAGATTTAAAATTTTGGAAATTAAATATTTAGCTATTAAATATAAGGAATTGATTTTTTTATGAAAAGATTTAATCTTTAAATATAAACTCCTTTGAAATGTAAGTTTGAAATGGTGATTAATTTCTAAATAAAATGAATGGTTTTAAATGGTATTTAAATGAATTAAAAATGAATGATGTTTTGAATAATAATTTGATATTTTGAAAGATATGATATTTTGATATTATAACGATTTAAAAATGAAGTTTTGGAAGATATGATATTTTGATAATAAAGTGATTTGAAAGGAAGTTTTGAAAAGATGTGATATTTTAATATATTAAATTGATTTGAAAGGAGTTTTTGAAAGGATATGATAATTTAATATATTTAAATGGTTAGAAATGACTCGATATTTATTTTTGATAAATATTTGAATTTGAAAGATATGGTATGTTGATATATTGAAATGGTTTTGGAAATGATTTAATCTTTATTTTGATAAAGATTTGGATTGAAAAGGATATTTTATTTTGAAGTATAAAATATTGTTTTAAAGTTATAACCACGGGTTATAATAACGATTGGTTGGCAAAGAGACCGAGATGGGATATCTGGCATACTCTCTGTAGATACCGAAAACCACTTTGACAACCGTGTACGCGGTGGAGAATCCAGAACGAAGTAGGTTGGTTGACGAACGCTACTGGAATGAAGTAAGAGAACGCTGATGGATGGCCTAATTATGACTAAAACAGGAGCTATACCGGGCTACACAAAGGGTCGCACCCTTTCATCGAGCATGCTTCTTCGGAAACCATTATATTATTTTGTGATTCGATATGGTGGCGCCACTTTGATTCGGGGTATTGCTCGAGGTAGGCGGAAGCTCCTGGCTTGCCGTCACCACCGGTCCAGGAGTGCAAACGGTGTATCCACCCTGGCATTGCCTCGCGTGCCTTGTCATATGTTCCTTGTACCGAGCCCACTACGATTTTGGTTTAAAGATCCGATCGCGTTAAGGTTCACCATCCCCTTAACGCTATTTTCTATATGATCATACTTTACTGATTAGACACTACTGTATATAGTGCAATATACTACATAGTAAATAGTTTAACGGATCCTTAGAGGATGGACGGTCCCAAGCATCTTCTAAGTTACATGTACTTTTACTACAGTTCACTTGAGTTGGTTTACATTGTATAAGTATGCATGTCCTGACTCGAGTGTTTGTATTTTTATTTACGCTCGGGTCAGCTTGAGTTATTCACAGATTTGGATTCCACTTACTGGAGATTGGAATCGCTGAAGATTATATGCTTATGTAGTCTTATCTATTTTAGTTCGGTTGTTCCATTCAGCTTGTACTTGGTTATCATATTGAAACTTCTGTTGTACTTTATTTCTTCTGTTGTATCTTGTTTAACTCTGATATATTTATATAGTAGCTTCATGAACTACTATCTCTTTTACTTCCGCTGCATTATTAAATACTCTGTGTCTATGATCTGTGATTTTTATTTACTGTATATTCTGAGATTTGCCAAATTTTTATTTACAACGCGGTATTTTGAGCAATTCAATTCCGGCATGAGTGTCTACCTATACACTTATAAGGGACGCGAATGATTGAAAATACCGGGTCGTTACAGTTGGTATCAGAGCGCTGGTTTTAGGAAAAACTCAGTATATAGAGTAGATTTAATTTCAGAATCACTTTCGTTTGAGCTTGAATTCCTTCTTCTTCTATTCGGTTTCCTTTGAATTTTGGAACGTTCCCTGCGGTTCCAAAATCCATTCATGTCCCTCACTATTCATCTTCTTTTGGTTCTGAAGTATCCCATAACTCCACTTCAAATGATCTTTATAATGAGTTGGCAGTCCCGCCAATCTCAAAAATTGAATTGTAAAAGGGTGAAACTCCTTTACAATTAGCATCGATTCACTAGAGATTTATATCTATCCTTGGTTTAGATGCTAATATCTTTTGTTATCCCAAACTCTAACTCTTGAGATCGAATGTAGATTTACCCCAGAAAAATCCACATTGATCTTATTCTTTAAATCATGGTTGACTCGGTTAAGGTTGCCCGTGATTTATTCAAGCTTATTCACCTCCCTATTTTGTTATTTAATCATCTTGTCTTTTGTTTCCAACCTTTCTTCAAACATTTTGAATTGTGCTTGTAAATCTATGTTTTGTTTATATATTGTGTTGATTGAGTTGTTGATGTTGAATTGGGTTTCTGATCGATTCTTCTGATCAACGCTATCGATAAGATTTCCAAAACACTGACAGAACAAACTGACACAATATTATTTTAAAATTTGGTTAATGAAATAAATTTTGATATATAAGTAAATTTATGGAACTTAATAAACTGATTTAAATTGATTATTTGAAGTGATAATACTTGATTTATCATTTATTATTCTATAAATGAATTTATAAATAGTTTTTTATAAATTGATTTGGGAACTGAAATGAATTTAGAAAAAGAAATTTGAGAATTTAATTTCTGATGGTTTCAAATGTTGTGTTTAAAGTTTTAAAAGGTTATATTATTTAAAGTATTTTTGAATAGAAATTTGTTTTCAAAGAATTTTAAAAGTTTAAAAAATTAGTGCTCTTCTCTTTGTCGCTAGAAAATAATTTCGATGATGACCGCGTCATCATCGACATTTATTTTCGAGTTTCGAAATGAAGAGACCGCCATGTTGCTACAGCTTTGTTTTGGGAAATCAAATTGATTTGAATTTCTAAAATATGACTTTATTTATAATATATAGACATATGATTTAAATTGATTCGATAAGTTATGTACATACATTTATTTATCTTTAAATGGTTTGAAGAAATCGGAAATTTAATTCTTAATTTCAATTATAAAAAAAAAGAAAATCAAAATTTTGGATGAGTTTTCAAGGATGAAATGATTTAATTGGAAAGTTTTATTTGTATAACACACGATTTTATTCCAATATAACTTACCTTAATTTTCAGAAGTTAACAATGTAATTGGATAATATACAATATAAAAAGATTTTATAAATAAAATTTGAGTGGTTATAATAAATGTTATACACTTAAATTTTAATTATAAAATGATTAACAGAGGTAAATATAATAAAGGGTAATTGAATAACTTACAATAAAATAATGTTAAAAGAACTAAGAATAAAAGAAAGCAGTTATAATAAGTGTAAGTATATTCAACATAAGTGATAAATATATTGAGAGGAATAAATTTAATTTTTATTAGGAATAAAGAAGAATAAAATTTATTAAGTACATTGTGAGTGTAATAAATGAATATTTTTCAAACCCATGGTTTTAAAAAAAATTGTTAATTTAAGATGATTGGATAATAAGATAATGAAATTTGAGATAGTTAAGATTTATTTAACTTGTGTAAAGATTTATTCTCTATTTAAGTTGAAATTTCCATGCTTTCAAATTTATTTCCTTATTTTGTTTTTCAAACTATCTTTTGGGTGTACTTATCATCCTTATCTTGCTATAAACTGGTATAGGCATCTTTCTATAATCTTTCTGTTTAGAAATCTTTTTATAATCTTTGATAATCTTTGGTACTCATTTTGAATCCATTTTTGCGTGCTTGTGTTCTTGATTTTGGAGAATCTTGGAAATATCGTCTCCACCTTGTTAAACTTACCTATAACAATAGTTATCAGGTATAATCTCAATCTTTTGATCACCTTATCTTAATCTTATTTTATTTCTATCTTTTCTGTGCTTTCCCGTATCTCGATCCTTTTTGGGGACGAAAAGTTCTGAATGAGGGAGATTGTAACAACCCTAGATTTTTGCCTATATATTTTAAATTTGACTTTATTTTAGTAATTACTTTTAAATTTATTTTTCTCAAATATTTCATTTTTAAATATAAATGCTGATTATTAAGTGATCTATAGTTCAAAATAGTATAAATTGGACATTTTATTAAAAAAGTGAATTTCTACTCAAAATGTTCAAACTTTGACTTTTAAACTTCAAATTTAAATTATTTGAAATCTTAAATTTTATCTTTTATTTTGAAAATAGATGGAATAACTTGAAGACTGCTTTTCGTTTCGTTGGAAACGGACTTAAACTGTGAAAGTTATGTATATTTCAATATTGAGTGCAATTTGTTTATTCTGTAATTTTGTTATTTTAAATTGTATAAATTATATTTACTTTTTCATATTTTATTTTAATATGTATTAATATGTTATATATATATTTTTGTCTTTTAATATTTTAAAGTGAGGTACGAATTTTTCTAGAGTTAGTAGTATTTTTCTTGTAATTTCCATGCCCTTTTTTCAATTTTTAAACATTTTCTTTAGTTCTTTTTCTATTTTTCTCCATTTTAATTATTTATTTTGTTTCGAAAATTATAAATAAATTATTTTATTTCAAATTTTCACTCATAATATTTTTAAAATGAAGTGGATATTTTTCCAAGACTATTAGTGATTTATTTGTAATTTTTGGACACTGTTTTGTATTTTTAAGTAATTTCTTTCATTCTTTTTATATTTTCTTTAAAATTAATTTTTTATTTTCTTATATTTTCTCTTGGTTTCGGTTTTTAAAAGTATTTTCTGATTTATTTTTGTTTTTGTTTGATCTTTAGAAAACGGAAATGTGAAGAGTTTAAGGCGTTTCATTTCTAGACGTTTCATTGTCCAAAAACGTTTCAAATGCCATAACCATCTCATTTATTCATTTTGTCTGCCCATTTTCAGTTTTCTAGCCGTGACTTTCATCCTATTTCTCACTCAAGAAACCATTCTTTCATTTTATTCATGGCTTCAAACTTTTTGAGTAATGTCTTCCTCTTATTTTCTTCCTTTTCTTCCTATTTTCTTATGTATTTTTGCCTTGTTCTCTCCACTCTTTTGCTCGGCCTCCACTCCATAGCATGGCCACCACCTCCTACACCTCTTTCCTTTCATCATCACCACCTAGTCCTCAGATCTGAACCATGGTCGAACCCACCATGATGCTAAAATCCAAAAAAATACAACCTATGCCTTGAAAACATGCTAGTTTGAGCCTTGTTGCTTCACCACCTCTTTTTCCACCACCTCTAGCCGCCGCCACCACCTCTGACCAGACCACGACACAGCACTACAACATCTATCCAGACCTGAACTTGAATGGCCAAGCCAAACCCCTATATGGCCGAGCCTTTTGTTGACCAAAAACCCACCTATTTTGCCTAAACCCCTTCACATTCCTACCTTGTAACTTCCTCCGCATGTCTAGCCTTCATGCCATGCATTTCCTTTGTTCAAAACTGAGCCAAAGCATGCCCGAACCTGAGCCAATACATTCCTTAGGCCGTGCAATCAAATGTAGAAAGCAAGGCAAAAGACTGTGTATTCGTATCTCCTTTTATTTCAAAGTTGTTTCAATTTAATGTTGTGTTGAAATGTTAATTTATTTTGGTTTTGTTTTGGGTTGAAACACAAGTTCTAAGCTTGGATCTCTTCCCACTTGAGCCTATTGTTGTGTCATCATGCCTTCTAGAATCCGTTGTGTCATTTGGATTGCAATCTCCAGCCATAAATGTGAGTAAATCTCACCAGACTAATATGCACTTATATAATTGATAAACTGACACCATTTGAATCTGTAACTGTTTATCATCATGTTATATCTGCTATATTTTTATCATATGATGTTTACACCTGTTATTACACTTGTTATATCATATGTTATTGTTATTTCATGCTATTCTGCCGTTTATATCAGTTATCACCATTGCAAGTTCCCTGTAGACTAGAATCACTATGGGTTGAAATGATACATACCCGAACGGACTTTAGAATAGGGGAAAAACGTTATGAGCTGAAATGATAGGCCTGAGCGGTTTTCAAAATCATTCATTCTACTTGGGACTATGGGTTTGAAATGATAGAACCCGGTTTTTTTTTGTAAACTGCGGATTGAAATGATATATGTCCGTATCACTTGACCTAGGCTAGAAAACTATATACAGACCCGTGATTTATGTAATATTTTTGAAAATGTTTTAATATATTTTAAAATGTAGAATTTATAATATTTTGATAATATTTTGATTTAAATTTAATTAAAAATGATTTTGTAGAAATATTAGTGATTTTCTATAAATGAAATAATGAATTAAGTAAACGGTAAAGTAGAATTTGAACTATAAGTAAATTTTGGAATTTATGTTTTGTTTTAAAAGGGAAATTATGTAAAGTAAGAAAAATATAATATATTTTTTTAAAAATGCATTTTAAATGATTTTATGAAAATAATAATGATTTTGAATAAGTTGAAATGATAAACAAATGAATGTTTTAGTAAATTTTGAAATATAACTTAAATGTGAAATTTTAAATTTTGTTTTAAAAAGTGAAATTTGAATTAAGTAAAATTTATGGAAATAAGTTATATTTTGTAAATTTAAACCTAATTGTTAAGTTAATAATTTAATTAAAGAAATGGAATTTAATAGTTGAATTTGAATAAGAAATTATGTTAAAATTTGATTTTGGATAAGATTTAACTTTATAAAAATCATAAAAATAAGAGTATTGCAATGATGATTTTAAAATGTGAAATTATATGATGTTTATAAGTTAAATGATTTACATTAAAGATTAACTATTGGTGAAATTTGTATTTAAACCCCGAATTTGATTTAATAGCATTTTTGAAGTGTAATGTAAAGGATATTACAGCATTTTGTAAATGCTGTAGTTGTTTCAAATGAACTAAAAAGTTAATTTGAAATAAAGGCTATTATAGCACATTGTAAGTGCTATAGTGGTTAAACTTAACATTTAAAGTTTATTTGAAATTTAAAGAAAATCTATTATAGCACTTAAATGCTGTATGTACTGTTTTAAACTATAACTTTACGTAGCATTTTTAAGTGCTACGGAAAGTGAATTTTATTATTTTATTAAATTTTAATGAGATTAATCTTTGGAATAAGATTTAAATTTTTGGAAATTAAATATTTAACTACTAAATATAAGGAATTGATTTTTTTTTATGAAAAGATTTAATCTTTAAATATAAACTCCTTTGAAATGTAAGTTTGAAATGGTGATTAATTTCTAAATAAAATGAATGGTTTTAAATGGTATTTAAATGAATTAAAAATGAATGATGTCTTGAATAATACTCTGATATTTTGATATTTTGAAAGATATGACATTTTGATATTAAAATGATTTAAAAATGAAGTTTTGGAAGATATGATATTTTGATAATAAAGTGATTTGAAAGGAAGTTTTGAAAAGATGTGATATTTTAATATATTAAATTGATTTGAAAGGAGTTTTTGAAAGGATATGATAATTTAATATATTTAAATGGTTAGAAATGACTTGATATTTATTTTGATAAATATTTGAATTTGAAAGATATAGTATGTTGATATACTGAAATGGTTTTGGAAATGATTTAATCTTTATTTTGATAAAGATTTGGATTGAAAAGGATATTTTATTTTGAAGTATAAAATATTGTTTTAAAGTTATAACCACGGGTTATAATAACGATTGGTTGGCAAAGAGACCGGGATCGGATATCTGACATACTCTCTGTCGATACCGAAAACCACTTTGACAACCGTGTACGCGGTGGAGATTCCAGAACGAAGTAGGTTGGTTGGCGAACGCTACTGGAATGAAGTAAGAGAACGCTGATGGATGGCCTAATTATGACTAAAACAGGAGCTATACCGGGCTACACAAAGGGTCGCACCCTTTCATCGAGCATGCTTCGTCGAAAACCATTCTATTACTTTTGTGATTCGATATGGTGGTGCCACTTTGATTCGGGGTATTGCTCGAGGTGGGCGGAAGCTGCTGGCTTGCCGTCACCACCGGTCCGGGAGTGCAAACGGTGTATCCACCCTGGCATTGCCTCGTGTGCCTTGTCATATGTTCCTTATATCGAGCCCACTACGATTTTGGTTTAAAGATCCGACCGCGTTAAGGTTCACCATCCCCTTAACGCTATTTTCTATATGATTATACTTTACTGATTAGACACTATTGTATATAGCGCAATATACTACATAGTAAATAGTTTAACGGATCCTTAGAGGATGGGCGGTCCCAAGCATCTTCTAAGTTACATGTACTTTTACTACAGTTCACTTGAGTTGGTTTACATTGTATAAGTATGCATGTCCTGACTTGAGTGTTTGTATTTTTATTTACGCTCGGGTCTGCCTGAGTTATTCACAGATTTGGATTCCACTTACTGGAGATTGGAATCGCTGGAGATTATCTGCTTATGTAGTCTTATCTATTTCAGTTCGGTTGTTCCATTCAGCTTGTACTTGGTTATCATATTGAAACTTCTATTGTACTTTATTTCTTCTATTTTATCTTGTTTAACTCTGATATATTTATATAGTAGCTTCATGAACTACTATCTCTTTTACTTCCGCTGCATTATTAAATACTCTGTGTCTGTGATCTGTGATTTTTATTTACTGTATATTCTGAGATTTGCCAAATTTTTATTTACAACGCGGTATTTTGAGCAATTCAATTCCGGTATGAGTGCCTACCTATACACTTATAAGGGATGCGAATGGTTGAAAATACCGGGTCGTTACAAAAATCATTTATTATACTAAAATTGTACTCAATAAATTAATTCTTCTTTATTCCTAATTATAATTAAATTTTATTCTTCTCAATATTTTTTTTACCTATGTTAAATATATTTACACTTAATATAACTGCTTTAAATTTATTCTTAGTTTCTTTAACATCATTTTATATTGTAAATTATTCCATTACCCTTTTCTCTATGTTAATCTTTTTATAACTAGAATTTAAGTGTACAACATTTATTATAACCACTCAAATTTTATTTATAAAATCCTTTTTATATTGTACATTATCCAATTACATATTCAACCTCTGAAAATTAAGGCAAGTTATATTAGAATGAAATTGTGTATTATACAAATAAAACTTTCCAATTCAATCATTTAATGCTTGAATATTTATCCAAATCTTGAAATTATACTTGAAAATTATCTTTCAAGATAAAATTTAGGAATTAAATTTGCGATACATTCCAAACAATTTAGAGATAAATAAATGTACAAATACTATATGTATATATCCATTCAAATTTTAATCATATATCAGCATATGTTATAAATCCAGTCTTATTTTAGAAATTCAAATCAATTAAATTCCAAAAAACAAAACTGTAGCTAGACTACAGAATGGTCTCTTCACTTCGAGACTCGAAAGTGAATGTTGATTGTGTTGCAGTCATCACCAAAATTATTTTCCAACGATAAAGAAAAGAGCACTAATTTTAAACCATAAAATTCTTTGAAAACAAATTTCTATTCGAAAATACTTTAAATAATATATCCTTTAAAACTTTAAACATAAGGTTTGAAACCATCGGAAATTAAATTCTCAAATTCTTATTTTAAATTCATTTTAAATTTCCAAATAAATTTATAACCATGTTTATATAGTTCAATTATTTATATATGAAACAAGAGATAAAATCAAATATTATTTCTTAACAACCAATTCAATAAAATCCAGAAAAAGATTTATCATATAGTTAAAAAAATTATTTCGTTACTAAATTTGAGAAAAAATATTGTGTCAGTTTGTTCTGTTCAAGTATTTTGGAAATCTTATCGATAGCGTTGATCATACGAGTCGATCAGAAACCCAAATCAACGTCAACAACTCAAACAACACATTATATAAAACATTTAATATAAATTTACAAGTACAATTCAAAATATTTTAGAGATAGATTGGAAACAAAAGACAACATGATTAAATAACAGAATATGTAGATGGATAAACTTAAATAAATCGCGGGCAACCTTAACCGTGTCATCCGTGACTTAAAGAATAAGATCAATGTGAATTTCTAGGGTAAATCAACATTCGATCTTAAGAGAAAGATTTGGGATAATAAGAGATACTAGCATCTAAACCGAGAATATAAAATCTTTGGTGAATCGATGATATTGTAAAGGAGTTTCACCCCTTTACAAATCAATTTGAGATTGGCGGGACCGCCGACTCATTATAAAGATCATTCGAAGTGGAGTTATGGGATACTCCAGAATCAAAAGAAGCTGAATAATGAGGGATAATAATGGATTTTGGAACCGCAGGGTACGTTCCAAAATTCAAAGGAACCGAGTTAAAGAGGAAGATACAACAGAAGAGTAACAAGATACATCAGGTACAAATCAGAATACATCAATGAAATCACTGGATACTAGAAGCAAAATAGATGGCTGGATCTTCAAGGAAAACTCTAACTCCGAAGGTGAGTCTTGAATGATGAATCACTCAGTCTGACTCGAGCGTAAAGAAAAACACAAAACACTCGAGTCAGGACATAAATACTTATGGACTGTAAATCAACTCAAGTGAACAGTAACAAAATGCATCAGTAACTTAAAGGATGCTTGGGACCGCCCATCCTTTAAGGATCCGCTAAACTATTTACTATGTAGTAATATTACGCTATTATAATAATGTCTATAGTAAAAGAAACTTACTTTGAAATAGCATTAATGGGTTACCCATATAGCCCTTAACACGTAATAATGCCAGTAGTCTATACAGTACCTGCATATCTCCTGATCGGGAGACTATGAGAAGATACTCCATAGGTACAACACAAATAGAAACTCGTAGTAAGGCTCGCTATGGTAGGTGACGCGACACACGAGGAAATGCCAGGGTAGATATACTAATTACGCACATGGGCTGGTGGTAACGTAGCAGCCACATACGCCCACCTCGGAACACACTCCCAAATAAAAATCGAAGGATGACCATCAAATCAACCACAAGTAAGAGTATAGATCGAAGAAGTGTGTCCGACCAGAGGAGCTACCCCTTTTGCCCTAAGATTGCTCCTGTTTTAGCCACCTTATGCCAACTCACGGGAGTTGGTTCCACGTAATATACCTTAAGAACGTCGCCACCATCCTACTTCATTCTGGAATCTTCACCACGTACATGGTTGTTAAAGTGGTTTTCGGAGTTGGCAGAGAGTATGACAGCTTCCAATCCCGGTCTCTTTAACAACCAAATGTTATTGTAACGCCGTAGTCATTTTAAAGTAGTTTATACTTCAAAAATCAAATCATTTCCTTTCCAAACTATATTCCTTTCAAAAATCATAATACTTCAAAAGGTATAACTTTTTCGAAACCAAAATACTTGAAATCATTACACTTTGAAAATCATAACCGTTCGAAAACAAATTTTCAATTTAACTCAATTCAAACCATCAGTTCAATTCAATTCAGTTTCCCAACAAAACATTTCAAATCTTATCAATTTCAAATATTGATTTGATCCACAAAATAAAATATTCAACTTTTAATATATTTTAAAGCTTTAATATACCATATTTCAAAACTAAATTATATAACTTCATATATATCAAATTTAACTTCATTATTACTTAGTTTAGAAATATTCATTTCATAAATCCAATATTATTTAAATAAACTCTGTAACATCCCGCCTTTTCACACACTTTAAATCGACACACGTGCCAATTCAAAGCATACGCAAGGACGGATCGTTATGGGGTAAATAAGAAAAACAGAGAAGAAATAAAACAAAACAGAATCTCACAGCGGAAGGATAAAATATAATAACAAATATACAGTTCATAAACAGTTTACAAAAGCTTGATTTTACTTATACAATGAATATCAGAGTCACACATACCAATACGAAAATGCAGCGGAATAGAAAGAGTGTGGTGCAATACTATATATATAAAATAACACTGAATCTTCGTCTTCGTCCTCCAAAGCTAAAACCTGCTATCCTGAAACGCTCGGACTGACCCGAGCGAATTTGAAAAGACAAAAACACTCGAGTCAGACTAGAAAATCTTATGTGAGTTAAATAAACAGAAATAAATATGAGTACAGTAACTCAAGAGATGCTCGGGATTTTCATCTCCTAAGGATCCGTTAAACTATTTACTATATAGTATATTGCGCTATTATAATAGTGTCTATTTATAAAATAAACTTACTTTTTAATAGCGTTAAGGGGTTACCCATATAGCCCTTAACACGTAATAGTCCCAGTAGTCCATCCAATATCATAGTCCCTCCTGATCGGGAAGCCACTAGAGGATATCACACGGGCTACGGGAGAAATCCAAACTCGTACAAGGCGCGATAGGGTAGGTGACACGGCACAACTAGGCAATGCCAGGGTAGATATACCAATTGCTATCCAGGCTGATGGTAACGCGCAGCGCGCAGCTGCCGCCCACCTCGAACTAACTCCCCCAAAATCAAAATATAGAAGTGGCCACTAAATCAATCCAAGTCAAAGTATAATATCGAAGAGGAGCGTCCGATCAGAGGAATGACCTCATTGGCCTGAGAATCGCTCCTGTTTTAGCCACCTTATGCCAACTCACGGGAGTTGGGTCCACGTATTTACCTTACAGGAAAACGTCGCCACCACCTACTTCATTCTGGAATCTCCACCGCGTACACGGTTAGTCAAAGTGGTTTTCGGTATCGACAGAGAGTATGTCCATATCCGATCCCGGTCTCTTTGCCAACCCATCGTTATTATAACACCGCGGTTATTTAAAACAGTTTATACTTTAAAACCAGAATATAATCCCTTTCAAAACCATAATATTTCGATATCATTTCTTCTTTAAAAACACAAACAATTTATTTTCATATTATTTTATAAAAGCCCAAATCAATGATATCGTTTCCCAAATAAAATTTTCCTTTCCAAAAATTATGTCACTTTTTATTATTTAATATCCCATGTAACCAATATTTTGTTTGTAACTTTTCAACATAATTCTTCGAAAATCCATAGTATTTTAAAACCATTATTTTCAAAACTAAATGGTTTGGATATTCAACGGTATGCGAAAAAAAAAAAGTTTAACTTTACTGTTGCTTTATAAAGAAATAAATTACATGGCTTTCCAAATATTTCTTCTTTTAAAGCTAAACCAAAATCCAAAATATTACTTCAAGTCGCAAAACATTTCAATTTTATATATATTTATATCCATTTTGGAGCATTAATATTTCAACTAAAGTTGGATTTTTATCCTTTCAAAAATCAATATTCTATTAATTAATCTTGACCATTCACATAAAATCCATAATTAATAAGACTTCAATTTCTAGTAAAATATATATATATATATATATATATATATATATTTCCAAATTCAATTTTTACTAGAATATTCATTTCAAAATATTTTGGGAAAAAAAATCCAATTATAAATATCATATCTTTAAAATTTCCAACTTAATATTTAAACATAGGATATAATCATCAAACTCCATTTTCTTAATTTTCTTCCATTTTAATAAAGAAATTTATTCACCTTTTAATTTCAAAATTTCAACTTCATATGCATATAACTATGGAAGAAAACATTTATTCAGTATAAAATTTAAGATTTTTATAAACCGTATTCCATCCAAACCATAGAAATCACATTAAAATAGTTATATATAGACCGCGGTGCCTGTATATAATTTTCTATCCTATGGTCAAGTGATACGGATATTTATCATTTCAATCCGCAATTTAAAAATAAACTTTGCGGTTTTATCATTTCAAACCACAATCCCGAAAAATGAAAAATGCATACTAACTTGTAGTTTAATAATATCCACATAAATCATCCATTCAACAACACATCCATCACCCAATTTCAACCATCAATCAATATCAATCACTATCAACCAATATCAATCAATAACAATATTAGTTCGGTAATATGCAACGGGTAATAATTGTCAGTTCGTTCAAATTAAATTTCAACTATTAATCTAACCATAAATATTTAGAGATAATTTATATAACTGTTAACTAGCATTTCATATGCAAACAAAATTCCTAACAGTCAAATAAATACGCAATAAATCAATTAAATTAACAGCTAAATCAAATAAACTGCAATTCGACAGATGTGGATGAAATAACATGCCAAAAGATCATAAATAAATTTCTATCATTTCTAAAATTTATTTAACAAACATAAAAGCTTCTAGTAATTGTGAGTGGGTTAAAACACTCACCTTTTGAATTTAAATTGAATTCAAATTCAATTTAAGCCCAAAAATCCGCTCGTCTCAGAATTCGTCCAAACCAGCGTCATCGAGTCCGGAATTAAATTACGATCCTAAGAAAAGAAATTTCGTGTGAATCCGATATCGTATGTGAAAGTTATGTAGGAAATTCGATTTGAAAACCAAAAATAAAATTAAACAAAACAAGCTTGTCTCACCCTAAATCATCTGCCACGTCACCATCAGATATCCCACCGTTTCGAAGAAACGCGTTTCCCAGGGTTCGAACCCTAGCTGAAGCCGCCGCCTACACTCCCTTTCTTCCAATTATCCACGCGCCTACGGCCATCATCTCGACGATCAGAGGCCACCATCGTGCTCCTCTCCCAAAACCGCCCCTACACCCTAGATGCGGCCTCCTCCGGCACCCCCTAGCCCTACACGGTCACATGGCTTCCCCAGCCAACCACGGCGAATCCCAGCGCCTTCGACCAAAAGCAGCCGTACAGATGAACTCGTATCGACGACCTCTACCCACTGCAACTTCCCGATCGAACCCAGGACGACGATCCACCGTTGAATCGAGCAACTAACTATGAACGGCCGGCACTGTTTTGAATGTTTCTGAGCAAACCACGGATCCAATCGAGAAACAAATTATACCAGCAGATTACGTACGCTGGGAGCATTAACATATATTTTTTCTGGAATTTTCTGAAATTTTTGAGTTTTGACTTTTGATTTTGAACTGTGGATAGATCTAGGTTTTGCAACCATTGGAGAGGAGAAAGAGATGAAGAAATGTACGTATATTCAATTGACAGAAGAAAGGAGGCTAGGGTTTATGATCGCATATATATAGACAAATAGAAGAAGGCTAGGTGGGTACGGATAACGAACGTGCTAAACGGTAGTTGGCCCAAAAAGCCCGTTCTGACCCCGGAACCGGATCTGTTAAAACTATATATCCAAGTAGGTGTTTTAAAATATTCTGAACGCGATGGAAAAAGTTTCGCGTCCAAATTCGATCGTATGAAGAAGTTATGCTGAAAACAAGATTTCCAAATTGATTTCAAATTGATTTTTAATAAAATTAATTTCAAGGCGTTTCGCGTCCGTACGATCAAACGGCAAGTCCGATCGATACGAAATTTGAAACCCTATAATAATTCACCGATACGGATCCGATGAAACTGGTTTCGTCGAAATCCGAGTCCGTGACAAAAATGGCTATTTTTAATATTTATTAAATCAATTAAATAAATCAAGAAAATCAAATTTTATTTTTCAACTTCTTATATTGGCCAAATTTCAAAACTTAGATAATTCAATCAATTCCAATTGATTTAACAAGCTTGGATGTGAATTAAAAATTTATGAGTATATAAATTTGCAGTGTTTCATATCTGCATTTCTTATTATTATTTGGAAATTAAAATTTTTATTCTCAAACTCAATTAATAAAACTTATACGCTTATACTCTCAACAAAACTCCAATTAGATAAATAGATTTGATTCCCATTTCAACTCCTTTGATTGCAAATAAACTTTTACCATACATTAAATTCTAAATTATTAATAACTCTTATTTTCTTGACTATTTAATAATTCCAATCTTAATGAATTTAACATTATAATTTTGATTAATTTATTAAATCCATTCTATTTCACTATTCCATTTTTATTATTAAATCCATTATAGCCAAATGCATGAAATTAACATACACAAATATTTTAAATCCCAACTTAAATTTCACTTAACGTAAAATAAACATTAAATTTTCCTAATTGCAAAAATCAATTACCTTCATTCTATTTTATTCACGTGGAAAAATCTTGATTTAAAAATCTTTACTATAACCCAAAATCTTATTATAATTGGAATTTACACTACATGTAACGTAAATCCCCAACAGTAAAGATCTTACACACCTTTTTTTTCATAGATTTAGATTCCGCAAATTTAGCTATTGCATAAATTTTTATTTATATAACATAAATGTTCATATACTTTGAATCCATTCCCAATTCACCAAATTCAATTAATTATACTTTACAAACGTGTTTCCAGTATATAGATATCTTATACTAATAGTTGTCATACTCAAAATTTCACGCTTATAGCTAAGTCCCACTTTTGCATAAATTTATTAAGTATCAATTCTATTAAGCCCTGTTTATATCTACATGCATTCTTTTATTACTTCACAAATGGAATAACTTTTAACTCACACACGGAAAACCAAAACCGTTATAAATCCAATTAAATTCCCAAATCGAAATTTGTACACATTGTACACACTATTATGATTTCTCACAAAACGTTGAATTTATTAAATGCCCCTTTATTATAATTAAATTCCCTTAATTGCATCAATTGCTTATTATTATATAATTTTTCATTCTTTCCCATTATAAATTCATTAACGTATCTACGCATCTCCATCTTTCAATTATTAATAACCCAACTGATTACAAACACTGTTTCTATAAATTTTCATAAATTTGTTCCACTATACTTTTGTTTACATAAAATAAATTCTATGTTACTATTAGTTTTCTTTTCCCTTTACTACAGACATAAATTATTACTATCTACACTAATTACATCTTTATATTAATGAATACCATTAAAGTAAATATTTATATTAACTTTTACAGATTCAACTTAAATTAGTTTCTTAAAATTACTTCAAATCAAGTTGTGACAATTTACATTGTCCACCTCTATTATTATAAAATATTGTAGTTACACTAAATTGCAATTACTACAACTATACCAAATCTCTGCATTTTATTCTTAAACAAATAAGAACTTATATAAATCTATTCTATTAAACATCATAATTTTAACGGGTCGTTACAATCTCCCCCACTCAAAACTTTTCGTCCCCGAAAAGGAAAAGAAGGGAGGAGGAAGAATAACAGTGCATTTTACTTCAAATATTAACTTATATTTTACTGGATTAATTTCCTTTAATGAAATATACTTGTTTTATAATCAATCATATCCTTTAATACTTGTATTATTAAAGTTGGGAAAATATGTTTAGCAAAATTCTAAGTCCAAAATTCACGGAAAATTTTGGCAGAGTCTCCTTTGTACGGAGGGACTCTTAGAGAAAATATAATATCCAAATATACAAATACATTACATATATATCCCAAAATAAAATATCCCACACGGGAAAATATATAAAATAGCGCTTTAAACGTAATCCGAAAACGTACCTATTTGTCGGGCAATACGCTTATTATTTTTATGGAACCAATGCAGTAGCAGTGGCTTCCATCACCTGTATTCACTTATAAAATCTAAAAGGTTAAATATTTATTTTACAGTGAATGTTTAGGTGGATTCAATCATTCATATCCAAACAAATGCAACAACCATACATTTTTAACAAACAGCATACACCTTAAACAAATAATCATTCACTCAACAAACAATCAGTTGTTCGGGTTCAAATTCTGAAGTTGTACGAATGAAGACTAACTATCAAGTACATCCGTTGCTCAACAGCCTTAGATGGAACAAAGGTAGATTATTTGTTCATCCAACAACTCCACAATTCCTTACCCAACAACATACATCAACCAAACAATTCAAATCAACACCAAAATAGCTTATTATACATTTATTTCATAATTCAGTGTTTTGATTTTCATTTTCTTCATTTATGGAAGAATTTCTTTATTTCTTACAAGTTTTATTTTCCAATTATCCCGAAATTCATTATGTTTGTATTTCCTTTTTATTACTTAAGTTTATAAAATAAATTCTTTATTAATAACAACAAATATTTTGAATATCTTCACTTGTAAGATTTCCCTTAAATTCTTAATCTGCTAGCATTCATTCTTATAAGTGGAAGTTTTTATTTTTCCATTAATCATAGATTGCAGTCATTTAAAATTTTTCTACTTTCCATTATATTGGAATAGGGGAGATTAAAACATACTTAAGTGAATAATCATATAATAAATTCTTATTTTGAATTTCATGTTATATACTCAGGTTCATATCATCTATTAATAATTCTTAACTTTATTTTCAATAAAATTTCAATTATAACCTAAGTTTATACCATTAAATTCTTATTACAACAGTAGTTTATTGAATACTTCCTTTTTCTAAATTACTACTTGTAAAATATTCAATTCTAGTTTCTTATTTAACATTTCAACTTTTATATTTGGGTAAGTTATTTATGTTAAAGAAAATTGCAATTGAACTTATACAAGCTAAATCTCCATTCTTTTAATTCATTCATTCTTCAATAAATCCTTTCCATTATTTATCAGTTAAAAACTTTTACTTCCCTTATACCTAGCATTAACTTCTTACTCAAATTAGAGGTTTCAATCCTTTTATTTCTTACTTTATATTTCACTAACAAATTTTAAACAATTAATTAACGGAAAAAATTAGAATTAAATACCGGGTTAAATTTCAATTTATTTCAAAATAATAGATAAATAAGTTCTTACAACTCAATATCTCTAATTATAGTTAGAACAATAAAAAAATCTTTAGAAAATTTCATAATAAATCTGCAGTAAAATTTACTACAGTGGCCTTTCCCCTTCGAAACTCGAAAATGCAAGTCGATGATGCGGCCGCCATCACCGAAATTATTTCCCAGCGACAGAGAGGAAAGTGCAGAATTTAATTTTTCCCAAAATCTTCTTTAAAACAATTTTTCCGAATTATACTAAATATTTACATAAGAAATTACTTATAAACCAAATCATTATCTTTCACAAATTCTTTGAAAGCAAATTTTCAAAAATCCCGGACTTAAGTTCTAAAATCTCCAAATTTGGTTTATTATAATTTCACTTAGCTTCAATTTATTACAAATATTCTTATTGCCTAACACCCAATCTATAGCAACCAAATATATATATATATATATATATCTTTATAAAAATATTTTTATATATAGAAAATTTAATAGGCAAAATTATTTCATTCACCTATATTAAAAACAAATATTATGTCGGTCTGTCCTATTAAGTGTTTAGGAATCCCTATTGATGTCATAGCGTCCCATGCATCAACCAGAATTTATAAACACAAAGCGGAACAGATTAACACAATATCAAAACCTTTTATCAATACTAACAAATACGCTCTCTCATATATATACACTCAGCGACTCCCATAGGATATTACTACCCTATTAACAAAGAGTCAAACCCCACAAAGCCAAGGTTTATCGCTAAACCAAAGCTCTGATACCAACTGTAACATCCCGCCTTTTCACACACTTTAAATCGACACACGTGCCAATTCAAAGCATACGCAAGGACGGATCGTTATGGGGTAAATAAGAAAAACAGAGAAGAAATAAAACAAAACAGAATCTCACAGCGGAAGGATAAAATATAATAACAAATATACAGTTCATAAACAGTTTACAAAAGCTTGATTTTACTTATACAATGAATATCAGAGTCACACATACCAATACGAAAATGCAGCGGAATAGAAAGAGTGTGGTGCAATACTATATATATAAAATAATACTGAATCTTCGTCTTCGTCCTCCAAAGCTAAAACCTGCTATCCTGAAACGCTCGAACTGACCCGAGCGAATTTGAAAAGACAAAAACACTCGAGTCAGACTAGAAAATCTTATGTGAGTTAAATAAACAGAAATAAATATGAGTACAGTAACTCAAGAGATGCTCGGGATTTTCATCTCCTAAGGATCCGTTAAACTATTTACTATATAGTATATTGCGCTATTATAATAGTGTCTATTTATAAAATAAACTTACTTTTTAATAGCGTTAAGGGGTTACCCATATAGCCCTTAACACGTAATAGTCCCAGTAGTCCATCCAATATCATAGTCCCTCCTGATCGGGAAGCCACTAGAGGATATCACACGGGCTACGGGAGAAATCCAAACTCGTACAAGGCGCGATAGGGTAGGTGACACGGCACAACTAGGCAATGCCAGGGTAGATATACCAATTGCTATCCAGGCTGATGGTAACGCGCAGCGCGCAGCTGCCGCCCACCTCGAACTAACTCCCCCAAAATCAAAATATAGAAGTGGCCACTGAATCAATCCAAGTCAAAGTATAATATCGAAGAGGAGCGTCCGATCAGAGGAATGACCTCATTGGCCTGAGAATCGCTCCTGTTTTAGCCACCTTATGCCAACTCACGGGAGTTGGGTCCACGTATTTACCTTACAGGAAAACGTCGCCACCACCTACTTCATTCTGGAATCTCCACCGCGTACACGGTTAGTCAAAGTGGTTTTCGGTATCGACAGAGAGTATGTCCATATCCGATCCCGGTCTCTTTGCCAACCCATCGTTATTATAACACCGCGGTTATTTAAAACAGTTTATACTTTAAAACCAGAATATAATCCCTTTCAAAACCATAATATTTCGATATCATTTCTTCTTTAAAAACACAAACAATTTATTTTCATATTATTTTATAAAAGCCCAAATCAATGATATCGTTTCCCAAATAAAATTTTCCTTTCCAAAAATTATGTCACTTTTTATTATTTAATATCCCATGTAACCAATATTTTGTTTGTAACTTTTCAACATAATTCTTCGAAAATCCATAGTATTTTAAAACCATTATTTTCAAAACTAAATGGTTTGGATATTCAACGGTATGCGAAAAAAAAAAAAGTTTAACTTTACTGTTGCTTTATAAAGAAATAAATTACATGGCTTTCCAAATATTTCTTCTTTTAAAGCTAAACCAAAATCCAAAATATTACTTCAAGTCGCAAAACATTTCAATTTTATATATATTTATATCCATTTTGGAGCATTAATATTTCAACTAAAGTTGGATTTTTATCCTTTCAAAAATCAATATTCTATTAATTAATCTTGACCATTCACATAAAATCCATAATTAATAAGACTTCAATTTCTAGTAAAATATATATATATATATATATATATATATTTCCAAATTCAATTTTTACTAGAATATTCATTTCAAAATATTTTGGGAAAAAAAATCCAATTATAAATATCATATCTTTAAAATTTCCAACTTAATATTTAAACATAGGATATAATCATCAAACTCCATTTTCTTAATTTTCTTCCATTTTAATAAAGAAATTTATTCACCTTTTAATTTCAAAATTTCAACTTCATATGCATATAACTATGGAAGAAAACATTTATTCAGTATAAAATTTAAGATTTTTATAAACCGTATTCCATCCAAACCAT
Organism: Allium cepa; assembly: GCA_030765085.1. NCBI lineage: Eukaryota > Viridiplantae > Streptophyta > Magnoliopsida > Asparagales > Amaryllidaceae > Allium > Allium cepa. Next base: position 614,423,121 of record CM060931.1, read on the forward strand.
AGAAATCACATTAAAATAGTTATATATAGACCGCGGTGCCTGTATATAATTTTCTATCCTATGGTCAAGTGATACGGATATTTATCATTTCAATCCGCAATTTAAAAATAAACTTTGCGGTTTTATCATTTCAAACCACAATCCCGAAAAATGAAAAATGCATACTAACTTGCAGTTTAATAATATCCACATAAATCATCCATTCAACAACACATCCATCACCCAATTTCAACCATCAATCAATATCAATCACTATCAACCAATATCAATCAATAACAATATTAGTTCGGTAATATGCAACGGGTAATAATTGTCAGTTCGTTCAAATTAAATTTCAACTATTAATCTAACCATAAATATTTAGAGATAATTTATATAACTGTTAACTAGCATTTCATATGCAAACAAAATTCCTAACAGTCAAATAAATACGCAATAAATCAATTAAATTAACAGCTAAATCAAATAAACTGCAATTCGACAGATGTGGATGAAATAACATGCCAAAAGCTCATAAATAAATTTCTATTCATTTCTAAAATTTATTTAACAAACATAAAAGCTTCTAGTAATTGTGAGTGGGTTAAAACACTCACCTTTTGAATTTAAATTGAATTCAAATTCAATTTAAGCCCAAAAATCCGCTCGTCTCAGAATTCGTCCAAACCAGCGTCATCGAGTCCGGAATTAAATTACGATCCTAAGAAAAGAAATTTCGTGTGAATCCGATATCGTATGTGAAAGTTATGTAGGAAATTCGATTTGAAAACCAAAAATAAAATTAAACAAAACAAGCTTGTCTCACCCTAAATCATCTGCCACGTCACCATCAGATATCCCACCGTTTCGAAGAAACGCGTTTCCCAGGGTTCGAACCCTAGCTGAAGCCGCCGCCTACACTCCCTTTCTTCCAATTATCCACGCGCCTACGGCCATCATCTCGACGATCAGAGGCCACCATCGTGCTCCTCTCCCAAAACCGCCCCTACACCCTAGATGCGGCCTCCTCCGGCACCCCCTAGCCCTACACGGTCACATGGCTTCCCCAGCCAACCACGGCGAATCCCAGCGCCTTCGACCAAAAGCAGCCGTACAGATGAACTCGTATCGACGACCTCTACCCACTGCAACTTCCCGATCGAACCCAGGACGACGATCCACCGTTGAATCGAGCAACTAACTATGAACGGCCGGCACTGTTTTGAATGTTTCTGAGCAAACCACGGATCCAATCGAGAAACAAATTATACCAGCAGATTACGTACGCTGGGAGCATTAACATATATTTTTTCTGGAATTTTCTGAAATTTTTGAGTTTTGACTTTTGATTTTGAACTGTGGATAGATCTAGGTTTTGCAACCATTGGAGAGGAGAAAGAGATGAAGAAATGTACGTATATTCAATTGACAGAAGAAAGGAGGCTAGGGTTTATGATCGCATATATATAGACAAATAGAAGAAGGCTAGGTGGGTACGGATAACGAACGTGCTAAACGGTAGTTGGTCCAAAAAGCCCGTTCTGACCCCGGAACCGGATCTGTTAAAACTATATATCCAAGTAGGTGTTTTAAAATATTCTGAACGCGATGGAAAAAGTTTCGCGTCCAAATTCGATCGTATGAAGAAGTTATGCTGAAAACAAGATTTCCAAATTGATTTCAAATTGATTTTTAATAAAATTAATTTCAAGGCGTTTCGCGTCCGTACGATCAAACGGCAAGTCCGATCGATACGAAATTTGAAACCCTATAATAATTCACCGATACGGATCCGATGAAACTGGTTTCGTCGAAATCCGAGTCCGTGACAAAAATGGCTATTTTTAATATTTATTAAATCAATTAAATAAATCAAGAAAATCAAATTTTATTTTTCAACTTCTTATATTGGCCAAATTTCAAAACTTAGATAATTCAATCAATTCCAATTGATTTAACAAGCTTGGATGTGAATTAAAAATTTATGAGTATATAAATTTGCAGTGTTTCATATCTGCATTTCTTATTATTATTTGGAAATTAAAATTTTTATTCTCAAACTCAATTAATAAAACTTATACGCTTATACTCTCAACAAAACTCCAATTAGATAAATAGATTTGATTCCCATTTCAACTCCTTTGATTGCAAATAAACTTTTACCATACATTAAATTCTAAATTATTAATAACTCTTATTTTCTTGACTATTTAATAATTCCAATCTTAATGAATTTAACATTATAATTTTGATTAATTTATTAAATCCATTCTATTTCACTATTCCATTTTTATTATTAAATCCATTATAGCCAAATGCATGAAATTAACATACACAAATATTTTAAATCCCAACTTAAATTTCACTTAACGTAAAATAAACATTAAATTTTCCTAATTGCAAAAATCAATTACCTTCATTCTATTTTATTCACGTGGAAAAATCTTGATTTAAAAATCTTTACTATAACCCAAAATCTTATTATAATTGGAATTTACACTACATGTAACGTAAATCCCCAACAGTAAAGATCTTACACACCTTTTTTTTCATAGATTTAGATTCCGCAAATTTAGCTATTGCATAAATTTTTATTTATATAACATAAATGTTCATATACTTTGAATCCATTCCCAATTCACCAAATTCAATTAATTATACTTTACAAACGTGTTTCCAGTATATAGATATCTTATACTAATAGTTGTCATACTCAAAATTTCACGCTTATAGCTAAGTCCCACTTTTGCATAAATTTATTAAGTATCAATTCTATTAAGCCCTGTTTATATCTACATGCATTCTTTTATTACTTCACAAATGGAATAACTTTTAACTCACACACGGAAAACCAAAACCGTTATAAATCCAATTAAATTCCCAAATCGAAATTTGTACACATTGTACACACTATTATGATTTCTCACAAAACGTTGAATTTATTAAATGCCCCTTTATTATAATTAAATTCCCTTAATTGCATCAATTGCTTATTATTATATAATTTTTCATTCTTTCCCATTATAAATTCATTAACGTATCTACGCATCTCCATCTTTCAATTATTAATAACCCAACTGATTACAAACACTGTTTCTATAAATTTTCATAAATTTGTTCCACTATACTTTTGTTTACATAAAATAAATTCTATGTTACTATTAGTTTTCTTTTCCCTTTACTACAGACATAAATTATTACTATCTACACTAATTACATCTTTATATTAATGAATACCATTAAAGTAAATATTTATATTAACTTTTACAGATTCAACTTAAATTAGTTTCTTAAAATTACTTCAAATCAAGTTGTGACAATTTACATTGTCCACCTCTATTATTATAAAATATTGTAGTTACACTAAATTGCAATTACTACAACTATACCAAATCTCTGCATTTTATTCTTAAACAAATAAGAACTTATATAAATCTATTCTATTAAACATCATAATTTTAACGGGTCGTTACAAACTCAATTTACAAATAAACTCAATATCCTTTCATACTAATATAAACTTCAATTATTCATTTATCAAAATCAAATATCATTTCAATTCACATTCTTTATCAAAATAAAGGTTAAATCATTTTCAAACCATTTCAATCATCAAAATATCACATTCTTTCAAAACCTCATTATCAAATCATTATTTGAATTCAAATTCAAATATTCAATTTAAAAATATCATTTTTATATTAAATAAGTCGTTTATTTATTATTTCAAGTATCATTACAAAACACATTTCAAAATTCCATTCAAAAATGCACTCATCTCATTACATTTTATTCCATTTAACACATAACCAAGTAAACCTTATTTAAATTCAAATTCAATTTAAATTCCTTAAAATTCAAATTTAAATATTAAATCATATTCAAAAATCCTTAAATTTCACAAATAATCAATTTCCAAAAGTTAAATCATTATCACTTTAAAATATAACTCAATCAGTGTTAAAATGTATAACATTTCAAACATTGTCAAATTTAGCAACGACAGCATTTAAAAAGTGCTATCGTAGCTTATAGTTTCCAAAATAGTTTAGTTCGAGAATAACGGCATTATAAAATGCCGTAATAGATATTTAGTTATTTCAAACATAGTTAAGTTCAAAAAAACAGCATTTTAAAGTGCTGCCAAAAAACTACAGCGTTTTTGGGAAATGCTGTAAATAAAATTCCACATTTTATTATAACTTTCAAAATCATTTAAAACTTTAATTTTTGTTATTTTAAATTTATAAATAAAATTTCTAGACTTCAAAATTTCACATTTAAATAAATTTGACATATGATTTATCACAATAAAATTTTAAACATCAAACATCTAATTAAAAATTCAATTCATTTGTTAAGTCAAAATTTCACTGTTTATTTACTTATGAAATTTAAACAAAAACTTAACATTTTACTTCAAACATCATTTCAAAACTTTAAATTAAATTTCCATTATTTACTTACATTTTAAAATTAAAATTTAAAGTCAAAATTCACATTTACTTTAAATTTACATACTTAAATTCATAAATTTAAAACTAAATATTTAGCCTTCTCAAAACCATAAAATATATACTTTTAAATCAAATTTCATACTTTTAAAAAATACGTATCTTGATAAAAATCATTTATAAATAAACCACGGGGTCTGTATGTAATTTTCTAACCTAGGTCAAGTGATACATACACACACACACACACACACACACACACACACACACATTATTTCAAGCCGCAATTTAAAAAGAAAAACCGGGTTCTATAATTTCAAACTCGCAATCCCAAGTAAATAAAAATAAATAAAAATCGCTCAGGCCTATCATTTCAGCCCATAATGATTTTTTCCTATTCTGAAGTCCGTTCGGGTATGTATCATTTCAATCCATAGTCATTCTATTCTAACAAGGAACTTGCAGTGTGAATATATGCATATATAATATAAACAATTATACTAACATGTCAATGTCAAAATATAATGTCATATATCAGATGTCAGTTGATAATTAACAAAGTAAACATGGTAAAAACATGGCATAGCATATCATATAATCATCATTTACTTTCATAAACATTTTAAATTACTAAACACTTACATCGATTCACTAATTCATAAGTAAAATGACAGAGTGAGAAAGACTCACTTTTTCAAGATGGAGACCAAAACAACACATAAGCACGATTCCAAGGGCACGACAAGCACGATTTGATTTGAATGAATGGAGATCCTAGATGATTATCTTGTATACAACAATTAAAATAGGACATTATAAACATATATATACAATACAAAGATTTTAAATTGAAACGATATTGAAATTGGAATCAACTAAAGACATTACCAAGCCTTGAATCAAAATTGCTTGACCTACTCTTAACATGGGCTCGACCATACATTCCATAGGCTCGGTCATGATCTGGTCTAGACCTGAAATGCTCGGCTATGGTCAGGTTAGAGGAAGACAAAGCAAGGTAGGTGAAAAGGTAGAAGTTATAACATGGACTACAAAGGTCTAAGGCATAAAAGAGGAGTTTTTGTACATGATAGTCTCGGCCTTGGTCATATTTGGCTCAACCATGGTCATGTATAGGTCAGGTCAGAGGAGAGGGGATGACCAGAGGTGGTGGTAGAAGGTGGTGGTGGTTCTAGGGTGGTGGTCGTGGCTACAAATGAAGGAAGATAGGCTTGGCTATGTAGTTTTCAAGGAGTTTGTGCAAACTTTGTAGAGCTATCATCATCAAGTGGTCATGGCTTGACTTTTTTTTCAGAGGAAGGGCTGAAGGCTGCTGTAGATGGAGGAGGTGATGGTGGAGCTGATTGTGGAGAGGCTAGGCCAAGCAAAGCTAGGAGAAGAGGCAAGGCAAAATCATTGAAAAGAGGAGAAAAAGGTAAGGCCATTAGCATTTTCTTTGTTTTTTTTCTTTAGATGAAGTGGCCATTAGTTTTAGGACATGAGGAAAGGATTTCACGTGAAAAGTGAAGAAGAGATGCACGGCAATGCTTAGAAAAATGGACGGTCAAAGCATGAAAAAGTAAATTGAAAAATGAATAGACAAAAGAAATGAAAAGACATAGAATATAAAAGGACTTTGACCCTTTGAATTTCTTTTTCTTTTAAATTAAAATAAACTAAATAAAAAGTAAGTAAAATAAAAATAAAAACTGAACAAAATAAAGTGGAAAAGAAAATAAATAAATATTTTTTAGAAAATATAAAATAATTAAGAAAATGGCATAATAATTGAAACTAAGATTTAAAAATTGTAAATAAATACGATAAGCTTTGGAAAATTATAAAATCACTTTAAAAATGTTTTAAAAATAAAATATATGCATAACATGACATATTACACAAATTAGAATAAGATTTGACAAACAAAATATTATTTATATAAATTAAAATAAATAATTTTGTTAAATAAAACAATTTACATACAATATTGTAAAAAGCATAACTTTCACAATATTAATCGGATTTCAACGAAACAAAAAGCAGTATTCTTAAAATTTTATTTATTTTCATAATAAAAGATATAATTCAAAAATTAAAATATTTAAATTTTAAATTTAAAAGTCAAAGTTTGACCAGATCGACCAAAAATTCACATTTTTTGGAAATATTCAATTATTCCATGTTTGAAGTTCTAATTCACATAAAAATCAAAATTTATATTTAAAATAAAAAAAATTATTCATTTTAATAAATGAAATAAAGTTTTTTTTTTAAATCAGGAATTCGGATAAGATAATTAAAATATACAATTATAATAATCACAAAATACAGGGCTGTTACACCAAGCGTCTTCAACTAATCCTGAATCTACTTGGATGTGACTCGAGTATTAGAAATACCCGAATCAGGCTTGACAAACCAACGTAAGAAACACGAATTATAAATATATATAGCGGTGTCATATGTCAGATTGATGTCAAACAGAATATTTGAAAAGAAAGGTATCTCGTAAGACCATGCCACACATAAAAATGGACGGGTTTTTATTGTACGATAATCAAAATACTTTATATCAAAACATTTGGAAATTATCCCTAATGACATTGGTTTGAAAATGCTTTCCAAATAAATACATAAAGAAGGTAGGTATCAATACCCGAATAATGGTGTATATGATACCAAAGGGTAGCTGAAATGCTTACAAGCATTACAGATATTTTGAGAATACAACCAAAATTGTAAAGCTCATATTGGAATTGGATTTTCAATATGATAAGGAACCAGTGGCATTTTCCTCTGATGCAAAATTCACACATAACAATCCTAGTCTACTATGACTATTCACTTGTCTTAAGAAAGCCTCCGTGCTACATTGTTACACTACCATGGAACATCGTATCTCGGTGGCTTTGCTTTGTCTTAGTCGAGCTTCCAATACCTATCCATTTAAACCATTGAGGGTCCAGATACTGGACTCCTCTATCCGCAATAAAACTAATAGCCCAAAATATGTCCTATAGACCACATAATTACCCATATCATCTCCCAGGTGTGAGGATCGTGAGGCTACAATCTATTTTCCACATAGCCATGCTTTGCTTTCCATAAAGTCATGCTTTGCTGTCCACGAATGGATCAGCGAATGGATCAGCGAGGGTTTGAAGTGCAAGTTGTTGAGAATGACATCGAGATGTCCGCTGTCAAAATTGTAAACCACGAATCCAGGTTTACATTAGACCTTAATTTCAGTTCCAAAGACGTATTTGAATTCTCTATATGATGTCAATGAAATCGGGCTAATCAACTTTTTACCTAGGCGTCTATCATTCTGCCAAAAGCAAGAGGTTAAGAACTTAGAAGATAATTGGCGTGCATGTAGAAATGTATATTTTTAATCTTATAGTTAATCTTCTATTATAAAAATAAATTACATAGAATGGTATTTGTACATGTTTTTACCAAAATTAAAAGGTGTTTTCAAATCATCATTTACTCATTTACATTTGAGAAAAACGGTAATTTTATGTATGAATTAATTAGGAGAGAATTTATTCTCACATTTTTATTTTATGTTGTAAGAAATTGAGTGCAAATTAAAAGTGGCTTCATGGACAAGTGGTGGAAGCAAAAAAATATAAAAAAGTAAGAAGTCATGCAACATGGAGGAGTCCATGTACCCACTAACTAATGGACCAACATAAAAAGCATAAGCACATGCTAGTGGAGATTAATTAATTTCTTAATGATTACTAAGAGACTACATAAAGTAAAGGAAAATTTTAGTAGTTTCTTGAAAGATATTAGGGTTTTAGAACATGTATAAATAACCCTTTTATGTTCATGTAATGGATCTTCTTTATTAGAACCTCCGGTCTATGTTTCAACGACAACAACTATACAATCATATATACACACACATTTTATCTAGATTATAGGTATATACTACAAGAAAACATCATGCCCAAAGATATTGAGAATCAAAGACAAATGAAGATCTATCGACCATATTATAGCTAGTAAGGTTATTCTACTACAAAAGAGTCTTAAATAAATGTTGTCAAGGTCTCCTTGAGTATATATGCACACATGATCATATGTAAATTGAAACATTTCATAATATTATAGAAAACTACATTTACTAACCACAGAGATCTGAGGTAAAACCATAGATGTTTGAGGAAATACTCGAGAAAATAAATTTTTGAAGCCACATACATCTGAGGTTTTACCACAGACGACGGTCATCTAAAAAACTGCATATTCCTGAATAGACACCTTTGTTGAACAAAAATAAATTACCTCTTCATCAAAAGGTTGTAGACATTAAAATGAATAGACATTATCTAATAGTAATAGCTTTTCATCTACATCCTTTTGAATCTATAAATACAACCATGATTGAGATTTAGAGATTAAACAGAATTGAATTAATTAAATCTGTTCTCTCTTGATTTCTTATAACTCTTTTGTACATACATTGCTTACATACTCTCAATCTATTATAACCAAAATATAATTTTGGTTAAAAAACTTTCTACAACTCAGAGCATTCACATTCACATACTCAAAGGAGATCACAGGAAGATTTGTACTATTGGTTAAAAACTGTGTTACTTGGAACAGAAGGTTGTCAAAGATATACTTTTGTATTCATCTATTCCTTCGGATGAAGCGAGGGTTAGTTGGTTAAAGAAAATAACGAATGGGAGCTTCGGGACAGGACGTAGGATGGGAGGTCTGAACCAATATAAAATATATGGTGTGATCTTTTTTATTATTTACTTATATTCAGTTATTTTTCTTTGTCTAACATAGTTAGTAAGACACACTCACACACATGTGTGTGTGTGTGTGTGTATAAGTTGCATTATTTATAAAAATCCTATTACATTCGCTCTTTTATTTCATGTTAGTGGATTAGATTTATTTTCATGCAAATAGCTTAGTTTTATTTTATGCAAGTTAGTTAGCTGTTGTTCTCTTTACTTAATTTCCCTTTTCTTTTTTGTTTATGATGAAATTAACGTATGTTAATATGCATTCAAATATAGGAAGCTAAACCCCATCAATTTGAGGGTAATGAAGCTCTCATGATTCATATAAAATTAATATAATGATTTCATTTATGATCACTTGTTTTGTGCTTAATGGAAATTTTGATGGCAATGGAATTTTGTTGTTTATTAGTGAATTTGATAGCTTATGTTGTTCATAACAAATATGTTATGCTTAATCAAATAGAAATAACAAGTTATACTTTCGTCTAAATGTGATTTTGGTAATGAAAGTGAAACTAAAATCAAAATTTGATGTTCTACATTACTAATTCATAGTAAATAGATCATACTTAAAATAGATTTTATTTTTAATTTCACGATCATTTTCATTAGATTCGACAAGTGGATTTAGAGGTTGTATTAAAGTTTGATGGTTTAAGTTGTGTTGGTAAATATCACAATTAGAGCATACTTATAACAAATACATCAACAAATTCCACAAATGGTTAAAAAGGAAGATCATAAATTCATTTTGCGTTGATTTATATGATAATAAGAAGGGATTTACCTCTAAATTGTCTTCTAATGTCATAGTTTAATTCCAAATTTTCAATAGTTTTTAACAATTTTTAGTTAACAAAATTTCAAATGTTTGGGATAATTTAATTGAGTAATTTTAAAAAAAGTTCTTTCTGTAGATCGACACATACTTGCATATGTACTACGATTGTACACCGTGCACTTGCGGTTTTTATAACGATATAATTCGGTGGTTTTCTAATCGATAAAAATATACATTACGAATAAGTTTTTGGCACTGTTACCGAGAAGAACAATATAATTTTAATTTTTCTCTTCGGTTTATTTTTACATTTATTTCGTGTTATAGAAAAAAGAAAAAATTTGTGTTGTGCATTTGATTTGTGCACTTGTCTTGTTCACTTATGTTTGATTCATTTGTGCATTTGGTTTAATTTTGTGTTAATTTTTAATTAATTTTAAGAAATTAGTTTTTCAAGTTGTTTATTTTCTACTACAACCTGCCACTATCTTATGCATATGAGTTCTCTGGTTCTCTGTTTTCATTATCGGTTGTTTGTTTCCCTGTTTGTTTTTCCACTTCACTTCACTGCAATTTTTACTTTGTTTTGTTAAATTTTAGAAAACCTTCTGCCTTCACTCCACTTGTTACTTTTTGTATTTATCTTTCGTTTCATTCCAACCCTTACCTGCAACCTTCCACTACTCCATCCCATAAAAACCCATACAACTTGCCAATCACTTCTCCCAGGTTCATCCTCCTACTTCTGCCTAAAGCAATCTCTAAACAACCACTACATTCGCGGCCAACTTCCACTCCTCCTCCTATCCATCTCTTATATAGAACTACCCCACAACAACAATTCCGGTTCTTCCTCTTTCAATCCTTCACCCAGACACCGCCGAAATTACCCAATCATGAACCAATTCACGAAAACTCAACCCCGCAACTTCACCAATCTTCGAACATCACACTTAAACAACACAAACAAAAACATAAACCATCACTTCCTCCCCTCATCAAAACCAGCAACCTCCTCACAAACAATTGGGGCCACCTAATCCTCCACCAACATCTCTTCATTACTCCTTAATCAACCACCCTTCCAAAAACTGCCCATCTCCATACACAAACCAACCTCTTCCAACTCTTCGTTTCCACAATCACCTACATCTCCCTAACCAATAACCTACACACCATACAAATCAGCCAAATCATCATCACCTTACAAACATCCCTCTGCCAAACACACACCTCAAACACCAAAAATCATTACCTTCTGCCAATATAACTACACCGCGGCAACATTCCTCCAGCATCTCAAGCTCGCCCATTCACATCACCCAAACCTGACCACTATCAATCACCTCGTTACTATTGCGTAAACATCCCTGCCTTATTTCCTATACAATGCTGAACCCTCCACCAACCAGATGTTGAATTTGAATGATTCAAATGTTCATTAAAAGGGAAAGAAATTAATTAATTGATTCAATCAAATCAATTAATTTAGCTGATATATGGAAGGATATTTTAAGGAAACTAATTAATTAGTAAATCAATTAATTAGTCTGCTATATGAAGAAATAAATTATTAGGCATGGAGAATAAAGGAAAGATATGAAAACGAAGATCACGCCATCTATTTATACTAAAATCAAATCACGCAAATTGGAAAGATATCTGCGTAATCAGGAAATTGATTTGCTTAATCTCCAAGCAACCCTTCATTATCAAGTCTATATAAATGAAGGAACTTTATCTTCATATGAACAAGAAAGTGTAGTATCCACCATTATTCTTTCCTCTTTCTTTTGTACTCTCTTCTTTAGTGAAATAAAAAGTTGTTGGGTCTCCGTGGACGTAGGATATTCATATCCGAACCACGTTAAATCTTACTGTCTTCTATTTCTGTTATTTTTCTGTGAGACTGCATAATTCTTTTTAAGTGTCATTGATATCTAAATAGGCAATACTAGATTCTGAACAAATAAACCGCTTCCGCTCAAATAAAAAAAAATCACTACAGTTTGGTATCGGAGCTAGTGTTATTGTTTCTGTTTGGATATTAATGGCTACTTCTAATAAGTCTGTTGGCAGATCTGGTGTCAATTATGGAGTAACACGTTTTGACGGAAAAGGAGATTTTGGTACTTGGAAGATGAAGATGGAGGCTGTATTGAAGAAGGAGAAGACTTACAAGGTTGTTTCTGCGCCTGAGAAATTGAAAGATATTGATGCAGCTGATTTGAAAGAGATGGAAGATGAAGCTCTTACAACAATTCAGTTGAGCCTTTCAGATGAAGTTCTTAGAGAATTCTCTCAAAAGAAGACGGCGAAAGAACTATGGGATGCATTATCGGATGCATATCAAGACAAGTCTCTCACTAATCGGATTATTTTTCAACAACAACTTTATTCGTTCAAGATGAAGCCTGGAGCTGATCTCATGGAGCATGTAGATGCTGTGACGACTTTGATTATGAACCTGAAGGCAGCAGAAGCTGATATTACTAATGAGGCTCAAGCTGTGACCCTCTTATGTTCCTTGCCTAAGGAGTATACTGCTTTTGTTAATTCCATGATTTATGGCCGCAGTAAAATTAGCCTATCTGATGTAAAGGCTGATCTTCATAATGAAGTATTAAGAGGTAGATTGGCGAGCACTAGCTTGGATAGTGATACTGAAGGCTTATCTGTTCAGAGAGGTAGAGGCCAAAGCAGGACGAAGAAAGGTGGAGGACGGAATTATTCACGGTCTCAGTCTAGGGGGCTTAAGAATTTGACTTGCCACTATTGTAAAAAACCAGGGCACTTCATAGCACAATGTCCCAAGCTTGAAGGTAGAAGAAAAGATCCAAAGCAAGCTTCAGCTTCTACAGCAGAGAAATCAGATACAGAAAGTGACACCGATGTATTTACAGCTTCTGGCTCTTCTGGGAAGAGCAACTTATGGCTGATTGATTCTGGCGCATCCTATCATATGACACCTGATAGGAACTGCTTTTCCACTTACCGTGAAATTGATGGAGGAGAAGTTCTGATGGGCAATGATGCTTCGTGCCGTATGGTGGGTGTTGGTAGCGTGATGATTAGGATGTTTGATGGTGTTATTCGTACGATCACCGATGTTAGACATGTACCTGATTTGAGGAGGAGCTTGATTTCTGTTGGGGCATTAAGTAGACTTGGCTTGAAGATTGTAGTGGAAGGAGAGAAAATGAAGATATCGAAGGGTTCCATGATTGTTATGAGAGGTGTGAGGGCAGGAAATCTTTATCTACTAAAGGGCACTACTGTAATTGGTGAATCGGCTTCTGTTACATCTGTTGATTCGGATTCTTTCAGATTATGGCACTTACGGATGGGTCACGTCGGTGAGCGCAGCATGGATGAGTTGAGAAAACGAGGATTGATTGATGGAGTTCATCATTCAAAACTTGGTTTTTGTGAAGAATGTGTTCTTGGAAAGCAGACGAAGATTTCTTTTGGTACAGGAGAGCATAAAGCAAAAGCTGTCTTGGAGTATGTTCATACAGATGTCTGGGGTCCCTCCCCTTGTCCGTCTTTAGGTGGAGCCAGATATTTTGTTTCATTTATAGATGATTTCTCTCGTAAAGTATGGGTATACTTTCTTCAGTCAAAGAGTGAAACCTTTGCCAAGTTTCGGAAGTGGATATCTATGGTTGAGAAGCAGTCAGGGAAGAAATTGAAAGTTCTCCGTTCAGATAATGGCGGTGAATTTGTATCACAGGAATTCATCGACTATTGTGAGTCTGAAGGCATTAAGAGGCATTACACCACACCAGGCGACCCCCGGTCTAATGGAGTTGCAGAAAGGATGAATCAGACATTATTGGAGAGGACAAGATGCCTTAGACTGACTGCTAAATTGAAGAAGGGATTTTGGGCTGAAGCTTTATCTATGGCGGCTTTCCTCATCAACCGCACACCTTCCACTGCCATAGATATGAAGATCCCTGAAGAAGTATGGAAAGGAGAGCCTGTTAGCTATTCATTTCTCAGAGTGTTTGGTTGCCCAGCTTATGTGCACGAGAGCAAAGGGAAGCTGGAACCTAGAGCTCGCAAGTGTATTTTTCTAGGTTATAGGAGAGGAGTGAAGGGATATAGGTTGTGGTGTCCTATTAGCAAGAAGATCGTTATGAGAAGACATGTGACTTTTGATGAGAAGGCTATGTTGAAGGTGGAGCCTTCCTCATCGGATGACAATGAGAGGACATGTGAAGAATACCAGACACAAAGCAAGTCATCTGTTGATTCTTTCCATAGACGTTCAAATGGTGTTTCCGATGACACCGTGGTTGATGAGGATAATATCGATGTTGGTACAGAGGATCAAACTCAAGGTGGAGCTCATTCGGAACCTAGGCCTGTCAGACAAAGAAGAAAGCCTAAGTGGCTTGATGAGTTTGTTGGATTGAGCATCGAAGATATTAACTTCGATGATATGGCAACATATGCTTTGAATGTTGTCCATGATGAGCCCTGTGATTATAGAGAAGCTATCGCATCAGTTAACGATTCCAGTTGGTTAGTTGCTATGGAGGAGGAGATTGAATCATTGCAGAGAAATCATACTTGGGATTTGGTGCCTCTTCCCACCGACAAGAGAGCTATTGGATGCAAGTGGATCTATAGAGTGAAAGACGACGAAAACGGTAATCTCAGATACAAGGCAAGGTTAGTCGCAAAGGGGTATGTTCAGAAGAAAGGGGTAGAGTATCATGATATCTTTGCTCCAGTGGTTAGGCATACTTCTATTCGTATTCTTTTGGCATTGGTTGCTCATTATGATATGGAATTAGAGCAACTAGATGTCAAAACTGCATTCTTGCATGGTGATCTGGATGAGGAGATTTATTTAAAGCAGCCGGAAGGGTTCATTGACAGTAGCAGGCCAGACTATGTTTGCAAACTCAACAAATCTCTATATGGACTGAAGCAGTCTCCTAGACTATGGTATAAGAGGTTTAATAAGTTTATGCTTTCACAGGGATACTCCAGAAGTTTCAAAGACCAGTGTGTTTATTTCAGGAGATGTGATGGTGATATGATTTATTTGTTGTTATATGTTGATGATATGCTGATTGCATCTCGGAGTATGGTCAGAATTAAGGAGTTGAAATCGGAGCTCAGTAGAGAGTTTGACATGAAGGATTTGGGAAAGGCACAAAGAATATTGGGTATGGAGATAAGCAGGGATAGGAAGCGGAGAGAGTTAAGGCTCACTCAAGCTCAGTACATCGAGAAGGTCCTCGCTCGATTTGGAATGGAGAAAGCTAAACCGGTTGGCACTCCATTAGGCTCTCATTTTAAGTTGTCAAAAGACTTATCTCCCTCATCGGAAGAAGACAAAAGGTATATGGCTGATATACCTTATTCTAGTGCTGTTGGTAGTCTTATGTATGCGATGGTGTGCACAAGACCAGATTTTGCCCATGCAGTGGGTGTTGTGAGTCGATATATGTCTAACCCAGGCAAAGAGCATTGGCAAACTGTGAAGTGGATTCTTAGATATCTTCGAGGCACTTCTTCGGTGGGCTTGTTATATGGTGGAGTGGATGGTGACATCTTTCTTAGAGGATACTGTGATTCTGATTACGCTGGGGATAGAGATGCTAGGAAGTCAGTGTCGGGCTATGTTTTTACACTTGGCATAGGCTCGATTTCATGGAGATCAAAGCTGCAATCTATCGTAGCTTTATCGACTACCGAAGCAGAGTTGATATCGATTGTGGAAGCAACAAAGGAAGGATTGTACTTACTTCAGTTGTTGGATGATCTTTCAATGGTGCATCAGACAGTAGAGCTATTTTCAGACAGTCAGAGTGCGATTCATCTTGTAGAAAATCAAGCTTATAGTTCACGGACGAAGCACATTGATGTTAGAGGTTTCTTTCTTATGCTTGAGGAAGAACGAAGAAAGATCAAATTGTTGAAGGTGGGTACTTTGGATAATCCTTCAGATATGATGACAAAGTCACTTCCTAAGGACAAGTTTGAGCATTGCTCAAACTTGATCAGTTTGATACCTGTTACTTGAGCGCCATGGGGCGCTAGACCCAACAACTTATATGTTGATTATTTGATGATAAGGTGATGAAGAGAGATTGTTATATTTGAATCAAGGTGGAGTGTTGAATTTGGATGATTCAAATGTTCATTAAAAGGGAAAGAAATTAATTAATTGATTCAATCAAATCAATTAATTTAGCTGATATATGGAAGGATATTTTAAGGAAACTAATTAATTAGTAAATCAATTAATTAGTCTGCTATATGAAGAAATAAATTATTAGGCATGGAGAATAAAGGAAAGATACGAAAACGAAGATCACGCCATCTATTTATACTAAAATCAAATCACGCAAATTGGAAAGATATCTGCGTAATCAGGAAATTGATTTGCTTAATCTCCAAGCAACCCTTCATTATCAAGTCTATATAAATGAAGGAACTTTATCTTCATATGAACAAGCAAGTGTAGTATCCACCATTATTCTTTCCTCTTTCTTTTGTACTCTCTTCTTTAGTGAAATAAAAAGTTGTTGGGTCTCCGTGGACGTAGGATATTAATATCCGAACCACGTTAAATCTTCTTGTCTTCTATTTCTGTTATTTTTTCTGTGAGACTGCATAATTCTTTTTTTTAAGTGTCATTGATATCTAAATAGGCAATACTAGATTCTGAACAAATAAACCGCTTCCGCTCAAAAAAAAAAAATCACTACACCAGAATCCGACCAAAAATTCCTCCCTCACTCACCAATACAAACGTCACCTGACAACCATAATTCACACATTGCAAACCCACCACTACACCAACCACCTCCTAACAATAATGATTCTCAAATCACCATCAATTGATCAATCACGAACCAACCACTCCACTGTTGCACGCATGACCCAAATCATGAACTCTGATACTTAGTAACTCTACACAACCAACCTTTACAAGACAGATTGACAACCACGAACCAAAACCACGATCCGAACGCTAGCAACTCCACACTGCAACTTCACCTGAGCCTTCAACTACGATCGAAACTTCCAGAACTACCAATCACGAACATCAACCACGACCATATCAAATTTCAACCTATCGCCTCATCCAAAACCTCCCTCTATTAAATTGGGTTTCGATTAAATTGGAATTGCGGACTTTTGAGTTTGAAAT
This sequence comes from Allium cepa, assembly GCA_030765085.1. Classification (NCBI taxonomy): domain Eukaryota; kingdom Viridiplantae; phylum Streptophyta; class Magnoliopsida; order Asparagales; family Amaryllidaceae; genus Allium; species Allium cepa. The sequence goes on from CM060931.1 coordinate 614,440,290, forward strand.
TCTGATTTGAGGATTTCGTTTTGTTTAAGAGGCTGTGAATCTGTTTTAGGTTGAGTGTTTTTGAAATTAGGTTTTTTCTTGTGGGATTTTGGGCATTTGAGTCTTTTTAAGGTTTTTCTATTTTTGCGTTAAAGTTTTCTTCTGTTTTGGTTAACTTTTAGTGGTGATGTTGTTTCCTTCTAAAGTTTAGAAGTAAAATCAACGCATAACATACTTCTTTTAAAGTTTTCTTTTGTTTAACTTTCAATTTGAAAAAAAAAATTTGTTTTTTGTTTTCGTTCCATCCTTAAAAAATTCGTTTTCAACCCTTTTTGAGGTTGTAAATAGAAGAAAAGTGGACAAGGATTACTTGCTAGAAACTATTCAGTTTTGCTTGTCCAAAAAAATCGATGCTTTTAAATAAATTGCTAATAATTTTTGCATGCTCTAGTGTTGTGTACATATCTCCTATTTTTATTTTTATTACATTATTGGTTGCGTGTATTTAAAAACAAAAAACAAAACAAAATAAAAGTTCATTTTTAGTTTCATTGCTAATGCACATTTAATTTATGTTTTTGCATTATTTCTTCTTGTTTTTATTTTCTAAGGAAGCATCCAAGTTCACGTATGGTGGGGATTTCATCACCCTTTCCTTGGCCTACAAATTGTATTTCATCGCAGAAAATTTGAGTAAGTAATAAAGATTAGACATTGAACTTAAAGATGTCACATGCTCATTTAGGGCTAATTTATATTTTGACAATTTATAGTTATTGCGGTGATTTGTAAAAATTATATTGATTATTTCTCTGAATGTACTAAAAACTTTAACTGCTTTGCTACGGTGATTCATGGTGCACTAATAACCTCTGTCTTTGACCTAGCTAAAAACTATTTTTTTGAATTAAGTCAAAGTGTGATTATACAATTTTGGGTTACGGGGTACTAAGGACATAAATTTTTAATTAAGTACTTGCATTCATTTAGTTCATGCATATATAAATAAAAACTAAATATCCAAAATCAAAAACAAAAAAACAAACATTTTCTTTTAAACATGTTTTTTTAGTAAAAAAATCCATTGAAAACAACTATTTTCCTTGTTTAAAAATAAATAAAAAAAAAATTCACTTCATTCTTACTCTCCAATCCATATTTTTCACCTCTTTCTTTCCTTAATCTTTTCCCTTGTGCATGAGTGTTTGGCCTCGTGGCGCGTCAATGAACCATTTAACTCAAACAAACAATCCCTTTATAATAGCAAATGAAAATCCTCCTCGAACTCTCATAGACGGTATTTTCCCCGATCGAGTTTCTGTCCCTTCTTGCATCACATTACTGGCCCCAACAGGTAATCACTTTAAAATCCATTCAAGTCACATTAACTCGCTTCCAAAATTTAGAAATTTTGAAAGTGATGATCCCTGTATGTAACAGACCGCAAATCTGTACCCCTTGAGTTGACACTATTCTCCATCATTCAACTCAAGAATAACGGAAATACGACCCATTTGGGTTAAAGAAGAAGAGGTAGAAGAAGAAAATAGAAAACAATATCAGAATCTAAACATCGCAGCGGAATAAAATATAATAGATAATAAATGATCTTTACACAAAAGAAAATCTGTTTATACATTACATCATCAGAATACAACATCAGAATTCAATACAATCAACAACACACTCAAGACGGTTATAATATCCCATCCTTCCAAATCTGAATACACAACGGAATAATAATCAAGTACGGAAGTACGTATTGCCATCCAACTTGTATCCTGAGCTCCATAGCATTCTTTCCTGTATCATATAATACTCGGTTTGACCCGAGCATTATAGTTAAATAACACCCGAGTCAGTCTGGAATACCAGCGTCAGAAAACCACACTCATATTGATTATTAAAGTTCCAAAATTATTTTGAAAACAAAAGCATCTCGTAAGACCACGCCACAAATAAACATGTTGGGTTTTTACCTTACGTTAGCCAAAACACTTTTTATTAAAATCCTCTGATATTATAATAGGGTCTATTTACAAATACTTATTAAAATAGCTGAAATTGTTACATGATTAAATTCCAGCTACTAGCCAAAATCGTGGGTAATACAAACAAAACCGTAAAAGACATGTAGGGAGAATGGATTCCAACTAATGACTAGGCACTGGGGTACCACTTGTCACAGTACGTGGCCTAGATCACCGTACTGAGGATTACTCCCAATCCCCTGCAACACAAGACCGGGACTACCCCATACTGGATAATCCAGAGTAAGATCACCCCAAGGTTGGGATCAGCAACCACACCACTAAGTCGAATAAAAAGGGACATCTAGACAGAGACAACCTCACCCTAATGAGCGCTATCCACCTAGCCTGCTGCATAACCCCTGATTTTTAGTCATTCCCGGTTGATGAGGCTTGAGGCTAAGCATTACCTTTTTAGAATATACCACTTAGAATGCTCATCGCATACCCGACAATGTTCTGAAAGCATTCATCCATACAAGTCCGTTCCGGGTTCGAACGGAACCGAAGGCACTACTCCTACTACATCCATTTTGGAATCACCTCAGGATTTGTAGCGACTAGCCCTTGCACTTCACTGCTCCATCTTCGAATCCAAACTCGTCTTCCTCACGAAAACGTACAAACCGGATCGAAGTGGTTTTCAGGAAATAAATCCCGATCCCGGTCTCTTCGAAACGTCAGCGCATTGACCAATATTTATAGTCGGTTATTTAACTATCAATTAACATTCATAAACAACCATCGATCATAAATAATTTCACCAAATTATTTATTAACCTCAAAATATCTTCGCAAGATATATTTCCATTTTCAACCCCTTTGAAAACAGTTTTCAAACCACACTCTTCTCATTGAATAAATTTCCAACCATTTATTCCCACTGAAAGCACCAAGTACAAAGCTTTAGATTTCTAAAATAATTTAAAAACACTTCATTATAAATATACCTTAAAACATTTAAGTTGAAAACTACTTCAATACTTTATTAAAAATATATATACTTTAGGAATATTTAAAATGAGGTTACTTTATAAAATTTAAAACTAGATTTTCTTCTTTAAAACAAAATACCAAGTCACATTTCAATAATTACTACGATAATAGATTTGAAAAATAATTACTTTAGAATTTAAAAATTTAGAAACAATAATTTTTTTAAAACATACCTTTAAAATAACTTAAACTTTTTACTTTAACTTAAAATTTGCTTTGAAAACGTGCTTGGCTATTCAGGGAAATACACTTCCCTTCCACATCTTTAAAAATAAATCATTATTTATTTTTAAACAAATTTACCTATTCCTTTATAAATTCCCACTGTGAATTTATTCTTCCAAATATTCACTGATATATTACTTCACTTTTATAAATCAAGTTTATAAGTTTCATAAACTCAACTTCCTTTAAAATTCTGATTCCAAACACTTAGATCAATTTCCAAATTGATTTCTAATTTACTCCATTTTGAAATAAATTTCTTTACTTACTCAATTTATTTCAAAATCCATTAACTTCAGTTTTTATTCCTTAATTATGATTTAAAATCATTTTTAACTGAAAACACTAATTTCAGATTTCCAAATTCCTTCTTTATCCTTTTCACTAAATTTAAACCTTGAATATTTTAAAATAAATTCTTCATTCCTTTACATAATATCACTTAAGTTTTAAAATTCATTATTATTCTGTTTATTCAAAATCCCCTTTTCATACTTGGAACTTAATTACTAGAATTTTAAAATCACTTTTATTCCTTCCCAATATTTATTCAAATTCTCTATAATTATTTTACTTAAAAATTCACTCTTTTATTTCCATTTCAAAAATCCAATTCTATATATTTGATAATTCAGTGTTTCGAAATATATTCAAGCAAACCATAGCATTCAATATTCCAATTATCAATATAATTCGTCATAGAATATCAAATATTCATAACACAGAATATTAAACAATTTAAATAATTTTGAGGGATCTAGTTGGATCCCTCCAACCTTTTTCCTTGCATCCACAGATGTTAGCACAATACCAATTCCACTTCGAGGTGGAATATCGCGGTATATGAGATTAATATAATATCATCCGCTATTATGCGACGCATAGGGTCTCATCCGCTATATAATACGGGAAATCAAACACTCTAATATATACTATATACTACTATATATAATATAGCACATCAAGTCTCAATCTCCAACCTATTATTTAAATTTTACCAATTAAATTTAAATTAAACCCAGATGAGTGAGATTAACTCACCTTTGATTTAGTTTTGCAAACCGATCCAACCTTGACTTGTTTCTCCATGATTTATAGACCTTGTATAACATTAACATGGTTTATTAACATTCGAAATAAAATACTAAATTTAAACGACCTATGATTTAATTTAACAAAAAATTTGGTTTTAAAACAAAAATTAAATTTCATCTAATCTTCTTATAATAAAATATTTTTCTTAGTACCTAGAATAATTAGATAAGTAAATTACAAATTAATTATCTGCTCCATTATTTCTTAAAATAAATCTAGTAAATTAAAAAATGTATATTTATTTCTATTTTTCTTTTTTTTCCCAAAATGCACATGCTAAAAAAAAATCTATATAAGCTTTAAACATTTAAAATCCTATTTCTCCTAAATCTTATTGTTTTATAAAATTATCCAAAACTAAAATTGCAGAAATTAAGGTCACAGACTCACCAAAATAGGCTACAAACATTGACTGCCGACATGCCTCACTGATGAACGCGACCCAATCCTGTGGCCTCCTTCCGACATCAGTGAATCCAAACGCAGCGGTCCACCTCGCTTAGGCCACCAATGCTAACCTGCGACCTAACTCTCCCCTTACTGTTTGTCAACGACGCCACCCTCGGTTGCTCCACCATGGTCACGCCCCCCTCAAGCGATGCTCTCTCTCCCACTACTCTTTGGTTGATGAGATATTGGTTTGAAATCTCATCCAAAGCCTCGACCCGCAAGCTTTTGAATCGAAATCGATTCGCGGCCATAGAACGACGCGAAGCCCTCCCACGATCATCAGCTTGAATCGATAAGCATAGCAAAATGCCACAGTTGATTTGCTTAGAAAAGGAAGGTTTAGGGATTTGAAGAGCTCGGCAATTAAAAGAGAAAATAGAAAAACGCGATCTAGATTAATCTGCCATTTTTCTCTTCGAAGCGTTGATTTCATTCGACGAAATAAGATCAAATTTAAAATTGAAAGGGCTTGGCTGAAAGAAAGAAGGGAACGAGATAGAAGTGATTATAAAAAGACAAAAAGGGGAAAAGAAATGACAGAAGCGTGTTTGAATTAGCTAGCGTGATCAGAAAGGAATAGGCAGTAGGGTGGCTGAGAGAAGACATAAAGAAAACCTGATGTGAATAGCATTTTTGACCAGTCAAAAATGTATACAATATTATTTAAATTTAAGTTTAAATTTTGAATCGTCTCGAAATCACCACTTAAAATTTTGACCTCCTATCGAGACGTGCTGCTAGGCGTTTATAATGTTATACCCATATTCCGAACGCAATGGAAAAGGTTTCGAGCCCTAATTCGATCGTATAGAGAAGATATGTTTTTGGATTGACTATTAAAATTTATTCAATTAATTATTTTCCTGGTGTTTATATCTTGTACGATCACATGACAATTCCGAAAGCTACGAAATTTGAAACCCGTTAATAATAATACGATATTACGGATCCAATGGAACCGGTTTCGTCAAATTCCGAGACTGTGCCTCGGAAGGCTATTTTAAATATCGATTTAAACGATATATTTTCAAAACTGAACAAATCACCTTTAAATTCAATTTTAACACTTTCACTATCTTCAGTATTATCAATATAAATGTTACAAGCCTTCAAATTATTTTTAACAGGCTTAAAACTGAAGATTCAATAATTTACCCAATTCAGTTTGTTAAATTAAATAGTTATATCATCCAACAAGCCGCTATATTAAATTCTAAATCTATTTTATTGAATAAAAAACCAAACTTTTCATATTCAACATCAATTTATAATCCAAATTAAATATTTAAACCCATTTAAATATTCCAAACTCAACGGAAAAAAAATCTGGTTGTTACATTCCTCCCCCCTTAAAAAAATTTCGTCCCCGAAATTGCTAGTTAAGAGGAATGGTCTAATACCCGTTTACTATTTTTTCAAAACCAAACAGTTTTTAACAACTCTCAAAACAACCTTTTTATTAAAGACACAATAACCCTTTTTCTAGCCTTCCAAACTTATCCATAAAACCCAATAATATTATTTACTTAACAATTCAAACTTGAATTTAAAACCAAATTATGAATTATCAAAAAATTTCTAACTCCCTAAATTTCCGAAAAATTTCGCCAGCGTCTCCTTTGCGCGGCTAGCTCGGTACAACTACAAAATGCCTCTACGGGCTCCCAAATTCCAAAAGAAAACAAAACGCCAAGTGGCTAGATCAAAAACCCAATCAAATTTCATAAAGAAATTTAAACACATACTTTTTTGTCGAGCAATTCAATTTATCTTCTGAAATCAAAAATTCAAAATTTTCTTTTATAATACCTGTATATCTTACTTAGCAATAATATCCAATCACAACATTCAAAATCATTTTATACACTTCTTTACAAAATTTTAATGTTTATTCATTCAATCCCGTACGATGTACCTATATCATTCGTACGCAATATCAAATCCGATCGCTCACTCGATCACACAATTTCACTTCCGAACGAGCATTGTCCACCCGACTTTCTAGTGCGGACTCAAATCTGGTTTCTTGATCAGAAACCGTCATTCTCCTTGCATCGTCATAACTATGATAGAGAATTTTCAGAATCAATCAAAATCCATATCCGGGGTTCGCCATCAAAAATTGAATAAAAAATCCTAACTCGGATCGATATAACTATCTCGAAATTCTATGCTCGAATCTGGATCAAATTGCTATGTGAATAAAATAATATACGTACATCCTACGTATTTATCTCAATTTATTATCAACTATATCAATTCTCTTTTTATTCACATTCATTTGATTTCTATTCACTTATCAACGCTTCATATATTTATTTTCACTTCACCACTTTAGTTTATATATACTTCTATTCAAATTGGTTCTTCCATTTCCATATGAATTCAATTTATCTTCAACTCTGAATATTGAATTTTATCTTACATTTATAACTGATTCATATCATTATTTTAAATTAGTTTCATTCACTAATTTATTTCAATTTCCAATTTGAAATCGTTTTGTCGTTAACAAAATTTTCCTAAAAAATTTCAAAAATTTGTCTAGCTCCCAAAATTTTCGAATTTTTTTTGGCAGAGTCTTCTTTGCACAGAGGAGCTTTTGCAATTTGACAAGAGATATAAATATATATACATCGACCCACACGGTCGGAAAAACAAAAATAGTTCATATTTCCTATTTTTTTGCGTAGGCGTACCTTTATTTAGCATTTTTAAGCAAACGGCTTATTATTTTAGCAATTAGCACAACCAAAATCCTACCAAACGGCCTTCAGGTACTTGTACTTACTTAGTTTAAACATATAAGCGCTATATGTAAGAAGTTTATAGCATTTCACTTATATTTAAATAGCTAAAACATGGATTCTATAACAATGCATGTTATATACTTTCATAAGAACATATGTAAGGTTTCATTTAAATCCATTCCATTAAGCTTGACAACATTCCATGCTAATATTAATAACCATTTCCAAAATTAATTTAACCCAAACTTTTATTTAATGGGCTTTCATCCTTACTCAAAACCAAGCTTCTATAAATTTTAAACTTAAGTTAATTTTCTTTAATTTATTCCAACTTCAAACTTAAGTTCACTTCTATTTGATTCTCATCTAATCAAATTCCATTTAGTTCAATTAGCCCATCCATTTTATTTTAATTCACCTTCTCAATTTATCAAAATAATATCCAAGCACATACTTAACTCATTTATACTCGAATTGGATTTTATTTGTAACTCAAATCATTTCTATTATAATTCAATTCCATTTTATTTTTACAACCTCTCCACTTATTTTAATCCATTATCAATCCAAGTTGAATTCTATTTATAATTCGAGTTTATTTCCAAACTTCAGTATTAACTTACAATCTATTTTATTTAACCGAGTTAAATTTTATTAACATACTCTATCAAATGATTTATTTAGCTTATTAGCTTGCTTCCAACTTTTAAATAATATTCGGTTTTATTACAAAAATCACTTCATTAAATTTTTCTGAGTTCAATTTTTATAATTTGAGTTTGGATCTTCTTTCATTTCCCAAAATTCCAACATTTTTTATTTCGGCTTATTTATTTCCTTCTGTTTCATTTTTATAAGCTACTCACTTAATAATATTCATACTTCCCCATCCATTTACAGTCCATCACATTTTCACTTTACTTTTAACTTGGGATTACATTTTATTCCAATGCTTTTCAATTCTTTTATAAGCTTCCAAAGCTTATTTATCCCAATTCAATACTTACTTAGTTTACGCTTATTTATTTAAGTAAGAATTTTATTCCATCCAATATTATCTATAACTCGACTGAATTTATTTCAATTCAATTTTATTTAACTTCAGTTAAATCTAGCATCGTACCATTCTCTTTAATCCACTCAATCCACTTGAATTTATATTAAGTAAGAACTTACTTTCTCTTAATATCATCTACATCTCAATTTATTTCATTACAATTCAATTTCAACTTACTTCAAATCCAACTCATTATTATTATTAACTTTTCTTAAGTTAATGTAATTCGAATTAATTTTATTTCTCAATCCAAATTTTATTTTTATTTTTCCATTTCAATCGCATTCAAAATTTACTAATTATTTCTTCCAATCATCCATTAAATTTTCCACAATTAAATTTTTCCAAATTAAATTTATTTAACCTTTTCACTTTAAATTTTAATTCCAACATTCAAAGCTCATATTTTCCTCCCTTATTTAAAAATCATCTCAACTTTACAAGTTTATAGCTTACCTAATCAAGATTTTCAATTCAAATAAGAATTCAGGGTTTTAAACACCCAGCTTTTGGCTTCAAATCATTTTGAAATCAGCAATATCTCAAAATCACACTTCTCAAAATTTTAAACCAATCTTGGTTTTTATCCCCCACAAATTTCCATTGAAATTTCCAAAAAAAAACTAGCTCTTCTGAACAAATCAATTTGGCAGCAATCCGTCACTTAGAAACTCGAAGATGAACATCGATGATGCTGCAGTCATCACCGAAATTATTTTCCAATGACTGAAGTGAGTTCAATACTAAACCCCTTCCCAAAATTTATTTGAAACAATTTCCTTTCAGAAATACTTCTAAAACAATAATGCTATTATTTATCTTCAAAACACTTCGAAAAACACTTCCAAAAAATCCGGGGTTTTAAATTTTCAGATTTGATATAGGTCAAATTTTAACTATAATTCATTAGTATAATTAATGCTCATACAAATTCCCGTTCGATTATCCAAGTCATTCCAATTTTTATAATCTTATTTGTTAATCTTATATTTTTAAAATATTATCATCCAAACATCCAAGTTATATAACAATTTAAGAAAATATTTCTTTTATATCAAAATATATTTTGGGTAAAATTATTTCATTCACCCACTTTTAAAACAATACCGTGCCAATTGTTCTATTCAAGTGTTTAGAAACCCCTTCGATACAGTTGTCCGGACTGTGCCGACGAAGGTTCATATGCCACTCAATAAATCGATCAACACAATATAAAACCATTTTCATACCCACTGACAAATACACGCTCATATCTATTAATACGCTCAAACTCATTCTAGAGTACTACGGACTCTATTTTCAATGAGTAATCCGCACCAGAGCCAAGATTATCAAAAACCTAAGCTCTGATACCAATTGTAACAGCCCGCAAATCTGTACCCCATGAATCGACACTATTCTCCATCATTCAACTCAAGATGAACGGAAATACGAACCATTTGGGTTAAAGAAGAAGAGGCAGAAGAAGAAAATAGAAAACAACATCAGAATCTAACCACCGCAGCGGAATAAAATATAATAGATAATAAATGATCTTTGCACAAAAGAAAATCTGTTTATACATTACATCATTAGAATACAACACCAGAATTCAATACAATCAACAACACACTCAGGACGGTTATAATATCCCATCCTTCCAAATCTGAATACACAGCGGAATAATAATCTAGTACGAAAGTACGTATTACCATCCAACTCGTCTCCTGAGCTCCATAGCATCCTTTCCTGTATCCTATAATACTCGGTTTGACCCGAGCATTAGTTAAATAACATCCGAGTCAGTTTGGAATACCAACATGAGAAAACCACACTCATATTGATTATTAAAGTTCCAAAATTCTTTTGAAAACAAAATCATCTCGTATGACCACGCCACAAATAAACATGTTGGATTTTTACCCTACGATAGCCAAAACATTTTTTATTAAAATCCTCTGATATTATAATAGAATCTATTTACAAATACTTATTAAAATAGCCGAAATTATTACATGATTAAATTCCAGCTACTAGCCACAATCATGGGTAATACAAACAAAACCGTAAAAGGCACTGGGGAGAATGGATTTCCAACTAATGACTAGGCACTGGGGTACCACCTGTCACAGTACGTGGCCTAGATCACCGTACCGAGGAATACTCCCAAACCCTGCAACACAAGACCGGGACTACCCCTTACTGGATAATCCCGAGTAAGATCACCCCACGGTTAGGATCAGCAACCGCACCACTAAGCCAAATAAAAGTGACATCTAGACAGGGATGACCTCACCCTAATGGGCGCTACCCACCTAGCCATGCTGCATAACCCCTGATTTTCAGTCATTCCCGGTTGATGAGGCTTCAGGTTAAGCGTTACCTTTTTAGAACATATCACTTAGAATGCTCATCGCCCCCCTGACGATGTTCTGAAAGCATTCATCCATACAAGTCCATCCCGGGTTCGAACGGAACCAAAGGCACTACTCCTACTACATCCATTTTGGAATCACCTCAGGATTAGTGGCGACTAGCCCTTGCACTTCACTGCTCCATCTTCGTATCCAAACTCGTCTTCCTCACGAAAACGTACAAACCGGATCGAAGTGGTTTTCAGGAAATAAATCTGATCCTGGTCTCTTAGAAACGATCAACGCATTGGCCAATATTGATAGTCGGTTATTTAACTATCAATTAGCATTCATAAACAACCATCAGCCATAAATAATTTCACCAAATTATTTATTAACCTAAAAATATATTCGCAAGATATATTTCCATTTTCAACCCCTTTGAAAACAGTTTTCAACCACACTCTTCTCGTGGAATAATTTTCCAACCATTTATTCCCACTGAAAGCACCAAGTACAAAGCTTTAGATTTGTAAAATAATTTAAAAAAACTTTATTATAAATATACCTTAAAACATTTAAATTGAAAACTACTTCAGTTCTTTATTAAAAATATATATACTTTAGGAATATTTAAAATGAGGTTACTTTATAAAATTTAAAACTAGATTTTCATCTTTAAAACAAAATACCAAGTCACCTTTAAATAATTACTATGATAATAGATTTGAAAAATACTTACTTTAGAATTTAAACAATTAGAACTAATAAATTTTATAAAACATACCTTTAAAATAACTCAAACTTCTTACTTATACTTAAAATTTGTTTTGAAAACGTTCTTGCCTATTCAGGGAAATACACTTCCCTTCCACATCTTTAAAAATAAATCACTATTTATTTTTAAACAAATTTACCCATTCCTTTAATAAATTCCCATCATGAATTTATTCTTCCAATTATTCACTGATATATTACTTCACTTTTATAAACCAAGTTTATAAGTTTCATAAATTCAACTTCCTTTTAAATTTTGATTCCAAACACTTAGATCAATTTCCAAATTGATTTCCAATTTACTCCATTTTGAAATAAATTTCTTTACTTTCTCAATTTATTTCAAAATCCATTAACTTTAGATTTTATTCCTTAATTTTGATTTAATATCCTTTTTAACTGAAAACACAAATTTCAGATTTCCAAATTCCTTCTTTATCCTTTTCACTAAATTTAAACCTTGAATTGTTTAAAATTAATTCTTCATTCCTTTACATAATATCACTTAAGTTTTAAAATTCATTATTATTCTGTTTATTCAAGATCCCCTTTCCATACTTGGAACTTAATTATTAGAATTTTAAAATCACTTTTATTCCTTCCCAATATTTATTCAAATTCTCAATAATTATTTTACTTAAAAATTCACTCTTTTATTTCCTTTTCAAAAATCCAATTCTATATATTTTGATAATTCAGTGTTTCGAAATATATTCAAGCAAACCATAGCATTCAATATTCCAATTATCAATATAATTCATCACAGAATATCAAATATTCATAACGCGGAATATTAAACAATCTAAATAATTTTGAGGGATCCAGTTGGATCCCTCCAACCTATTTCCCTGCATCCACAGATGTTAGCACAATACCAGTTCCACTTCGATGTGGAATATCACGGTATATGAGATTAATATAATATCATTCGCTATTATGTGGCGCATAGGGTCTCATCCGCTATATAATATGGGAAATCAAACACTCCAATATATACTATATACTGGTATATATAATATAGCACATCAAGTCAATTCAATCATCCAACCAATTATTTAAATTCTACCATTTAAATTTAAATTAAAACCAGATGAGTGAGATCAACTCAACTTTGATTTAGTTTTGCAAACCAATCCAACCTTGACTTGTTTCTCCATGATTTATAGACCTTGTATAAGATTTACACGGTTTATTAACATTCGAAATAAAATACTAAATTTAAATGACATATGATTTAATTTAACTAAAAATTTGGTTTTAAACCAAAAATTAAATTTCAACTAATCTTCTTATAATAAAATATTTTTCTTAGTGCGTAGGATAATTAGATAAGTAAATTACAAATTGATTTTCTACTCCATTATTTCTTAAAATAAATCTAGTAAATTAAAACATGTATATTTTTTTTTATTTTTTTTTCTAAACTGCATATGCTAAAAAATCTATATAAGCTTTAAACATTTAAAATCATATTTCTCCTAAATCTTATTGTTTTATAAAATTATCCAAAACTAAAACTACAGAAATTAAGATCAACAGATTCACCAAAATAGGCTACAAACATCGACAGCCGACATGCCTCACCGATGAACGCGACCCAGTCCTGCGGCCTCCTTCCGACATCAGTGAATCCAAACGCCACAGCCCACCTCGCTTAGGCCACCAATGCGAACCTGCGACCTAACTCTCCCCTTACTGTTTGTCGACGATGCCACCCTCGGTTGCTCCACCATGGTCACGCTCCCCTCAAGCCACGCTCTCTCTCCCACTACTCTTCGGTTGATGAGATACTGGTTTGAAATCTCATCCAAAGCCTCGGCCCTCAAGCTTTTGAATCGAAATCGATTCGTGGCCATAGAACGACGCGAAGCCCCCCTTCGATCATTAGCGTGAATCGATAAGCATAGCATAATGCCACAGTTGATTTGCTTTGAAAATGAGGGTTTAGGGATTTGAAGAGCTCGGCAACTAAAAGAGAAAATTGAAAAACGCGATCTGGATTAATCTGCCATTTGCTCTTCGAAGTGTTGATTTCATTCGACGAAATAAGATCAAATTTAAAATTGAAAGGGCTCGGATGAAAGAAAGAAGGGAATGAGATAGAAGTGATTATAAAAAAGATGAAAAGGGGAAAAGAAATGACAGAAGCGTGTTTGAATTAGCTAGCATGATTAGAAAGGAATAGGCAGTAGGGTGGCTGAGAAAAGACATAAAGAATACCTGATGTAAATAGCATTTTTGACCGGTCAACAATGTATACAATATTATTTAAATTTAAATTTAAATTTTGAATCGTCTCGAAATCACCTTTTAAAATTTTGACCTCCTATCGAGACGTGCCGCTAGGCGTTTATAATGTTATACATATATTCCGAACGCAATGGAAAATGTTTCGAGCCTTAATTCGATCGTATGGAGAAGATATGTTTTTGGATTGACTATAAAAATTTATTCAATTAATTATTTTCCAGGCGTTTATATCTCGTACGATCACGCGATAATTTCGAAAGATATGAAATTTGAAACCCGATAATAATACAATATTATGGATCCAATGGAACTGGTTTCGTCAAATTCCGAGACTGTGCCTCGGAAGGCTATTTTAAATATCGATTTAAACGATATATTTACAAAACTGAATAAATCACCTTTAAATTCAATTTTAACACTTTTACTATCTTCGGTATTATCAATACAAATTTTACAAGCCTTCAAATTATTTTTAACAGGCTTAAAACTGAAGATTCAATAATTTACCCAAAATTTTAGTTTATTAATTAAATAGTTATATCATCCAACAAACCGCTATATTAAATTATGAATCTATTTTGTTGAATAAAAAACCAAACTTTTCATATTCAAAATCAATTTATAATCCAAATTAAATATTTGAACCCATTTAAATGTACCAAACTCAACGATAAAAAATCCGGGTCGTTACACTATATCTATTTAATGAAATTTGAACAAGTTTTCACAACCAAAAATCTTCAACAATTATGCGATGATTGAATAAAACTTAGGATAATTCCACTCGCACTTACCGATTACATCGAGAAATGATTGTATAGCTTGCCTTCGAATTAGATTAAAACTTGGGACGAATTTAAAAAAAAATCTTTTAAAGAAATTTTACCCCTTGGAAAAAAATAACCAAAATTTGAAATTAAATTGTAAACTTCCATCAATTTGGGGTGAATTCTTCAGAATTTTTTTGAAAGATTCAAGCAATTTTTGATATAATGTCCACATCACAGTTTCGATGGACTCTTTGCTAAATTTTATATGATGGACTTGAAAATAACTCTCGAACAATGCTTGAATCAATGTGCCAAGGAAACTTTTTAGCACAACACCACGGTGCCGGTTGACAATTTTTTGAAAACTTAGCCGAAAAATTATCTCAATGTGAACAATCTAATGAGAAATCAATTTATTCAAGATCGAACACACATTTAATAGGATCTTCATTAGCCTAAGAAGTGAAAATCGATGTGATTATAAACAAATTTGATAACGTTTTTTTCATCCAATCAAATGAAACAAGCTTCTCAAATCTCGTATTATAAATGAAATGATCCAAATCACATTGCCAATCATTTTCCTCGATCATTAGGGAAAATCAATGTTTTTAACAAAGTTAGGAATGATCCTTTCTCTCCAACGTGCAACCCCAGTTGGAGAATTAATCCTAATTTTGCTTGGAATTAAAACAATTCAAAAATGAATTTGTTCAACCATCTTTTCAAGCATTTCCAAACAATGCTTCAAATCCTTCTTTTCTATCAAATCAATTTCAACAAAACTTTGTGCTACCTTCTTAAAACCAATCACAACAATCTTTTGTTCCCCAAGATGACAAATGAATGACTTCACTTTAGAAAATTTTGGAAACGTTGGCTAAAGTGACCACACAAAACTTTAATCAAATAACAATTTGCAAAATTTGTTAACCTCATACATGCAAAATATGAGTCAATCGATCGCTAAACTTGAAATGCAAACGAGTCAATTAGCCACTTCAATGAGTGAATGTGAAAAAGGTGCGTTCCTGAGTCAACCTATTCCAAACCCTAGAAATCAAAACACAAACTCAAACCAAGCTCATGTCATTCAAGATAGAAATTTGAATCAAATGAACGCTGTAACCACTTTGTGATCCGGTAAGCCAATCAATAACCAAATTGTTGATCCTAATGACTTGCAGGAAATTTCTTCCAAATCTCCAATACCCTCATCTGAGTCCAATTGAAACATTGGATCCAATTTTGATTCTCCTCCTTCATCAACTTAAGTAGACTTACCTACTGAGTTGCTAGGTCCATTTCCATGTACACTATATGCTAAGAAGCATTCAGAACAAATGGAAAAAGTGTTAGAAATTTTTAAGTAAATCATGGTCAAAATTCCTCATTTAGACATAATTCAACAAATCCTGACTTACGCTAAATTTTTGAAAGACTTATGCACTCAAAAACGACACACGCAAATGCGGAAAAAGGTCTTTTTAGTGACTGGTTTATACGAAGTCTTATCTCAATCCATTCCTATGAAATACAAAGATCTTGGCTGCCCCACAATCTCATGTACGATAGGAGACAAGATAATCAACAGATGTTTGTTAGTCTTAAGTGTTAGCATAAACTTGCTTCCATATTCAGTTTTTCGGCAACTAGTTTTTTGTGACCTTAAATCTGACGAAGGTCACCCATCAACTGGCCGATCGTTCTGTTAAGAAATCAATAGGAGTAATCAAGGATGTACTCATTAAAGTGAGAGATTCCATATTTCTAGTCGATTTCATCGTCCTTGAAACCCAACCTGTAAACAATCTCACTAGCCAAATCCCTTTGATTTTAGGATGACACTTCTTGGCCACATCAAATGCTTTAATCAATTGTCGAAATGGTTCAATGGGAATTTCTTTTGGTAACATGACTATAGATGTCAACATCTTCAATTAGAAAATCAATCAAATGAACCATTTGACTAGACTTTGGAAGTTAGTGTTATTCATGAAAATTTTGAAAACGAAACAAATGACCTTAATAATAAACACGAGGTGGAATTCGAACAATTGTTTCAAGAGCAACCTCCTAGGTTAGAGCTCAAACTCTTCCTTCTCACCTTAAGTACGCATACGTAAGTGAAAATGACACTCTTCCCGTCATTATTTCTGACCAAGAAGCATCTCTTCTTTTAGTTCTTTCGAAAAACAAAGAAATGATTGGGTGGTCCATAATTAACATTAAGGTAATTAGCCCTACAATTATTCAATATCACACTCATTTGATCAACGAAGCTAAACCCACTCATGATGTGCAACAAAGACTTAACCCTAAAATAAAAGATGTGGTTCGAGAATAAATTATTATGCTCCTTGATAATGGTATCATATATCCCATCTTCAATAGTTCGTGGGTTAGCCCAATTTATATCGTGCCTAAAAAGTCTAATATCACCGTTATCATGAATGACGCTAGCAAACCCATTCCAACTCGTACTCAGATGGGTTGGCATGTTTGCATTGATTATCAAAAATAAAACGTTGCAACACGTAAAGGTCATTTCCCTCTTCCTTTCATCAACCAAATGATTAAACGATTAGCGGGCCACGAATTCTATTGTTTTCTTGATGGTTATTCCGGCTATAATCAAGTTCCAATCGCTCCCGAAGATCAAGAAATTATGACTTTCACATGTCCTTTCGGAACCTTTACTTATCGACGTATGCCATTCGATCTTTGTAATGCTCCTATGTCTTTCCAATGATGCATGGTTGGCATCTTTTCTGAGATGACTGAACGTTTTCTAGAAGTTTTTATGGATGATTTCTCTATCTTTGGAGATTCTTTTTTCGAGTGCTTACATTATTTCGAGTTGGTTCTAAATCACTGTAAAGAGAAGCGCTTGACTTTGAATTGGAAAAAAATCCACTTTTTGGTCAAACAGGGCATTGAGGTAGATAAAGCAAAAGTCAATGTTATTTCATGAAACAACCCACATTTTTCCGATAATTAAAATATTGAATTTAATAAGATTTTGTAACTTAATATTGGAGGAAATTAAAATCTATTTAATAATGAAAATAATAACTAGAATGTAATGTTAATAATGTTAATTCAAGGCAATTGATAACTATTTTAATACAAGTCCAACTAATTGAAAAGATTGTAAAGCCATAATAGGTTGTAGATTTTAAATCAAGAAATAAAATTTAATATTGGAGTCAATGTTGAAATTATATGTAATAAATTGGAATCAGCTAATATTGAAAATGAAATCAGTGACGTGTAAGTAGTTATAACATTTGTGTGTAGATAATAAACTTATAAATGTAAGTATATTAATTAAAAGGTGACAACTGTTAATTGTTACACATTTATTTAATCTGTTGAATTAAATTGGAAATCAACTGCAATTAAAAGTAATTGAATATTACGTTAATAAGAATTAAGAAGATAATTGTAGAATATTAGTGTAATAAGATATAAACCAATGTTAATCATATCCATAAGATGACAATTGGTTGAAAAATGAGATGTGAAATCAAATAAATGGATTTAATGGACTCTAAAATATAATTTAATGAATTTATTTCAATTGAAATTGCACACTGTAAATTGTGTAATATTTAATATTAAATTTGACATGGGGAAATTGGTTTGAAAAGATTGTTAATTTCTATGTAATTAGGAATGATGAAATTAGTTAATTATAAAATTGAAACTGACAAAGTAATTAAATTAATTTAATAACAATTTATTTGATTAATGTGGAAATAGCCATTTCGGCCACTATCTCAAATTTTGATGAAACCAGTTTCATCGGATCCATAATGGTGAATCATTGTAGGATTCCAAGTTTCGCAGTGATCGGACTTGTCGTTTGATCGTATGGACTCGAAACACGCATAAATCAATTTGGAATAAGCTGATTTTAAGTCTAACTTCTTCATACGATGGAATTAGGACTTGAAACCTGTTCCATTGAATTTAAAATTATCGAAAATGTCTATTTTAATATATGGGATGACCAAATTTCATTTCGAAAACAAAGCGGACTTTTTTGGTAGTTATTGGCGTTCGTACAAATCCAATTCATGTTCATTTTTCTTATCAGCTTTGTTCATATAAATAGCACTTTCTAAACCCTAGCATCTTTTCTTATTTCTTATCCCAGTACGTACAATTTCATCTATCTGCTTCTCCTTCTTAATGGTAGAAACTCTATTTCCTAGATTCAAATTGCAAATCAAAATCAAATCGAAAAATTAAAACTCCTCAAACTATATCGAATTATATATCGTTGGAAAGGTCTCAATGAATGTGTAACGACCCGCTATTTTGGACTATTCGCATCCGCACATGTCGGACTTAAATAATTCAAAATACCGAATTGTTAATTTAAATTTGGCAAAACTGAACATATACAGTAAATAAATAATCACAGAATCACAGACACAGAGTAATAATATGCAGCGGAAGCAAAAGATGGTAGTTCATGAAGCTACTATATATATATATATCAGAGTTAAATAAGTTACAACACAAGTCTCGAATACAATAGTCAAATACATGAATCAGAATACATCACTGGAATCAACTGAATATCTGAAAGCTGGATGGATAGCTGGATCTCCAGGTGAAGCTCCAACTCCAAAGATGAGTCTCAAAAGCTGAACCACTCAATCTAACCCGAGCGTAAAGCAAAACATAAAATACTCAAGTCAGGATTAACATTCTTATATCAATAAATCCAACTCAAGTGAATTAACAATTGAAATACAGTAATTCAAAGGATGTTGGAATAACCATCCTCTAAGGATCCGTTAAACTATCTACTATGTAGTAGTGTACGCTAAATAGATAATGTCTATCAGTAATATGAAATATCAAAATAGTGTTAAGGCATTACCATTATCTCGCTTAACACATTTATATAAGTGTCATAGTCTATACAGTACTGTAAAAGCCACCGTAAACTGGTGGGATATCAGGGAGTACTCCATAGGTATAACACAAAACAAATTCGTAGTAATCGCGTATATAGGGATACAAGTATGACAAGGCACATGAGGCAACACCCAAGGTAGCGAAACTACCGTTTGCCTGATCCGGACTGGTGAAAACGCATCGCCGCAATGATCGCAACACCGCGGAACAACACTCCCAAGATTATGAGGGTGCACCAATCAATAACAAGTAATGAGTAGTTTATGAAGAAGTGTGTTCACTCGAGGGGGCTAACCCCATTTGGCTCGGCACGGCTCATGTTTTAGTCATTTCCAATTTGACACAAGTATCAAGGCTATCCATTATCGTTCTCTTTCTTCAGTCACCACGTACATCATTCCAACCACTTCATTCTGGATCACACTTCGCGTATAGTAATTAAAGTGGTTTTCGGTTTAGACAGAGAGTATGTCCCTAACCGATTCCGGTTTCTTTAATAACTTTCGTAATTATTGCACCGATTGGTCGTTTAGTAAATTTCAAAAACCAAATCAAATTCAATTTCAATTAGAGTTTATAAATCAACCTTTCATTTGTCTTGCTAAATCAATTTCCATAATTTACTTTTCAAAACTTCCAAATTGCTGTTTCAAAATCTTATAATTCAATTTCAAATTTTTATTTAAACAATTCAAATATTGATTCAAGTTTGTATATATGTTTCATCCCGTAATCATTTAAATAAATTCAATTTAACATTCAAATCAATTTTAAATTCATTTATCGATTTCATTCAATATTCGTTAAGTTAATTCATCATTCAAAACGACTTCTATTAAATTTCCAATTCATTAAATCAATTACTTAAGTACAACTCCATTATATCAAAACTTTCAAATTTAATTAAATTAGGTTCGTCAAATCAAATCCTTAATTTACAAGTCTTATATTTATTCAACACATAAATCATATTTTATTTCTTGTTAAAGAAAACAATTTCACTTATTTACTACTTTAAATAATTTTCCCAAAACTCAATTAATAAAGAAACTCAATTTCATTTATTAACAAAGTTCAAATTCATTTATTCCGAAGTTCAATTTCTCTTATCAAAGAATTCAATTTTTATTTTATTATCAAATAATTCAATCTTATTCAATTATTAATAATTTCAAAATTAATTATAATTTCAAACTTAATTATTAAATCATTTCAAACTTAATTCAATGAATAATTCCAAATTTATTGTTAAATAATTTATTTTAAAACAACGTTCTTTCAATAACTATTATGTTAATATTTTTTGTTTCAGATTTTTAAATATTAACATTTTCCTTTCATTAAATTCAAATTCCAACTTCATTTCAAATCTTATTATTTATTTAAATAAAATCTTTATTTTTATTTTTAAATCAAATTATTGACCAATCGGGTTTATTTAATTCTCTATCCTAAGTCAAGTTCATTTGGGTATTTATCATTTCAACCCGATTCCATTTTAATTCAAATATCAAAGCATAGCAAAGGGAACTTGCAGTGTGATAACTGGGATGGTTTCAAAGTAAATAAACAAAAATCAACAATCAATAACAATCCAATAATTAATTCAAATAATCCCGAAATAATCGTATTAATTCACATTGTTGTTTGTGCAAATTAATATAATTATTTCTAGAATCTACACTATCATTTCATGTAGATTAAAGTTTATTACACTATTATTTTATGCGGTTCCACAGTTGACATTTATTATTCGATTTCATACTATATCAATTTAAACAATATACAATTAAATGGTTCAAGGTGCAAATAATCATATTTCTACATGACAATTTTTTTAAACATTTAAGGGGTCATATTATGCAAACGTCATCTAATCAAATTTAACACATATATCAAATCTAACTATCCTACGTCAATTTCAATTCAAATTATATATCACTTGCGACATTAACAATTTAACGTCCAATGTCAACATCAAACAATCAATCAATTATCAACCAAACTGGATTATTATCGTATAAATAACAGATAATGGTGTCATATGTCACAAGTGAACTGATACAGGTAAGAATATATTTAACAGTGTAAATAACTAGCAGCATCACATTTCAATTGTCGTTTCAATTGAAATCAAATTTAATAAATAAAAGAACATTAATTGTGAGTGATTGCTCACCTTTCGAGGCTAGAGAGGATTTGACGATGAAATCGAGTTACCAATCAAAGTATGAATTCCAAATCAAAGCTAGATTGGCACGAATTCGGACAAGCTGATAAATAGGAAACCGATGAAAATTAATAAAACCAATTTAATATAAACCGAGTGTACACACATTATTACTATATTATATATAAATTTAGCATTTTAGTTTAAGGCAAAGTTTAAAATAAAATAAAATTTCAAAATCGTTGTTTTATAATTTGAACCCATACGCCAAAATCAAATTTGAAATAATACCTATATCTAAATATATATATATATATATAGCCTTAAAACAAATGTAAAATGCTTTACATTTAACAATGGACTAGCAAAATAGTTCCTTCAAAAACCACTATAACTTACTTATTAAAAATCTGAATAGACAATTACATCCATCACTATAAAACTTTCTTCCTCCCTTTTAAATAAAATATATGTATCATTGCTTTGGGATCCATATTACTGAAAACTATTTCTAAGCAAAATTTTAACGTATGTATTTTGACTTATATAAACAACTGACACACATAACAAAAATGATCGACATATTATAACAATAATATAAATGCAACAGTCCATGCGAGATAAATATTCTATATAAACTCTTGTTTTAAAAAAATTTAAATAGATTTTTGTAAACTGAAGCATCATATGCACGTACTTACACAAATTTATATCTAACCGACTAATAAAAACTTAAATTATTTATAAACTAAAACATCAGATAACTACATATTACCTGATACACACATGAAAGCAAATATATAAGCAAAATCAAGTATATCCTTGACTCAGGTCAAAAATAAAATATGTAACTATAGATAATAACTTACTTATACTATAAATATGTTATAACTCATATATGCAGACCAAACTTTAAAATAAAATATGTTTATACAAATGTAGCTTACACAACAGAGAAGAGACAGCGAGGAGACAAGGTGGTGATTGGATTCTGGCTTGTAGCAGTCAGTGGTTCTCAGCCATGGAGGAGCGACGGCTGCCATGGCAATGAGAAGTCGGAGTGGAGATGTTCGGGTTGGCCTGCGGGGAAGATAGGCGAGGCCATGGTCGGAGGTTAACTAGGGCGAGGTGGTTCAAGTCTTCGGTGCAAGGAGAGAATTGTGACGCCCCACCTCTATACCCACGCTAGCCAAGAACACTACGGTGTAATGCTGTCAACTAGCACGGAGAATAAGGCTGTTGAGGAGCGACCATCCGTGTAATTTCTTTGCGCGAGCACCGATATGTCAGATAATATAACATGCATTCTATTTCAAGAGGAAATCCGACATACCGACACAAACTCAAAGCTACTACACGGTGGCTATACAAATCCTTCGGAAACAAATATAGAAATAAACATAACATAAATTAGTCACAGACAATTCATATCACAAAGGCAGAATAAGATATGAATATTACACATAAAAGTGTACATCAGAGTAGTGGTCAGAAAGATCCACAATAATACAAAAGGATAGCAAAATGTGCTATACAAAAGAATACAACTATGAGTCTATATCTCAAGTGTATACAACAAAATAAACTACTAATATAAGTAGTTAACCAAAAGTCAGAGGAATCAATCCCAAGAGAGAAGTCAAGCAGAAGCACCTGTAACATCTCGGTCTGACCCGAGTATTATTTAATAAGAAAATAATAAACGGATCAGTC
Organism: Allium cepa; assembly: GCA_030765085.1. Lineage (NCBI taxonomy): Eukaryota > Viridiplantae > Streptophyta > Magnoliopsida > Asparagales > Amaryllidaceae > Allium > Allium cepa. The sequence goes on from CM060931.1 coordinate 614,463,820, forward strand.
TAGCTATAAATATCAGATGAAATGATATAGAATAAGAGATATGACTAAACACATAATAATCACAATACCCAGCTGCGATATATATAAGCAGTTGAAAATCATCAAGGGATTATTCAATGTCACAAAATCTACACAAGAATCACAGAAACGTCATACTCCTAATTTAGTTCACCAAACCATAAATATTGACGATAATATCAATGTCAATCACAAAAGTCAATGACACACAAATTTCAGAATTCAACACACGAAATCCAGAAATCACAAAAGTCAATGACGCACAAATTCACCAATGCACAAATATCGATAAAGCTTATCAATGGAAATCACGAAAATTGGTGAAACACAAATTCTAGAAATCATCTCAAGAAATCCAGAAATCACAAAGGGGAGGGGGGAAGCCTATCACAAACAGGAGCATAAAGCTCACCAACACGTGTATCACAAACGGAATGCTAATTCCATGGTTGCTAACCATCACAAATTGAGCCGAAGCTCCACAAACGGCCCGAAGACCATGGGTTGCTACCCCACCAAATTGAGTCGAAACTCCACAAAACGGGGTTTAGTCTCCCTTGTAGACAAAGAGACATCGCACATTGCTAGTCTAAATCACAAAGATGATCGTCATGATCAACGAGAAGTGTCAATTACACTAAGCTAGTAAATATATGAGTTTAGCTCCATGTCCCATAACCACTTGCTTAACTTAAATATTTACGAACAAACTGAAGATCTCCACTAGAAAATTATCACAAGAGATTCAATCGAACAAGTCCAAGAATTAACCGACGAAGTAAACGCAAGCGTTTCATACCACTCGTTTTACTAGGTCGTTTAATTAGATTTCTCATACGAGTGAGGTAAAGGTTTGTATATACTAATAGATTGAAAAACGGTTTTAGAAACGAGCTTTGTAATTAAAATAGTATTAAAATCGTTTGAGGAAAGAGTTTTGATATTTACTACTAGTATAGAAAACCTTTATATTTTTAAAGTGAAAAGTCACAAAGAAGATTGTAAGAACAATCAATCACTAAAATTCACATTCAAAGACGTGAATAAAATCCAAAGAAACCGATAAAGAATCCATCAAAATGGATATTCAAAAATCCCTAAAAAGAGTCATCAAAGTCATAATAAATGATAACAACAAATAGGATTATCACGAATCGATTTAAATTGGAATTCTCAGACAAAAAGGCAAGAAGGCAAAATCACAACAGTTTCAGACGTCTGAAACAAGTGGTTCAGACGTCTGAATCTGGAAATATAAAAATTTCTAGAACACGATTCAGACGTCTGAACCAAATGTTTCAGACGTCTAAAATAGGCATATTTTAGCCTATTTTCTTTCTGTTTGAAAATAAGCCAATTCAGACGTCTGAAATCCCAAATTCAGACATCTGAAACTGCAATTTTGTGGTTTTCCTGAACCTAGGCCAAAAATGGCCAAACGAATATAGAAAACGATCGATTGAGCAAATGGCGAGGACAAAGGAATTACGTCGAACGACAACCCAGCCCAAACGGCTCTTCGATACGCCTCAAATATCAATGTCCAAATATCCATAATAGGATTTTCATAAATTAGACCAAAACACCAAAAATTGGAATATACAAGAAATCAATCCAAACCAAAAATCAATTGCACACGAATAAACGTTAGAAATTCATACCTAACAATCGAAGATAATTATAGACAAAGATGTGAGATAAAAATCTCACATTTGAAATCACACAAATGAAGAAGAAGCTTGCAAGCAAAAGGAGAATCGACCACTCTTCAAATTCAACTCAAGAAGCTTGATTCTAAGCTTTAAAAGAAGAACATTCCCAAAGTTAGGTTTAGGAATTTCTGAAATGATAAGAGAATGAGTTGGAGAAGAAGAAGAGAAGCTTACCAATGGGTTCTTCTATTAGTTTGGAGCTAGAACTTGATTTGCAAAAGAAAACTAGGGCTTGGAGTTTTAATTTCCTCTTCCACTCTCCATTAATATAAAAGCTTGAGTATATGAGGAATGAAGAGATGAAGAGGAGAAGGGGTTGGGACTGAATACATAAGTGGCTCAGCCCAAACCAAAGCCCTAAGTAAAAAGTAGCAAAATTCAACTTTCTCCAAACATATCGAAGCTTATACTCAAAAAGGTCGCAAACGGCATTTTAAACTCAATGGGAGTGGTCCCGAGTCCTAATTCGACCGTATGCAAAAAGTAGCTTTTCGGACTAAAATCCGACTAACGATAAAATATTTAAATAAAATATTTAAATATAAAATCGATAAATATGCGGGTTGTTACAGACTCCCCTCCTTAAAGAAATTGCGTCCTCGCAATATTTAAGAAGAAGATATGTAGTAACAACCATAAAAGCATATTCAACACAAAAGAAATTTGAAATAAGAAGTTCACCTCAAAGAGCACGAGAAAGCAAGTCCGGATGTGTTCGCTCGATGAACTCTTTAGATTCCCAAGAACAATCCTTAGGATTTGAAGACCATTGAACTTTAACAAGCGGAACATCTTTATTTCGAAGTCGTTTGACCTCCGAAGCAATGATACGAATAGGATGTTGCTCATAAGTTAAATTAGGCGAAACTTCAATCTCTTCCACAACACCGGGCTCAAGAATAGAATCGGAATCTCGAAGACATTTCCGAAGTTGAGAAACGTGAAACACGTCATGGATAGCAGAAAATTGAGCCGGTAATAAAAGGTGATAAGCCATGGAACCAATACGTTCAGTGATAGGAAATGGCCCAATATATCAAGGCGCCAATTTTCCCGATCGACTGAAACGTACAACACCCTTCATTGGTGAAACACGAACAAAAACAGAATCTCCAACGGAAAATTCTAATTTCCTTCTTCGATTATCGGCATAGGATTTTTGTCTACTCTGGGCTTCTTTCATCCTATGATGAATAAGATCAATCTTTTCTGTGGAATCACGAATAAAATCTGGACCTAAAACCAGTTTCTCACCGGTCTCAAGCCAACAAGAAGGAGATCGGCATGGCCTTTCGTAGAGTGCCTCAAAAGGTGCCATACCAATACTAGATTGGAAGCTATTATTATAGGAGAATTCAACAAGGGAAATATGATCTTCCCAACTTCCACCAAAATCAAGCACACAAGCACGAAGAAGACCTTCAAGAGTTTGATTCACACGCTCGGTTTGTCCATCGGACTGAGGATGATAAGCGGTGCTAAAATTAAGCTTCGTTTCCAAAGCTTTTTGAAGACTTTTCCAAAATCCACTAGTAAATAATGGATCGCGATCACTAACAATAGAAGTAGGAACACCATGTAGTTTAACAATCTCTTTAACAAAGAGTTTGGCCAAAAGAGGAACGGTTCGGTTAGACCGAACGGGAATAAAATGGGCGGATTTAGTAAGTCTATCCACAATCACCCAAAAGCTATCATGACCCGATCGAGAACGGGGAAGGCCATCTATAAAATCCATGGAAATTTGGTCCCACTTCCAAATTGGAATTTCTAAAGGTTGCAATAACCCACTGGGCCTTTGATGTTCGGCCTTAACGAGTTGGCAAGTCATGCAACGCTTAACGAAGTTAGCGATGTCAAGTTTCATTCCCTCCCAATAATAAAGTCGGTTCATATCTGCGTACATTTTACTACTACCGGGATGAATGGTGAATTTAGAACGATGAGAATCTTCTAAAATATCCTTACGAAGATCAATAATATTTGGTACGATAAGTCTACCAAATTTCCGAATGCCGCCACGAGAGTCGATATCAAAGTCTTTCAAACCTTCAATATCAATTTTATCTTTAATATTTTGGCCAAGAAGAGCCAATTCAGGATCCAACCCTTGAGCTTCAAGAATGCGGTCTAAAAGAGAAGGATGAGCCTCAAGGCTACACAACACAAGTGCTGAACATAAATCGGAGACACGGTCTCGAATCTCACAATAGGATAAAATCTCGAGATCGTTCCATTCAGATATCATCATAGAAACAACCGCTTGTTGCTTTCGACTAAGTGCATCCGCAACGCGATTTCCCTTTCCGGGAGTATAAAGGATGTCAAGATCATATGGTGCAAGAAATTCGAGCCAACGCTGTTGACGCAAATTAAGTTCCTTTTGGGAGAATAAACACTTCAAGGACTTATAATCGGTATAAAGAACAAATTTCTCTCCTAAAAGATAATGACGCCAAATCCGAAGAGCGAAAACAATAGCCGCGAGCTCTAAATCATGAGTGGCATATCTAGTCTCGACTGGCTTCAATTGCCTAGAAGCATAAGCAATAACACGTTCTTTTTGCATAAGAACGGCACCCAAACCAAGGCGACTAGCATCGGTATAAACAACGAAATCTTGATTCCCCTCGGAAATAACGAGAATAGGAGCGTAAGAAAGAAGTTCTTTTAATTTCTGAAAAGAAGCTTCACATTTGTCCGACCAAATGTATTTAACACCTTTCTTCGTCAAGCTAGTGAGAGGCACGGCAATCTTAGAAAAGTCTTTGATAAAACGACGGTAATAGCCCGCCAATCCGAGAAAACTACGAATCTCTGTCACACTCTCCGGTCTCTTCCAATCTTGAATCGCTTCAATCTTTGAAGGATCCACGGAAATTCCGGATTCGGAAATAATATGACCGAGAAACTTCACACGAGATTGCCAAAAGTGGCATTTAGAAAATTTTGCCTTTAATTGATTACTCCTAAGAGTTTCCAACACAATCCGAAGATGTTTTTCATGCTCCTCCTCGGTTTTAGAATACACAAGAATATCATCAATAAAGATGAGAACAAATCGATCGAGAAAGTCTTTAAAAACTCGATTCATTAAGTCAACGAAATAAGCCGGGGCATTCGTTAACCCAAATGGCATAACAAGCCATTCATAAGATCCATACCGAGTACGTAACGATGTCAAAGGAATGCTATCCTCTGCAATACGAAGCTAATGAAAACCGGTAGCCAAGTCCAATTGTGAAAAGACTCTAGCACCACTAAGTTGGTCAAATAAATCATCAATCCGAGGTAAAGGATATTTATTTTTGATAGTAAGATCATTAAGCTTGCGGTAGTCAACGCAAAGCCTAAGTGTTCCATCGGATTTCTTCACAAAAATAGCCGAAGCTCCCCAAGGCGAGGAACTAGAGCGAATAAATTGCTTCGTCTCCAATTTGGATAATTGTTTACGCATCTCCTCGTTTTCTTTATTGGACATACGATAAGGAGGACGAGTGATAGGTTGAGCTCCAGGAATAAGATTAATTCTGAACTCAATTGTTCGCTTAGGTGGTAATCCTAAAACGGGCTCAAATATGTCGGAAAATTCACGAACGACGTGAATAAGAGAAATAATATCACCCTCATCATCATCATCGTCATCACGAGGGTTTAAAGAATATAAAGATGCAACCAAAGCAGAATCCGAATCTTTAAGAATAACAGAAACCTGATTAACAGATTGAGGATGTCGAAGATGAATAGTCCGCTCAGGACATAGGATATAAGCTTCATAACGGTTAAGCCAATCCATTCCCAAAATCATTCCAAAGCCTAAATAACGCATGACATGCAAATCGGCTGGGAAAGAAAAATCACACAAAATAATCTCGACATCTTTACACAATAAACTGATTGTTGCGGATCCACCAACCGGATTCGCAATTCTCAAAGAAGTCATTAACCACAAAACATCCAAAGAAAAGGTATCAACAAGTTCTTTTGATATAAAAGAATGGGACGCACCCGTATAAAAAAAACTCGAATAGGATGATCACGAAATAAAATAATTCCATCCAGAATAGAATGAGAAATACCTTGGCCACGAGATGTGTTGCCCGGGGCTTGAGCAACATTAAGCTTTCCCTCTTTCCTGCCCTGAAGCTTGGGGCATGAAGATATAACATGACCGGGACCTTTGCAGTAGCGACAAGAGATAGACTTGGGACACTTGTTCGCATAATGGTCCTTCGAACCACAATTATAGCATTCCCCACGACCAAAGGAAGAAGTCTTTGCCACGAAGGTTGCTTGCTTCACTTTCTTATTAGGATAGGGGCCTTTGAATTTGTTTGGCCTCTTCTTGTTGTTGTTGAAGCTTGGTTTGGAACCCACCACTTCAACATCATTCTCCATATCCGCCTCTTCAAGACGAAGAGCGATATCAACGAGTTGGTCGAAAGAAACTTCTAATTTTAGAAGTAACGGCTTCTTGAGATTTTTGTTTAAGCCATAGACGAACCTCTGGTTCTTCTTTAAAGGGGTGTTGATGTATTCAACCCCATATTTGGAAAGCGACTCGAAGGAGGCGACGTAATCAGTCACGGAGGACTCACCTTGAACAAGGTCTATAAATCGTCGAGCCAATGTCACTTTCTCTGCTTCTGGTACAAATTTCAACTCGAAGCGTTCTCGGAATTGCCCCCAGGTGAGATCCGCTTCATTAATCTCAGAAATAAGAAGCTCGTACCAGTCCAATGCTCTTTCTCGGAGCATACTAGAGGCCACCTGAACTCGGTGAAGGTCAATAAGATTCATGCGAGAAAAGATTCGATCGCATGACCTTAGCCAAGCCTGTACTTCAATAACAGTTTTGGAACCTTTGAATGGATCCCCACCCAAATTAGTGTAATCGCTACACAAGCGTGCAAATCTCGACTTTGGGTGAGTAGGTTCCGGGCTAGCTCCAGCTGCTTGAGCATTTGTCACTAAATCAAGAAGCTGTTGAGCAGTCATAAAAACTCCATCCTGGGGTAGGGTACTAGATGGTATGGCTCTGGGGCGGCCTGGTCTAGACATTTCTCTTCCTTTGAAAGAAAGAAGAAGAAGAAAAAGGTTATCCACCAAATTCAATATCAAGCAATTCTTGATAGATAAAACAAGGAATCATAACAGAAAATAGGATAGGACGGTACGTAGACCCGAATAAAATCCTAAAGCACGACTCCTAAGGTAGACTTAGGACGATGATCCTTGTTATATTATTCCATATTGTTCCGAAATTTGGCTCCGATACCAAGCTGTGACGCCCCACCTCTATACCCACGCTAGCCAAGAACACTACGGTGTAATGCTGTCAACTAGCACGGAGAATAAGGCTGTTGAGGAGCGACCATCCATGTAATTTCTTTATGCGAGCCCCGATATGTCAGATAATATAACATGCATTCTATTTCAAGAGGACATCCGACATACCGACACAAACTCAAAGCTACTACACGGTGGCTATATAAATCCTTCGGAAACAAATATAGAAATAAACATAACATAAATCAGTCACAGACAATTCATATCACAAAGGCGGAATAAGATATGAATATTACACATAAAAGTGTACATCAGAGTAGTGGTCAGAAAGATCCACAATAATACAAAAGGATAGCAAAATGTGCTAGTCTCCACAAAACGGGGTTTAGTCTCCCTCGTAGACAAAGAGACATCGCACATTGCTAGTCTAAATCACAAAGATGATCGTCATGATCAACGAGAAGTGTCAATTACACTAAGCTAGTAAATATATGAGTTTAGCTTCATGTCCCATAACCACTTGCTTAACTTAAATATTTACGAACAAACTGAAGATCTCCACTAGAAAATTATCACAAGAGATTCAATCGAACAAGTCCAAGAATTAACCGACGAAGTAAACGCAAGCGTTTCATACCACTCGTTTTACTAGGTCGTTTAATTAGCTTTCTCATACGAGTGAGGTAAAGGTTTGTATATACTAATAGATTGGAAAACGGTTTTAGAAACGAGCTTTGTAATTAAAATAGTATTAAAATCGTTTGAGGAAAGAGTTTTGATATTTACTACTAGTATAGAAAACCTTTATATTTTTAAAGTGACAAGTCACAAAGAAGATTGTAAGAACAATCAATCACTAAAATTCACATTCGAAGACGTGAATAAAATCCAAAGAAACCGATAAAGAATCCATCGAAATGGATATTCAAAAATCCCTAAAAAGAGTCATCAAAGTCATAATAAATGATAACAACAAATAGGATTATCACGAATCGATTTAAATTGGAATTCTCAAACAAAAAGGCAAGAAGGCAAAATCACAACAGTTTCAGACGTCTGAAAAAAGTGGTTCAGACGTCTGAATCTGGAAATATAAAAATTTCCAGAACACGATTTAGACGTCTGAACCAAATGTTTCAGACGTCTGAAATAGGCATATTTTAGCCTATTTTCTTTCTGTTTGAAAATAAGCCAATTCAGACGTCTGAAATCCCAAATTCAGACGCCTGAAACTGCAATTTTGTGGTTTTCCTGAACCTAGGCCAAAAATGGCCAAACGAATATAGAAAACGATCGATTGAGCAAATGGCGAGGACAAAGGAATTACGTCGAACGACAACCCAGCCTAAACGGCTCTTCGATACGCCTCAAATATCAATGTCCAAATATCCATATTAGGATTTTCATAAATTAGACCAAAACACCAAAAATTGTAATATACACGAAATCAATCCAAACCAAAAATCAATTGCACACGAATAAACGTTAGGAATTTATACCTAACAATCGAAGATAATTATAGACAAAGATGTGAGATAAAAATCTCACATTCGAAATCACACAAATGAAGAAGAAGCTTGCAAGCAAAAGGAGAATCAACCACTCTTCAAATTCAACTCAAGAAGCTTGATTCTAAGCTTTAAAAGAAGAACATTCCCAAAGTTAGGTTTAGGAATTTCTGAAATGATAAGAGAATGAGTTGGAGAAGAAGAAGAGAAGCTTACCAATGGGTTCTTCTATTAGTTTGGAGCTAGAACTTGATTTGCAAAAGAAAACTAGGGCTTGGAGTTTTAATTTCCTCTTCCACTCTCCATTAATATAAAAGCTTGAGTATATGAGGAATGAAGAGATGAAGAGGAGAAGGGGTTGGGACTGAATACATAAGTGGCTCAGCCCAAACCAAAGCCCTAAGTAAAAAGTAGCAAAATTCAACTTTTTCCAAACATATCGAAGCTTATACTCAAAAAGGTCGCAAACGGCATTTTAAACTCAATGGGAGTGGTCCCGAGTCCTAATTCGACCGTATGCAAAAAGTAGCTTTTCGGACTAAAATCCGACTAACGATAAAATATTTAAATAAAATATTTAAATATAAAATCGATAAATATGCGGGTTGTTACAAGAATGGTGTAAAAGAGAAAGCGAGAGTGGAGAAGAGGGTGTCACAGGTTCAGAGCATGGGAAGGTCGACTGTTGTGGTGGCGATACAAGCGGAGCAGGGTTGGTTTCTTGGTGGAAGCGGGTCCGGGTTTTGGCCAGGAGGTGGAGGAAAGGTGATGAAATGGCGGTCTTGGAGGGTAGGAAGTCTCGGCTATTGGTGGTGATGATGTTAGGCTAAAGGCGGAAGAGGAAGTATCAAGGGGAGTTGCTCGTGCTTGGAGGGAGGTGGCTGCAACAGCCTCGGCCATGAAAAAAAAATAAAGGAAGAAGATGAGAACGCATATATTATTATTTCCTTCTATTCAAATAAAAGAAAGATACAACTGTTAAATAACTTGTATATATATTATTTATTTCTTTGTATTTAAGTTAGAGAAGTGTAAGGGTCTGATTATTAATGAAACCGAAAGGCTGGCAATGAAACAAGTTTCCATGCAAAGAAGATGGAGTAGCTTTTATTTGTATATATATTATTTTCACTTTCATAAGCAATGGACACGAATTGGTTAAACAAAAATATGAGTAAGTTATGTAATGAAAGTAACAGAGCCAAATGAAATGGAAAACCAAAGGCTCGAATACGATCCGATACGATTAACCGTACCGCGGTTCGCCGCATATCGGGGTTCAAAACACAGAACTGAATATACCGTAGAGATCAACATGATGAGACGATCAAAACGGTATAAAGATATCGGTGGTACGGTTGAATTATGAAATTTTTGAATTTTCTACTAGCAGAAAATGAAGTAAAATCGCAGAAAAATAAGATCGACGGAGCTGAAGAAGTCCGAATTTGGAAAAACGAAAAATGAAGTCTTGCTCAGAAGATGATTTAGAATTTTTCTATGTAAAAATATTTATGTTTTGAAAACATTTTATTTTCATCAATTCTTAACTGATTAAATTGAAATAAATTTACGCACGAAAATAAACTTCATATTTTCGGTCAAAAATTTACGAGCTGCTATATTTAACTAGACGCATTTCAAACATCAAATTTATATTTCAAAATTTTATTGTTTAAAATTTCACAAAATTTCAATTAAATATATTAATAAAACAAATAAAAATTATCGAAAGTTTACGGGTCATTACACTCTCCCCTGCTCAAAACTTTTCATCCCCGAAAAGGGAGGAGGTAGGAGAATAGAAACAGCCAGAAGAAAATAGACTTGAATTCCAAAATAAACAATTAATTTAGAGCATATAAATTTCAATTGAATTAATTAATATTCAATAATTTATTTTAAACTCAAGGAATTTCATTAACTTGGGTTATTTCCAATTTATCATTGTTTATTACAAAATTTATTTCAAACGACAATTTATTTTATTAATCCATTTATTATTCAACTAACCTAGTATTTTATTTATCTCTATTAACCATTTTATAATTAAACTTTAAGTGTATAGCATTTTTATACGCACTTAAATTTTATATATAAAGACAATTTATATTATATATTATCTAGTTATCTTAAATTAACAATTTCAAAGATCATAAATTTGAATAGTCATTTATTATAATCGTACTTTATTCGAGAAATTTAATTCCTCTTTATTCCAAATTATTATTAAATTTATTCTACTTGATATATCTTATCACATATACATTAAGTATATTTACATTTATTATAACTACTCAAATTTATTTAAAAATCCCTTTAATATCATTTTCTACTGTATAATATTCAATTACATAGTTAACTTTTGAAAACTTAGGTAAGCTATATATAATGCAATTGAGCATTATACAATTAAAATTTCTAATTCAATTCTCTCCAGTTTAAATATTAATTCAAAATTTTGATTCATTTATAATTGAAATCATCCTTTACCAAAATTTTAAGAATTAAATTTCCAATTAACTTCAAACCATTTAGAGATAATTGTGTATATACTATATATATCAAATCAAATTAAATTTGACATAATATACCTATATATATAAATCAAATCATACTTAAGAAATTTAAATCGATTTAATTTCCAAAACAAAACTGTAGCAAAGCTACGAATTGGTCTCTACCACTTCAAAACTCGAAAATGAATGTCAATGATGCGACCGCCTTCACCGAAATTATTTTCCAGTGACAAAAGAGAAGAGCTCTAATTTAATCAAAAATTCTTTGAAAACCATTTCTATTTGAAAATATTTTAAATAATATACATTTTAAACTTAAAAACCATAGTTCAAAATTATCGAAAATTAAATTCTCAAATTCTAATTTAAATTCACTTCAAATTCTAATCAAATTATACCTAAGTTTTATAAATTCATTTATTTATATTATGAAATAGTCAATGGTTTATAAAACAATAAATGAAAATTAAATATTATCATTTCGGATAATAGATTCAATAACAATTTAATTTCTGAAAAATTTATACTTATATATAACATAATCATACAAAATTATTTCTAAATTTGAAACAATATTGAGTCAGTTTGCTCTGTTCGAGTGTTTTAGAAATTCTATCGATAATGTTGATCAGACGAATCGATCGAAAACCCAAATCAACATCAATAACTCAAACAACACAATATATATATATATATATATATATATAACTTTTAGTATAAATACAAATACACTTCCTCGCTCGACGATACAAGAATGGATTTCAAAACAAGGATAGAGATTCAAATTTTTGATGGACTCAAATCAAAGAAGATTTTGAGTCGAAGATAGATTTGAAATAGGGATAAGATGATTAAATAACAAAATAGAAAGATTGATAAGTTTATTAAATCATGGGCAACCTTAACCGGGTCGACCGTGACTTCAAGAATAAGATCGATGCGGAATTCAGATACAAATCGACATTCATCTCAAGAGATAGAATTCAAGCATAGCAGGAGATAGATAGCATCGTAAACCGAGGATACAGAAATCTCTAGTAAATTGATGCTATTGTAAAGGAGTTTCACTCCTTTACAAATCAATTTGAGATTGGCGAGATCGCCGACTCATTATAAAGATCATTCGAAGCGGAGTTACGGGATGCTCCAGAATCGAAAGGAGACGAATAGTGAGGGATACGAATGAATTTTGGAACCGTAGGGAATGTTTCAAAATTCTAAGGAATCGAGTCAAGAAGGACGAGACTCAAACTCGAATGAAAGTGTTTCTGTAAATACATTTACCCTATATGCTAAATTTTGCCTAGAGCTATCAAAGATCTGATACCAACTGTAACGACCCGCTATTTTGGACTATTCGCATCCGCACATGTCGGACTTGAATAATTCAAAATACCGAATTGTTAATTTAAATTTGGCAAAACTGATTATATACAGTAAATAAATAATCATAGAATCACAGACACAAAGTAATAATATGCCGCGGAAGCAAAAGATAGTAGTTCATGAAGCTACTATACATATACATACATACATATATATATATATATATATATATATATATATATATATATCAGAGTTAAATAAGTTACAGCAGAAGTCTCGAATACAATAGTCAAATACAAGAATCAGAATACATCACTAGAATCAACTGAATATCTGAAAGCTGAATAGATAGCTGGATCTCCAAGCGAAGCTCCAACTCCAAAGGTGAGTCTCAAAGGCTGAACCACACAGTCTGACCCAAGCGTAAAGAAAAACACAAAACACAAAAAAATCGAGTAATGATTAACATTCTTATATCAATAAGATAATGAAATTAGAAATGCTTAAGATTTATTTAACTTATGTAAAAATTTAATTTTCAATTTAAGTTGAAATTTTCATGGTTCCAAACTTATGATCTTATTTTATATTTCAAACTATCTTCTGATTGTCCTTATTTTCCTTATCTTGCTACAGAATGGGGAGGCAACTGCTTATACCTGTCTGTTTAGAAATCTTTCATAATCTTTGATAATCTTTGGTACTCATCTTAAATCTGAGCACTGTTTGCCATCCACAGACCGTCGGTCAAGCGGAAAGGGTGAATCAGATTCTAGAAGATCTTTCTCGTGCTTTTGCTCTTGATTCTGGAGAATCCTGGGAAGATCATCTCCGCTTGTTAAACTTACCAATAACAATAGTTATCAGGTATAATTTTAATCATCTCGTCATCTTGTCTTATTCCTATTTCATTCTATCCATTTCTGTGCTTTCCCGTACCCCATTCCTTTTCGGGGATGAAAAGTTTTGAGTGGGGGAGAGTGTAACAACCCTATATTTGCTTATTATTTTAATTGTATATTTTAATTATTTTAATTGAAATTCCTGATTTAAAAAATTTATTTTATTTATGGATAAAACTTCATTTTATTTATCAAAATGAATCATTTTGTTATTTTAAATGTTAATTTTGATTTGTATGTGGATTATAATTTCAGACAAGTATAAATTGAACATTTTCCAAAAAAGTGAATTTTGGTCAAATGGTCAAATTTTGACTTTTAAATTTAAATTTTAAATATTTTAAAATTTTAATTTTATATTTTATTATGAAAATAAATAAAATTTCAAGAAAACTATTTTTTATTTCGTTGAGATCCGATTAATAATGTGAAAGTTATGCTTTTTACAATATTGTGTGTAAATTGTTTTATTTAATAAAATTATTTATTTTAATTTTTATAAATAATATTTTTGTTTTCTCTAATTTGTGTATATATGTATATATGACATGTTATGTATTTATTTTTATTTTTGAATCATTTTAAAAGTGTTGTTAAATTTCCAAATGTTTATTGTACTTTGTTTACAATTTTTAATTTTCTAGTTTCAATTTAATAGTTGTTTTCTTCATTTACCTTTTATTTTCCTAAGAATTATTATTTATTTTCCCTTTTTACTTTATTTTTTCAGATTTATATTTTATTTACTGAAATATATATGGTTTATTTTTAATTAAAAGAAAAGGAAAACAAAGAGTCAAAACCCTTTCACATGCCATAACTTTTCACCTTTGTCTTTTCATTTTCATTTGCCTCTTCATTTTCTGGCATAGCCCACCTTTTCTTTTTGCATTGCCGTGAGTTGTGTTTCTCATTCACGTGAGAAACCTTCTTCTCCTCAAAAAAATCACGGCCATGAGAAAAATTTGAAAGGCAATGGCCTCTCTCCTTCCTTCTTTTCCACTTTTCTCTTCTTCTTTTCTATGTTTAGCCTTCCTCTTCCTCTTGCTCGCTCGGCCCCACTTCTCCTCCATCACCACAGACCATCACCCCTTCATCTACAGCAACAAATACTCCCCTCCCTCTGACCAAGACAGGCCATGACCTTCCACTTAAAGCCATCACAAAAATTTTCCAAAAACTTCACTAAAATTGCTAGCCGACCAATACTTCAACACCACTTTCATAGTTCGCCTTTGGCCACCCCTTAGCCACCACCACCATCAATACTTCACCTCTGGCCTCCCCTTTCACTAATGTCTAGATCTGACCTGACATGAAGACCCCATGGCTGAGCCTATATGTGGTGATAGCCGAGCCAAAATGCACCAAAAACTGCACCTATTTTGCCTTGTCCATCGATATTCTTCATGTTACATCTACTACCACTTCATGTTGCCATGCATAGGTGTGCTAAACCTGACCTATATGATTCTAACCTGAGCCCAAACACATCAATGGCCGAGCATATGTTCTTTTGGTCGAGCTTTTGGATGGTCAAAACAAGGTCTAATCATTTAATTCTTTATTGCTTTTTATTTCCATTTGTTTCTATGTTATTCGGTGTTGAATCAAAATATATTCATGTATATATTGTTTGTGTTATTGGTTGTTTACAAGATCATATATTGGCTCTCTCCACTCATTGAATCTATAGTCATGTTGTATCGTGCTTATCGTGCCTTTGGAATCGTTTTGTGTCATAGTGGTCTTCAGCATGAAAAGGTGAGTCTTTCTCACTCTGACAATATACTTATGAAATTGTGTATTGATGGCAAGTGTTTAGTAATTAAAAATGTGTAACAACCCGCATATTTATCGATTATATTTAAATATTTTATCGTTAATCGAATATTGGTCCGAAAAGCTACTTTTTACAGACGGTCAAATTAGGACTCGAGACCACTTCCATTGAGTTCGAAATGCCGTTTACAACTTTTTTAAGTATAAACATTGATAGGTTTGGAGTTAGTGGAGTTTCACTTACTTTTCCTGCTTTGGACTTTGGGTCAGATTAGCCATTATAACTCAAACCCACTTCTCTCCTTCTCCTCACTCTTCATAAATTCCTACCAAACACAAACTTTGACATTAATGATGAGTGGAAAGGGAAATTAGAAACTCCAAGCCTAGGTTTCAACTCCAACTCCATCATTCAACGCCAAATTCAAGGAAAAGCATTAGGTTCAAGCTTGTAGTTGCTTCTCCATTCACCTTCAAGCTTTACCTTCATAATTTGGTGAAAAGATGATATTTTTATCTCACAATTCTAGTCTATAACTATATTGGACTGTTGGGAATGATTCCCCATCACTTTAGCATGTACATTTGCATTTGGTTTGGATTGGATTGGCGAGAAACTCCAATTTCTAGCGTTCTTGGCGAATCCCTGCGTTTAGGTCGCTCTGCCTACGTTAGGTCGCAAGGTCGTAGGTCGTTCGCGTGGAAAAGTCACCGCCTGCTTATAGCTCGTTCTGGCTTAGGTCGCACGGAAATAGGTCGCTAAGTCGTAGGTCGTCTCCGACCTTATATCGCCCGGCTTGTTTGAGTTAGGTCGCGTCTCTTTTAGGTCGCTCTCCACTGGACCTCGTTAGGTCGCTCAACACACTGTGTCGCTAAGTCGCTAGACTCTAGACTTCGTTAGCTCGCTCGGCCTTGTCATTTTTAGGTCGCGAGCCTCGCTAGGTCGCTCAACCGTCTACCTTTATAAGTCGTAGGTCAGCTCCGACCTTATACCACTCGGTCGCATTAGGTCGCGTGTTTCACTAGGCCGTTAGGCCTTTACCTCGTTAGGTCGTAAGTCGCTCGACCTTATTACCTTGTTAGGTCGCGAGTCCCTTAAGTCGCTCGCCTCTGCTAACTCGCGAACACCTCTAGGTCGCAACCACTAGGTCGCTTGACCCCTTAGACCCCTAGGTCGCAACCATTAGGTCGCAACCCCTAGGTCGAAACCCCTTAGACCCCTAGGTCGCAACCGCAGGTCGAACCCTGTAGCGGAGGTGTTGCCCCCGCACCCCCACCTTGGGGGGTTGCCACCCCCCTGGACCCCCCTCCATAGGGGATCTTATCTGAAAAACATTCAACAGAACTTGCTTTGTTGAGATGCTGAGTTGACCATTCTTCGAGACAAACTATCTTGGGCTTCTCGGTCGATTTTATGGTATCACGGCCTTGCTAAAAAGGCGGGATAACAACTTTAGAAATATGAAGGTTTCAATACTAGTAGTAAATATCAAAACACTTTCATCAAAATTATTTTAACTCTATTTTACTACAAAGCTCTTTCCTTAAACCGTTTTCCAATCTACTAGTATATACAAACCTTTTCCTTAAAACCTATTGTGACAATCTTCTAGTGAAGATCTACAGCTTGTTCGTAAAAATTTAAGTTAAGCAAGTGGTTATGGGACATGAAGCTAAACTCATATATTTACTGGCTTGGTGAGATTGACACTACTTGATGATCATGACGATCATTTTTTGTGTTTTAGACTAGCAACTGTGCGATGTCTCTTTGTCTGCGAGGGAGACCAGACCCCGCTCTTGTGATGTTTCGCCATCGCATTTGTGTGATGTTTCGCCATCACATATGTGGGGTAGCGCCCCACGGTCGTCGGGCCAGTCGTGTGTCAAAATTAATGGCTTGCAACCATGAGATAGCGTCTCGCTTTGTGTTACACGTGTAGGTGAGTTTTCATGCTCCCATTTTGTGAGTTTTCATGCTCTTATATTGTGATTTCTGGATTTCTTGTGTAGTCTTTTGGAATTTGTGCTTCACCTATTTTCATGACTTTCATTGTTATGATTTTCCATCTTTTATGTTTTGGTGAATTTGTGTGTCATCACCTTTCTTTTTAGGTGAATTTGGATCTTTTAGAAGATTCTTTTGATATTGTTTGATCTCTTGATGATCTTCATTTACATGCTTATCATAGTATGTCTTTATGGTTACTATATTTTCTTGCCATATCTATTGTTTTATATCATGTTACCTGTTATTTATAGCTAGACAGATCCGTTTATTATTTTCTTATAAATAATACTCGGGTCAGACCGAGATGTTACAGGGGCTTCTGCTTGACTTCTCCCCTAGGGATTTACTACTCTTACTTTTGGATGACCATTTAGATTAGTAGTTTTTGTCATTTACACTTGAGATATATACTCATAGATGTATTCTTTTGTATAGCACGTGTTGCTATTATTTTGTGTATTTTCGTGACCACTACTCTGATGTACACTTTCATGTGTTAGTTATATATTCATACCTTTTTCCGCCTCTGTGATATGGATGTCTGTGACTGATTGTGTTATGTTTATTTCTATATTTGTTTCCGAAGATTTATTTATAGCCACCGTGTGATAGCTTTGAGTTTGTATCGGTATGTCGGACTTCCTCCTTAAATGAAATGCATGCTATACTATCTTACATATCGGTGCTCGCACAAAGAAGTTACATGGATGGTCGCTCCTCAACAACCTTATTCTCCGCGCTAGTTGACAGCATTACTCCGTAGTGTTCTTGGCTAGCGTGGGTATCGAGGTGGGGCGTCACAAAATGTTTATACAAGTTAATAATGATTATATGTTATGTTATTCCATGTTTACTCTGATAATTATCACCTGACATTTGATATTAGACATTATATTGTGATATTGACATTGTTTATGTTGTATATGCATATATTCACACTGCAAGTTCTCTGTTAGAATAGAATCACTATGGGTTGAAATGATATATACACGAACGGACATTAGAATAGGGAAAAATCATTATGGGATGAATGATAGGCCTGAGTGATTTTTATTTACTTGGGATTGCGGGTTTGAAATGATAGAACCCGAGTTTTCTTTTTAAATTGCGGATTGAAATGATGTATATCTGTATCACATGACCTTGGTTAGAAAATTATATACAGACCTCGTGGTATATTTTTAAACGATTTTTACTAAAATATGTATTTTTAAAAGTATGAACTTTGATTTAAAAATATATATTTTATGGTTTTAAGAAAGTTAAATACTAAGTCTTGATTTGTGAATTTAAGTATGTAAATTTGAAGTAAATGTGAATTTTGACTTTAAATTTATTTTAAAAAAATGTAAGTAAATAATGGAAACTAAATTTAAAGTTTTCAAAGATATTGGAAATAAAATGTTAAGTTTTTGTTTAAATTTAATAAGTAATTAAACAGTGAAATTTTTAACTTAACTAATGGATTGGATTTTAAATTGGATATTTGATTTTAAATTTTATTGTGATAAATCATATGTTAAAAGTATTTAAATGAGAAATTTTAAAGTCTACATATATGATTTATAAATGTAAATAGAATTTTTTTTGAAGTTTGTTGTTTTTGAAAAGTTAAATAAAATCTGGAATTTATTAATAGCATTTCCAAAAAGCTATGGTTTTATGACAGCATTTTTAAATGTTGTTGTTTTGAACGTAACTATGTTTGAAATAACTAAATATGTATTACAACATTTTATAAATGCTGTTATTCTTGAATTAACTATTTTGGAAACTATAAGCTACGATAGCACTTTATAAATGCTGTCGTTGCTATATTTTATCAATATTTTGAAATATTATAGATTTTAACACTGTTTGAGTTATATTTTAAAGTGTTAAATGATTTAACTATTGGAATTGATTATTTGTGAAATTTAAGGAGTTTTGAATATAATTTAATACTTAAATTTGTAATTTAAGGAATTTAAATTGTGTTTGAATTTAAATAATGATTACTTTGTTATGTGTTAAATGAAATGTAATGAGATGAATAAATTTTTGAATGGAATTTTGAAATGTATTTTGAAATGAATTTTGAAATGATATTTGAAATAATAAATGGAAGACATATTTGATTTCTAAAATGATATTTAAAATTTGAATATTTGAAATTGAATTCAAATAATGATTTGATAATGAGGTTTTGAAGGATATGATATTTTAATGATTTTGAAATGGTCTTTTTATGATATAATCTTTATTGATAAAGAATGTGAATTTGGAATGGTATTGAATTTTGATAAATGGATATTTGAAGTTATATTTATATGAATAATATTGGATTTATTAAATAAATATTTCAAAACTAAGTAATAATGAAGTTAAATTTGGGATATATGAAATTATAGAATTTAGTTTTGAAATGCGGGGTATTAAAGCTTTGAAATATATTAAAAATTGAATAGTTTAATTTTGTAGATCAAATCTATATTTGAAATTGATAAGATTTGAAATGTTTTGTAAGGAAACTGAATTGAATTGAAACTGCTGGTATGATTTGAATTAAATTGGAAATTTGAAATTTAAAATTTTGGTTTAATTGAATAAATTTGTAAAATGTAAAGAATTAAAGGAATGTTCAATGATTTCAAATGTATGATTTCGAAATGTTATGATTTTCAAAATGTAATGATTTCAAGTATTTTTGTTTCGAAAAAGTTATAACTTTGAAAGTATTATAATTTTTGAAAGGAGAATATATGTTTGAAATGGAAATGATAAACTATTTTGATTTGAATATAGTTTTGAAATAAAAATGGTTTTGGTTTCGAATATAAACTATTTTGATTAAATAAAATGTTTGAAATAAAAATGGTTTTAGTTTCGAAGTATAAACTATTTTGAAAGGAAATAGTTTAGAAATGAAATGATTTGATATTTTTGAATTAAAAACTATTTTGAAATGACCACGGCGTTATAATAACATTTGGTTGTTAAAGAGACCGGGATCGGAAGTTGTCATACTCTTTGCCAACTCCGAAAACCACTTTAACAACCGTGTACGCGGTGGAGATTCCAGAATGAAGTAGGATGGTGGCGATGTTCTTGAGGTATATTACGTGAACCCAACTCCCGTGAATTGGCATAAGGTGGCTAAAACATGAGCGATCTCCGGCCAAAAGGGGTAGCTCTTCTAGTCGGACACACTTCTTCGATATTATACTCTCGCTTGTGGTTGATCTGATGGCCATCCTTCGATTTTGATGTGGGAGTGTGTTCGGAGGTGGGCGTATATGGCTGCTGCGTTACCACCATCCCGTGTGCGTAATTGGTATATCTATCCTGGCATTGCCTTGTGTGCCATGTCACCTACCATACCGAGCCTTTACTACGAGTTTGTTTTTCTTCCGTATCCCGTGTGGTATCCTCTGATAGTTTCCCGATCTGGAGATATCATGATATTGGATGGACTGGTGGGACTATTATGTGTGAAGGGTGATACGGGTAATCCCGAAACGCTATTTTAAAGTAAGTTTATTTTACTATAGACATTATTATAATAGCGCAATATTACTACATAGTAAATAGTTTGACGGATCCTTAAAGGATGGGCGATCCCAAGCATCCTTTAAGTAACTGATGCATTTTGTTACTGTTCACTTGAGTTGATTTACAGTTCATAAGTATTTATGTCCTGACTCGAGTGTTTTGTGTTTTGCTTTACGCTCGAGACAGATTGAGTGATTCAGCATTCAAGACTCACTTTCGGAGTTGGAGCTTTTCTTGAAGATCCAGCCTTATATTCTGCTTTCAGTATTCAGCGATTTCAGTGATCTATTCTGATTTGCACCTGATGTATCTTGTTACTCTTCTGTTGTATTTTTTTAACTCTTATGTATATTATTATTATATAGCAGCTTCATGAACTACTATCCCTTTTACTTCTGCTGCATTATTATTTACTTTGTGTCTGTGATCTGTGACTATTTATTTACTGTATATTCTGAGATTTGCCAAATTTTATTTACAACGCGGTATTTTGAGTAATTCAAGTCCGACATGTGCGGATGTGAATGGTTGAAAATATCGGGTCGTTGCAAGTTGGATCCCTCCAACCTATCACCTGCAACAAATATACATATTAGAATATGTGTACAATGTCCGCTTCGAGGCAGACGCGTGTACAAAGGGTCATCCGCTCATACACGGGAACGTATAGGGTCATCTGCTCCACTAGGCAGGTATATATCCAAATACCAATCAATATATCATATATCATCCAAATAATCATCAATCATTATATAATAAATTATTTCTCACTTATATAAAAATGTCAGTGAGTCAGAAAGAGTGAGATGTACTCGGGTTGGTTGCAATAGCGGTTTCAGCGTTTTATTCCGAATAAAATTAAATGACCGTTTAATTTTACCCAAAATTCACACTAGCTCCAATTAATCCCAATCCAGCACCATCGCACAGTATTCGACAATATGAATCCAATGCAATTCGTTTCGTGCGAAATGGACCTCGTATGACAATGATACAACGTTTTAAAGTTTATACGAATTATAAGATAATTAATTTGCTATTTCTTTTTAATTTTAAACCTACTTTCAATCCTAGCCTCATGATTTTAGCCCTAGATCTCGTTCGTGCGATTTCTTCTCTCTTCTTCCAGGTTACATCGTTCAAAACCGAACCCATGTCGCCTTCTTTCCATCGATTGACGCGCCAACATCGATCATCGGAGAGATGATTATATACCCCCACATGCACGCCGTCTTCAGGCTCCACCTACGGCCGCAATTACGGCGATCTCTGTCCCCCTATGCATCGAAGAACGCAATTGAACTTCGAACATTCAAACGAAGATTGTCGTCGATTTACTCGACTATAAACGATCACGAGCGTTCATATCGAAGCTCTCATCGAGCTCGATAATTTGTTAGTTGAAAGTTTTCGCTACCTCTCACTGGATTAGAAGAAAAATAAGGAAGAGTGAGACGATTTTTTGGCCGTGCAAACGTTTAATGGCGGTAGCTGAAGACAAATTAGGGTTAGGAGTTGATTTGTGTTGCAAATAGAAAATTATGAAGTCCTTATGTAGCAAATTGCAAAACACTATTCATCTTGAAAATTTTTGAACTCGAAACAAAGCGTGCCGCCTGGCGTTTATAATGTATTACCCCTATTCCAAATGCAATGGAATATATATCGGGAGCCAATTCGATCGTATTTGAAAGATAGGTTTTCAAATCGACTATTTAAATTTAAAATTCACTTAAACCGATTTCCATGCGTTTTAGCTTGCCCCGGACAAACCGCAAATCCAATTGACACGAAATTTGAAATCTTATAATAATATAATATTACGGATCCGATGAAACTAATTTCGTTGAAATCCGAGACTATTTGAAAAATGACTATTTTTATTCGTCAATTAAACATTAAAATATTCAATTTCTTTAATTTAACTTTTAATTCAGTTTCAAAAGTTTTATAACATCACTCTAATTCAAATAGAATTAAATTCAACTTTATATAAAAAAATTATTCATATTAAATCCAACTTACAATTATTTCAGCAATTTCAAATATTAAATTAACAATTTAATTATCCAATTAAATCATTATATCTGAAATAAAATTTATTCAGCTTATAAACTTTACTTAGGAATATTTAAAACCAATTAAATATACAAGTTTCAAATAACTGAAATTCTGGATCGTTACATTCTCCCCTACTTAAAAGAATTTCGTCCCCGATATTACCAAGTAAGAAAAATTTACAAAATCCATTAACTTTTCATAACAATCGTTCAAATTAGATATCCAACATTATTTAACCTTTTGATTTTTTTCCAAAATCTAGTAGTTAAACATACAAAAACTTTTCTAAATTTTCAAATCCATTTTTAGTTATCTTTTCAAAACCAACTAATATCGTTTAACTTTCAACTCAAAAACCAAAATTTTAGTTTTCACAAATTTTTCCAATTTTTTTAACGCCTCAAATATTCAAAAAAAAATCATCAGCGTCTCCTTTGCGCGGTTCGATCCGAAAAAAGTAACAATGTATATATCACAAATATACATCTCATCATCAAGGATGAGGCATCCCGAAGGAAAAAAGTGTAAAAGTACGATATGTAATCCGATGCAATCCGAGATATGTACCTTATATATTATTAGCGAGCATATACGGCTAATATAGCGTCAAAGCGAGTTCCAAATGCGAAGCAAGCGCCATCCGCACCTACTAAACAGTCAACAAATAAATGAGAAACATGTGTATATTAAAATTATACCGATATACAACATATACCAACAACTATATATGTCAATATAGCAAATGCCATCAGTAAACAACAAATCCAACCATCAAACAACTATCATCCAACAAACTAAAATCTACATCCAATCAATCCATAACCAAATCAATATAAATTCACTTCTCGTTAATATTTACTGAATTGGTTTTCAATTTAAATCACATTTGATTCATTTTCAATTAGTTTACCTTCACTAATTCATATTCAAGTTTGTTCACTTTCAAATTAAATCAGATTCAATTCAAATTTACTTCACTTCTAATTTGGATTCAATTATTTATCTTTCAATTTCATTAATTCAATTCCATATGAATTTCTATTCAATCAACTAACAAACATCTAACAACCAATGTCCAACCAACATAACCAAATCAATTTACTTCACTTACATTTATTTGGTTTAACACATTTAATTCCAATTAGTTTAATATTCAATTTCTAATTCATTTAACTATTCAATTTCGTTAGCTTTTAATGAATTAACACCTACATCCACTGTTGCATATCAATTCATATTTCATTATTTCAATTGATAATTCAATCTACAAATAAAGTTGAATTTCTTTATATAACTCAAGTTCATATTCATTTAATTCACTTTATTAATTTACTTCGATACCAAAATCAACTTCATTTAACCTTACTTAAGTTATCTTTCATTTCAACTCTATTTTATTTAACTTTTACTTAAGTCAAATTTCTTATCACTTATTCAAATTCAGATTTTGTTTTGCTTAACAAAATTGTCTAACCACATTAGCTATTGGTTTTACTTACCCTTTCCCATTTTATAAGTTATACAACTTTTTTTTATTTAAACTTCCATAAACATTTACCTAAGTATATTTCCATTCACACTTTTATAATTTCAAATCATGGCTATATAATCATTTTACACTTAGGTTTA
Organism: Allium cepa; assembly: GCA_030765085.1. NCBI lineage: Eukaryota > Viridiplantae > Streptophyta > Magnoliopsida > Asparagales > Amaryllidaceae > Allium > Allium cepa. The sequence continues at coordinate 614,488,108 of CM060931.1, forward strand.
ATTTCATTTCAATAGCATATCCAATCTAGTTCAATCCAATTCAATTTATTTAACCTTCCTTTAGTTAAATTTCAAATCATATATTTCACTTACTAACTCAAATTTCTTTCAACTTTACTAAAGTAAATTCTTACTTCATATTATAAGTCCAAAACTCGTTTCACTTATTTTTATCAATCTTAACTTGGATTTTAAATCAAATTTATTTATCAAAACAAAACTTCAATTTTCAATTTATTACTGGTATCAAATCCATCACACAGAAACTCAAAAATGATACTGATGATGCCGCAGTCATCACCCTTATAATTTTCCAGCAACAGTAGTGAATTCAGTGCTTTTTATTCTTTCAAAAAAAATTATTCATAAATCACATTTATAAATCTTTTTACTTATATAATTTCAATTCACTTATATAAGATTCATTTCAAATTTATTTATCTTACTTATATTAATAATAATATAATTTTCTTTAACTTTGAGAAACAACTTTCAAATTTAACGGGATTCAAATTTCAAATTCTTAGTTCAGATACCTTTTTATTTACAACTCATATTTATAAATATACTCGTATAGTTTCATTTCTTATATATAAGATTATTTCGAAATTGTAAATCATATTAATTATAATTCCATACTTATAATTCTTTGCTTATATAATTTATCCTTTTACAATTTTTTATTTCATTTAGATTATTCAAACAGCTTTTAATAACTTATATATATTTCATTTTCAAACAACCAAACAATTCATTTATATACACTTCAATGATTCCGAAATTTTTTTCTTTATATATAAAATATAATCGAGGTAAAATTATTTCATTTACCCAATTTAAAATAATACTATGTCGGCTTGCCTCATTTAAGTGTTTAGAAATCTCTATCGATAACATGGCGTCCCACATACCGACCAGATTCACAAATAGCTCAACGGATAAGCAAACACAATATAAAATATTTTATATCCACTAACAAATACACGCTCATATATATAATACACTTAAACTCAATCTATGGTGCTACTGTCCCTATCTATACCGAGTACACATCAAAACTTAGGAATATACAAAATCTAAGCTCTGATACCAGCTGTGACGACCCACAAATCCCTACCCTTTGAATCGACAATAATCCACACATGTCCGATCCAAAAAGCACAGACTGAAGGAAAGTCAAGAGAAAGAAAAGGAGAAAGAAGAAGAGAAGAAAGAGAGAAGATAAAACCAAACAGAACAATACAAAATCTCACATCGCAGCGGGAAATATATAATATCATATCAATGATCTTTACAAAACGGAAACTGTATATATATACACATCAATCAGAGTTCAACAATCAATCAATAGTTATCAGCTTGAACAGTTATAATAACCTATCCTCACAATTGCCGATAATATACAACAACAAACAAGGCACATCGGATAATCAAAACAAGTACGTGTATACGAAAATGAAGATCTCTAGCTCTCATGCTGAAGCTCCAAAAGCATCAAATCTAGACCTTTAAATATACTCGGTCTGACCTGAGAATTGAAAGAGAAGAACGTCTGGATCAGTCTTGTAAACCAACGTGAGAAACACACTCAACTTAATTTATTAAATTACCAAACTTTTTCTTTATCAAAACAAAAGTATCTCGTAAGACAAGTCCACGCATAAACACGGACATGTTTTTACCTTACGATAACTAAATCATATCATACCAAATCCTCTTATATTATAGTAGTGTATACTATATACAAATAATATTAATCATAGCCGAAATTGTTACATTGATTAAATTCCAGCATATAGCCCAATTGGGCAATACAATCAAAATGGCAGACACGTAGTGGAGTTTGGATGTCCATCCAAATGACTAGGTGAAGGGACTACCTTCCGGCAGTACATCTCTAGAAAAATGTATCGAGGACCATCACTAAGGATCCTCTACCAACACAAGACCGGCCCACCTCTATAACTAGATGGTACCAAATATATCATCCTCCGGTCGTTACCGACCTTTACCGAGGGCCTCTAGCATGCAAATCACAATAATCAGATACACGATGTCATAGCGTGCAAAGATATATCTAGAAGAGGATGATCATATCCTATTTGGGAATGACCCACTTAGCCTTGCCGCATCTAACCTTGTTTTTGTCATTTCCGGTTGATGAGGCTAGAGGTAACGATTACCTTTCACAAAGCACAATCACATCATTTAGAATGCCACATGGCCATTTCCATTGACTACTAATTGCCTTCCATAAAAATACAACCCTTCAGCTCATACGTCTCAAGGAGGGTGTTAAGTAAGAGAAGTTGCCTTATCCGCCACCACTGATGTACGTTTGTAAAAACCAACGTACGTATCTTTAGAAATGCAATGTCAGATAAACATCCATACAAGTTGTCCAGGAACAGGACAAACCGAAGGTACTTTTCTATCATATAATGTCGGGGAATCCCTAGGATTAGTATCGAACAGTCCTTGCATTGGATATTTCATAATGAAGAGACCACTGCTACTGGATGTATATTGGGATTTTAACCCCAAACGATCAACAAGCAGTCCCCTACTATGAAAATCCAGAATAACAATATCATCATAAGCAACCTGCACAATCGTCGCATATACGTTGGTCCGAAGTGGTTTTCAGATAAATCTGATCCCGGTCTCTTCGCACCAACAACGCAAAGCGTTTCTCAACTTCACACAGAAACTAAGTCTCATAGACTTATCACGTTTCCAACTTTCAACTTGCTATCCTTCGAGCCAAGAAGGAAGCTCGATAGATTGGAGTAATACTCCACACTATAGGAATCAACATCCTCAACTCAAACGATAATCAAGCCTACACAGAAGGCTGCGTACTAAGTGTACGACAAAATAGTTCCCACATTAAGTCGAGGAACTAAAACTTTGGCCAAGTTTGATAGTCGGTTATTCAAATATCAAAACAAACAAACAAATATTTAGCACCATAACAGTCACTAGGCCCTTTTAATTAATCTTCTATTAATTAAATCATTTGCCAAATATTCATTTCTAATTATCTTTAAAAAGATATATTCTCAAAACCATTTCAACATTGGAAAACATTTCCAAATACTTATTTAATAATAAGTAATTCACAATTCTATTTATTTTCAACACTTGGAAAATATTTCATACACTTAAATCACAATTAAGTATATATTTATTCTTTAAGGAAAACATTCACTTAAACACATTTATTTAGGTCAAAACGAATGTTGCGTAAAACATCGTTACGACAACCCAAAATCACTAGTATAGGGATTTGAAAATAAGATAGATATATAAATCCCAATACTATATGAAATATATAAATCCCAATACTATATGAAACATTTCCTTTCGAAAATCATTTACTATAACAATAGTGTTATAGTCCATCATTTCATTACTTCTCGAAAACGTCTATTTCAACAATGAAGGTTGAAATCTATGGTTTCGATCCTTAACAAATTTTAAAACATCTTTTAATCATTATTCCATTTAAAATATCACTTCCCAAAACATTTATTTATTTTTAAAAGATTATTCACTGTTCAAAATCGTGAATATACTTCTCTAACGCAAATTAATTATTTCTACACAGTTTATTTTAAAGGATAAACCACTGTCCAAAATCGTGGATATATCTTCTTTACCAAATTCATTATTATATTTAACTTATCAAAATAAGTTGATTTCACATTTATAAAACAACGTTTATAAATTCCATTTATAAAATCAAATTCCATTTATTATTTTAACTTCATAATTATAAATCTTATTCACTTATAAACTCCATTTATAACTTCATTTTTATTAGTCCGTGAGATGATGGTTTTGATGACAACAACCTTAGAATGGATTATAAAATATAAATACTAACATTATAAGTATAGATATATATATGCGTATGCAGGATCTAACCATGCAGGTACCAAGAATGAAGATTGTACAGTATAGAGATTCAAGATATCAAGATAGAAGACTCATGAGAATCAAGATTATCAAGAGTTCAAGATTTCAAGAATAAGTACTTTTAATTAGTAATTTTTGTTTAAACTCGTAGAAAAGCACTGGCATCTTGAAATCCAATTTATTCATGGAATGGAATCCACTTCGAGCCCGTTAAAGTGATGGAACCCTAAGTAGAATGGAACCTACGAAAATCTAGTGGGACATTGTTTTTGTATCCATTAATTTTAATTCAAATAATTTTTCAAAATTATCTTGTTTTCAAAATGATTTTAAAAACTTTCCTTTTAAAAGATTCAAAACCCTCGATTCCGATTTTAAATAATTTTAGCCTCAAAAACATCTTTAATTTCAGAGTCAAATTACTCATGATTTTAAACTATCTTTTCAAATAATATATTTAACTTTTAAATATTTATACTTTGATTTAAATATAAATTATAGTTAAATTATGTATATATTGTTCTTTATATTTACTTATGAATTTCAACTATATTCAAGTGTATTTGTAAAGTTTAAAATAGTTTTAATATAATATAAAGGTTATTTTCAAAGAAAAACAAGACATCAAAATTTGCTTTGGGATGTCGACATGCCTAGGGGTACCATGTCGACATGGTGGCAGTTTGAATTCTGAATTCAAAATTCAAATTTCAAAAGAAGTGTATTCGTCATAACTCTTCATGAATGGTCATGGTTGTTGTTCTTCTATAAATAGGGGTCAGTTTCAACGAATTTTTATTCATATTTCTCTGGTTTTTACTCCTCTTCTTCTTCCACATTTCTTAATACAAATTCATACCCTTACTCAACCGAAATTAACATCGAATCATACTTGATTACTTCTACTTCGATTCTCTATCACTATCTCTACAAGATTCTCGGTGCTATTCAGAGTTATAGACTTCTTTGTAATCTATTAGGGAGAAAAGGTGTGATTGTAGCCTTGGAAATCAATCAAAAGGGAAAAGGTGTGATTGTAGCCTTGGTAAATCAATTGGGTAAACTTGTGGCCCGGAAATCAAGTATCCCTACCCAGAGGATCGAAATTCTGGAGGGTGTACCTCGTAGCCTTGAAACCGAGGGTGTAATTGTGCAATTGCTTTTGAAAGGAAATCCGTACTTGTGTTGCGGGACTGGATGTAGGGTAACTCCGAACCAGTATAAAATCTGGTGTGTTCATTCCTTCACTGCTTTTATTTTATTTCTGCATCTGTGTTTGCTTTTGTGATCATTCCTGTTTCTGTATATTGCATAATTTTGTGTCTAAATTAACATAAAATCAAAAGATTTAGTAATTCTTCATTAACACTATTCACCCCCCCCCCTCTCTAGTGTTAATCTTAGCCTTAAGATCCATAATCCGCATTTCTCACAATTGGTATCAGATCAAGGTTTTCAAAAGTTTCATAATCTAATTTCTGAAAAAGTTTTTCATAAATGGCTATTTTTGTTAATAATAATTTAGAAGTATTCAAATCATCATTGTTTCATGAGTCTGCATATAATCAATATTCAAATTCAAGTTGTCTACCAAGACTGTTTGATGTGCAGGAATCATGCTTTATGGGTGTTGAGGAATCAATCCACAACGGACAAATTGTGCAGATCAGAAAGAACAAATGGATACTTGATAGTGGTGTTCTAGACACATGACTGGCAATATAGATATACGGAGTGATATAATATATAAAGACGGAGGACTGGTTAACTTTGGAGACAATTCAAAGGGATATGTGATCGACATCGGCAAAGTCGGTAATTCTGAAACTCTTACTATTTCTAATGTTTTACTAGTTAAGAATCTTAAACATAACTTGCTAAGTATAAGTCAACTATACGATAAGGGATATAAAATTAAATTTGAAAAAGATAAGTGTCATATTGAAGATAATAATTCAACCATTATATTTGAGGGAGTCAGGAAAAAGAATATTTATATTCTTAGTATGAAAGTTTCAAATGATAACCTGTGTCTGATGGAAAATACAAGTGACCCTTGGATTTGGCATAAAAGATTCAGACATTTGAATTTCAAATTCTTATCTAGACTGTCAAAACATGATCTAGTAAGAGGCCTTCCTAAAATGACTTTTAAAGTAGATAGCTTATGTGATGCTTGTCAATTAGGAAAACTTAGAAAAGGTTCTTTTAAATTAAAAGATATAATTTCAACCTCAAAACCTCTTGAATTACTTCATCTTGATTTATTTGGTCCATCTCAAATTCTATCAATAAATCATAGTAAATATGTTTTTGTAATTGTAGATGACTATTCTAAATTTACATGGACAATATTTTTGAAACATAAAAGTGATACTTTTGAATGTTTTAAGACCTTTTCAAAAAGAATTCAAAATCAATTTTCTTTAAAAATTATAACTATTCGAAGTGATCACGGTGGTGAATTTGAAAATGAAAAATTTGAGGAATTCTACAATAAAAAGGGAATAACTCATAATTTTTCATTTCCGAGAACTCCACAACAAAACGGAGTAGTAGAACATAAAAATAGGACGATTCAAGAGTGTGCGAGAACTATGCTTACAGATAGTAATTTACCAAAGAATTTTTGGGCAGAAGCTGTTGTACCACCTGTTATATTTTAAATAGAATTTTAATTAGACCTTTAACTGATAAGACATCTTATGAACTTCTTTATTCAAAGAACCTATGGTATCTTATTTCAGAATTTTTTGAAGTAAATGTTTTATTTTAAACACAAAAGATAATTTAGATAAATTTGATCCTAAATCCGACAAAGGTATCTTTATCGGATATTCTAATAGAAGTAAAGCGTACAGAGTGTTTAATTTAAAAACTAATACCATTGAAGAAACAATGCATGTTTCATTCGATGAAAATTTCAAATTTTTTGAAGATACAAATGATGAAGAGGATTTAATTAATCAAAATCAAGAATCAATTGAAATTAATAATGAAAATAATCATCCTAATAAGAGAACTAAACTTTTAAAAGATCATCCTATAGAAAATATATTAGGTGATATGCAATCTGTTGTTAAAACTAGAAATCAACTAAGCCAAATCAGTATTGTAGCTTTTATATCAACTATTGAACCCAAAAATCCAAAAGAAGCATCAACTAATGGTTCATGGATTTTGGCTATGCCAGAAGAATTAAACCAATTTACTAGAAATGATGTCTGGGAACTTGATCCTAGACCAGAAAATAAAACTATAATTGGAACTAAATGGGTTTATAAAAATAAAATGAATGAACAAGGAGAGGTAGTTAGAAATAAAGCTCGATTAGTCGCTCAAGGTTATTGTCAAGAAGAAGGAATAGATTTTGATGAAACCTTTGCTCCTGTAGCAAGATTAAAAGCCAATAGGATTCTACTTGCTTTCGCAAAACATAATTATTTCAAATTATTTCAAATGGATGTTAAAAGTGCATTTTTAAATGGATTTGTAAAATAAGAAGTATATGTTGAACAACCACCACTTTTTGAAAATGATAAATTACCAAATCATGTTTACATACTTAAGAAAGCATTATATGGTCTAAAACAACCTCCAAGAGCCTGGTATGATAGACTAAGATCTTATTTATTGCAATCTAATTTTGAAATTAGTAAAGTAGATAACACTCTTTTTATTAAAAGAAATAAAAATGATATTCAACTAGTACAAGCTTACGTAGATGATATTATTTTTCGTTCAACTAATTTTGAAATGAATAAAGAATTTTCTGAAATAATGACAAAAGAGTTTGAGATGAGTCATATGGGTGAATTAAATTTCTTTTTAGGATTACAAATAAAACAATTAGATAATGGTATCTTTATTAGTCAAGAAAAATATGCTAAAGACCTAATTAGTAAGTTTGGTTTGTCTACTGCAAGTGGAAAACCCACTCCCATGGCAACCAATGAGTACCTTAGTAAAGAAGATCTCTCGAAAGATGTAGATCAAAAATTATATAGAGGAATGATTGGCTCATTACTCTATATTACTGCTAGTAGACCTGATATCATGCATAGTGTCTGTCTCTGTGCCAGATATCAATCTCAATCTAAAGAGACCCATTTAAAAGCCGTAAAACGTATTATAAGATATGTTAAACACACATCTGATTATGGCTTATTTTACCCTAAAATGATTCTTTTGATTTAATATCTTACTGTGATGCTGATTATGCTGGTTGTAAATCAGACCGAAAAAGTACAAGTGGAACTTGTCATTTTTTAGAACAATCTTTGGTTTCCTGGTTTAGTAAAAAGCAAAACACGGTTTCTTTATCAACAACTGAAGCAGAGTATATTTCTGCTGCTTTGGCTTGTTCTCAAGTAAACTTTAAAAGATTATGGTTTAAATATCTTGAAATCACCAATTTATTGTTATAATACTAGTGCAATAAATTTATCCAAAAATACTACTCAACATGCTCGAACTAAACATATTGATATCAGACATCATTTTCTTAGAGATAATATAAGTAAGGAAGTAGTTACTCTTGATTGTATCAATTTTGAGAATCAAATTGCTGATATCCTAACAAAACTTTTAAATGAATCAATATTTACTAAGTTAAGAAGAGAATTAGGTATTTGTTCTATAACTGAAATATAAATATAAATAAATAAGTATAATTACTAATTAATATTAAAATAAATCAAAGAGTTAAAATTTTAAAGGACCATGTCGACATCCTCTAGGTACACATGTCGACATGTAACGTTTTATTGTTTAAAAATTTTCCCACCAAAATTCAAAAATTTAGTTATAATTCTTCTCAAATTCGAATTTTTATTCATTCTCTCTGTTTTCTCTTCATTCTCTCTTCTGAAATAAATAAAATCATGGCTTCATCTTCAAAATCAAACATAAAATCAACTTTCTCATTCCCCTCTCCTACTTCTGGTCCATTCCAATGCACTACTCTCGCTCGTGTAACGAAATTGAAGGAGTCTATGAAGGATACTCTTCAGATGTTGACTGAAATTCAAGTGACTCATCTTCGTATGGCGAAAGAGCAAGAAAGGCAAGGCAAGATTCTTAGGAATTTACAAATATTCCTAATAGATAACCATGCCAACCCTATCTTGATCGATGAAGACTCTTCACACAATCAAGGACAAGAGGGCAGTGAAGACGAATAAGAAGAAGAACCAATGGAAGAAGCACACGAGGAGGAGGATGACCAAGTAGTGTGCGTTGGAGAAGTGTGTTTCGACAAAAATGGGAATCTTGTCGAACAATGTGGAAATTTCTGTTTCCACTATCCAAACCGTTCGATTCATAGATCTCCTATGTTCAGAAACACACATTAGTTTCTTCTCTTTATTTCCATTGTTGTTTGTGTTTTTATGTTTTCCAAACGCAAATGTAAATACAACCATATTCGTAATAAATAAACTCGTGTTCTTATATGTGTTTTAATTATTAGTATTTTTGTGAATTCTTAGTTAAGATAGATAATAGTTTAGGACTATGATTTAGTATTAGATTTAAGTGTTGATTATTTATGATAACACTATCATTATAATCACATGTCATAGAGTGATAAGTTTTCGGGGGAGTTATATAGTTTGTAGTTATCTAGTTTAGATTAAGTTTTTGTTGATGAAAGGGGGAGAAATATAAAATAGGGTAGTTAGGCATAGATTAAGGTGTAGTTGTTAGTTTTAGAAGGAGTTATTAGAATAGAAGTAATATTTTACAAACAAAGGTTGTCATCATCAAAATGGGGGAGATTGTTAGTCCGTGAGATGATGGTTTTGATGACAACAACCTTAGAATGGATTATAAAATATAAATACTAACATTATAAGTATAGATATATATGTGTATGCAAGATCTAACCATGCAGGTACCAAGAATGAAGACTGTACAGTATAGAGTTCAAGATATCAAGATGGAAGACTCATGAGAATCAAGATTATCAAGAGTTCAAGATTTCAAGGATAAGTATTTTTAATTAGGAATTTTTGTTAAAAATCGTAGAAACGCACTGGCATCTTAAAATCCAATTTATTCGTGGAATGGAATCCACTCGAGCCCGTCAAAGGGATGGAACCCTAAGTAAGATGGAACCTACGAAAATCTAGTGGGACATTGTTTTTGTATCCACTAATTTTAATTCAAATGATTTTTCAAAATTATCTTGTTTTCAAAATGATTTTAAAAACTTTCCTTTTAAAAGATTCAAAACCCTCGATTCCGATTTTAAATAATTTTAGCCTCAAAAACATCTTTAATTTCAGAGTCAAATTACTCATGATTTTAAATTGCCTTTTCAAATAATATATTTAACTTTTAAATATTTATACTTTGATTTAAATATAAATTATAGTTAAATTATGTATATATTGTTCTTTATATTTACTTATGAATTTCAACTATATTCAAGTGTATTTGTAAAGTTTAAAATAGTTTTAATATAATATAAAGGTTATTTTCAAAGAAAAACAAGACATCAAAATTTGCTTTGGGATGTCGACATGCCTAGGGGTACCATGTTGACATGGTGGCAGTTTGAATTCTGAATTCAAAATTCAAATTTCAAAAGAAGTGTCTATTCGCCATAACTCTTCATGAATGGTCATGGTTGTTGTTCTTCTATAAATAGGGGTCAGTTTCAACGAATTTTTATTCATATTTCTCTGGTTTTTACTCCTCTTCTTCTTCCACATTTCTTAATACAAATTCATACCCTTACTCAACCGAAATTAACATCGAATCATACTCGATTACTTCTACTTCGATTCTCTATCACTATCTCTACAAGATTCTCGGTGCTATTCAGAGTTATAGACTTCTTTGTAATCTATTAGGGAGAAAAGGTGTGATTGTAGCCTTGGAAATCAATCAAAAGGGAAAAGGTGTGATTGTAGCCTTGGTAAATCAATTGGGTAAACTTGTGGCCCGAAAATCAAGTATCCCTACCCAGAGGATCGAAATTCTGGAGGGTGTACCTCGTAGCCTTGAAACCGAGGGTGTAATTGTGCAATTGCTTTTGAAAGGAAATCCGTACTTGTGTTGCGGGACTGGATGTAGGGTAACTCTGAACCAGTATAAAATCCGGTGTGTTCATTCCTTCACTGCTTTTATTTTATTTCTGCATCTGTGTTTGTTTCTGTGATCATTTCTATTTCTGTATATTGCATAATTTTGTGTCTAAATTAACATAAAATCAAAAGATTTAGTAATTCTTTATTAACACTATTCACCCCCCCCCCCCTCTAGTGTTAATCTTAGCCTTAAGATCCATAATCCGCATTTCTCACAATTTTAACACTTACAAAATTCATTTTAAAATTCTAATATTTTAATTTGTAAAATATCAATTTTATAAATCTCCTATATAAACCATTTTACAAAATAGTTAACTTCACATTCCAAACATCATATTCTGGTTTTATTTCACGAAAATCATAATTTCAATTACATTTCCCAAAACATCATAATTTTTATAACATAAAAATTATCACATTTATTTATTCAAAATCAATTCTTAACGATTCAAAAATTCAATAAAACATTTATTTTCAAAATCACTTTTAAAATTCTTTTAAATTGGAAATCATTACTTTAAAAATTTTAAAATTCCAAAAATAGATCCAATGCTGCAACAGCACCAAATAAATGAATCACGGCATCCAAAACATCATATAGCATATGATAATAGAATACATATCAATATCTGTAAATAAATCAATACTGGTGAGGAATCCAGTTGGATCCCTCCAACCTATCACTTGCAACAAATATACATATTAGAATATGTGTATAATGTCCGCTTCGAGGCAGACGCGCGTATAAAGGGTCATCCACTCGTACATGGGAACGTATAGGGTCATCAACTCCAGTAGGCAGGTATATATCCAAATACCAATCAATATATCATATATCATCCAAATAATCAATCATCATATAATAAATTATTTCTCACTTATATAAAAATATCAGCGAGTCAGAAAGAGTGAATTGTACTCACATTACTTGCAGTAGCGGTTTCAGCGTTTTATTTCGAATAAAATTAAATGACCGTTTAATTTTACCCAAAATTCACACTAGCTCCAATCAATCCCAATCCAGCTCCATCGTGTAGTATTCGACAATATGAATCCAACGCAATTCGTTTCGTGCAAAACGGACCTCGTATGACAAAGATACACTGTTTTAAAGTTTATACGAATTATAAGATAATTAATTTACTATTTCTTTTTAATTTTAAACCTACTTTCAATCCAAGCCGCATGATATTACACCCTAGATCTCGGCCATGTGATTTCTTTTTTCTACTTCCAGGTTACATCGTTCAAAACCGAACACATGCCGCCTTCTTTCCATCGATTGATGCGTCAATATCGATCATCGAGGAGATGATCAGACACCCTCCCACCACGCAAGCCGTCTTCAGCCTCCAACTACGGCGATCTCGGTCCCCCCTATGCATCGAAAAACGTGATTGAACTTCGAACATTCAAATGAAGATTGTCGTCGATTTACTCGACTATAAACGATCACGACCGTTCATGTCGAAGCTCTCATCGAGCTCTATAATTTGTTAGTTGAAAGTTTTCGCTACCTCTTACTGGATTAGAAGAAAAATAAGGAAGAGTGAGACGATTTTTCGACCGTGCAAACGTTAATGGCGGCAGCTGAAGATAAATTAGGGTTAGGTTTGATTTGTGTTACAAATAGAAAATTATGAAGTCCTCATATAGAAAATTGCAAAACACTATTCGTCTCGAAAATTTGCGAAATCGAAACGAAGCATGCCGTCTGGCGTTTATAATGTATTACCCCCCATTCCAAATGCAATGGAATATATATCGGGAGCCAATTTGATCGTACTTGGAAGATAGGTTTTCGAATCGACTATTTAAATTTAAAATTCACTTAAACCGATTTCCACGCGTTTTAGCTTGCCCTGGACAAACCGTAAATCCGATTAACACAAAATTTGAAATCTTACAATAATATAACATTACGGATTCGATGAACTAGTTTCATCGAAATCCGAGACTGTTTGAAAAATGACTATTTTTACTCGTTGATTAAATATTAAAATATTCAATTTCTAATTTAATTTTTAATTCAATTTCAAAAGTTTTATAATATCATTCTAATTCAGATAAAATTAAATTCAACTTTATACAACATTTTTATTCATATTAAATCCAATTTACAATTATTTCAGCAATTTCAAATATTAAATTAACAATTTAATTATCCAATCAAATCACTATATCTGAAACAAAATTTGTTCGGCTTATATACTTTACTTGGGAATATTTAAAATCAATTAAATATACGAATTTCAAATGACTGAAATTCTGGGTCTTTACAGTCTTTCTACTTTTAATATTGATGAACATGATCGTGAGACATTTTATCACATTTTCGAAGGAGATGACAACTTTGAATTTAAAAATCGTAAATTTCGTATGAAAGCACGTATTGTTAATCTTCTTTTGCAACATACTATCACCCCTCGATTGGGAAATTTCAATAACCCGACTTTGAAAGTTTGTAAAGCTCTTTTTGCTATTTTTGTTCATTATGACATTAATTGGGCGTAAATGATTATGGATGAACTTCGTCCTAAGAATTTGGAAATGGGTGAGAATACTTTGTATATGGAGTCTATCTCACTCAGATTTTTAATTATTTTGGTGTCGAGTATAAATGGAAAGAATTTGTTTCATGAAAAGTATTTAATCATGCCACTATTTCTCTTATGAAAATTCCTTTCATATTTCAACAATATGAATCTCTTGCCGAAATGGATGAAAGGTTGGCACATAAAGAGATGGAAGAAGAAAATGAGGAAGAATAAGAAGAAGAAGAAGTGGAGGAAATGGAAATTGAAGAAGAGAATGAAGAAACCTCCTTGGAAAGTATTGAATATCCTATCAATACTAACAATCCTTCGAATAAAACTCTCCTCAAAAATCAAAAGATCATAGTGGAAAATCAACGAATCCTCAAAAGATCCGTTAGTAAGAAATTGGATAAAATGTCCACTAATATGAATAAGTTCTTTGCTAAAGTTGGTCGGAAACTTGGCCTATCATCTTCCTCCTCATCCTCTAGCACATTCTAATGTGATGTACTAATTTATTTTGTATGAACTTGATTGATCTTTTATCATGTTATGAAGTATCTCTGGTAATAGCTCATCTATCTATAAATTTATCTATTTTACATTTTTCTACCTTATCGTGTCTCTGGCATGAATGATAGTATAGTATATAAGTTAATATATATACATACTTATGCATAAAACAAAGAAGACACATAGATCAACACACCCATGTCGACATACCCAACACCCTATGTCGACATATAACTATCTGATTTATTTTTTTATTAATTTTGAATTTAAAATAACTAACTTGTGTCTATTAATTTCAAATGAATTCCTGCCTATTTAAACACCCGTTTCTTCCAGAAATTTGTAAACTCTTTATTTCTACTCAGCTCTATTTGCATCTTTTAACTATTTATCAAAAATGGCATTGTAATGGCCCGTTTTTCCATACCCTTTGAATCGATAATAAACCACACATGTCTAACTCAAATTGCATGAATAAGCGGATCATTAAGGGTAGATAGAAAATAAAGACAGAACAGAATCTCACACGAATGGAATAACATATATTATTTCAATAATAATCTTTACAGTGGAAAATTTTAAATAGAATATCGGAGTCTAACCTAGATTCAGCCTGGACAGTCATAAACTCATGTCCTTACAATTGCTGATAAACATCAAACAAAACACACTAAGTTCAGTGGATAATAGAATATGTCCATACGATGATGAAGATCTCCAGCTCTCCTCTGGAAACTCCATCCGTCTTCAACCTCAACCTGAAACTACTCGGATCTGACCCGAGTATTGAAAATACCCGATTCAGGCTTGATAAACCAGCATGAGATACTCGAAATTTAAAATGACTATGTTATCAAAACCTTTGAGAAGAAGGGTGTCACATAAGACCACGTCCACACATAAACACAGACGGGTTTTTACGTTGTGATAACTAAAACACTTTTATATATCAAAATGGTTGATATTATTTTTAATGACATTCTTTTGAAAACACTTTTCAAATAAACTTATTCAAATAAGATATCAATATATGGACTAAGTCTAAGGTAATATATCAGGACTGGGCCAATAGAATATACCGGACGGAATATATGATACCAAAAGGGGTAGACGAAATGTTTGCAAGTCATTGCAGCTATTTTGGGAATACAATCAAAACCGTAAATCTCGTATTGGGATTGGATTTCCAACATGATAGGAAACTAGAGGAAAGATCAATCTTTATCCACGGTTTACGTCCGTGACTCATACGCCGTTATACAATAACATAAATGGATAAAAGTGGATATAATCTGCGAATAACATCCAAGAACTCGGACTTCGCGCATCCCTGCCATGAAGCCCAGACGTATCTGGTACCTGGGGATCAGAACATCTGATAACCCAAATCACTACTATCCGAAATGCGAGCATACATCTGACCACATAGAATCCCATCATAACCGGGGTGTGAGGCTCGCGAGGCTACGATCAATTTCTTCAAAACAACGTTTTTCATACAAAACCATGCTTTGATTATAATAGGTTCCACTTTGAATGCCACACTACCATTTCTTTGATTACTATTCGACTCCCACAAAAAAATACAATCCTTGAGCTCGTACGTCTCAGGGAGGGTGTTAAGCTAAGAGAAGTTGCCTTCTCCGCCACCACTGATGTACATTTGTAAAAGACAAACGTTGTGTCTTATAATGCAATGTCAAACATTCATCGGTACAAGTTCGTTCTAGGACTGAACAAAACCGAAGGCACTTTCCTCGGCCATTACTAGGCGAGAAGCCTTTGAATATGAAAAATCTCCATCACGAGGAGACCACTGCTATAAATAACTCTATAATGAGGGCCAACCAGAGCTTGTTCAACACGCACTCTTCACGCTATGAAGATCCACGGTCTTCAATAATCATCATCTTCAACATGTCTTCACTTTCGAACGTATACATTGGTTCGAAGTGGTTTTCGGATAAGAATCAACCAAATCCAACTCTGGTTCCTTCGAAGCCAATCATCGCTTAAAAAGATGTTAAGTTTATAAGTGGATATCAATCATCAATCAATTACTTCATCTTTTAAATCAAATATCTTTCTTAGGTATAATCTTTTCAAGTTATTCCATTTTCTTTTCAAATGTATATGGAATCATCTAGCCTCATTTATCAAATCATTTGGTTTATTTAAACCTTTCTTAAATCCTGGAATAATTTCAAATCATTTTCTCTTTTACTTAGAAAAACCTTTCCAAATCATTCTTTTAAATCTTAATCAAAGATATCTTATATTTAATTTATAACTTTTAACTTAGGGAAAATATTCCCAAATCATTCATTAAACCTTAATCGAAGATTTCTTTTTTAACTTCAAATCATATTCTTGCAAATCGAAGATTTTCATAATAGAGCATTACTGCCATCTTAGATATGGTAAATTTCACCTCCAGAGACTAATGGCAAGTTTCGCCTCCAGGGACTAATGGAAAGTTTCACCTCTAGGGACTAATGGCAAGTTTCACCTCCAGGGACTAATGGCAAGTAATCCTTTATTATGAATATCTTTGTCTTTTAACGATCTTTGTCTTCAATATGTTTTATTTCAAAAACTAGTTTGAAGTGATTTTCGGATAGGAATCACTCAAATCCGATCCTGGTTCCTTTGTACTAATCATCGATAAAAAAAATGTTAAGTGGTCAATTAACATTCAAAGAATTTGTTTCTTTCCTTTTATTTTAGAAAAACTTAAATATGATCTTTTTAGAGCATCTGGGATTTCTTTTCGATCTATTCCACCCCTCGCCTAAAAAGAGAAAACATAGGCCAGGTAAGTTTAGAGCACTGGTCGCTCCATCCCTAACCTTAGTTAAACACCTTGTTTTTATCTTCTCAGATCTCATAGGCGGGACAAATGTACTAGTCGTTACCGCATACTTAGTTTTTTATTATATTCAATCGTCTTCACTTTTTTGTTTAAGTCGTATAAACAATTCATCTTAACAATTTATTCAAATTCTTATTAGAACTTCCAAATCATCTTTACACTACTTAATTATTCCTTTAAAGTCATTCACAAAATATTTAGAAAATAATTGTTAAGTTTAAACTCATATTCAAAAGTTTATAGAATTCGTAGCATAAAAGTGCTACGGAAAGTGATATATAAGCTTACTTGATTTAAATAACTTTTTAAGATTTGAAAATTCAAATTTTCCATTTAAAATCTCTTTTAAACCATTTTAATAGATTTATCAAATTTATTTCATATTTTTAATCATTTAAAAATATCACTTATAAATATATCCCGTTTTGGATTCCGAATTGCAAAACCGCGATGTTTTTAGAAAATTGTTTTGGACATATTTCAAAATCTACTTAACGAAATCTTGATTTTCTTTCTTCGTTTGGAAACTATGGATATAATAGATGGAAAATTCTTATATCAAAGAATTCCGAGCTATCTTTCACTTTGTACACACATTTATCTTTTATGGCGCGAAATCGCGAACTACCGGTACGTGACGCACATAGTTTTGACTTGTTTCTCAATTTCTTTTCAAACTTCTTTAAAACACTTTTAAATGTTTAAAAAACATTTCTAAATCATTTTAAACTCATTTTAAATAATATTTCCACCATTTCAACTTATATTCATTAAGAGGCTAAATAAGTTCCATACATATATTTGTATGAATTTAATTCTCATTTAATTAACTTTGGTTAATTACTAATCATTTGTCTTATCTTTATCAAACAAGTTATCATCCATATAATCAATCACATAATCAACCAATTTACAACCAAGTTATCAAACATTCATTCAACATATTTAAACTTTCAAATCTTTATGCTTGAAATAATTTATTGATTAATTAGTAAATATGAGTACTCGCCTTTTAACCAAATTGCCTACCAACATTCCTATTATCCAACACTTCACTAAATCCACTTATCTTTACCAAATCTTTTCCATAGACTTTCCTTTTGATTCCGGCAGCACTTCCTTCTTTTTTCTTCGCTCCGAAGCTTCACAAAATTGCTCCTCCTACTTGATAGTTCATCCTCACCCTATTCCATCACTTTCTCCATCATTTCTTCACTTCTTAGATGTTAAACCATGTTCTAATGGTATTCTAAGGTATTTGGCAAAGTTTGGTGGTGTTTGGAGTTGATTTGATATGGTTTTGAAAAAGTTAGTAAGCATTTGAAAGAGAAGAAGAAGCCATAAAAAGAGCTTCAAGGAGGAAGAAGAAGAAGGTATAAATAATGTGAAATTTGTGAAAGAAGTGGTATGTATTTATAGAAAAAGAAATGAAGTGGTAAGTTACCAAAATACCCCTTTACCAAATTACCAAAATAACCTTACTTACTTATAAAGTAATCTAATTTTTTTCAACACTTAACATCACATTTCAAATCATTACTTTATGACATTTTCACTTAGATATTAAGTAAAGTAAGTAATTGTAACGACCCAGGATTTTTAGTAATTAAAACTTGAATATTTAATTAATTTTAAATATTAAAAAGCGAATTTATAAGTCAAATAAATTTTAATTTGAATAATTGGATTTAATTGAATAATTAAATCGATAATTTAATAGGTTAAATTATGGAAATAATTGAAAATTGAGTTAAATATGATTGAAAATGATTTGTAAAATTTTATTTTATCATATTGAAGTTAGAACGATATTTTAGAACTTTTAAAATCGAATTAAAAGTTAATTTGTGAAAATTGAATATTTTAATATTAAAATCGACTAGTGAAATTAGTCAATTTTTGAACAGTCTCAGAATTGGACGAAACTAGTTCCATTGGATCCGTAATAGTTAGTTATTACCGAATTTCAATTTTCGTGTCAATCGGAGTTTTCGTTTGATCGTGGCAGCTCGAAACGCATCGAATTATTTTTAATATTAATTTGGCGAGTTAAAATAGCCATTTTCCAAAAAGTCTCGGATTTCGAAGAAACTAGTTTCATCGGATCCGTAATGTGATATTATTGTAAGGTTTAAAATTTCGTGTCGATTGGATTTACCGTTTGTCCGGTACAAATTAAAACGCCTAGAAAATCGTTTAATTCAAATTGAACGTTTATTGCCATAACTCGCACAGATGTCCGAATTAGCTTCCGAAACCTGTTCCATTGTGTCCGGAACGCAGGATAAACCTTAGGAATGTCAGTTTCGGCGCGTAAATCGGAGTTCGGAGTTCCCGGATGAATAGTGTTTGTTCGTTCTTCTATAAATAGCACCCTTCTCTTTAGAAATTAAAAAAAATGATTAGGGTTTTGAGACAAAGCACGGCCGCCAGCAAGCAATGAATGGCCGATATACACCTATCTTCTCTCTCCTTTTTCCTCCAATCCCTCGATTATTTCCAGAAAACTTCAACTACAACATCGAAGAGCGTGAGGAGAGCTTCAATTCTATACGGGTGTGATCGTTTTTAGTGGCACGAATCGATGGCAATCGAAGCTGGAAGGGCCGAACTTCATGCACGCGTTTCGAGGCCAGGTCAGGGCCGAGCTCGAAGCCCTTTATGCCGAAGGTTGCTCTTGGTCGTGGCTACGAAATGGTGTATCCTGATCGAGCTATAGCGGAGAGGAGAGGGGTGCGTTCGAAACCCTAGATATACGATGTTGGGTTGTTTTGTTCGGCCTTGCGCGTGAACGAACAGAGGAAGGAGAAGCAAGATAGTCACGGCCTTGATTTCATCTCCAGAAATCAACGGTCCAGGGGGAGTTAGGTGAAAACAAATAAAGAAAATTTGTAATTTATTTATATTATAATTCGTATTAACTTCAAAATGTTGTAACTCTTTCATACGAGGTCCGTTTCGGACGAGATTTTTTGCGTTGGCTTCGTATTGACGAGCACTATGCGATGGAGTGGGATTGGAGTCGTTTGGAGTTAGTGAGAATTTCGGGTAAAATTAAACGTCCGTTTAATTTTATTCGAAATAAATCGCTAAAACGAAATTGAAATCAAGGTGAGAACTTCTCACTCAATCGAATCGGTTTCGATTTTATTTTAAATAGTTAGATTTAAAATTATTAAATGCATGTTTGAATGATGATTGTTATTTATTGATTGATAAAATAGACATTATGCGCCGTTAGTAAGCGGATGTTATTTATTAAAAACATATACCGCGAATATTTCATAAACAGTGAAATTGGTATTATATATAATAGCAATATATATATATATATATATATTGGCATATGTATATATTGCAGTTGATTGATTTCCCGCATTTGTTTAGCGGATGAGACCCTATTGCGCCGTCTATTAAGCGGATAATATTATAAATCCCATATACCGCGATAATTTCGTACTGAAGCGAAATTGGTATTGTGTTAATGTTTGTGGATGCAGGAAAACAGGTTGGAGGGATCCAACTGGATTCCTCAACAGTATTTATTTGATTTCAGATATTTTGATATTTGATGGACTATCATATCGATATATGATGTCGTTGTTGTCGTGATTGACTATTTGGTGTGTAGCATCATTGGACCAAATTTTGGAATTTTAAAATGATTTTAAAGTGATTTTTGAAAGAAAACGTTTATAAAATATTTTTTTGAATTGATCCATTTTAAATAAATAAACGTTATGATTTTTAAAGTTATAAAAATTATGATTTTGAGAAATACGATTAAAGATTTATTTTTGAAAATATGAGGTTAATGGTTTTATAAAATAATTTAAAATTGGGGATTTGAATTTATTATAAAAAGTTGAAAGAATAGGATTTATAAAATTTAATTATTTTATGAATAAAAATGGTGAAATTATAAAGGAATTTAAAGACGTTTTAAAGAATAATATAAATTAATTTATATTAAGAGATTTATAAATGGATATTTATAAATTGAAATATTGATATTATAAAACGAGTTTTTATAAGTGTTTGAATGAAGTGAAAATGAATTTTGTAAATGAATGGAATTTATAAAATTAAAAAATGGTGAAGTTATAAATGAAATTTATAAATAGTAAGATTTATAAATTTTATAAAGTTATTAAAAGAATAGTTTTGAATAAATCATTGAATCTTATAAGTTATAAGATTTATAATTATGAAGTTTAAAAGAACGATTTTGTAAATAATCGTTTTATAAGTATTTAACTTATAATATGGACTTTTGGTTCATAATTGAGATATAAAGTGAATAGGTTAATAAAGAAAATTTATAAAGAAAGAAGTTATAAAACAAATAGAAATGGAGTTTATAAACGTTGTTTTATAAATTCGAAAACGACTTATTTTAAGAAGTAAATTGTTGAAACCTATTAATGGAGTTATATTCACATTTTTGACTGTGAATAATCCTTTAAAATGAAATGTATAGAAATGATGAAATTGATTAACGTAGTATATTCACGTTTTTGAATAGTGAATAATATGTTAAAGAAATTGTTTTGAATGTGATATTTTAAACAGAATTAAAACGATCTAACGATGTTTTCAAAAGACGTTAAGATTCGAAACCATAGATTTCAACATTTATTGTTGAAATAGACGTTTTCGAGAAATAGAAGGAAATGGTGGACTATAGCACTGTTGTTATAGTAAATGATTTCCGAAAGGAAATGTTTTGTATAGTATTGGGATTTATATATCTATTTTAGTTTCGAATCCTTATACTAGTGATTTTGGGTTGTCGTAACGATGTTTTACGTAACATTCGTTTTGGCCCAAATAAATATGTTTAAGAGAATGATTTCCTTAAAGAATGAAATATATACTTAATCTCGATTTAAGTATATTGAATATTTTCTAAGTGTTGAAAATAAATAAAATTTGTGAATTACTTATTAAATAAGTATGAAAATGTTTTCCAATATAAAGTGAATACTTTGAGAATTTATCTTTTTGAAGATAAATTGAAATGAATAATTGAAATCGTAAATGTATGGATATTTTGGAATGAAAATTCACTATGGAATTTACGAATAAAAAGGGGAACTTGTTTAAAAATAAATATTGATTTATTTTTGAAGTATTGAAAATAATATATCTTGTAAAGATATTTTTGGAAAATAAATAATTTGGAAAATTATTTGGAATCTGGTGATGTGTGCATATCAATTGATTGTTCAATAACCGACTATCAATATTTACCTTTGAAAGGTATTTGATGTGATTTGTTTGAATTTGAATGCCACACTTATTTTTGAATAAGCGCTCACTATTCGGGTTAACCGGAAAAGGACCATGGGGTCGTATAACCCATTCCGAATATGTGATACGTCGTGATGAATTGCATTTGAAGATCGGTGTTGAAGACCCGGTATTTGCGAGAGCGATAGGATGACCTGTCGATTGTCTCTGCACTGAGTTGCAACGGTATAGAGACTCCCTAAGTGATGGGAAATCCGATCAGGATTGTGAATATCCGGATTGCAAGGACTTCTTTGTAAGTGCCTTCGGTTTTGTTCGAGCCCGGAACAGACTTGTATGGATTGTATGTCTGACGTTACAAATTGAGATATAAAGCAGATTTCATTCAAATATATTTCTGTTGGTGGCGGAGAATTTATTCTTTTAGCTTAACACCCTTCTCTGAGACGTATGAGCTCAGAGGTTATGTAGTTGAATGTTATCAGTGATATATTCCCAATTTGGTAATATGACATGGTGAGTGTTGCTGTAAATGATCATTGTGTTGATTATTTGTGATAGGATCGTTTATTTGATCGTCTATCCTGGTGATCATTTCTATGATCATTTGTTGACCCAAAGCATGGCTTTTGTATAAAGTATGTTTTTGTGGACGTGACTTCGTCGAGCCTCACACCCCGTGAATGGTCAAAACAGGAAAGATGCAGCAAGGTTATGAGGGGTAGCGCCCTTTAGGATATGTGCATTTCCTTCTGGAAAAGGGTGGTATCATGGTATGGAGCCCAGATACTTACTCATGTTGAAAACACTTTATGATTGTGTGAATTGATTGCGAGCGTTCGGGTGAAAGGTCCCAAAGGACCGGGGGATGGCATATTCGGTCAGTTGTTACTCAGTTAGGGGTAACCCGGCCTTGTGTTGGTAGAGATCCGGTTTGGTTCTCGGGGATGTCCATCCAGAGGCATTCTCATGTGGCAATGGGAAGTTCCTTGGCCTGATCATTCGTTGGAAATCCAAAGAAACAATACGAGACTTGTACGGTTTTAGTTGTATAACCTGCTATGGAATGTGGCGGTAACCTGCTATTGAACATAGTTAGCTATACTAGGCATAGTTCGGAATGTCTATGTTGGCTAAGATTTATATTCTACTTTCGAAATGAATTTTTCCTACACTATGCACTATTAATAATATCAAATGTTCTTTTAAATGCGTATCAAGCATCTTTGACTATCATAAGGAGAAATCTCCTCCGATTCTGCGTTTGCATTGTGTGTGTGTGCGGGAGGCCTTATGGTAGTCTCATTTTTGAAAGCATTGCGAATTGACTTTAAAAATATTCTTCTATTTTGATTTTAAAGATAAATAAACTGTTTGAGTTCCCACACCAGTCACACGACTGACTCGGAGTTTATTGTTTTCCTTCCTAAACTCTGGGTGCCCACCAATTTCCACACGGGCAGTCAAGAGTTAGGTTTATCAGGATATTCTGGATATTCTGGAGTTGCTGGAGGCAAGATGGATGGCATGGCGTATTACTAGTTATATAGTATTTCTTTTTCCGCTGCACTGTTTGTTGTTGTATGTTGTTGTACACTCTGATGTAATGAAATGAAATGTGATGTAATGTAATAACTGATATAGTTCTTTGTTTAAAGATTATTCATTTATTTATTATATGTTGTTCCGCTGCGAATTGTGAGATTCTGATATTGTTCTGTTGTTTTTCTGTTCCGTTCTATTTTCTATTTTCTTTTCTCTCTATTTTCTACCTTCTTATCTCTTCTTCTGTCTTTTTCCTTTTCTTAAACCATAACATTTCGAGTTTCCGGCCTTCGATTTCTCGGCAGTCGATAAAGTGAGTATCGATGTTGAATTTTCGAAAGTCGAAAAATTTCGGGACGTTACATTTGGTATCAGAGCATATGGTTAAGCGACAACCATGGTTCTGTTGGGTATTACTCATTAGAGATAGAGTCAGTAGTACTCTAGAATGAGTTTGAGTGTAATAATTGCTATGAGAGCGTATTAGTTAGTGAATATAAAATTGTTTTATATTGTGATGATTGGTTTATTGAGTGGCATATGAACCTTCGTCAGCACGGTATGCACCACTATGCCGAAGGGGTTTCTAAACACTTGAATAGAACAATTCGACATAATATTGTTTTTAAATTGGGTAAATGAAATAATTTTACCTTGATTATATTTTTATATATAAAGGAATAATTTTTTCAGAATTATTAAAGTGTATATAAGTTGATTGTCTGGTTGTTGAATAAGTTGTTTGAATAATCTAAATAAAAGAATAAATTGTATAAGTAAAATGAATTATAAGAATTGAATTATAATTAAAGTGATTTACAATTGTAAAATAAACTTATATATATAAGAAGTGAAACTATATGAATATATTTATGAATATTGAGTTGAAAAAAAAATGAATTTAAAGTTAAATTGAAATTTACTTTAGAATTGGAATCTGAATTGATTTATAAGTTGGAATTTAAATTATGTAAAACCAAGTGATGTTGAATGAAAATCAATTTAATTAAACCAATTGATAAGCAAAGGAATTTGGTTGTAATCAATATACATTGATTGTTATATGGTTGTTAGTTGATTGATTGTATATAATTCATTAAGTATTAATGAAATTGAAAGCTAAAGTAATTGAAATTCAATTGGAAGTTAAGTGAATCTTAAATATAATTGAATTTGATTTGGAAATGAACCAACTTGAATATGAATTAGTGAATATAAACTAATTGAGAATGAATGTTGATAAAATCCACTGTTAATGAATCAAATGTGATTAAATAGAAAAACCCATTTCATTGAATATTAATGAGAATATGAATGAATATTGATTTGATAGTTGGATGTTAGTTGGTTGATGGCTGAATATATATTGCTATTGAATACATTTGCTATGTTAGCATATATAGTTATTATGTTGCTATATGTTGTATATTGAGATTATTTTCATATATGCATGTTCTCATGTTGTTTGTTGAGTGTTTAGTAGGTGCGGATCGCGTTTGCTTCGCATTTGGAGCTCGCTTTCGTGCTATATTAGCCGTATATGCTTGCTAATAAAATATAAGGTACATATCTCGGATTAAATATCGTGCTTTTACACTTTTTCCCTGCGGGATGCCTCATTACTTGATGAGATGTATATTTGTGATATATATACTGTCATTTTTTTTCGGATCGAGTCGCGCAAAGAAGACTATGGCGAATTTTTCCGGAAATTTAAGGCGTTAGAAAAAATTTGAGAAAATTTGGAAAATTTTGAAAACTTTAATTTTGATTTGAAATTGAAAGTTAAACAATAGTAGTTGTTTTTGAAAAGATAACTAAGTATGATTTGAAAACTTAGTAAAGTTTTTGTAAGAAGTTTAATTATGAATTTTTGGGAAAGTTAATAGATTCTGTAACTTTTCTTACTTAATAATTTCGAGGACGAAATTCTTTTAAGGGGGGAAGATTGTAACGACCCAGGATTTTTAGTAATTAAAATTTGAATATTTAATTAATTTTAAATATTAAAAAGTGAATTTATAAGTCAAATAAATTTTAATTTGAATAATTGGATTTAATTGAATAATTAAATCGATAATTTAATAGGTTAAATTATGGAAATAATTGAAAATTGAGTTAAATATGATTGAAAATGATTTGTAAAATTTTATTTTATCATATTGAAGTTAGAACGATATTTTAGAACTTTTAAAATCGAATTAAAAGTTAATTTGTGAAAATTGAATATTTTAATATTAAAATCGACTAGTGAAATTAGTCAATTTTTGAACGGTCTCAAAATTGGACGAAACTAGTTCCATTGGATCCGTAATAGTTAGTTATTACCGGATTTCAATTTTCGTGTCAATCGGAATTTTCATTTGATCGTGGCAGCTCGAAACGCATCGAATTATTTTTAATATTAATTTGGCGAGTTAAAATAGCTATTTTTCAAAAAGTCTCGAATTTCGACGAAACCAGTTTCATCGGATCCGTAATGTGATATTATTGTAAGGTTTAAAATTTCGTGTCGATTGGATTTACCGTTTGTCCGGTACAAATTAAAACGCCTAGAAAATCGTTTAAATCGGTTTAATTCAAATTGAACGTTTATTGCCATAACTCGCACAGATGTCCGAATTAGCTTCCGAAACCTATTCCATTGTGTCCGGAACGCGGGATAAACCCTAGGAATGTCAGTTTCGGCGCGTAAATCGGAATTCGGAATTCCCGGATGAATAGTGTTCGTTCGTTCTTCTATAAATAGCACCCTTCTCTTTAGAAATTAAAAAAAATGATTAGGGTTTTGAGACAAAGCACGGCCGCCAGCAAACAATGAATGGCCGATATACACCTATCTTCTCTCTCCTTTTTCATCCAATCCCTCGATTATTTCCAGAAAACTTCAACTACAACATCGAAGAGCGTGAGGAGAGCTTCAATTCTATACGGGTGTGATCGTTTTTAGTGGCACGAATCGATGGCAATCGAAGCTGGAAGGGCCGAACTTCACACACGCGTTTCGAGGCCAGGTCAGGGCCGAGCTTGAAGCCCTTTATGCCGAAGGTTGCTCTTGGTCGTGGCTACGAAATGGTGTATCCTGATCGAGCTATAGCGGAGAGGAGAGGGGTGCGTTCGAAACCCTAGATATACGATGTTGGGTTGTTTTGTTCGGCCTTGCGCGTGAACGAAGAGAGGAAGGAGAAGCAAGATAGTCACGGCCTTGATTTCATCTCCAGAAATCAACGGTCCAAGGGGAGTTAGGTGAAAACAAATAAAGAAAATTTGTAATTTATTTATATTATAATTCGTATTAACTTCAAAATGTTGTAACTCTTTCATACGAGGTCCGTTTCGGACGAGATTTTTTGCGTTGGCTTCGTATTGACGAGCACTACGCGATGGAGTTGGATTGGAGCCGTTTGGAGTTAGTGAGAATTTCGGGTAAAATTAAACGTCCGTTTAATTTTATTCGAAATAAATCGCTAAAACGAAATTGAAATCAAGGTGAGAACTTCTCACCCAATCGAATCGGTTTCGATTTTATTTTAAATAGTTAGATTTAAAATTATTGAATGCATGTTTGAATGATGATTGTTATTTATTGATTGATAAAATAGACATTATGCGCCGTTAGTAAGCGGATGTTATTTATTAAAAACATATACCGCGAATATTTCATAAACAGTGAAATTGGTATTATATATAATAGCAATATATATATATATTGGCATATGTATATATTGCAGTTGATTGATTTCCCGCATTTGTTTAGCGGATGAGACCCTATTGCGCCGTCTATTAAGCGGATAATATTATAAATCCCATATACCGCGATAATTTCGTACTGGAGCGAAATTGGTATTGTGTTAATGTTTGTGGATGCAGGAAAACAGGTTGGAGGGATCCAACTGGATTCCTCAACAGTATTTATTTGATTTCAGATATTTTGATATTTGATGGACTATCATATCGATATATGATGTCGTTGTTGTCGTGATTGACTATTTGGTGTGTAGCATCATTGGACCAAATTTTGGAATTTTAAAATGATTTTAAAGTGATTTTTGAAAGAAAACGTTTATAAAATATTTTTTTGAATTGATCCATTTTAAATAAATAAACGTTATGATTTTTAAAGTTATAAAAATTATGATTTTGAGAAATACGATTAAAGATTTATTTTTGAAAATATGAGGTTAATGGTTTTATAAAATAATTTAAAATTGGGGATTTGAATTTATTATAAAAAGTTGAAAGAATAGGATTTATAAAATTTAATTATTTTATGAATAAAAATGGTGAAATTATAAAGGAATTTAAAGACGTTTTAAAGAATAATATAAATTGATTTATATTAAGAGATTTATAAATGGATATTTATAAATTGAAATATTGATATTATAAAACGAGTTTTTATAAGTGTTTGAATGAAGTGAAAATGAATTTTGTAAATGAATGGAATTTATAAAATTAAAAAATGGTGAAGTTATAAATGAAATTTATAAATAGTAAGATTTATAAATTTTATAAAGTTATTAAAAGAATAGTTTTGAATAAATCATTGAATCTTATAAGTTATAAGATTTATAATTATGAAGTTTAAAAGAACGATTTTGTAAATAATCGTTTTATAAGTATTTAACTTATAATATGGACTTTTGGTTCATAATTGAGATATAAAGTGAATAGGTTAATAAAGAAAATTTATAAAGAAAGAAGTTATAAAACAAATAGAAATGGAGTTTATAAACGTTGTTTTATAAATTCGAAAACGACTTATTTTAAGAAGTAAATTGTTGAAACCTATTAATGGAGTTATATTCACATTTTTGACTGTGAATAATCCTTTAAAATGAAATGTATAGAAATGATGAAATTGATTAACGTAGTATATTCACGTTTTTGAATAGTGAATAATATGTTAAAGAAATTGTTTTGAATGTGATATTTTAAACAGAATTAAAACGATCTAACGATGTTTTCAAAAGATGTTAAGATTCGAAACCATAGATTTCAACATTTATTGTTGAAATAGACGTTTTCGAGAAATAGAAGGAAATGGTGGACTATAGCACTGTTGTTATAGTAAATGATTTTCGAAAGGAAATGTTTTGTATAGTATTGGGATTTATATATCTATTTTAATTTCGAATCCCTATACTAGTGATTTTGGGTTGTCGTAACGATGTTTTACGTAACATTCGTTTTGGCCCAAATAAATATGTTTAAGAGAATGATTTCCTTAAAGAATGAAATATATACTTAATCTCGATTTAAGTATATTGAATATTTTCTAAGTGTTGAAAATAAATAAAATTTGTGAATTACTTATTAAATAAGTATGGAAATGTTTTCCAATATAAAGTGAATACTTTGAGAATTTATCTTTTTGAAGATAAATTGAAATGAATAATTGAAATCGTATATGCATGGATATTTTGGAATGAAAATTCACTATGGAATTTATGAATAAAAAGGGGAACTTGTTTAAAAATAAATATTGATTTATTTTTGAAGTATTGAAAATAATATATCTTGTAAAGATATTTTTGGAAAATAAATAATTTGGAAAATTATTTGGAATCTGGTGATGTGTGCATATCAATTGATAGTTCAATAACCGACTATCAATATTTACCTTTGAAAGGTATTTGATGTGATTTGTTTGAATTTGAATGCCACACTTATTTTTGAATAAGCGCTCACTATTCGGGTTAACCGGGAAAGGACCATGGGGTCGTATAACCCATTCCGAATATGTGATACGTCGTGATGAATTGCATTTGAAGATCGGTGTTGAAGACCCGGTATTTGCGAGAGCGATAGGATGACCTGTCGATTGTCTCTGCACTGAGTTGCAACGGTATAGAGACTCCCTAAGTGATGGGAAATCCGATCAGGATTGTGAATATCCGGATTGCAAGGACTTCTTTGTAAGTGCCTTCGGTTTTGTTCGAGCCCGGAACAGACTTGTATGGATTGTATGTCTGACGTTACAAATTGAGATATAAAGCAGATTTCATTCAAATATATTTCTGTTGGTGGCGGAGAATTTATTCTTTTAGCTTAACACCCTTCTCTGAGACGTATGAGCTCAGAGGTTATGTAGTTGAATGTTATCAGCGATATATTCCCAATTTGGTAATGTGACATGCTGAGTGTTGCTGTAAATGATCATTATGTTGATTATTTGTGATAGGATCGTTTATTTGATCGTCTATCCTGGTGATCATTTCTATGATCATTTGTTGACCCAAAGCATGGCTTTTGTATAAAGTATGTTTTTGTGGACGTGACTTCGTCGAGCCTCACACCCCGTGAATGGTCAAAACAGGAAAGATGCGGCAAGGTTATGAGGGGTAGCGCCCTTTAGGATATGTGCATTTCCTTCTGGAAAAGGGTGGTATCATGGTATGGAGCCCAGATACTTACTCATGTTGAAAACACTTTATGATTGTGTGAATCGATTGCGAGTGCTCGGGTGAAAGGTCCCAAAGGACCGGGGGATGGCATATTCGGTCAGTTGTTACTCAGTTAGGGGTAACCCGGCCTTGTGTTGGTAGAGATCCGGTTTGGTTCTCGGGGATGTCCATCCAGAGGCATTCTCATGTGGCAATGGGAAGTTCCTTGGCCTGATCATTCGTTGGAAATCCAAAGAAACAATACGAGACTTGTACGGTTTTAGTTGTATAACCTGCTATGGAATGTGGCGGTAACCTGCTATTGAACATAGTTAGCTATAGTAGGCATAGTTCGGAATGTCTATGTTGGCTAAGATTTATATTATACTTTCGAAATGAATTTTTCCTACACTATGCACTATTAATAATATCAAATGTTCTTTTAAATGCGTATCAAGCATCTTTGACTATCATAAGGAGAAATCTCCTCCGATTCTGCGTTTGCATTGTGTGTGTGTGTGCGGGAGGCCTTATGGTAGTCTCATTTTTTAAAGCATTGCGAATTGACTTTAAAAATATTCTTCTATTTTGATTTTAAAGATAAATAAACTGTTTGAGTTCCCACACCAGTCACATGACTGACTCGGAGTTTATTGTTTTCCTTCCTAAACTCTGGGTGCCCACCAATTTCTACACGGGCAGTCAAGAGTTAGGTTTATCAGGATATTCTGGATATTCTGGAGTTGCTGGAGGCAAGATGGATGGCATGGCGTATTACTAGTTATATAGTATTTCTTTTTCCGCTGCACTGTTTGTTGTTGTATGTTGTTGTACACTCTGATGTAATGAAATGAAATGTGATGTAATGTAATAACTGATATAGTTCTTTGTTTAAAGATTATTCATTTATTTATTATATGTTGTTCCGCTGCGAATTGTGAGATTCTGATATTGTTCTGTTGTTTTTCTGTTCCGTTCTATTTTCTATTTTCTTTTCTCTCTATTTTCTACCTTCTTATCTCTTCTTCTGTCTTTTTCCTTTTCTTAAACCATATCATTTCGAGTTTCCGGCCTTCGATTTCTCGGCAGTCGATAAAGTGAGTATCGATGTTGAATTTTCGAAAGTAGAAAAATTTCGGGACGTTACAGTAATAATTATGTTTCTTTGATTTGATGTTTTACTTTTTGCTTTGAAATGACATTTTTGCACTTACTTTTTCTTAATTGTTTTCTAGAAGTTTCTAACCTTGTTTAGTAAAAGTAAATTTGATTAGTGAAATAATTAATACTTATACTATTTGAATATATGTTCTATATAAGAAAATAAAGGTGGGACAACGTTGCGACAACTTTTAATCGACAAAACATCGTTTTTCGACAAAATATTTTATGGTCACCTTTTGACGTTTTAGTTAAACTATTTATTTATGTAGGCCAAATTTAAAAATGAACTTTTTTCTTCTTTGAATAAATTAAAACATATCCCTTTATATTAAAAATCATATTTAAATAATATTAAAATCTCTAATTTTACAGTGTATGTAAAATTGACAAAATGCGACAAAATTTTGTTATTTTTGTAAAACGATTATTAACATACTTTTAAATATTTTAACATACTTTTATTATCTTTATTAGATGTTTTTAATATGATTTATCATTTTAAATAAACATTTGAACCTATTTATTTAAGCATTTATTTTTAACAAAACTTAATTTTTGTTGATTTGTTCTAAAATCCAAATTTATACTTTTTAAATTTTCAACTACAAGAATAAATAATTTATCAATTATTATCTATTATATATAACTTGTTTATTTAAGTTTTGAGCCTTTCTAAATTTAAAACAAACAAAATCTCTCATTTTCGAAGTAACGAAATTACGGGTCGTTACATTCCCCCATACTTAAAAAAATTTCGTCCTCGAAATTACCCAAAACACAAGTTTGCCTAAATCATTTATATTTAAACTTAATTCCATATGATATACACAAATCATCTGTATGAAATATCTTATTCGATCTCTTATTCGAATACACAACTTTATTTTCGAACTAGTATCGATCCCCCAATTCTCTAGTGTGGACTTTAATCAGGCTCTTTGCTCAGGAACCTTTGCTTTCCTTGAATAGCTCTCAACTATGATAGAAAACTCAAGCACCCAACCATAAACCATAATCAGTGTTCGCCGTCAAGAATCGAGTGATAAATCTTTTTTCGGACCAGTGTAAACACCTCAAAGTTCCGAACTCGAATATTAGATCAACATTTGTGTGACGAAATGATCTACATATAATATATGTATTTATTAACTCTCAAAAAATTTCATAAACTTTTATCTTAAGCTCTCTATTATTTTTTCTTCATGCTAATACATCTTATTATAGATTTTATTTCCAAAATTATCTTAAGTTTAAATAACTTTCCTTTATTTCTTTAAACTTTTTCAAAAGACTATGATAAAATTTCCATAGTTTCATTCTTTTCTTTATTTTATTCAATATGTTCTTACAAGATATATTTTTAAATAATTTTCTAAACTTTAAACACTTTTTTTTATAAAGCTGTTTCTTTATAATATTCCTTTGAACTTTTTATTTCTAAATATCTTATTAGATTTGATCGGATATAAGAGAAGAAGTGCATCGAGAGAACAATCAAATGGAAGTTCGTTAATTAACATCATATTCATACATCTATTTCAATCTCTAACTGGCATTACAAAATTTTAGAGATAACTTCACTAAGGAATATAGCTTATCACTTACTACCATTATATAGATACTCAGACTACTATTTACTATTCTTGAATTCCTTTTGAGGTAGACGGTGCTCTATCTTTGGGGCTTAAGTCATCTGACCTTTCCCTTGGACAGTCCTTCTCCGAATGTCCATATTTACAACATGATCTGCAAGACCATGAAATCGTGGCTATCTGAATGGTATGTGCCTTAGCCGACTTTTCTCCTTTCTTTAAATTGCAATCTTTGACTATATGTCCTAATTCTTTGCACCGATAACAACACTTTTCCTTCCCGTTTGGGGCTTTGGGTTTCTTCTTTGTTCTAGGGCAATCTTGTAGAAAATCCTAGCTTCTTATACTTAAAACAACATATATCTTTTCGAACGGGTTTTCTTCCTTCTATTTCTTTATTTTCCTATCACAACAAACTGCATAATGCCCTTCTTGAAAACACCTAAAGCAGTAGATGCCAAAATACACTCCTGGTTTTTGTTTCTTTTCTGCTTCTCTTTCTGCACGTGCTCTTCATTCCTGCTTTAGAGTCATCCAAAACTCATTACTTGACATATAATAAGCCATTCTGCTCCTAATTGATATTTCAAGATAAGATTAGAAGTGTTTATACTATTTCCATTTCATCTTATTCAAATATCTTTATCTAAATACTTAATTCAACTTGTTTGGATTCGAACTTGCCTTCATCCCCTAATGATAAGAAGAATAATTTACCAAGTGATCACTACCGTTTGCCCAAGCCAATATATGATTGATACTTAGAAGATTATTTTAATCATCACTAGATGGATCAAGACCCTATCCATGGGACTTCCCTAAGGGAATGTATCTTATAAATTTCCCTAACCACACAAAATTTTATATCTTCTGAAATACATTCCTTTATATGCAAAATATAATCTTTTCAAAATAGTGTGTCGATATGCCTTATTAAGAGTTTAGAAATACCTATCGATACAGTTGTACTTCCCATAACGACCATAATTTATAAACCACTCGACTTATAAATCAACACAAAACATTTTTAATAGTCACTAACAAATACGCGATCATATATAATACACTCAAACTCATTTTAGGGTGTTACTAACCCTATATCTAGTGAGCTACTCATCCTGGATATTACTAACCCTATCTATGATGAGTCTTTACCCCCAACAAAGCCAAGGTTCTCGCTTAACCTTCAGCTCTGATACCAAATGTAATGATCTAGGATTTTCAACCATCGACAGCGGCCACTTTTTGCTGTAGCTGACACTGATACCTCACGCTTTGCTTTTACGGCCAGACTCTCGACTAAAACCAACCCTTCAATACTCGATCTCAGGGACATGTAGGAGCAAGAGTCGCCTATTTTCTACCTAACAAGAAGCGAGAACCCCTATCATGCACGAACCTCAATAAACAAAGCGGATAATAGAATATGTCCATACGGTGATGAAGATCTTCAGCTCTCCTCTGGAAACTCCAACCATCCTCAACCTCGACCTGAAACTACTCGGATCTGACCCGAGTATTGAAAATACCCGGATCAGGCTTGATAAACCAGCGTGAGATACTCGAAATTTCAAATGATTATGTTATCAAAACCTTTGAGAAGAAGGGTATCTCATAAGACCACGTCCACACATAAACACGGACAGGTTTTTACCTTGTGATAACTAAAAAACTTTTATATATCAAAAAGGTTGATATTAATTATAATGACATTCTTTTGAAAACACTTTTCAAATATACTTATTCAAATAAGATATCAATATCTGGACTAAGTCTAAGGTGATATATCCGGGCTGGGTCAATGGAATATACCGAACGGAATATATGATACCAAAAGGGGTAGCCGAAATGTTTGCAAGTCATTACAGCTATTTTGAAAATACAATCAAAACCGTAAATCTCGTATTGGGATTGGATTTCCAACATAATAGGGAACTAGTGGAAAGATCAATCTGTATCCACGGCTTACGTCCACGACTTAGACGTCGTTATACAACAACATAAATGGCTAAAAGTGGATACAATCTGCGAATAATCCAAGGACTCGGACTTCGTGCATCCCTACCATGTGCCCCAAACGTATCTGGTACCTGGGGCTCAGAACATCTGATAACCCAAATCACTACTATCCGAAATGCGAGCATACATCTGACAACATAGAATCCCATCATAACCGGGGTGTGAGGCTCGTGAGGCTATGATCAATTTCTTCAAAGCAACGTTTTTCATACAAAGCCATGCTTTGATTATAACAGGTTCCACTTTGAATGCCACACTACCATTCCTTTGATCACTATTTGACTGCGACAAAAATACAACCCTTGAGCTCGTACGTCTCAAGGAGGGTGTTAAGCTAAGAGAAGTTGCTTTCTCTGCCACCACTGATGTACATTTGTAAAAGACAAACGTTGTGTCTTAGAAATGAAATGTCGGACATTCGTCCATACAAGTTCGTTTTAGGACTGAACGAAACCGAAGTCACTTTCCTCGGCCATTACTAGGCGAGAAGCCTTTGCAATCCGAAAAATCTCCATCACGAGGAGACCACTGGTATAAATAACTCTATAATGGGGGCCAACCAGAGCATGTTCAACAAGCAGTCTTCATGCTATGAAGATCCACGGTCTTCAATCATCATCATCTTCAACATATCTTCACTTTCGAACGTATACATTGGTTCGAAGTGGTTTTCGTATAGGAATCAACCAAATCCGACTTCGGTTCCTTCGAAGCCAATCATCGCTTAAAAAGATGTTAAGTTTATAAGTGGATATCAATCATCAGTCAATTACTTCACCTTTTAAATCAAATATCTTTCCTAGGTATAATCTTTTCAAGTTATTCCATTTTCTTTTCAAATGTATATGAAATCATTAAGCCTTATTTATCAAATCATTTGGTTTATTTAAACCTTTCTTAAATCCTGGAATAATTCCAAATCATTTTCTCTTTTACTTAGGAAAACCTTTCCAAATCATTCTTTTAAATCTTAATCAAAGATATCTTATATTCAATTTATAACTTTTAACTTAGGGAAAATATTCCCAACTCATTCATTAAACCTTAATCAAAGATTTCTTTTTTAACTTCAAATCATATTCTTGCAAATCTAAGATTTTCATAATAGAGCACTATGCCATCTTAGATATGGTAAATTTCACCTCTAGAGACTAATGGAAAGTTTCACCTCCAGAGACTAATGACAAGTTTCACCTCTAGGGACTAATGGCAAGTAATCCTTCATTGTGAATATCTTTGTCTTTTAACGATCTTTGTCATCAATATGTTTTATTTCAAAAACTAGTTTGAAGTGATTTACGGATAGGAATCACTCAAATCCGATCCTGGTTCCTTTGTACTAATCATCGATAAAAAGATGTTAGATGGTCAATTAACATTCAAAGAATTTATTTCTTTCCTTTTATTTTAGAAAAACTTAAATATGATTTTTTTAGAGCATCATAGCTTTCCTTTCGATCTATTCCACCCCTCGCCTAAAAAGAGAAAACATATGCCAGGTAAGTTCAGGGCACTGGTTGCTCCATCCCTAACCTTAGTTAAACACCTTGTTTTTATCTTCTCAGATCTCACAGGCGGGACAAATGTACTAGTCGTTTCCGCATACTCAGGTTTTTTATTATATTCAATCTTCTTCACTTTTTTGTTTAAGTCGTATAAACAATTCATCTCAACAATTTATTCAAATTCTTATTAAAACTTCCAAATCATCATTACACTACTTAATTATTCCTTTAAATTCATTCACAAAAGATTTAGGAAATAATTTTTAAGTTTAAACTCATATTCAAAAGTTTATAGAATTCGTAGCATAAAAGTGATGCGGAAAGTGCTATATAAGCTTACTTGATTTAAACAAATTTTTAATATTTGAAAATTCATATTTTCCATTTCAAATATCTTTTAAACCATTTTAATAGATTTATCAAATTTATTTCATATTTTTAATCATTTAAAAATATCATTTATAAAGAAATCCCGTTTTGATTCCGAACTGCAAAACCGCGATATTTTTAGAAAATTGTTTTGGACATATTTCAAAATCTACTTAGCGAAATCTTGATTTTCTTTCTTAGTTTGGAAACTATGGATATAATAGACCAGAAAATTCTTATCTCGAAGAATTCCGAGCTATCTTTCATTTTGTACACACATTTAACTTTTATGGCGCAAAATCGTGAACTATCGTTACGCGACATGTATAGTTTTGACTTGTTTCTCAATTTCTTTCAAACTTCTTTAAAACACTTTTAAATGTTTAAAAAACATTTCTAAATCATTTTAAACTCGTTTTAAACAATATTTCCATCATTTCAACTTATATTCATTAAGAGGCTAAATAATTTCGATACACATATTTGTATGAATTTAATTCTCATTTAATTAACTTTGGTTAATTGCCAATCATTTCTCTTATCTTTATCAAACAATTTATCATCCATATAATCGATCACATGATCAACAAATTTGCAACCAAGTTATCAAATATTCATTCAACATATTTAAACTTTCAAATCTTTATACTTGAAATAATTTATGGATTAATTAGTAAATATGAGTACTCATCTTTTAACCAAATCGTTCACTTCCTTCCAACATTCATATTATCCAACACTTCACTAAATCCCATTATCTTCACCAAATCTTTTCCGTAGACTTTCCTTTGATTCCGGTAGCACTTCCTTCTGTTTTTCTTGCTCCGAAGCTTCACAAACTTGCTCCTCCTTCTTGATAGTTCGGCCTCACCCTATTCCATCACTTTCTCCATCATTTCTTCACTTATTAGATGCTAAACCATGTTCTAATGGTATTCTAATGTCTTTGGCAAAGTTTGGTGGTGTTTGGAGTTGATTTGATATGGTTTTGAAAAAGTTAGTAAGCATTTGGAAGAGAAGAAGAAGCCATTAAAAAGAGCTTCAAGGAGGAAGAAGAAGAAGGTAGAAATAGTGTGAAATTTATGCAAGAAGTGGCAGGTATTTATAGAAAAAGAAATGAAGTGGTAAGTTACCAAAATATCCCTTTACCAAATTACCAAAATAACCTTACTTACTTATAAAGTAATCTTATTTTTTTTCAACACTTAACATCGCATTTCAAATCATTACTTTATGTAATTTTCACTTTGATATTAAGTAAAGTACTTATGTTTTTTTGATTTGATGTTTTACCTTTTGCTTTCAAATGACATTTTTGTCTTTTTGTGCTTACTTTTTATTAATTGTTTTCTAGAGTTTCTAACCTTTTTTAGTAAAAGTAAACTTGATTAGTGAATTAATTAATATTTATACTATTTGAATATATGTTTCTATATAAGAAAATAAAGGTGCGACGACGTTGCGACAATTTTTAATCGACAAAACGTCGTTTTTCGACAAAATGTTTTACGGTCACCTTTTAACGTTTTAGTTAAACTATTTATTTATGTAGACCAAATTTAAAAATGAACTTTTTCCTTCTTTAAATAAATTAAAACATGTCTCTTTATATTTAAAATCATATTTAAATAAAATCAAAATCTCTAATTTTACAGTATATGTAAAACTGACAAAATGCGAAAAAATTTGGTTATTTTTGTAAAATGATTATTAACATACTTTTAAATATTTTAATATACTTTTGTTATCTTTATAAGATGTTTTCAATAAGATTTACCATTTTAAATATACATTTGAACCTATTTATTTAAGCATTTATTTTTAACGAAACTTAATTTTGTTGATTTGTTCTAAAATCCAAATTTATACTTTTTAAATTATCAAGTACAAGAATAAATAATTTCTCTATTATTATCTATTATATATAACTTGTTTATTTAAGTTTTAAGCCTTTCTAAATTTAAAACATACAAAATCTCTCATTTTCGAAGTAGCGAAATTACGGGTCGTTACAGGCATCCTCTTCTCAAACTCTACGTGAAAATATTGAAGAAAATCTCAAGTCATTCAAGAATATACTTAATTTTATTCTCCGCAATCAAAAGAACTTAGAACTAAGTCAAATGCAAATGATAAAAGAACAAGAGAAGCATTTCGATGCCCTCCATTAGATGATCTCTGCCTTAAACCAAGATGATTTCAGTGCAAATCCTGAAGGAACTTTGATTCAAGATAATGAAGATTGGGATGATATTAAAATGGACCCTATTTTTGGAGAAGAAGGATGGGTTGAAGTTCCTAAAATTATTTGATCTCCTTATGGTTTGAATTGCTTGTTTTTTGAATTGTTTGATTCGAATTGTTTGTTTTGATTTGAATTGTTTGTTTTGATTTGAATTGTTTGATTTGCTTTGATTAGAATAAATTTGGTTGAATGTAATGTATAAAATTATATGAAACATAATGTATGGTTATCAGATTTAAACTTTTATATTAGTTATGTTTTCATTAAGTAACTCATGTTATTATATATATATTCCATCTTAATTTGTCACAGGTACTCCAATATTAGATTACGGGGGGAGTTATATTAGTATAGGATTAGTTTTTATTGATGACAAAGGGGAAGAATTATAAAATAGAGTAGTTAGAGCAGTTAGGCTTAGATTAAAGGGGAGTTATTAGTTTTAGAGGAGTTAGAGTAAAGGTGAAGTATATTTTATAAACATAGGTTGTCATCACTAAAAGGGGGATATTGTTAGTCCTTGAGAAGGATGGTTTTGATGACAACAACCTTAGGAATTA
Source organism: Allium cepa (assembly GCA_030765085.1). NCBI lineage: Eukaryota > Viridiplantae > Streptophyta > Magnoliopsida > Asparagales > Amaryllidaceae > Allium > Allium cepa. The sequence goes on from CM060931.1 coordinate 614,527,686, forward strand.
TCATAAAATATAAAACTAACATTATATTTTAGATATATATGTGTATGCAGGATCTAAACATGCAGGTACCAAGAATGAAGACTGTACAGTATAGAGATACAAGATTGATGAATTTAAAGATCGAAGATATCAAGATTGAAGACTCATGAGTATCAAGATGTCAAGAGTTCAAGATTTCAAAGTACAAGATAAGTATTGAGTCTAGAATTATGTTAAAACTTCTTAAAAGCACTTACATCTTTATTCGAAATTTATTTATGGAATGGAATCCAATTAGAGCATGTTAAAGGGATGGAACCCTAGTGGGATGGAACCCACGACAATATCTACTGGAACATATAGTGGTCCTATTTTGATATCCACTAATTTTATGAAAATGTTTCAAAAATATATCTCTCGTTTTAAAATGTTTTCAAAACCTTCTTTTCAAAAAGACACCTGACCTATTTGAAATACTTTAGCCTCAAAATTATCTTTATCATTTTTAACATTTTTGATTTCAAAATTGTCCCTGATTTTAAACTATCTCTTATTTTAATATTTAGCTATTCAGATTTTAAATCATTAAGATTATATATTAAAAATTACTTTCTAAACTCTTTTATATGTTTAAACTATATTTAAGTATATTTATAAAAGTTTAGAAATTGTTCTGAAAAATCATAAAAAGAAATTTTGATAAGAAAATCAAAATCATCATTTTTTCCTATAGCATATCGACATACTCCTACCCCCTATGTCAACATAGTGCCCGTTAATTTTCAAATTTTCAAATTTTCAAAAGAAGTGTCAATTCATCGTATCCTTTCACAAATAGATATGGCTGTTAATCTCTATAAATACCAGTAAATTCTAAATGAATTTTTACCAGATTTTCATTCATTTTCTCTCCTCTTCATCTTCCCCATTTATTCTAAAGAATCCCAAACCATACTCTACCGAAATACCAAGTGAATCGAACTTAATTATCTCTTGTTTGATTCTCTGCCACTCTCTCCATAAGATCTCGGTACTATTCAGAGTTATAGGATTATTTGTAAATCAAACCGTTGAGTAAAAGGTGCGGTTGAGCCTTTAAATCAATTGGGTGTGATTGTTGCCTCGAAAATCGATTAGGTGATCTTGTCGCCAGTTAAGTCAAGAGAGTTTGCCCTGGACACGAATACAGAAGGGTGTACCTCGTGGCCCTGAAATCGAGGGCGTAATCTGGAAGATTATTTTGAAAAGAAATTTGTACAATTGTGCGATACTGGATGTAGGGTAACTTCGAACCAGTATAAAATCCTAATGTGTTCTTTCCTTTACTGCTTTTATTTATTATTTGCATCTGTGTCTGATTCTATGATTATATATGTGTCTATGTATTGCATTTGTTGGTGATTAAATTACATAAGTTTGAAAAAGATTTATTAAATACACAAAGCACTATTCACCCCCTTCTAGTGTTATTCTAGCCTTAAGATCCGTAATTCGCATTCCTAACAGTACTTTCCATAGTAATTTAAATGGTTTTCAAACACTTTTGAAAAGGAAAATTTGTGAATATGCCAAATTCGATAAGATAAGTACACACTTTTGGATAAAGAGATTTAATTTATTTAAAATTTAAATTAAAAAGAGATTTAGTGCTTTTTAGTGGAAAAGGAAATATTTGGTTGAATGATTGTTATTTGATAGTTAAATAACCGACTATCAAATATGGACCCAAAATATAAATTTGGGAATATCTAAAAGAAACACGAGAATTATATAGTACAGTTACCGTTCGAGGTGATATACTGCACGTATAAACTTGTTTCGTTCTACTAGGACGTTTATAAGGAAATCTGTCCACTAACTGTTAGGAGGTAATTTTCGAAATTATTTTCGTCTGTTTATTCTCTAAAGAACCGAGGTTGAGTTTACCAGAAATATCGAACGTTGTTTCAAAGAGATCGGGATAGGATAAGTTATCCGAAAAGCACTTTGATCCAACGAGTACGTTTTCAAAGTGAAAACAAAAGCGTGGAGTCGAAGCTGGAGCAGTGAAGTGCAAGGGCTAATCGTTATTAATCCTGAGGATGATTCCAAAATGGATGTAGTAGAAATAGTGCCTTTGGTTCCATCCGGACCTAGAATGGACTTGTATGGATGAATGCTATCAATATATTGTCATTAGAGGGCAATGAGCATTATAAGTGAAAATTCCTTTAAAATGTAATCGTAGCCTCTAGCTTCATCAACCGGGAATGACTGAAAAGCATAGGAGATGTGGCAAGTCTAAGTAGGTGGCACCCAATTAGGGTAGGTTTATCACCTTTCTAGATACCCTCAGATATTATTAATACGATACATGGAAGGAGCTCAGAAAGGGTGGGAACACCCATGGTGATAGCATATTCGGTCTATCCAGGTTAGGGATAGTCCGGTCTTGTGTTGTAGGGGATCCTGGCATGGTCCTCGGTTCATTTTTCTAGACGTGTACTATGGTAGGTGATACCCCAGTGCCTAGTCATTCGTATGGAATCCATTCTCCAATACGTGCCTTTATGGTTTTGGATATACAATCTAGTATGCTGGAATTTAATTAATGTAACAATTTTGGCTATTTGAATTAGTATTTGTACTTAGACACTATTCTAATATTCGATGATTTTGATATAAAATGTTTTGGTTATCGTAAGGTAAAAACCTATCATGCTTATGCGTGGCACGGTCTTACGAGATACCTTTGATTTTCAAAGAATTTTGATAACTTTAATAATTCAAATTAAGTGTGTTTTCTTACGCTGGTCTTCCAGACTGACTAGGGTGTTATTTTATTATAATTCTCCAGTCAGACCAAGTATTACAAAAATAGGATAGGATGCTATTGAGCTCAGGAGACAAGCTTGATGGCGAAGACGTATTACACGTATCTGATTTATATTCCATTGGGTATTATATGTTGTATATTCAGCACTTGTGAGGAAAAGTTATTATAATTGTCTAGTAGTGTGTTATTGATGTGTTGTGCTGTGGTGATGTAATGTATAAAAATAGTTATAGTTTTTTACATAAAGACCAGTAGTTATCTATTATATATTGTTCCGCTGCGATTGTGGATTCTGTGCTATTATTTCTATTTTCTTCTCCTACCTCCTTTTCGTTTTCCATTACAATCTGGTATTTCCGGCATTCAATTGTTCGGTATATAATACAGTGGACGTATTAATGTCGATTTTCGAGCGTCGAAAATCCGAGCCGTCACACTTGGTATCAAAGCTGAAGGTCAAGTGAGAACATTGGCACTAGTGGGGATTACTCATTAGAGATAGGGTCAGTAGCACCCTTGAGTGTATTAATAGATATGAGTGCGTATTTTTTAGTGAATATAATTTTTTTATATTGTGTTGATTGATCTATTGAGTGCTTATGGATTCTGGTCAATACGAGTAATTAACGTTATTGATAGGGATCTCTAAACACTTGAATATAACAATTCGACATGATACTGTTTTGAAATGGGGTAAATGAAATAATTTTACCTAAATTATTTTTATATAAGAAAGGAATAATTTTCAGAAATTATTATAATCATATATGGTGTGTTTTGTTGTTAGGAAATGATAATATTAAATCATTATCATTTGTGTTATGGTAATCGAATAAAAGTTGATATTATAACCAAAGTTAAGGAAATAATTCATACAACAATAGGGAATTTGTAAATGTGAGTTTATAAATGTGATTTATAATATGGAATGTAATTCCAGAGAAATATTTAAAAGTTGATATGGTTTATAAAAAACAATTTATAAAGGATTTAAAAGTTGGAAATTTGGAAATTTAAATCGCGTTGGATTTGAAAATGATTTTCGAAGTCTTGGAAAATGATAGCGATGTTATTGGGAAATATCTATGAATTGAAATATTTAAAATGGTTTTTAAAAGAGGAAAAAGCACTGAATCACTTCGGTCGCTGGAAAATAATTCCATTGATGATCACGACATCGTCGGTGTTCATTTTCGAGTTTTAAAGGGATATTTCAGTCACTGGAAAATAAAGCACTTACATCTTTATTCAAAATTTATTCGTGGAATGGAATCCACTTCGAGCCTATTAAAGGGATGGAACCCTAGTTGGATGGAACCCACGAGAATATCCACTGGAACATATAGTGGTCCTATTTTGATATCCACTAATTTTATGAAAATGTTTTTCAAAAATATATCTCTCATTTAAAATGTTTTCAAAACCTTCTTTTCAAAAAGGCACCTGACCTATTTGAAATACTTTAGCCTTAAAATTATCTTTATCATTTTTAACATTTTTGATTTTAAAATTGTCCTTGATTTTAAACTATCTCTTGTTTTAATATTTGGCTACTCAGATTTTAAATCATTAAGATTATATATTAAAAATTACTTTCTAAACTCTTTTATATGTTTAAACTATATTTAAGTATATTTATAAAAGTTTAGAAATTGTTTTGAAAAATCATAAATACCAATTTTAATAAGAAAATCAAAATCATCATTTTTGCCTATAGCATGTCGACATACTCCTACCCCCCATGTCGACATAGTGCCCGTTAATTTTTAAATTTCAAATTTTCAAAAGAAGTGTCTATTCGTCATATCCATACACGAATAGATATGGCTGTTGATCTCTATAAATACCAGTAAGTTCTAGATGAATTTTTACCATATTTTCATTCATTTTCTCTCCTCTTCATCTTCCACATTTATTCTAAAGAATCCCAAACCATACTCTGCTGAAATACCAAGTGAATCGAACTTGATTATCTCTTGTTTGATTCTCTGCCAATCTCTCCATAAGATCTTAGTGCTATTCAGAGTTATAGGATTATTTGTAAATCAAACTGCTGAGTAAAAGGTGCAATTGAGCCTTAAAATCAATTGGGTCTGATTGTTGCCTCGGAAATCGATTAGGTGATCTTGTGGCCTGGTAAATCAAGAGATTTTCCTGGACTCGAACATAGGGGGTGTACCTCATGGCCTTGAAATCGAGGGTGTAATCTGGGAGATTATTTTGAAAAGAAATCCATACAATTGTGTAGGACTAGATGTAGGGTAACTCCGAACCAGTATAAAATCCTAGTGTGTTCTTTCCTTTACTGCTTTTATTTATTATTTGCATCTGTGTCTAATTCTATGATTATATCTGTGTCCGTGTATTGCATTTGTTGGTGATTAAATTTTATGAGTTTGAAAAAGATTTATTAAATCCATAAAACACTATTCACCCCCCTTCTAGTGTTATTCTATCCTTACGATCTGTAATCCGCATTCCTAACAGTACTTTCCATATAAATTTAAATGGTTTCCAAATATTTTTGAAAAGGAATATACCAAATTCGATAAGATAAGTACACACTTTTGGATAAAGAGATTTAATTTATTTAAAATGTAAATTAAAAAGAGATTTAGTGTCTTTCAGTGGAAAAGGAAATACTTGGTTGAATGATTGTTATTGATAGTTAAATAACTGACTATCAATTATGGACCCAAAATATAAATTTGGGAATATCTAGAAGAAACACGAGAATTATATGGTACAATTACCGTTCGAGGTGCTATACTATGCGTATAAAGTTATGTCATTCTTCTAGGACGTTTATAAGGAAATCTGTCCACTAATTGTTAGGAGGTGATCTCCATACTTATTTTCGTTTGTTTACTCCCTAAAGAACTGGGGTTGTGTTTACCGAAAATATCAAACGTTGTTTCAAAGAGACCGGGATCGGATAAGTTATCCGAAAACCACTTCGATCCAATGAGTACGTTTTCGAAGTGAAAACAAGAGCACGGAGTCGAAGCTAGAGCAGTGAAGTGCAAGGGCTAATCGCTATTAATCCTGAGGATGATTCGAAAATGGTGTAGTAGAAATAGTGCCTTCGGTTCCGTCCAGACCCAGAACGGACTTGTATGGATGAATGCTATCAATATATTGTCATTAGAGGACCATGAGCATTCTACGTGAAAATTCCTTTAAAAGGTAATCATAACCTCTAGCCTCTTCAACCGAGAATGACTGAAAAGCAGGGGAGATGCGGCAAGGCTAAGTGGGTCACATCCAATTAGGGTATGTTTATCACCTTTCTAGATACCCTCGGATATTATTACTACAATATATGGAAGGAGCTCGAAAAGGGTGGGAACACCCGTGGTGATAGCATATTCGGTCTATCCAGGTTAGGGATAGTCCGGTCTTGTGTTGCAGGGGATCCCAGCGTGGTCCTCGGTACATTTTTCTAGACGTGTACTGTGACAGGTGATACCCCAGTGCCTAGTCATTCGTATGGAATCCATTCCCAAATACGTGCCTTTACGATTTTCAATGTAGAACCTAGTATGCTGGAATTTAATTAATGTAACAATTTCAGCTATTTGAATAAGTATTTGTACTTAGGCACTATTATAATATCAGATGTTTTTGATTTAAAATGTTTTGGTTATTAAGGTAAAAACCCGTCATGTTTATGCATGGCGCAGTCTTACGAGATACCTTTGATTTTCAAAGGATTTTGATAACTTTAATAATTCAAACCGAGTGTGTTTTCTCACGCTGGTTTTCCAAACTGACTCGGGTGTTATTTTATTATAATGCTTCGGTCAGACCAAGTATTACATAAACAGGATAAGATGCTATGGAGCTCAGGAGACGAGCTTGATGGCGAAGACGTATTACATGTATCTAATTTATATTCCACTAGGTATTTAGGCTGTATATTCAGCACTTGTGAGGAAAAGTTATTAAAATTGTCCAGTATTATATTGTTGATGTGTTGTGCTCTGATGATGTAGTGTATAAAAATAGCTATAGTTTTTTTTGCGTAAAGCCGGTTGTTATCTATTATATATTGTTCCGCTACGATTGTGAGATTCTGTGTTGTTATTTTTATTTTGTTCTCCTACCTCCTTTTCTTTTTCCATTACAAACTGGTATTTCCGGCATTCAATTGTTTGATATGTAATACAGTGGACGTATTAATGTCGATTTTTTAGCGTCGAAAATCCGGGCTGCCACACTTAGTATCAGAGCTGAAGGTTAAGTGAGAACATTAGCACTAGTGGGGATTACTCATTAGAGATAGGGTCAGTAGCGCCCTAGACTGAGTTTGAGTGTCTTAATAGATATGAGTGCGTATTTGTTAGTGAATATAATTTTTTTATATTGTGTTGATTGATCTATTGAGTGGCTTATGGATTCTGGTCAATACGTGTAATTAACGTTATTGATAGGGGTCTCTAAAAACTTGAACGGAGAAATTCGATATGATATTGTTTTGAAATGGGGTAAATGAAATAATTTTATCTAAATTATTTTTATATAAGAAAGGAATAATTCTCAGAAATTATTATAATTATATATGGTATGTTTAATTGTTAGGAAATGATAATATTAAACCATTATATTTGCGTTATGGTAATTGAATAAAAGTTGATATTATAACCAAAGTTAAGGAAATAATTCATATAACAATAGGGAATTTGTAAATGTGAGTTTATAAATGTGATTTATAATATGGAATGTAATTCCAGAGGAATATTTAAAAATTGATATGGTTTATAAAAACAATTTATAAAGGATTTAAAAGTTGGAAATTTGGAAATTTAAATCGCGTTGGGTTTGAAAATGATTTTCGAAGTCTTGGAAAATGATGGCGATGTTATTTGAGAAATATCTATGCATTGAAATATTTAAAATGGTTTTTAAAAGAAGAAAAAACACTGAATCACTTCGGTCGCTGGTAAATAATTCCAATGATGATCACGACATCATCGGTGTTCATTTTCGAGTTTCCAAGGGAGGAATTGCTACCTAAATGATCTGCATTGGAGTTTTGTTTGGTAAAACTGATATGATTCGGAATTCAAAGGGATGATTTGATATACCAAAGGATTTGGATTTGGATTTATATGATTTTAAAGATGATTTTGAACTATTTAAGTAATTGTTTAAACTCTGGAGTTTGATCTAAAATGTTTAATTGGAAATATGAAGAAATTAGTGAATGGAATATCAATAAATTTGATAACTTAAGAAATTTTAGAATTTGATTTGGAATGGAAATTAACTTGAATTAAGTTAAATAAAGAGAATATTTGAAAATTTAGCCTAATTAGGCTAAATGGAATGGTTATTGAAATAAAATTTATTAAGATTGAAAATAGATTAGTGGATGAACTAATTAATTTAATTAGTAAGTAAATGAAATTGAAATTGAATATTGGGATGATATTTAACTTGAATCATTTAAATAAAGTGAAATCGAAAATTTAGTTTGAGTTGGAGTAAATAAACTAAATTTTAGAAATAGAACTGATTCGCATAAAAATGGATATAAACTTAAGTGGTGAGGTGAAAATAAATCTAAGAACATTTGCATAAAATGTTATAAATTGACTTAAGAAAATTGATGGGATAAATTCTTAAGTGAAATTAGTATGGAAGGGAAAATACTAAGTTAATCAGTGAATGTGAGGTTTAAATGGGTATGATTATTGTGAATAATGGAATGAAAAGGAAGTAGATGTGAATAAAAAGCATTTGATATAGCTAATAATAAATTGAAATAAATACGTAAGTTGTATGTATATTATTTTATTCACATAACGATTTGATCCAGTATTGTGTTATTGAAATAAATACGTAAATACATAATTGAATGGAAAGGAAATAAATGTGAATAAATAGGAATTTGATCCAGTATTGTTTTATTGATGTGATGTCCTATGATGATGTAATGTATAAAAATAGTTATAGTTCTTTAAGACCAGTTGTTATCTATTATATATTGTTCCGCTATGATTGTGAGATTCTGTGTTGTTATTTCTGTTTTCTTCTTCTACCTCTTTTTCTTTTTCCGCAACGATCTGGTATTTCCGGCAGTCGATTGTTCGACATGTAATACAGTGAACGTAGTGATGTCGATTTTAAGCGTCGAAAATCCGAGCCGTTGCATATGGTATATTTAAATTGTCATTCCTTTTTAATATGACTTTTATTTGCATTTAATCGTCATTTAATTTAATATTGAAGTTTAATTTCCAGTTTACACCTGTTAGTGATGATCAGTTAATTGTTGATGTTTATTGGTTAATTTGAATGGTGATTGTGATGGATGTTTGATTGTTGATATTGGATGACTGGATGTTACATTTATATTGTTATAACACTGCAACTTCCCTTAGTTATTGCTAGGAAAATCACCATGGCTTGGAATGATACATACCAAATGATCTATAGATTAGGGAAAAATCGTTATGGGTTGAATCGATAAACACGAGCAGTTTTATGGATTTGAATGTTAATTCGAGATTGCGGGTTGAAATGATATAACCCCATAAATTTAAATTTATTGCGTATTGAAATGATATATGTCTGTATCACTTGACCATAGGGTAGAAAATTATATAAGGACGCCGGATTGGTTAAATTAAACGATTTTAAATCCTTAAATTTTGAATTTAATGAAGTGAGGTTTTGAAGAAAAATTGATTTATATAATTGAATTATTCTTGAAACCCGTGTTTTAAATGCAAAAAATTGGAAATTGGTTTAAATTGAATTTTAAATTTGAATTTGAAGTATACTTGAAATTTGTTGGAATTGAGTTATTGAAACCGTTTTGAAATTGTAAGTTTGAATCTATTGAAATTGGAGTAGCTGAAATTGATATTTCAAGATCTGAAATTGGGTTTTGTTTTGAAATCTCGATATGGTCCACATTTGTTGAAATGGAAGAATAGTTATTATGATACCCATTTCAAACTTAATTATTTTAATATATACTGTTCAAAGATTTATTATTCTAAAAATCCTGATTTTTAAGATTTTCAAACTATTAACTAATTTAATCAATTTTCAACTATTTTCAACTATTTCAATCAATTTAAACTATTTAAATTTATCTTAATCTATTTTATCCTATTTTAAACTAATTACCCATTTTAAAATATTTTTAATCTATTTAATCTATTTTAAATTTGTTTAATCTATTTAAGTCTATTTAATCTATTTTTAATCTAGTTAACCTATTTTAAAATTATTTAAACTATCTTAAATCCACCTAAACTATTTTTATCTATTCTTAAACTATTTAGAGTATTTAACCATTTGAAAATTTATTTTTAAAACTATGCTAAACTACTTAAACTATTTATAACTATCTAAACTATTTTCTAAATTTCAGATTGTGTAAGGTGAAAGTGTTTATATTTAAATCCTTTATTTTAAAGCGAATATGGTTAAATGATGTTATAAAATAAGTTGGGATTTGAAATGATATTTACTAGAGAAATGACATATTTGAGTAAATATGATGATTTTGAAATGAGGATGTAATTAACCTACCTTATCGATATGATTTTGAAAGTGAATATGATTTTTAAAGTAAATATAATTTCGAAAGTGATATGGTTTGAATCGAATATGATATTTTGATATCAATTATGAAAAGGTTTTGAAAATGTAAAAGAACCATCCGGTGTGAAATAAACCTTAGGTTCCTAAAGAGACCAGGATCAGATATTGTCATACTTTTCTGCCAATATCAAAAACCACTTTAACAACTGTGTACGTGGTGTAGATTCCAGAATGAAGTAGGATGGTTTGGTGAATGATTCTATTTGAGGTATTTTCGTAGCCCCGACTCACATGAGCCAGCTTGATGTGACTAAAACGGGAGCCACGTCGGGCCAAGTGAGGTCGCGCCTCTTATAAGGCATATTTCTTTGATATCATATTATGAATTTGTGATTGATTTTGTGGCCAGTCCTTGATTTTGATTTTGGGAGTGTGTTCCAGGTGAGCGATAGTAGCTGTTATGCATTACCACCAGTCTGGATCCACAAAATGGAAGCATCGTACCCTAGGCATTGCCTCGCGTTCCATGTCACATGCCTTATCATGCCTTTTACGAGTTTGGTTTGTAATGTACCTATGGAGTTCTGCCTAAGTGTCCTATCAGTTTGGTGGGGCTTATAGTATCTGTATAGACTATAGGAATATATAAAAATGAGTTAAGGGCGATATGGGTAATGCCTTAATGCTATTTTAATACTTCACTTTACTGTAGACACTATTTATAATAGCGTAATGTACTACATAGTATATAGTTTAATGCATCCTTAGGAGATGGTAATCCCAAACATCTCTTAAGTTATTGCACTCACGTTGACACTGGATAGGAGAGTCAAACCCTGTAAACATCTCTGAAGCCGTTACATTCATATTTATTTACTATTGATTTAACTTACATAAGATCTTTTTGTTTTGACCCGAGTGTTTTGTCTTTTCAATTCGCTTGGGTCAGTCTGAGCTTTTCAGTATATTGAAGTTTGCTTTCTAGAGGACGAAGATGTAGATTTATATACTATATTATTTATTTTATCTATTATGCTGCATCATGTTGTTCCGCTGCATTTTTTTGTTGTGTGTGACTCTGATCTGTATTGTAAAAGTGTAATCGAGTATTATTTGTACACAGCTTCATGAACTATTTATTTGATTATTATATTTTGTCATTCCGCTATGAGATTTTGTCTTTTGTTTTCTTTCCTTTCTCTTCTTTTTCTTATTTACCCCATAATAATCCTCCCTTTTAAATGGTTTGAGTTTGACATATGTGGTTTATTGTCGATTTAAACCGTCTGAAAAGGTGGGTCGTTACATTTCAAATCTGCCCATTTTCGAATTCGTTAAGGACATTCGATCATTCCTTGGACATGATGGCTTTTACCAAAGCTTTGTAAAAAACTTTAGCAAAATCGCCGACCATTGACTATTCTTTTGGGAAAAGACGTTCCTTTTGATTTTAATATGATTGTGTCTCTTCTTTCGAAAGTCTTAAAAATGAACTCATTTATGCTCCAATCATATACTTGCTAAATCGGGATCTTCCTTTCAAAATAATGTGTGATGCTTCCAACTTTACAGTCGGTGCCGTCTTAGGACAATGCATCAAAAAAAATCCTTCACATCGTCTATTATCTAGTATGACCTTGAATGGTGCTCAACTCAACTACACAGTCATCAAAAAAGAACTTCTGGTTGTAGCTTTTGCACTAGAAAAGTTTTGACCTTATTTGATAGGCTCACACATCACAATTTACACTGACCATTCCACTCTTAGGTACCTTTTTGCTAAAAAGGATGGTAAGTCTCGTTTGAGTCGTTGGATCCTTTTACTCTAGAAATTTGATCTTACAATGAAAGTCAAAAAAGGATATGACAATGTCATAGCCGATCACTTATCTCGTCTGCCAAACACACCAATTTCTTTTCCCATCAATGAGAACTTTCCTGATGAACAACTCTTTTCAGTTTCCATCGATCCGTGGTTTGCCGGTATAATGACTATTTAGTCACTGAGGCAACTCCTTCATTTTAGTCTAAACAAGATAGGTACGAATTTCTATCCTAAGTAAATATTTCTATTAGGACAATCCATACTTGTTTAAGTATTTCTTTGACCAAATTATTCGATGATGCTTCTCAGATAGCGGAATCAAGAGTGTTCTTTTGTTCTATCATGACTAAGCATATGGTGGATATTTCAGTCCTAAGAAAACTGCTGGAAAGGTGCTCCAATGTGGCTTTTATTGGCTGATACTTCTCAAGGATGCGTTCAAGTTTTATAAAGCGTGTGATCATTGTCAAATGTTAGGAAAAATCTCTGGATGAAACATGATGCCTTTGACCCCCATCCTTACGATCGACATCTTTGACATTTGGGGGATTGACTTGACCATTTCCTATCTATTTTGGAAATCTTTATATTCTTTTTGCTATCGATTACGTTTCTAAATAGATTGAAGCCATTTCATGTAAAACAAATGACCACAAATTTTTTTGTTAAATTCATAAAAGAAAACATCTTTTTGAGGTTCGGAACACCTCGCACAATAATAAGTAATAGCGGAACACACTTTTGTAATCCACTGTTTGAAACTTTAATGATGAAATATTTGATAACCCACAAGCTATCCAGTGCTTATCATCCTCAAACTTGTGGTTAAGTCGAAATTTCAAATTGTCAAATTGAACAAATTTTGAAGAAAATTGTTAATAAAAATTGAAAAGATTGGTCTTAGAAATTGATAGATGCAATTTGGGCTTATAGAACCACTTTTAAAACTAATCTTGGAATGTCACTTTCCAATTAGTATATGGTAAAGTGTGTTACTTACTAGTCAAACTTAAACATAAACCATTATGGGAAATAAGGAATATAAACTTCGATCTTGAAAAGGCTGGCGAAAACAGAAAATTACAACCCAATGAATTAGGAGAGATTATGAATGTTTGCGCTAAAATTAGTCATAAACTCTGAATGTCGTGGAAACACCCGTGTTTACGCACAAATCCTCAATATCCAATAATAGATTGTAGATCTAGACAATATAGAAAGCAAAAATGAAGAAATAACAAAATTAAAATGAAAGAAGGCAAGAGAAGACACAAGGTTTATAATGGTTTGACTATCTCTAGCCTACATCCACTTTGAATTGATCCTTTTATTACCTTTATGTCCTGATTACAATTACAATCCTTTGAAATAAATAAACAAAACGATAAAGTCTAGCCAAAATGGAAGAAGAAGATCCCCTTTTTAGTTGCCATGGAGGGGCTATTTATAAGAGTAGATCTAGAAATCTCTCTCTCAAACCTCGGAATACCTCTTCTCATGCATGGGTGGGCCTACTAGATCGATCTAGGATTGTTTGGGATCGATCTTGATCGATCCAAGAGCATTTTGTATCGATCCAAGGAATGGCCCAATGGAGCAACGATCGATCATGGTTGTTCTTGAGTGAATAAGCGAGTTTCTATGAAAATTTCATAGCATTTGGGTTTGTAGCTTGAGAGTTATGATCGATCCAAGATTGAATTTGCACGTAGACTGAAAGCTTCAGATTGATGAGAGTCTCGTATCCATCATATTCCATATCCATCCATTCTTATCCATTGATCTCCTTGTATCCATTGCCTTCTTATCCATTCCTTTTGCATTGGTCCAAGTCCTACACTTTTGATCCATGAATGGTTCCGTAGTATCGATCGATACGAACGCGATCGACATGAAGATCCTCTAGAATCTCTTCGTATCTATCCAGCACAGCTATCCCCAAGTTTGTCCTTCGTATCGATCAATAAGTGATTGATACGAAATGCTTTTCCAAACCCTTATAGCCATTGCCTCATATCCATCAAGTCTACTTCATCCTTTGTATCCATGAACTCTATATCCCTCGGTTTCTCTTGTATCGATCCAGCCTCGATCGATACGAAGCGCACCAACATGTTCTGCCGCATCCATCCAATCAATTCATATTGTATCTATTCTAAACCTATTGATCTGAAGTACACGGCCGTGTTCATCCTAACCGATACGAAAGTATAAATACGAATTGGTTTCCATGAACATTTACCCATCCATATCTTGAGCATACGAACTCATTTTGACCTGAAATTCAAAATGCAGTCTCATCGAGCCTTGTTTATTATTCCCCATCGATCCTACCTTGATTGGAGCTTGGTCCAATTTTGGCGGTATCGATCATAGCCTTGTTTCCAGTCGATATCCAATCCCGATATCCATCCTTTTTAGCCAATTTGTTGATATCCCAGCCTTGACCAAAAGGTAGGGTTACATTTTCCCCCCTAAACATGCCTTGTGGTAGGAAGGCATATTTTGAACAGCTTTAAATCCGACATCCAAAGTCCATATTCTATCCATAGCCATATCATCTTATCTATAATCCAATCTATTATCGGCCACTCTATCCAAGTACCATGGCCATGTCCTTACCCAAATCTACGACTGCTCTGAGTTGATATCTGATTTCGAATCCAAAAACTGAATCCTTAGCCAATTCCATATCCATTCGAACCTGACATTCGAGTCCTAATCCATCCATATCCAGCAACCAATAACGAAATCCAAGACCTCTCCGGGTCAATATCCAAATTTGGGACCGCTACGGGCCCTTATCCAAATCCGGTACCACTCGGGGTTTATAGCCCATGCTTAGCCATTCAAAGCTGAAATCCGAATCCATAACCTCTCCGGCTTCTTGCAAAGCATAATCCATACCCGATGACCTGTGTGTCAAATCCTATGCAATGGACCTGGCCTAAGTCCTAGGCCAAACCTGGTCATCCCGGACCCTTGTCGAGCATAATCCACACTCGACGACCTTAATTATGAAATAACAAATCCTACTTATTAAACCATAGCCTAAGTCCTAAGCCGACCTTTGTCACATTGGACCCCTACCGAGCATAGTCCATACTCGACAACCTTTTACCAAAAACCATATAAAAATCCATCCAAAATCTAATCCGAAATCCAGATCAAACCAGAAATCCATATCAAAAATCCAAACCAAGATCTGAACCAAAGGACAAGCATCCAAACAAAAATCCAAACCAGTAGATGAACAAAACCCAGAGTTCAAACCAAACTCCGAAACCAAACCAAAGAAAAGCAAATATCCAAACTAGAAAGAAAAACAAATTTCACAAACCGGGGCATCATGGTTTATCATCATCTTAGAGCATGCCTAGGGGCTATCTTCATCCCCGTACATGAGTAAGTGACTTAGCCGTCTGCCTCGAGTTTGCTAATTGTTCCATACCATCTCAATTAGTCGATGACCAACCAACCATCATTCCTATGCCTCGCGCAGTCGTCGTTTGAAGTGGACGGTGGCTACTCCTGTTCCACCATCGCATTCCGAGTCCCGACATATTGCCACAGCTAACCATTCCCTACATGCTCCTCGATTATATCCTTTAGATGCCTGCAGTTGTTAGTATCATGCCCGTCCAGCTCATGAAAGAGACAGTGCCTTCCCGATGCCCTCTCACGTTCTGAGGGTTCCTCCTTGCTGGCCTTCGACAAGGAAGGCGGTCTCGAGTTTCCATGCATATCCATTCCAATGTCTCATTCAGTCATGTGTAAGAGGAGAGTTTTGGTTCTCCCTAGTGCTTCCTTGCCTTGTCGGAATCATCAACTGACTTCCTCTTCCCTTTATCCTGATCCTTACTTGAGCTTTCGCCGGATGGTCCTCCATCCTTAACCACGTTTACTTCATTTAATTTCATATCCAAACTTGCATCATCCTGTCGAAGAAACCTCTGTGCTTCATGAAAGAATTCCTCGAGATCCATTGGTGGATCCCACATTTATTTTAAAACTCGAATTGTCCCTGACTCCTGACACTACTACCATTAGAATAATTGATGGATTCGGCCGATCCACCGAAGCAACTACTGCATTAAACCGGGTTAAGAAAGTTTTGAGCGACTCTCATGTCCTATGTTTCACCGATGTCAGTGTCATCACATTATTTGGCCTTTTAATATGAACCTGAAACTACTTCAGAAACCTATCCACCAGTTCTGTCCATGTCCTAATAGATCCATTTTCCAACTTCTTAAACCACATACTTGCTATATCCATTAAGTACAGGGGGGAAACATTGAGCCATAACCTCCTCTGATGCCCCCAGCACATCCATATGTCTTGTATACCTCATCAAATGATCGGTAGGATCCGGCTTACCATTGTATACCCTTAAAGTAGGCAGCTTGAACTCTGGTGAATACCTAGCCATCCTGGTGTTACGGATAAAAGGACTTCTGTTTACTCCTTCCATATCTCTGCTTGTCAAACCTCCGCGAATAGTTCGCCAGATAATTTTATCCAATCCAGCGTTGTCCACCAAGGATTTCCTCCCGTCTTCATTTCCTAACTGCCCCCAAGTCCTTGAGGGAATTCTGGTATGTACTCCTCATCACGCACTCCTGTATTCCTATTGGCGTCGGGTTGTGCAACGTCAGTTAGCATCTAAATCCATCCAGATTGATAGTTTTGTGTTGAAAGGGGCTGCCCCCTGCTGAACTGCTCTATTGGGTTGCCCGTTGAGTCTCTCTGATCCAGCTCCATGGATCTGACCTCCTACAACTTCAGCTGCTCCAGCCTGTCCAAACTATCTGAGAAGGTTCTGCACCATCTCCTCCTGCCTTTTCATCAACTGCTCCTACATGGAATCCATCATAGTTTGCATCTCATCCCTAGTGATGTAGATGGATGCCTGATCTGCTCTAGCTCTAGAGGTAGCCTCTTGACATCCCTCTTGATTACTCCTTTCTGTCATCTGTCTTGTTACCGATGGCCTAACCATGGTTCCTCCTAGATATGATCCTTTAGCCTTCCAAATCTGAACTCCAAACCTGAGAATCCCTGAGTGTTAGCATTCTTAGTGAAAGCACCAAAGTGTTTATGCCAAAATGGGTTATTAAACCCAAATGTCATGAAAGCACCAGTGTTCACATGCAAATCCTAAATATCCAATCACAGATTATATATCTAGATAATGCAGAGAGAGAAAATGAAGAAATAACAAAATTAAATTGAAAAAAGGAAAGAGAAGACACAAGGTTTACAGTGGTTCGGCTATCTCCAGTCTACATCCACTTTGAATTGATCCTTTTATTTTCTTTATATCCTGATTACAATTACAATCCTTTGAAATCAATAACCAAAATGACAAAGTCTAGCCAAAAAGGAAGAAGAAGATCCCCTTTTTAGTTTCCATAGAGGGGCTATTTATAGGAGTAGATCTGGAAATCTCTCCCTCAAACCTCATAATAACTCTTCCCATGCATGGGTGGGCCCACTAGATCGATCTAGGATTGTTTGGGATCGATCTTGATCGATCCAAGGAATGGCCCAATAGAGCAGCGGTCGATCATGGGCGTTCTTGAGTGAATAAGCAAGCTTCTATTAAAGTTTCATAGCATTTGGACTTGTAGCTTGAGATTTATGATCAATCCAAGATTAAATTTGCAAGTAGGCTGAAGGCTTCATATCGATGAAGTGTCTCATATCCATCATATTCCATATCCATCCATTCTTATCCATCGATCCCACTATAACCATAGCCTTCGTATCCATTCCTTCTACATCGTTCCAAGTCCTGCACTTTTAATCCATAAACGGTTCCCTCGTATCGATTAATACGAACGCAATCGATACGAATATCCTCTGGGATCTCTTCATATCCATCCAGCATAGCTATCCCCGAGTGTGTCCTTCGTATCGATCAATAAGTGATCGATATGAAACACTTTTCCAAACCTTTGTAGCCATTGCCTCGTATCCATCAAGTCCTCTTCATCCTTCGTATCCATGAAGTTTGTATCCCTCGGTTGCTCTTGTATCGATCCAGCCTTGATCAATATGAAGCGCACCAACATGTTCTACCGCATCCATTCAATCGATATATATTCTATTGATGCGAAACCTACCGATCCAAAGTACACGGTCGCGTTCATCCTGATCGATATGAAAGTATCGATACAAATTGGTTTTCCATGAACATTGATCCATCCATATCTTGAGCATACGAACTTCGTTTGACCTAAAATTTGAAATGCAACCTCATTAAGCCTTGTTTATCGTTTGCAATCAATCCCACCTTGATTGGAGTTTGGTCCAATTTTGACAGTATCGATCATTTCCTTGTTTCCAACCGATATCCAATCCCGATATCTATCCCTTTTTAGCCAATTTGTTGATATGCCAGCCTTGACCAAAAGTGTGGTGACAATGAACGACGTGTATGAAAACTCAAAAATTTACAAGGAAAAAACCAAATTTATTCATGACGAGTCAATTCTAAGAAAAAGATTTTCGCTAAATCAAAAGGTTCTTTTGCATGACTCACGACTTCATTTATTCCTTGGGAAATTAAAATCGAAATGGACCGGACCATACATGGTACGTCCTTTTTTTCCACTTAGTGCCATAGAAATAAAAAAAAACCTAGGGATGGATCGATTTTTATAGTCAACGGCCACTGTTTAAAGCCATACTTCGTATTGGCAAGAGACCGAGAGGAGGAGCTCATGATTCTTTATGAGCCACACTACGTCTAGTAAGGAATTTTAACCCTCTCTTGTAAATATGTATATATATTTTTTCTTTACACTCATTATATCATGCTTTGATTATGGAGACATAGGCAAAATCAAGTGTGGGGGGGTCTCATGTTTATTTTGATTTTACATAGTTTTATTTTTGTATTTTCTTTCCTTCTCTTTCAAAAAAAAAGAAAAATACAATTTTTATCGTATTAATTTACCCTTAAATAGGCACGATAAAGTAAGCATACTGTTTTGGTCATTAGATTGAAATTTTTAGAAAATTACTTATCTCAAGTAATAATAAAATGAAAAGTTTGAATTATAAGCAATTATGGTGTAACTAATATATAGGGAGAAACATAAGTGATGGTTATAAAGTTATTCTAAATTGTGATCTTCGTTTAAAAAAGTGGTTGACTTAAAGTAAATGCGTTAAAAATTTTAATCTTTAAAGTTAAATGGTGCTTAGATGATTTTGCATACTTCTCTCTTCTCCTTTTTAAAAAAATTCAAAACAAAACAGGTAGAGTCATTTTTTCACACATAACTATGTACACTCGCCATGCTTTGTACTCTTCTCACGTAAGGCTGCAAGGCAGTGCATGAACGGTATATCCGGCCTTAGTTTTTTGAGTTAGGTATATGTATAAAAATTAAAAAAAAAACACCTAGATCCAAATGTACACACTTAGGTATGGACACTCCTCATGTTATATATTCTTCTCACATTAGCATGAAAGGCAGTGCATGAACGGTATATCTAGCCTCAGTTTTCTGAGTTAGGTGTAAGTGAGTAATAATAATGTTAATATTTTTTTTCAAATAAAGAGAGAGAAGGAAATTAAAATCCAAGCATTGTCCTGACTTTACTGATTTGACATGTATACAAATAGAAATGAAGATACCACTTTGCACACTCTGACAATTAATTAAAGAATTTATTTCATAGTTGTACTATGATATCAACTGTAACAACTAGCCAAACTAGAGTTGAAATGTAATAAAAACTTAATTTTTATTGGCAGTTTGATTAGTAGAAGATTAAAATTTCTTGATGATAACTGAGACTTGTATATTGCTATCTTATGTTAATTTAGAAGTAAATTCTTATAAAAAATAAAACAAAAAACTTGCAATCATATCTTTGTAAATAAATATTGCATTAGAAAGTTTGCATATCGCATTTGGATTTTGTGGGTAATATCCGTTGAAAACCCTCACGAGACAACACTCATTCTACTAAGGACACCTAGAGGTTTAACGGCTTAATGCATACGCTCAATGCAATCGTACTTCCAACGAAAGTAGATTTATCGTAGTTTTAGTTTATTCGATGACGAATAAAAGGATAAGTGTAGGGGTATTTGATGTGTATATAAAAATGTATATTTTTACTCTCATACTTAACTTCTTTTATTAAAATAAATGACATATTAGGGTATTTGTACATGTTTTTACCAAAATTACAAAAGTTTTTTCAAATCATTATTCACTCATCTACATTTGGGCAAATAGGTAACTTTGTGTGTGAATTAATTTGGAGAAAATTTATATGCACATTTTAACTTTGAAGGAAACCGAGTGCAAATTAGAAGTGACTTCATGGACATATGCATGCGCAAGTTGTGGAAGCCAAAAGAATGAAGAAAAGAAGAAGTCATGCAACATGGAGGAGCCCATCTACGCAGTAACTAATGGACCAACATTAAAAAGAAAAAGCACATGTTAGTGGATATTAATTAATTCTTTAATGATTATTTAGAGCCTACATAAAGTGAAGGGAAATTCTAGTAGTTCCCTAAAAGATATTAGGGTTTTAGAACATGTATAAATAACTCTTTTATGTTTATGTAATGGATCTTCTTCTCTTTTTAATACATTGGGTTGTAGTCAAAAATTAGAAATAAAAGCTTCTCTTTAATGGCTTCTTAGCCATCTTCTTTGTATGCAACTTTCCTTTTATGTTTTTTATTTCATGCTCTTTTCTTTTATGTTATTTTTATTACATGCACTCTTTAATTTTATGTTAGTAGATTAGATTAATTTTCATGCAAATAGCTTAGCTTTATTTTATGCAAGTTAGTTAGCTCTTGTTATTTTTACTTAATTTTCTTTTTCTTAATTGATTATGTTGAAATTAATGTATTTTAATATATATTCAAATATCAGAAGCTAAACCTCTCCAATTCAGAGGTGAAAAAGCTCTCATGAATCATATAAAATTAATATAATGATTTCATTTATGATCTCCTGTTTTGTGCTTAATATAAGTTTTGATGGTAATGGAATTTTGTTGTTTATTAGTGAATTTGATAGCCTATGTTATTCATAACAAATAGGCTACACTTAATCAAATAGAAACACAAGTTAACCTTTCATCTAAATACGATTTTGGTAATGAAACTGAAACTAGAATTCAAATTTGATGCTCCATGTTACTAATTCATAGTAAATAGATCATGTTTAAAATAGATTTTATCTTTAATTTCATGATCATTTTCATTAGATTGGATAAGTGGATTTAGATGTTGTACTAAAGTTTGATGGTTTATGTTGTGTTAGTCAATATCACAATTAGACCATACTTATAATAAATACATCAACTAATTCCATAAATGGTTAAAAAAGATCATAAATTCATTTTTGTGTTGATTTGTATGATCATGAGAAGGGGTTTATCTCTAAATTGTCTTCTAATTTCATAGTTTAATTCCAAATTTTCAATAGTTTTTAACAATTTCTAGTTAACAAAATTTCAAACGTTGGGCTAATTTATTGAGTAACTTTAAAAATTTTGCTTTCCCAGTCGATCGACCCGTACTCGCATACGTACTTCAATTGTATGCTGTGCAATTGAGTTTTTATAAAGATATAGGCGGTTTTCTAATCGATAGAAAAATCTGTACTAAACAATAATGATTGCAAAAACTGGATTGAAAAGATAATACGTAGAGATGCGGAGAGATATTGGATATAGGAAGTTAAAATCAGGTGTTGCCATCAACGTGTATTTCATTCCTCAGAGCGGAGGATGATGATAGAAAATTTTCGAAGAAGATAATTTTTTAAGGGATAGGCACCAGAGGAAGACGATGACAAAAAAGCACGTGTCTTGTTTTTTTGCACATGAAGCGGTTTTGGAAATGTTGAAATAACGATACACTGTTGCTCACGTGATGTTGTTATTTTCAAGTTCCAACCGCTTTTTCCCAAGCGTTGGTCAATTATTAGATGGGCTAAATGATTTGGGCTTAATCGAACATCTCTACAGACAATGAAGACATGTAAAGATATATAGAAGGATTCAAATGATCTGGACAAATGCCAATTTCCATTTAATGAATGATATGGTCAATGTCTTAAGTAGATAGGAATTATGATGTACGAATATGAATTTTTGTAGGCATGTTATTGCTAGGCCATTTTATGTGATTATGCTTTGTAATTTTTAGTAATAACAATAAAAGAAACCCATTTTCAAAAGAAAAACAAAAAAAATATTACCTTAACATGTTAAGATAATTTTACACACACACACAGATATATATGTGTGTGTGTGTGTGTGTGTTATTTAACTTAATTAGTTAACTTTTAATGAATCATTTAATCAATTAGTCCAATTAATAATTTTCACAAATTATTAATTTATTTTAAAAAAATTGTTAATTATTTTGAAACATTTATAAATCGTTATTTATTTTGAATTTAACCTTTAAATTTAAAATATTACCTTTTATTTTAAATTTATAATTTATAATTTATAATTTATAATTTTATTTTAATTTAAAAATAAATTTTGAAAACTAGCCCAAGGCCTTAATCAATTTGGATCTTTATATTGGAGAGAATTTTTGAGCCTACCTCATCCTTTTAGGTTAGACTAGTGGTCTGGTAGGGCAGAGCACTTGACTACCCAAAACTCAACTTTAAACACTACTTTTCTAAACATCTAAATATATGGGTAGACTTTAATAAATTAACCTTGATGCTGCTAATTTAGACCGCAATGGCAATTTGGCTTTGATACCATTGTTGGAACTAGGCTAGTGCACAACGGAGTAATGGTTAAACTTCGAAAAAATTATTTCATTTTGGATCTTATTGGGCCCGCGAAGTCTAAATTTATTTAGATCTTATCTAAATTTATTCTAAATAAAATCAACATTTTATTCAATTTATAATAAATTATTATTATATTAATGTTATGATTAAAATATAGTATAATATGTATATCATATACACGTGTATAGATATCGGGGTTTACACTATAACGGGCATATTAGCCCCTCCATATACATATGTACCAACTGATATGTGTGTGTGTATGCATGCATGTATGTATGTATGTATATTTTTGTTATATATATATATTATAAAATAATATTTGTAAAATATATACATAAGTTTATATATATATATGTATATGTATATATATAGTTAACATTATAATATGTTGTGATTACAATAAAGTATAATTAACTGTAAACTCAAATTGAAATTTAAACTTCAAATGCTAGATCTTAGATCTAATTCTACATAGTAAATATCTAACAATTCAAACTTAAATTAGTATATTATATATATATATATATATACATATATATATTATGTATATTTCAAAACCTAGAAAAATTGATCACGTTTATTTTAAATATATCTGTGTGCGCGCGCGTGCGCATTTGTGCATTATCAAAAAAACACATATCAGTTAATATTAAGAAATCTATATAGTATATATATACACATATATAATATATATTTTAATGTGAACGTATGATTAAATATGTATAATTTCAAATACTGGACGAAAATGATAATAAGTCTATTTTATTTAAATTTTGCAGTTTAAAAATTGGTTTTTTTATTTTACTGATTTCCATATGGAAATCATATAAATATGTATATAATTTTTTCTAAAAGCAGTTTAAAACATGTATAAATTTTATTAAATAAATATTTGCATATTATGTACAAGTATATAATATAAATATGTAAATAATGTAAAACTAAGGTTTTGTGTTTAAATAAATCACACACACACATATATATATATATATATAATATACATATATATAATACACACGTGACTTAATTTCTTTTTAAAATTAAAAATCATATTATGTGTATTTATAAAATTTATATGAACATTGAAATGTAATATATTTCGTGTAATGACCCGCTCTTTTGTCTATCGAAAGTTGACTCCAAATACTACTATGTTCAGATGTCAAGCATCCAATCGACAAAAGGGCAGATTATTAGAGTAAATAAAAAGAAAAGAACCGAGAACAGAGAAAATCAGAATCTCACAGCGGAATCGACAATATATAATATAACAAGGTCGGTAAAAGCTATCACTCCAGGAATATAGAGTATATCAAAGTTGAAAACAAACCTTATCAGCTGGACAATTGTAAAATCCCGACCTTACAATTACTAATGAGGATACTATATAATATAGCGGGAAATAAAACACCATGACAGGTGAACTTCCAACTTGTCTCCAAGATCTCCATAACACCAAAGTCAACCTGCGAAAATACTTGGTCTGACCCAAGCATTATAATAAAATACACCCGAATCGGTCTGGAAATACCAGCGTGAGAAAACTCAAATAATGGAGAATACATAAAAGTTTTGGAGGACCATGCCGTTAATGCGGAGAGAGTTTTATTCCACATAACAATAACCAAACATAAGAATGGAAAAGCACAATAGGAAATAGATCCAAACATAGATGATCGGTAAAAATAGTATAAAGATCCAAAGTTGAATGAATGGAAATAGTCTGAATAAAATTCAAACTGGACAAAATCGATAAAACAAGATAATAATCCAAACTTGACAGAATGGACATGACCTATAATTAAATATCGTGAAAAGTGTTTGACTCTTCCCATTCCAATTACAGAAAAACAATCCAAATGTTTGAATCAAATAAGGAATGGAGAATTTCCAACAAATGATTAGGAAGGTGCACCACCCTTGAAGTATACCTCTAGTAATATACTTCTGAGAAGCTCATATACTCCATGACATTTCTTAGACAGTACCAAGCCAAACCCCACCAAATCTTATCGAGAATCTAAATATTTCCATATCTAAGTGCACAACCGAATCCAACCTAGATGAGATGTGGAACTATCCTAATTGGAGCAACCCCATATAGCTTGGCTTCCTCTCATGCTTTGGATTTAGTCATTTTTGACAAAGAATAACAAAGCTTAAAGAGCAATAAATCGTTTTTAATGACGATACACCATTAAGAAAGCTAAATTCGATAATTAATAAATCAACTATCAGGGATAATTAAAACGATCGCATATGGAAATTAAATATCATATATTTACCACAACTCGTTGATTCCAAACAAGTATTGTCTCTCAATTGAAGATGAAGCCAGGCAAGTTGAGATAGGTTCACCTCTAGGTATCGCCTTGACGACATTTTTAACCTCTAAGACAGAAATGAATCAAGGCCTCAACGTTTGGCATTAAAAGTATGACTAGATCTTTTCCATATAAGTTATACCATTTATGGAATTACTTTTCCATAACCGAACTCGAACTTTACTCTTTAAATGCAAACTTGTGCTTAATTTCCATATTACAATATTAGTAAAAACACTTTGGGAATACTCTTTAAAAAGGTTCCTTTACGGGACAAAATTTATAATGCTAAGTGTATTAAAACAAGGGTCAAAAACAAATGTCATGAAAGCATTGTTTACTATAAACCTAAAACAATTTACACTTAGTTTTATTTATAAATAATTCCATTTTTAAAGGATTTTCTCATTTAAAACCATCATTTGTAAATTTAAAACAATATTTATTATCGTGAAAGAAAATAAAACAATTTAAATACCATTATAACTTTAAAACAGTATTGATTATCCCGAAAGATAATTAATTACACTTAATCACTTTTAAATAAACAAATCCGTTATCTTTAATAAAATAGTTAATTATTTCCAAACACTGTTATTATATTAGTTAATCTACTTTAATCGCTTTTATTAAATCAATTAATTAACTTTAAATATTATTAATTAAAAAGATTTAGCAAATTCAAAGAATCATTAATTAGTGAATGATTAATCTCAAACATCATTAATTAAAATGATTAAATAATTTTTAAATGCCATAAATTAAAACAATCAATTAAGTTCAAATAATCATTAATTGATTGGATTAATTAAATTTAAACATCATTAGTTAAAATGGTAAATTATAACATCATTTGTTAAAGTAATTGATTAATTATAAACCATAATTAATTAAAACGATTAAATAAATTTTCAAAAATCATCGGTTAAAACAATTAATTAAATTTTAAAACATTCATTAATTAAAATGATTAATTAAAGCTCAAATCATTAATCAAAATAGTTTCATCAATTAAATAGATTAACAAATTTCAAATATCATTACTTAAAATGATTAGTTACATTCAAATGTCAGAAATAGGATGATTAACTAATATCAAAAATTCTTAATTAAAACAATTAATTTAATTCAAATATCATTATTCAAAATGATTAATGACTTTTAAATATCATTAATTAAAATGATTATTAATTTCAAATGTCGGTAGTTAAAATTATTAATTAAACTCCATTATCGTTAATTAAAATAATTAATTAAACTCAAATAATCATTAGTTAAAATGATTAATTAAATTAAGTCTCATTTAAATCAAATGATAAACTAATTTTAAACATCATTAACTAAATTGGTTAATTAATTTCAAAATCATAAGTTAAAATGATTAATTAATTTAAATTATCATTAGTCAAAATGATTAATGAATTTTAAAATTATATTTAATGAAAACACAAGCTCAAGTTCAAAACACACTAGATAGGATTTTGAGGATGATAATTAATAAATGCCATTATAGTGAAATTGCTATAATGACGGTTAACAGATTATATTGAATATCAAGATTTATTTCAATTAAATATCAATATAACAGCATAAGGATGAATTATTGACGAGAAACCCTTTAGGATTTCTCTACAAATATTCCTTACAAAATAATTGTTAAGGACATAATATATAATCATATGAGTTCATAACAATTAAGTTAACACGTCATTCATTTTTCAAAAAAAATTCTACCAAACAATCAATCAAATAATTTAACTAACATTCAAGCAATCAATAATAGTTTATAGCATCATATATATATATATATATATATAATATTGTAAAATTAAATTTGAGTTAAACTCACATTGATTCTAATTTCTGCCGAAGCATTCCTGTTTGGACTAAAATTGAAGGGGCGTTCGATTTTAGCCAAAAATTACACTAGCTCCAAATCCAACCAAGCCAACTCTAATGCGTAGCCATCCCGCCACGAGTCCAATGCAAAAGACAACATTTGAATCCAACCTCGTATGCAAAAGTTATTCAACTTATAAGTTTTCTAATTAAATAGTGTAATTATTTTACACTAATTACAAATACAAACTTAATACCCTCTCTAATTCCTTTCTTCTTCAAACACATATATGATCTAAATATGCACAAAAATAGTGCATGCCCAAACCACCTACACTCTCTCTCCTTCATACTACCCTTATTCTCCATGAAAATGCATATCGACTTCACCGATCAATTCCACTACACGATCTCCATCTAAACGACACCTCGAAAACAAAGTCGCACCTCCGCTTGATGTCGCGACCTGATGGACCACAAGCAGCCCCTAAAAAATTTGCACCGCTCCATGTTGCTACGAAAACTCCCAAACTCCATTGAAACGAGCTCCTTGACACGAGAAACACGAATCCAGCCTTGCCTTAACCTTTCGTCGACCGTAGCCTTGCTCCACTTAAACCCTAGCTCCATTTCCCCAAAACGGCTACAACCCAAATGACGATGCAACCACTATCGAGCATATGGAAAGATAGCTCTCGAGCATATGAGCTCAACGAATCCAAAATCAGGATTTTTAATCAACTAAATAGTTTTATTTTGAATTTTTAAGTTTTGATTTCAAAGGGTACATTCTTTTATGGTTATAGGCAAGTTTTATAAGAGGAGGGTATGGGCTTGGACATGGTAAGGTATGGTGTAGGTATGGGTTTTAAATATTTTATTTTAAAATATCCAACATTACATACCCAAAACTCTTGAACTCCAATCGAAGCTTGCCAATGGCATTTTATACTAAATACCTCAATTCCAAACTCAATGGAACTATATTCAAGACCTAATTCCAAAGTATATAGAAGTTATCTTTCTAAATCAAATTATATTTAAAATTAATCGCTACGTGTTTTGAGCTCACACGACCACATCGTATGTCCAATCATTATGAAACTCGACGGCGTTCATCAATTTATTATTCTACATCTAATGGCACCAGTTTCGTCAAAATCCAAGAAAGTGTATCGAAATGATTATTTCACATATCTAAATATCATTTTATATTTTTAATCCAATTGTCGATATTTATCCGATCTATTTATCTTTGTAAATAAATTTACAAATTGAATTCATCAATATAACTTATTAATAAAAAGGAGTTGAATAAAATTATTTAATCCGATTAATTAGTATTCAATTCATAATTCAAATTTTTAAATGATCAACATATTTGAATTTAACTTATTAAATTTCAAAATCTAATTATTTTAAATAGTTAAAATTAATTAAATATCTAAATTTAAATGACTAAAACCTTAAGTTGTTACATTCTCTCCCCTTTAAAAGAATTTCATCCCTAAAATTCTGAAGATAGGAAAAAATGCTTCAAAACCCTTCCATATTTCAAAGAATCGGTTAGTTGAAATTTGTTATCAAATTTTCTAACTCCTTAAGATTATGAAAATTTTCAGCACTGTCTCGTTTGTGTAGCTCGATAAGTACAACTAGAAATTG
This sequence comes from Allium cepa, assembly GCA_030765085.1. NCBI lineage: Eukaryota > Viridiplantae > Streptophyta > Magnoliopsida > Asparagales > Amaryllidaceae > Allium > Allium cepa. Next base: position 614,556,504 of record CM060931.1, read on the forward strand.
CCCCCATGGCCTCCAAACCAACCAAAGAAGAAAAAGCCAAGTGGCTTTCCATAACTGGGGCATAAAATCATCAACCAATTTAAATTTCTAAATCTATTACGTACCTTTTTTCGTTTGTTATATATATTTTTGCAAGTAATTTATTATCTCTATTTAAATGTATGTGCACAAGAATCAAATAGCAATGTTTTGCATACCTGTACTTGCGAAATCCAAACGAGAATCAGGCAGACAAAAGCAATATGATGTAACTCTACATACAAAAACTAGCATGGTATAAATCCACATTTAATTCTAATATAAAATAAAGCTACATGCAACTAACAAAAACATCACAATCATAGACGACAAAATACAGAGAAAATTCTGTAATAAATGTTGCGCATCTAGTAATTTCAAGTGATAAATTTAGATCTAAATGCCGGGTTTTTTAATTCAAAAAATTTATTTTCAAATTTCTTAGATAGGATTTAAATCAAAGATCAAAAATCAAAATGATAAGGAGATGGTTCCTCCAAATAAAATACGGTGAAACTCTAGAATCAAAACGAGATGAAGCATCCAGTGGTATTCCGGTTCCTCCAAAAATATCAACAATAGTGAATAAATATTATTTCTTTCCCAAAATCTACAAAATCTCTTTTTTTCTTTCAAAATCACCAAGATTTAGGTCCTAATAATAATTCAAAAGCCTGGGTTTATAAGTTTTAACTTTATAAACTATGGTATATAAAATCACACAAATCAACCAATCAAATTCAGTCAAATCAAATCAAATTCCGTATAGGAATAAACCAACACTATCAGTCAATCAATCAAATTCCATAAGAGAAAATCTAACACTTAACATTATTTAAAATGCCAAATTATTAATAAATTTTTTAGCTTGGGTTCAAAATTTTCTTGATTGTCCAGAAATATAAATAATTATCTAAGTGTATCGTTTTTCTCATTAGCCTTTGGTTATTACTTAGAAGATTATCCAAACTCACTCAGATAAAGTGGAAAGTTATACTCTAAATTTATTAGTTTCTTATATCCATCAATTTTTCTGAAGCACTTAGATTTGCATTTAGTATTTTATTCAGTACTAAAATTATTTATGAATTATTTCATAAATTTTCTCCTAAGTTTAAAAATATTTTATAAAGTCCTTTCTTTATAAAACGTCAAATAATAACTTATTCCACTTTATTTACTTCTATAATACTCTTCTATATCCTAAGAGTACAAACACATTTTATTTTACTTTTCATAACTTAGGTGAAGATATAATCAAAAATTGAGTCTTTTAAATCCGAGTCAACCTCACGACCTTTAAAAATGTTCTACTATAAGACAAAATTAGTAAAAACACTTTGGGAATACTCTTTAAAAATGTTTTATTATAAGACAAAGTCGTACCTTCCCTTAAAGTTACAATCTAATAGGTCCCCAACAGCCCCCAAAAAATATCGCACTACTCAACGCTCCCAAACTCCATCGAAATGAGCTGCTTGACATGAGAAACACGAATCCTACCTCACTTAACATACCTTATCCTTGCTCCCCTTAAGCCCTAGCTTTGCTACCCCAAAATGGCTACCACCCAATGACGACAAAACCACTATCGAGCACATGGAAAGATAGCTCTCGAGCATACGAGCTCAACGAACCCAAATTCACTATTTTTAATCAACTAAATAATTTTATTTTGAATTTTGAAGTTTTGATTTCAAAGGGGAAACTCTTTTATGGTTATAGGCATGTTTTATAAGAGAAGGAGGGAATGGACTTGGACGTGGGAAGGTATGGTGTCAGGACACGATTCTTCGTCTTCCGAAAATTCGACATCGACACTCACTTTATCGACTGCCGAGGAATCGAACGACGGAAAACCGAACACTGAGGGTTTTTTTTAAAAGAAGAATTTAGGAAAAGAAAATGAAGAGAAGATTTAGAAGAAAGAAGAAGAAAATAGATAATAGAGGGAAGAGAAAACATAAGATAGAAAATTTAGATAGGGAAAAGAGGATAGAAAATTAGAAAATAGAATAGAAAAGAGAAAATAGAACAGAATTTTAAAAAAGAAGAAAAAGAGAATAGAGGAAAAAGAAAAACAGAAGAAAATAGGACGGAACAGAAACAACAGAACAACATCAGAATCTCACAATTCGCAGCGGAACAACATATAATAATAAATGAATAATCTTTAAACAAAGAACTATATCAGTTATTACATTACATCACATTTCATTACATCATATCATCAGAGTGTACAACAACAACCAATAGTGCAGCGGAAAAAGAAATACTATATAGGTAATATGCCATGCCATCCAGCTTGCCTCCAGCAACTCCAGAATATCCAGAATATCCTGATAAACCTTACTCTTGACTGCCCGTGTGGAAATTGGTGGGCACCCAGAGTTTAGGAAGGAAAACAATAAACTCCAAGTCAGTCATGTGACTGGTGTGAGAACTCAAAACAGTTTATTTATCTTTAAAATCAAAATAGAGAGATATTTTTATTTCAATTCGCAATGCTTTTAAAAATGAGACTACCATAAGGCCTCCCGCACACACACACAATGCAAACGTAGAATCGGAGGAGAGTTCTCCTTATGATAGCCAAAGATGCTTGATACGTATTAAAATCAAATCAATTTTGATATTATTATTAGTGCATAGTGTAGAAGAAATTCATTTCGAAAGTAGAATATAAATCTTAGCCAGCATAGGTACCATTATATTATGCCTACTAATAGCTACCATATTAGATGGCAGGTTCTACAACTAAAACCGTACAAGTCACGTATTGTTTCTTTGGATTTCCAACAAATGGTCAGGCCAAGGAACTTCCCATTGCCACATGAGAATGCCTCTGGAAAGACATCCCCGAGAACCAAACCGGAACTCTGCCAACACAAGGCCGGGTTACCCCTAACTGGGTAACTACTGACACGAGCACGCCATTCCCCGATCGTAAACGACCTTTCTCACGGGATCCCGATAGCCAACAACCACAAAGTAATAAATTCGTAGTAACCACATAGGTTAAATATCTGGGCTCCATACCATGATACCACCTCTATCCAGAAGGAAATGTACATACCCTAAAGGGTGCTACCCCTCATAACCTTGCTGCATCTTTCCTGTTTTGACCATTTCCGGGGTGTGAGGTTCGACGAAGTCACGTCCACAAAAACATACTTTATACAAAAGCCATGCTTTGGGTCAACAAATGATCAACACAATGATCACCAAGATGGACGATCAAATAAACGATCCTATCACAATAATCAACACAATGATCATTTCAGCATCACTCAGCATGTCACATTACCAAATTGGGAATATATCGCTGATAACTTCAACTATATAACCTCTGAGCTCGTACGTCTCAGAGAAGGGTGTTAAGCTAAAAGAATAAATTCTCCGCCACCAACAGAAATATCTTTGAAAGAAATCGGCTTTATATCTCAACTTGTAATGTCAGACATACAATCCATACAAGTCTGTTCCGGGCTCGAACAAAACCGAAGGCACTTACAAAGAAGTCCTTGCAATCCGGATATTCACAATCCTGATCGGATTCACCATCACATATGGAGAACTCTATACCGGAGCAACTCGGTGCAGAGTAAATCGACAGGTCATCCTATCGCTCTCGCAAATACCGGGTCTTCAACACCGATCTTCAATGCAATTATAACGACGTATCACATATTCGGAATGGGTTATACGACCCCAGGGTCCTTTCCCGGTTAACCCGAATAGTGAGCGCTTATTCAAAAATAAGTGTAGCATTCACATTCAAACAAATCACATCAATTACCCATTCAAAGGGAAATATTGATAGTCGATTATTGAACTATCAATGGATATGCACACATCACCAGTTTCCAAATAATTTTCCAAATTATTTATTTTCCAAAATACCTTCACTAGATATATAATTTCATACTTCAAAAATAAATCAATATTTATTTTTAAACCAATTCCACTTTCTTTTATAAATTCCTTAGTGAATTTACATTTCAAAATATCCATGCATGTGATTTCAATAATTCATTTCAATTTATCTTCAAAAAAGATAAATTCTCTATATTCACTTCATATTGGAAAACATTTCCATACTTATTTATTCATAAGTAATTCACAAATCTTTTTATTTTCAATCTTGGAAAATATTCAATATACTTAAATCGAATTAAGTATATAATTCATTCTTTAAGGAAATCACTCTCTTAAACATATTTATTTGGGCCAAAACGAATGTTACGTAAAACATTGTTACGACAACCCAAAATCACTAGTATAGGGATTCGAAATTAAAATAGATATATAAATCCCAATACTATACAAAACATTTCCTTTCGGAAATCATTTACTATAACAACAGTGTTATAGTCCATCATCTCCTTCTATTTCTCGAAAACGTTTATTTCAACAATAAATGTTGAAATCTATGGTTTCGAATCTCAACACATTTTAAAACATCGTTAGATCGTTTTAATTCAATTTCAATATCACATTCAAAACAATTTCTTTAACATCTTATTCACTATTCAAAAACGTGAATATACTACATTAACAAATTTCATCCTTTTATTCATTTTAATTCAAAGGATTGTTCACTATTCAAAAATGTGAATATAACTTCATTTATAGGTTTCAATAAATTTTCTTGTCAAAATAAGTCGTTTGCGAATTTATAAAACAACGTTTATAAATTCCATTTCTATTTATTTATAAAAACTTCCTTTTTATAAATTCTTTTATTAACCTATTCCAGTTTATAACTCAATTATAAACTAAAAGTTCATATTATAAGTCAAATGCTTATAAAACGATTATTTTACAAAATCGTTCTTTTAAAGACTTTCCAATTTATAAACCTTATAACTTATAAGATTCATTTATTTAACCAAATCTATTACTTCAATATAACTTCACAAATTTATAAATCTTACTATTTATAAATTTCATTTATAACTTCACCGTTTATAATCCTATAAATTTCATTCTTTAATGAAATTCATTTTCACTTCATTCAAACACTTATAAAAACTCGTTTTATAATTTCAATATCTCAATTTATAAATATCCATTTATAAATCTCTTATATAAATCAATTTATATTATTCTTTTTAAACGTCTTTAAATTCCTTTAAAAACTTCTTCCTTTTGATTTATAAAATAATTAAATCTTATAAATCCTATATTTCAACTTTTCATAATAAATTCAAAAATTCTGATTTAACTATTTTATAAAATCATTAGCATCATATTCTCAAAAATCAGTTTTTAACTATTTTTCTCAAAAATCATAATTTTTATAACTTTAAAAATTATAACGTTTATTTATTTAAAATGAATCAATTCCAAAAATATTTTATAAATGTATACTTTCAAAAAATCACTTTGAAATCATTTTAAAATTCCAAATTTGGTCCAATGATGCTACACACCAAATAGTCAATCACGACTATAACGATATCATATATCAATATGAAAATCCATCAAATATCAAAATATCTGAAATCAAATAAAAACTGTTGAGGAATCCAGTTGGATCCCTCCAACCTGTTTTCCTGCATCCACAAACATTAGCACAATACCAATTTCGCTCCAGTACGAAATTATCGCGGTATATGTTCTTATTAAATATTATCCGCTTAATAACGGCGTAATAGGGTCTCATCCGCTAAACAAAAAATGCGGGAAATCAATCAACTGCAATATATACATATGCCAATATATATATATTGATATTATATATAATACCAATTTCACTGTTTATGAAATATTCGCTGTATATGTTTTTATTAAATAACATCCGCTTACTAACGGCGTATAATGTCTATTTTAACAATCAATAGATAACAATCATCATTCAAACATGCATTCAAATATTTTAAATCTAACTATTTAAAATAAAATCGAAACTGATTCGATTGAGTGAGAAGTTCTCACCTTGATTTCAATTCCGTTTTAGCGATTTATTTCGAATAAAATTAAACGGACGTTTAATTTTACCCAAAATTCTCACTAACTCCAAACGACTCCAAACCAACTCCATCGCGTAGTGCTCGTCCATACGATTCCAACGCAACTGGTTTCGCGCGTTTTCGACCTCGTATGAAAAAGTTATTGATTTTTGAAGTTACACAAATTTTTTATACTTAAAATTTACAACATTTAATAAATTTAAAAACCTACACTAGCCCACTGCCGTTCGATCCACTGCCTCCCAACATCAAGACCGTAGAACGCACCAAAACTTCATCTTCCCCCACGCGATCCATCCCCAGTATTTTTTTACGCAACCAAACCCATCACTTATGCAATTAGGGTTAAATCTTGCTCTCTCATCGTCGACTTTGAAGTCGATCAGAAGATGCCGTTCAGAAGCTCTCACCTCCCCCTACCTTCGGCTAGAAGGCGGATGCACTCGACACCACCATGGCATGGGAAAACGTGAACAAAGTATGGTCTTTGAACTCGATTTGCCGATGATCCAACGCCTCAAATCCGATCGTGACCGTTGAATACGTAGTTCGCAACGTGCTCTACAAGATTGATGTTGATAACTTTTCGAAATAATCAATAGATTTTGAGGAATTGAAGGGAGAAACTAGGACATTTTCGGCCATTGATGGCTTTGCTGGCGGCTAGGGTTTATTTTCTTTTTATTTTATTATTTTTTTCAAGTGGGGGGCTATTTATAGAGAAAACCGAAACACTATTCATCCCGGAAATTCCGAACTCCGATTTACGCGTCGAAACTGACATACCTAGGGTTTATCCCGCGTTCCGGACACAATGAAACAGGTTTCGGAAGCTAATTCGGACATCTGTGCGAGTTATGGCTGTAAATGCTCAATTTGAATTAAACCGATTTAAGTCGATTTCTAGGCGTTTTAATTCGTACCGGACAAACGGTAAATCCAATAGACTTGAAATTTGAAACCTTACAATAATATCACATTACGGATCCGATGAAACTAGTTTCGTCGAAATCCGAGACTTTTTGAAAAATGGCTATTTTCACTCGCCAAATTTAAATTAAAAATAAATCGATGCGTTTCGAGCTGCCACGCTCAAACGATAGCTCCGATTGACACGAAATTTGAAATCCGGTAATAACTAACTATTACGGATCCAATGGAACTGGTTTCGTTTAATTCTAAGACTGTTCAAAAATTGACTATTTTTACTAGTCGATTTTAATATTAAAATATTCAATTTTCACAAATTAACTTTTAATTCGATTTTAAAAGTTCTAAAATATCGTTCTAACTCCCATATGATAAAATAAAATTTTACAAATCATTTTCAATCATATTTAACCCAATTTTCAATTATTTCCATAATTTAACGTATTAAATTATCGATTTAATAATCCAATTAAATCCAATAATTCAAATAAAAATTTATTTGACTTATAAATTTCTCTTATTAATATTTAAAATTAATTAAATATTCAAATTTTAATTAACAAAAATTCTGGGTCGTTACAATCTTCCCCACTTAAAAGAATTTCGTCCTCGAAATTAACAAGTAAGAAAAGTTATAGAATTTATTAATTTTCCCAAAATTCATAGTTAAAACTTCTTACAATAACTTTACTAAGTTTTCCAAATCATACTTAGTTATCTTTTCAAAAACAATTACTATTGTTTAACTTTCAACTTCAAATCAAAGTTTAAGTTTTCAAAAATTTTCCCAATTTTCTCAATTTTTTTTCTAACGCCTTTAATTTTCGGAAAAATTCACCATAGTCTCCTTTGCGCGGCTCGATCCGAAAAAAAAATGACAGTATATATATCACAAATATACATCTCATCAAGTAATGAGGCATCCCGAAGGGAAAAAAGTGTAAAAGTACTGTATTTAATCCGAGATATGTACCTTATATTTTATTAGCAAGCATATACGGCTAATATAGCGCAAAAGCGAGCTCCAAATGCGAAGCAAACGCGATCCGCACCTACTAATTACTCAACAAACAACATGAGAATCATGCATATAGACAATAATCTCAATATACAACATATAGTAACATAATAACTATATATGTCAACATAGCAAATGCAACATATTCAAACATCAACCAACTAGCATTCATAACCAATAGATATTCATTCATATTTTCATTAATATTCATGAATTGGTTTTCAATTTAATCACATTTGATTCATTAACAGTGGATGTTCTTATTAACATATATTTTCAATTAGTTTATATTCACTAATTCATATTCAAGTTGGTTCACTTCTAATTCAAATTCAATTCTATTCAAATTTATTTACTTCTAATTTGAATTTCAATTACTTTAGCTTTCAATTTCATTACTTCACTTTCATTAATACTTAATGAATTATATTTACAATCAACTAACATCATATAACAATCAGTGTATATTAATTGCAACCAAATTCCTTTACTTATCAATTGGTTTAATTAATTGATTTTCATTCAACTATTCAACTTTCAATAACATTAGATTTTAATGAATTTCACTTACATTCATTGTTCCATATCAACTTAATTCACATTCAATTGATTAACATTTAATCCATTAATTCAATTCAATTTCAAAGTTGAATTTCATTTACATAACTCAAGTTCACATCCACCACTTAACTTTATTAATTTACTTTGATACTAATATCAACTTCATTCCATATCACTTAAGTTATATTTCATTTAATAAACATCACTTGTTTTTCATAACCTAAATTCATTTTTATTTACAACTCATATTCATAAATATATTCATATAGTTTCACTTCTTATATATATAAGTTTATTCACAATTGTAAATCACTTTAATTATAATTCAATTCTTATAATTCTTTTTACCTATACAATTGTTCTTTAATTTAGATTATTCAAACAACTAAACAATCAACTTATATACACTTTAATAATTCTGAAAAATTATTTCTTTATATATAAAAAATATAATCAAGGTAAAATTATTTCATTTACCCAATTTAAAACAATATCGTGTCGAATTGTTCTATAAAAGTGTTTAGAGATTCCTATCAACAACGTTAATTACTCGTATTAACCAGAATCTATATACCACTCAACAAACCAATCATCACAATATAAAACAATTTTATATATTCACTATCAAATACGCTCTCATAGCTATTATTACACTCAAATTCATTCTAGAGTACTGCTGACTCTATCTCTAATGAATAATACCCAACAGAACCATGGTTGTCGCTTAACCATAAGCTCTGATACCACATTGTCAGGACACGATTCTTCGTCTTCCGAAAATTCGACATCGACACTCACTTTATCGACTGCCGAGGAATCGAACGACGGAAAACCGAACACTGAGGGTTTTTTTTAAAAGAAGAATTTAGGAAAAGAAAAAGAAGAGAAGATTTAGAAGAAAGAAGAAGAAAATAGATAATAGAGGGAAGAGAAAACATAAGATAGAAAATTTAGATAGGGAAAAGAGGATAGAAAATTAGAAAATAGAATAGAAAAGAGAAAATAGAACAGAATTTTAAAATAGAAGAAAAAGAAGAAAAAGAGAATAGAGGAAAAAGAAAAACAGAAGAAAATAGGACGGAACAGAAACAACAGAACAACATCAGAATCTCACAATTCGCAGCGGAACAACATATAATAATAAATGAATAATCTTTAAACAAAGAACTATATCAGTTATTACATTACATCACATTTCATTACATCATATCATCAGAGTGTACAACAACAACCAATAGTGCAGCGGAAAAAGAAATACTATATAGGTAATATGCCATGCCATCCAGCTTGCCTCCAGCAACTCCAGAATATCCAGAATATCCTGATAAACCTTACTCTTGACTGCCCGTGTGGAAATTGGTGGGCACCCAGAGTTTAGGAAGGAAAACAATAAACTCCAAGTCAGTCATGTGACTGGTGTGAGAACTCAAAACAGTTTATTTATCTTTAAAATCAAAATAGAGAGATATTTTTATTTCAATTCGCAATGCTTTTAAAAATGAGACCACCATAAGGCCTCCCGCACACACACACAATGCAAACGCAGAATCGGAGGAGATTTCTCCTTATGATAGCCAAAGATGCTTGATACGTATTAAAATCAAATCAATTTTGATATTATTATTAGTGCATAGTGTAGAAGAAATTCATTTCGAAAGTAGAATATAAATCTTAGCCAGCATAGGTACCATTATATTATGCCTACTAATAGCTACCATATTAGATGGCAGGTTCTACAACTAAAACCGTACAAGTCACGTATTGTTTCTTTGGATTTCCAACAAATGGTTAGGCCAAGGAACTTCCCATTGCCACATGAGAATGCCTCTGGAAAGACATCCCCGAGAACCAAACCGGAACTCTGCCAACACAAGGCCGGGTTACCCCTAACTGGGTAACTACTGACACGAGCACGCCATTCCCCGATCGTAAACGACCTTTCTCACGGGATCCCGATAGCCAACAACCACAAAGTAATAAATTCGTAGTAACCACATAGGTTAAATATCTGGGCTCCATACCATGATACCACCTCTATCCAGAAGGAAATGTACATACCCTAAAGGGTGCTACCCCTCATAACCTTGCTGCATCTTTCCTGTTTTGACCATTTCCGGGGTGTGAGGTTCGACGAAGTCACGTCCACAAAAACATACTTTATACAAAAGCCATGCTTTGGGTCAACAAATGATCAACACAATGATCACCAAGATAGACGATCAAATAAACGATCCTATCACAATAATCAACACAATGATCATTTCAGCATCACTCAGCATGTCACATTACCAAATTGGGAATATATCGCTGATAACTTCAACTATATAACCTCTGAGCTCGTACGTCTCAGAGAAGGGTGTTAAGCTAAAAGAATAAATTCTCCGCCACCAACAGAAATATCTTTGAAAGAAATCGGCTTTATATCTCAACTTGTAATGTCAGACATACAATCCATACAAGTCTGTTCCGGGCTCGAACAAAACCGAAGGCACTTACAAAGAAGTCCTTGCAATCCGGATATTCACAATCCTGATCGGATTCACCATCACATATGGAGAACTCTATACCGGAGCAACTCGGTGCAGAGTAAATCGACAGGTCATCCTATCGCTCTCGCAAATACCGGGTCTTCAACACCGATCTTCAATGCAATTATAACGATGTATCACATATTCGGAATGGGTTATACGACCCCAGGGTCCTTTCCCGGTTAACCCGAATAGTGAGCGCTTATTCAAAAATAAGTGTAGCATTCACATTCAAACAAATCACATCAATTACCCATTCAAAGGGAAATATTGATAGTCGATTATTGAACTATCAATGGATATGCACACATCACCAGTTTCCAAATAATTTTCCAAATTATTTATTTTCCAAAATACCTTCACTAGATATATAATTTCATACTTCAAAAATAAATCAATATTTATTTTTAAACCAATTCCACTTTCTTTTATAAATTCCTTAGTGAATTTACATTTCAAAATATCCATGCATGTGATTTCAATAATTCATTTCAATTTATCTTCAAAAAAGATAAATTCTCTATATTCACTTCATATTCGAAAACATTTCCATACTTATTTATTCATAAGTAATTCACAAATCTTTTTATTTTCAATCTTGGAAAATATTCAATATACTTAAATCGAATTAAGTATATAATTCATTCTTTAAGGAAATCACTCTCTTAAACATATTTATTTGGGCCAAAACGAATGTTACGTAAAACATTGTTACGACAACCCAAAATCACTAGTATAGGGATTCGAAATTAAAATAGATATATAAATCACAATACTATACAAAACATTTCCTTTCGGAAATCATTTACTATAACAACAGTGTTATAGTCCATCATCTCCTTCTATTTCTCGAAAACGTTTATTTCAACAATAAATGTTGAAATCTATGGTTTCGAATCTCAACACATTTTAAAACATCGTTAGATCGTTTTAATTCAATTTCAATATCACATTCAAAACAATTTCTTTAACATCTTATTCACTATTCAAAAACGTGAATATACTACATTAACAAATTTCATCCTTTTATTCATTTTAATTCAAAGGATTGTTCACTATTCAAAAATGTGAATATAACTCCATTTATAGGTTTCAATAAATTTTCTTGTCAAAATAAGTCGTTTGCGAATTTATAAAACAACGTTTATAAATTCCATTTCTATTTATTTATAAAAACTTCCTTTTTATAAATTCTTTTATTAACCTATTCCAGTTTATAACTCAATTATAAACTAAAAGTTCATATTATAAGTCAAATGCTTATAAAACGATTATTTTACAAAATTGTTCTTTTAAAGACTTTCCAATTTATAAACCTTATAACTTATAAGATTCATTTATTTAACCAAATCTATTACTTCAATATAACTTCACAAATTTATAAATCTTACTATTTATAAATTTCATTTATAACTTCACCGTTTATAATCCTATAAATTTCATTCTTTAATGAAATTCATTTTCACTTCATTCAAACACTTATAAAAACTCGTTTTATAATTTCAATATCTCAATTTATAAATATCCATTTATAAATCTCTTATATAAATCAATTTATATTATTCTTTTTAAACGTCTTTAAATTCCTTTAAAAACTTCTTCCTTTTGATTCATAAAATAATTAAATCTTATAAATCCTATATTTCAACTTTTCATAATAAATTCAAAAATTCTGATTTAACTATTTTATAAAATCATTAGCATCATATTCTCAAAAATCAGTTTTTAACTATTTTTCTCAAAAATCATAATTTTTATAACTTTAAAAATTATAACGTTTATTTATTTAAAATGAATCAATTCCAAAAATATTTTATAAATGTATACTTTCAAAAAATCACTTTGAAATCATTTTAAAATTCCAAATTTGGTCCAATGATGCTACACACCAAATAGTCAATCACGACTATAACGATATCATATATCAATATGAAAATCCATCAAATATCAAAATATCTGAAATCAAATAAAAACTGTTGAGGAATTCAGTTGGATCCCTCCAACCTGTTTTCCTGCATCCACAAACATTAGCACAATACCAATTTCGCTCCAGTACGAAATTATCGCGGTATATGTTCTTATTAAATATTATCCGCTTAATAACGGCGTAATAGGGTCTCATCCGCTAAACAAAAAATGCGGGAAATCAATCAACTGCAATATATACATATGCCAATATATATATATATTGATATTATATATAATACCAATTTCACTGTTTATGAAATATTCGCGGTATATGTTTTTATTAAATAACATCCGCTTACTAACGGCGTATAATGTCTATTTTAACAATCAATAGATAACAATCATCATTCAAACATGCATTCAAATATTTTAAATCTAACTATTTAAAATAAAATCGAAACTGATTCGATTGAGTGAGAAGTTCTCACCTTGATTTCAATTCCGTTTTAGCGATTTATTTCGAATAAAATTAAACGGACGTTTAATTTTACCCAAAATTCTCACTAACTCCAAACGACTCCAAACCAACTCCATCGCGTAGTGCTCGTCCATACGATTCCAACGCAACTGGTTTCGCGCGTTTTCGACCTCGTATGAAAAAGTTATTGATTTTTGAAGTTACACAAATTTTTTATACTTAAAATTTACAACATTTAATAAATTTTAAAACCTACACTAGCCCACTGCCGTTCGATCCATTGCCTCCCAACATCAAGACCGTAGAACGCACCAAAACTTCATCTTCCCCCACGCGATCCATCCCCAGTATTTTTTTACGCAACCAAACCCATCACTTATGCAATTAGGGTTAAATCTTGCTCTCTCATCGTCGACTTTGAAGTCGATCAGAAGATGCCGTTCAGAAGCTCTCACCTCCCCCTACCTTCGGCTAGAAGGCGGCTGCACTCGGCACCACCATGGCATGGGAAAACGTGAACAAAGTATGGTCTTTGAACTCGATTTGCCGATGATCCAACGCCTCAAATCCGATCGTGACCGTTGAATACGTAGTTCGCAACGTGCTCTACAAGATTGATGTTGATAACTTTTCGAAATAATCAATAGATTTTGAGGAATTGAAGGGAGAAACTAGGACATTTTCGGCCATTGATGGCTTTGCTGGCGGCTAGGGTTTATTTTCTTTTTATTTTTTATTTTTTTCAAGTGGGGGGCTATTTATAGAGAAAACCGAAACACTATTCATCCCGGAAATTCCGAACTCCGATTTACGCGCCGAAACTGACGTACCTAGGGTTTATCCCGCGTTTCGGACACAATGGAACAGGTTTCGGAAGCTAATTCGGACATCTGTGCGAGTTATGGCTGTAAACGCTCAATTTGAATTAAACCGATTTAAGTCGATTTTTAGGCGTTTTAATTCGTACCGGACAAACGGTAAATCCAATTGACTTGAAATTTGAAACCTTACAATAATATCACATTACGGATCCGATGAAACTGGTTTCGTCGAAATCCGAGACTTTTTGAAAAATGGCTATTTTCACTCGCCAAATTTAAATTAAAAATAAATCGATGCGTTTCGAGCTGCCACGCTCAAACGATAGCTCCGATTGACACGAAATTTGAAATCCGGTAATAACTAACTATTACGGATCCAATGGAACTGGTTTCGTTCAATTCTAAGACTGTTCAAAAATTGACTATTTTTACTAGTCGATTTTAATATTAAAATATTCAATTTTCACAAATTAACTTTTAATTCGATTTTAAAAGTTCTAAAATATCGTTCTAACTCCCATATGATAAAATAAAATTTTACAAATCATTTTCAATCATATTTAACCCAATTTTCAATTATTTCCATAATTTAACGTATTAAATTATCGATTTAATAATCCAATTAAATCCAATAATTCAAATAAAAATTTATTTGACTTATAAATTTCTCTTATTAATATTTAAAATTAATTAAATATTAAAATTTTAATTAACAAAAATTCTGGGTCGTTACATATGGTGAGGATATGAGCTTTAAAAAGTAGGGTATGTTATTATTTTGTTTTAAAATATCCGACATTACATACCCAAAATTCTCAAACGTCAATCGAAGCTGGCCGACTAGCGTTCTATACTAAATACCTCTATTCTGAACTCAATGGAACTATTTTCGAGACCTAATTCCAAAGTATATGGAAGTTGGCTTTTTAAATCAAATTATATTTAAAATCAACCACTACACGTTTCGAGCTCGCACGACCACACCTTATATCCAATCGTTATGAAACGCAATGACGTTTAACAATTTATTGTTCCAGATCTAATGCCGTTAGTTTTTTCAAAATCCGAGACAGTGTCCTAAAATGGTTATTTAACATATTTAAATATGTTTTATATTTTTGATCCAATTATCGATATTTATCTGATCTACTTATTTTTGTAAATAAAATTACAAATTGAATTCATCAATATAACTTATTAAGAAAAAGGAGTTAAATAAAGTTATTTAATCTGATTAATTAATATTTAATTCAAAATTCAAATATTTAAATGGTCAACATATTTGAACTTAACTTATGAAATTCCAAAATCTAATTATTTTAAATATTTAAAATTAATTAAACATATAAAATTAACTGATCAAAATTTTAGGTTGTTCTATTTATGTATACTTTTAAAATCAAACTTGTTTAAAAAATTATTAGATAATTACTTTAAAAAAATTAGAATAGACAAAATTGAATTTCCTTACATATATTCACTGTCGATTGATAGATGAATATATATATATATATATATATATATATATATATCTGTGTATGTGTGTGTTTGTGTGTGTATACACATATAGAATCAACGCACATATAACATATATAGATTCTATCCATATTGACTATAATCAAAGTGGAGTTTCCATACTGTTGCTCGACAATATTCTCAATTCGAGGGAATTGTATAATGTTGACACATCAATATTTTCTGTTTGACCATAGTTAGATTAACCAATAGAAAACTGTCGCATGAGTCATTCCATAGTTGTCTAATAACTATTTATATGTAATCCTTTGTTGTCTCCAACATCCATGAGTAATGCACTGCATAACATTTGGAGAGCGTTACGTACTCTAGTCTCAATAGATGTGACGATATTCTATCTCGATCTATGCAGTTAAACCATTTACGGTTCTATAGCGGTGGGGTGCAAAAAGTTATATTGGGGATAAAGCGGGATACGGTGAAAAATAGCAGAGGTGCAAAAAGCTTCATTGGATATAAACATACACATTTGAAGTTGATTCATTCTCATTCTAGCATCATTTTATAGGAAAAGGAAATATTTTTAACCTTATACAAAAAAAACGCAGAATATCACGATTTGTGTAGACTAGATTTTGTGACTATAATATATTTCTAACTTATATTAAGCATTTATGCCTTAAAAGTAGGTATTTACCCTAACTTTGTTGATTTAATTTAAAAGATAACTAGTCAAATCAACCTATGTATATTAATGTTGCTAAAGCGATTCTAAAAGCCTTGATTTAGCAGATGTAACGGAAAATAGCGGGGCTTAAAGCGGATCTACGGTTTAGTAGCGCCAAATTGAAATAACGTAGTGGTTGAAGCTATGCGCAATAGCGGGGATCTTTTTGTAGCTTTAGCGGGTCTTTAACTACATAGACCACGATACATCTTGATTAGAAATATTTAAAAGGATATGTTTATTTTATTGTGATAAATTACTCGTGACTACAATACATGTAACTACTACCAAAAAACATATCATTTACGGATTTTCTATGAACTACGCTTTTAATTAAATTAATTAATTAATATAACACATATATAATAGAAAGAAAGCACTTTTTATTTCGAATAATATTGGCTATCGAGTTAGATATACGTAATAATTACATAGTTGCCCTTGGGCATACCCCTAACTCTATCGGTGAGGACTTATCAAAGTGGTATTGGAGAGATGAACATGTCCGAATCAAGGTGGATCCAACAGTGGAAAGCCACAAAGCCTACATGAAGGCTTTTGGGTATTATAACTAATTTTAATTTATTGATGATATGGTGCATAATTGTGGGCATGCATAATTAAGTGGTTTGGACGATAGTTAAGTTTTATTTTAGGGACGAGGACATTTATTTCCATGGTGGTATTGGAGATTGCTTAGAGCTCGAGGTTATAGGTGGAGTTTGGTTGACATTTGCTAAATATAGTATTAAGGTGGACATTGTTGGAGTTGGTGATACAATATTTCTAAAGTCGAAGTAGAAAGGCATAGTGTGAAGATGTAGAGAACGAAGCAGATAAGAGACAAAGGGAGAAGATGGACAAAAGTCTATAGCGCTAGCTACAGACTTTAGCAGACTAGTAGAATCTACCAATCAACTAAAACTCCTTCCAATTGACTGGAGGACCAACTGGTTGACCGAATTTTATGTCGTTTTGGACTAAAGGAGAGCGTTGATTTTTAGTCAACTGGGAATCCATACTAGTCAAGTAGCACCAATTAATTGGTGGAATTTCCAATCGTTGGATCACCTTTTGTTGGAGCAACTAGGCCCAAATTTTTAGGGACAGATTCATTTGTTTAGGATGTTTTGAAGTTATAATCATAGATCTCGGCATATCTTTGATCCAATGATTGGGATTATATTAGACTACAGTAAATAAACCTGTATATAGTTCATTGTAATGTGTAAGGAGAGGGCTTACCGTATTAGTGCTCTAGGGATAGAGATTTCTTCTCAACTTCTAGGGGTTTCTTTATAACCTTTTGGTGGAAAAAGTAAAGTTTTGTTTAAAGGAAATTGATTGACTATTGTTATTTTTCACTTGCTATCTCTTCTAAAATCTAGTTATGTAAGGATCCTTGTGACAACTCTAACATGAAACTCAAGCCAACATTTTATATTCAATAAAACCTATCACAAGAACAAAATGACGTACCTCTTTTTTCTCTCAAGAAAAATGTCAAAGAACTAACGTTGTGAACTACATTACATGTGAAATCAAAATAAAATTGTAAAAAGTATTCAAATGTCAAATTATCTAGTATTCAAGCTTCATTGGTAAAATTCAATAACTGGCGGTGAAACCAACTAGTGTAGCTGTGTAATTTATCCATCTTGGTGCGTTGATGTGAAACATCATTGTTATACTACTTACAACCTTGTTACCTACTTTTCATATTCATTATTTTGATCAAACCTATTGTAGCCATGCCACTTTCATCCTTGTATTCTTTAAATCATTTTTATAACTACTACTTAAAACCTTGTTACCTGCTGTGCATATTCATTCCTTCGAATGACCTTTTGACAAGCATGTCACTTTTATCATTGTATTCTATTTTTAGTAAAGAATGAAGATAAGATCCACCAAAGGAATATTTTGTAATATTTTGTAACATCTCCTATCTTGAGGCTAAATGATAAGTGCTACAGATGTTGTAGTCTTATGTAGTATTAACTTCTGGTGACAAAACACATTAAATGTTAATGGTATCCATAATATCAGAGTCATAAGAATATGAAATAAAATAATCACAGATTATAACAAATTCTCTAATTACATTTCAAAATAATATTTCATATAAATTACATGATCCCATAATCGTTTTCCAGGTTTCGACCAAATATATTTTTACAAAATACACCAAGAGCGACATATGAAGATGTCCGCTTGGATGACCAGAGACAAAATAGACGAAAACTATCATAATACATCACAGCGGGAATAAAGAACGTAACAACTCCTAAATAGCTAACATCAGCCTCCTACTCATCTCCGGATGCGTTATTCGTCCACTTACTAAACCTATAAACACATCAACTCTCAATCTACTTAAATTAATTTTCAGCACCCGAGAGTTTAAGGGGAAAATATAAACTTCGAGTAAGACATAAAGTCTGGTGTGAATAATACTATACATCTCGGTTATCTGATATTAAGTGAGACTACACCTCTTAGTAGAATGGTTTCCCCTCACTAATATCCCTTTTCAAAACATATCTTTTGCAAATCAAAATCCTGCAATCAAACTGATTAAAGCAGTAAAAGCAACATCATATATGCATATAAATCAAGTAATAAATGGACCATCTGTCCGGAAAAAATGTAGTTTTGTTTGGCTAACTACTGAACTTTGGGCGACTCGGGCCTACTAGACGAAATAACGGATAATCTAACACCTGTTAGACCTTCTATCCATAACTTACTTCTCCAAGGGTTACCCGATCCTAATGGTTTTGTGGGCTCACCAATAACCTATCCTTCTTCTCTGTATATATATTACTTTCTATGTGTAACCATCATTAAGTATTACCTGTGACAAAGCCCTACACAATGGAATTTTAGACTAAATTAGTTAGGGACCAAAGCTAATGAGTAGGACGCGACCCTACACCAGTCTCATCTGGTCTTCTAATTCTGAGTCATTTTCTTAGGGTTAACTGCCTTTTAAATTTTCCTTGGAAAACTTTCAAATTGATTTAACCCTTTAAATCAAACTTAAACAAGGAAAACATACTATTGCTTTACTTAAAACTCTTTGCCATGTTATACACACACACACACACTTTACTTGAAACATTGTTAATGAAAACCTTTCAAAACCTTTAAACAATCCCTTTCAAAACCTCTAAAAGTACTCCTTTCGAAACCATTAAAAGTACCACTTTCGATACAAGTAAACTACTTTACTTTATAACCATAGGCCGAAAGGCCGAAACATACCTTTTGAAACCATTTACTATAGTCCTTTCAAAAACATTGAAAACCTCTCTTTTGAAAGCTTTATAGACCATATACATCCTCTTTTAAAATACTTTAAACATGCCTTTTGAAAAGATTGGAAACCTTCCATTTAAACACTAAGGTAAACCTTTCGAAAACATAAGGGAATCACCCCTTCGAAACCTTTATCATATACCTTTTAAAAATACTGGGGAACTTCCTCTTTGAAAACTTTATTAGTTACCTTTCGAAAGCATTGAAGTACACTACATAAAACAAATCTTTCAAAAGCATTGGGTTCATGTTAAAATATATGGAATAATATTTCGAAACCATCTAAAACCATTCCTTTCGAAACCTTTATGTTTAAATTTTTAAATATATAACAGGTCTTAAAACAATTAAGTCGAAAAAAACTCTTTTGAAAGCAATTTCCTCAGTAAAAGAAGTGGATGGTGTCGAAACCCATATCTTCGAAAGCATTGAAGAAGCGGCTTTTTACTTAAAAACAAAAGCACCATTTCAAAACCAATCTGAGTCGAAAGGTAAGAGGCGGCATCAAAGGTTTCGATCCCTTCAAAAGCATTTACTTAAAACAAAAGCGCAATCTCTTTTGAAACCTTTCTTTAAACATTTTACTAAGTTGAAAGCCATCTTATTTGAAACCATTCTTTTTGAAAGCAAAGCAAGTGCATTTCCTTTTAAAAGAAAAACAAGGTCTCGACCCCTTTCGAAAGCCCAATTTCAACCCTATACCTTTCAGCTATCTCCAGTCCACTGCGTACTAAGTCTATATTGGTTTTGAACTGGTTGGAAGCTGAGGTATGAAGTCAAAAGGTACCTGCCGAAAGTAGAAAAACAGTAATACCTTATAAAAACTGATTTTTAACTTTAAAAGGTAATTTCTTTTCAACTTACCTGCTTTGTTCTTCAACATGTGATTTGTTGCTAATTTCTTTTTCAAGATATTTTAAAAAAGTGTTGAATTTCAGAAATAACAATTTAAAACATTTGCAAATTGCCTATTCTATTTTTATAAACATATAAAACATTTAAGTCTCATACCTTAAATAATTTTATGTACTTATTAAAACAATTAGGAAAATTCTACAAAAAATTCCATTAAATCGCTTTTAATATGTTTTCCAACATATATAAATTTATGACCCAAAGCTAATATAAATTAGCAGAATTAATTTTTAACCCAATTAACCATTTTCTTCAGTAGAATATTAATAATAAATCTACATTAATTCATAAAATTATGAAACTTAAACCCATCTCTAAATTAATATTT
The DNA here is from genome assembly GCA_030765085.1 of Allium cepa. Classification (NCBI taxonomy): domain Eukaryota; kingdom Viridiplantae; phylum Streptophyta; class Magnoliopsida; order Asparagales; family Amaryllidaceae; genus Allium; species Allium cepa. The sequence goes on from CM060931.1 coordinate 614,577,508, forward strand.
TTGACTATATCTAAAAATTGCAAGGCATTTTGATGTCATTTGATAGGTTTTTCAAATCAAAACTTGTCATAAAATCAGCATAAATAAGAATAATTCATCAACAAGCATATATATATATATATCTAATATTTAAAACATGGCAATATATTCTGCAAAAATATTCGGATCTAATCTAGAAACCGAAAAAATTAAAAATATAAGATGTAACATATTATTCGCCATTAGCTTTGTTGTTAAGGATTTGAGATTTGGTCTTGAATGAATTTGATTGAGCTTCCTCTTCATTCTTTCTTATCTTCCTCTTGCTTCTTCTTAATGGTGGCTGGCCTCTATAGTTTTTATTATTATGAACGTGTAGAATGAATGTTCATGAAGGTTTAGGGTATAAGAGTATTATTTATTCCTATTTTCCCCTTTTATATCTCCCTTATTTTAATTCCCTTATGTCATTAGTTTAAATTGGTATGGTTACCCTTTATTATAAAAATATCAATCCCTTAACCATTTACATTATTTAATTTAATTAAATTAATTAAATTTTTTAAATAGTGTTAACTAAAATTAGGATCGTCACATATTTCTATCATACCATAAACATTTAGGCATGAAAATTTAAATTATTATTCACCAGCAAATGTGAATAAAAAAACTAACAAAATATATTTTGTTAAAATTGCAATTTCCAAGTTGCATTCATATATGTAGTAAAGAAAAACTACATAAATAGAGAAAACATACAGCAATAATCGCAGTTTTAAAGAAATAAAAAACGGATGCTCTTAAATACTCTATGTGATAACCCGGATTTTTGAAAAACTATTAATTGGATAATTAATTGATTTTAAACTATTGGGATACTGATTTTTATTTGGATTAAACAGATAAAATTGATAATTAAAGATGTCTTGATGTATATAAGTGAATTTGAAACTATAATAGTTGAATTAAAATAACGAATCTAATAGTAAATCATTAAATATATATAAATTTGTGTAAACTCTATTATTTTTGAAAATTTTAAAATGTGTCCGTATACATATATACAAGTGTATGTATATATATAAATGGTGATTAGAAAGCTGTTGGTTGAGTTTAACATGATAATTTGCAAATGCTATTTAAAAGGTGAACTCTATATTTTCAAAACATAAGGAAGAAATGTATTTATGGATATATATATATATATAAATATAAAGCACTAATGATAAATTAAGTTAAATTATAAACATAAATAAATAAAGACATAATTCATATATTAATAAAAGAAAGCATAAGTAAAATAAAATAAAGGTTAAACATTTATAAGCTAAATAATTCATGTATTGACATTTGTAGCTTAAGTTCTATTCAAATTTTACAAGTGGCCTAAAAAAATTTCAATTAAATTATAAATAAAATGTGTAGAGAAACCTGGCCATTTGATTTTAATTCTAAGTTTTTACAATCCTCAATTCTTTCTTCTTTTTATCTTCCAAACTAAAAACCAAAACTGATAATAAAATCAAGCAACAGTTTCCAAATTCGAACCAGAGCTTAAGTACAAGATCAAGCAAGGAATGCAACTCAACATCAAGTACATATCAAAGTCAGTTGCTGCTTTAAAGAAGAAGAAAAAAAGTTTCCAGTTCAAGTCAAGAACAGTTTTCAATCTTCAAAACAGTGGTCTTTGTTCCAAGTTATAGGTGAGTTAACATGGAAAATCTGATAAATTTTGGACCAATATGCAATGATCTTATAAGAATGATCTGAATTATGATGCGCATGATGTTTTAAATGGTTTTAAGTATATACATGTGCGTGTTAGCAATTATACATGACTGGAATATGAAAAGTAACTCGCTGTTCAAACTAAAAACAGAGGGTAAACATCACCATCTACCATACTAATCTCTGATTTATCTTGATGCTGGAGATAAGATTTTGAGTAACGCTGTAGGTACGAGAATATGGATAGATTAAAGTTCTTGGATATATATAAAATTTTAAATTATTAGTGAATGTCTAAGCTATGTATATAACATGTACTGTTGAGAAACAGGATCTAGAATTTATGATATAAATTCATATCTCTTCATATAAATGATTGTAAATTTTGATTTTTAAAGATAAATTGTTAGTAATAACTAAATTAGATCTATAAAAATATTTTTTAGGATTAACTGGTAAGTAAAGTTGCAGAAAGCAAGAAAACACAGTGAAGTTTATTTCTAGACAAAAATCAAATATTAAAATTTCTAATTTTGATCGTAGGGTTGAATTCGATCATAGAAAACATGATTTTTGGTAAAAATCCCATTATTTTTATGTTCGTGGTTGTAGAGAAATCGAGAAATTACCGGAATTGGGTTTATCATCAAATTCCGACAAACGAATTGATCCGTGATCTTGTGATTATGGCCAAAGGAAGTTTGTAGGCCGGGGGTTAAGAGAAAAATGGTATCTCATTTTTCTGAGCATCGTGGTTGATGGTGCGACTTAATTTAGGGTTTAAGGACGTTGGATTTCGTCTTCGTTCTCGAATCAATGGCTCCATCTACGGTATTTTTGATTTAATCGTGAGTAGGGGATTAGGAGTATGGGCAAGTGACGAAGTTGAGAGCGTGCAGGCGAAGTCTCAGATGAACATGGACGGTGATACGGTGGTGATTTGTTAATTGGGTTTGGTGTTCCAGTGGGATCGAGTGTCTGAAATTCGAGTTTTTGGCGAAGTCACGATACAAGATGATCGAGTGGATTGTCGAGGGTGTCGATGACTTGCGGGTGATCTCGGCGACGTCCAGTGGTGACCAGAGTAGCCGTGCATGTGTACGCATGCACAATCATGGCTGGGTTGATGTTTGTTTTTGGGGAAGACGATGTCTTCTTGGGCCTGGTTCGTGTAGAATTGAATGTTTCCTCGAAGTAGAGGTATGCACGAGATTTCACGGGGTAGTCTCAGAAATTTTATGGGTTGGCTTCGGGTTTGTGTGTATTGTAAGGATCAAGTATTATAAGCTTATCAAAATAGGTAAGTTTCAAAGTATATGTAAACCAAGTTTTTAACAAGGTATTAGCAAATTTTGAAACAAATTTCCAAACTTAAAATGTTTTCAAATTGTTGTATTAAATTAATAGATTAAATCCTATATGTTTTAAGGTGAACTAAATTGTAATTGAAAGTACAAATTATTTAATGTTTTAAAATGGTTAATTGAATTATTTGTTAAAGGTTAATGAATTTGTAAAATCAATTTTAAAGATTGATTTATTAATATGAATAATTAATTAAGCTATTAATTAAAAGATGATTAATTAAGGTCTAATCACTTAATGTAATTAATTAATGATAATTACTATAATTTAAAGATAATTGCTTAATGTCATTAATTAACGTGGATAATTAATGATTTATTACTAAAGGTGATTTATTAAACGATGATTACTTAATGTAAGTAATTAAAAGATTAATTAATTTAATTAATAATTAAAGATTAAATTAATAATCAAAGGTTAATTAATTAAGGATAATTAACAATGGGATAATTACTTGACAAAAGTAATTAAAGATTGATTACTTGAGGAAAGAAATTAAAGATTAATTACTTAGTGTAATTAATTAAGGATTATTTAATTAAAAGAATTAACTAAGGATTAGTTAATTAATGAGTATGATTAATTAAAGAATAATTAATCAATAGTGATTATAAGATAATTAATTTGAGTAATTAATTAAGGATCAATGTAAGTAATATGGTGGGTAAGGGTAAATTAATTTGGGTAATTAATTAAGAGTTAATTATTATTAAAGGATAATTAGTCAAGGGTGATTAATTATAATGGGTTAATTAAAAGAAGTTAATTAATTGGTTTGTAATCAATTAATGTTAAGTAAAGGTAATCTTAGTGATTAGAGATTTGTAATTAATTTGATTAGAGATAAATTAAATTAATTTTGAAGTGATCAACCTTGCTTATGAATGATTGGTTGATATTTCTGATAAGAAATGTTTGTGATATGATATGTTTGTCTTGTATAGCGATTGTGTGGTTATCTGTCGTTGATGAATTGCTGTATTAAATATTAAAGGTTGAATTGTGTTTCACTTAAATAATGGGGGTTAAGATGGAAATTGAGTTCGAAGAGACCGGAGTCGGGCATTAGTAAATACCCGAAACCACTTCGATTTGTAATCTATAATGATTCTGTATAGATTTGGTCTGTGAAATAAATAGACTGGAATGGAATGCCTTAAGTGAACTGGACCATTTAATCTAAGTATGATACCTAGAAATTAATGGGTGTAATAAGCGTTGTCTATACCAAATCCGTGAATTTGTAAAATTGTTACGAGTTACCTCGGGTTTTAAATATGTTATTGTTTTGGTGCATTTCATGTTAGATGGGTTTACTCACGCTGGTTTCCAGCCTGACCCGGGTGTTACTATGATGTAATGCTCGGGTCAGACCGAGTATTACAGAGTTTCAGGTAAGGACGTTCTGGAGCTCAGGAGGCGAGCTGGATGGCAGGAACGTATGGAGAGTATTTCGCTATGATATTGTTATTTATCTGGGACAGGCTATTTTAACTGTCCAGTTTATTTGAAATGTTGTAACTCTGATGTAATAAAATGTAATTGACTGATACAGTTTTTTCTTTGTGTAAAGTATTAGTTGATATTATATTTTATCCGCTGCGAATGTGAGATTCTGAGTTTGGTTTTCTGTTACTTCTTCTTCTTCTCTTTCTTCTTTCCTTAACTATCTGGAATTTTCGCGATCGAAATTTCCGAGTCGTTACACTCTAACTTCCATTTCAAATCAATATGTTAAAAAATTAATATCAAAAGTAAGCAATCTCTTACGACCCATTTTGATGGACTTAAATAAGTTATGTTTTGGCCTTTTGAAAGCCAAAATGAATTGGTTTTGGCTTTTATAAAGGAAAAAGTAGCTTATTTAAGTCCATTCAAATGAGTCGTTAAAGGTTACTAAAAATTTAAGGAAAACAAAATAAAGTGAAACTAATATGGATCAAACATCGAGGAGTTGATAAAATTCACCATAATATGGTGAAAAAGACCTCAACAGTATTAGCAAACTAATTAATCAAATAATGAAATGAGTAACATTCATTTGGTGAAAAAAGAGCAGGATATAAATCGAGCTTAGAATAGAAAAGCACTCAAAATTTTGTAAATATATGGAACATATTATATTAATTATCAAGAAATGTAGAATGTTATTTTGTTTAATCATGGCTAAATATTCCAACCAAAAGAAGGGAAAACACAGTGTCCTATAAGTATATTTGCAAAGTATGTTTAGGAAAAATATTTAACAACTTGTTAGTGGCCTTTGTATTTAACTAATGCAAGTAGAAAGGGAAAAAACATTCGATAAACTCCCATTTGGATGATATGTCGTACCTTCATTTTCTTTCCTTTAATGTCGACATTCCATTCAATGATTGAAAATGCTCGGCAACTATGCCTGCTAAAATTCATTCAAAATCTCTAGAAATCTTGAGTAAATATATGAAATGTAAATTATCTTCTGATTATAGTAGGGATTAAGCAAAGAAACACAATGTTTCACAAATTTTCAAAAATATAACATGTAAGGATGGAATATTTTCAAGTAACCAAAACCAACAAAAACCTTACATATTGCTTCATCAAATTCAGACGGATATTAATAATCCTAGAGAAAACACCAAATCTAAAAATATTTGACAAACAATAATTAGAAAACACTTCTCTATATGTTGCCACAATTGAATTATCAAAAATGATAATATTTTTCTGTGATTGTGGTCAGGCCAAGCTCCCCGTCTCCAGCACATGGTATACGCATATGAGTTAACACATACTTATTGTAATAAAAGGAATCCATAATGCTATGCATCCAACAACTCATATTATACACCACGTCTCCATCAAATTTAGTGACCTAAGGCTATTCCAATTCCAAATCATCATTCATATTTCCACATGCGAGACAACCATAATAAATATATATATTATTGCTCTAAATCAATAAAAGTATTTTGCTAGATGTTTAAATGGAAAATTCATGTGCGTAACAATTAATGTCCACTAAGTAGTAAGGGATTTGGTAAACAACTATAAGATGAAGAAATCAATATTGGGTGGAGAGGGAAAAAACACTGCCTGAAAATTGGATGTCTAGCACGTTCGATTTGGTTAGGGCGGGTGAAGGGCAACCAACCGCAAGTTGGAGGCTGTGTAGTTAATGCCCCACTATTACCCCGCTATAACCCCGCAATATTTCATAGCGGATTTCTACCGCTACAATTTTTCCATATAGCCCCAAAATATAACCTATCCGCTTTAATCCCCGCTATATCCCGTTATTCCTGTTATATTTTTCTATTTCCGCTATATCTTTTTTAATAAAATGAATTAAAAAATTACATTTATACATTATAAAAATTATGAAACTAATTTATTTTATTTATTTTTTAATATATTTTCAGAAATGAAAATACTCTAATATTCTACTAAATCCAATTATGTTATATAACAGTTTTACGTTTATTTAAAGTATATTCGCACATGTTTTTTGTTTAATATCATTTATGTACTAATTATAATTCAATTGAATGATAATTTTTCATTTAATTACCATTTATGTATTTGTAAAAACATTAAGTACGAGTTTTATATGCTATTTTAGAGTCATCCGCTATATCCCGCTATATCCTCGCTGTATCCCCGCGATGACTTTTTGCACCTCTACCGCTTTGAATCTGTCGAGCGCTTTAACTGCATAGTTGGAGGCAATGAACTAATTTAGAGAAGAATATATTTTCCAATCAATCGGGCCAAATAAATCATTCCCAGCATCTATGAACCTTTTCACAATCTTTGATTCAGTTTTAATTTGGGAAAAAAGAGGAAAAATTGCATCAAGAAACTAGGAAAATGGGGGAAAACCAAAATCCAGAGAGAACAAACTAAAGAAAAAATGACATTTAAGTTTTCAAATATAATTGACAAAACTAAATTGAATTTTATGGAGAAATCGGAGAGGGATTTAGAGCTGAATAAGCTTTACATAATATTAATAGCATAAAATAAATGCTTAATGTGATAATGGGTAACACCCTGAAAATTTAAGAGATAATTTGATAAAAGAATTAAATTTAAAATATAAAAAGGGCAAAAATAAAACTTTTACAAACATCCAAATTTGGCTACAAAAAATTACTTAGTTGCATTCATACACATTTTTTTGGACAATTTTCATATATAACACTTTGGAATCAGAGCTAGTATAGAGAAGATGAAAATGTTTCAAAATTTGAAAATGAAATAAATTAAAAAAAGCTAAACTTTCCTTAAGTAAACAACCCTACTGGTCGGCACCATAGGGTTCACCGGTCGATAGGTAGCGGTCGACCTGTTGATGTTAAAAATCGAAGATTTCTAGAGCGATGAACGGGTGGATAGAACGGAATATTTTTTCTAAGCCATGAAGTAATCGTTTGACATTCTGGATGAAACCTATTATTCTTTAGAATTAATCTAATGGTTAGAATTAATCAAATGGTTAGGACTAATCTAAAACCCTTATAAATACAAAGCTAACCTAAATCCTAATTCTTTAGAAATTATTAGTAAACTGAAACTCTATCCAAAATAATTAAAAATAAAATTAAAAAAACTTATGAAGGTCGGATCAAGGAAGGGGCAAGCAAACGAGGGTAGATTTCTGAGCGAAGGTTAGGAGCGAAGCTTGGATCCGAGGTAAGTGGGAATATTTTCATAAGACCGTTATTTGTAATTAATTTTAATTTACACTATCTGATCTAGAATGTTAGTAACTAAATTGTAAATCATATGGTTTAGAATTGAGGTTTGATAATAAATTAAATTTGTTCAAACCTGTTAAATAGAAATTAACCTAGATTAAACCCTTTTTTCAATCAAGTAGAAATCCTTATAACTGTTAACTTAACATGATATTTTGAGGTTAAAACTAAATACTGTATACACAAATTGATTAGTAATTGGATAAATATCCTTGGAGTTCACTAAAACTGTTAAACTTGAAACTGGAATTTCACTAATGTTCAAAAATGGTTAACAGTAAACAATAATTAATAAAAACGACTAACTAATCTAAACGCTAAAAAAAGTTACAAAACAAATGATCGAGAGTACTACCTGAGTGTTCGATAATAAGCAGTCGACCGCTTAGGATGTAGCGGTCGACCAGTAGGCATTATAAAGCACAGGTCGAACCTCGGCCTAAGGCACAGGTTTTAAATTATAGTTAATTGTTTATATATATATATATATATGGGTGTTAGGAGTAGTAGGAAAGCTGGTTCCCTAGAGATGACACAAGGACATTGCGGGGTTGGCTATGCTATTTACATAATGGAGGTCGATTATTCGACTGGGGACGATTCTATCGCAAATGGATCTCACAGGAGGTTCTACAATAGACGCACAGCACTGCCTAGTGGCCGATGAAGTGTGTGGGCCCAGCACAATAGAAGTTCCTTAGCATTCATGGATACTTAATGTGATGTGATGCTATGTTGTTGTTGGATCCCAACATATGCAATAATAGGCATAAATTACTATTGAGAGGTGGACACGGATGCAGATGATGATACACTTTGGCGAGTTAGCATTACGAGCTCCCCCACAACGTGTGGTAGGGGTACATGTAGTTATGAAGGCGGAAAATTTATTCCATGCGGAAATTGTAAGGAAACTTGTGTGAGATGGTTACACATAGTCATATTGTGTGAGATGTAGTCTTATACAAGAAAGTTGTAGGATGATCCTATGTTGGAGAAGCTCTAATAGCTATTAGCCGATCGTTGGTTATTAAGGTTCGATCCATAGTTCGTTTCTCGTAGAAGCCTGCACAAGTAGTTAGTGTAGGTGTGTATAATGTAAAAACCCTCAAGTAAAGCACCATAGTAATACACGGACACTTGTAGAAAACCCTAGGTTACATAAGGTAGAATTAAAGTCAACTGCACATGATCACCATATATTAAACATGTATCTATCCTTTAGATTTTTTTCTTACCCACCTTTTTTCCTTTGTTTTTCCTCCACCACACAAGGACAAAGCAATAGTAACAGGCTCGAGTTTAGTATGTGGAAAGGTGAGCTCACTACTGGAGTTGCTTATCATTTTATTTTACTCTCCATGTAACGTTTTTGGGTTAGAATTATTTTAGAAACCCTAATAGCTCATATTTCTTGGCACCGACGCGAGCCTTAAAGTCACCCTAGGCTTTGGATCAGTGTGTCAAGAGGTGCTGGTTTCCACATTTGTATCAGAGCACTAGGTTCAAAAATTCCTTAGAGATAAGGGCGTATTAGGAGAACATACATGAAAATATTTTGAAGAAAAAAGGTATTTCAAAATATTTCTCAAAAAGTTTTCAAAATGGGCTTTCATAGTGCGTGCATGTATATAGAACTTCTCCAAAGATTTTATATAAGCCTAATATCTATCTTATTCTTGCCTATACTATCTATGTAAAATTGCTAATAAATTCATAAATCATAGAAAGAAGATAAGGAATCACGTAGGTTCAGGCTCAGGCGATGCAACCAAGATTCCAGGCATGAATGTCCTAACCTGATTCCATCGGTATCTTCTAGCATGGGGACACGCCGAGCTTAATCCATTAGAGGACCACAAGGACAGTGCCAGGTGCGGTTCCTTCCCACCCACCTGTCATTGATTTTACTAAACTATGTAATGATTTTCAAGCCTTGGAGGAAAGTCGTACGTGGGACTAAATCATATGTAGATTCAAGGACATAGATCCATACTTGTAAGAGGATTTTTGGGTTAATTGGTCTTGGTGATGAGGTGAGGAGACATTTGGCTACTTGGCATTTAAAGGGTGGCCCTGAGTTGGTGGGAGGCAGTTGATGCTGAGGCTGTTGAAGGAGAGATCACTTGGGTGAAGTTTCGAACACGTTTTGAGATAAAGTTTCTTTCCAGAGCAGTGGAAGGAGAGCGGTTGGAGATGTTTATTCACCTGAAGTAAGGAGACATGTCAATAAAAGAGTATGTCAATCAATTCAATAGGTTGGATAGGTTTGGGATGGAGTTAATCAATACCCCACATAAATAGGCTTTGAAGTTTGCTAAAGGGCTGAACCGGCCCCTTCAAGGTTTATCTCTAAGTCATTTTCCCATAGGAGCTTCATATGAGGGTTAAGTGGAGATGGTCTTGCTAGAAGGAAGAGCCCAATAAGACTAAAGGAAAGGTGCTATAGCAGAATTAGAGCAAGGGAGGCATAGTGTCTAAGTGTGCAAGAAGGGACATTTCGCGAGGAAGTGCATGATAGATGGTTGAAGGTCAAGTGTTACTATTGCAATCAGTTTGGGCACAAGAGGTAGGAGTAGTCCAGCATCTCAGAAGACCTCTACCTAGGTGGTCCTAGCTTATGTACTGGATGCAGTACCTAGTTTTAGTATGCCACTAGTTGTAGATAAGGGGAAGAAGGTCATGATTGAAGGCGTGTTAACTCTATCTATTTTATTCATTCGTACTTTATTTGACATAGGGGCGTCACATTCTATCATTTCTAGATAACTTATAGATGAGTTACACTTAGACACTGGCATCGTTATGGACCATGTAGTTGTGTCAAACCATGTAGGAGGATCAGCTTATTTATCTATGGTATATAGGAATTTGAAATTATTCATTTTAGGGGTCGATTTCGATTGCCATGCTTTTATCTTAGGAATTTCTAGGTTTGGGTTGATATTGGGCATGGATTGGATGATGTGTATTGGGATATCCTAGATTGTGATAGGAAGGTTGTTAGGTTGACTACGTGCAGTGAATGTAGCTTGGAGGTTTATTGCGATCCCCGAATATCGGTTATGTTGAGCTACTTATATTCATTAGATCTATCACATGACGAGCTAGACTCGATATATGTGGTTAGAGACTACCCAAATGTCTTTTTAAAGGTTACCAATTTCCCACCCTAGCGAAAGATCGAGTTTCGAATTTATCTTGTAGAGAACGCCAGACTCATTGCCTTACCCTCAAGGCATATGGCTCCATAGGAGAGATGTGAGTTGAACAAGCAGGTGAATGAGCTGTTGGAGAAGGCGTTATTAGGAGGAGTATTTCTGAGTGGGGAGAATCAATCATCTTTGCCACCTAGGCGGATAGTTCTCTATGGCTTTGTGTCGATTATAAGGAGATAAACAAGTTGACAAAGAAGAATCAGTATCCACTGCCCCATACAGACGATCTCTTAGATCAGGTGGTCGGAGCGAAGGTGTTTTCATAGCTTGATTTGGCTACTGGATTCTATCAGTTACATGTAGTTGAGGATAGTATCCAGAAGACTACTTTTCGTACATTCGACGGACTTTATGAGTGGCGAGTCATCCCCTTCAGACTAAACAATGCACCTGCATATTTTATCGATCTGACGAGTCGAGTTTTAGAAGGTTGCTTAACAGGTTCACTGTGGTATTTATGGATGATATTTTGATCTATTCGAAAAGTGAGGAGGAGTACATGTTGAATTTAGAAGAAGTGCTCAATACATTCCGTGGGCATAAGTTATGTAACGACCCCGAATTTTTACTAAGTTTAAATTGATAATTAAATCAATTTTTGAATTAAAATGGTTTTGAAATAAATATAAGAATATAAACCTTGGACACAAGAAAGAAAATAAATAAATTGATTTAAATTTAGAATTGATAGAAGTAGAATAAAAACAAAGATATAGATAAATGCAAGATAATGAATATTAAAGTAAGATAATAGTAATAAGTTAAACTAGAAATAGAAATCAATAAATAAAAGATAACTATATATATATGTATAAAGTAAACAAATAATTGCTAAAATGTTAACAACAAAATCAAGAATGGAAATTCATCTACATTGTAAAATAAATAAATTTTATGGTTCATAAAATATAGAGTAAATCTTAATATCATAATACAAAATAATACAAATAGAATGAGACAAACAAAAATAATAATAAAAGAAAATAAAAACATGTACACTTGCAAATGAAAATAAATGAAACAAAAAAAATACACGTATAGAAAGATCGTAAGAGGAGCCACATCAAACTATCTCAAATTTGTACAGCTGAAAAGAAAAAAATATGAATTTGTACAAGCTAATTAATGCTAGCACACTAAAAAAATTCACATCAGCCAACACAAGAAGATATCCCTACTAAAAATTTGTACAAACCAGTCAGAATCAAACCTCATTTCAGCTTAAACAAATCAACTTATCATCCTGTAAACTTCTCTCAGCTTCATTCCAGTTAGTTCATCTATTTAAACTGAGTAAAAGAAAACTGAAGTGAATATCATCCTATACTTAAACCAAACATCAACTTAAACATCTCAGTAAAAATATCAACGCAATCAAAGGAAAAATCTGAGATCAATAAAAAGACTTCCAGTAGCAAATCAAACAAGATTTCTACCTTGCAAATTTCAAAAAGGCTTGAACTTCCATTTGAAAGCTTTGAAACCATGATCTGGAAGGTGAGTAACAGTTAATAATTTAAACTTAAATATATGTTTCCATTGTTCTGTATATATATATGGTATCAGTGTGAACATCTTCTTCTCTGTTTCTTTACAGGGTATAGAACAAAAAAAATTCAAAATTTAATTTCTTGTTTTCTAATCCATATCAGACTTTGGATCCTAAACGAAATAGGTGTATTTAGGCATGGATGATAATTTAAAAATAGTTTCATGGAACAAAAATGTATATAGAATGAAAAATCTAATTTTTACACTAAAAACTTTATTTTCTGGAAATTTCGAATTTCATAAAATACTGATTCAAGTACATGGCTCGAATACTTATTGAAAGTTATGATTTTTAACGTAGGTTTGGCGATTTTTAGTGATGGGAGTTAGGAGCAGTTTTTTTTTGTTTAAAAAGTGGATTTTTACCAATTACTGGTGATCAATTGATTCGTGGATGTTGGGGTTGTTCGTGGAGATGGAGAAGCCTACGAGGAAGCTTGGAAAAATGGTCGGAGGTGGCCTCGATCTCGATGGCGAAAGCGTCATTCGATTTTCTTTAGTAAACCTAATTTTTCGAGGGGTTGAACATTTGGTCGCCGCGCCTACTCTCGTGCATCGAGCTGTACGAATTTCCGGAAGGAGTTAGATGAGAGTGCGTCGAGTTCATGGCCAGAGTCGTTGATTTTCTGGTGGTCGGCATTGGGTATACGTGACGTTTTCCAGGTTTGTGGTGTGGTTCCATGCTTGTTCTAGGTTCTGATTTGAACTCGAATTCGATTCGAGCTTTGGAGTGACGATCTGTTGATCGTGTTTAGATGTGAGGGTGATCGTTGTCTTGAGAAGATCATCGTGGATGATCTGAAGTGGCGGCAACGTTGGTGCAGGTGCACAATGATGAGGGTGTGTCAGCAGTTGTTTGGGTTTTGTATACTTGAGTTTCTCGAGTAATTCGAGTCTTAGACTCGAAGTAATTAGTTTTGGGCTCGAAGTCATCTGGTAGATGTCTCGGGAAAGTTAATTACAGGTTTTAAAACCTGCAAGTTTTAAAAAAATGTATATCAGGGTTTTAAATTGTGAAACAGATAATTAAACTAAGTTTGAAACAAAATTTAGTTTAGGTTCAAATGAATTTTGAATCTCAGTTTTAAAATATTATATAAAGTTTTAAAATTTAAATTATTTGTAACAACTTTAAAAAGAGGTTTAAATAGTTTTAATTTAAAAAAGGCAAACCTTTAAATAAAACAGAGATTCAAACCTAAGTTTAAATCTGGGTTTAAAGCTAAATTTGAAATCTTAGTTTTAAAATAAAAGAAGATTTTAAATTGTTTTAATAATTTTAAATGATGAAGTGAATTTTTAAATTGATTTAAATCTAAAATGAAATTGGGATTTTAAATCTTTTAAAGCTTGATTTCTTTTAAGGAAATTAAGTTTGAACTTTTTCTTATATAAGTATTTTATTAAGTAATGAATGTTCTTTACATTTGTTTTAAGGTTTATAAATTTATTTAAATTTGGATAAATGTAAATGGTTAATCATTTTGAATCTTAAATTCAAAATGGAAATAAAATTTAAATTTAACAGTGTAATGTTTTAAATATACACTTAAATGTTAATTAAATCATAAGTAAAGGAAATGAATTATATTAGGGATAATTAAGGTTTTAAGTGATTTAATTAATAAGGTAATTAAAGAATGATTTATTTAATTTATAAATAAATAGATTAGATTAATTTATAATTAGAAATAATTAATAATGAATTAATCTAAGTTAATTTTCTTAAGAAATAACTAAGGAAATGTTATTAGTTAATGAAGATAATTAACTAGAGATTATTAAGTAACTAAATTAATGTGATTAATTTTGATAATTTATTTGATTTATTAATTAAGATAACCAATTGTAAATTGTTAATTACTTAATGAAAGTAATTAAAGGGTTAATTACTAATTGTAATTTAAATTGGATATTTTGATTAATTTATTGATAAAGATTAACTGGTAATTAATGATTTATTGGTATGAGATGATTTCTTAATGGTAAGAAATTAAAGATTTAATTTCTTAAAATAATTAATTAAGGGGTTAATTAATTATGTAATTGGTCTAAAGGTTGATTTAATTAATATGATTAATTAAGAATAATTTAATTAATTAAGGTGATTGATAAATTAATTTATATCAAATGATTTGTAATTAATTAATCAGGATTGGATAATTAACTCATAAGTAATTAATTTACTTGGAAATAAATTGAATTAATTAAGATTAAGAAATTAAATTAATCCTGCTTATAAATGATTATTGAATGTTTGTCCTTACTTATGAATGATTGTATTGTATGAGATGCCTTGAATTGATTGTCCTATCTAGTCTATGATATTTTGTTCTGTGGATTGAGTTGTGTATTTTATTCATTTATTGGTTATACATCTGTATATTATCGGTGAATCTGTGAATGTGCAATAAGCGTTATAATTTATACCGCTTATTAATTATATTTCCGTGTTTTGATCTGTGATGATGATGTTGTTGCACCATTGTGTTAAACCCCTGGACCACACCATACACACACAAATATGGATTTCACAAGGAAATCGATTAAGTCACAGATTTTTGAAATGATTTTCAAATAGACAATATTTAAATCCAAATGGTTTTGGAAATGGACTGGGTTTAAAGTGAAAAGCCTTAAAAAATTGAATTTCAAAGATGAAATTTATTTTAAATAACTTGATTGAGTTTTGAAATTTAAATATTTTGATTTAAATTTGAATTCAATATTTGAAATTGAATTCTATGTTTGGAAACTAGGGATTAAAGATGCTATACTAATTTTATATGGGTCAAACCATTTTTAATGTATTGATTGGGAATTTGAATTTTATTCAAGGGCTTTAACTCGTGCAAATATAATTGGATTTTTCTGAAACGAAAACTATTTGTTTTCAAATAATAAAAGCTGTCACATAAATAATGAACTTCCAATTTGTGTTGAAAGGTTTCAAGTTTGAAATAAAATTGAAATGTTTTGAAAGGCTATGAATGAATCTTTGGAAACGAGTTTGAAAGTTATAAATTAAATCTTAATTTAAAGATTTAACAAGTTGATCAACTTGAAATGGAGATTGTTTTGAAATCTATGAATGGATTTTTATGAAACGGGGTGAACTTTGTGAAATGAATCGTTTTGTTTAAAAGATTAGAAATGGTAATTTGTTTTAAACCATTTGAAAGAAAAGTTTTGGGTAATCGGTTGTGACTTAACTAAGACCCCAATGTCCATATGTTTCTTATAAATATTGCGCTTACTATTCGGTTTAGCCGGAAGAGGACCTTTGTGTCATATAGCCCATTTCGAATATGTGATACGACGTTATGGATAGCATTTGAACACCGGTGGTGAAGATCGGATATTTTCGAAAGCGAAAGGATAACTCGCCGAATGTCTTTGCATCGACTGGTCCTCGGTATAGAGACTCCATATGTGATGGGAAGTCCGGACGTAATTAGAGATTATCCGGATTTGCAAGGGCTTCTTCGGAAGTGCCTTCGGTTCTGTTCGAACCCAGAACAGACTTGTATAGATTGTATATATGACATTACATTTGAGATATAAAGTAGATTTCTTTCAAATACATTTCTGTTGGTGGCGGAGAATTTATTCTCTTAGTTTAACACCCTTCTCTAAGACATACGAGCTCAAAGGTTATGTAGTTGAAGGTTATCAGTAATATAGTCCCAACTTGGAAATGTGGCATGCTGAGTGCTGCTGATCATTTGTGATCAAAGCATAGCTTTTGTGAAAAGCGTAGCTTTGTGGACGAGACTTTGTCGGACCTCAATCCCGGAAATGGTCAAAACAGGAAAGATGCGACAAGGTTATTTGAGGGTAACGCCCTCTAAGGGTATGTCATTTCCTTCTGGATAGAAGTGGTATCATCGTATGGAGCCCAGATACTTAACTTATGTGGATATCGCAGATATATATGTGTGTATATATATATTACTTTGTGATTTGTTGTTGGGGCCCCGGATAAAGGTTGGTTATGACCGGGGGATGGCATACTCGTGTCAGTAGTTACCCAGTTAGGGGTAACCCGGCCTTGTGTTGGCAGAGATCCGGTTAGGTTCTCGGGGCGTCCATTCAGAGGCGTACCCATGTGGCAATGGGAAGTTCCATAGCCTGACCATTCGTTGGAAATCCAAAGAAACCATACGAGCCTTGTACGGTTTTAGTTGTATAAACTGCCATGGAATGTGGCGGTAACCTGCTATTGAACATGGTAGCTATAGTAGGCATACGATAATGGTCGTATGTTGGCTAAGATTTATATTATACTTTCGAAATGTTTTCTGCACTTTGCACTTATATAAATAATATTGAAAAGAATCTGCATATCAAGCATGTTTGACTATCATAAGAAGAAATCTCCTCCAATTCTGTGTTTGCATTGTGTGTGTGGCGGGAGGTCTTATGGTAGTCTCATTTTCCAAAAGCATACCGGAATTCTTTTAGAAATCTAGTTTCTTTAAAAGCAACTGTTTTTGTTACTCATACCATTCCCACGACTGACCTGGATTTTATTGTTTCTTTCCTAAACTCTGGGTGCTCACTATTTTCCACACGGGCAGTCCAGAGTTGGATTTTTCAGATAGTCAGATTAGTAGGTTATCTGGAGCTAGTTCAGTCTTTGGACATGGACTGCACTTCCTTACCTTTGTGAATCGTTATTGGGAGTTTGAGCTACTGCTGGAGTTCTCTCTTGAAGACTATCTTAGAGTTATTTGTTCCGCTGTTGGTGTTATCTATTTTCTTCCGTTTCTATTTTCTTGTATCATATCTTTGATGTATATTGATGTCATTGTATCACTCTGTTGTATCAGATATTGTATATCAATGTATTATTCTTTTTTTTTCTGCTGTGTTGTTATACTTAATTGTGTTATAAGCTCCGGCGACTCGGATTCGAACGACCGAATCTACGGCATTCGAGTACGATGTAAAGTATGGATGTCAATTTTCGAACGCGAAAAATCTGTATAGTTACATTTGGTATCAGAGCTAAGGTTGAACTTTAGCTCAGGAGTATAACACGTTAAGTAGCTCATTAGAGATAGGGTGAAGTATACCCTAGAATGAGTATATCCCTAAGATATCCGTTCGAATGTCTCAGTAAATTCTCTTACTATCTACTGATAGTGAGTATGAGTGCAAGAAGAGAATGAGATAGGGGACAGGAGAATACGACTATAAATGGTCAATACACTGTAACAAAAAGGAAGCAATCTTTTCTCTATCAATCTCTTTTGTTCAGCATCCTTTCTCAATTTTTTGATAATTCCTGGCAGCTCCATGAAGGAAATTCGATCTATTAATATGGGACATAAACTTCAAATAGGTCAGAATTTTTTGTTTGGATGTATTGGTTGCTATGGTTGATAGGTATACTTTGATTTTTAAACTGAAAAAAAAAATTGAAATCTAGGATACTAGGAATTTGAAATGGGTAGAATAAATTTTGCAATATAAACTTTGATGTATTTCTTAGCCTATAAAATTCTAAAACTTTAGAATCTTATTTTTGGATTTTGGTTTTGATTGTAAAGAACCCATAGTATAAGTAGGGAAGGAACACTTTCCAAATCCAGAAGAGTCGGTGAGTATGGTTCATCTAGTAGGGTTCGAGATGATTTGGGTGAACCGTCAGTACATGAGGAGGTGCCACAGGAGTCGGTGGAGCAGCCACAACCGCAGGTAGAAGAACCCAAGAAGGAACCCGAAGAAGAATTCAAAGATGAAGAAGAGTTTGAGGAGGAAGAAGAGTTTGAAGACGAGGAAGAGGTGGTGTCGGAAAATGACGATGCGGTCGTTTGGTATTTGGATAATGCAGTGGAAGTACCAGACGATGTAGGGTATATTCCGGTAGAATCTGACCTAGAGGATGTTTCTGAGACAGACAATGAGGCGGAGGTTAGAGAACTGTCAGGGCCTAAGAGAGGGAGCTCTGATAGTGAAGATCTATAGTTGGTTGGGTTGACTTCTTTTGGATAGGGCGTGTTTATGTACGTGTTTTGGATTTTGAACCGTAGTGAATGTTGGATGTTAATTTGGTAATGTATGACTATAACATATGTACGAATATTATGAGTAGTACTTAATGTAAGATATATATTGTGAATTACCCGTAAGAATCCATGTTTTTACTAGTATAGTTGAGTTGTCATTGGTCTATTCTCTATGTGTGTGTGTAATTCATGAAAAGAGCTATGCAATTTCAGGGACGAAATTCTTTTAAGGGGGGAAGTCTGTAACGACCCCGAATTTTTACTAAATTTAAATTGATAATTAAACCAATTTTTGAATTAAAATGGTTTTGAAATAAATATAAGAATATAAACCTGGGACACAAGAAAGAAAATAAATAAATTGATTTAAATTTAGAATTGATAGAAGTAGAATAAAAACAAAGATATAGATAAATGCAAGATAATGAATATTAAATTAAGATAATAGTAATAAGTTAAACTAGAAATATAAATCAATATATAAAAGATAACTATATATATATATGTATAAAGTAAACAAATAATTGCTAAAATGTTAACAACAAAATCCAGAATGGAAATTCATCTACATTGTAAAATAAATAAATTTTATGGTTCATAAAATATAGAGTAAATCTTAATATCATAATACAAAATAATACAAATAGAATGAGACAAACAAAAAAAACAAAAACATGTACACTTGCAAATGAAAATAAATGAAACAAAAAAAAATACATGTATAGAAAGATTGTAAGAGGAGCCACATCAAACTATCTCAAATTTGTACAGCTGAAAAGAAAAAAAATATGAATTTGTACAAGCTAATTAATGCTAGCACACTAAAAAAATTAACATCAGCCAACACAAGAAGATATCCCTGCTAAAAATTTGTACAAACCAGGCATAATCAAACCTCATTTCAGCTTAAACAAATCAACTTATCATCCTATAAACTTCTCTCAGCTTCATTCCAGTTCGTTCATCTATTTAAACTAAGTAAAAGAAAACTGAAGTGAATATCATCCTATACTTAAACCAAACATCAACTTAAACATCTCAGTAAAAATAACAAGGCAATCAAAGGAAAAATCTGAGATCAAGAAAAAGACTTCCAGTAGCAAACTCAAACAATATTTCTACCTTGCAAATTTCAAAAAGGCTTCAACTTCCATTTGAAAGCTCTGAAACCATGATCTGGAAGGTGAGTAACAGTTAGTAATTTAAACTTAAATATATGTTGCCATTGCTCTGTATATATATATGGTATCAATGTGAACATCTTCTTCTCTGTTTCTTTATAGGGTATAGAACAAAAAAAATTCAAAATTCAATTTCTTGTTTTTAATCCATATCAGACTTTGGATCCTAAATGAAATAGGTGTATTTAGGCATAAATCAAAAAATAGTTTCATGGAATAAAAATGTATATAGAATGAAAACTCCAATTTTTATAGTAAAAACTTTGTTTTCTGGAAATTTCAAATTTCATAAAATACTGATTCAAGTACATGGCTCGAATACTTATTGAAAGTTATGATTTTTAACGTAGGTTTGGCGATTTTTAGTGATGGGAGTTAGGAGCAGTTTGTTTTTGTTTAAAAAGTGGATATTTACCAATTATTGGTGATCGATTGATTCGTGGATGTTGGGGTTGTTCGTGGATATGGAGAAGCCTACAGGGATGCTTGGAAAAATGGTCGGAGGTGGCCTCGATCTCGGTGGCGAAAGCGGCGTTCGATTTTCTTTAGTAAACCTAATTTTTCGAGGGGTTGAACATTTGGTCGTCGCGCCTCCTCTCGTGCATCGAGCTGCATGAATTTCCGGAAGGAGTTAGATGAGAGTGTGTCGAGTTCGTGGCCGGAGTCGTTGATTTTCTGGTGGTCGGCATTGGGTATACGTGACATTTTCCAGGTTTGTGGTGTGGTTCCATGCTTGTTCTAGTTTCTGATTTGAACTCGAATTTGATTCGAGCTTTGGAGTGACGATCTGTTGATCGTGTTTAGATGTGAGGGTGATCGTTGTCTTAAGAAGATCATCGTGGATGATCTGAAGTGGCGGCAGTGTAGGTGCACAATGATGAGGGTGTGTCAACAGTTGTTTGGGTTTTGTATACTTGAGTTTCTCGAGTAATTCGAGTCTTAGACTCGAAGTAACTAGTTTTGGGCTAGAAGTCATCTGGTAGATGTCTCGGGTAAGTTAATTATAGGTTTTAAAACCTGCAAGTTTTAAAAAATTTTAAACCTGGGTTTTAAATTGTGAAACAGATAATTAAACTAAGTTTGATAGTTTGGGTTCAAATGAAGTTTGAATCTCAGTTTTAAAATATAATATAAAGTTTTAAAATTTAAATTATTTGTAACAACTTTAAAAAGAGGTTTAAATAGTTTGAATTTAAAAAGGTAAAGCTTTAAATAAAACAGAGATTCAAACCTAAGTTTAAATCTGGGCTTAAAGCTAAATTTGAAATCTTAGTTTTGAAATAAAAGAAGATTTTGAATTGTTTTAAACAATTTTAAATGATGAAGTGAATTTTTAAATTGATTTAAATCTAAAATGAAATTGCGATTTTAAATTCTTTTAAAGCTTGATTTCTTTTAAGGAAATTAAGTTTGAACTTTTTCTTATATAAGTATCTTATATAAGTAATGAATGTTCTTTACATTTGTTTTAAGGTTTATAAATTTATTTAAATTTGGATAAATGTTTAAAAGGTTAATCATTTTGAATCTTAAATTCAAAATGGAAATTAAATTTAAATTTAAAAGTGTAATGTTTTAAATATACACTTAAATGTTAATTAAATCATAAGTAAAGGAAATGAATTATATTAGGGATAATTAAGGTTTTAAGTGATTTAATTAATAAGGTAATTAAAGAATTATTTATTTAATTTATAAATAAATAAATTAGATTAGTTTATAATTAGAAATGATTAATAATGAATTAATCTAAGATAATTTTCTTTAGAAAGTAATTAAGGAAATGTTATTAGTTAATGAAGATAATTAACTAGAGACTATTAAGTAATTAAATTAATGTGATTAATTTTGATAATTTATTTGATTTATTAATTAAGATAATCAATTATAAATTGTTAATTACTTAATGAAAGTAATTAAGGGATTAATTACTAATTGTAATTTAAATTGGATATTTTGATTAATTTATGATAAAGATTAATTGGTAATTAATGATTTATTGGTATGAGATGATTGCGTAATGGTAAGAAATTAAAGATTTAATTTCTTAAAATAATTAATTAAGGGGTTAATTAATTATGTAATTGGTCTAAAGGTTGATTTAATTAATATGATTAATTAAGAATGATTGATAAATTAATTTATATCAAATGATTTGTAATTAATTAATCAGGATTGGATAATTAATTCATAAGTAATTAATTTACTTGGGAATAAATTGAATTAATCAGGATTAAGCAATTAAATTAATCCTGCTTATAAATGATTATTGAATGCTTGACCTTACTTGTGAATGATTGTATTGTATGAGATGCCTTGAATTGATTGTCCTATCTAATCTATGATATTTTGTTCTGTGGATTGAGCTGTGTATTTTATTCATTTGTTGATTATACATTTGTATATTATCGGTGAATCTGTGAATGTGCAATAAGCGTTATAATTTATACAGCTTATCAACTATGTTTCTGTGTTTTTATCTGTGATGATGATGTTGTTGCACCATTGTGTTAAACCCCTGGAACACACCATACACACACAAATATGGATTTAACGAGGAAATCGATTAAGTCACAGATTTTTGAAATGATTTTTAAATAGACAATATTTAAATCCAAATGGTTTTGGAAATGGATTGGGTTTAAAGTGCAAAGCCTTAAAAAATGGAATTTCAAAGATGAAATTTATTTTGAATAACTTGATTGAGTTTTGAAATTTAAATATTTTGATTTAAATTTGAATTCAATATTTGAAATTGAATTCTATGTTTGGAAACTAGGGATTAAAAATGTTATACTAATTTCATATGGGTCAAACCATTTTTAATGTATTGATTTGGGAATTTGAATTTAATTCAAGGGCTTTAACTCATGCAAATATAATTGGATTTTTCTGAAACGAAAACTATTTGTTTTCAAATAATAAAAGCTATCACATAAGTAATGAACTTCCAATTTGTGTCGAAAGGTTTCAAGTTTGAAATAAAATTGAAATGTTTTGAAAGGCTATGAATGAATCTTTGAAAACCAGTTTGAAAGGTATAAATTAAATCTTAATTTAAAGATTTAACGAGTTAATTAAATTGAAATGGAGATTGTTTTGAAATCTATGAATGGATCTTTATGAAATGGGGTGAACTTTGTGAAATGAATCTTTTTGTTTAAAAGATTAGAAATGGTAATTTGTTTTAAACCATTTGAAAGAAAAGTTTTGGGTAATAAGTTGTGACTTAACTGAGACCCCAATGTCCATATGTTTCTTGTAAATATTGCGCTCACTATTCGGTTTAGCCGGGAGAGGACCTTTGTGTCATATAGCCCATTCCGAATATTTGATACGACGTTATGGATAGTATTTGAAGACCGGTGGTGAAGACCGGATATTTTCAAAGGCGAAAGGATAACTCGTCGAACGTCTTTGCATCGAATGGTCCCCGGTATAGAGACTGACCTGGAGTTTATTGTTTCTTTCCTAAACTCTGGGTGCTCACTATTTTCCATAGGGACAGTCTAGAGTTGGGTTTTTTAGATAGTCAGATTAGTAGGTTATCTGGAGCTAGTTCAGTTTTCGGACACGGACTGCACTTGCTTATCTTTGTGCATCGTTATTGGGAGTTCGAGCTACTGCTGGAGTTCCCTCTTGAAGACTATCTTAGAGTTATTTGTTCCGCTGTTGGTGTTATCTATTTTCTTCCGCTGCCATTTTCTTGTATCATATCTCTGATGTATATTGATGTTCATTGTATCACTCTGTTGTATCAGATATTGTATATCAATGTATTATTCTTTTTTTTCTGCTGTGGTGTTATACTTAATTGTGTTATAAGCTCCGGCGACTCGGATTCGAACGATCGAATCTACGACATTCGAGTATGATATAAAATATGGATGTCGATTTTCGAACGCGAAAAATCTGTATCGCTACAAGTTATGTTGGAACTGGGCCAGCCCGCAACTG
The DNA here is from genome assembly GCA_030765085.1 of Allium cepa. Taxonomy (NCBI): domain Eukaryota; kingdom Viridiplantae; phylum Streptophyta; class Magnoliopsida; order Asparagales; family Amaryllidaceae; genus Allium; species Allium cepa. The sequence continues at coordinate 614,601,243 of CM060931.1, forward strand.
AATTTATGGGTAAATTTCAAAAAAAAATACCCTACTGGATCTTTATTGAGCCTATGAAGTCTAATTTATTTAGAAAATTTCTAAATTTAATTTAAATAAAATTATATATTTCATTTAAATTTACAAATTGTTGACAGAAATTTGTTTAATTTATTTTCAATTTATATACAAGTATACATATGTATTATATACATATGTGTGTGCATGTGTAACATGATATTCCATGCAAGGTATAACATGCTTGTATATAGATGCTGGGATTTACATCGCAATGGCATGTTAGCTCATCCTATATGTATTGCATGTTATCCAAATATGTGTGTGTGTGTATACTTAATATATATAAAAACCCAAATGTGTGTGTATTATAGTGTTAAGTATTGAATAAACACACACACACACACACATATATATAATATAAGATTAACTTTTACTTTTTTAATATGTGCACATATATGTATTAAAGTAACATAATTTCATATATATATATATAACAATATGTGTGTATATAAATATAAATATAATAATTGATGTAAATATGAGTTAAAATAGTTTTTATAAATATCTATAAATTAAAATATTATTTTTTTGCATTTCAGATCGAACACACAGCAGCTCTAAATTTAATTATATATATTATGAATTAGTTAGTTAAATAAGAATAAATAAATGATAGAAAATATTTAAATAATAAATATTTCATATTTTAATTTTTTTTTAAATCAATAATCATATTTTATAGCTTACGAAAAGATTTCAAAATTTTCTAAGTTAAAATTTTATTTTTTTTATTAGTTAAATACTTTCGGTCAAATTTTAAAATGATTTTCTAATAATATAAAAATTGATTTAAAAATCTAATTTTTTGGCTAAGAGCTTCATGGTGACAATTTAATTTTAGAAAATTTAAAACTGATTTTTCAAAACATATTTTATTCTACATTAATTTATTAATTCATATAATGATTAAATTTTAACAAAAAAATATTAAATAATTACTAAAAAATTATTTTCGGTCATTAAAAATCATAATCAATGTAAATATATAATTGAAAAATATTAATTCAATTATTTATGTGAAATAGTTATATAGTTTAATACAAATCACTAAAAAAATAATTATCTTATTAATAGATGTATAAATTTATTAATAAAATATAATGATTTTAGCTGCGTGTATCAGATCCTTAATGAAAAAAATTGGTTTTTATAAACATATACACATAACTAATCAATAGGTGATAACATCAATACCTGTAGGAATCTCACCTAACTAACAATACGATAATCACAATACGTGTGTGTATATATATGTATATTTATGGAAAATATACAGCTATACAAAGATTATGTATCATATGTGTAGAGCTGAACACTTACGTAAAATTAATGCACTTAAGTCCACCTTATAATGATGAGTTCTCCACTTTTGAAAACTTCTCGATTCTACAAATTGTTGGTTCTGAATCGCAGACTCTTTTCCTATTAAATATCTGTTAATTTGAATTAATTTGATTTGAGTTTTGTTGGAGCTTTTGAAAGGTGTAATTTGGCCAAGATGAAGGAGAGAGGAGGCAGCAAAAATCATTTATTAAAGTTAGGATTAGGGTTCCTTTTATACTGGTTGAATCAGAGAGAAAAGTGGATCACATCATATGTCTTTTCTCACTAAATCTCTATTATCCGTCACAAACCCTTTTACCCTATTTTGACCGCCTTCTGTATCTGATGTTTGCTGCGGAAACTTTGCCTCCAATTTCATGGGCTAATAGCCCGCTTAAGCCCAAGTAAATACATTTGATTAAATCCAGTTTAGTTCCTTATCGATGTCTCATATCGGTCGGTATATTTATAAACTATTATAAATAGATATACCATAATATTTATTCCTCTAATAAAATTCAAATTTTATATTAAATATTCATATATATTAATTAATTTATAACAATTATAAACTAATTAAATCATATGGTCTAAAGAGAATTCATCATTTCCGTTGTGTGGCTCATGGGTGTAAATATGGTCAGCGATTAACATCAAACTATTCGAATGTTAACGTTAACACATCACTTAGCAGGTAGTATGACATTTTAGCCAAATTTATCGCTTATGTAGTTTTAGTAAAATCCAATTTCACTTTATTAAGTATTATCTGGTTGTGACATTTATTTATACTAATTCTCTTCGTCAAAACTATATCACTTTGGACTTACAAAATTTGGTATTGGTCAAAATTCCAATACATCCATATTGAACTCTATAGTCCAAACACAAAGTCTTTGGTTCAATAATAACAATTATTATTAACCGAAACGCTTTGGTCGAAGACTTTGACTTTGAATTTGACTTGAGTTGACTATGATACTAACCCCATATAAGTTAGCAGATAAATCCTCTCTTGAATAGTGCTTCACTTCCAATACTTCCACTCAACCCAACTATAGCCGCTCGATGGAATGCCATGCCATGATTACACTATAATCAAAGCAGAGCTTTAATATTAAAAATCCACAGTATTCTCAAGTCGAGAGAACTGTGTTAATCAGTCATATCGATATTTTCTATTTTTCATTAGTTAATGATAGAAAACTATCGAGTGATTCGTTCCATAATTATCCAATAACCATCAGTACATACCCCCTTAGTGCCTCCAACAGCCATGAGTAATACACTGTACAACATTTGGAGAGTGTTACGTACTCTAGTCTCAATGGATACATCCAATCTTGATGCATCTTGACTAGGAACATTTAAAATTTATATTTGTTTTCATTGTGATAAATCACTCACGGTTACATAGTTTCGTAACTACTAACACAGATCATACCATTTATGGATTTTCTATTAAATATACTTTTAATTAAATTAATTAATTAATTAATATAACCGCATTATACCAAGTATATAATAGCAAGAATATACCTTTGATTTTGAACGAGATTGGTTATTGAGTTAGATATATATAACAACATAATTGCCTCTGGGGCATACCTCTAGCTCTATCAATCTCCCACTTGCATTTGGATAAATCATGGAGTCTTATTCCAACTTCTCCAATTTGTTCCCTCGAAACCAATTTGTTCAGTCGCTCGGTGAAAAGTTATGCTACTATGTTTTAACTATCTACCAAGTCAATCAACTCCCTCCGATGCTAATAAAATACCTTTATCACGTGGAACAATTCAGACTATGTCTCTCAACTTCCAGTGGGCTATAAGTTCTATTATGAACTATATAGTGATATTGTTATCATATAACAATGTTAATGGATTCGCAACATCTGTAATTGCCCTGGCTTAGTTATAAATTTTTGCATTTATATTTATATACATTGTTTTATTGCTGCACTATTCAAGGCAATATACTTAGCCTTTTCCATTGAATCAACTATAGTCTTTCATGACAATTCCAACTAAAAGATTCTAAACTTGAATTTATTCTCAATTTCACTTATGAAACATTGAGTCTGAATACTTCTTCACAAGGAGTTCGTTGTTTCTGTAATCTAGTATTTCATAAATACACAAGAACATTCTAAACTATCATCATTCAATGGTATCTGTTTGGATTTAATGTTTTCTTCGTGTATCAAATACATGAACAAATCATGATATCATAGACAGCATAAAATATATGATAATTTCGATTGCCATGCATAAGGAATCCATCCTAATTATTCCCTATTAAACATATTAATAGGGTATCCTTGTATATCATTTGGGACGTTCCCTAAATCTTTTATATTTACTGTAAAAGACATCATTTACAAATCCAACATCAAGTATTAAAACAAATAAGGCTGATTTTAATACAATACATTGCTAAAATCAGCAGTGCAATGTTTAATTACAGTTTAGAAATATTAATGTACCTTTTAACTTTCTTTCTTATGAGCACACGCTTCCTCTGCATTTTGATCGGCAATCAAACTATTTGATATTTCTATCAAAAAAACATGTTCAATTTTGATGCTTGTCGAATGATACTTTCATATCTATTCTTGGATCATATCCAAACACTCACAAACCTAAATATCACTCCCACTGACATCAAGACACTTTGGATGTTATGTGCAAACAGTCTATCCTAAATCATTATTTATAATTTCTATTTCAATACATTTGTACCAAATTACAAAGTCTTACAAAGCAATAATTTTGTGAGTAAATCTGAATTAACTTGTGCATGTTGAATATCGAGTCTATTGTGTTAATTTCAACAATTGAAATTTGCGATGTAATTCTTATCAATGTTGCTTATTATATTCCAACTGTATTTGCCTTGCTCTCGAAGACACATTCACAGCTGATGGATCATATCTCTTTACCTGTTTTTGATAATGTACTTGGAATCCATTTTGGATCTGTACATCAGACCATATCATAGAGTCAACACTCTTAATGGTTTAATTAAACAACTGAGGATTATATATTTTTGACATTGATAAGACACTCATAATTTCTCTTCAATATGTGAGACTACTTGTTAGACACTCTAATGTGATGTGTTCGTTTAGGTAAGGTAATTCCATTTCATCTCATATAATCAGTTTAATCTTTGGATCGTATCCAATTCCATTTCGCTACCAATAATTTCTTAAAGAAATTCCTTCGCTATGAAGTTAGTATTTCTAAAAACAATAATTGTTTCTCAATGCAATAGAACATGTATTCATAAACACTTTATGAATTGCCTTTAAATTAAAACTGATTTATTTTTAATTTACAAAATTTATGTTGAAAACATAAATATGTCATTCAATGACAGTCCTTCCCAAACTCCTTCTGAGGAGATTTATAAAAGATCCTTAACAAACAATTATTACGTGTTGACTTTCGACTCATACAACCTGCCAACTCCTTGACCTAGGATATGTTGGGATTTCTTATAAATCCTTATCTTGTATGATTATGTAAATTATTATTTACATGAAATAATACTAACCTTGTGTACTACTCTTAAGTACATGACCTTTAGAAAGAAATTAACTCAACTTCATCCATAGTTAATCATATTTTGTCCAACAAAGCTCGATTACTCCTTATCAACACATCACTGTGTACCACAAAGAGGAATGACTTTTGAGATTGAATATTTATTCATACGAGGTACATATGGAACTTCTTCCAATATACTCACATATTCGATCAAATCGAATCATTTATATTGCATGCTATATTATTTGCATTCTTTTTATACTCTATGAATCTATCTAAGATATACTGCATATGTATCAAATACAATGTCCATGTTGGTGATAACTCTTCGGTAGATATGATGAAGTACGTGGAACCGTTTTGGTATTAATAGACTTACATTTGCATACATCTATCTGTATCAACCTGAAGAGTTCATCAACTCTTATAATGCTCCCACTAAATGACTGCATAACCCTAAATTATTTGAGATATAATTAGCCAATATCATATGATTCATAATCATATAATAAAATTATTTCTTAAAACTACGACTTAGTCTATAGTTCCAAAATAATTATAAATGATTTTTGATACTTTTATATTTTCTGATGCATTGCTTTTGTCATGAAAATAATTACCAGATTGTAGTTGTATTTCGTTATGAAAATTCATAGTATTCATATTGAAATATAACTATATCTATTTTTCAATTGACACCGAAAAATAGTCATTATTTCATAAATAATGATCGGTGTGTTTTACGAAAACATTTTTCATAACTTGATGCAATCAATAAGTGATACATGACATGCTCCCACTATTTCTGCTATTACTATAACAGTGTACTAAATTCAGAGATCCACCATCCACTTAATATAGATGATTTATTTCATATACCGCAACTAGTTTATAGCGGAGAGTTCTTCGATTAAATATCTTGAACTCAGAGAAATAAATCTCATAAAAACAATTTTTATACAAAAATACATCTCGGAATTGAAATCATATTTCTTATTCCAACGTTAAGTATCAATTATTATTATTTCAATTCTCGTCTCCGATGTTTCTTTGAAGCAGAAGTGACTATTCACTCTCTTTATCCCAAATGTACCTTAAATTACATCTACTCTTTACATTCATTTTTCTTTCCAAATGGTCGAACCATTTAAAAGAATTCTCTAGCTACAACATCATAACAAACTCCTTACAAAAGAAAACTTGATCATCTTTAACCTTTAAGGACATCAAATATGTTGCACTTTGCGTAAACTGATCAAACTGACATTTAAGGGATCATGTTCTTATAACTATTTTGTAGTTTTGGTCTAATCAGTAGGATCTTTATTGTAATCAATCAAATTTGAATACTCGATCTCACACTACTATTTATTGGCTTCTTTCGAATGAACTAGCTTCATCGAAGTATGGTATATTACAAAATGTGATCGTTCCCCATATAACACTTATATGTGATAGTATATGTATCAAACATCCATAGTCTTGTCATACTTTTAGAGTTTGAAATTTATAGAATGCAATATAAGGTCTCGACCAAATAAACATATAAGCGACCGAATTACGAATATATTTAGCAGTTGTAAAATAAGATGCTTGCATGGCTATTGAAACGATAACATGCAATAAGCATTTATTCTAGCAAGTATATTTTATATTTATATTTGTCAATCTCAATTCAGTTTAGTTATATATCTTAATTGATAAATGTTTTATCGACAATGTCAAATGCATAAATTTGTCATTGTAGATTATAATAATATTATAAGCATATGTTCTTACAATATTATAAAGGTTAAATGTTATCATTTCATTTTTCTAATAAGGCTTCCATTAGTCTGTTATGTTTCACCAAACCTTAAGGAAAACATAGGAAGTATTTCAACTTTACTAATGGGTGTTAAGACTCGTATATCTTGAGATTCTAACCTTGAGGAAAGCTCAACAAATCATACTCCTATATACGATGGGTAACCCTTATCGGTTGTATTGCATACAACTCCTAACCCACAATTCCTAATCCTACTTCTGCCTTTACCTTGAGGAAAGCTCGGCATGTAAAGTGGGATTGTTCACTCAGACCTATCATTTCGCAACAGCCTAAATATAATTCACATACCTTGAGGAAAGTTCAACAAATTTGAGTAGTTATCTTACCTCGTCTATTCAATATATTAATAGCACTACATATAACATCCTTAACTTGAGGAAAGCTCAATAACTTAAGAGTATGCAAGCGATATATTAATATATAAATGTAGGGGGCAATTTATATTAAAGATTCATAATCGCCAATATATTATATCGAATGATATCAAGTAATGGAATAATCTATTTCTTATGAGATGCCTTCATGATTAAAGTGTCGGACACATCTGAAATATACATACAATATGCATGTACTTATCCCTTAAGTCTGTTTAAAATTTCTGTAATGTTCCATATTTAGTTTATATATTCATATTACATAAGTTTATTATTATATAACTTTTATACCTCATGCTACTTATATAATATTCATATGCATAATATTATACTAATTAAATCTTATTTAATTAATTAACATTTTAATCAATTTTATGTTATTTTACTATAACATTTATATTAAATATTTATTGCTTACTATAACCTTTATAGTATTACATATATATGTGTGCGTGTGTGTTAATTCAATTAGTTAACCTTTAATTAATTAACCTTTGATTAATTTACTTAATTAATTAACCTTCAATTAATTTATATAATTAATTAACTTCTAATTAACTTATTTAACTAAACAATTTTAGTTATATTATATTAATTTTAAAATTCAATTTATATACATAGATGTATACTTATGTTGTTTTAAATATTTTAAAATATCATAACATAGATCATAATATAAATACATGCATATATATTTTTAAAAATTAAATTATTTTATTTTATTAATTTATTTTATTAATCCAATTAATAAAAATTAAAATTTCAAAATTAATATATATATTTTCAAACATTTTGAAATTTTATTATATTATAAATATTATAATATTTTTATATCTTATTTTAAATTTAAATTTAAAATTTAAAATGTTATATTTTAATTTTCAAATAATTTTAAAAAATTATATTATAACATTTATAATATATTTTTATTTTAAATTTAACTTTTAAAATCTAAAATTTATATTTTTATTTTCAAAACAAGTTTGAAATTAGCCCAAGGCTCGATTTAAATTGGGCCTCCTCTATTAGAGGCAACCTTTTGGGCTCATATATTTGTTCAGGTCAGGCTGGTAGTAAGGTATGGCAGAGTAATAGATTATCCAAATCCAATCCTAGATACTACCTTTCTAGGCACCCTACTATCTAAGGTGTGAGCCTAATTAGTTAACCATAACATGAATAATTAGACCGCTTAGGCTATTGAGCTCTGATATCATTGTTGAAACTGGCCAAACCACAATGGAATTAATGGATGAATTTAAAATAATTTACCCTGTTGGATCTTTGTTGGACCTATAAAGTGTTGAATACGCTAGTATATGATTTTTGTTTGACGTTAATATATATATATATATATATATATTCATTAAAATGTATTTGTTAAACTATTTTATTGCTCACATAATTAAATAAATATTTTTTGAATAAAATATATAACACAGAATTTAAATTCAAACAAATATTTTATTACAATTTCGAATAGTATGAATTTGAGCTCTCAATACGTTTTTCTACTATAATACAATTTTGATTACATCTCAAATTTCACTTTACATTGTACACCTCACTACATATCACTCGTTCACTCAAAATTGTTCTTCAATTGTATTCCAATTTGTATCCAGCATCTGAATTATCTACAAAATAAACACTGACGTGGTAAAATTGAAAAGGAAATATTTGTGCAGTGTAAAACAAAATGTGTATTTTAAAATTTTTATTTTTCTTGGTTATTTGGGTTGTCCGTCATCATATTTATTTTGAATTCGTCTTACATGAACAGCTTGTGACGTACACGGTGTATCACTGTATAGGCCATAAGGCCGTACACACCGATGTACGCCTGATAAAATTGCAGGGACATGTGAGCACAAGGTCAAACCCAATCAAAAGCTAGGTTCAACTCAAGTGCAATAAAAACAAAGTCACGACATGAGCACAAGGTCAAACCCGAGCCAAAGCTAGGTTTAACTCAGACTTGTCGAAGAAACCAAAATGCATGTGTCAATAGTGGTGACTTCAAGAACAAATAAAACCTCAAATGGTCATACTCACAAGTCCAATGACAACATGCATGAATGCCAAAAGCCTCAGACATGTCAGCTTCTAAAGGAACCCAACTGTATGCAACCAAGACGGCAACTCACCACACAATGCAACATAGACCAAGAAATGAAATAACTCAAAGCAAATGTAAACTAACCAAGGTCGGTCCAGAAGCAAGAACCACACAGCAAGACAGTGAGTTACTTAACTACAAATGAAAATACAGCATACAAAGTGAAGCCAATCAACATAACATGAATGCAAAGCTTCCACCAGACCAGACTTAAGAATTCAGACATGTGTGTGTCCACACACACACACACACACATATATATATATATATATATATATATATATATATATATATGCAAACTAGGCTACAACCCAATGCAAGACAAATTCCAAAACTATAATGAACCAGTACAAAAAGAGGTGGACAACACACAAAGTAGCAACACTGACATATATATGTTATGCATAAAAAAAATTCATGTGGAACCAGACCTGGTAAAAATAGAAAGCAATTTGAGTTCATATGAAAAAATAGTAAACAATGGAATGCAACTGAGGTGAACACACACACACATATATACATACATTTATGTATGTATACAAGTGGAGATGAACATCAACACAGCAGTTTGAAAAATGAAAAGCACACATGAATCACCATGCAGTGAACAAAGATAAAAACAAGTATATATGATGGTCAAAGAAAACAATGAAGCATGGTCAGATATGGAACCAGATACATATGATCGAGTACAAGTTTCAATGAACTGTACTCAGACTCAAGGAAATGTGCAACAGCAAAATGGTCAAACCATCAAATGAATGCAAATACAAGGTAGTTTTTTCAAATCAATGTACATCTACCCAGAGAAGGCTACACAAAGACCACATAAATATATATACATATATGCACATATATATGTATACACATATATGAGTTCAAAGGCAACAACCATATGCAAGCATTCATGCTGCATCATAGATATGCATAACAACAACAAAAGTTTTATAAGCAATGTAAATGAACACACATGAAAAAATGTATCAAAACCTGACACTAAATAGTACAAGTGCAGAGTTCAAATTTTAACATTTCAGTGGAAACCACACCAGACTCCGCAAAGTATACAGGAACCAGCACACATGCACCAGAGATAACAAGACCACATGCTACTACGACTACTAGAGTCCATCAAGCAACAACAAAGTGTATAGATAAACCAGAGAATTCAACACAAAGGAGTCAAGGCCGAAATCAATCAGAGTTTATCAAGTCCAGTATACACATGATGTCACAAACATATATATACACACACACATATGCATTCGCACATGTATACATACATCCAGATAGTTTTCTAACGCAAATTATGCTGCAACGGTAAAAAGAGGACCAAAATTTGAATGTAGTCAAGGTCACATTCAAATGCAGATTTTAAGCAAACTTCAGAGAAGTGTTAATTGACAGCAAAGAAAATTCATGAAGTTGAAGTCAATTATCACAAATTCAAAGTGGTCAACAAACCAGAAAAGAAGGGAACAAAATCTAAAGCAAACTCGTGAAGCCATGATGACTAAGCAACAATAATAGAAAATATACAGAATTGAACCGGTCAGGATCAATCACAAGCAAGTAAGCAAAATTGAACGGCAGAGCAAAAAGTAACAGACGAATTTAAAAATATATTTGAATGATAATTAAGGAAATTGAACCCTATTTAAAACCCAATCATCATCGGCAGTATCGATAATCGAGTTCAAAGCATATCAACGAGAGTAATAAAGAAAATCACATACTAGATTTATCCATTTCTAACTCGACGAATTGAAGTAGCCGTGTGCAAATCAAAGAGACGATCGATCGACAAAGCAAGGAACGCTAAAACATCTACTCGATCGATCAACGAAGTCGGCGTCTTCAAATTTACAAAAGCCCTAGTTTTCTCAAGAAGAACGAAGCAGCCATTTTCAAAGCAACGATGGACGGCCAAAATTTTTACACGAAGATAAAAAGAAAAAAGGGGGATTCCTTTTATTTTAATTTGGGCCGGCCTTTATAAATATTATTTGGGCTCAAATTATATTTAGGGTTTTGTATTTGTTTTTTATTCTGTAATTTACTTTTTAAACTTTTGTAAATTCTAGTTATGTAACTAGGGGACAAACTACGGTGGTGTAGTTCGAGAATTCGCAACTCAGTGGTTGAGTTGTGGTAAGGTTTTGAGCGTAGAGTTAGGTTAGTTGATAGCGGGTGTCGCGAGTTTACGTGTGTAAGCGTTTGACTACTTAATTTTTAGGAGAAACCTTGGGGCAGCACGTAGGTAGGGTTTTTCCGAGGTTGGGTAAATATGTGTTGTTCTGTTTCTGCTTTTAATATTCTTCTATTATCTGTGCGGCTATTTTTCTGCTATTATCAGTGTTGCAATTACTTTATATATTTCGGCATTAAATTTTTATAATTAATAGTATCACCCTATTCACCCCCCCCCCCTCTAGGGTGAAATCGATCCTACATAAAGTGTAATTTATTTAGAATATATCTAAATTTAATTTAAATCAAATTATTATTTCATTTAAATGCATAAATTGACGATAGAAATTTATTTAATTTATTTTCAATTTATATATAAGAATACATATGTATCATATACATATGTCTATGTATGTGCATGTGTAACATGATATTTCGTGCAAGGAATAACATGCCCGTGTATAGATGCTAGGATTTACATCGCAACGAATATGTTAGATCATACTATATGTACAGTATGTATACTTATTGTATATAAAAACCCAAGTGTGTGTTTGTATATACATGTATATGTGTATTATGAGAAAATATTATAAATATATTTATAAAATATTATAGTGTTAAATATTAAATAAACATATTTATGCGCAAAATATAAGTTTAGTTTTAACATTTTTTTAATATGTGCATATATATTTATATATTTGTATGTATTAAAAATTTCATATATATATATATATAATATGTATATATATATAACAATTAATGTAAATATGAGTTAGAATAGTTTATATAAATATATGTAAATTATATAATTTAAAAATTATATATTTTTTTTTGCATTCTAGATCGAATACATAGCAGCTCTAAATTTAATCATAATTTTGTTACATATTATGAATTAATTAGTTAAATAACAATAAATAAATGACAGAAAATATTTAAACAATAAATATTTTGAATTTTAAATTTCAAAAAATAAGGAATGGTACCTTATATCTTATGAAAAAATTTCAAAATTTTCTAAGTCTAAATTTTATTTTTATTAGTTAAATCCTTTCGGTTGAATTTAAAAATAATTTTTTAAAAATAAAAGATTGATTTAAAAAATCTTATTTTTTGATCGGGAGCTTCCATGTTGACAATTTAAATTTAAAAAATTTAAATTGAATTTTTGAAATATAATCTATTTTATATTAATTTATTAGTTCGTATAAAGATCAAATAATAATAAAATATATTAAATAAACAATAAAAAATTATTTTTTGTCATTAGAAATCATAATCAATGTAAATATACAATTGAAAAATATTAATTTAGTTATTTATGTAAAATAGTTATATAGTTTAATACAAATCATATAAATAAATGATTAACTTATTATACCCGTATAAATTAATTAATTAATAAAATATAATGGCTTTAGCTATGTGTTTCAGATCCTTAACGAAAAACATTATTTTTTGTAAACATATACACATAACCAATGAATATGTGGCAACATCAATACTATAGATCTAACTAATAATACAGTTATCGCAATATAACTGAACATTTACCTAAATCTAATGCTCTTAAGTCCATTTGTAATGATGAGTCTCCTTTTTCAAAAACTTTACGATCTTACAAATTGCTAGTCCAGAATCACAGACCCTTTTGCTATCAAATAGCTGCTAATTTAAATTGATTTGATTGTAGTTTTGTTGGAGCTTTTGGAAGGTGTAATTTGGCCAAAATGAAGGAGATAGAAGGCAACAAAAAGCTTTTATTAAAATTAGGGTTAATGTTCCTTTATAATGGTTGAATCAAAGAGAAAAGTTAATCGCATCACATACCTTTTCTCACTAAATCTCTTTCATCTATCACAAACTCTTTTACCCTATTTTGGCCCCCCTATATCTAATGTTTGCTGCTAAATTTTTCTCATATCGATCAATATATTTATAATTATTGTAAATATATATATAACGGTATTTATTCCTCAAATAAAATTCAAATTTTATAGTTAATATTTCACAAGTACTAATTAATTTAACAATTATAAACTAATTAAATTATTTGGTCTAAAGAGAATTCATCATTTCAGTTGTATGACCTACAATTGTAAATTTGGTCAGTGATTAACATCGAACTATTTGAATGTTAATGATCAGGCGTCAGTAGGTGGTGTGATATTTTAGCCAAATTTATCGATCACTTAGTTTTGGTAAAATCTAACTTCACTTTATTAAGCATTACCCGGTTGTGACATTTATTTACACCAATTCTCTACATCAAAATCATATCATTTTGGACTTATGGAATTTGGTAATGGTCAAAATTCCAATATCATCCATATTCAACTCTATAGTCCAAATATAAAGTGCTTGGTTCAATCATAAAAACTATTATCAACCGACACAACACCAGAAAGGCAATTTGCTCACGGTTATAAGCGTGACAAAACTAATTTGTCATGGTTATAACCGTGAAAATAGGTACCGTGGGCAAATTCAGTCACACTTTTGCTCACAGTTATAACCGTGATAAAAATAGTAATTTCTCACGCTTATAACTGTTATAAATTTAGATATTATCACACTTATAACCATGACAGAACAGTATTTACTCACGGTTATAATCGTGATAAAATGGTTATTACTAACGCTTATAACCGTGGGAAATTTAGATAGTATCACACTTATAACCGTGACAGAACGATAGTTTCTAACATTTATAACCATTACCAAAAAGAAAACTCTAACACTTATAATCGTGACAAATGCAAATTATATCATAGTTATAACCATTACGAAAGATTATTTTCTAACACTTATAACCGTGATAACTACAACAATATCAAACAAACTATATAGCACCAATATGCAAGAAAATCATCAATACGAAGATGTCAATGAAATAAACAAAATTTATATAATCTGAACATAAATGTTTAAATGATATCAACAAAAATATAAGTAATATTCTCTTACAATGAAGCTAGTGAGTTTACACAAAATCCATGAATTTACCAAAATTGTTTTGACAATGTTATAATAATTGTAATAGTACAACACCTACTTTGACTATCTGCAAGCTTACAATGTTACTGATAATATTTCTCATCTCATCCATGATAGTTAACTATGGTGAAGCTGCAAGAACTGTACAACATAAGACTTTGAACGATACAACATTGCCTCGGACGTGGACATGGAAGGCGGCAAAAGAGGCTGAGGAGGTGGCTGCTATAAACTGTTCTGGGCATGGATGAGCTTATTTAGATGGAATGATAATTGATGGTACTGCTCCAGCCTGCGACTATAATACTTGCTACAGTGGCTCTGACTGCTCTACATTGCTTCCAAATTGCTCTGCAGATGTCATAAGGTATAAATCTGAATTATATTGCTTTCCATAATATATACACACCTACATAGAATATAGAATCAAATCCTATTGCAAATTAACTTACAAAACAAATCCTTCCATCTAACATATACTTGTTGCCATAATATAATTATATGTTATATGAACCTATCTTAACTACTAAGTTTCCTTATAACACATGTTTTTAGTTCGCATAATAAGTCAAATTGATTTTTAATTACTTTAGTTTTACTAATAAATTCTAATTTGTACACAGTGGGTACGCTTAGTTTCTAGAAGAATATTGGATGCAGCACAAAGAAAATTCAGCAGTGTTACTATCAGGATGGCATCGAATGAGCTACTACTTTGCTCCAGGCAGCTTCATATCCACCCTGCTTAAAAAGTATATTAAATTGTTACATGAGGCAGTTGGTATCACTAAAACTGATGATAAATACATCGTGTTTGGGACTGGGGTGACTCAACTTCCCAATGTATTGGTCATTTCACTTTCACCAAATGTTACCGATGATCCATCTGCTCCTACAAAACATGTTGTTGCTTACGCTCCTTATTACCCGGTAAGAATATAGCTAACCTTGGTTACTGCATGCAATTTAAAAGTAAATTAGAGTATGTAACATGAACTCAGTTACCTAGGGATTATAAACATTATTTCGATTCTACCTACAGTTTGCACATGTGTATACCACTTAGTTATTGTATGCCCACTAAACATTATATTGAATTCATACAACAGAACTAATAGGCTGTCTTTAAAACTAGTTTACTATTGGCCTCAATATAAGTGTATTAGCTTCAGAGATGTTATGTGACTTTCCCTCAAATGTGGAAATAGAAATATGCCAATAACATATGATTATCAATCATCTATATGTAAATATTGTGAAGTGTTTAGACATAGTGAAGGTAAAAGCACTGACAAACCTTATTATCAAGGCCTTCAAGTAATCATTTAAAAGTACTTAAAGAAGACCCAACTAAACCCAACAACAGGATTCTGCAGCAATATTTTCCATTCTTCCATGATACCAAATACATGTCATTCAGTTTTTACTTTTCACCATTGGTCAAAATGACAAAGTTACTTGTCATCAGCATATAGCATTCTAAAAATGATCCTCAAACCGTTCTTCACCAAGCTAAGGACTTTCAGTTTCGTACTTCCATTCACATATAAATTATGCAAACATAAAAGCCTTGCTGCCTTTTCCTGCAACATTGAATGAAACCATAAAAGTCAGATTGTTGTTCTGAACAAGAGTACACCATAATTTCATCGCTTAGCAATACAGAAATGATATCTTGTTAAATAAGCAATGGCTAATCATGAAAAATATCAGTAAGTTATTCAGTCCCAACTACTTGGCAAAATTAGTGTTGAATCCAGTACAGTCAATTGCTGATTATTCTACATTTTTTTCAAATATATTTACAGCCTCCGTTCTAGTTTCAGTTTACTCCAACCCACACCAACAGAAGCTGGAAACAAGATAGTGGGTTTCAAGACGGTGATGATTTTTTCAAAATGGGAAAGGTATCTTTTTATTAATGAATTCATAAATCACATGAAACTATGGTGAGTTATAAGTAGAGATCGTCACTATAAGCAAGTTTCAGAAATACTCTTGTTAAAAGAAGCAGTATAACCTTTTGTACAGTGAGGTATATGACAATTCGTGACTAAGCTAAAATTATGGTTTAATTCCTCTAGATATTTCAATCGCATGTGTAGCGTGCAATTTAATGCACGTTACGTTTCTTTTTGTGCTTTTGTAGTGGTCAAGCAACAGTTCATTCGATCTTTGCTAAAGCAGATTTTGCCAAGTAGATGGATAATGCTTAGTAAATGCAGTGATCTATCCTCAAAATGCATAATGCCCGTAAATCAACTTCATTAAACTTTTCATACGAAAATAATAAGTTATATTGATATATCTTGTTAGCATGTACAATGAAACAAAAATGTGTACCTTAAGGTCTTCTAGAATCAAAGAAAGTATTGGATATCTTGTACATGTGTATAGCTCAAAACTGGCGTTGCTTTTCCTAATTTTAGAACCTTTGTCTTCTAATAGTTTTCTGTAACACAAGATTATGTATAAGCCTTCATATTAATTTATATAATACATGATCATTACCCATACCACCAATAACGATTCTACAACACATAAGTTAATACTGGGCTACATATAAATATTCGCAGAGGACAAAAATAAAACCCAAATAGTCTGAACTTGTAACTCTACTTCATTATTAATACAACAGGCAATATAAAATATGAAACAACAATAGGTTGCAATGGGAAATATAACAGTATGTAAGTTATGTTATTTTATTAATACTTTGATCAAAATACTACATATGAACAATTGATAAGGATATATTCATTTAATCCTAATATACATCATAATATTTACATTTATATGTAGGTGGGCGTTGATCAAGGATGAGAAAGTGTACAATTAATTAACAGATTACGTAACACGTAATTCCGAGGTAACATCCCACGACACACAACTTCGAACTCTAAAACTCATAAAGGAAGTATCATCAATGAATTTGGTTACCAGACTTTGAGAAAAAGACGGATGAAATAGTTAAACTAAATAATCTGGTATCATCTTCTGACCGATTCAGCCTACAAAGATGGACACCAACCAACGACCTATTATCGACCTATCACATTTTAAAGACTGTCTAAATCATTTTTTTACTTGACATTTATTATGCTGGAAAGGGCAACAATATTATTTAGCAGGGATATACATTTAACCACATAATGAGCTTTTTTGATCATTCTTTAAGACTGATGCAAACGAGTTTTTGTTCATTTCATATGATGCTTACCTATCTCGCTCGCTTTCTTTTCAAGGATTTTGCTTTTATCTGATCCAATATGAACTTGATAACTTTTTTGAGTGTAGCTTTTCTTCCTCCATTAAAATTCCACAACTCTGAAACAACATACCTACCACTAGGATTGTACGTATTAATCTCCAGTAAAGCAGTTATTACTGCATTGTATGCCTCAACACCTAGTTCACTTTTAAGAGCCGTTAATTTTTCGTCATCTTCATTCAATACCTCCTGCATGATACCAAATTTCAGGTAATTAAGAATTCAGGGTTATGCTTATGCTGACAATTTTACTTATATCAACGTTATTGATTCCTCGACTGATCAAATTCCAATATGCTTGCACTGTATAATAAAGATATACAGTGTGTGCACTGAATGATATGCGTGCATTGCATGCTATGTGCATTGTATGATATGTTCCATAGATGCATTGTATGGTTGGAGTCAAATGAATCACTGAAGAAGGAAAAACATTTTGAAATAAAAACTTGAGAAATTTTGAACAGAACGAAAGCTGAGTTGAAATGTACCATTACGTATGGGCCTCGCAATGGATCGAATTCTTAATCGAATCGACCTCAGTTTGAGACCTCTATCTCTATCTGTTTCTATATTGAAAAATTCCATTTGTATATGTCCCATTTCTTAGCCGGAATATGTTATGTATCGATAGTTTGTCATTATGAGTTCCTTGCTCATCTCAAATGCTTCAAACGAGGGCACTACAGATAAAGTTAATTCACAGATAGCCTACAATTGTAAAGAGATATTATGGTGAGTTATTTGTATCCAATTTTGAAAGAAAGAAATTAGTAGAACAAATTAGCTAAAATTTGGCAATTAGACAGAAAAGTTGTATGAAGTAATATATAGTCAGTCCTAGAAGTAAGATCTTCTATAACAGAATGTTTATTTCATCTTAATGAACTTATTAACATATATAACAAAATCAACACTCTTTACAAAAAGCAACTAATATGAAGATATATCAGCCAGTTATCTATAACAAACGTGAAATTATTAGCATATGTAACGCCACAAAAAGTTATCTATATAACAGGATCAAGGTAATATACATACCTTTCTGACCTGAATTTGTAAAGTTATGTATATAATGTTTTGCATGTGTTTTAGTTTTATAACACTTTGTAAACGACAATACCTAAAATACGTTGCATGAGTGTGAAAATATTTCTAGCACTAGCTGCCAATGTTTTAAAATACAGTACTCGCTACTCACTAGGAAAGAAGCAAAATAGTCCATTAATTAAACAGTCTTCACGCTACCATATAAGATTTCTAAATAGTTATGGTGATTGGTGGGTATAATATCAGTCTGATAGGTCATCATGTCAAGGTTGAATTTCTTACTTCTTAAAACTTCAGTAAAATATCAAGAAGCACATTATTACGGTATTATTTTTAACACAAATATTTAGATTTCTTGTTTGGACTTGTATTTACACAAATATTTGCCGAGAATGTTTTGAGATTTGCATTGTGATGCTTGTTTATTACACCAATTAAAAATGTGTTGAGATATGGATTGAAATATTCTGCAATTTTGTAAACTGAACTCATATCTTTAAATCTGTTCTTAAAAAAATATCACAAACAATCCTCGATTACATAAAATCTATTAGAATAATCAATTACATTAACTCCAACGCAAATTTATCAATTAAATATTGTCTGAAGTATTAAATATTTTGGAATGTTTTGATGTCATCTGGGCCTGTAGATAAATTTTCAAACTGTAATATATTAAGCTAAAGGTCAGTGCAGATTGATCCCGGAACAGTCATCTGAACATGGGTTATTTTTGTTGCCATGTTTTTTATTTTTGCGGTCCTTTTTCTTACCTTGAAAGTAACTTCTCGACCATGCTAATAGCTGAAATAAAATAAGTGGAGACAGAGCGCATATTATCTGTTTCTTCTATCGGCACTCTGTTTTTCACTTCCTCGTAAAATCATAGTAATTTATCATGTGATTCTGGTTTTAAATTAGTGTTTCGTTATGTGCAGTTTTGGTTCTAAATCTATTCTATTTAAAACTTTCATGTTCTATAATATGGATATCTAATCTCTGCACTTGCTGATTTAAATAATGAGCTCATTTAGGTGGTATTATGCATTCTGAAGTAAAACTCCTTTTATTTTCTACAATGGATACTTTACATTAGAATGTTATCCAAATTTTAATGTTTAATTTTGCATCAAATTAACAAGCGAAGAAAAAAAAAGCCTATACATTAGTAGGAGCACCCTATCAATTAAAACCGAGGGTAAGTTTATTATTGTTTACACCATCACTATGAAAATGCACTCTGTTAATCAAAACATGGAGTAAATTCACTGTAGTTTACATCATTACTATAAAAAACTTTAGCAAATAATAGAAAAAAAAATATCTCAAGGGAACACCGATTATAAATATACAAGGTAGCATAGCCTTGGAAGCTTAAATATATCAACCACGCCTTGGAATATGAAAAACGTATCATAAGCGAAATTTAACATACAAGAGAGCAATACTTTGCTTGCCTTGGAAGCTCAAATGCATCAACCACCTTGGAATATAAAAAACGTATCATAGGTGAAATTTGACATAGTATCAGATCTACCTATGTTTGAAATCTGAATCTCAATAGATGCATATTTTATTTGGATGTATTTCACTAAGGCTTACTTCCAAACTATTGTTATATATGAATCCTATTGATCCAACTTTGAAATTTTAGTTTTTTGGTAGAGCATTCGAGTGAGCACATGCATTTTGATCGATATTTTTATGTAATTAAGGTTAGTTCATCATTCCGACGACGACAATATCCTTGTTTGTAGAGATAGATTTATATGTGATATGTTGTTGCGAAATATCGTGTGGAAAATCTCAAACGGTCTAGTTCATCAAACAGCAATCAAATGATAAATAACCAAAATAGCACAAAACTCAAAATAAAATAACACGCAAGATCCACCCAACTTCAATTAATGTGATTTCTAACTTATTATCTTTTAGTCTCATATCTTATGTATCCAATGTATTTCCACAGTTGAATAACATTTTGTTCTTCTGTCATCATGCACTGTGTAGATTTTCATATAAATGATATAAGTCGCTTATTATATTGTCTCTGTTACAGGTAGGATTTCACCCAGAATTTTAAGAATAGTTCATTTTATGTAATCGAGGATTGTTTATGAAATGACTGCCTATTCATGTCCATGTCTGTTCACGCATTGTACACTATATTGAATATGATAGTTTACATCTTCCATTCAGTGATCAAAGGTTAAAAATAAATAGAATAATTGTACCAACCAATCTCAATATTATTCAAATTTAAGAAAATAAATTTTTACTTCTAATCATCTAATAGAGAAGATGTATATGGAACATGTTAACAATAAGCTTTAATCGTACAAATCAATCTTTTGGCCTGATTCCTACCCGCTTTAGACCAACGCAACCTTTAAATTTATACATAGTTAAAAAATAACACACTCGACAACTTTCCTATATCCATAGAATATTACAATTTTAGACTCCTGAATAGAACATTAGTACGTCAGCTGATCATAGATTTTGCAACTTAAAAAGAAAGATAAATAAAAATTTAACGACTGAGGTTTCAAACCATGATAAAATAGATCCATAACTAAAATTGAATAAATGACAAAATTAATACAAACAAAAATGTGAAATACAAATTGAAAGACTGACCTATGCCTTAGCTTTATTTCCTAATGAATCTTCGTTCAGCGAAATGTGATTGGGGGAAAATTAGAAGCGTAGAAAATTAGAAGCGCAAACGAAAATTAGAAGCATGAAAATTATCACCTGACTTTGAAGAAGGGCGAAGGCAGTGAAAGAGATGGGCGGATTTGGTGAAAGAAATGGACGGTGGCTTTGAAATAGATGGGCGGACTACAAAACGTTCCACTGCTGTGTGCACATACAAATCATCTACAGTACAATTCCACACCTCTACCTGCATCTCCACAAACCACCCTTGCTGCCAAAAAAATTCAACAGCAAAAACCACTTCACATCTGTCAAATAACTCCTACCATCCTCCTCAACACCACTGATACATACAAGCTTCTAGCATACAAGCTTCCTCTAACCCATACTCCTACCTCAAACGAGAACAATCAATCATGCAACAACCACAATCTCCACCGAGAACTAGTCAATCATAGCAGCTCCTCTTCCCAAAATAACCTTCCGTTCTCCTCCACCTAAGTCGAACCTCAATTAGCCAAGTCAAAAAATCAAGCAACTCGATCAACCACAGTTCGACAAATCAAACATCGCTCTACCCCCTGCAAATCAGTGACCAACCATCATTATCCAATTTCTCTTCACATCGAAAAAAGAGAGCAGGAAAGAGTGTAGAACAACCTCAATCGAACAACTTCCAATCGCCTCTGCCATCAGTTATCGTCGATCTCACCTCCGAACAGCCATAACCGCAACTCTGATAAACACAATCGCCTGCGCTTCCTAATACCAGAAATCCTGAACAATCCACGAACCCAATTGTGAGCATCGACCAGCCTCAACCCAAAAATCGTGTCCTTGCTAATTGCCTCAAGACCGACTATATCTGCATGAATTCGAAACCACCACATATTGATTAAATTTGGTTTTGGAATTTTCCAAATTCAAATTGGATCGAAGGAAGCCTGGCAGTGACAACTTAAACCTAATTTGATTTAGGGAAGAATGGTAAAACCCTTAAGAGTGACAAACAGCTGAAGTAAGAATTGAAATATAAATTACGACTCTATCCCACATCTTTGACTTATTTACGAAAATCCCAAATTTTGTCACGGAAATAACTGTGATAATACAATGTAACAATAATAATCGTTATAAATATCTAACAATAATAACCGTGACAAAATGAAACAAAAAAAGTGTGATAAAATTATCTGTTTGGTGTAGTGCAAAATGCTTTGGCCAAAGACTTTGAATTGACTTGAGTCAGCCGTGATACCAACCCTATATATCTAAGGAGACGAATCCTCTATTGAATAGTACTTCACTTCCAATACTTACACTCAACCTAACTATAGTAATGCCATGCCATGATGTGACTATAATCAAGTTGAGCTTTCATATTGAAGATCCATGGTGTTCTTAAATTGAGAGAATTGTGTAAATCGGTTACATCAATATTTTCTCTATGACCTTAGTTATTTTAACCAACAGAAAACTATCGAGTGAGTTGTTCCATGGTTATCCAATAACTCTCAATACGTAACCTCTTGATGCCCTCAACATCCATAAGTAATACGCTGTCCAATATCTGGAAAGTATTACGTACTCTAGTTTTAACAGATACATCGATATCCAGTCTCGATGCATCTTGAGTAGGAACATTTAAAATGGTATATTTATTTTTCATCGTGATAAATTACTCACGGTTATAATACTTTGTAACTACTATCACAAACATATCAGTTATGGATTTTCTATTAAATGTACTTTTAATTAAATTAATTTATCAATATAACCACATTATATCAAGTATATAATAGAAAAAAATACCTTTGATTTCGAACAAGATTGGTTATTGAGTTAGATTTATGTAGCAAATTATGCAATTGTGCCTAGGGCATACCCTTAACTCTTTCAAGTTGAAGGCAAAGTTTCCTAAGTGTCACCCTTGGGATGAGGAGGTACGCCCTTTGGGACATGTTGTCTCGAAAAGTGGACTAGCGGTTGATCCTAATAAAGTTACTATAATACATGATTAGGATGTGCTGAAGAATACCACAGAAGTGAGGAGTTTCCTCGGTATGGCTGGCTACTATAAAAAGTTCATTAAGGACTTTGCGATCTCTACCCTTCTAACCCACCTTAAAGAAGAGTTTAGTTTTCTCATAAGATGCGAAGTGTGAGGACGCTTTTATTAAGCTAAAGGACGCATTGACTAGTGCATCTATTTTGGTACTACCTAATGGTATGAAGGCATTTACAATATATACCAATCCTTGTGGTACGAGGTTGGATGTGGTCTTAATGCAGGAAGGGATAGTGGTGAGCTACGCTAGTCTATAGTTAGATGTCCACGAGAGAAACTACCCTACCCATGATCTTGAGTTAGCAGCCATTGTCTTTGCGCTCAAGTCATGGAGGCATCATCTATTAGGAAAGCATTTTAAGCTGTATATGGATCATAAGTCTTTAAAGTATTTGTTCTTTCAAAAGGACTTAAATCTAAGGCAACAAAGATAGATAGAGTTTTTAGCCACGTACGATTTCAATATCTTATATACTCAATGCAAGGGCAATGTAGTGGCCGATGCCTTGAGTTGACAACATGCAGTTTTGAGTCCTTCGTTCTTGAAGTGGAAGCATTTGGAGTTCATTTCTACATTTGATTTTCGACCGTCATCAGATAGTACTTGGGGATTACTAGCAGCTTTAGATGTGCAGTCTATACTTATAGAACTTATTGGATCCATCAGAAGCAAAATAAGGACCCGGTCGATATTTTTGAGAAGCGTGGTAGGGAGAGAAATTGAGTCATTTGAGGCGTTATGCCATTGCCTCGAAGAGATGGTTATGGAGAAAAATGATGTGTTCCTCTCATTATGGATTTGACTGAGATGGTACTAGTCGAGTCTCATTATTGTAGGATAAATATTCATCCCGGTGGAGATTTAATTTACTGTGACATAAAGGGAGTCTTCTATTGGCCTGGAATGAAGAAACATGTAGCAAAGTATGTAACATAGTGTATGACTTGCCATAGGTTAAAGGTGGAGTAGAGAAGCCAAGAGAATTGCCGCAGCTGTTAAATATTCCTTAGTGGAGGTGAGAGTTCATCGATGGGTTACTAAGGAGTAAGAGTGGGGATGGGAGTATTTGAGTTATAGTTGATTGGTGTTAACCGACTTTTTGACCAAGCAAATTTTCAACCAGAAGTAGAAGGTCAAAACGAAGATGAAATGACTCACAAGCTTGGAGACTTGTCCAGATGGACAAAAGGAAGTAATTCAACAAGTTTCAAGCAAAATAGGGCTAAGTGGCCCACTCAATACCGAGAGGTATTTCTTCCACTTAGCACTCCTCGAGCTCCTTGTATTTGATGCATAATCTCTAGCAATCGTCATGAAGTACTTTTCTCGATGAAAAGATAAGAAATTCTAAGGATTTATGAGAAGGACGCAAGGAAAGCATAATAAGATAAACAATATCAAAGGAATTATCAAAAGGAATTAGATCTTCATAGAAAAAGCTTTGGAACACATCAGACCGGAGATAGGAGCCAAACCAAATAAAAATGATGGAATTTCACCCAACAAAAACTCTAAGTATCGAGAGGTCTTCTTTGGCACTTGGGGTGGCAAGCTCTCTTCTGGACCTGTAGGCTAGCATCTGGACCTCATACGACTTTGGCTTATGGATCTGCAGAGCAGTTTTCCTTACAAATACAGACCCTATAGCAACTGGAAAAGGACTTTGGATTCTTCTTCTTCGCTTCTTACTTCTCCTCCATTGAAGTCACTTAGGAAGCTATTGTTTGCTGTTCTAGAACTTAGAACAGTAAATTCCTTGTATTATTGACTCTCGATCTAATAAAAAATAAATAAAGTGGATATAGGCCAGAGATTACCGAACCATTATAAAAATTATTGTGTCTCTTTACTTTTTGCATAATTTTCTACTCGATCTCGATATTTCCGTAGGTTCTCCGGTGTAGTGCCACTTTTAGCATCAACGTTTTGGTGCTTTTATTGAAAAATGGCTAAATTTCACAACCTAAAGCTTGGATTTGAAGTTTGGAGAAGAAAACGAGGCCTTACACCAGATTTAGGATTGGAGGAAGTCAACCAGATCACGGGGGCAACCAGGAGATGTCCTCAAATTCTAATCATTCTATCCACATGACTAGAGAGAAGATGGAGAGAATGATGAAAGAAATGTGAGATGGAATAATGGCTCGGTAACATGAGATGCTTGATCGATTTTCTAAAGGTTATGAAAACAAGGAATAGCTGGAGCTGTTGGAATTCAAGACCAAAGATCGGGAACTAGTGTTGGAGCACCAGGAGTTGAAGCAGAGCAAACTGGAACAATGTCCCACGATTGGGGCCATTCGGTGCTGAACTAATCCTCTTGGTGCCAAGAGGAATTCACTCAGGTGCAATGTTAGTTCGAGCTTAGGATGAGCTGGGATACCGAGAACGGATGATGTCGGGCAAGAAATGCAAATCGAAATACAAATGCACGGTGACAAAAGGAGTATGTACCCGATTTTCCCCTTAAGAACTGGGGAGATTGAAGCTAGAAGTGTGGATCAAAATGCAAGCGTGCAGCCAGAGGAGTATGTGTTGGAATTCCCTTATAGGAGCCAGGGGCAGAATGCAGCTATTGATCGAAGACCATAATTGGATGACAACAACCAAATAGTTGGGTTGGTCAGAAGGATAGTAAGAGGTGGTCCACGAGACTAGAGTTTGGAGAACATAAACAAAAATCCATATACCCTTAACATTTGCAAGGAATCCTACCGATTTTAAACTTCCGACGTTGGAAACATATGATGGGCAGACAGATCTAACAGTTCATCTAATGAGATACGTCAGACATATGGAAGGGATGTGTGCATCTGAGGAGGTGATGGAGCAGTGTTTCCCGCTATATCTGATAGATTTAGCAACAGTGTGGTTCTGACTACTAGAGAATGTATTTATAAGCACGTGGACCGACTTAGCGAGTAAGCTACTAAGACAGTTTAGGGTTCATATTTCTCGACCAAAGAATGTGATGATGCTATTAAGTGTAAAGAAAAGTACTAAAGAGACCTTAAGAATCTATCCAATGAGATTTAATGTGGCAGCTGCTGCAGTTGATATGTTGGACCCATTGATAATCCTAAAAGCGGCAATATCTGGAGTCGCAAGCAAAAACAATTTCAAAATTGCATTAGAAAGGGATCCAATGATGGATCTTGCAGAATTTTACCATCAAGCTGAGAGATATCTGCATCAAGAGGATGCTAAAGCTGATAATGCTAATATTAATGTTGTGGATGATGGAGGACTGTCCAGAGCAGGATATGGAAAAGACAAGGGGAAGCAAAAACTGATGACGACTACAAAGGACCGAAACGGTATAAGAAAGAATCAAAGTTCTCTTCTTACACCGATCTAACGGAAACCTCGAAGAGGATATACCTAGATAATATGGGGTAGATCCCCTATGAGAGGCCATCTATGAGGTAACCCACAGATCAAGAGTGAAGGTATGGAATGTTTTTCCTATTGCACAAGCTAGACAAACACGAAAAGAACGAGTGTATACACGTTCGTGATTTTGATAGAAGAACTAGTTTAGAGCAACCAACTACAATGGTACGTATGGAACCCAACCACGATCATGCAGCCGGAGCAGCCACCATCTACGACAAATGCATCAAGATATGAATAGGGATCTACATTAAGGATATTAATCCTATGATCGGGCTAGATATGAGCCGGGTTCGTTTCTCGTGCTTTGCTTTTTGTTTTAAGACAATAATAACATCAGACTGCTTACATATTTATGGGACCTCGATTGGTCTCTAGACACACTTTGAGTCAGATGCCTGAGATGAATATTTAGGATGTTTGCTTGCTTTGATTTAAATATTTGATTTTTAAAATCTACTGGAACATATTGACTTATATTGATCGTGGTATTCGCATTCGGAGAGATGCGGTAATGACCATAAGATGTAGATCTCCTTAGTAGAGAGTGAGTGGATGGACTTGCTTTTCATTAAGTTCCGTTGCCAAAGAGCAAGCGGATTAGGCTCAACAAGGATCTAGAGAGATCAAAAGTTAGTCCTCTCATCGGAGAGTGAGTGGATGGACTTACTTTTCATTGAATCCCCTTGTCGTAGAGCGAACAGATTGGACTCAGCAAGGATCCAAAGAGATTGAACCCTGGATTGGATGTTAGAAGACCCGGAGATATCAAGCCTTGGATTGATGTTAAATGATCCAAAGAGATCAAACCCTAGATTGCATGTTAATCGATCTAGGGAGATCGAACCCTAGTATGGATGATAATATGATCCAGAGAGATCAAATCTTAGAATGGATGTTGACTTTGTATAAGGATTTGAACGCTTTATAATCAAAGTAGAATAGATAAATACCAGTGAACGTGGAATATACAATACCTCTGAATAAAGGTGGGCTGACCATGATTTGGGCTTGACATTTAAGCAAGTTCTGAAATCCTTAACTATAATAGGTCTGGAACAACCTTTGATTTACAGGGAAAGCTAATAGAACTGGATGATTTACCACAACTTGGATCGATGGATAACTGGAAAGCTTGACCGCCAAAAGTTGACTGCTGTTGAAACTTGTACTCGAGAAAAGCATACCTTAAATTCATATGACATACTTTGGAGTGCAAGTATTAACCGGCTTTTTGACCAAGCAAACTTTCAACCAAAAGTAGAAGGTCAAAAAGAAGATGAAATGACTCACAAGGTTGGAAACAAGTCTTGATGGATAAAAGAAAGAAATTCAAAAAGTTTCAAGTAAAATAGGGCTAAGTGGACTACTAGGTACCAAAATAACCTCTCAGTACCGAGAGGTATTCCTTCCATTCAGCACCTCTCGAATCCTTGTGCTCGATGCGCAACCTTTAACAATCGTCGTGAAGTACTTTCCTCAGTGAAAAGATGAGCAACTTTAAGGATTTTTGAGAAGGAAGCAAGGAAAGCAGAATAAGATAAACAATATCAAAGGAATTATTAGAAGGAAAGAATTATCAAAAGGAACCAGATCTTCATATAAAAGAGTTTGGAATGCAATAGATTGGGGGATAAGAGACAAATCAAAGGAAAACGATGGGTTTTCACCAAAATAATCTCTTGATACGAAGAGGAACCTCTCGATACCAAGAGGTCTTCTTTGGCGCTTGGGGTGGCGAGCACTCTTCTACACCTGTGGGTTAGCATATGGATCTTGTACAACTCAGACCTATGGATCTATAGAGTGGTTTTTTCCTAAAAATATAAGCCCTATAGCAATTGAAAAAGGACTTCGGATTCTTCTTCTTCACCTCTTACCTCTCCTCCATTGAGTCACTTAGAGAGCTACTTTTTGCTGTTCTAGGACTTAGATCGGTAAATTTCTTGTTCTAGTGACTACCAAATCTGTAAAAAAAATAAAATACAAAGTTGATGTAGGCCAGAGATTGTCGAACCACTATAAAAGCTATTGTGTCTCTTTACTTTTTGCATACATTTTCTACTAAAACTTAATATTTTTATAGGTTTTTGGGTGTTGCGCGTTTGACGTCAACAATCGGCTGACTAAATGCGCTCACTGTGTTCTGATAAGGAGTATAAGGACCACATCATCATTGGTGACATCATACACAAGAGAGATTTTTAGGTTACACGTAGTTCCTTCTGGTATCGTTAGCGACCAAGATCCGCCTTTCACCAGCGAGTTTTAGAGGAGTCTATAGGAGGCTTTGGGCACTGAGTTGAGCTTGAGTACCACTTATCGCCCACAGACGGACAGACGGACGAAGAGAGTGAATAGGGCACTGGAGGACTTACTTTGGATGTGTAAAATGGATTTTGGAGGCTCTCGTGAGGATCACTTGCCACTAGTATAGTTTACTTATATTAACAGCTATCAAGAAGATCGGATCAAGAAAGGGGCAAGCTAACGAGGGTAGATTTCTAAGCGAAGGTTAGGAGCGAAACTTAGATCCAAGGATGAGTGGGAACATTTAATAAAATGATTATTCATAGTTAATTTTAATTTACAGTATCAATTTAGGATTTGGTAATTAAATTGTAAATCATAGGGTTTATAACCGAGATTTGATAATAAATAAAATTGATTCAAACCCGTTAAATAGAAATTAACCTAGATTAAACCCCTTCTTCAATCAAGTAGAACTACTTATAATTCGTCAATTTAACTTGATATTACTAACGTTAAAACTAATTACTATATACGTAAACTGATTTGGAGTTGAATAAATTCACTTGGAGTTTACCAAAAACTGTTAAACCTGAAGCCAGAATTTTAGCGATGTTTAAGAACGACTAATAGTAAACTGCAATTAATAAAAATCGATTAACTAATTAAAACGATCAAAAGCCCTAAATTTTACACAGCATTTGATCGACCGTGCTGTTTGAGTAGTCGACCGCCCAAGGTATAACAATCGACTGGTAGACATTCTAAAGCGCAAGTGGAACCTCGGCCTAAGGCGCAGGTTTTAAATTATAGTTAATTGTTTATATATATTATATACAAATGGGTGTTAGAATTAGTAAGGAAGCTAGTTCCCAATGAGACGACGCCGGGACATTGCAGGGTTGGGTAAATGCTCTTTACCCAATGGGGTCGATTATTCGACTGGTGCGGTTCTATCGCAAATGACATTAACAAGAGGTTCTATGGTGGATGCACAATACTGGTTGATGCTTGGTGAAGTTTGTGGGCTCAACACAATGAAAGTTCTTGGCGTTCATGGATACTTGACGTGATGTGATGTTGTATTGTTGATGGATCTCAGTGTGTGCAGTAAGAGGTGTAAACTTCTATTGAGAGGTGGACAAGAATGCAAACCGTGAGACATTTCGACGAGTCGGCATTGCGGGCTCCTCCTCAATGCATAGTTGAGATAAGTGTAGTCGTAGTTGTTGAAAATTTATTCTTAAGTGGAAGTTGTAGGGAGACTTGTGCGAGGTAGTTATGTGTAGTCGTAATGTGTGAAATATAGTGCCACATAGGAAAGTTGTAAGATGATCCTATATTAGAGTAGCTTTAGTAGCTATTAGTCGATCGTTAGTTATTGAAGTTCGATCAATAATTTGATTCTTCTAGAAGCTTGCACAAGTGGCTAATGTAGGTATGCATAATATAAAACCCTCATGTAAAAAACCCTAGTAATACAGAGACACTTGTAGAACAACCTAGGTCATATATGGTAGAATTAAAGTCAACTGCACATCTGTAACACCCCTAATTTTAAATAACATTGTTCATGAGATTTAATTAGATAAATTAAATAGAATAATGTAGTGATAGGTGTAATAAGGGAATTAAGATTTGAAAACAATTTAGGGTTGTGCCTCAATTAAATGGATTTATAAAAATGGTTTATAAGTCAAATGCCTAAGAGAATAAGGCAATGGTAATATGGGAATAGCCGTATACCATAACCCCTAAACCCTTACATAATTCTCATTCACGTTTTCCATAAAATGAAAAAAAAGGAGAATCAAGGTCGGCCATTACCCTAGGGGAAGAAGAGCTTAAAATTAATTAGAAGCTAAGATTCAAGCCAGGAAGATTAAAGCAAGAACAAATCTCAAGTTTCTTATCCAAACAAGGTGAATAATGATCTAAACCATCTTATATAAGTCTTTTTGAACTTGTAAATTTTGGGTTTATGTTTTAAAACCGTTTGGGTGGATGAATGATGATATGCTTTGATTATACGCCGTGTTTTGATTTAAATAAGGATTTTTGTGTAAAGATATAATTCAATTTTAAGGTTAAAATCGTGTAAATTGATTTCGAATTCCATGATGTTTGAATATGTTATGGAAAATATTATTTTGGAGATGAGTTTAAATTTTCATAATATTCCAAGCTATGGATAATTTATTATTAACGGAAGAAATAAATGATTTGGTTTAAATTATTTAAGGTAAATAAGTAACTTTTTTGGGTTAGAAATTTATATATGTTAGAAAACATAATAAAAGTGAATAATTGTGATTTTTGGGGATTTTTCCTAAGTGTTTTTGATAAGGTTATTAATTTATTTAAGTTGGAGGAATTAAATGTTTAAATATTTTGTTGAAGGGAATGACTTATTCGTTAAAATGATTTCAATTGTAATTATTGAATTCGGCGGCCTTTTAAGAAAAGGATTTTGATAAAGAATATGCAACCAATCATATTTTGACAAGTTAGGTAAGTTAGGTAAAAAGGAATTTCTTTAAAGACAAAAAATCAGTTTTGGTTTGATTTATCACTTCCATTTGCTAGCATTTGTCACCATACTGCCGCTAATGAACCCACTCAAAACCAACACACATGGTATCAAGCCATTAGTACGTAGTGGAATGGAGAAAGGCGGAAGGGATTGTGTCGAAGGCATGCTTTCGAAGAGGGTTGAATTCATTCTTATGAGATTTCGAATACAATACTTGCCCTTGTTTTTAAAAGATGCTTTCGAAGGAGTTGAAGCTTTAAAATCATCGTCTTTGTTCAAAAAGAGGCTTTCGAACAAGTTGTCGCTTATCCTTGTTTTTAGAAAGGAGCTTTCAAAAGAGTTACAACACTTTGTTTTTAAAGAAGCTTTCGAATAAGTTGCTAGGGTATTAACCATGTTTCATTAGAAAAATGATTACTAGGAAATTAAATCATGGATATTTATATTATTACGTTTTGATCAGTTATCATATATGCTTCTATAAACATATTCACTTTATAATTAACCCATAACTGCATTTTGGGGCGTTAAGGGTGGAATAACTAGCTAGGTTGATCTAGTAGTGAATATATGTTGAGTCAACTCCTGTGTGAGTAGAATTGCATCTAGGAGATCAGACATACCAAAATATAGGATGTCCAAAGAAAGATCAAAGAATTGTTGGTTTAGATGGGATTTTAGTTATTCCGTGAAAACTATGTATGTAAATTGTTATTGGCAGAGGCCCGTAGGTTCTTATTGATCCCATGAAAACTATGTCCGGAATAAGTTATTGGAAGAGGTCAATAGGTTCATAGTGAGCCCATGAAAACTATGACATGAGAGATGTTATTGGAAGATCCAATTGGTTCATAGTAAGCACATGAAAACTATGATTGGAGAAAGTTGTTGGTAGATACAATTATTCTTAGTGATCCCATGAAAACTATGAAATTGGACAGACAATCTGTAAGCTTGATATATGTTATTAGTCGGCCCATGAAAACTAATAGGTTAACAATGGCCCTAGAAACTATAACTTGAGATAGATAGTTAGATAAGTGGGATGAGAAATCCAGAGCATATTGCATGTTTGCATATCATCATGATACATTTTATTATGTTATGTCTTAACCATTGTGGATGCAGGTGCACAGTATATAGATATATAGATTTCTTTAAGATATTATTGAGGGGAAAACACGTTTCGCTAAGTGGCGTGGTTTCACTATATATCTATATGGTTCGAGATGGTAAGTTATCTTCATATCAGACTTTTTGTTCGACTCGAAGTTTATGTTTTCTCTTAAACTCTCGAGTGCACAATTGATTTTGAGTACTTTGAGAGTTAAAGGTTTTCAGGTTCTACTTTAGATGAATAAACTTCAGGAGACGTGCATAGGGAAAGCTAGCTATTAGGAGTTCTTTCTATTTGATTTAGCCGTGTTTTGGATGCAATGGGGAAGTTGGTTAACTTTCTATATTTAGACTCTGATCGTCCAAGAGGGCATCTTCATATATTGCTCTTAGCGTATTTTGTAATAATTATGATTCTCTGAACGTGGTTTACGAATTGAGATTTTGTGATGAATTTGAAATGTGATTTTAAGTGGAATGAGAAATTTATTTTATGATTTTAATTTTATTCCATATCCATGAGTTTCTGTTATACCAATGTATCAAACATCACCGCATTTGATCACCGAGAATTAAAAACCATGGATGATTGCAGCATCCGTTAGCAGTTAGTTTTGAGCCTCCAAATGGGGGATGTTACAACATGATCAACATATATTAAACATGTACTCATCCACCAAACATACCCACCCTTTTTTCCTTTATTTTTTTCCCATCACAGAGGGACATGACAACATGTGATATGCCCGAATTCAGTACGTGGAGAGGTGAGCTCATCATTGGAGTCGTTTATCATTTTATTTTAGTCTCCATGCAATAGTTTATCTTATCCAATACTTAGTATTCCGACTTTGAGCCGAATTTATATATACTCTGTATTTTACTTCGCATTGCATTCCAGAATCGTATTTTGAGATATTTTCTGAGACGATTATTTTCTATATTTATATTTGTTTCCTTTCGCTATGATTTCTGAAAGTATAGCATACCTTAGGTTATATCTGTACATCATTAGTCTCTGCATTGTTTTAAAAAATTCCAATAACTCGTGTTTTTTGGCACTGGCCCAAGTTTGAAAATTATCCTAGGTTTCTAGACTTTGGATCAGTGCATCAAGTGATGCGGGTTGTCACATAGAATATGAACCACTCTCCATACCCACCGCCACTACTCAACGGCAAACATTCCATGCCGTTTCGGGCTAGACAATCGAAATCCCCTGCTTTGAAAGTGAAAGTTACGAATTTCGATGTTTTCAAATAAATTATCGAATATTGTCTTAGAATTTGGTATGTATGTATGAACGTTGTGGGAAATATAAGTTTGTATTGTTTTTTGTGAATGAGCCATCGTCTATATGAATGTTGTGAGAAATTCATTATTTTGAAAGAAGAAAATGAATTTTGACGTATGAAAGGGACGTGATGAATGTTTTTATACTCTGTGTGCTTTGGCTTTAGGACGAAATGCGTCCTATGTTCCACCCAATGCATCCCGCCCTATATAACGTGGAACACTCCTGGTCATCCTACGGTCATTCTAACCCTAATCTTCATTGCTAAAGCCGCCGCTTCTTTTTCTCTGCTCTCATCTTTTCTCTACTCGCTCTCTGCTGCTTAATCCGCGATTATAATTTGTTCTATTTTATTTTTATAATCACTGCGATGCAAAGGAGTATCATAATTTCTTTTCCACGTTCTATTCTTTTTTATTTGATTTCTGCGAACACGTTATATCTGATGAATTGCCGATGATGGTTTTCAATAACTATAACTTTTGATCTATGTATATGCTTGATTTTGCAAGCGTTTACATGGTATGAAAACATTGATATCTGAGGCTTCTATCCCTGTAATCTTTAGTCAATTATAGCTACGTTGGTTTTGAAGTTTGTCTGTAACATAAATTCTAAAATGGAAGTACGAAATCATTGATTGGATCTCTCTGCTGTTTCATTTCTTCTTTATTGATATTTGATTATTTTATCATGTTTTGATGTAATTTGACTGTTGCTGTGATGGTTTTCTCGTTAATCCGAATCTCATTATATTGAGGAAAATTCAATTCCATTTATAAACTTACTGAGCAACCAGTTACATGTTCATTTTTTATAAATATTACGATATTTTTGCATTTGATTTAAGAAATTTTGCAAATATATGTTTATTCCGTCATTATATGGATTTTTTTTTTGAAATTTGTTTTCTGCTTGGGTTTAACTGAACAGAGCGCAAAAATCCAGAATTAATTAATTTCGACGAATTAGCGAAGCTGTTATTTTTCCATAATTACATTTTGTACTTGTCCGGTGGAAGAAAAACGAATTTGAATAAAAACAACGGCTTTGAAATTTAAATGGGTAGAAATATTGAATTTGGATAGACGCGATTGATGTAATGAAAAGTTATATGATCCTTATTGTTAATTAAGCAACTTTATTGGAGACGGTAATGGTAGAAAAAGCTCCTGTTGAAAATCATTTATGTAATTCATGTATTTTATTCTGTATTTTTTACGTTCTTTTATGGTTAACTTATAATTATCGACTAAAATAAGTGTTTTGGAAGATGTTCTGCTAGCGATTCTGTATAACGGTAATCATTGAATGATTTATTTCATTGATTCTTTAATGGAGGTAGATTGTCTAATTTTTTCAAGAAAAATGCAACCTCAGTTTTCTAGACTATAGCTGTATTTGCTATCTTATGGGTTGAAATCATTTGAGTTCCATATTGATCATTAACTGTAAAGTGATTAATATGGATTCAACCGATTTCCATCAATAAAGGAACAAATAGAGCTCTACTCTTCTTGAGATTAGAGAGAATAATCATCTGTGTATGGCCATGTTTTCCTAAAGTAAAATCTAAAAATGTTGAATTTTCTCAAGGTAAATGCTATCATCATTTTCCATAGTATAGCTATATTTGATATTACATCAACGAGTCTATCATAATAATCATAAATAAATAGTAAGTGTGGATTAAGTTGATTTTCATCAATAATAGAGCACGAAGAGCAATATTTTTGCAAAAGAGAAGAGAAAGATGCTAATGGTGCTCTTTCCCAGCATTTAGAGGTAGTGCTATAAATGGTTCATTCTTGAATTTGCAAATATTTCATTTTTATTTTTATTTTTATTTGTAAAGATTAAAATGGAATGTTTTAAAATTCAACAATTAATTATTTGAAAGTGTCCTCTTTTATGTTTTTTATTTTGTGAAGGTTCATAGTTTAGTTGTAGTCTAAATTAATTTATGTATTTTATTCATAAGAGCATTTCCAACCGGAGGTATTGAGCAAAGTGGCCAATGGTTGTCAACGTGGATTGCAGTGTGGATAGTGGTTGCAATTCGCGGCACTCACATTAGCATGTTTATTAAAGCCGATTAAAATTAGGTTTTTTAATATATAAACGTTGCTTTTTTTTTTTGATTGAGGTTAGGCTAGTAAATTTTGAATGTGGAGGAGTTTTGTTTGGTGGCCTCATAGGTTGGGAATGTTCTTATAGATATGTTTTCTTTGTGTTTAATATTGTGTTGACATTTGTACGAATAAAACATGTGATAAAAAGTAATATTTTTATATGTTTGGCGTTTTTTGAATATAATGATGGATTGATTTAATAATTATTGTAAGCATGGTTTAATTTTTATTACTTGTTTTTAACGATATTGTTATTGGCTTTACCTTGATTTGAAAATTTGAATAAATAAACTTAGTTGGCCATAGTTTGATTAGAAAAATTGGATAAATAACTTAATAAGTATGGTTTGCTCGAAAATTGATTAGTAGTTGTGTTTAGGGTTTCTTTTAGTTTTCTCATAAACTAGTTGATCATCTCTCATCATTAATTGTTATTCAAGTTTATTTAAAATACAAACTAATGTGTTCGCATACACATACAACATCCCATTGTTTGGTTCATGATGTACCAAATTATCAAAACTGTTGCAAATATTTTTGGATCAATTTCGAAATATGATTATTGGTTATTATTATTATTATTTTAATTAAGGGTTATTGTGTAGATCGAAAATGAATACTTACAGATTTGAAAATCAATTTGATTCATGAAGTCCATTGTTCATTTTAGTTTTTCATATCTAGATAATCAGTTAATTTAATTTAATTGTAAAATGGATTTTTCTTTAATTCATCAAACGATACAATTATTTTGGGCAAATGATAATAAGGAAAATGTATGCAATTGAATTATATTTGAAAAATATAACAGAGGAGAAATTTATCTTTTTAACCTAAAAAAAATAATTTTGTAACAAAGGAACTAAATTTTATAATAAAATGTTTTCTTAATTGTGAGTAATATCCTTAAATATAAAAAACTTGTTTCTTAAAATATTCTATATTTAATTTTTTTATAATTTTGATACTTTACTAATATTTTTTGAAAAAATTAAAAGATTGTTTATAGTAAATGTAAACTCAATGTATAATCGGTCATCTAAATTCAGGTATCTAAAGTTAGTTAAGTCAAAGCTTTATTGCAAGTGCTGATTATGTTAATACAATGAAAGCATAGAAGTTGTTTATGCACAATACATGTATTTATCTTTAATATTTGTAGTTGATTTGATGTTATATTTTTTGATAGTAAGATTATAGTATTATATAATAAAAATACAATTTAAACGAATATCATGGCGAAGAACAACTTACTCAGTTATTGGAAAATCAGTAAAATCTCGAACAATGTTGTTCAAGGCAGTAATATAGTTTTGAGATGATTCTAAAGTTTTCCATATTAGTTTATTCTTGGTAGGGGTTGGGGATGGGGGGATAGTGATAAGTGGGGTGGTGGATGTGCGAGGAAGGATAACAGTGAGTTAAATATACTAGCGTCATGTTTCCCTAATCAAACACAACTTACTAAAATTAATCTCGAACAAATTGAAAAATGAAAGCTACATTGAACAAAAGAAATCTAAAAACACACTTGCATAGCACACAACCACTATTTGTTTGACGATTTGAACATCGTACAATAATATCCTTGATTACAAGGACAAATCTTAAGTTCATTAACAAATGAATAGAATCCACATACGTCCTACGGAATAATAACAAGCAAGACAAATTTAAAATTTAAAATTTATAAGTGGTAAAACAAAAAAAACCTATTTAAAATTAAAAAAAACTTATATCAAGACATTTGACATACGTCCTTTCGTGATTTTTCCCTAGTTTCTTTGTTACGTAGAAATCAAGTCTTTTACCACAAGGACACGGCCAATTGTTGAAGTCCATGAATTAAATCTGAAATTACTGAATATTAACAATTTCAACACAATGACAGTCTGTAAAATCTCACATAAGCAACATAAGTTCAACAGAATATTAAATTATTTCAAATAACCTACCAATCGTAACGAATATGATGAATAATCTCAAATAGCTTAATTGAACTCAAAATCAATAATTGGTTATCTAATCGTGTTCAATTTCAATACAAGATTATCAAACAAAGAACAACTTTAAGCAATTTATTAAAACCTTTACGGTTCTTCAAATTAAATACTACCAAATTATATACAAGCCTAAATCTCAAACTAAACCCTCTGACTATCATTTTTTTCTCATTTTCGCTACTATCTCCCACGCGTCATCGTCTAAATCATGTTTAAATAATAAATACAAGCCTAAGATTACCTAATTATATATGACGAGAGAATTAAAATTGTATTAAAAGGGAGTAACAGTTAAACAATTTGCAATAGAAGGAGGGAAGCGGCGGTGGGGGTAACTTCAATGGCATCACCATCGTGGACGAGGGAAGCGACGATGGTTTTTTTACTTTTCGAAATCCGTCCTTTAAGAGAAGGGGTGGTGGGGGTGGGGAGGGTGTTGTCTGGTTGAAAGTTTGAGAAAGGAACAGTGGAATAGAGCGAATATAAGGCCTGGTTTTGTTAGGACTATTTTATCTGCCATGTGTACGACTAGAGTCTGGTTTAGCCGTAGATTGAGCTTTCCGATTTGCTAGCAAATTTCGCACCTTGGTTCAAGTTCACAATTCTGGTTTTCAATATTTTTTAAAGCTGTTTTAATATTTTGAAAAAATTTAATAAATTCCGTTTAATATTTGTTTAATGAAACATGTATTTTGATAATCTGTTATTGCAATTTGAAAGATGTGTGTGCATTTTTAATGCAAAGTTTTAAAGCAATATTCATTATGAAATCATAGTGTGAAGGGAACAATTTTTTCTTTTGAAGCTCAGCTTGCAGTCCGATAGTTAGTTTGGATGATGATATTTTTGGTCAGATTTATGGAGTTTATTGAAAATATTAGGTTTAATTATATATTAATTTTTTATAAATTTGCACTCTGGTAGTTAGTTTGGTTGATGTAGTTCTTCAGATCTATGTAATTCTAAATTTTTTGGGTTATTGATATTTGAATTCTTATGAATATTTTTTGACAACGAGTTTATTTGGCTATAATTCGATCTGCAATTATGAATATTTTTTGAAAATGAGTAGAGTCGATTATAATTTGGTTTGGAATTACTATAAATGCTTCTGATGTTTAATTTGTTTGTTAGACCTTTGGTAGTTCAGTTAGCTCAGCTTAATTTTACTTTCATTTTTATCCATTTTCTGGTATGTAGCCTGTAACCTATGACATGCATGCCAACTTTTCCAATTTGATCAAATTAGAGATCCGATCTTCTTATTTTGAGTAAGCCTTTACTCGGGAGGTTCTTGGTAAACTTGGTCAATCTTGTCTGTGTTACTTTGACACAGGTAAGTTATATGTATAATTGTGTACTCGTCTTCGATTGATATTTGTTGTATCCATACTCACATTTACTGAAATAAATATTTGTTTAAAACAGTGGGACGACGATAAGGAGAACCAAGTATTTTGGATTGATCCTTAGAATGTGTCTCATTGTCTCCTATCATCGCTCAAAAAAAATATCCATCGAATGATATTTTGGAATTATCACAGAATGGAAGAAACATTCACACTTTTATAGTATATATGATATATGATAGGATATTATGTTCTCATTTGTTAACAATAAAATTTAGCACTGATCATAAAATATTGTTCATTGATCATAACATAGTATTCAATAGTCGTTTCAGTTACGTCTCAAAATAAATTAAAATCTAACAAGATATCATAACAAATTGTCACAAACTAATGGAGCCACTTCTTCGTGTATTTTTCGAAACAAACTCGTCTATTATCTCTTCATAATTGAGTGCATCCAAATACTCGTTTTCATTTGAAAAAATAGTCATTCCACTTAACTCTAAGGTGACATAGTGGAAAGACAAAGAAATTAAAAGTGCAAATTACTACTGCCACTATGCTAACAACCAAAATAACAGGCAAACTTGAAGAATCTGTACAACCCAAAAAGCCATTAAAACCAGAAAACCAAGGAAAGCCAGAAAACTTAGTCAGTATTGAATTGGTATAATATTGCTTCTCTGATTCAAGGTTTGGTTTATAAACTGTATTGCAAACAACCAAACAAGCAAGAAGACACTCGATAACCCAACTAATAATAGAAGGAATTAAATATTGAACTACTGTTGAAGCCCCCTCCACTATCAACTCATCTACCCATGAGTTAGAGCAAAAATAATGCCAGTGTGATTTTAGTAGGAAGATAAACAAACATAAAGTGTTCTTGCTTGAATGTAGTATCCTAAATGACATTAAATTCTATAACTACCCGAAAACAAAAAATAGTGTTTCATAACAACATACACTATCATGGACTTGTAGCACTTGCTGCCATTCATCAAATCATGCAAATAGGCTACAACACGCCTGAAGGAATTTGCAAATGTTTACTACCTTTATTCCGGTTAAAATTTCAATGCCTAACAAAAATTTATTCCTTTATGACTACTAACTAAAAAAAATATTATGCACTGTTTTAACTACAAAATCAGTTTAATTATTCCTAAAGTAAACTGGCTACAAAATCAAAACTAACTACACATTTAAAAAATCAAAACTAACTACAAAATCAGTTGCGAATTTATACCAATATGAAAATCCGTGCCTTAAATTTCAGTTACAATGCAATTCGTACCTTAAATTCGTACCTTAAACTAACTACAAAATCACTGTTAGGAGTAATATCAGATTTAGGGCTACCTGAGCTATGAATTAGGTCTGCAGCACCGAATTTGAAGAAGCACGATGATCGTCACTCGCGATGGAGTTTGGAGTCTGGTAGCGACTCGCGATGCAGCATCGAATTTGAAGAAGCACGATGCGGAATGAAGAAGCCGAACCTGAAGAAGCGAAGCCTGAAGCTCAAAAATTAATTAGTAGTTGTGTCTAGGGTTTGTTTTTAGTTTTTTCATAAACTAGTTGATCATCTTTCATCATTAATTGTTATTTAAGTTTATTTAAAATACAAACTAATGTGTATGCATTCACACATACAACCATTGTTTGGTTCATGATATACCAAAACATCAGAATAATGTATCTTATTTTTATTTTATTAAAATTAAGTTCAAATAACCTCAAAACAATAGAAAATATATTTGGGATCCATTTCAAAATATGATTATTGGTTATTATTATTATTATTATTATTATTATTTTAATTAAGGGTTATTATTTAGATTTGAAAATGAATACTTTAAGATTTGGAAATTGATTTGATTCATGACGTTCGTTGTTTATTTTTGTTTTTCATATTTATACGATTAGTTAATTTAATTGTATAGTGGGTTTTTTTTTGAATTTATCACGAGATACGATTATTCAAGGCAAAGGAAAATGAGGAAAATGTTTGCAAGAATTAGATTTGAAAAATATGATTATTAACTTAGTGAAATTAATAGGGAAGAAACCTACCTTTTCAACCTAAAAAATATTCTTATATCTCATATAGCAATTTTGTATAAAAGAAATAAATTCTATAATAAAATGTTTTCTTACTTGTTAATAATATCCTTAAATATAAAAAACTTGTTTCTTAAAAGATTCTATCTTTATTTTTTTTATAATTTCCATACTTTACTAATATTTTTTGCAAAAATTGAAAGATTGTATGTTAAATGTAAACCCAATGTATACTCGGTCATCGAAGTTCAGGTATCTAAAGTTAGTTAAGTCAAGGCTTTATTGCAAGTGCTGATTATGTTAATATAAATAAAGCATAGAAGTTGTTTATATACAATATATATCTTTATCTTTAATAATATTTGTAACTGATTTGGTGTCATACTTTTTTGATATTACCGTGGACTACCAAAAACGCCTCTCTATATATTATCAAACCTTAACCACTTAGAAATAAGATCTAACATTAAACTTTTATAAATTCGAACGTCCTTAAAAGTAGGATTTAACAATTAGACATGCTTTACAAATTTAAAACGTTTCTAAAAATATGATTTAAAATTAAACTTCATTTACAAATTTAAAATATTTCTTTCTAAATATAAAAATCTTAATATTACTTGAAAATAAAAAAAATCATTTTTCTCATTGTGATGATCCTTATAGGGCTTCTTCTCATAGTAGGGTTCTTCTTATTATTTGTGATAATTGTTTGCGAGCTGTGTTAATTTTTTTCCTTCTTGGTTTTAAAATTTTATGTTACTAAGACAGAGGAGGGTAATCAGTTGCAATTTACTTACCAGCTATATAAACCGAAATGGAGGAATAGTAAGATTTTTGTTTATGTTATTTATATGGTTATGACCTGAGAACCGTTCTTTAGGACATAAGTTTCTAGGACACAAGTTTAAAGTAATTATTTTTCAGGGCAAAATTGTTCGTTTGTTACTTTTTCTCCTTTTACCTTTTCACTTCTCTCTTCATCTTTTTCAAAGCACATAAACAAAAACAATTTCTCAAAATCAAAAACTAGGGCTTTGCAATTTCTCAAAGCACAAACGATTTTTCAGATAATTTGTCAACCATTATTGAATTATTGAATTGAAAATAATTTCAGATATTTCAGGCAATTATTGAATTGAATTAATTTATACATTTGAATATAAAACAGGAAAGCAGTCTATTTATTGAATTGAATCGTTCTCATTTCAACAGCTTCATACTCACAAGAAGAAGGGGCATGCATTCAAACAAGAAAGTACACAAGAGATATTCAAATATATAGTGGTGCAAAGGCTTGAAAGATCAACAACACAAGGCAAGCACAAAGCAAAGACTTAGCAAGGCAAGCACATAAGCAAGCATAAAAAAATGCAACATGGTTCTAAGCTAATGCAGTGCTAAAGAAAATGCAAATAGATCCAAATAGAGTTCAAAAGTGCACAAACCGTAAAGTACACACATTGGCAACACATTTACACACAGGTAGCAAGATCGCTTACGGTAGAACCAACTGATCTCGAAATGCAATTGACCCTAGAAACCAAAATATTTTAAGAAAGCACTTGCATCGGTATTTTAAATTCTCTTTGGCTATATGAAAGAATTTATTTGAAAGTGCAAAGTAAAAATAACCCTAACAAGCACAGTTCTCCACTGTCCAATAATTAGATTTATCTCAAAGAATTTCATATGCAAGCTTTCCTCTTGTCTCTTTCACTAAATCTTCACTTACGACATCAGCTAAATCATATCCTTTAACTCTTCTTTCCACAACAATAATCACAAAGACACCACAGTCAACCCTAAATGGTATAAACATTTTAATATAATAAACAAGCAATGAAAAGTTTATAACATATTAAAAAATATACTAACAATGGCGACCGGAATTGCAAAGTATTTCAAAACGTGCTGCCGTGCACATGCTGATTTTGGTTTGATATGTACGCAATAATAATTTTAACTCAGTACACATTAATATTGCAGTTAGAAGGGTAGATAACAGAGATTGAGGTTCAATCATTAGTAACAGAGCTTGATAGTAAGTCCAACATAATAACTCATTCTAACTGCGGAGGCATGGATACAAATTACAATCACATGCATTAT
Source organism: Allium cepa (assembly GCA_030765085.1). Classification (NCBI taxonomy): domain Eukaryota; kingdom Viridiplantae; phylum Streptophyta; class Magnoliopsida; order Asparagales; family Amaryllidaceae; genus Allium; species Allium cepa. Next base: position 614,644,994 of record CM060931.1, read on the forward strand.
AGAAATAAGATGAAAATTTGCACAGGCGTAGATAAAATTAAACTAAAATATTGTCTGCTTTGTGTTTAAGCAACTTGCATGTGTTTATACTTTTTTGTTAACATGGTGAAAAAATAACAGTTTTAAGCAACCTGCATATGTTTATACTTTTTATTGTTAGATATATACGTTGTAGGTTTATGTACATTCAGACAGTCATGTTATAAAGAAAATTAAGTTTCCAAATAGGCAGAAACTGTCAATGAGCGTTTCTCATTTATGAACATATCGGAAAATTTTTCCCTATTTATCTTATACAGTTACATATTAGTAAGCTTTTTCCTATTTAACTGATAAGATACTAATTTTTTTAATAAGTATATAAAAAATAACTGTTAAACTTTTAATGACATAAAATGAAGAATATGTTATTGACAAGTAGTTATACTTATTTGAACTGCTACTACATACTACAATATATAAACAACTTCAAAATAATTTGTGACATGTTTAAGAGGACTTAAGTTACCCATTTGACTGCTGTGCACATTTTCCAGCGGAAATCACTTTTTCCTTGTTCAGTTTAACATGATAACCTTCTTCTTTCAGTTTTGTAACTTCTTCTTCCACCACATTTTTCTGTAATAAGTACTAACAATTAGTACTACAACATTAAGAATTTAGAATTAACAATTTAACATAAATTAGTACTTTTCAAAAAACATTTAAGAATTTAATATAAATTAATACTAAAAAATCTTACAATTTTCAATGCGCTTGTCATATGCAAACTAGTCCTAGTTGTACGTCGTGGCTGATTAGAATCATACAAAGTCCACACTGAATTTTCCAAATCAACTTCTAGTAGACTCCAATGATCTAACTCGTGAAATGGAAAATATAGCAACACATGTTATTTGTCAAAGCTTTTCTCACAGAAGGTATTAAAAGACATTTTTAATTCTCTTTATCGAGACGTGCCACTTTTCTACAAAATATTAATACAGTTAGAACACATACAACCACTACTAAAGTATATGTCAAAAATAACAAAATAGAAACTTACAGTCATGATTGTATTAACATACACGAAACTCTCACTTGCATCCATAAATCTAACCTTCCTTTCCCAAAACCAGTCAACGATCTAATAATAAAATATAATTAAAAACAAAAATTAAAAAAAATATCAAAACACATTTATTTAACAAAATATTACATAGATAAATAATGAGAAGTAAATAAAGATTGATTAAATAATGTTAATACCTGCCCATAAACAAATCTATCAAAGAGTAACTCCCCCAACATTACTTTTGTTATGTCCATCAATCCCATATCAGTATTAGAAATCCATACTGCCTCACTATTATGTTAGAAAATATAGATATTAATTTATAAATTTTGATAAATAGACAGAATAAAAACACTTACTTATCATCTTCAACAACTTTAATTTTTTTTTAACAACTGAAGCCATTTGTTTATAAAGAACATCACAACGATCAATATCATACTCAAACTTCCATGAAACAACTCTCTTTTCTCCTTTAATTATTTTAACCATGGAGGGAACATCATTGTCTAAATTTTTTCTCTGCCTTTTCTTCTTTTTACCCTCGTAATCAACCATAAATATTTATTGGTTATGAAAACAATACTAAATTTAATAATTTAAAATGTATAAGTAAAAATAACCTTCAGCTTTTCAGTTAAAGAATGCTTGAAGTTCTAACTTTGAAGAATTTATATCATCAACCTAAACACATATATAATAGTCAATAATTAACATTTAAAAGAAAAACATTGAACATAAATCACATACTAAAGAAATTAAACTAACCTTCCCTTTTCAACTTTTGTCACTTAACATTTTCACACGTCTCATTTTTTCCAATATCAGATTCTGGTACTGTATATAACAAAAGCCAATTCCTCATTTTTTCTTTAATTTCTTTCAGTTCTTCCTCTATTTTCATTCTTTTGTTCTTTTCATCATCCAAACTTTTACCCAACAAAGCAACTTCCTCTTTCATTTTCCTTAATTCACTTTTTAACATATCCATTTCTACACAACTTTCTTACTGACAATCATCAATTTTAACAGTTTTATATTTCCTTTTCGATTCTGTCCTCTCACTACTTCTTTGACCAACATCAATTTGACATGCCCTCTCAATATTATCAGAACTCCTTCCATCTAATAAAAGTTTTTCCTCTTCAGTAATATTTCTAAGTTCTTCAAAAACCTATTCAAAAAATATAATAGGAAACACATATTATATAGTGAATGTCTAATTGAAAAGAATTATTTAAACAATCTATTATTACTAATGCTAAAACATAATATCATACAAACTATTCATATTGCACGTATAAACTAAAGGACGTATAACCCAATCTCAATTCAGTGGTTATGGAGTTTGAACAGGCACTGAAAACTTTGGTTCGATTTTTCTCAAGGATGATAGTTTATTTGTACTTTTGACTTCAGGCAAAACTGTGAATAGGCTTGGACATTTAGAACTTGCCGAACCATTATATGTCATCTAACTCAACTTTCCAAGGTATAAATAATCTCAGAGTCTACTTTAACATCGTTACTAGTGGTATATAAAGTATAAACCTCTTAGCTGCTAAATTTCCTTTTTATGGATCAAACTCAAATATAGTATTGAGATTCACTACAACAAACAAGATCTTTTGCAGTGTTTTAAAAACGCTATAAAAGCTTTTAACGGCATTTTTATGTACGCTGTATATCAACATGCAATTATCTGTCAGGGATATACAATGATAAGAAATAAATGCTGTTAAATGTCCTTTTTAACAGCGTTTCCCTGGTGTCTTGAAATCTTTTAACAGCATTTGGTTGGGTGCAGTTAGAGATCTTTCTTAGCATTTCTTTTGTGCTAAGATATGATTTTATAGCGTTTTTTCGATGTTGTGATATTTATTTACAGCGTGTCGTTGTTGTAATAGATCGTGCTTTATGTTTTTAGATACAATTTAACAGCATTTTTAAAACGCTGTTAAAACTTTCAACGGCGTTTTAAAAACGCCGTGGAATGTTTTAACTGCATTTAAAAAATGCTGTGGAATGTTTTAATAGCGTTTTAAAAAAGCCGTGGAATTTTTTAATTCCATTTCAGTAAACATCCGCCACAATGTGCATATATACCGCATTTCAAAATTAGCATATTAAATTAATATCACATTTCAAAATCAACATATTATATCAATACCACATTTTGGGCACATTTGATAACCAACATATGAAATTTCATAATCAAAATACACAATATTCTTACACCAAACATAAATAGTTTGTCATCAATAGTCCAAAAACAAAATATAGAACAAGTAGTAATAGCAAAACAAAAGCAAGTAGCACATACTGTAACGACCCAGAATTTATAATAATTTAAAATTGAATATTTAATTAATTTTAAATATTAATAAGTGGAATTTATAAGTTGGATAATTTATTTTTCGAATATTGGATTTAATTTGATAATTAAATCGATAATTTAATAAGTTAAATTTCAGAAATAATTGAAGATCGAGTCTAATATGATTGAAATTGATTTGTAAAATTTTATTATGTCATATTGAAGTCATAGTGATGTTATAGAGCTTTTAAAATCGAATTTGAAGTTGAATTGTGAAAATTGAATATTTTAATATTTAATTATCGACTGAAAAATAACCAATTTTCGAACAGTCTCAGAATTGGACGAGACCAGTTCCATTGGATCCGTAATAGTTAGTTATTATCGGATTTCAATTTTTGTAGCAATCGGAGTTATCGTTTGATCGTGGCAGCTCGAAACGCATTGAAATCGGTTTAAATCGGTTTAATTTAAATCGAACGTTTATTGCCATAACTCGCACAGATGACCGAATTAGCTTCTGAAACCCGTTCCATTGTGTCCGGAACGTGGGGTAAACCCTAGAAACGCTGGTCACCGCGCGTAAATCGGATTCCGAAAAACCCGGATGAATAGTGTTCAATAATTTTCTATAAATAGACCCATTTTTTCACAAAAAAGAAGAAAAACAAAAACTAGGTTTAGTTTCAAAGCTGGCCGCCACTTTCTTATTCTAAGGCCAGAAAACACCCACGTTCTCCCCTTGATTTCTTCAAATCGGCGCAGCGATTCAACAAACGTTCAACTGGAGACTTGTAGTGGGTATCGAGTTCTACGTCTTCAACGGTTATGATCGCGTTTGGAGCCATGGATCGACGTGGGGAGGGGTTTGAAGAGATGGCGTTTGAGCTCGAATTCCTAGGCCAATAGGCGACCGAGCTCCTTGCTCCTCTGGCCGATGGTAGCTTCCTGGATGCTCTTCGAAATGGTGGGTCTCGATCGTGCTGAAGTTCGTCGTGGTGGTGGCAAGAATTGATGGAAGAGGGACGGCCTTGGGTTCGATTTTCTTGAACGCAACCTGGGTAGGGATGTAGCGCGTGAGAAGAAGGTAGCAAGGGCCAGGATGAGAGGGTATTGAAATTCACGGCTGAGATGGAAGGTTATAAAAAATATAGAGAAGATTGTAAATAAATTATATTTAAATTCATACGATCTTTAAAATAGTGTATCTTGTTCATTCGAGGTCGGAATTCGACGAAATGAAGTGCGTTGGATTCGTTTTGTCGAGCACTACGCGATGCAACTGGATTGGAGTCGTTTGGAGTCAATGAAAATTTTGGATAAAAATTAAACGCCCGTTTAATTTTATTCGAAATAAAAGCTGAAACGGAAATAAAATCAAGGTGAGAACTTCTCACTCAATCGAATCGGTTTCAATTTTATTTTAAATAGTTAGATTTAAAATATTTGAATGCATGTTTGAATGATGATTGTTATCTATTGATTGTTAAAGTAGACATTATGCGCCGTTAGTAAGCGGAGGTTATTTATTAAAAACATATACCGCGAATATTTCATAAACAGTGAAATTGGTATTATATATAATAGCAATATATATATATATATATATATATATATATATATATTGGCATATGTATATATTGCAGTTGTTGATTTCCCGCATTGTATAGCGGATGAGACCCTATTGCGTCGTCTATTAAGCGGATAATATTTTAAATCCCATATACCGCGATAATTCCGTACTGGAGCGGAATTAGTATTGTGCTAATGTTTGTGGATGTAGGGAAACAGGTTGGAGGGATCCAACTGGATTCCTCAACTGTATTGATTTATTTACAGATATTTTGATATTTGTTGATTATCATATCGATATATGATATTTGGATGTCGTGATTGACTGTTTGGTGCAGTTGCATCATCGGATTTATTTTTGAAGTTTTAAAATAATGATTTTTGGTTTTTAAAGGAATTTTTAAAGTGATTTTTGAAAGTATACGTTTTATTAAAATTTTGAATTGATTTATTTTAAATAAATTAATGTTATAAGTTTAATGTTATAAAAGTTATAATTTTTGTAAAATATAACCAAATTAAGATTTTTGAAATAAACAGTGATTAATTTATAAAATGGTTTAATTGGGAATTTTGAAATATTATAAACGGTTTATATAAAAGATTTATAAAATTGATATTTATAAATTAAAAATATTGGAATTATAAAACGAGTTTTTATAAGTAATAAAGTGAAATAAAAATGGATTTCATAAGTAAATTGAGATTTATAAATTTATGAAATATGAATATATAAAATGGATAGATTTTGTAAAATATAAGATTTATAAGTAATCAACTTATAAATCGGATTTTGGCATTTAAAATGAGATATAAAAAGGATTTTTATAAATAGAAGTTTATAAAAATATAAATGGAGTTTATAAACGTTGTTTATAAATCTGAAATAAATTGAATTTGATAAGTTGGATATAGGAATATATGAAAGGAATTATATTCACGATTTTGGACAGTGAATATATTGTTAAATGAAATGGATATGTTTTGGGGAAGGAATATTATGAAATGGAGTTAATGATTTTAAAGACATTTTAAAATGCATTAAGTATCGAATACATAGATTTCAACATTCATTGTTGAAATAGACGTTTTCGAGAAATAGAAGGAAATGGTGGACTATAACACTGTTGTTATAGTAAATGGTTTCCGAAAGGAAATGTTTTGTTTAGTATTGGGATTTATATATCTATTTTAAACTTTGAATCCCTATACTAGTGATTTTGGGTCGTCGTAACGATGTTTTACGTAACATTCGTTTTGGCCCAAACAAATGTGTTTAAGAGAATGATTTCTTAAAGAATGAAATATATACTTAATTTTCGATTTAAGTATATTGAATATTTTCCAAGTGTTGAAATTGAATGGATTTGTGATGTACTTATTATTAAATAAGTATGGAAATATTTTTCCAATGTGAAATGAACGTTTTAGAATTTATCCTTGTAAGATAAATTGAAAATGAATAATAGAAGTCGATTAGAAAATCGTATATTCATAGATATTTTGGATTATAAATTCACTAAGGAATTTATAAAAGAAAGGGGTAATTGTTTCAAAATAAACGTTGATTTATTTTTGAAGTGTGGGAATTGATTTACGGATTTGGAACGTAAATATAAAGTAAATCGGTAAGGATTTATTTAATTGGTTTAAATGAACCATGTTGAAATGAAAGTATTTCGCATAAGGAAAATGATTGAAATTTGTTTTCAAAAGTGATAATGGATTGAAAAGTGATTTGAAAATTTGTTCTCAAATGGTTGAAGTGTGGAAATTTTATATCTAGTAAAGATATTTTGGAAAGTAAATAATTTGGGAAATTATTTGGAATTCGGTGATGTTGAGCATGCCTATTGATAGTTAAATAATCCGACTATCAATATTTACCTTTAAATAGGTATTTGTTGTGATTGTTTGAATTTGAATGCCACACTTATTTTTGAATAAGCGCTCACTATTCGGGATAGCCGGGAAAGGACCTTGGGGTCGTATAACCCATTCCGAATATGTGATACGTCGTAATGGATTGCATTCGATGACCGGTGTTGAAGACCGGATATTTGTGAAAACGGAATGATTACCGTCGAGTTACTCTACATCGGCTGATCTCCGATATAGAGGTTTTATCACCCTTAGTGACGGGAAGTCCGGTCGTGATTAGTGAATATCTGGATTGCAAGGACTTCTTTGTAAGTGCCTTCGGTTCTGTTCGATCCCGAAACAGACTTGTATGGATTGTATGTCTGACATTACAAATTGAGATATAAAGCTGATTTCTTTCAAATATATTTCTGTTGGTGGCGGAGAATTTATTCTCTTAGCTTAACACCCTTCTCTGAGATGTACGAGCTCAGAGGTTATATAGTTGAAGGTTATTAGTGATATACTCCCAATTTGGTAGTGTGGCATGTTGAGTGTTGCTGTGAAATGATCATTGTGTTGATCATTTGTGATAGGATCATTTATTTGATCATTTATCTTGGTGATCATTTCTATGATCATTTGTTGACCCAAAGCACGGCTTTTGTATAAAGTGTGGCTTTGTGGACGAGACTTCGTCGGACCTCACACCCCGAAAACGGTCAAAACAGGAAGGATGCAACAAGGTTGTTAGGAAGTAGCGCCCCTTTAGTGTATGTCATTCCTTCTGGATAGAGGTGGTATCATGGTATAGAGCCCAGATACTTAACCTATGTTGTTGCTGCATATTTTGTGGTTGTTGGAAATCGAGGATCCTCGGATAGATCAGTTACGATCGGGGGATGACATATTCGTGTCAGTAGTTACCCAGTTAGGGGTAACCCGGCCTTGTGTTGGCAGAGATCCGGTTTGGTTCTTGGGGACGTCCTTCCAGAGGCGTTCTCGTGTGGCAATGGGAAGTTCCTTGGACTGACCATTTGTTGGAAATCCAAAGAAACAATACGATCTTGTACGGTTTTAGTTGTAGAACCTGCCATGGAATGTGGCGGTAACCTGCTATTGAACATGGTAGTTATAGTAGGCATACGATAATGGTCGTATGTTGGCTAAGATTTATATTCTACTTTCGAAATTGTTTTCTACACTATGCACTAGTAATAATATCAAATGTTTCTTTTTAATGCGTATCAAGCATCTTTGACTATCATAAGGAGAAATCTCCTCCGATTCTGCGTTTGCATTGTGTGTGTGTGCGGGAGGCCTTATGGTAGTCTCATTTTTAAAAGCATTGCGAATTGACTTTAAAAATATTCCTCTATTTTGATTTTAAAGAAAAATAAACTGTTTTAGTTCTCACACCAGTCTCATGACAGGCTCAGAGTTTATTGTTTTCCTTCCTAAACTCTGGGTGCCCACCAATTTCCACACGGACAGTCAAGAGTTAAGGTTTATCAGGATATTCCGGAATTCAGGAGTTGCTGGAGGCAAGCTGGATGGCATGGCGTATTACTAGTATGTCATATTTCTTTTCCGCTGCATGTTGTTGTTGTACACTCTGATGATGTAATGTAATGTAATATGATGTAATGTAATAACTGATATAGTTCTTTGTTTAAAGATTATTCATTTATCTATTATATGTTGTTCCGCTGCGATTGTGAGATTCTGATATTGTTCTGTTATTTCTTTCTGTTCCATTCTTTTCTCTTTATCTTCTATCTTTTTCTCTTTTCTTTTAACCTTTTCTTTTTCTAAAACCCTAACGGTACGGTTTTTCGGCTTTCGATTTCTCGGCAGTCGATAAAGTGAGTATCGATGTTGAATTTTCGAAAATCGAAAATTTTCGGAACGTTACACATACATTAAAATAAAAAAACATCAAAAAGAACTTCGATCCATAACTCATTGCAACCTTTTTTTGCATCACTGCCGTCTATTTATCTGTAAAGCAAAAGTAATGCTTGAGAATCAATTCATCAAAAAAATGTACATAAAGTTAAATGGGATTCATAATGCAAACATTAAATATTTATCACACTAAATAGGTGAAGTTTTTCTATCATCTTGAATAAACATCCAAAAATTGTCAAAGGTCTTTTGTTTGATCATCAACAAATAGATAACTAGAAGATATATACAGAACAGAAAACATCTAAAAGATGGGAATTTATTACCCAAACCAGCAAGTTTATCTTACTTGTATTTTCTGTATTTCAGATTTTTGAATAGGATCTTTCACGGCTCTCAGTGGTCATCATCTCATCTTTATTCTACTACAGCGAAACTAGGGCAAGTGAGTTTCCAATATACATATTAGTATTATATACATATAAAACTGCAACTGAAGACAAGTCATCGTTTAACTTTCCTTGGTGCCGTCCACCGCTGATGCCTTAATAAAATCAATACCATCATCGAATACATACCTAAGATTACAAATAGCAAGCATAGAATAAGCTTAGGTTACATATGAAAATCAATGGCAGGTTATTTTGATTGCTAAAATATGATAGATGATATACATGGTGTTTGATGATGATACAGCTTAAGGGTGTAGTCTACTAGATGAAGAGGCAATGATTAATATGTTTAAAAGTGTACTAATACATATACAATGTCATTAAACAAAGTTTCATGGCATTGAGTTAAGAAAGGAAGCTTTTACTTACTAAAAATCATCAGCTTCTTGCTTTTTATTCTTTGAACCAAACTTCATAGTGGCCTTTTCTACATTCAGAATAAAATCAAACAAAATTGCCATAATATTTTAGCACTGTAATATAGGAAGAATATTAGCAGGACAAGGCAACATGTGTAAATCGTTTGTTCTATCAGCAACACTTGCTCTAAGACCATCAACAACAGTTTGAACCCAACCAAAATGAATGGGTTTTTAGACGAAGAGGAATAAGAAGCCACATAATTGTCCCATGGCAGATTTTGAATCAAAATATTGTGTTGATCCCGGATGTTACAAGCATTGAGCTCAAAACCATGGAAATTAAATGGAAGAAAAAGTAGTATAAATTACTATTACCCAGTGGCTTGACCAGGTAACCAAAGACTTGATGTAGAAGACCGTTCGGCACAACTAGGTCGTTCGACACGAACCTCGTTCGACATCCAGCATCGGTCGGCATCTATCCTCTTTTGACATTCCATCCTCGTTCGGCATTCCAGCCTCGTTCGGCATCCAGCATCGGTCGACATCCAGCCTCGTTCGGCATTCCAGCCTCGTTCGACATTCAACCTCGTTTGGCATTCAGCCTTGTTTGGCATTCCAGCCTCGTTCGGTATTCCAGCCTCGTTTGACATTCCAACCTCGTTCGGCACATGGCCTCGATTGGCATAAGCATGCTGCTCGGCATGTCCCCTTGATTGGCATCTGATCTTGTTCGACCTACACATTTCACTCAACATACTGCCTCGTTCGGCTTGGAGACATGGCTCGGCATTTGCTGCTCGGAATTTGTGGCTTGGCACACAGAAGTAATTCATTTTGGGCCGAGATATCTTGCTACTAGGATATTAGGGAAGTCCAACCCATCTTCGTCTATAAATAGAGAGGCAGGGGCACAATGAAAGGAACCTTTTTTCGAGAACACCGGGGAGACTCTACCGCGTTCAAGACTCATTCAAGATTTATCTTCTTTCCTTAACAATGGTATTCAATTAGTTGGTGTACGGATTGTATCTATAATCCATTGTTGAGAAAAGCAATAAAGATTAACTTCAAAGTGAACGTAGGCAGTTACGCCGAACCATTATAAATCTGGTGTTCTTGTTTTCTACGTTTAATTTAGCATATTGTTCTCAGTTTAAATTTACTTTCTTCATTAATATCTCTACACAATCTCTCTTAAGGGTGTTAGTTACTAATTCTATTGCTAACAATTTGGTGCTCTCACTGAGAATCGAATTCTCAGGCCGATAGGATCTACTTTGTAGCTACTGGATTGAAAAATCCCCTGAAGGAGATCCGACTTATCCATAGGATGCCCGTGGAACCTATTCAGAGTTTCGACCGACAACTCTACTATGGGAAGACCGCGTACCCGATCAGCCTCTCACAATGCAGACGTCCACGAGACTGCTAGCGTGCAACAAGTTAGACCTAGCAATCAACAAGCAAATTTAGGTGCAGGGACTACCGCCCAAACTCAAACGGAAGTTGTCACCAGCACGGAGTTCAATGATTTGATGAGGGAACTCCGAGAAAGTAGAAGGCAACTCGTTGAGAAGATTCAGGCCAACGCTAATCTCATGACTCAGTTGACTCAGCAACGACATTAGAATGCTAGAGGTAGCCTTGCTCCATATTCTTCGTCTGATAGCTCAACCTCAGCCGATGAACCTCCTAGGCGTAGACGCTGTAAGACTGAAGCTGCATAGGCAGGTGCCACTGATTGATCCAACAGGGATCAGGCATGTGAGGAGACCGGACGTTCGGCTCACCAAGATCCTAATGAAGCTGGCCTTCAGGATGCACGTTTGGTTGATCGCCAGCAGAGGGGACATTAACTTGCACGGTCCCGTGGAACGAAACCCCACTTTCCATCCTCCATACAAACTCCAAACTCATCAGCCATGGTCAGGCAATTAATGAGAGAGAACCAAGGTTTGACTAATGATGATTGGGGAGTGTCCAGGAGTCATACTCCCTTCTCTGATACTATTCTACAGGCTAAGCATCCCAGGAAGTTTAGTGTGCCGACCATCCCTGCCTAAGGGAAGAATGATCCTAGGCAACACGTGATGAGGTACGAATGGATGATGGATTCTGCAAGAGCGAATGATGCGACCAAATGTAGGTGCTTCCTAATTACTTTATTCGGAATCGCCACCATGTGGTTTACTCGATTCCCCCCACGGTCTATATCCAGCTTTCACGAATTGGCAATGAAATTCTTATAACAATTCAGAATACATGCTACTCGTCCAAAGGATGTGATGTCCTTGTCGAGCGTAATCCAAGCTCCGGGGAGGTCATTGAAAGCATACTTGCAGAGATTTCATGTTGCTGCTACCGAAGTTAGTAACCCTAAGGACCATGCAATTCTGATGGCAGTAATGCGAGGTGTAGATCCAGACTCGGAGTTTGCAGATTGGTTGGCGAGAAAGCCCCCAACTACGTTGGAGCGATTCTACTCGAAAGCTCATCAACTCATAAGAAGGAAGGAAGCTCGATGGACAAGACAAGATAAGGCACCAGGGCCTATTCAGGAGACTGTGAAAAGTAACATCACCATGAAGCAATCCGGCGACAACTCGGGAAAAGTTCAAGTCAACGTCCAGAACAAGCCTTGGTAACCTAGAGGATCCAGAGGTGGAAATCCCAAAAAGAAAAGAGAGACAGGGAAATGAAAGTTGAGGATTCCAACCTACAATGAATACACCCCCCCTGAATATGCCTCTTGAAAATACTTACCTATCTACCTGTAACACCTTTCAATACCGAAAGCCATGCCCAAAGGAGTCCATAGAGGAACAGAAGCGGATAGGGAAGTACTCTCGCTTCCATGAGACCCGCGAGCACAATACCGAAGAGTGTAGATACCTCCATGACGCCATAGAAAATTTGATCAGGCAGAAAAAGCTACAGGAGTTGGTTAAGAACCCACCAGAGGGTAGGAAAGGAACGTCAGAACCCGGACGTGGACCGGCTCCACGCTATCCAGAGGAACCTGCATGAACTGTGGGTAGGTTGATCATAAACACTATAGTTGGAGGACCTCATCCTGCAGACAAGAATTGGCAGGAGATGGAACGATATGCTACTTCCTTGAGGCATGCAGATCATGAATATTGCTTAAATGTGGAAGATGGAGCCCCTGCCAAACAACAACGCATGATGACAGACGATATAGTGTTTAAGAGTCGAGATGCAGACAAGGTGGAGGCTCCTATTATCGACCCAATGGTCATACCTGCGACGATCGGGCCAGCTTATGTCAAAAGGATTTTGATTGATTGTGGAAGCTCTGTCAACGTCATCTTCAAGAAGGCTTATGACCAAATAAAGATGGAGACAAAAGATTTAAAACCATGCAAAGCCCGTATCCACGGCTTTAATGGTGCCACGACTGACGCAATGGGGTACATCAAGTTACCAGTTGAACTGGGAGAAGGTGAGCGTAGGAGAGTGCAAATCCTACCGTTCATGGTGATGGATGTTGACTCTCCATACAAGTATTTCTGGGTCGTCCAGCCCTGGCTGAGTTTAGGGCAGCTTTGGCCCCATGGTGTTTGACATTAAAATTTCCAACAGACAAAGGAGTCGGCATAGTGCATGGCGATCAGGCGACCGGCCGCGCATGTTATGTGGCTCAGCGTAGAGAAAAAGGGAAGGTTGCGGACAACTCCGTCCGCATCCAAAACACTAACAATTGACAAGTAGTGTTCGAACCCTGGCTCGGGAAACATTCTCGGATCTACGGAGACATAGATCCGAGAGATGATGATGGGGGACCCAGGGAAGTGAATGCAGCACCGGCTGAGCTGACAATTGACATTCCAGTCAGCCGGAATGACCGTTCACGAGTTCTTAAGATTGGATCGCAACTCGACCCACCATTGGCCGAGGATCGTACTGATTTCCTCCAAGCGAACCTGAATGTTTTCGCTTGGACACACTTTGGTATGTGCGGGATTTCTCCCGCCATTGCAAGTCATATATTGAACATAGACCTGAAGTACGTCTCAGTAAAAAAGAAACGGAGAGGCATGGACCCGGAGAGGTCCGCTGCTCTCAGAGAGGAGGTGGACAGACTCAAAGCCAATGGTTCGTCCGTGACGCCCTCTATCCTGAATGGGTATCTAGCCCTGTGCTGGTAATAAAAGCGAATGGGAAATGGAGAACTTGCTTCGATTATTCTGATTTAAACAAAGCATGCCCGAAGGATAGTTTTCCCTTGCCTAGGATCGACTAGCTTGTCGATTCAATAGCCGGACATGAGCTACTGTCTTTTATGGATGCATACTCGGGATACAGTCAAATCTCGATGCACATTCCAGACCAAGAACACACCAGTTTCATCACAGATGTTGGATTGTATTGTTATGTAGTGATGCCCTTCGGATTGAAAAATGCTGGAGCGACTTATCAGCGTTTGGCGAACTGAATGTTTAAAGATCAGATTGACAGAACAATGGAAGTCTATGTGGTTGACATGCTTGTGAAGTCACGACGGTTAAACGACCACATTCGAGACTTAGCAGGGATGTTTGATATACTCAGGCATAATGGGATGGAGATTAACCCTTTGAAGTGTTCTTTTGGCGTTGCATCAGGGAAGTTCTTGGGTTTCATTGTGAATGCACATGGAATTGAAGCTAACCCGGAAAAGATTCAGGCTATTCGGGACATACAAGTTCCCAGAGCTATAAAGCAAGTACAAAGCTTGAACAGAAAGGTGGCCGCGCTGAGTCGATTCATATACAGAGCTATGGATAAGTGCATTCCTTTCTTTGATGTGATAAAGAAAGGAAAGAGGAATTTTGAGTGGATGCCTGACTGCGAGGAAGCATTCCGAGATCTGGTTAGACATCTAGAAAGTCCCCTGGTGCTATCAAAACCAATTGACCATGAAATTCTGTATGTATACCTGGATGTATACCAACATGCTATCAGTACGGCTTTGGTTCGCGAGGAGGACCGAGTTCAAAAGCAAGTGTATTATGTCAGTAAACGTTTGATGGGGGCAGAAAGAAATTATCCCAAGATTGAGAAACTAGCTTACTGCTTGGTGATTGCATCACGCAAGCTTCGCCCATACTTCCAAGCACACTCGATCAGTGTTTACACCGATCAACCCTTGCGATAGGTACTCCAACGACCAAAAACTTCTGGAAGGATGTTAAAATGGAATATTAGGTTGAGTCAGTTCGATATTACCTACCTGCCATGAAGGGCCATACAGGGGCAAGCGCTAGCAGATTTCATTGCTGAATTCACCATGACAGATGAATCAAACGGCCACAATGTCATACCACCCATTCGATGGAAGATGTACACCGATGGGGCATCTAACGACCGTTGTTCGAGGGCTGACATAGTTCTTGTGACTCCTGAAAACCGATCAATTTGCTACGCTTTGAAGCTCGAATGCACAGCAACGAATAACGAAGCCAAGTATGAAGCATTGACTGCTAGTTTGAGACTTATCAGAGAATTGGGGGTAAGATCGGTTGAAATCTTTTGTGGCTCACAACTGGTGGTGTACCAAGTCCCGGGGTACTATCAAGCAAAGGGGCAGAGACTTGCCCCATACCTGGCCCGGGTTCAAGAGCTGCTAGCGAATCTCGAGCATTATGATATTTCACATGTCTCGCATGAGCAAAATAGAGCAGCCGATTCATTGGCAAAATTCGCAAGAACTGGCGATGCGCAGCAGATGGGATTGTTTCCCCTTGAAACCTTGCATGCTCTGAGCATAAGTATGATGGATGTAGATTTCATGTTAGAAATAAAAATCGAGAAGAAATCATGGATGATCCCATTCAAGTAGTACTTGTTGTTCGTCGACGGAAATTCTATCGGTTTAGAAAACCGTCGAACGAATTTAGAAATAAAAATATAACCGCAAGCGCACGGTGTACGAATGTAGCACGTGGCGAATACGGGTCGATCCGCAGGGAATTGATGATTTTAAAAATTTCTATTCAATCAAATTATACCAAAGTCGAGTGAAATTGTTGAATAGAACTAAAATGAAGCTAAACTAGAATTGAAATGTGATTAGTAAACTATTGAACTAGAGAACAATTTAGGGATAAATCCACTCCCATATTTTTGTAAATCAACAAACAATAATTTATGATCTCTAGTTTTGACATTAAGTGAAATATTGTTGTATTTATCATAAGTATGGTTTGTTTATGTTATTAATTAACATAACTCAAACCATCAAACTATAATACAACACATAAACCACTTATCTATTCTAATGAAAATGAAGCCAAAGCAAAAGCTAATTTAAGTATGATCTATTTACTATTGTAATTAGTAACATAGATCATCAAATTTCATTTTTACTTTCATTTCAAAATCAAAAATGGATTAGCAAATGATGATGCAAATTGTGTTTATGTTGAATAAGAATAGCTCATTTGCATAAACAATATAAGCTATCAAACCCACTTGTATAAACTTGCATCAAAACTTACTTCATGAAGCATAGACCAAAAGAGATCATAAATCATAAAATGTTGATATTACATAAAGTTAGAGAGCTTCATCACCCCTAAATTGAAGGAGTTTAGCTACTCATTTGTGGCATTAAAGCAACACATGTAAGTTTCAACATTAAAAAGAAAAGAGAATAGAAAATAAGCAAAGAAAGCAAAGAGATTAGCTACTAACTACTTGCATAAATGTAAATCTAAGCTATGAGCATAAAGAGAAAGAGAGCATAAAAATAAACATTAACAATAAAATAAAGAAAAACATGTAGAAAAGAGAGAAGAAAGAGGCTTGAAAGCCATTTTTATTTCATAGAACATTGAGCTTACACTTGATTTCTTAATTTCCTAAGTAAGTGAAAGAGTAGAAGATGATCTTCATGTACATAAGAGGGCTATTTATACATGCATAAAACCCTAATTCTCTTTTTAGGGAGCTTCCCAAAATACCCTTGAGGTGGTGTAGCCTCCAAGTAATCATTAACATTCACTAATACCCCACTTAATATGTACATGAAGCTTTAAGTCCTTTTAGCATGTGCTTAGCTTCTAATTGGAAGTTAGGTAAGTGGGTGGGGTCCTCCATGATCTTGAACTTGAATTATTTCCTCTTCATTCCTTTGTATTTCCTTGTGCATGCATGTATCTTCATATAAGCCTCTTCCATATGCATCCAAATTCCTATAAAAATAAACAAAAAATGTCCAAGTAAAAATTCTTACATTGACATATGCACAAAAATGACCGTTTTGCCCCTGAATGATGATGAAAATATGATGGTTTGGAAATAATTGAATTTTGGTTTTAAACATGTTAAAATGCCCAAATATGATGATTATTTAAATAAAAAGAGATAAAATATGGATGTAAATATATGCACAATTACGTGCACATCAAATACCCCCACACTTATCTTTTTATTCGTCCTCGAATAAAGGAAAACTAAGATAAATCCGTTTTCGTAGGGAGCACGATTGCATTGAGCGTATGCAACAAGCCGTTAAACCTCTGGGTGTCCCCAGTAGGACGAGTGTTGTCTCGTGAGGGTTTTCAGCGGATACTACCCACAAAATCCAAATGCTGGATGAAAATATTTACAAATTGCAAGATTTATTTACAAAGAGATGAATGCGAATTTTTTGGAAATATTTACAAATGAAGGATCTATTTTTAAATTGACACAAATAAGTTAAATACAAGTTTTGGTCATTGTCTTGAAAATTTAAGTCATTTACTCGTCAAAATTTCCAATAAAAATCAAGTTGTCATGACAGATAGACCATAGTTTGGCTAGTTGTTTCGGTTGATAACACAATGTAATTATGAAATGGATCCTTAATTGATTATCAAAGTTTATTAAAGTGGTATTTTCATTTCTTTTCAATAACAAGTTAGGTCAAACAAGTTAAAATAGTGCTAGGATTTCAATTGCTAGCTCTCTCATTATTTGCAAGAAAAATTACACACCTAGCTCAGGTAAACTGAGGCCAGATATACCACCCATGCACTGCCTTTCGGGCTTATGTGAGGGGAGTACAGAGCATGGCGAGTGTACACACTTTCGTGCATACACCTATCGACCGTAGGTGGTTTTTATTAAGTCTGTTCTCTTTTTTTTTATATGTGTTCCATACATGCATAACCGTGAGGACTTTTAAATGAGTATGAAAGCACATAATCAAAGATTTCAAGTAATTCACCCATGCATAACCGTGAGGACTTTTAAATGAGAGTGAATACTTTGGATGTTATTATTTTGTTTTTTGTTTTTTTTTATATATATTTTTTAAGAGAGAGAGTTTAGCAAAATCATCTTAGCACCATTTAACTTAGAAGACAAAAATTTTATATCCTTTATTTTAAATTTACCACTTTTTAAACAACGATTTTCAATTAGAACATACTTCACAATTAACATAAATGAACCTTCCTATATACTAGTAAAACCATTGTTATTTGTAATCAAACTTCATTTTTATTTTTGTTAAGACAAATAAATTTTCAAAAATTTCAATTTATTAACCAAAACTTATACTTATCCCATAGTGTTTCTTCAAAAATAAATCAAAATGGTAAAAAGAAAATGTTTCTGAGATTTAGGAATTTTGAGATTTTTTTTTTGAAGAAAATGAAAATTCAAAAATGCCATGAAAAACTAAAAACTAAAAATAAAAATGAGACTCCCCCCACACTTAATTTTGACCGTGTCCCCACAGTCGATGCATGATATAATGAGTGTAACGGGGAAAAATATGTACATATTTACAAAAGAGGGTTAACATTCTTACTAGACGTAGCTTGGCTCATGAAGGATCATGAGCTCCTCCTCTTGGTTATCGGGAAATTCCAAGAAGGGTTTTAAACGATGACCGTTGACTTTGAAAATCGATCCATCCTTTGGGTTTTCTATTTCTATGACACCATGTGGAAAAACAGTTTGTACCACAAATGGTCCGGTCCACCTTGATTTAAGTTTCCCAGGGAATAAGTGAAGTCTCGAGTCATATAAAAGAACTTTCTGGTTAGGCGAAAACTTTTTCCTTAGGATTGACTTGTCATGAAAAACTTTGGTTCTTTCTTTGTAAATTTTCTCGTTTTCATACGCGTCGTTCCTAAGTTCTTCTAGTTCGTTGAGTTGTAATTTTCGATTTTCGCTAGCTTCTTCATAATCAAAGTTTAAATTTTTTATTGCCCACAACGCTTTGTGTTCAATTTCAACGGGTAAATGGCAAGCTTTACCATAAACTAAACGAAAAGGGGACATCCCAAGGTTAGTTTTAAAAGCAGTACGGTAAGCCCAAAGCGCGTCGGTCAATTTCTGAGACCAATCTTTTCGATTTTTATTGACAGTTTTCTCCAAGATTTGTTTTATTTGTCGATTTGAAACTTCAACTTGGCCACAAGTCTGAGGATGATATGGAGTGGATAATTTGTGGGTTATCGAGTATTTTTTTATTAAAGTTTCAAAAGAACGGTTGCAAAAATGGGTTCCGTTATCACTGATTATTGTGCGAGGTGTGCCGAACCTCGAAAAGATGTTTTCTTTAAGAAATTTCACAACAATTATGTGGTCATTGTTTTTGCAAGGAACGGCTTCGACCCATTTTGAAACGTAATCGACAGCGAGAAGGATATACAAGTTTCCAAAGGAATTGGGAAAAGGTCCCATAAAGTCGATACCCCATACATCAAAGATTTCGATCGTAAGAATGGGGTTTAAAGGCATCATATCTCGTCGAGAAATTCGTCCAAGCATTTGACATCGATCACAAGTTTTACAAAATTCAAACGAGTCTTTGAAAAGCGAAGGCCAATAGAAGCCACACTGAAGCACTTTTTCCGCAGTTTTTCGAGGACCGAAATGTCCACCGCACGCTTGATCGTGGCAAAACGAAAGAACACTCCTTATTTCATTATCCGGAATGCAACGTCGGATGATTTGGTCGGGACAATATTTGAACAAGTATGGATCGTCCCAATAGAAATATTTCACTTGGGACATGAATTTGCATTTGTCCTGTTTGGACCAAGATGAGGGAGTTTCTTTAGTGACTAAGTAGTTCACTATATCAGCGTACCATGGATCGATAGAAATAGAAAGAAGTTGTTCATCGGGGAAGTTTTCATTGATCGGCAAGGAAGATGGTGCGTTCGAAAGACGAGATAAATGATCGGCTATGACATTATCGGATCCTTTTTTGTCTTTGATTGTAAGGTCGAATTCTTGAAGTAAAAGGATCCAACGAATCAAACGGGATTTAGCATCCTTTTTAGCGAAGAGATATCGAAGCGCAGAATGGTCAGTGTAGACCGTAATGTGTGAACCTATCAAGTAAGGTCGAAACTTTTCAAGCGCAAAAACGACAGCTAGAAGCTCTTTTTCAGTTGTTGTGTAGTTGAGTTGAGCGTCTTTCAAGGTCATACTCGCGTAGTAAATGACATGAAGGATCTTGTTGATGCGTTGTCCCAAGACAGCACCAACGGCAAAGTTTGAAGCGTCGCATATTATTTCGAAAGGAAGATCCCAATTGGGTGCGCAAATGACTGGGGCAGAAATGAGTTCGCTCTTAAGACGTTCAAAAGAAGAGATACAATCAGAGTTAAAATCGAAAGGAACGTCTTTTCCAAGAAGGGTCGTCAAAGGACGGGCGATTTTGCTAAAGTCTTTCACAAAGCGTCGATAAAAGCCAGCGTGTCCTAAAAATGATCGAATGTCCTTAACCGATTTGGGAATGGGTAGACTTGCAATGACATCGATTTTCGCTTTGTCTACCTCAATGCCTTTGTTTGAGATGATATGTCCAAGGACAATGCCTTGTTTGACCATAAAGTGGCATTTTTCCCAATTCAAAGTCAAGTGTTTTTCTTTACATCGATTCAAAACCAACTCGAGGTGATGTAAACATTGAGAAAAAGAATCGCCAAAGATAGAGAAATCGTCCATAAAGACTTCTAGAAAGCGCTCAATCATGTCAGAAAAGATTCCAACCATGCATCGTTGGAAAGTCGCAGGAGCGTTACAAAGTCCGAATGGCATACGTCGATAAGCGAAGGTACCGAATGGACACGTGAAAGTCGTTTTCTCCTGATCTTCGGGAGCGATTGGAATTTGGTTATAGCCGGAATAACCATCAAGAAAGCAATAGAATTCGTGACCGGCTAAACGTTCGAGCATTTGGTCGATAAATGGAAGAGGAAAATGATCCTTACGTGTCGCGGCATTTAGTTTTCGATAGTCAATGCAAACACGCCAACCCGTTTGAGTACGAGTTGGAATAAGTTCGTTAGCGTCGTTTTTTATAACAGTAAGTCCGGACTTTTTAGGCACGACATGAATTGGGCTAACCCATGGGCTATCGGAGATGGGGTATATGATACCGTTATCGAGGAGCCTAAGAATTTCGTCACGAACCACATCTTTCATTTTTGGGTTAAGCCTACGTTGTGCATCACGAGTGGGTTTGGCTTCATCAATCAAATGAATGCGATGTTGGACAATAGCAGGGCTAATTCCCTTAATATCAGTAATGGACCACCCAATTGCTTCTCTATTTTTCAAAAGAATAGAGAGAAGAGAAGCTTCTTGGTCAAGAGAAAGATTGTTAGAAATGATGACAGGACAAGTTTCGTTTTCACCTAAGTATGCATACTTAAGGTGAGCGGGAAGTGGTTTGAGGTCCAATTTCGGGAGTTTTTCGATTGCAGAATTGGGTTGAGATTCGGACTCAACTTGAAGCGATTCAAAGGGAAGAGTGTGTTCGATCTCGTTGGGGACTTCATGAAACAATTTTTCGTACTCGGCCTCGCGTTCATCGTTACGATCAAATGTTTCATTTTCAAAGTTTTCATGAATGGCACTAACTTCTAATGTTTGGTCACGAAGTTCGTTCGAGTGGCTTTCAAGATTGAAAATGTTAAGGTCCAAAGTCATGTTTCCAAAAGAGATTTTCATCGAACCGTTACGACAATTGATTAAGGCGTTTGAGGTGGCTAAGAATGGTCGGCCTAAAATCAATGGGATTTGACTCGCAGGGTTTGTCACGGGTTGTGTTTCGAGAACGATAAAATCAACGGGGAATATGAATTGCCCTACTCGAATGAGCACGTCTTCGATTTCTCCCACGGGCTTCTTAATGGAACGATCGGCAAATTGAAGCGTAACCTTCGTGGGCTTGAGCTCACCTAAGCCTAATTGTTCGTAAACGGAGTATGGAATCAAGTTGACACTCGCGCCTAAGTCTATTAAACATTTGTTAATCGTTTTTTCTCCAATTGTACACGAAATCGTAGGCAGCCAGGATCTTTGTATTTAACGGGTATGGATTGGGACAAGACTTCACTCAAACTAGCGGCTAAGAAGACTTTTTTGGGCACTTGAGTGTGTCGCTTTTGGGTGCACAAGTCCTTAAGAAATTTCGCGTAAGTGGGGACTTGCTGAACGATGTCAAAAAGAGGAATGTTAACTTTGACTTGTTTAAAAATTTCCAACATCTTTTCCATTTGGTCCGAGTGTTTCTTTGGTCGAAGACGATGTGGAAATGGAACATGATACTCGGTAGGCGGGTCTACTCGAGTAGTAGAAGAAGAATTTTGATTGTCGTTCGATTCGACGTTTGGCTCCACGTTCTGTTCTGAGTCGTTCGTTGTTTTAGAAGTATCGAGAAAAGTTCCCAGTGAATCATTTGGATTAACGACTTGATTATCGATTTGTTTACCAGAATGGAGAGTTGTGATAGCATTCAACTGGGTGACATTGCTATCTTGAACAACATGGGCTTGATTTGAATTTGCGTTTTGATTTCTGGGATTTGGAAGGGGCTGGCTTGGGAATGTTCCTCGTTCACGTTCACTTACAGACGTGGCTAATTGACTCATTTGCATTTCGAGTTTCGCAATCGATTGGTTTGTGTTTTGCATATATGAAGTCAATAAATTTTGCAAATTGCTGTTTGATTGAAGGCTTTGAGTAGTTTCCTTAGCCAACGTTTCAAGAGTTTTCTCAAGCGAAGTTAAACGTTTATCGTCTTGTGGAGGATGAGTAGAATTTGGTGGAAAATTTGGTTGTTGCGGTTGATTATGAGACGGGCCCGCAAAGTTTGGTTGAAAATTATTAGGCTGAAAGGGAGGATTCGAAGCATTATTCGGAAATGCTTGAAAATTGGGACAAATCGTATTCGTGTTGGGATTGTTTTGGATCCACGCAAAATTCGGATGATTTCTCCATCCAGGGTTGTACGTTGGAGAAAACGGGTCGTTTTTGGTTTTATTGAAAGCATTGATTTGTTCGACGGAATTGGGACACTGATCGGCTATATGATTAGGATCGTTGCATTTATAACACATTGGTTGGGAAGCTTGGTTCGTTTGATTCGATGAGAAAACGTTATCGAATTTTTTAATCATTGCGTCAATCTTAGCTTCCAAAGCAAAAGAAGATCCCGTCGAGTGTGCACTCGATCGTGAGTAGATTGATTTTTCGTTCGAGCGTTCCCATTGGGACGACTTTTCAGCGAGGTTTTCAAGAAATTGCCAAGCATCGTCATGATGTTGGGCAAGAAAATTGCCTTGGCACATTGATTCGAGCATGGTTCGTGAGCTGTTTTCGAGTCCATCATATAAGATTTGGCAAATCGTCCATTTTTCAAAGTTATGGTGTGGACATTTTATCAAAAGCTCTTTGAATCTTTCAAAATATTTTCCAAATGGTTCTCCCTTGAATTGATGAAAATTTACAATTTCGTTTCGAATTCTACTTGTTTTTTCTAAGGGGTAGAAGTTTTTTAAGAAAGCTTTTACAAATTCTTCCCACGTTTTAATTGAGTTCGAAGGTAAGCTGTACAACCATTTTTCAGCGTAATCCGTAAGAGCAAATGGGATTAATCGAAGTTTGATTCCGTCATCAGAAAGTTGTTGAAGTTTAATGGTTGCGCAAACTTGTTCGAATTTAGTCAAAAAGATGTATGGGTCATCGTGTTCGAAATTGCCAAATTTTGGAAGCGTGGCAATATGGTTCGAATGGATTTCGAAATGGTTACCCGTAGGGGCGGGTAATGTGATGCAAGATGGAATAGAAACTCTATCGGGAAAGATTCTATCCATAAGAGTTCGAGGGGCGTTTTCGTTCGCCATTTCGGGAGGATTGTCTGTTCGAGTTAAACGGTTTGTAGAAGGGTCACGAATCCAAGTATTCGTTGTTGTGTCACGAGTCCAAGTACTCATGCACAAGTGAAAGTCGAGAGGACAAAGAAATTAGAAACGAGTTTGGAGAATGAAAGAAGATTTGAAAATGTTTTTTTTTTATTTTTTTTTAAAGGGAAAAAAAAACTATTTACCAAGTGAAGTTTATTTCAAAAGAAAAGTTTGATTTTTGTTTTGTTTTTGAATTTTCAATTTTTTTTTGAAATGATTTTACAAATTTTTTTAGATTTTTGTTTTTGAGTTTTTTTTAAATATGCATGAACTAATGCAACTAAATGAATGCAAAGGACTTAATTACAGTTTTCTGTCCTTAGTAGCTCCTAACCCAAAATTGTATAATCACACTTTGTCTTAAATCAACAAAAATATTTCTCAGCCAGGTAACGGACAGGGGTTATCGGTGCACCACGAATCACCGTAGCAATGCAACCGAAGGTTTAAGTACCTTCAGAGGAACAACCAGTATAATATTTACGAATCACCGTAATTTTTATAACTGGTTATTACTCTGCCGTAGCCTAGACACCAAGAAATAAAATCGTTTAAGTAAAACAATTGTGACGATACAATTAAGCCCTAAGTGAGCTCGTGACACCCTTAGGTCCAACGTCTAACCTTTATTATTAGTCAAATTCTACGATGAAATGCGTTTGTGGGCTAAGGAAAGGGTGATGAAATCCCTCACCTTATGTGAATTGGGGTATTGCCCTTAGAAAAGAAAAATAAGATGAGATGAATGCAAAGCAGAAATTAAACGTGAAATTACAATGCAACTAAAATGAAGTTTGTTTTTGTTTTTGGAATTTTTTGAATTTTTTTTTTGTTATATATAAATGCAAATGCAAGCAACCAACAATGCACTAGAGATGAAAGCACAATACCAGAGCGTGCAGATTATTAGCAAAATTTTTTTTTTTTTAGCGGCGATTTTAGCAAAGCAAAGCAATTATTTTTCCTTTTGGCAAGCAATTCCTTGTAATTTTTTGCTTTGACAACCTGAAATGAAAAACAAGATATATTCAACAATTTTTATTGTTATTATTTTTTTTTGTATGTTTATCAAAGATGAAAAATAAAATAAGCGAAAAACAAAACAATTGAAAATAAAATAAATGAAAAATGAAAATTACAATGCAACTTGAACTTGTTTTTTTTTTTTTGATTTTTTTTTTTTTTGGAGAGGAAATTTAAAAGTAGGGTTTTACTTAAAAAAAAAAAAGTTGTTTTTTTTATAACAACCTTTGACTCAAAATTAAAATGTGCACACCACCTAGAACAATGCACCCAAGATACAAAAACTTTTTAAACCCAACTCTGCTGCCCAACCCGGCCCATGAACTCAAATAACCATTCAAAACAAACAAAAGCTACAGCTATCAAAAAAAAAAAAAAAAAAAAATTTCACCACATCTCTGTTCAAAATGAACGACTCCTCAAAACAAACTAAATTTTAAAACCACAAAAATCAACTGCTCATTGTTCGAGTTCGACTCCGCCCTCGTGTTTAGTGAAGAAGCAATATTCGTTATTGGGTTAACTCGGGTTTGGAGGTCAACGATTGATTGCTGAAGTTCGACTTGGATTTGTAGAGGATGGGTTAGCGGGTGCGATTCAAAGAGGCAGGTGCAAATCGCGGTGATGGTTGTGGTGATCTTTGGCTTTGCGAATGCAGAGATTGGATTTGGGGATGTTTGAGCAGGTGAGGTTCGCGTCTGCAGGAGGGTTTTCGACTTCAGGTATGGTTATTGGATGATGTTGAACTGAGGCCGCGGATGTGAAATTTGGGTGAGCGACTTTGTGGTTCAGGGGATGGTGATGGTAAAGTTTCAGTGATGATGCAGGCCGATGGTAAGGCTTCAGGGGTAATTTGTTGGTGTAGGGCGATTCGGTTAGCAGTGATTTGCAATAACACTTTTGATTTCAGTGCAATGATTGTGGAGCCAAGGCAGAGATGTGAAGTGTTGTTTGCAGAGGAGAATGATGATATTGAAGTGATGTAGCAGTTTGTAAGTATGGTGCTATGCAAGTGGGAGTGTTTTGTTGATGTATGTGAAGAAGAAGGCAATAGATTGGAGGAGTAGATTATGACAGTGCTGAAGTTTGTTGAGTTTGTTTTTCTTTTTAATGGTTGATGAAGGCTGGTGATATGGTGGAACAGCAGTGGAGAGTTTGTTTGAAGTTTTGGTGGATGAATGATTTTGGAAGTGTTTTGTATATGCGGGTTGTAGGCAGTACAGTCTGTCGTGACAGTGGAGGGGTGCAGTTGAAAGAAATGGTGAAATGGTTGAGTTGTGTGTATGTTGAGAAGTTGAAGTGTGTTGTGATGTTTTGCAGTTGCAGTGGCAAAGGAACTGTGGTGATAAGATTTTGGATGATGGGGTGACAGTGGTCAGTGGTATGCACTGATGCAAGTATATGTGTTTAAATGCTGAAGGGTGGAGTGGTGTTGCTGAAGAGGGAATGAATGGTGAGTGTTGCTGTTGGTTCGGCTGTGGGTGAACTTGGCAGAGGCAGAAGTATGGTGGGGGAGGAAGGAAGGTTGCAGCAACAGGAAGGTGATGTATTTGGAGTACTGAAGTGGATATGATGGTATGTATGGGGACAGGCAGTAGAGGATGTGGTTAATGTTTGAAGAAGTGATGTAGTGGAGTAGAAACAGTGGAGAAGAGGTGATGGTTGAGGGATGAAAAGGCAGTGAGGATGGTTAGAGGATGGAGTAAAACTTGTTTGGTCGGAAGAACAAGGGGCACTGTGCACAGAAGTTAAGGAATGTGTAATAGACAGAGGAGCACTGCTGTTTGTTGGAGAGCAAGCAGGGTAATGAGTTGGAGGTTAGTGGTTGAAGAGAGTGGGCTTTGTTTTGTGATAAGTGTTTGTAAGCATTGTCAACTGGGGATGTGCATGAATGGTTGTAAGGGGATGAGCAGGGCAGTAACAGTTTCTCTGTGCACAGTGAACAGTGAGGCAGTGAGTAGAGAGGTAAATGCAACAGAGAGGAAATGTAACAGTGAAGTGAAGCAATAAAAATTTGTAAAATGAAAAAAAAAAGAGACTGTAAAAAGAAATGCACAGTGTAAATGAAATGGAAATAAAATGTTTTTGTTTTTGTTTTGATATTTTGATGTTTTTTTTTTAAATATATACAATGCAAAACAAATAGAATGCAACAATCACACAAACAAAAATGAAAACGACAAACACACAATTTTTTTTTAATGCAAACACACACAATAAAAATCAAACGAAAATAATTCGAAGAATAGAATATCAAAATCAAAACAAATCCCCGGCAACGGCGCCAAAAACTTGTTCGTCGACGGAAATTCTATCGGTTTAGAAAACCGTCGAACGAATTTAGAAATAAAAATATAACCGCAAGCGCACGGTGTACGAATGTAGCACGTGGCGAATACGGGTCGATCCGCAGGGAATTGATGATTTTAAAAATTTCTATTCAATCAAATTATACCAAAGTCGAGTGAAATTGTTGAATAGAACTAAAATGAAGCTAAACTAGAATTGAAATGTGATTAGTAAACTATTGAACTAGAGAACAATTTAGGATAAATCCACTCCCATATTTTTGTAAATCAACAAACAATAATTTATGATCTCTAGTTTTGACATTAAGTGAAATATTGTTGTATTTATCATAAGTATGGTTTGTTTATGTTATTAATTAACATAACTCAAACCATCAAACTATAATACAACACATAAACCACTTATCTATTCTAATGAAAATGAAGCCAAAGCAAAAGCTAATTTAAGTATGATCTATTTACTATTGTAATTAGTAACATAGATCATCAAATTTCATTTTTACTTTCATTTCAAAATCAAAAATGGATTAGCAAATGATGATGCAAATTGTGTTTATGTTGAATAAGAATAGCTCATTTGCATAAACAATATAAGCTATCAAACCCACTTGTATAAACTTGCATCAAAACTTACTTCATGAAGCATAGACCAAAAGAGATCATAAATCATAAAATGTTGATATTACATAAAGTTAGAGAGCTTCATCACCCCTAAATTGAAGGAGTTTAGCTACTCATTTGTGGCATTAAAGCAACACATGTAAGTTTCAACATTAAAAAGAAAAGAGAATAGAAAATAAGCAAAGAAAGCAAAGAGATTAGCTACTAACTACTTGCATAAATGTAAATCTAAGCTATGAGCATAAAGAGAAAGAGAGCATAAAAATAAACATTAACAATAAAATAAAGAAAAACATGTAGAAAAGAGAGAAGAAAGAGGCTTGAAAGCCATTTTTATTTCATAGAACATTGAGCTTACACTTGATTTCTTAATTTCCTAAGTAAGTGAAAGAGTAGAAGATGATCTTCATGTACATAAGAGGGCTATTTATACATGCATAAAACCCTAATTCTCTTTTTAGGGAGCTTCCCAAAATACCCTTGAGGTGGTGTAGCCTCCAAGTAATCATTAACATTCACTAATACCCCACTTAATATGTACATGAAGCTTTAAGTCCTTTTAGCATGTGCTTAGCTTCTAATTGGAAGTTAGGTAAGTGGGTGGGGTCCTCCATGATCTTGAACTTGAATTATTTCCTCTTCATTCCTTTGTATTTCCTTGTGCATGCATGTATCTTCATATAAGCCTCTTCCATATGCATCCAAATTCCTATAAAAATAAACAAAAAATGTCCAAGTAAAAATTCTTACATTGACATATGCACAAAAATGACCGTTTTGCCCCTGAATGATGATGAAAATATGATGGTTTGGAAATAATTGAATTTTGGTTTTAAACATGTTAAAATGCCCAAATATGATGATTATTTAAATAAAAAGAGATAAAATATGGATGTAAATATATGCACAATTACGTGCACATCACTTGTTACACGGGGTCGTACCCGAAAGAAGGAGCGAAAGATGACAAGTCATTCGTAAGGCGTCGCGTTATGTAATGCAAGATGGGGTAATGTATCGGAGGGGATTCTAGACCCCCTTACTCCAGTGCATTGCCCTGATGAGATAAAATGATCCCCGAGGGAAGTCGATGAAGGAGAATATGGTGACCATACTGGAGGCAGACGTTAGCGAAGAAAATCCTCTGCTATGGATACTATTGGCCGACTGTAAATCGGGATGCCGTAGACTATGTAAGAAGATGTGACAAATGTCAGAAATATGCAAAAATCTCGAGAGTTCCGCCAATGGAACTCACACAAATGGTTAATCCCTGGCTGTTTGCAATGTGGGGGATCGACATAGTCGGTTCCTTACCCATATCTAAAGGTGGTGCGAAATACGCGATAGTTGCGGTCGATTACTTTACCAAGTGGGCAGAAGCAGAGCCTTTGGCCACTATCACCACCAAAAAGGTCATTAATTTCGTTGTACGAAATATTATATGCCGTTTTGGCCTTCCATGAACCATCATTACAGACAATGGAACTCAATTCGAAAGCAAAGAGTTTAAAGAATTTTGCCAAAAATACGGTATTGAGAAAAAATTTACAGCAGTTGCTCATCCGAAAGCCAATGGACAAGTGGAAGCCGTAAACAAAATAATCAAATCCATATTAAAAAAGTGTTTGGAAAAGGCCAGAGGCAAGTGGGTAGATGAGCTTCCATCAGCGCTTTGGGCTTATAGAACCACCCACAAGTCCGCGACTGGCCACACTCCATTCGCATTGGCATATGGCATGGAAGCTGTTATACCCGTAGAACTTGAAGTTCCGTCACATCAGGTAACTTATTATGACTCTCAGTCGAATCAAGATCTTTTGCTGGAATCATTGGACTTTATTGATGAAAAGCGTGAAGAAGCTAATTTAAGCGCGTCCGTATACAGACACCGAGTCGCTTGATATTATAATGAAAAAGTCCGACCGAGAATTTTGGTGTGGATGATCTCGTTTTGAAACGAGTTTTCCAAGTTCCATCACATATGAGCCCCGCATGGGAAGGTCCATACGTCATTGAACGGAAGCTTGGAGAAGGAACTTTCAAGCTAGCGACTGTTGATGGTGCGATACTTCCCCAAGCATAGAATAGCGAGGATTTGTGGCATTATTATACTTAGTTCATTTCTTTCATATTTTAGTTGCAGTTATTTCCAGAAAGTTTTTATTCCTAGTTTACGGCATGTAATAAGAAAATTTAGCTTGTTTGCATTAATAAAGGCTTGAAGCCATTTTCTCCATGAATTTTCGATGTTTCCGTGTATGATAACTCTGTGACAAATAACTAAGAGATACATTATTCTGTATGACGTATGAACGCGCACGAGCACTCAAAATCTCTAAGTCCCCTGAGGCAGACTGGAGTACTCTGAGTCCCCTGAGTGCGGACTGGAGTATAAACGACTCAAAATCTCCAAGTCCCCTGAGTGCAGACTGGAGTACTCTGAGTCCCCTGAGTGCGGGCTGGAGTATAAACGACTCAAAATCTCTAAGTCCCCCCGAGTGCGGACTGGAGTACTCTGAGTCCCCTGAGTGCGGACCAGAGTATAAATGACTCAAAATCTCCAAGTCCCCTGAGTGCGGACTGGAGTACTCTGAGTCCTCTGAGTGCGGACCAGAGTATAAATGGAGTACTCTGAGTCCCCTGAGTGCAGACCAGAGCATAAACGACTCAAAATCTCTAAGTCCACTGAGTGCGGACTGGAATACTCTGAGTCCCCTGAGCGCGGACCGGAGTATAAACGACTCAAAATCTCCAAGTCCCCTGAGTGCGGACCGGAGTACTTTGAGTCCCTTGAGTACGGACCGGAGTATAAACGACTCAAAATCTTCAAGTCCCCTGAGTGCGGACCGGAGTATAAACGACTAAAAATCTCCAAGTCCCCTAAGTGCGGACTGGGGCACTCTAAGTCCCCTGAGTGCGGACCAGAGAATAAATGGCTTAAAAACCTCTAAGTCCCTGGAACGTGGACTAGGACATGAATAACTTGTAGTCATCAAGTCCCCGACGTACGGACTAAAAAAATATTCTAAGTGTTTGAAGCATGGAATACAGGGTGAACAACTCCAAAGAATTTCAGAGTATATGAAGATAAATTGAGAAGTTCATGTAACTCACAATAGCTTGGGTTTCAACCACAATCACAAAGAAAGATGAACGATAAAAGTCTTTCAAAAGACAAAAGAACTAGGCTTTATTTATTCAAAAATAAGTTTCTACTATAACTCCTCCAAAATTCAAAGTCAAAAGTCGATTTACATGAACTACGAAAATAAATAAAATAAATTACATAATCTAAACTAACTCTCGTTGAGAGAGTAATGATTACTTCTTCGACTTCTTCCCAGACAACTCCTCTCCCATGCGTTTGCCCTTGGTAATTTTCTTTGATGGGGAGGTAACAACTGAAGAAGTATGGGGAACTTCCATTGGCCTAGACCCGCCAAAGAGGATGACCTTCAACGGCTTATTCAGAGGATCGTCCAGGTCCACAACTTGAGGCTCAACTTTGATTTCGACCGTTGTTTTCTTCTCCTTCTCAAGCTGCTCCTTCATGCTCAGTTTAGATGTATGTTCAGAGGCGCCTGTAATCTTGATTTTGTAACTCCCATCGATGGGAGAGGACATCTTGGACTTATCCTCATCAAGTGCTCCGATCACCTAAGCATCTGGACCGGGAGCCTCCCCTGCGTGAGTAGCCTCACTTATTTTTTCCTTCACCTCCTTGGTGACGTCGCTCCTCGGAGTGGGCTCAGGATCAGAACGGCCTGCACAAAATCATGAAAAACAAGCATTAGAATACAATAGCCCCTCGTGAAAAACAACGACTTTTGGAATGTTAAAATGAAGGGTTATCTACCAGGTTCCGACTGGCTCTCAGCCGTCCGAGGGGTGTCACCCTCTGGAATGGGAGACAGAATGTGAACGCCGAGGCCAGGGTCCTTCGGGTCGTAACCGATATGCTGCTCAAATGGATTAAGTATCGGCTGATCGACCGATTGAGTAGGCGCATGAGCTGGAGACTCGATCTCGGATGGGCCGGCAGTAACATATTTCCCTTTCGATAAGGGGGAGCCTTTGTAGCTTTCGCCGCAGACAGGTTTGAAGGCTCGTTCCCTTTAAGAAATTCCCTTATCAAAGCTTCCTCATCGACCTCCTCGGTGCCAAGTTCAACCTTCCTAATTTTTACTAAAGTCTCCCACCCCTCAGCTAGGGTTCAATGTAGCCCTCTCCCAAAAAAGTTAAGTCTCGATGCATGAGGACGCGGGCGTTGAATTCTACAATCAATGGGTCGAACATGCATTTGACCTCCTCCCTACTAGCCTCTTTAGCCGCCTTCAGGCGAGAGTCAATCTCCGTAGATGCTATTTTCTTGCCCTACTCAAGGGCTTTGTCTTTTAGCATCCCGACTTTAGAAAGTTCATCATCAAGCTTCGCCTTTAGGAGTCGTGAAGCAACGATTTCGTCGCAATATCGTTGCGACTCTTCTTGGGCATCAATCTTCTCTTCTCTTTCTTTGCGGATTTGCTTCTCCAGTTCTTTGACTCGGAGGCCAAATGCATCCCTCTCTTTTAGCACCGAGTCCTTCTCTAAAGCTAGGGCCCCACAGCGTTGGACCGCCTCGTCGATTTATTTTTTATGGGTTGACTCCAGACGAGTAATGGCCACGGTAGTGTCTTTGGCGCTCCGTTGGGCGGCTTCAAGATGAGACTTATAAGAAGCAAGCTCTTCGTCCTGAGCTTTAATAATGTCTTTATCATGGATAGCTTCGAGCTTCAGGCAATCAATCTCATGCTGACGCTCTATGGAGACTTCTGAAACTTTTTCGGCTAAATGCACAAATGCATCATGCTGAACATAGATGTCATTGGTGCAAGCGATAACATTTTGCTTGACATGCCATGGAATTTGTGAATCGACGGAAGGAATTTTAATTCATCGAAGCATACTTTGGAAATGAGGCTTTAGGCTCAGCGAGTCGCTCATCGACTGATGGATCAGTGACAGGAGCAAGAGGAGTATGTTTGGAGACTGCAGGTGTTCTGTGGGGATCTCGAGATTGCCCGGTACTTGATGAACCAGAGTGTTGGTCCCGATGTGCCTCAGGCTGAGACCCCTTATGTGTAGGTTTCTCTTTTCTATGCCCCGGTTGGGAAGGAGGATCATGAGGGTAGAAGGATTGACTATAAGATTTTCTCCAGTGGGACGATTCCCGACGGTGGTAATCTCGATCGCCGGAGTCGTCTCTATCTCGATGCTTGGAGGAACCCGACTCCCGGCCGGATTGGTGAAAAATCGATGAACCGCGAAGGTGGTCAAGTCCATGCGTACGCCCCATGTCACCTACACAGAATTTAAATAACGTCGAGTTAGCAAATGGTACAATGATGGCAGAAAGTTAAGTGCGAGGTGAAGTGCATGTGTTTGTGTGTGTCCTAGTGTTTCCCCCGACGGACCAGTTTCCTTGCTAATAGGAGTTTTTTCTCCCTAGTTTTGGGCTTGAGCGCTTGTGTTGCCTCTCGTGGGAGAATGAAGCTTAAGGGCCTCTGGATCGTTGAAAACGTAGTTGAGCAGATCTTTAGGTATGGTGAGGTTCGACAGGCCTCTCGGAGAACTTTCCAAGTGCCGCGAGGAAGTTTCTTTCTCCGCTGGAACAAGAGTAACTTTAGAAGTTCCGTCGACTGTTTTCTTCCTCAGCTTGTAAGTCAGTTTCTTCTTTCTCTTTGAAGGGGAAGGCATCGTTTCATTATCATGGACTTCGACTATTGGGTCTCAAGGTGGACTGACGTTTTCTCCCTGCACTTCGAGCGTTTCATTTTCTTTAATCTCCCCTCCTCTGGCATCTCAAAGGCGTTATGTGCTGAGGACTCGACCTTCTTCTTTCCTTTGCCCGAAGTAGGCTTGGGTACGGAGACACCTTGAGGGTGGCTTATCCGGTGACCTTCCACCAGCAACCCAAATTTCGTAAGTGACTCATTCGAAATGAGAGTTCTGATGTCCCGGTCCTCGACGCGAATGGCTCGAATAGCTCCGATAGCTTCGGAATATCCGGGGCCTTCGGGACGTGGGTTAATACCTGAGAAGATGGGAAGAAGAGTTAGAAAAGATACATCTTTGACCAAACATGAGTTTTGGTCCGGGAAAAAAGACTTACATCCTTCCACCCATCTCCTCGCGAAGCCGGGGGGACAACGCACATAGAACCACTCTTGTTTGTACTGGGCAAACTTGATCCATGCCCCCGTTAAGATTTGACATTTGCTGTGTAGCTCGAGAAATATGAAAGATGGGCTATCCCTCCGTCTCTTGATGCGATAGATGTATCGGATATCGCCCGGAGTCGGAAGCCTAAAGAGGACACTCATGAAGAGGATGCAAGTGCTGTATATGTATGCGTGGCTGTTCGGATGCAGTTGCGAAGGGGCAATCTCGATATACTGCGACATCGTATCGAAGAAATGAGTTGAATGGTGGCATGCTGCCAACCCAGCATATGAATCTGTTACAAGCTGTATACCCCGCTGAGGGCAGGTGTGGTGTAACATCACGAGAATTTTGAATTTAAAAATTTGGTAATTTATTGGAACTTTTAAATGTAAATTTGAGAAATTAAAAAGAAATAAAATATTGAAATAAAATTACACAGCTATTTAATGTTAATAACTAAAACAACTTTTCCTTTTAACAAAGTAAAACAAGAAATTGTGATAGATGAGATTTTAATAGAAATAAATTGTTAAAGTAAGTTATGATGAAATTATAAAATTTAAATCACATAATTATAATCTAACATCTAAAAAAATAAACAAATAATTAAACAAGAGCACAAAACAGTAAGAAGAAATATAAAACTGTAAAAGGAAAACAGGACATAGGCAAAGAAAAGAAAAATCTACAAAATAAACAAAGTAGTACTTACACAACCATAAAATAAGGTGGCTGTAACATACAAAGGAAACCAAGGAAATGCAAGAGAGTAAAGCATTCAAATAAGATAGTACTTACAAAAAATCAAACAGCATGAACATTACATGCTTCCATTAAATGCTTGCATTTAATGCCTATCCTCTCAGCACTACTTGATACCATCTTAGCCGAAAACAAGCATTGCTTAGTCAAAAAAAGGAATAAACCCATACCTGATCACACATAACATATTTGAATAACACTGTTTTCTTCTATCTATATATGTATGCAAGGCACCCTATTTTAGTTTGTCCAGCAAATCTTAGCAAAGCCTGAAAACAAACAAAAGCAAGCATTTATTTTGTAAATTCAAAGCTCAGTTATACAACCAAACAAAAGATCAGAAAAGGAAATAAAAAGAGAAAAGAAAAAAACTAAGTACACTAATATTATCAGCAAGTAAGGAGGTCAGGGGTATTATCATCTCCTAAGCAAAACAAAGACAGAGATCAAACTGCAGGCCTTCAAAAGATAAGAAAACAAAGTGTTCTCTATTTTCAAAGATTTCCAGGTGAGTAAACATGATTTTGTAAAGGATATAAAGTTTATTTAAAACAGTTTAAACTTCAATTATAACTACTTTGTTCATATTCCAGTATGATGATATCCCAGTGATGCTCTGTGTCATTCATGCAGGGATTACATTTGTTATTAAAATTGAAATCTATTTGCTTTAATCACTGACAAGCTTGGGTTTTCAAATAAATCAAGTTGTTTTAATCCTCGAACAAGTTTTTGTAAGTTGTTTTGAGCCTACAGTAAATTATTTCCACTGGAAACATGTTTTACAGGTTTCAAGTTGAAATTGATAAAATTAAAAGGGTGTAAAACATTGATTCAAGATTTTAATCTGAATCTATACTTCAATTTATGATTTTTAAAACAAAATGAAGAATTTTAGATTAGTATTTAAAGGGAAATTTGCATTTGAATAAAAATTGAATTTTTACCAATTTCTTGTAAGTGAATCAATTTAAATTGCTGAAAATTGAGTTGAAGCAAGCCTAACCATTCATGATGTTGGGAAAAATGTAAATTAATTTTTCTATTGCGTGAATTGGGAGTACGTGTTCGAATTAGGGTTTAGTTTTCGAAATTGATATGGTCTGGAAACTTGATGCGTATGCCACCTCTGATGCATCGAGTTCGAAGATTTTGTAGGTGATGATGGCTTGGGGTGATGACGTACTATGGACGAAGTTGCTTGATTTCTGGCGGCGTTAGGCGCCGGGGCGAGGCAATTGTTTGAGTGTTGTTCGTTCAAGCTTTTGGGTTTGGGAACGAGATTTCGAAATTGTGATTAGTTCGAACTTGTGAGTGTTTGAGAGGAACGAGCACGTCGTCGATGATGTGTGGACGACCAAAAGTTCGACCGAAGGAGGCGATTCCAGCTGTGCACGTATACGTGCACGAGTTGATGATCTGGAAGTTTATAGCCTGAAGTGTTTCAGGTTTGTTTTCGTATAGGTTGTACTCGAAGTTTTGATCGGGGAAATAGGGCAGAAACTCGAAGGGGGACTCGAGTGGTTTCAAGGTTGTATCGGGATGAAATTAGGACATAAATAAATTTTGTGAAAAATTTAGTACTCGGGTTAGTTTGCCTAAAAACTCGAAGCAAGGTGCTGTTTTGATCGGGGATGACTCGAAGAACCTCTCGGGTTGGTCCTGAATATAATAAATTCCAGTATTTGCAACAAAATTTAAATGATTTTCTAATTTGTTCTTCATAGATAATGATAGTTGGTTAATCTAATGTAAAGTTTTTTTTTACTTAATAAAATATTCAAAGAAAATGTTCAAATTTATTAACTTAAACAAATATATTTAAAATGGTTAAATAATGATTAAATAATTAATAATAAAAATTGCTTTGTAAAGGCTGATTAATTTAAAGAAAAATTAGCAAATAAAAGTAATTAAGATGTAGTTAATTAACCATTAAGAGTAAATAAATTAAGACAGTTGATTAAAGATTAAATAGTTACTGAAGCCAGTTTAAAATTCAATAAATTTATAATTACGTCAAATTTTAAACATTGATTTAAAATAATTAAGGAAGATAATTTTATGGTCAATTCACTTTAATCACGACCACCTTAATCAAAGGTGATTTATTGTCAAATCTTATGTATTGAATTGATATTGTTATTGTAATACTGTGATTGCTTTGTGATGAACAACGATTTTTGTTTGTTCTGTATTGATATGAAAACCCTGTTGCCCGTAAAACGGCATTTAAACCTCGATGCGACAGGGAATCAGATTTCAGTTGGTTATCCGAAACCCACATCGAACCCGTGAATAATTTGTGAATGACATCCTAAAAATTTGACACTCACTATTCGAATAGCCGGGAAAGGACCTTTGTGTCATATAACCCATTTCGAATATGTGATTCGACGTTATGGGTAGCATTTGAAGACCGGTGTTGAAGACCGGGTATTTGCGAGAGCGATAGGATGACCCGTCGATTGACTCTGCACCGAGTTGCTCCGGTATAGAGTTCTCCATATGTGATGGGGAATCCGATCAGGATTGTGGATATCCGGATTGCAAGGACTTCTTTGGAAGTGCCTTCGGTTCTGTTCGAACCTAGAACAGACTTGTATGGATTGTGTGTCTGACATTACAAATTGAGATATAAAGAAGATTTCTTTCAAATATATTTCTGTTGGTGGCGGAGAATTTATTCTCTTAGCTTAACACCCTTCTCTGAGACGTACGAGCTTAGAGGTTATGTAGTTGAAGGTTATCAGCGATATATTCCCAATTTGGTAATGTGACATGCTGAGTGTTGCTGTGAAATGATCATTGTTTGATCATTTGTGATATGATCATTTGTTTGATCATTTATCTTTGTGATCATTTCTTTGATCATTTGTTGACCTAAAGAACAGCTTTTGTATAAAGCGTGGCTTTGTGGACGAGACTTCGTCGAGCCTCACACCCCGAAATGGTCAAAACAGGAAAGATGTAGCAAGGTTAATGGGGGTAGCACCCTTTAGGGTATGTGAATTTCCTTCTGGATAGAAGTGGTATCATGGTATGGAGCCCAGATACTTAACTTATGTTGATATCGTAGATATATATATATATATATTACTTTGTGATTTGTTGCTGGGGCCCCGGTTAAAGGTTGGTTACAACCGGGAGATGGCATACTCGTGTCAGTAGTTACCCAGTTAGGGGTAACCCGGCCTTGTGTTGGCAGAGATCCGGTTTGGTTCTCGGGAACGTCCTTCCAGAGGCGTTCTCATGTGGCAATGGGAAGTTCCTTGGCCTGACCATTTGTTGGAAATCCAAAGAAACAATACGAAACCCTGTACGGTTTTAGTTGTAAAACCTGTCGTGCAGCGTGGCGGTAACCTGCCACAAAACATGGTAGCTATAGTAGGCATACGATAATGGCCGTATGTTGGCTAAGATTAATATTCTATTTTCGAAATGATTTACTTCACTATGCACTAGTATAATATCAAAGAATTCTTTTCTCGTACCAAGCATATTTAACTATCATAAGAAGAAATCTCCTCTAATTCTGCGTTTGCATTGTGTGTGTGGCGGGAGGTCTTATGGTAGTTCCATTTTAAAAGCATACCGAAAATTCTTTTATAAATCTAGTCTCTTTAACAGTAACTGTTGTTTTTGTTTACTCATACCAGTCCCATGACTGATCCGGAGTTTATTGTTTATTTCCTAAACTCTGGGTGCCCATTATTTCCACACGGGCAGCCTTGTAGCAGGTTTCTGTATTTTGGAGGAGCAATATTTTGGAGCTTTTTATCTTGGAGATATCTTAGGAGCTTTTGGAGATTTCAGGTGTTAGCTTTTGGGAGTTCGTTATCATCTCTCTCATTTGAGGATTTTTGGATATATGATCACTGTTATATTAATCATGATGTTGTATTTGGAGTTGTGGTGTATGTATGTATTATATACTCTGTTGTAGTATGGATATTATGTTGATGTTGTAACTGTGATGATATTAATGATATTTATTCTGTTCCGCTGTTTTATATTCATCTAATTGTTGTTATAAGCTCCGGCGATGCGAATTTGATGTCGTTTATCGGACATCGAGTTTGGGTCGTCACAAGTGGTATCAGAGCTGTTGGTTGAGTAAGAACTTTAGCTACGGAGTATAACACATTAGATGGCTCATTAGAGATAGGGTGAAGTATACCCTAGAATGAGTATAACCAAGACTGAAACTTTAAATTTTCTTAGCCTATTTCTTTTTACTGCTGATATTCCTTAAGATATCTCGTCTGTATATCTAAATCAATTTTCTTACTAATCTCAGAATGTGAAAATGAGCGGACGCAGAGGAAGAGCTAGGGGTCAAGGCAATGCCGCAGCACCTAATCAAATTCCCCCAGCTGCAGAAGCAGTAATAGATATTTAGCAGTAGCCGGACTTGGCTGATTTATATAAGAAGTTCGAAAAGCTTGGTGGCAAACCGTTCACCGGCAAGGAGTCAATTATCGAGGCTCAAGCTTGGGTAAGATCGTGTGAAAAGATTTTTAAAGGGCTAAAACTGCAGGATGAGCAGAAAAGACTTATAGCTTCTTGGCAACTCCAAGGAGAAGCTTCATCTTGGTGGGAAACCATCATTATAGATGAACCTGAGGAAGAATTTACTTGGGATCGTTTTAAGGACGTGTTTGAGAAACGTTACATGCCGTCGGCGGGAGTTTCCAGAATGTATCAGGAATTTCTGGATTTGAAACAAGGAAGTTTGTCGTTTGAAGAATACTTGAATAAATTCAGCGAACTATCTCGGTTTGGTCCGGAATTGCTAAATACACCTCTTAAGAAAAACGAAAGGTTTATCCGTGGAATGAACCAGAAATATCATGAAAGAATGACGGGCCACGTTAAAGACTCTTTTTCAGATTTAGTAGATATGGGGTACAGATATGCTACCCTTGATATACAGGAAGCAACTGTGGAGAAAGGTAATTCAGGCAATCAAAATTGGAAGAAGCGGAAATTTGGAGGCAAGAAACCTTGGCAAGGCAACGAGAAGAAGGAGAGCATTCAAGGAAGCGCAACAGAAAATGTCACTTGTTACAACTGCAAAGAGAAGGGCCACTATTCAAATAACTGCCCAAAACCGAAGAAGCCAGCTAAAGAATGTTACAATTGTCACAAGCCGGGACATGTAGTTAAAGATTGCCCAGTGATGAAGCCAGCGCAGGTGGCAAAAGTTTATACGATAAAGAAGGACCCCTCATCTTCAAAAGCTGATAAAGGGAAAAGCGTTTTGGAAGGTAACCTTACTATTAATGATAGAACTGTTAGAGTTTTATTTGATACAGGAGCTTCACATAGCTTTATCTCCCAACAAATCGTAAATGAATTAGGACTTGAAACTAAATTTGCTAACGATCTTATTTGCGTGAAAAATCCGATTGGAGGTCCCGCAAATCTTTGTTCATATTGTAAGAGAGTTCCTATTTAATATGCTAGCTATCGATTTTCTATCAACCTTTTTGTCCTCGAATTTAATGAATTTGAAATCTTACTCGGTATGAACTGGTTATCGAGATATGAAGCTGTATTGGATTGTAATAATCGGACAGTTTTAATCAAAACGAACCTTGGAAATTTTATTGAAATCTCTTGTGAGGATCCAAGTCCAAGGAGAGACAGATTGATGTATACCTTGGGATATCTTGAACCCACTTTGCAGTCTATACCTGTTGTTCGGGATTTTTCCGATGTATTTGAAGAAGTGAAATCTTTACCTCCTCATCGAGAAATAGAATTCCGAATTGACTTGGTACCTAATGCTCGTCCTGTTGTTCACGCAAGTCGCAGGATGGCACCCAGGGAAAAGATTGAATTGGTTCATCAAACTGATGAGCTACGAGCAAAAGGATTAATTCGACCCAGTGTTTTTGAATGGGGCTCAGCCATCGTATTCGTTGCTAAATCAGACGGATCTTTGAGATTGTGTGTAGATTACCGCGATCTAAATAAACAAACTCTCAAGAATAAATTTCCACTGCCCAGGATTGATGATTTATTTGATCAGTTGCACGGCGCTCGTTTCTTTTCAAAGATGGATCTAGCCCAAGGATTCCATCAATTACGAATCGCCGGAGATTGTGTAAAATTGACTGCTTTCAGAGGTCCTGATATGTTCTATGAATGGTTAGTTATGCCTTTCGGGCTAACCAATGCTCCAGCATACTTCGTAGATCTTATGACACGTGTGTTTCGGGAAGTTTTGAATAAATTTGTGCTTGTATTCATTGATGATATTTTGATCTATTCTAAGACTAAAGAAGAGCATGCCGAACATCTTAAAATCGTATTGGAAATATTGAGGAGAAATGTTCTATATGCAAAATTTTCCAAATGCCACTTCTGGGTCAATGAAGTCAAATTCCTTGGCCATATTGTTAATGAAGAAGGAATTTCAGTAGATCCTAGCAAAATTTCCGCTATTCTTGATTGGAAACAACCCACTACTCCAAGAGAAGTTCGAAGCTTTTTGGGTTTAGCAGGATAAAAGAACCGGAAATTTGTTCAAGATTTTTCTAAGTTGGCTAGTCCGCTGACTAAGCTAACAATGAAAAATGCAAAGTTCATTTGGACTTCAGAATGTGAAGAAGTTTTTCAAGAGTTGAAAAAGAGATTGACCACTGCTCCTGTTCTCACTATTGTTAACGGGAACCAAGGCTTATCTGTCTATGCTGATGCATGTGGTGAAGGGGTATGTGCAGTATTAATGCAAAATGGAAAGGTGGTTGCCTACGCGAGTAGACAATTACGTCCGCATGAGAAAAACACCCAATACATGATTTGGAACTTTTGGCTGTTGTTTTCGCTTTAAAAATATGGCGACACTATCTTCTGGGTAAGAATCTTTTCAGCTTTCCTAACAATTTATGAACTAACTTAACTAAAGAAATATACCTAATAAACTCTCTTTGTTTTAGGTGAAAAATTCGAATTATTCACCGACCATAAATCTTTGAAATATCTTTTCACCCAGAAGGATCTAAATTTGCGGCAACAATGTTGGTTGGAATTTCTGGCATCTTATGACCTAGATATCCAATATACGCCGGGAAAAGCCAATGTGGTTACCGATGCTTTAAGTAGGAGACATGCTGTTCTCGCATATCTTGTTACCACTCCTACTCTCTTTGAGAAGATCGCGAGCAAGCAAACTGAAGACAAGTTTCTTCGAGAAATGCGTAGAAGAATAGATCGAGGAGAGGATACTACTTTTGAAATTGATAATAGGGAAGTTATAAGGATGAAGGGCAAAATTTGTGTCCCTAACATCCCAGAACTGAAACGTGAAGTATTGGATGAACGCCACAAGTCAAAATTCAGCATCCATCCAGGAGTCAACAAAATGTATCGAGATATTAAAAGAACATTCTGGTGGAAAACGATGAAGAGAGACATATCTATTTATGTGAGTCGTTGTGCTATATGTCAGCAAATTAAAAGTGACCAAAAGAAAGTGGCTGGTTTACTTCAACCTTTGGAAGTACCGAAATGGAAGTGGGATCAGGTATCGATGGATTTCATCGACGGATTGCCACGAACCAAGAAAGGCAATGAAGCGATTTGGGTTATTATGGATCATCTAACCAAAAATGCTCATTTCATTCCAGTTAAATCCACTCGGACTGCAGCAAGCTTGGCAGGTATTTATATAAAGGAAATTGTTCGCCTCCATGGTATTCCCAGCAGTATAGTGAGTGATCGTGATCCGGTCTTCACTAGTAGATTTTGGGAAGCATTTCAGGATGCATTGGGAACGAAATTAAATTTCAGTACTGCTTATCACCCACAATCTGATGGGCAGACTAAAAGGGTCAATCGAATTTTAGAAGACCTACTGCGTGCTTGTATTCATGATTTTGGTGGTTCTTGGGAGGACCATTTGCATCTGGTTGAATTCTCTTATAACAACAGTTATCAGGCCAGTGTAGAAATGGCTCCTTTCGAAGCTTTATATGGTCGTCCGTGTCGATCACCTACATGCTGGATCGAATCAGGTGACAGACTTGTTCTTGGACCGGATATGATAAAAGAAGCCACTGAGAAGGTAGACTTTATTCGAAAGAAGTTATTAACTGCCCAAAGCCGTCAAAAGAGCTATTATGACCGTCGAAGGAGAAATCAAGTTGGAGATTCTGTATTTCTGAAAGTATCTCCGATGCGGGGAGTATTGAGATTCGGGAAAACAGGAAAACTAGCACCGCGTTATATTGGTCCTTTTCCTATTCTGGAAAGGATTGGTCCTTTAGCATATCGAGTGCAGCTACCCAGCTGGTTGTCTGGCGTACATGATGTGTTCCATATTTCTAATCTTTAGAAGTATGTGCATGACCCAGATGATATTATTGAAGAAGCAGCTCAGCAAGATCTTGAAATCACTCCCAACTTGGCAGTTAAAAGGGAGCCGATAAAAATTGTTGATCATGATGAGAAGCGATTAAGAAACAAGATTGTGAAGCTGGTCAAAGTTCAATGGAGTGGCGATCCAAAGGACTGTACTTGGGAGACCGAAGATAATATGAAGAAATCGTATCCCAATTGCAGAATTGACATCTCGGCTTAATCTGT
Source organism: Allium cepa (assembly GCA_030765085.1). Taxonomy (NCBI): domain Eukaryota; kingdom Viridiplantae; phylum Streptophyta; class Magnoliopsida; order Asparagales; family Amaryllidaceae; genus Allium; species Allium cepa. The sequence continues at coordinate 614,688,243 of CM060931.1, forward strand.
AAGTCATTTCCTTGTTTTTCTGAATTCGTATATTCTTTGTTTGCGTTTCTCTCTCTTTAAATTTTGAGGACGAAATTTTCTTAAGGAGGGGATATTGTAACATCCCGGGAATTTTGAATTTAAAAATTTGGTACTTTATTGGAACTTTTAAATGTAAATTTGAGAAATTCAAAAGAAATAAAATATTGAAATAAAATTACATAGCTATTTAATGTTAATAACTAAAACAACTTTTTCTTTTAACAAAGTAAAACAAGAAATTGTGATAGATGAGCTTTTAATAGAAATAAAATAGTTAAAGTAAGTTATGATGAAATTATAAAATTTAAATCACATAATTATAATCTAACATCTAAACAAATAAACAAATAATTAAACAAGATAACAAAACAGTAAGAAGAAATATAAAACTGTAAAAGGAAAATAGGACATAGGCAAGAAAAGAAAAATCTACAAAATAAACAAAGTAGTACTTACACAACCATAAAATAAGGTGGCTGTAACATACAAAGGAAACCAAGGAAATGCAAGAGAGTAAAGCATTCAAATAAGATAGTACTTATAAAAAATCAAACAGCATGAACATTACATGCTTCCATTAAATGCTTGCATTTAATGCCTATCCTCTCAGCACTACTTGATACCATCTCAGCCGAAAACAAGCATTGCTTAGTCAACAAGAGGAATAAACCCATACCTGATCACACATAACATATTTGAATAACACCGTTTTCTTCTATCTATATATGTATGCAAGGCACCCTATTTTAGTTTGTCCAGAAAATCTTAGCAAAGCCTGAAAACAAACAAAAGCAAGCATTTATTTTGTAAATTCAAAGCTCAGTTATACAACCAAACAAAAGATCAGAAAAGGAAATAAAAAGAGAAAAGAAAAAAAATAAGTACACTAATATTATCAGCAAGTAAGGAGGTCAGGGGTATTATCATCTCCTAAGCAAAACAAAGACAAAGATCAAACTGCAGGCCTTCAAAAGATAAGAAAACAAAGTGTTCTATGTTTTCAAAGATTTCCAGATGAGTAAACATGATTTTGTAAAGGATATAAAGTTTATTTAAAACAGTTTAAACTTCAATTATAACTACTTTGTTCATATTCCAGTATGATAATATCCCAGTGATGCTCTGTGTCATTCATGCAGGGATTACATTTGTTATTAAAATTGAAATCTATTTGCTTTAATCACTGACAAGCTTGGGTTTTCAAATAAATCAAGTTGTTTTAATCCTCGAACAAGTTTTTGTAAGTTGTTTTGAGCCTACAGTAAATTATTTCCACTGGAAACATGTTTTACAGGTTTCAAGTTGAAATTGATAAAAATAAAAGGGTGTAAAACATTGATTCAAGATTTTAATCTGAATCTATACTTCAATTTATGATTTTTAAAACAAAAATGAAGAATTTTAGATTAGTATTTAAAGGGAAATTTGCATTTGAATAAAAATTGAATTTTTACCAATTTCTTGTAAGTGAATCAATTTAAATTGCTGAAAATTGAGTTGAAGCAAGCCTAACCATTCATGATGTTGGGAAAAATGTAAATTAATTTTTCTATTGCGTGAATTGGGAGTACGTGTTCGAATTAGGGTTTAGTTTTCGAAATTGATATGGTCTGGAAACTTGATGCGTACGCCACCTCTGATGCATCGAGTTCGAAGATTTTGTGGGTGATGATGGCTTGGGGTGATGACGTACTATGGACGAAGTTGCTTGATTTCTGGCGGCGTCAAGCACCGGGGCGAGGTAATTGTTTGAGGGTTGTTCGTTTAAGCTTTTGGGTTTGGGAACGAGATTTCGAAATTGTGATTATTTCGAACTTGTGAGTGTTTGAGAGGAACGAGCACGTCGTCGATGATGTGTGGACGACCAGAAGTTCGACAGGAGGAGGCGATTCCAGCTATGCACGTATACGTGCATAGTTGATGATCTGGAAGTTTATAGCCTGAAGTGTTTCAGGTTTGTTTTCGTATGGGTTGTACTAGAAGTTTTGATCGGGGAAATAGGGCAGAAACTCGAAGGGGGACTCGAGTGGTTTCAGGGTTGTATCGGGATGAAATTAGGACTTAAACAAATTTTGTGAAAAATTTAGTACTCGGGTTAGTTTGGCTAAAAACTCGAAGCAAGGTGCTGTCTTGATCGGGTATGACTCGAAGAACCTCTCGGGTTGGTCCTGAATATAATAAATTCCAGTATTTGCAACAAAATTTAAATGATTTTCTAATTTGTTCTTCATAGATAATGATAGTTGGTTAATCTAATGTAAAGTTTTTTTTACTTAATAAAATATTCAAAGAAAATGTTCAAATTTATTAACTTAAACAAATATATTTAAAATGGTTAAATAATGATTAAATAATTAATAATAAAAATTGCTTTGTAAATGCTGATTAATTTAAAGAAAAATTAGCAAATAAAAGTAATTAAGATGTAGTTAATTAACCATTAAGAGTAAATGAATTAAGATAGTTAATTAAAGATTAAATAGTTAATGAAGCCAGTTTAAAATTCAATAAATTTATAATTAAGTCAAATTTAAAATAATTAAGAAAGATAATTTTATGGTCAATTCACTTTAATCACGACCACCTTAATCAAAGGTGATTTATTATCAAATCTTATGTATTGAATTGATATTGCTATTGTAATACTGTGATTGCTTTGTGATGAACATCGATTTTTGTTTGTTCTGTATTGATATGAAAACCCTGTTGCCCGTAAAACGGCATTTAAACCTCGATGCGACAGGGAATCGGATTTTAGTTGGTTATCCGAAACCCACATCGAACCCGTGAATAATTTGTGAATGACATCCACATGTTTTAAAAATTTGACACTCACTATTCGAATTAGCCGGGAAAGGACCTTTGTGTCATATAACCCATTTCGAATATGTGATTCGACGTTATGGATAGCATTTGAAGACCGGTGTTGAAGACCGGGTATTTGCGAGAGCGATAGGATGACCTGTCGATTGACTCTGCACCGAGTTGCTCCAGTATAGAGTTCTCCATATGTGATGGGGAATCTGATCAGGATTATGGATATCCGGATTGCAAGGACTTCTTTGGAAGTGCCTTCGGTTCTGTTCGAACCTAGAACAGACTTGTATGGATTGTGTGTCTGACATTACAAATTGAGATATAAAGAAGATTTCTTTCAAATATATTTCTGTTGGTGGCGGAGAATTTATCCTCTTAGCTTAACACCCTTCTCTGAGACGTACGAGCTCAGAGGTTATGTAGTTGAAGGTTATCAGCGATATATTCCCAATTTGGTAATGTGACATGCTGAGTGTTGCTGTGAAATGATCATTGTTTGATCATTTGTGATATGATCATTTGTTTGATCATTTATCTTTGTGATCATTTCTTTGATCATTTGTTGACCCAAAGAACAGCTTTTGTATAAAGCGTGGCTTTGTGGACGAGACTTCGTCGAGCCTCACACCCCGAAATGGTCAAAATAGGAAAGATGCAGCAAGGTTATTGGGGGTAGCACCCTTTAGGGTATGTGCATTTCCTTCTGGATAGAAGTGGTATCATGGTATGGAGCCCAGATACTTAACTTATGTTGATATCGCAGATATATATATATATTACTTTGTGATTTGTTGCTGGGGCCCCGGTTAAAGGTTGGTTACAACCGGGAGATGGCATACTCGTGTCAGTAGTTACCCAGTTAGGGGTAACCCGGCCTTGTGTTGGTAGAGATCCGGTTTGGTTCTCGGGAACGTCCTTCCAGAGGCGTTCTCATGTGGCAATGGGAAGTTCCTTGGCCTGACCATTTGTTGGAAATCCAAAGAAACAATACGAAACCTTGTACGGTTTTAGTTGTAAAACCTGTCGTGCAGCGTGGCGGTAACCTGCCACAAAACATGGTAGCTATAGTAGGCATACGATAATGGTCGTATGTTGGCTAAGATTAATATTCTATTTTCGAAATGATTTACTTCACTATGCACTAGTATAATATCAAAGAATTCTTTTCTCGTACCAAGCATATTTAACTATCATAAGAAGAAATCTCCTCCAATTCTGCGTTTGCATTGTGTGTGTGGCGGGAGGTCTTATGGTAGTTCCATTTTAAAAGCGTACCGAAAATTCTTTTATAAATCTAGTCTCTTTAAAAGTAACTGTTGTTTTTGTTTACTCATACCAGTCCCATGACTGATCCGGAGTTTATTGTTTATTTCCTAAACTCTGGGTGCCCATTATTTCCACACGGGCAGCCTAGTAGCAGGTTTCTGTATTTTGGAGGAGCAATATTTTGGAGCTTTTTATCTTGGAGATATCTTAGGAGCTTTTGGAGATTTCAGGTGTTAGCTTTTGGGAGTTCGTTATCATCTCTCTCATTTGAGGACTTTTGGATATATGATCACTGTTATATTAATCATGATGTTGTATTTGGAGTTGTGGTGTATGTATGTATTATATACTCTGTTGTAGTATGGATATTATGTTGATGTTGTAACTGTGATGATATTAATGATATTTATTCTGTTCCGCTGTTTTATATTCATCTAATTGTTGTTATAAGCTCCGGCGATGCGAATTTGATGTCATTTATCAGACATCGAGTTTGGGTCGTCACATGTGGACGATCATGCCTCGATGGAACTAACACATCATCGAAGGGGATTCCATGGACAGAGCATATCCGACGGAATGTACTTTCATTAATCTTTGAGGCCTGTGAATCGATTGGGTTGTCTAAGAAAATTGCTGCATCCAGAGTGTCGGGAGCCAAATCGACAGATGCCGTCGCAGGGCTCGGTAAGTCTTGAGCAGCGGTAGTTGATTGATTTGAAGTTCCTATAACTTATTTTCGAGAGGATGGCCCAGGTATGTCGGAGATCGTAGCAGAGCTTGATTTTCTAGACATCTCTAATGAAGATTGAATCTGAAAAGGCACCTGTTTGAACTATACTTGAATAACAATCGACATTAGACTTAACAACATAAGTATTCTCTCCGTGCGGTTTGTGAACTAGTGCGATCATTCAAATGTAAGTGCCAGACAGTGAAAAGACATTGGACTGATGAAACAAGTTTAAACTTTGAATTATCATCTTCGAAGACCGTCATCGCTGACTGTCGATGAAAGCTTGTCATAAGACGGTTTATACTTTGAAGTCGACATCGTCACTGCATTTGAAAGGTTATTAGCCGTTAAGCAAATTAAGTCCAAGTTTTCAGTTATCTAAACACGGGAGTTATCAGTCCGGGTTGCCCGATATGCTTTGATGTTCAAGTCTGTCCTTTTTCACTGTCATATGTTCATTCATGAAATGTTTTAAGTCAATTGTGCATTAGGTTCGACTAATGTTGCTGTTGTGCACAACTCTCATATCATCCACCATTATGGTTCGGCATGCGGCAAGGCATGCCTAGCCACAATCATGTCGGGCCACGCCGTTCGACATTCCACACTTCCATCCGTCCTCTCCACCGTTCGGCATAAGGGAGTCATGCCGAACCACATTCATGCCGAGCCGCATCGCTCGGCATTCTACTCTCAACAACAATGCCCTTCCACTTATCCACACCACCGTTCGGCATGCGGGGAATCATGCCAAACCACGATTATGCCGAGCCGCATCGCTCGGCATTCTGTCCTTAACAACAATTTTACTCCTTACCTCCATCCCTACCGACCAGCATGGTCGAATCCTTCGGCAAGTCATACCGTGCCAAGTCGATCGGCATTCTACCCTATTCCTGCTCATCCTTTGCTTTTCCCTCCAACCTTGTTCGGCATGGGGAATCATGCCGACCCACATCAGTACATCTTCCACTAACTCCCTCCTTCGGATACCTCTGACCTCTTCTTCTTTCCTCCACACCGCCTAGCCTTAAAACATATCCTAACCGCGATTCGATTCCCTCATCTGCACGATTCCTGTTAGCCTCGGTTTTACAGAGATTCACAAACTTGAATCTCGTGCTAAGTTTCTTAGCCAGTGGAAAGCGTTCAAAGGAAGAAGTCATTACCTAATAAATGGCTCGAAACTCAAAGAGTGTCTGGAATAGGAAGCGTATTTCGGTTCAGTATCGTTTTCAAGAAGGGTGTGGGCGACGTATTAAGTTCGAGAAAGGAGGGGGAAAGATAAGTTGTTGTCCAAGGTCTGTTCGAAGACGAATGTGTAAGTCCTTAAGAGTAGAGGTAAAAGTAAAAGGGAAGAGAAGAAGGAATGTCGCCTTAAATAGAGAGAAGGGAAGTCGAATAGACTGTGACTGGTAGAACCGGTCAATGCATCGCCCTCGTTCGGCATTATGTCGCCAAACATTTGTATGTCGCTTGGCATCAGAGTATTGTTCGACATTAGTATGACGTTCAGCATTCGAGAGGTCAAAGAAAAGCATTATATGAAGGCAGAATAGGGACTCTAAAGAGAAACAGGGAGTGCTAATGGTTCAAAGCGCATCATGTTTATCCATATGATGCACTTTGGGGGGAAAATGTTACCCAATGGCTTGACCAAATAACCAAAGACTTGATGTAGAAGACTGTTCGACACAACTTGGTCGTTCGACACGAATCTCGTTCGGCATCCAACATCGGTTGGCATCCAGCCTCGTTCGGCATTCCAGCCTCATTCGGCATCCAGCCTCGTTCGGCACATAGCCTCGCTCGGCATAAGCATGCCGCTCGACATCTCCCCTCGATCGGCATCCGATCTCGTTCGGCTTACACATTTCACTCAACATACTGCCTCATTCGGCTTGGAGACATGGCTCGGTATTTGTGGCTCGACACATAAAAGTCATTCATTTTGGGCCGAGATATCTTGCTACTAGGCCCATCAGGAGAGTCCAACCCATTTTCGTCTATAAATAGGGAGGCAGGGGCATAGTAAAAGGGACCTTTTCTCGAGAACACCGGGGAGACTCTACCGCATTCAAGACTTGTCTTCTTTGCTTAACAATGGTATTCAAGTAGTTGGTGTATGGATTGTGTATGTAATCAATTGTTGAGAAAAGCAATAAAGATTAACCTCAAAGTGGACGTAGGAAGTTATGCCGAACCACTATAAATCTGGTGTTCTTGTTTTCTGTAACGACCCGATATTTTCAACCATTCGCATCCATTATAAGTGTATAGGTAGACACTCATGCCGGAATTGAATTGCTCAAAATACCGCGTTGTAAATAAAAATTTGGCAAACCTCAGAATATACAGTAAATAAAAATCACAGATCACAGACACAGAGTAATAATAATGCAGCGGAAGTAAAAGAGACAGTAGTTCATGAAGCTACTATATAAATATATATCAGAGTTACATAAGATACAAAGAAGAAATAAAGTACAAAAGAAGTCTCACTACGTAGAATTCTACTAATACAAGAGCTGAAAGGAGCAACAGACTACAAAAGATAAAACTTGACAAGTAGATAATCTCCAGCGATTTCAATCTCCAGAAAGTGGAAATCCAAATCTGTGAATAACTCAGGCTGACCCGAGCGTAAATAAAAAAAATACAAACACTCGAGTCAGGACATACATACTTATACAATGTAAACCAACTCAAGTGAACTGTAGTAAAGGTACAAGTAACTTAGAAGATGCTTGGGACCGCCCATCCTCTAAGGATCCGTTAAACTATTTACTATGTAGTAATATACGCTATATACAGTAGTGTCTAATCAGTAAAGTATAATCATATAGAAAATAGAGTTAAGGGGATGGTGAACCTTAACGCAGTCGGATCTTTAAAACCAAAATCGTAGTGGGCTCGATATAAGGACATGACACGACACGCGAGGCAATGCCAGGGTGGATACACAGTTTTCACTCCCGGACCGGTGGTGACGGCAAGCCAGCAGCTTCCGCCCACCTCGAATAATACCCCCGAATCAAAGTGGCGCCACGTATCGAATCACAAAAGTAATAGAATGGTTTCCGTTGGAGCATGCTCGATGAAAGGGTGCGACCCTTTATGTAGCCCGGTATAGCTCCTGTTTTAGTCATATATGCCAACTCACGGAAGTTGGGTCCACGTAATATACCTCGAGAACGTCGCCACCATCCTACTTCATCCTGGAATCTCCACCGCGTACACAGTTGTTAAAGTGGTTTCGGCATTGGCCGGCTATAAGACAATATCCGATCCCGGTCTCTTTAACAACCAATCGTTATTATAACCCGTAGTTATAACTTTAAAACAATATTTTATACTTCAAAATAAAAATATCATTTCAACCCAAATCTTTATCAAAATAAAGATTAAATCATTTCCAAACCATTTCAATTCATCATCATAACATATATTTCAATTCAAATATTTATCAAAATAAATATCAAGTCATTTCTAACCATTTCAATATATTAAATTATCATATCCTTTCAAAACCCATCTTTCAAATTATTTAATATCAAAATATCATATCTTTCAAACTTCGTTTCAAATCATTTTAATATATCAAAATATCATAACCTTTCAAAGCTTCATTTCCAAAATATCATATCCTTCAGAACTTCTTTTCAAATCATTTTAATATCAAAATATCATATCTTTCAAAACTTCGTTTCAAATCATTTTAATATATCAAAATATCATAACCTTTCAGAGCTTCATTTTCAAAATATCATATCTTTCAGAACTTCTTTCAAATCATTTTAATATCAAAGTATCACATCTTTCAAAGCTTCGTTTCAAATCATTTTAATATATCAAGATACCATATCTTTTCAAAACAACATTTCAAATCATTTTAATATATCAAAATAGCTATATTTTTTCAAAACCACATTTAAAATCATTTCAATATACCAAAATATCATATCTTTCAGTACCACATTTCAAATCAATTTAATATATCAAAAGTTATATTTCAAAACAAATTACTACATTTTAAATCATAAAAATGAAGTTATTACATTTAATAATTAAATTATTAAATTCCAAAATTTTAAACTTTCAATGTTCATTTATGCACTTAAATTTATTAAAACAATGAAAATTCAAGTTTTGCAGCATTTAGAAAATGCTACAGAAAGTTACATTCAAAAACAATTCAATTTGACAAAAGACAGTATTAAAAATGCTGTTAATTAACTTCAAATAGAATTTCACAAACACTTATATTTTTATTTAAATCATTTTTAAATTATAAAATCATACATTTTCACATTTATAAGCATCATTTAAATTTCCTTAAATTCATGATTTTATAAAGTTAAGTTTCCTTTCAAAAATCAATATTTATTAATAATTCGCTTATTAAATTTCAACATTCAAATTTTAAATTCATTACATTAAATTTCAACTTTAAACTTAAGTTTAAAATTTCACATATAAATTAATCCCATTTTATTTAAATTAACTTAAAATTCCACTTTTAAACCAAATTTATAAATTCTAATTTAAGTTATATTTCCAAATTCAACTCAATATTCACTCATTAACATTTTAACTTTATCCAAAAATTATTAATATGTTATAAAAATCATTTTAAATTAATTCAAAATTCAAAATATCATAAATTTATCATATTTTCAAAGTTTATTTAAATTCCATTAAAAATTAAACCAAAATTTCCAAAATAACTTACATTCAGATTTTCTAACTTTTCCATAATTTATTTAACTTATAGATTTCCAGAAAATCAATAATACTTTACAAAAATTATATTTTTATTTAATTTTAAATCAAAATATTATAATAATTTAATTTCTAAAATATTTTAATTTTTTTAGAAAAACATATTTTAACTACGGGCCTGTATATAATTTTCTACGCTAGGTAAAGTGATACGGGTAATGTATCATTTCAACCCGTAATTTACAAAGAAAAATCCGGGTTTTGTCATTTCAAACCCGCAGTCCCAAGTAAATAAATAAGTTGAAAATCATTCAGGCCTATCATTTCAGGCCATAACAGTTTTTCCTTATTCTAAGTCCGTTCGGGTATGTATCATTTCAACCCATATTGATTCTAATCTAAAGGGAACTTGCAGTGTGATGGACAGATAAAATAAACAGAATAGCATGAAATAATAGTAACATATAACATAATAGGTGTAATAACAGGTGTGAACATCATATGATAATAATATAAGCAGTTATAACATGATCATATAGTTCTACAGATTCACAGTGTGTCAATTTACTACTTATATAAATACATAATGTCTGGTGAGAGGTACTCACATGTTCAAAGCCGGAGATTGCTGCCAAAGCACACCTAACGACACTACGAAGGCATGACAACACGGATACAATAAGAGAGTGGAGAGCCAAAGCTAATAGCCTTGTTCAAACATTTGCACAAAACAATAGAATAGATATAAGTTTTCGACACAAATTATCACTAAACAATGCTAGAATTGGATGTACAAAACAAAGCCAAAGTGTTTGCACTTGCTTTCTACCTATTACGCTTCAGCAATGATCTGAAATGGCACGGCTACAACATGGTTTTAGATCAGGTTTGGGTTCCTAAAGGTCGGACATAGCATGGGCAATGATGGAGCAAAGGTTTGTGACACATGAATTACAAGTCAATGCAAACTACATGGTTTTCTAAGCAATAAAAAGGCCGGCCACAAGATAGCATGGCATGTCCAGGTCTTGCTGGGGTGGAGGATGATGTGGCAGAGGTGTCTTAGGTCAGCTAGGGTGGTGGTGGTGTATGTGGCGGCCAAAGTGGAGTTTTGAGGTGGTGGTGCTAAGGTAGGCTCGGCTAGGTGCATATATGTGGTGTGTGTTCATATTCTAGTGGATTTAGTCAACACAAAGGCATGGCCATGGCTTGGATGTAGGATGGAGGAAGTGCTGACCAGATGTGGTGGTGGTGGAGGAGGCCAAGTTGGAGTAGATGGAAGTAGCTTAGCCTTGAAGGTGAAGAAAGCAAGAGCAAAATCATAAGAAAACAAGAAGAAAATGAGTAGAAAGATGAAGAAGATTACCAACTCTTTGCCTAAGGAATGGAGGCCATGATTTTTGTGATTGAGAAGAGTTTGTATATGGGAATGAATGAGAAAAATGTGCAGCTGAAAGAATTAAGGTCGGCCAAGCAAAATGAATGCACGAGGTTGGAAAATGAAGAGGTGGAAAGCAAAAAGTCACAAGCAGCTAAAGAGTCACAAAAACTTTCATATTTCTTATATATGTTCATATAACTTGATATTTCTGGAAATAATAATAATAGAAGATAAAATTTCGAAAATTTATCAAAATATAAAAATATATATAATATTTATTAATTATATAAAGTTAAATTAAGGAAAATAGCTAAAAATAGTAAACTAGTCTATAAAATTTGAAATTACATGAAATAAATTTTAGTAAATTCATATGAGCTTGTAATATATTTTTAAACATAAATAATAATATAAAATAAAATTACATTCACAAAATAAATAAAAAAATTAAATTTAAATATAATTTTAATGAAGAAAATAGCAGAAAATAAGAAAACAGCCTTAAAAAAGAAATCAACACAGTAAACTTTGAAAAAATCATAACATCACTTTAAAAATATTTAAAAGACAAAATATACTTAAAATAACATATTAACACATATGAATTTTTTTATTAAGTTTAAAGAAAATAGAAAAAGATTTAAAGAAATTGCTTAAAAATCCAAAATAGTGTCCAGAAATTACAAATAAATTACCATTGACTTTGAAAAATTGTTTACTTCATTTAAAAATTAATATAATACAAAAATATGCATACAATAACATATTTACCCAGATTAAAATGAAATATGACAATAAAATATGATTTATACAATTTAAAAATAACAAAATTGCATAATAAACAAATTGCACTCAATATTGAAATATACATAACTTTTACAGTTTAACTCCGTTTTCAACGAAACGAAAAGCAGTGTTCAAGTTATTACATCTATTTTCATAATAAAAGATAAAATTTAATATTTTAAATAATTTAAATTTGAAGTTTAAAAGTCACAGTTTGAACAGCTTGACCAGAAATCCACTTTATAGTAAAATATTCAAATTATACTGGTTTGAACTATAAATCATTTAATAATCATCATTTATGTAAAAAAATGAAAATTTTGAAATAAAACAAATTTAAAATAATTTAAAAATAAAAGAAAGTCTAATTTAAATAATATACAAAAATTCACCCCTACTCAAAACTTTTCGTCCTCAAAAAGGGATTAGGTACGGAAAAGCACAGAAAAAGATAGAGTGAAATAGGATTAAGATAAGATGACAAGAAGATTGAAAATTATACCTGATAACTGTTGTTATAGGTAAGTTTCGCAAGGTGCAAATTATCAAAGATTATAGAAAGATTTCTAAGGAAAAAGATTATAGAAAGATGCTTATACCAGCCTATAGCAAGATAAGGATGATAAGGATAATCAAAAGATAGTTTGAAAAAAAAAATAAGGAAATAAATGTGAAAGCATGGAAATTTCAACTTAAATAGAGAATAAATCTTTACACAAGTTGGATAAATCTTAACTATCCCAAATTTCATTATCTTATTATCCAGTCATCTTAAATTAACAATTTTTTTAAAACCATGGGTTTGAAAAATAATCATTTATTACACTCACAATGTATTTAATAAATTTTATTCTTCTTTATTCCTAATTAAAATTAAATTTATTCCACTCAATATATTTATCACTTATGTTAAATATACTTACATTTATTATATCTGCTTTCTTTTATTCTTAGTTCTTTTAACATTATTTTATTGTAAGTTATTCAATTACCCTTTATTATATTTACCTCTGTTAATCATTTTATAATTAAAAATTAAGTGTATAACATTTATTATAACCACTCAAATTTTATTAAAAAAATATATTTTTATATTGTATATTATCCAATTACATTGTTAACTTCTGAAATTAAGGTAAGTTATATTTGAATGCAATTGTATTATACAATTAAATTATTTCTTGCTTGAATATTCATCCAAAAATTTTATTTTCTTTTTATAATTGAAATTATTCTTTAAAATAAAATTTAAGAATTAAATTTTCGATTTCTTCAACCCATTTAGAGATAAATAAATTATGTACATAATTTATCGAATCAAATTTAAATCATATGTCTATATATATTATAAATCAAGTCATATTTTAGAAATTCAATTCAAATCAATTTGATTTACCAAAACAAAGCTGTAGCAAGACTACAGAGCGGTTCCTTCACTTCGAGACTCGAAAATAAATTTCGACGATGCTGCAGTCATCACCGAAATTATTTCCCAGCGACAAAGAGAAAGCACTAATTTTTAAACTTTAAAATCCTTTGGAAACATATTCTTATTCGAAAATACTTTAAATAATATAACCTTTAAAACTTTAAACACAAAGTTTTAAACAATCAGAAATTAAATTCTCAAATTTCTTGTTTTAAATTCATTTCAGTTCCCAAATAAATTTATAAACGACTATCTATAAATTCATTTATAGAACAATAAATGATAAATTAAGTATTATCATTTCAAATAATCAATTTTAAATCAATTTATTAAGTTCCATAAATTTACTTATATATCAAAATTTATTTCATTAACCAAATTTTAAAAAAATATTGTGTCGGTTTGTTCTGTCAATGTGTTTTAGAAATCCTATCGATAGCGTTGATCAGATAAATCGATCGGAAACCCAAATCAACATCAACAACCCAACCAACACAATATATAAAACAAAACATAGATATAGAAGTACAATTCAAAATGTTCGGAAGAATAGATTGGAAACAAAAGACAAGATGATTAAATAACAGAGTAGGGAGGTGGGTAAGCTTAAATAAATCGCGGGCAACCTAAATCGGGTCAACCGTGACTTAAATAATAAGATCAATGTGGATTTTTCTAGGGTAAATCTACATTCGATCGCAATAGATAAAGTTTGGAATTAAAAAAGATATTAGCATCTGAACAAAGGATAGATATAAATCTCTGGTGAATCTATGCTAATTGTAAAGGAGCTTTCCCTTTTTTTTTCAATTCAATTTGAAATTGGCGTGACGGTCGACTCAATTGAAAGATCATTCGAAGCGGAGTTTTCAAATATTCCAGAGTCAAAAGAAGATGAATAGTGAGGACACGAATGGATTTTGGAACCGTAGGGAATGTTCCAAAATTCAAAGGAATCAAGTCAAAAAGGAAGAGATTCAAACTCGAATGAAAGTGGTTCTTTAAATACATTCACTCCATATGCCGAGTTTTGCCTAGAGCTACCAAAGCTTTGATACCAACTGTAACGACCCGATATTTTCAACCATTCGCATCCATTATAAGTGTATAGGTAGACCCTCATGCCGGAATTGAATTGCTCAAAATACTGCGTTGTAAATAAAAATTTAGCAAACCTCAGAATATACAGTAAATAAAAATCACAGATCACAGACACAGAGTAATAATAATGCAGCGGAAGTAAAAGAGATAGTAGTTCATGAAGCTACTATGTAAATATATCAGAGTTACATAAGATACAACAGAAGAAATAAAGTACAAAAGAAGTCTCACTACATAGAAGTCTACTAATACAAGAGCTGAAAGGAACAACAGACTACAAAAGATAAAACTTGACAAGTAGATAATCCCTAGCCATTTCAATCTCCAGAAAGTGGAAATCCAAATCTGTGAATAACTCAGGCTGACCCGAGCGTAAATAAAAAAATACAAACACTCGAGTCAGGACATACATACTTATACAATGTAAACCAACTCAAGTGAACTGTAGTAAAGGTACAAGTAACTTAGAAGATGCTTGGAACCGCCCATCCTCTAACAATCTGTTAAACTATTTACTATGTAGTAATATATGCTATATACAGTAGTGTCTAATCAGTAAAGTATAATCATATAGAAAATAGCGTTAAGGGATGGTGAACCTTGACGCAGTCGGATCTTTAATACCAAAATCGTAGCGAGCTCGATATAAGAATATGACACGACACGCAAGGCAATGCCAGGGTGGATACACCATTTGCACTCCCGGACGGTGGTGACGGCAAGCCAGCAGCTTCCGCCCACCTCGAACAATACCCCCGAATCAAAGTGGCGCCACATATCGAATCACAAAAGTAATAGAATGGTTTTCGATGGAGCATGCTCGATGAAAGGGTGCGACCCTTTGTGTAGCCCGGTATAGCTCCTGTTTTAGTCATATATGCCAACTCACGGGAGTTGGGTCCACGTAATATACCTCGAGAATATCGCCACCATCCTACTTCATTCTGGAATCTCCACGGCGTACATAGTTGTTAAAGTGGTTTTCGGTATTGGCCGGCTATAAGACAATATCTGATCCTGGTCTCTTTAACAACCAATTGTTATTATAACCTGTAGTTACAACTTTAAAACAATATTTTATACTTCAAAACAAAAATATCATTTCAACCTAAATCTTTATCAAAATAAAGATTAAATCATTTCCAAACCATTTCAATTCATCATCATACCATATATTTCAATTCAAATATTTATCAAAATAAATATCAAGTCAATTCTAACCATTTCAATATATTAAATTATCATATCCTTTCAATACCCATCTTTCAAATCATTTAATATCGAAATACATATCTTTCAAACTTCGTTTCAAATCATTTTAATATATCAAAATATCATAACCTTTCAAAGCTTCATTTCCAAAATATCATATCCTTCAGAACTTCTTTTCAAATCATTTCAATATCAAAATATCGTATCTTTCAAAACTTCGTTTCAAATCATTTTAATATATCAAAATATCATAACCTTTTAGAGCTTCATTTTCAAAATATCATATCTTTCGGAATTTCTTTCAAATCATTTTAATATCAAAGTATCACATCTTTCAAAACTTCGTTTCAAATCATTATAATATATCAAGATACCATATCTTTTCAAAACCACATTTCAAATAATTTTAATCTATTAAAATAGCTATATTTTTTCAAAACCACATTTCAAATCATTTCAATATACCAAAATATCATATCTTTCAGTACCACATTTCAAATCAATTTAATATACCAAAAGTTATATTTCAAAACAAATTACTTCATTTTAAATCATAAAAATGAAGTTATTACATTGAATAATTAAATTATTAAATTCCAAAATTTTAAACTTTCAATGTTCATTTATGCACTTAAATTTATTAAAACAATGAAAATTCAAGTTTCGCAGCATTTAGAAAATGCTACAGAAAGTTACATTCAAAAACAATTCAATTTAACAAAAGACAGTATTAAAAATGCTGTTAATTAACTACAAATATTCAATAGAATTTCACAAACACTTATATTTTTATTTAAATCATTTTTAAATTATAAAATCATACATTTTCACATTTATAAGCATCATTTAATTTTTGATACGACCCGGAAATTTCGATCCCGAAATTTCCAAATAGTTAGGAAAAGAAGAAGAGATAGAAGAAGAAGAACAGAAAACCAAACCCAAAGTCTCACATACGCAGCGGATAAAATATAATATCTCATAAATAATAGTAATACAAAGGAAACTGTACTTGTCAAGTTACACTTTATTATATCAGAGTTACAACAGATTTACAATCGCAGTACATATAAATATGTCTGTATCAGATACTATAATATATATTACATCAAAGTAACACCCAGGTCAGGCTGGAAACCAGCGTGAGTAAACCCAACTAACAAGGAATACAAAAACATACAACTTATAGATACCCGGGGTAACTTATATCAATTTACATTTTACAAGTTGTTATAGACATCAACCATGTCACACATCAATTCTAAGTGCCTAAACTTAGATTTAAATGGTTCAATTTACTTAAGTCTTTCCACTTCAGCCTATTAGTTTCACATATCGAATTATAAGAATCGAAGTGATTTCGGATATTAGCTAATGCCCGACTCCGGTCTCTTCGAATCTCATGTCATCTTAACCTAAGTTATTCAATTGAAATATAGCTCAAACTTAAACACAGGATGTCACTGTTTAGACCAGTATAACATATCACATAGCATCACATATCACAAATCATAGATATCAACAATCTAAGCATACTATATAATTCAATCATTCATAAGCAAGATTTATCGACACACCATTTGAAATTAATTTAATTAACCACTAATGAATTAATTAATTAATACATTTACTTCTTAATCTTGCTTACAAATCATTAATTAATGATAATCCAATTAATTAATGATTCACCAATTTTTAATCTTAATTAATCATCCCTTAACAACCATCATGTGATTGTCTTAAATTAATTAAACCGATTAACTAACTTGACTAATCACATTACTTTTAATTAACTACATTGGGTAATTATTTCCTTAATTACTTAATTAAGTAATAACTTAATTAATTCATAATTACTTGATTTATTAATTACTAATCATTAATTAAATCTAATTAATGATTCTTAATAATGGATAAATTATTCATAAATTATTGATTAACTTAAACTTAAAATCAATAATTTAAAATCCTTAATTATCTTAATCCATTTCATTAATTAATTAAACAAATTATTCATTTAATTACCTCAATAATTAAATGAAATCATAAATCATTAAACTCTAAATTTATTTTAAGATAAAACCCTTCTTATCAATGGTTAGATTATCATTCTTAAATACTTTTGAAAGTATTTATTTCAAATTCAATTTCAAATTTTCATTTTAAGTTCAAACTTTAAAATGAAACCAAAATATAAAACTTGAAATTCATATGTTAAAGAATACCTATAAAAGAAATTTAAAGATTTAAACTAATTTCCTTTTTAATCTCATATTATTAAAGTATACTTTAACCTTTCAACTTATTTACAATTTTTATAAACTTTATTTCCAAAACTTAAGAATTCAAATCAAATTTGAATTCAAATTTAAATTCTGATTTAAATTTTATTAAATCCTCTACTACATTTCAAACTCCATTTAAATTCAAATTCTTTAATTACATTTTAGTTTCTTAAACATTTAAATAATATTAAGTCAAATTTGAATTTTAAAAACTCAATTATTTCCAAACTAGATTCAAAATAAATTGAATTTATTTTAGACTTAGATTTTACTTAAACTAAGATTGAAACAAGATTTAAATTTTATTTTAAAAAGAACTTCACTGTCATTTAAATTCAGTTTTTAAATTTAAAAAAAATGAAACGAATCTACAGGATTCAGAACTAAACCTGCTAATACACTTAAACCCGAGCAAGGGCCAAATCTGCTTCGAGTAAACAATTCCCCAACTTCGAGTAATACGCAGCACCTACTCGAGTGATTCTCGAGTTTCCCCACGGCTCATACCCAAGCAGCCGCCTGAAACTAAAAGTGCATGGTGCACATGCACCGTGCCTCCGGCAATCTTTAGTCACCTCCGGTGGCCTTCACACACCGGTGACCAACCTCCCCTTCCAACACAACCATCAATTCATCATTCCACAGTCCAAAATCGAATTCTAGTTTCCAACTCCAACCTGGAACAATAGGAACCTCCTTCTCTAAACTTAGCAATGCCTCAACCAAGCTTCTCCGATCATCAGAACGCCGACACTTTCGACCACAACTTCGTCCATGCCCCAGCTTCCATTTCCCAGAGTATAGTGGCACTCGATCAATTTTTGGCCTCGATATGAACCAACATTCCAGCCACTTCCAAACTAGGTTTCGAAACTAAATCGAACCACCGTAATCACCACCTATCTCAAACAAACTTCCTACTATTTTTGCTGGCCTCCCCACTCACTCCTCTACCTCTAGAATCAAACCTAACCTCTCCGACCACTGGAATCACCATAATTTCCCAAAAAACCCAAAAACAGTGTAATTCAGATCTGCACCTTTAATTCTAATTTAAAATTTGTGACTCTAGTGTTAAAAATCATGATTTGGTTTCTGAGTTCATTCGATAATTCTAAATCTTTAAATTTCACAGTTTGGAAATTTATGTTTGAGAGCATGCACTGATGTTTGTTTTACAGTAGTACATAGTCTTTAATTTAACTTGATTAAGTTTTTTTTAAACCTTAGACTATGATAAATTAAACAACATTTACTTATAAATGGAGTCCTAATAAAACTAGTTCAGGTGGTAAAAATCTTGAGCTTGAGAAACAAAATAAGAACAAAACAGACAATCACAAAACACACCAATACATCTATATAAATATTCAAAGATATGCTTATAAATGCATTCACAATCATATTTGTTTCCAGTGATAAAACATGCAACATAATTTTACTTTATACCATTTGTATTATGATGTTTCTCACAGTTTAATCATATTTGTTTTCATTGTAAAACATGCAACATAATTTTACTTTAAACCATTTATATTATGATGTTTCTCACAGTTTAATCATATTTGTTTTCAGAAAATTTCCATATTATAAATTCTTAAACAAAAATTTAAATTTTAGATTATGAACCTATAATCATAATTGTTATGAATCATTAAATCCAGCAGCAATTGGTTTGGCAAATTTGTATATTTATATATAATTTAATTAATTTTTTTTAAATTTTATGGACTCTGTAAATTACCAAACAGAGAATCATCTTCATTTCAATATGCTGGATCATCACACATATATTTAGAAGCTTTAAACTTAAACATGCAAGCAAATTTAAAATAAATATAATTAGTTCAACAACATGCAACAAATTTATCATCAAGCTACTAGTCATGCAACCAAATTTATTTAAAACAAATTAATGTTTACTCACCTGCTTGCTGAAGAATAGAGTAGCAGATTTTGAAATTTGAAAAAAAAACTGGGAACTGTTCTTGATAGTGTTCTTGATCTAATTACATATTGTTTTTGAGATGATCTGCATTTTTTTCTCTAATTTGATACTGATCTTGAATTCCATCTGCTTCTTGATTTTGATTTGCTAAGCTTGATAACTTGAAGATGCTTCAGGTTTGAAAAACTGAAATTTGTACCTGAATTTGCCTAATTGATCTTCTTGTTTTAAACTTGAATTTGGATCATAGTTTTTCTTCAGTTTCAATTATTTGGAAGAGTTTTGATTCAAATTTCCCTTGGCTTTTAGTATTTTTTTTCCACTGATTATAATATGGTTTCAATTTTTACCTATAATTCATTTAGAAAAAGGAAAAGAAAAAGAAAAAAAAGGAAAGACACTTGTTATTTAAAATGACACTTAGGTTACAAGTGTTGCTCCTATGCTAGAGAGCTTACAAATGTTAATGTGTATGCTAAAATATTTACACTTGTTTGATGGTATTTAAAATGTTTACATATGTTATCTTTTATTATGTACATAAGTCCTTAAAGAAAATATTTAATACTTTGATTCATTTCAACTATTATAATTGAAATAAATTAATATTATGTATTTTAAATGTTGTATATATATACAACTTGAAGAATATGATTTTAAAATTAACTATACATAAATAAATAAACATGTATATGGACATACTTTAAAGTTTTCAAAAATAATAGAGTTTACACATATTTATATATGTATTTAATGATTTACTACCATTTTATTTCAGTTATTATTATAGCTTCAAATTTACTTATATACATCCAGATATTTTAAATTATCAAATTTTATTTGATTAATTCAAATAAAATTGGTATCCCAATAGTTAAAAACCATTTAATTGTTCTATTAACTGTTATTCAAAAACCGGGCTATCACATTCCTCCCCTTTGAGAATCTTTTCGTCCTCGAAAAGGAACAAAGCCAGGATTAATAAATATTTTAAAACCAGTTAATATTATTTGATCATTTTTAAAACACTTTTAAAATCTGTAATACTGCCAAAATAGTTTTATAAAAATACTTTTGATAACTCGATGTTTCAACCAGTCCATCCTTGTTTTCACAGAAATTCGGTCATACGTTGATCGGGCGTACGACTGAAAATCTACAAGTGCTTGGCAGACTCGTTTTCAACATCCAGTGAAAAATACTTTGAAAATAATATTTAATGAAAAAAATAGAAATCAGTTTTTGAAAATAGAGGATATGTTTTTGGTGAGAATGCTCTGAAAATCATCACCCCCATCCATGGTCGCAGTTAACCCGATGGTTACGCTGCCATCCCGACAAAATCCATAGATAACTGTAGGCCTCCCGCCCCTCGATTACACCATGGAACCCGCTACAGATCGCAGCTACAACTAGGGTTACATAGCTATCACAGCAAAAACCCATATAACTGTAAGCATCAGCGCCCTCGAATTTTGCTGCCAAAAGAATGAAACTTCTCCACTCCACTCGACCATAGATCGCAGTCTACTAATGTTGCGTTGCCTTTCCGGCAAAATCAAGTGTAGACCATTGACACTCATCCTCCACACGATTTTTGCTATGGTCCCCACAGTAGATCGCAATGACATCGAGTTACACTGTCGTCACAGCATAACCCAAAAGACCCTGTAGGCATCAGCGCCCTCGACTTTCGCTACCCAATAATCCCCAGGAACTAGTTTGTCCGGACTCCTCACAGGATCAACTTTAAAACCCCCCCCTTGGGGCTCAAGGCAGCACCACCCGGTGGTACTCCTGAGAAGTCCATTCCAAGGGAGCGCCTTTTTCCCCAGAGCCATCACCAAAACATTTTTTTACTATATATATAGTGTCTTTAAATCATACACCTAGTATGATCTCATACAAAGCTCCTTTACTCAAAATCGATTATTTCAAAATCGATAATTCTCAAACTAGGCTTTCCAAATTCTCATATTGATTTTACCCAAAAATCAAAAGCCTTTTCCAAATCCAAAGGTTCCTAAAACCCTTTTCCAAAATCCTCATATGATCCTTTATATATGTAGATATATATAAAATCCTTGATAAAAATCTTTGGATCATTTTAAACTTGTATAAAATCCTTTTATACTTCAAAACACATTCAAAATCCTTTTCTTCTGGCAAAGGATTCAACAGGGCAGTTTCATTTAATAAAACAAAGATATTTAACTTTGTTTATTCAAAATCAAATATTCAAATTTGATTACTCTTTACAAAACCACTTACCATATCACTTGCTTCCATAAACAAAATTTCAACCATAGAAATATCCAATTTCCACTTTACTTCATCATATATTTCACAAAATATATTTTTCATTTCAAAAACCATTTCACATTTCTTATTTCACAAATTCCCAATATCAATTTTAATTCAAATCCGTACGATGTACACATATCATCCGTACGCTATACCAATCTGATCGCTCACTCGATCACACAATTTCATTTCCGAACTAGTATTGTCCAACCGACTTCCTAGTGCGGACACAGATCTGGTTTCTTGATCAGAAACCGTCATTCTCCTTGCATAGTCATAACTATGATAGAGAATATCCAGAACAAATCAACAATCCATATCCAGGTTCGCCGTCGAAAATCGAGTGAAAAATTCCAACTCGGATCGATATAACTATCTTGAAATTCTGTGCTCGAATCTGGATCAAATTATTATGCGAATAGAATAATATACGTACATCCTACGTATTTAACTTCATTGATTATTAGCCCAAATCAATTTCTCTTTCTATTCACATTTCCTTAAGATTCTATCCACTTACTTACAATTGCTTTAATCCACATTTGGATTATTCCTTAAACTCTTATCTCGAATGGGTATTTAACCAATAACAGTTTGAACTCCGTCCAGTTTAAATTTAGAAAATAACTTGAAAAGGTAAAGAAATATATAAGTAGTTGAAAAATAATTACTAGTTCGTAAAATAGCTGTAAAATAGTTCAGTAATTGTAAAATAATTGGAAAATAGTTAAATAGTCATAGAAATTTTAAATAATTGCAAAATAGCTATAAAATAGTAATTAGTGGTTGAAAATAGTAATTAGTTTATAGAATAGTTAGTAAATTGTTAAACAGTTTCAAAAATAATTGTAAAACAAGTATAAGATAGTTTGGCTTTTAAAAGAAAGGTTGTATATATGATGAATAGCTTGGAAAAATAGGTTTATATTAAAATAATTTATATATTTAAAATAGTCCAGAGTCAAAACGGTTTACTTTCCAATCTCCATTCTTAATCAATTCAATTTAAATTTCCTTTTCCATTTAAATTGACGCAATTCTAATTTTTTTTTAGTAACTCCAATTTCCATTGGACTTGATTTATTCCCAATTCAAGTTGAATTAATTCTCAATTCCATTTTAATTTAAATCAAATTCCATTTGATTTTAAACATACTCAACTTTACTTACAATTCCAAGTTATTCCAACCCACTTCAATTCCAATCCATTTCAACTCCAGTTTGAATTAATTCCAATTTCAAATTCCATTTCCAAATCAAGTTGAATTATTCTTGATTTCCTCCTAAATTTAATTCAAATTCCATTTGAATTTAAAACCATCCAACATTAATTATAATTCCAAATTATTCCAATAAATTTGGACTAATTTCAAATTGAACCACTTCAATTTCAAATTGTTTCAAATAAATCCAATTCAAATTTTCCATTTGAATTTTATACTTATACATCTTCAATCACAATTTCAATTAATTCAAATCAAATTCAATTTGAACTAATTTTAATCCAAATTCCAAATTTAAACCATCTCGAATTATATAAATTCGAGTTAATACTTCAAATGTTGATTTAATTCCTTTAAATCAATTTACCTTTTAATCCCAACAATGGATTACCATATTCCATTTCTTATTCATTTTTAAAAATCCAATTCACAACTTAAAGATTTTTAACAATAATAGGATGATATTATCTAATTTATTTTAAAACGTCCATTCATTTTAAATTTCTAGATCTCAAACCCAATTTGAGATCACTCAAACTCTCAATTAAAATCAACCATTTAACTCTCCAAGTTAAACCCCAATTTCATCTTGAAATTTCCAAATCATGTTGATCATTCCAACTTATTTAACTTTTCCCAAGTTAAACTCAATTCACTTAATCCAGTCAACCTTACCCAGTTTGAACTTCCCACTTATTAAGTTCAAAACCTTAT
The DNA here is from genome assembly GCA_030765085.1 of Allium cepa. Classification (NCBI taxonomy): domain Eukaryota; kingdom Viridiplantae; phylum Streptophyta; class Magnoliopsida; order Asparagales; family Amaryllidaceae; genus Allium; species Allium cepa. The sequence goes on from CM060931.1 coordinate 614,712,188, forward strand.
CACTTTGGGTATCATACCTTATTCCAAATTTAAAACTCAATATTTAGAGTTTATTTCAAACTAACTTTGATATTATGTATATCCATGTATATACATATTAATTTCTCCTACATACCAAGTTACACTTTAAAATTTTAAACCACCTTTGGTTTTTAATTTAAAACAAATTCCTTTAAATTTTCTAACAACTCTTGTTTGAAATAGGACCATTTCATTCAAATGCATTAAATAATATTATTTGTTATTTCTTTAAATTAATTACGTCATTAATTAATTCCAATTAATCACATTCGGTAATTAACTTATTTCTTAATTACCTTCATTAAGTAATTGTCCTTTAAATTACTTACCTCTAGTTACTTCATTAAGTAACTCCTTATTATTTATCAATTCCAATTATTATCCATTAATTAATCTCATTAAATAAAGTTTAATTAATTACATAAATTCATTGATTATCCTAAACCCTTTCCCAATTTTCAAGATTTAATTCCAGTTTGAATCCATTTCAAACTTGTCTTTAATTTAATTTCAATTTGGTTGTAATTCTATTACCACTTAGTTCTTACTATTACTTTTAGTTTAATTAACAGTACAACCAATTGCCTTAATATAATAGATAATCTATTTCTTATATAAGATTCTTTTATTTTTGAAACCTTTTAAAAACATTTATATAAGGAAATAACAAGTACGCTCTCTCATATTTATACACTCAACTCATTAAAGGGTACCACTTACCCTATCCTTAATGAGTAATCCCACCAGAGCCAAGGTTCTCGCTTAACCTTCGGCTCTGATACCAAATGAAACGACCCGGAAATTTCGATCCCGAAATTTCCAGATAGTTAGGAAAAGAAGAAGAGATAGAAGAAGAAGAACAGAAAACCAAACCCAAAGTCTCACATACGCAGCGGATAAAATATAATATCTCATAAATAATAGTTATACAAAGGAAACTGTACTTGTCAAATTACACTTTATTATATCAGAGTTACAACAGATTTACAATCGCAGTACATATAAATCTGTCTGTATCAGATACTATAATATATATTAACATCAGAAGCTCTCCATACGTTTCTGCTCTCCAGCTCGCCCTCCGAGCTCGAGGACGTCCTTACCTGAAAATCTGTAATACTCGGTCTGACCCGAGCATTACATCAAAGTAACACCCGGGTCAGGCTGGAAACCAGCGTGAGTAAACCCAACTAACAAGGAATACAAAAACATACAACTTATAGATACCCGGGGTAACTTATATCAATTTACACTTTACAAGTTGTTATAGACATCAACCATGTCACACATCAATTCTAAGTGCCTAAACTTAGATTTAACTGGTTCAATTTACTTAAGTCTTTCCACTTCAGCCTATTAGTTTCACATATCGAATTATAAGAATCGAAGTGATTTCGGATATTAGCTAATGCCCGACTCCGGTCTCTTCGAATCTCATGTCATCTTAACCTAAGTTATTCAATTGAAATATAGCTCAAACTTAAACACAGGATGTCACTGTTTAGACCAGTATAACATATCACATAGCATCACATATCACAAATCATAGATATCAACAATCTAAGCATACTATATAATTCAATCATTCATAAGCAAGATTTATCGACACACCATTTGAAATTAATTTAATTAACCACTAATGAATTAATTAATTACTACATTTACTTCTTAATCTTGCTTACAAATCATTAATTAATGATAATCCAATTAATTAATGATTCACCAATTTTTCATCTTAATTAATCATCCCTTAACAACCATCATGTGATTGTCTTAAATTAATTAAACCGATTAACTAACTTGACTAATCACATTACTTTTAATTAACTACATTGGGTAATTATTTCCTTAATTACTTAATTAAGTAATAACTTAATTAATTCATAATTACTTGATTTATTAATTACTAATCATTAATTAAATCTAATTAATGATTCTTAATAATGGATAAATTATTCATAAATTATTGATTAACTTAAACTTAAAATCAATAATTTAAAATCCTTAATTATCTTAATCTATTTCATTAATTAATTAAACAAATTATTCATTTAATTACCTCAATAATTAAATGAAATCATAAATCATTAAACTCTAAATTTATTTTAAGATAAAACCCTTCTTATCAATGGTTAGATTATCATTCTTAAATACTTTTGAAAGTATTTATTTCAAATTCAATTTCAAATTTTCATTTTAAGTTCAAACTTTAAAATGAAACCAAAATATAACACTTGAAATTCATATGTTAAAGAATACTTATAAAAGAAATTTAAAGATTTAAACTAATTTCCTTTTTAATCTCATATTATTAAAGTATACTTTAACCTTTCAACTTATTTACAATTTTTATAAACTTTATTTCCAAAACTTAAGAATTCAAATCAAATTTGAATTCAAATTTAAAATTCTGATTTAAATTTGATTAAATCCTTTACTACATTTCAAACTCCATTTAAATTCAAATTCTTTAATTACATTTTAATTTCTTAAACATTTTAATAATATTAAGTCAAATTTGAATTTTAAAAACTCAATTATTTCCAAACTAGATTCAAAATAAATTGAATTTATTTTAGACTTAGATCTACTTAAACTAAGATTGAAACAAGATTTAAATTTTATTTTAAAAAGAACTTCACTGTCATTTAAATTCAGTTTTTAAATTTAAAAAAAAAATTGAAACGAATCTATAGGTTTCAGAACTAAACCTGTTAATACACTTAAACCCGAGCAAGGGCCAAATCTTCTTCGAGTAAACAATTCCCCAACTTCGAGTAATACGCAACACCTACTCGAGTGATTCTCGGGTTTCCCCACGGCTCATACCCAAGCAGCCGCCTGAAACTAAAAGTGTACGGTGCACATGCACCGTGCCTCCGACAATCTTTAGTCACCTCCGGTGGCCTTCACACACCGGTGACCAACCTCCCCTTCCAACACAACCATCAATTCATCATTCCACAATCCAAAATCGAATTAGAGTTTCCAACTCCAACCTGGAACAATAGGAACCTCCTTCTCTAAACTTAGCAATGCCTCAACCAAGCTTCTCCGATCATCAGAACGCCGACACCTTCGACCACAACTTCGTCCATGCCCCAGATTCCATTTCCCAGAATATAGTGGCACTCGATCAATTTTTGGCCTCGAGATGGTCCAACATTCCAGCCACTTCCAAACTAGGTTTCGAAACTAAATCGAACCACCGCAATCACCACCTATCTCAAACAAACTTCCTACTATTTTTGCTGGCCTCCCCACTCACTCCTCTACCTCCAGAATCAAACCTAACCTCTCCGACCACTGGAATCACCATAATTTCCCACAAAACCCAAAAACAGTGTAATTCAGATCTGCACCTTTAATTCTAATTTAAAATTTGTGATTCTAGTGTTAAAAATCATGATTTAGTTTCTGAGTTCATTCCATAATTCTAAATCTTTAAATTTCACAGTTTGAAAATTTATGTTTGAGGGCATGCACTGATGTTTGTTTTACAGTAGTACATAGTATTTAATTTAACTTTATTAAGTTTTTTTTAAACCTTAGACTATGATAAATTAAACAACATTTACTTATAAATCAAGTCCTAATAAAACTAGCTCAGGTGGTAAAAATCTTGAGCTTGAGAAACAAAATAAGAACAGAACAGACAATCACAAAACACACCAATACATCCATATAAATATTCAGAGATATGCTTATAAATGTATTCACAATCATATTTGTTTCCAGTGATAAAACATGCAACATAATTTTACTTTATACCATTTATATTATGATGTTTCTCACAGTTTAATCATATTTGTTTTCAGTGTAAAACATGCAACATAATTTTACTTTAAACCATTTATATTATGATGTTTCTCACAGTTTAATCATATTTGTTTTCAGAAAATTTCCATATTATAAATTCTTAAACAAAAATTTAAATTTTAGATTATGAACCTATAATCATAATTGTTATGAATCATTAAATCCAGCAGTAATTGGTTTGGCAAATTTGTATATTTATATATAATTTAATTAATTTTTTTAAATTTTCTGGACTCTGTAAATTACCAAACAGAGAATCATCTTCATTTCAATATGTTGGATCATCACACGTATATTTAGAAGCTTTAAACTTAAACATGCAAGAAAATTTAAAATAAATATAATTAGTTCAACAACATGCAACAAATTTATCATCAAGCTATTAGTCATGCAACCAAATTTATTTAAAACAAATTAATGTTTACTCACCTACTTGCTGAAGAACAGAGAAGCAGATTTTGAAATTTGAAAAAAAAACTGGGAACTGTTCTTGATAGTGTTCTTGATCTAATTACATATTGTTTTTGAGATGATCTGCATTTTTTTCTCTGATTTGATACTGATCTTGAATTCCATCTGCTTCTTGATTTTGATTTGCTAAGCTTGATAACTTGAAGATGCTTCAGGTTTGGAAAACTGAAATTTGCACCTGAATTTGCCTAATTGATCTTCTTGTTTTAAACTTGAATTTGGATCATAGTTTTTCTTCAGTTTCAATTATTTGGAAGAGTTTTGATTCAAATTTCCCTTGGCTTTGAGTAATTTTTTTTTTCACTGATTATAATATGGTTTCAATTTTTACCTATAATTCATTTAGAAAAAGGAAAAGAAAAAGGAAAAAAGGAAAGACACTTGTTATTTGAAATGACACTTAGGTTACAAGTGTTGCTCCTATGCTAGAGAGCTTACAAATGTTAATGTGTATGCTAAAATATTTACACTTGTTTGATGGTATTTAAAATGTTTACACATGTTATCTTTTATTATGTACATAAATCCTTGAAGAAAATATTTAATACTTTGATTCATTTCAACTATTATAATTGAAATAAGTTAATATTATGTATTTTAAATGTTGTATATATATACAACTTGAAGAATATGATTTTAAAATTAACTATACATAAATAAATAAACATGTATATGGACATACTTTAAAGTTTTCAAAAATAATAGAGTTTACACATATTTATATATGTATTTAATGATTTACTACCATTTTATTTCAGTTATTATTATAGCTTCAAATTTACTTATATACATCTAGATATTTTAAATTATCAAATTTTATTTGTTTAATTCAAATAAAATTGGTATCTCAATAGTTAAAAACCATTTAATTGTTCTATTAACTGTTATTCAAAAACCGGGCTATCATAATTTTCCTTAAATTCATGATTTTATAAAGTTAAGTTTCCTTTCAGAAATCAATATTTATTAATAATTCGCTTATTAAATTTCAACATTCAAATTTTAAATTCATTACATTAAATTTTAAATTAAAACTTAAGTTTAAAATTTCAAAAATAACTTTATCCCATTTTATTTGACTTAACTTAAAATTCCACTTTTAAACCAAATTCATAAATTCCAATTTAAGTTATATTTCCAAATTCAACTCAATATTCACTCATTAACATTTTAACTTTATCCAAAAATCATTAATATGTTATAAAAATCATTTTAAATTAATTCAAAATTCAAAATATCATAAATTTATCATATTTTCAAAGTTAATTTAAATTCCATTAAAAATTAAACCAAAATTTCCAAAATAACTTACATTCAGATTTTCTAACTTTTCCATAATTTATTTAACTTATAGATTTCCAGAAAATCAATAATATTTTACAAAATTTTTTTTTTTTTAATTTTAAATCAAAATATTATAATAATTAAATTTCTAAAATATTTTAAATTTTTTAGAAAAACATATTTTAACTACGGGCCTGTATATAATTTTCTATGCTAGGTAAAGTGATACAGGTAATGTATCATTTCAACTCGTAATTTACAAAGAAAAATCCGGGTTTTGTCATTTCAAACCCGCAGTCCCAAGTAAATAAATAAGTTGAAAATTATTCAGGCCTATCATTTCAGCCCATAACAATTTTCCCTTATTCTAAAGTCCGTTCGGGTATGTATCATTTCAACCCATAGTGATTCTAATCTAAAGGGAACTTGCAATGTGATGGACGGATAAAATAAACAGAATAGCATGAAATAACAGTAACATATAACATAATAGGTGTAATAACAGGTGTGAACATCATATGATAATAATGTAAGCAGTTATAACATGATCATATAGTTCTACAGATTCACAGGGTGTCAATTTACTACTTATATAAGTACATAATGTCTGGTGAGAGGTACTCACTTGTTCAAAACTGGAGATCGCTGCCAAAGCACACCTAACGACACTACGAAGGCACGACAACACGGATACAACAAGAGAGTGGAGAGCCAAAGCTAATAGCCTTGTTCAAACATTTACACAAAACAATAGAATAGATATAAGTTTTCGACACAAATTATCACTAAACAATGCTAGAATTGGATGTACAAAACAAAGCCAAAGTGTTTGCACTTGCTTTCTACCTCTTACGCTTCAGCTATGATCTAAAATGACACGGCTACAGCATGGTTTTAGATCAGGTTTGGGTTCCTAAAGGTCGGCCATAGCATGGGCAATGATGGAGCAACGGTTTGTGACATATGAATTACAAGTCAATGCAAACTACATGGTTTTCTAAGCAATAAAAAGGCTCAGCCACAAGCTGCCATGGCCTGTCCAGGTCTAGGTGGTGTGGAGGATGACGTGGAAGAGGTGTCTCAGGTCAGCTAGGGTGGTGGTGGTGGTGTATGTGGCGGCCAAAGTGGAGTTTTGAGGTGGTGGTGCTAAGGTAGGCTCGGCTAGGTGCATATATGTGGTGTGTGTTCATATTTTAGTGGATCTAGTCAACACAAAGGCATGGCCATGGCTTGGCTGTGGCCTGGAGGGAGTGTTGACCAGATGTGGTGGTGGTGGAGGAGGCCATGTGTGACGCCCCACCTCTATACCCACGCTAGCCAAGAACACTACGGTGTAGTGCTGTCAACTAGCACGGAGAATAAGGCTGTTGAGGAGCGGCCATCAATAGTTGGCCTTACACTAGTATTGGTTATCTCGATGGAAGTGATATAAATATATATATTCTTTCATTTTTCATCTCTGATTTATTTTCTCCCATCGACATACCCCAATTCCAGTATAAAACGAACTACGATGGTTCGTAATAGTTTAGAACAGTAAATATAAAATAACAACACAGATAATATAAATGCGGAACACAGATGAAACAGAAAGTCTCATATATATATAATAACTGATGTCAGTTACAATACATTCACACGGTACATATGATACAACTACAACAGTCGACTTAGGAAGTTACATATACAAGTACATTAACGTATATAATATACATGAATACATATCTTCCTATACAATTTTACATACTACTACAAATGACGACGACTACTCCAAAAGATATGAAAGAACTTCATAGCTCTAGCAGCAACCCAAAGCAGAATATCTACAACCTGAAATACTCGGTCTGACCCGAGTATTAAATTCAAAAGAAAATAATACTCGGGTCAGTCTAATTCAAACTCAGTTATTAGTGCACAGAAGCAATAATAATTAAATAATGAATAGACGACAGTAATTAAACCAAATCAGTATGCAATTCATAATATTGAATTGAAACGAACAAAACAGTTCAAAACATTTAAATATCAGTTAAAATATTAAGTCGAGTAGGGCTGCAGTACACGCACGCGTGCACTGCCTCGCCACTACGGAATATGGAATACGCAAAAAGATCCATAAGTCAAAACAAATAGAATATTTTAAAAGCCGCACCGTGTGGCTGCAGTTCACGCTTGCGTGCACTGCCTTGCCACTATAGTGATGTCGTGCCCAAAAACTCAATACCGTGTGGCTGCAGTTCACGCTTGCGTGCACTGCCTTGCCACTACAGTGATGATGTACCCAATGAATACCAACAGCAATCAAAACTGCAGAGGTCAAGTCTGGACGACATAAATGCGAACCCAAATGTACACAATGGACATACACTACTGGTTGCACATGGATAAAATGAAACAGAGATGCAACTTAGAGCTGCAGACATATAAACCAACCAAGGTGACATCATACACAAGGTTATAAATGTACGTATGCACAGCATAGCACACATGCGTAAGAAAAGGAAGTAGTACCCATATTCATGCAAACAATAGATAAAAGGGCACCTATAACAACTACATGGAACTGGAGACTGCAACTTATATAGGAAATGTACATAAATAATCAACATGTTTCACTATGATCTAGTTTGCATACTTACTAATTCTTTTAGTTAGTGACCTGGGTAAAACTTGCCCACCTTATCATATATGAGACAGAGGAGGGATTCATGCATAATAATACGAACTGGTCACATTTTAATATAAGCATTAGGAATTTTATACATGGAAGTGTACAATGCTGCAAAAGACACAAGCAGATTGTACAGGAATCAATTAAGACCTGAACAAGTGGAAATGCTTGGCTCTAATAGAGTATAGATTAGTGCAACTGTCTCGAACAATAAGTGAACATCAAGCACAGGAATGCACCAGAGCTGTGACAAGATCAAGTGAACCAAGACAGCTCACATGTGATATAGTGAACTAACCAGATTCGAATATCAATACCATAGCCTTAACAGTGGTGCAACAGAACCTAAACAAGTAAACTGCTCATATACACTAATCAGTGTTAACGGACTTGATTATTAGCCAGTAAGAAATGCATCAGAAGAAACATGGCACACATTGATATGCCTTTATGTTTTGGACACCAAAAATGAATATATAGAAAATATTTTCAATGCAATGGTTCTATCAAAATATGTCACATGATGATCAAACTCAATGCAAGCAACCTGAATGGTCACAGGCATGAATACACAAATACCTATATGCAATTGTGAAACATCACTACGCACAGGCAGTGGTAAAAACTCCAAGTGACTATGTCAGGCTAAGTCAAAACAACAATGCAAGACAGTGATTGAATGGCCACAAACCAAACATATAAACAATGCCAAGCTCGAATATCAGAAACCCAAGCTATGATATACAAAGATCAAAGAATTCACAAAGTCAACTGCCGGGTGAACCAAAGTAGGTCGAAGTAACCAAAATTCACAAAACCAAAACTTCCAGATAATCATAGTAGCCGTGGCAATTGAACAGAGTAAATATCAAGCCGCAGTTCAAAACACATCAGTAAAACAAAAGGCAACATCAAAGCATTTTAGCAAAAATCAAAGTGGCCGATGTCAACTAAAAATCAACACCATGATGACCAAGGCAAAAAGAGCGAACAAACCAGAAACTAAAACTATGAAACTAGTAATCACAATATGTACGAATTCAAATAAATTCCAGAAATCATCATAATCATTCAACCAGAAATCAAGTGGACGAGATAAATCAATAGACGAGTACTAATGATTTTTTTATACGAACTCGAGTGAGAATTAGAAGACGTGAGTGTATAAAATCACTCACATATACGAATTTACACAGTCAATAACCCAATATCGAAACAAAGATGACCACGAAAACAAAAACGAACGAAATCTCATATTTTGAGTGAATTAGATGTGAGAAAGTCTCACCTAGTCGACGAATTGAGGCCAAGCACACCGCAGCAGCCATTAATTGATGAAGCCCTAATTTTTGCCGATGAAGGACGAACAATACGAGGCCGCCATTATCTCCTTTTTGATGGTATTAGGTTTTCGAACGAAAAAAATAAAGAAAAGGGGACGGGTTCGAAAATGAAAAGAGAAAATGGGGGAGGGTCGAACGACATTCAAAAATAAATGGCCGGTAATCACAAATTTCAAAGCTCACAACACATAACAAATTTTATTTTATTTTATTTTTAAGAATTTCTTTTAACAATTTATAAATCAATTTAAAATTAAAAATTTAAAACTTCAAAAGGAAATTTGCAATAATATTAATCATTTAAGTCGATTATAAATCGATGCGAAATACCGGGTTGTTACACCATGTTGGAGGAGATGGAAGGACCTTAGCCTTGAAGGTGAAGAAAGCAAGAGCAAAATCATAAGAAAACAAGAAGAAAATGAGTAGAAAGAAGAAGAAGATTACCAACTCTTTGCCTAAGGAATAGAGGCCATGATTTTTGTGATTGAGAAGAGTTTGTATACGGGAATGAATGAGAAAAATGTGCAACTGAAAGAATTAAGGTCGGCCAAGCAAAATGAATGCATGAGTTTGGAAAATGAAGAGGTGGAAGCAAAGAGTCACAAGCAGCTAAAGAGTCACAAAACCTTTCATATTTCTTATATATGTTTATATAACTTGATATTTCTGGAAATAATAATAATACCAGATAAAATTTCTAAAATTTATCAAAATATAAAAACATATATAATATTTGTTAATTATATAAAGTTAAATAAGGAAAATAGCTAAAAACAGTAAACTAGTCTAGAAAATTTGAAATTACATGAAATAAATTTTACAAAATTCATATGAGCTTGTAATATATTTTTAAACATAAATAATAATATAAAATTAAATTAAATTCACAAAATAAATAAAAAAAATTAAATTTAAATATAATTTTATTGAAGAAAATAGCAGAAAATAAGAAAACAGCCTTAAAAAGGAAATCAACACAGTAAACTTTGGAAAAATCATAACATCACTTTAAAAATATTTAAAAGACAAAATATACTTAAAATAACATATTAACACATATAATTTTTTTATTAAGTTTAAAGAAAATAGAAAAAGATTTAAAGAAATTGCTTAAAAATCCAAAATAGTGTCCAGAAATTACAAATAAATTACCATTGACTTCGAAAAATTGTTTACTTCGTTTTAAAATTATTATAATACAAAAATATGCATAAAATAACATATTGACCCAGATTAAAATGAAATATGACAATAAAATATGATTTATACAATTTAAAAATAACAAAATTGCAGAATGAACAAATTGCACTCAATATTGAAATATACATAACTTTTACAGTTTAACTCCGTTTTCAACGAAACGAAAAGCAGTGTTCAAGTTATTACATCTATTTTCATAATAAAAGATAAAATTTAAGATTTTAAATAATTTAAATTTGAAGTTTAAATGCCAAGTTTGAAGAGCTTGACCAGAAATCCACTTTACAGTAAAATATTCAAATTATACTGGTTTGAACTATAAATCATTTAATAATCATCATTTATATAAAAAATGAAATGTTTGAAATAAAACAAATTTAAAATAATTTAAAAATGAAAGAAATTCCAATTTAAATAATATACAAAAATCTAGGGTTGTTACATTTTCTGCGTTTAATTTAGCATATTGTTCTCTGTTTAAATTTACTTTATTCTTTAATCTGTCTACACAATCTCTCTTAAGGGTGTTAGTGACCAATTCTGGTGCTAACAATTACGAATACATAAGTTGCAACATAACAATACTATTATAAAAGCACTCACTACCTGATACCAGGTACATATAGTGTACAATTATGCCAATGTGGTAATGTGTGGAATTTCACGGTAGATTCTTTACAAAACCAAATAATGTTTCAAACATGTTATCCATCATGTACGCATAATTGCAGACTACCTTAGATTTGGCAAGACAGCAGCTAAGCCTTACAATGGACATATAATTTTATTGCATATATATGTTAGCTTCTAAATGCAAGTAAAAAATATACTAACCAAGGTAGTATAAAAATTAGAAATATATTGCTGATGTTTTATCAGTAATTATATTAAAGGAATAAAACTGAATTTCAAATCAGTAGTCTAGAATCAACCTCACGCTACTGGTTTGCAAATGAAGTCAGTTTATCCCTTTGGCTGAAGAGACTTCTTTGCAGATCATTAAGCAAATGATCAACCTCTAACGCAATTGATTTAAAACGCTGTGATGGAAAAGAAAGTAGAATTAACACCAATACTCAAAATCGTATCAAATAAACTTTTTCCATATATGGTACACTACATCATGCAATGAAATAATTAGTTAGGGTCTTCCAATGTTGCATAACTACATCACAGAATTGATAGGCAAAGATAATCATACTGCTAAGACTGCTAAGGCTTAACTCACATCCTCAAGCGTAGTATTGAATTTTTGTTAGAAACAACTACTCAGTTTCTTTGATCTATTTCTCTAGTTTTCCTTTTTTTCCTTTTTTCTTCTTGCATTTTTTTATATCTATTTTTTCAGATATTACAAAACTTTTTTGAGCAGTATGAAAGGTTCGTATGCTAAGTTTTAGGTTAGCACGGAAACAATGATCCATTAGATAAAATTAATTAAGCTTAAGCTCTAGCAAATAATTAAGGTATATTTTCTTGGTTGATTCTTAATGTCGCATAACTGTTTTGAAGTAGCCACTAAGTTGACACTACTTACTCTATTAAATTCACTCAAGTAGACTCAACAAAAGAAAAACACATGTCTTTGATTTATTTTTAAGGTTCCTGTGTAATTTGAAACTAATTTTGATGTTTTAACGTTACAACTAAATTTAGAAATTAATTTTTCTCTCTTATTTCATAGTTTTCTTTATACACCATAATGTGAGATTATAAATTGGACTCAACATATAAACACTAAACTAAATCGTGTATACCATCTTGAATGCCAGTGGTCATTATCCTTAGTTCCTCACTAATTTTAAAATAAAATGTTGAACTTTTAGCAAGAAAAATTTAATGACACTTGGCTGTTACTGAGACAATACATGATTTATGTAATATATTCTATAATAAGCAAAGCTCAATCCATCAAAACCATTTCATTTTCTCAAATATATACTTTATGCTTTTATTGATTAGCAGTAGTGGCAAGTATAGTTCATATGCTTGCAATATTATTTGAAATGTCAGTAGGAAGCATGTTCACATAATTCAATATTATTGAAATAAAAGTCTTAGTTGATTCACAAAATGTTGTACCTCATTATTCAATGGTGCTTATATGGATCAACTATTCCAGTAAAACATTTGATTTTTCCTACCCAGAAATCTTGTACAAGCACTTTTGAATCCATTGATCTCCATATTCCTATTGGAAAAAAAAATTGAAATTTTACTTTATTTAGCTCAGAATATTTACCAAGTATTTAAAAAATTAACATTTCAAGTCTTCATAATAGATGAGTTATGGAGATGTTCATATTTTATATATCTATTTGAAGTTTTTTTTCGTGGTTCTATCTCTGAAATCTTTATTGATGTGCATAAGAGTTATCCTATTTAACTTGGGTATTTTTGTGAAAGCGGTGGAAAAAACTATACATGTATTTGAATAAAGATGCTACATCTTGAAATCCCTCATTATGAGATGGTCTCTATAGAAAAAATTACCCAAATGATTTATGATTTAGATAGAGAACTACATCAACCTATAAACCATTGCCAATATAGAAAATACCATATATTAACTTTAAAATTTCTAATGGAAATAATGAATAGCAGTATTACCTAACAGCATCAAAATGAATCGAACTGTGTTCCCCATCCATGCTTACTGCGAGCCTTGGACATTCCAGGTCCTTTTGGAAGCATGTAGATCATAATACCAGGTTCAGCTCCTCTTTGAATGCTTAAAATACTATTAATAACGGCTCACTCATAATGATCAGCATAACCCATTCCTTTATTTCATTTAAACAAGTTACGAGGAACCGATGTAAATTAACATGGACACTAGTTAATCAAAGGATTTGTATTCCCAAGTTAGTACTAAATGAATGCGGAAGCTTGCTTTGTTATATGTTTGGGTTGCAAGTTTTGTTGAACTAATTTAACAAGGTTTAGAATGAATGTCTATTAATACTGTGATGCATTTCCTATATATATTTCAGATTGACAAGAGGTTTGCCAAATATATGTTGAAGACCATGAATGTCTTAACATGAACAAAGCCCAATTGGTTCACAATTGGATCATAAAATAAAAGTGAATCACCTTAAGCATGAAGAAGGCAGCTTGATAAATCAATAATCAAGAGTGCTGAAGTGTTTTTTTACCTAGTACATTTTCATGAAGGAAAAGGTATGATATTAATATTGCCAAATTTACATTTCAGATATTGTAAATATGTATATGCTACACTAGATAATAAGAACATGAAATATTCAAACTTTGTGAAGAACATTCAAATAAGCAACCAAAGCTTGTACATCGCCTTTTGGAATTTCAGGTAACATGCTTGTTGAACTCTGACACGATTGTATGAACCTATGGATTTGCAGTCAAATAAAGTACTCCATCCAATTAATCAAACCATTTTACCATAGAGTAACTCAACAACATTTAAGACACCCTCTATGGTAGATACCTGAAGAGTTCATAAAATTAAATGTTAACATATTACAAAATTCAAAATAACAATAGAATTGATAGAAGAAACCGTAGCAATAAATCTTGTAGTTGTTTTACGGATAAGGAAAAGATGATGATTGTAGAAGGATCTTTTTTGTATTTCTTTTTGGTCATTTCTGATTCTATCTTTATAAATAAGAATTTTTTTTATTATCTAAGAATCAAAAGCACCCTTACCATAGTATGCACTCTTCCATATGAAGCAAAGAGTAATTGGACAGGTTAGGGTTCAATTCTTGCTATAAAATTTGTTAAAGCCTTGCATGAAAAATGAAAAAAATAAAATAATTACTTCCCAAACAAACACTAAAATGGAGGGAGTAATTAATATAATAATACTATAGGTGATTTGAGCTTACCAATGTTTTAAGCAGCTCAAGAAACTAACAACTAAATCGAAACCACTGCTAATATTAATTTATCCACCTTTATTCGGTTCTATTTTCTCCTTATTAGCAACACCCTAGTCTATATCTACAGGAAAATATACAATCATAAAATCAAGTTACAACAAAATAAAAAAGATCATATGAGTAATTGAATACCAATATGTCGAGAAAGTGAAGGTAATGTTAAATCTATCGAAGAATATATATATATATATATCATAACTATCGCATTCAATATGTACTAACAACTACCTTGGGCCAAAGAACATGCAAGGTAAGAACAGAAGATTAAAAAGTTATGGTTATAATGCAAGTAAGATCATAACCTTGTACGACTTCCATTACTAAATATTAATGGTTGACTTTTGACTATGATAGGTTGATCAACATTCAGTTAAATAACAATCTTTGTCATGTATGTTTCTTTGCCTCAAACTTAAAGTAGACATTTTCAATAAAATCTGAGCCCTACCAATTAACAAAGTGTATCCAGGACCTTAATGTTAATGTGTTATCAAAAAATTTCCTATCATTAACTTGCAAGTTATTTTCAGGCATGGATGTATTTCAGTAGTTTAAAAAAGAGATAAAAAAAACAGATGGGTGCACAAAATATCATGAATCACCTCTAGATGCCACTGCCCTGCAGATACCCCATGGATCATTAGCTTGCTCTGCTTCAAAAGGGTTGTATATAGCTTTTAAGTTATACTGATTAGGGAGGTACTGCTGTAACAGGCAGTAATTTATGAGAAAAATTAACTTAAATATAGTTAAAACATACTGCTTATCTCATTGACAGACTTGCTAGCCATGGACCAGTACTGCCTTGATCTGTTAAACTAAAAGAAAAAGATTATTAGATAAGGCATGCCGTTTGGTATCAAACTGACAAAAAATAGTCCATTATTATATAAGGATGATAATACTTTCATATCTTATTATATAGTATGACACTAACAGGTCCGCAATATAAATAACTAAAAGGCCCATTAAGGGGCAGGCAATTACTATATGCAACTTGAATTATTTCTATTTTTATGTTATAACTCGCAGATATTTCAAACATATACCTACATATAATAGTGTGGTTTTTATATTTAAATAGTCGTTTTTATTTTCATACGCAAATCACACAATAATGTGAAGTATATACCTGATCGACCAAGCTTCTTTGATATTTTGACAAGATCAGAACCATCAACTATGCCAACCGTAACCACCTTCATGAAAGGAATCATCATGTAAACTCTCTATTGAATTAGGACTAAGAGATGTCTTAACTTATGTAACTAGCTCTTCACCTTTCTAAGTTCTTTCATGAATTCAAGCATTTTTGAGCTAATAATCTAGAAAAAATATGGTACAAAAAATACATTAGATGTCAAAATTTAACTAACTACAGTTATTAGGATGCAACAGTTGTCGACTCATTCAAGTCTATCCATAAATACAAGTTTATTTCAACTCCCAAACTAAGACTACGTATGCATGCATAAATTCTAAAGCATAAACACTACTGCAGTTTGCCAAAAAAACTTAAACCAAACAGCTAAAGCCTAAACCTAAGGTCAGCAACCAATCGAAACAATATGATACATCCATTAGACCATATACTATCACCACTATAACCCATACATAATATGTAAAGGGCTTGTACAAATTTCAGGCGATTAGACACTACCACGGTTACAGAATTACTGCGGTTACTCAAGCATACTGCAATAGAGTTTTAGTTCAGTTCAAAACAAAATATGAAGCACAATAAAATGTGTAAAAAATGAAACTACATAGTAAAGTCACATAATGAAAAGAAGATATGATAAGTTGCATGGGATACATACAGTCAAGGATGGACCCCAAAATCTACAGAAGCCTCCCAAATCAGTCGCAGCCACCATCGAATCAACCACCACTACCTAAAATCGATCATCTTGTCACCAAATCTATGATTGTTGCTACTCTCTCCATCATTTTAGTAAAATCGATAGCGTTACCAATTAAGATATAATCTATTTTAGGGTTAGATGATGGATGTAAAAGAGAAATCGAGAAGAGAGGGAATGTTTACTATGAAGGCTGAGGATGAATATTGCTTTGAAGAGATGAAAAAAGGGAGGAGAAATTCTTTTAGGTTTATTTCCTTTTGCTCTGGGGAGGGGATAGAAAATGGAAAAAGAGCGGTCACTAAAATAATATTTGGGCTTTCCCGCAAAAAAATTTGGTGATGGTAAAAACAACGTTTTTAGATTATTTTTAATTGTTTAGCCGATAGCATGGCTATGGAAAACGCTATATTAATTTACAATCAAAACTAACTTTTCTTGTATTGATTCTTCAAAGTAATATTCCGTTTGCAAATATTGTTAAATTTGTTTGAAATCTGAATAATTCTACATGTGCTATTGTTTTTTTATTTTGCCTTTCCACGCTTAATTTCACAGAACTGATTCATCCTTTATTACTTGCATTTATGCAACCTCACAGCCTTTTTAAACTTTATGCCCCATTGGTGTTAGGATTTTGAAAATGCAAACAAAGCTGCGAGGTTGCAGAAATTTGAAGCCGAAATTGGTAGAATAGATACACATATAGAAGACACTGACTGATGTATTATTATGTAACATACTGACTCTGCTTGTGTATCTTTACATATGTGTTTAAGTCACATCTCCTGTGTTTTCATAACAATATAAACTGAATATATATAACCTATCTCACAGAAATTTTCAAATAAAATGACAATTTAACGAAGAAATATTCTACACAATAAATGTTAGAAATATGAATACCTGATCTCCTTCAGTTGAACATAGCCTTGTATAGGTCAATTGATTATTCAAGCTAGAAAGACTCCATTTCATAAATCTTGGATACGAGCTTACATTCTTCTTTGCTTGTACTAAATTTGCTCTCTCACAATCCAATACTACAAAAAATTAAAACAATTAAATTTAAACAACATCTAATAAAAGAAAAGAATATATAAAAAAATAAAAGAACAACTTACTAGCATTAGCATGGAACATCCAGGCATATTTCACCAATCTTCAGTGAATTTTTTCATACTTCTTTCCAATGCATCAATAACAAATGTAGGCCACGAAACAGAATTCATTTTTTTATATCAAGCAAGCACGGCACATAACCCCATGGTAGATATCCTTGATTATTAGGGTATAAGAAAGAAATTACCACCAACACAAACCATAATATCTTCACTTCCACAGTTTTGTCCAAGTAAAAGTATAATCTGACCCTCAATAATTTTCTTTGTAAGCCTATTGTTATTATGAAAATGAGTATCTAAGGAACCATGGAATTTTTCAGGTAATGAACTTCTAGTAGTGTTTGAAAGAGGAAATATCTTTTTCCCAAGCAAAGGAAACCCAAATATCAAGCTTACATCCACTTCAGTTAGTTTCAACAATTTCTCTCCAATTTGAAATGAATTGTTCTCAGGATTGTAAGTGCGAATAACGTTATCCAATGTTATTGCACTTTTCCTGAGATCGCTTCTTTTAATTTAATTTCAACAAAAACTTTTAAAAAATTCTGAAAAGGAGTCTTTTTCAGATAGTCAATTTTTTCTTCAGTTAACAAATTTTTCTTTGTAATCTTTTCAAATATCTTATGCACTGCTTCCAAACTACACTTGTATGTTCCATTCATTTTTATTTCCCTCCTTTCTCCATCGCTAGAATCTTCATCAACACTATCTTTTATTCCTATTTCATTTTCTTCCTTAATGTCATCTCGTTTAACTATACATTCATCATCATAACGTTTTGATTTCTTCTCCTCATAATCCAAACTACTACTATTAAAAAACTTAGATTCTTCTTGTGTGGTAGGTAAAGGTTTCTTGTTGCTAAATTAAACTGATTTACAATGTACACATTAAAACTTATATAAGTTAAAATACTAAAATATCCAGAACAAAATATTTACTTACAGGAAAAGATTTCAAAGAATTACCTCGATTTCCATTTTTGTTTCTTTTTGCGCTACGAGTTAACATGATGTACTTGAAAATTAAAAAATATAGTATAAAAGTTATTTAAAATTTTAAACTTTAAACATATCAAATACACTAATCAAATACATATTCAAATGCAATTAAAGCACCATGTTAGTTATATTGACAATGCAATTGTCAAATACATCAAATCAAATACACTAATTAAACAAGAAATTTGGACAAGTGCATTGTCATTCGCTGAAAAGATAACTTATTTTCTAACACAGTTCATTATATTGACAGGGACATGAAAGGCAATAATTAGAGCATCTCCAACAACACTCAAATATTCTGAGCTTGAATATTCTGAGCATCCATTTAATGACGTCTAATGTCAACACAAATGCCCATTGACACCTATTGAATGGACACCTAATACTAGTTCTGATTTAGTTTCCTTAACCCTAAACCAGAAAGTTGAATTTTTTGCAATAGATAAGCCTGTTGGAGTTTCTCATAGATATCCTATTCAGTTTCATACATAGGGTAGCTCTTTCTAAATTTGAAGTAGATTATGGCACTTTAGTTCGTTTATTTATCCTTTATTATATGAAAAAAGGACAATCGGATATTATCCACTCAGATTTCTATTGGGCAACAAACAAAAAACTGATGGCAAACAAAAAAGTGAACCTAGACGCAGATAAGAATGCATGAATATAATACTCATGTAGTTGTTGAAGATGACATTGTTGGGTTACAATGAAACAAAAGTTTGCTATCGTGTTGCACAATGAAAGCTACATAGATAGGTCTATCTCAACATAAATTTACTAGTTTTCTTTTTCTCATCAAATATATATAATTTTTCAGTAAATGACAATGCACTTGTCCAAATTTTAGGTGCACTGGTTAGAATGTGACAAACAAAAGGATGAAGCAATTTTAATCAAAATATACGACTATACTTCGATTAGATATGCTTTCATATCTTCGATTATTTCGGTACATGACTTCAATCCTTTTAGATATCCTTTTTAACATATGTATGCTAAAAGTGGTTTGGGATCTTGATGAAGCAATTTTTGCATAAAGAAGTTTATTACTATTTAAAATAAAAGATGTTTATCTTTCGAATGAAATATTTTCCAAGAAATACATTGATAATTTTCGAAACAAATATTTATAAAAGTGTTTCACACTTATTTGGTATAAAAAGTATATTTTGGAAATAAATATCGATTTTAAATGTTAGGTGTAAAGAAGGACTATGTTAGCTTGATCCCGTATCTAATTTCTCACCTAATTAGATAAACGTACATGGGCAGTCATAGATGGTAGTGATGCAGCTGCAATAATAACAAAATATTTTTTGGTTTAGTATTTGTTATTTCATCTCGTGTTGGCACAACTCTTACTGTTTATCATTTTATACCACACTGACACATTTATCGGGTTTGTAGGATTAAATAGCAGTGTCCATCTCATCAGAGTTGCACAATGGTAGATTATGGTTTTTGTATTTAACTTGTATTCAGTGGTACCTGTGCCAGCTCATATTACCTGTCACACACATGTTCCTGGCACTCATAATGTTTTCCAAAAAATTCAAATGTCATACTTGAGATAGATGAACAATAATCCTATAACCAAGTGCATAATCAAACTTAATTAATAGCAGACCTGAGGATACAATCAAACATATAATCAAGCTCACAACTGAGTCCATAACCGAGCTCTTAACCAAACACATAAACCGAACACTTGAATAAGTCCGCAATCGAACTTATAAGCTAACCCATAACAGAACCCATATTTGAACTCTTAACCAAACCCATATCTGAAAAAATCCTTAACCAAGCCATACTGTTACTACAATAAACTAATTGTCGACAAATAAAACCAACTTAGTTTGGTAGATAATCAAGATAATAACTATATTCATAACCAACGTTTTAACATAGCCTATAACCAAAAATGTGATAATCAAATAAATAACCAACCGATTAATTGAGCACATTAGAGAACTCATAATCGAACCCATAACCAAGCTCATAATCGAGCCCATAACCAAACCCATAACAAGGCCTACAACTGAACCAACAACCGAACTTGTACTTGTACCCGTAACCATAACCATTACCTAACTCATAATCGATCCATAACTTAGCCTATTATCGAACATATAACCATGGTCATAACCAAAACCGTACATATATACAAGAATATAACCATGGCCGTGACCATAACCAAGCCCATAAACAAGCCTATAACAGAACCCATAACCTTGCCCAAAAACAAACATACATCCAAGGACATAACCAAACCTATAACCGAGCAAAAAAAAAAACAATGACATAAACATGGATATAGCCGAACATTAAATTGATATCACAACCTAGATATATTATTTGTTGATTTAAATTTTAAGTAGCATGTTTTATGATTTATATTTTATGTTCTATGTTTTTATATTTTGTATTTATTCTTTGTCTTTTATATTTTATAGTTTGACGTTTAGACTTTATAATTTGTATTTTATAATTTATATTTTAAGTTTTACTAAAGCCATAACTAACTAATCCTATAACCAAGTGTATAATCAAACTTAATTAATTAGATACAATCAAACATATAACAGGACTCGTAATTGGATACAATCTAACATAAAATCAAACACATAACCAAGCTCACAACTGAGTCTATAACCGAGCTCTTAACCAAACAAATAAACCAAACACTTGAATAACCCCACAATCGAACTTATAAGCTAACCCATAACAGAACCCATAGTTGAAATCTTAACCAAATCCATAACCGAAACAATCCTTAACCAAACCACACTGTTACTACAAAAGATTGCGACTCAAGACACACTGTTACTGCTTCCCCCCGCTACTGCTTCCCCTGCTATTACTGCTGCTACAATCACTATAATATTGTTTGCAAAACTAGTAAGATTATAGTATTATATGATAAAAAACAATTTAAATGAATATCATGGCGAAGAACAACTTACTCAGCTATTGGAAGATCAGCAAAATCTCGAAAAATCTTGTTCAAGGCAGTAATATAGTCTTGAGATAATTCTAAAGTTTTTCGTATTAGTTCATTCTTGATAGGGTTTGGGGATGTGGGGGGGGGGGGGGGGGTAGTGATAAGCGGGGCGGTGGATGTGGCAGGAGGGGTAGTGATAATTAGGGCGGTGGATGTGCCAGGAAGGGTAACAATGAGTTCCTTAAACCTACAAGCGCCCTATTTCCCTGCTCAAACACAAATTACTAAAACTAACCTCGAACAAATTGAAAAAAGAAAGCTACCTCGAACAAAAGAAATTTAAAAACACACCTGCATAGCACACACCCACTATTTCTTTGACGATTTGAACATTGTGCGACAATATCCTTGATCACAAGGACACATCTTAAGTTCATCAATAAATGAATAAAATCCACATATGTCCTACGGAATAATAACAACCAAGAAAAATTTCAAATCTAAAATTTATAAATGGTGAAACAAAACAAACTTACTTAACAAATAAAAAATTTACATCAAGACATTTGACATACGCCCTTCCGTGATTTTTCCCTAGTTTCTTTCTTACATAGAAGAAAAGTCTTTTACCACAAGGACACAGATAATTGTTCAAGTCCATGAATTAAATCTGCAAATACTGAATATCAATAATTTCAACACAATGACAGTCTGTATAATCTCAAATAAGCAACACAAGTTCAACTGAATATCAAATTATCTCAAATGACCTACCAATTGTAACGAATATAATGAATAATCTCAAATAGCCTAATTGAACTCAAAATCAATAATTGATCATCTAATCGTGTCCAATTTCAATACAAGATTATCAAACAAAGAACAACTTTAAGCAATTTATCAAAACCTTTACGGTTCTTCAAATTAAATATTACCAAATTACACACAAGCCTAAATCTCAAACCTAACCCTCTGACTATCATTTCTTCTCATTTCCGCTACTACCCCCCACGCGCCATCGCCTAAATCATATTTAAATAATAAATACAAGCCTAAGATTATCAAATTACATACCATGAGAGAGTCAAAATTGCTCACAAGGGAATAACAGTTAAACAATTTGCAATGGAGGGAGGGAAGCGGCGGCGGTAACTGCAATGGTATCACCAGCATGGGCGAGAGAAGCAACGATGGTTTTTTTACTCTCTGAAATCCATTCGTTTAAGAGAGAGGGGGAGGGTGTTGTCTAGCTGAAAGTTTGAGAAAGGGACGGTGGAATAGAGTGAATATGGGGCCTAGTTTTGTTAGGACTATATATCTGGCATGTCTACGACTAGAGTCTGGTTTAGCCATAGATCGAGCTTCCCGATTTACTGGTAAATTTTGCACCTGCGGTTCGAGTTCATAATTCTGGTTAAGCGGTTTTGATATTTTGAAGAAATAAAATAAATTCTATTTAATATTTGTTTAATGAAACATGTACTTTGATATTCTGTTATTGCAATTTGAAAGATGTGTGTGCATTTTTAATGGAAAGTTTCAAAGTAATATTCATTATAAAATCATAGTGTGAAAGGGACAATTTTTTCTTTTGAAGCTCATCTTGCAATCCGATAGCTAGTTTGGGTGATGATTTTTTCGTCAGATGTATGGAGTTTATTGGAAATATTAGGTTTAATTATAAAGTAATTTCTTATAAATTTGCACTATGGTAGTTAGTTTGGTTGATGCAGTTCTTCAGATCTATGTAGTTCTCAATTTTTTTGGGTTATTAGTATTTGAGTTCTTATGAATATCGTTTGACAACGAGTTTATTTGGCTGTAATTCGATCTGGAATTATGAATATTTTTTGACAGTGAGTAGGTTCGATTATAATTTGATTTGGAATTTCTATAAATGCTTCTGATGTTTCATTTGTTTGTTAGACCTTTGGTAGTTCAGTTAACTCAGCTTAATTTTACTTTCATTTTTGTTCATTTTCTGGTGTGTAGCCTGTGACCTATGACATGCATGCCAACTTTCCCAATCTGACCAAATTAGAGATTTGATCTTCTTATTTTGTGTACGCCTTTACTCGGGAGGTTCTTGGTAAGCTCGGTCAACCTTGTATGTGTTATTTTGACACATGTAAGTTATATGTATAATTGTGTACTCATCTTCGATTGATATTTGTTGTATCCATATTCACACTTACTGGAATAGATATTTGTTACAAATAGTAGGATTGCGATAAGGAGAACCAAATATTCTGGATTGATCCTTAGAACGTGTCTCATTGTCTTCTATCATTGCTCAAAAAAATATCCATCAAAGGATACTTTGGAATTATCACCAAATGGAAGAAACATTCACACTTTTATAGCATATTTGATATATGATAGGATATTATGTTCTCATTTGTTAACAATAAAATTTAGCACCGATCACAAAATATTGTTCATTGATCATAACATAGTATTCAAGTAGTCATTTCAATTACATCTCAAAATAAATTAAAATCTAACATGATATCATAACAAATTATCACAAACTAACGGATCCACTTCTTCATGCATTTTTCGAAACAAACTCGTCTATTATCTCTTCATAATTGAGTGTATCCAAATACTCGTTTTCAGTTGAAAAAATCGTCATTCCACTTAACTCTCTTATGATATAGTGGAAAGGAAAAGAAATTAAAAGCGCAAATTACCGCTGCTACTATGCTAACAACCAAAATAACAGGCAAACTTGAAGAACCTGTACCACCCAAAAAACCATTAAAACCAGAAAACCAAGGAAAGCCAGAAAAATTAGTCAGTATTGAATTGGTATAATATTGATTCTCTGATTCAAGGTTTGATTTATAAACCGTATTGCAAATAACCAAACAAGCAAGAAGACACTAGATAACCTAACTAATAACAGAAGGAATTAAATGATGGACTACTGTTGAAGTTCCTTCCACTATCAACTCATCTACCCATGAGTTAGAACAAAAATAATGCCAGTGTGATTTTAGTAGGAAGATAAGCTAACATAAAGTCCTCTTGCTTGAATGTAGTATCCTAAAATGACATTATATTCTATAATTACCCGAAAACAAAAAAAATCGTGTTTCATAACAACATACGCTATCATAGACTTGTAGCACTTGGTGCCATTCATCAAATCATGCAAATAGCCTACAATACGCCTGAAGGAATCTGCAAAGGTTTACTACCTTTATTTCGGTTGAAATTTCAATGCCTAATAAAAATTTATGCCTTTATGACTACTAACTAAAAAAAAGATTATGCACTGTTTTAACTACAAAATCAGTTTAATTATTCCTAAAGTAAACTGACTACAAAATCAAAACTAACTACACAGTTAAAAAATAAAAAATAACTACAAAATCGGTTGCGAATTTATGCCAATATGAAAATCGATGCCTTAAATTTCAGTTACAATGCAATTCGTACCTTAAATTCATACCTTAAACTAACTACAAAATCACTATTTGAAGTAATATTAGATTTAGGGCTACCTGAGCTGTGAATTAGGGCTGCAGCACCGAATTTGAAGAAGCACAATAGCCGTCACTCGCGATGAAGTTTGGAGTCTGGCAGCGACTCGCGATGCAGCATCGAATTTGAAGAAGCACGATGTGGAATAGAGAAGCCGAACTTGAAGAAGCGAAGCCTGGAGCTCAAAAATTAATTAGTAGTTGTGTCTAGGGTTTGTTTTTAGTTTCTTCCTAAACTAGTTGATCATCTTTCATCATTAATTGTTATTCAAGTTTATTTAAAATACAAACTAATGATTATGCACACACATACAACAACCATTGTTTGGTTCAAGATATACCAAAATATCAGAATAATGTATCTTATTTTTATTTTATTAAAACTAAGTTCAAATAACCATAAAACTATAGCAAATATATTTGGGATCAATTTCAAAATATGATTATTGGTTGTTGTTGTTGTTAATATTTTAATTAATGGTTATTGTTTAGATTTGAAAATGAATACTTTAAGATTTGAAAAATGATTTGATTCATGACGTCCGTTGTTTATTTTTTTCATATTTATACGATCAGTTAATTTAATTGTATAGTGGGTTTTTTTAATTTATCAAGAGATACGATTATTCAGGGCAAAGGAAAATGAGGAATTTTTTTGCAATTGAATTAGATTTGAAAAATATGATTATTAACTTAGTGAAATTAATAGGGGAGAAATTTACCTTTTCAACCTAAAAATATATTCTAATACTTCATATAGAAATTTTGTAAAAAAAGAAATAAATTTTATAATAAAATGTTTTCTTAATTGTGAATAATATCCTTAAATATAAAAAACTTGTTTCTTAAAAGATTCTATCTTTATTTTTTTTATAAATTCCATATTTTACTAATATTTTTTGCAAAAATTGAAAGATTGTTTATGTTAAATGTAAACCCAATGTATAGTCGGTCATCGAAGTTCAGGTATCTAAAGTTAGTTAAGTTAAGGATTTATTGCTAGTGGTGATCATGTTAGTATAATAAAGCATAGAAGTTGTTTATATACAATATATATCTTTATCTTTAATAATATTTGTTATTGATTTGGTGTCATACTCTTTTGATATCAACGTGGACTACCAAAAATGAACCTCTCTATATATTATCAAATCTTAATTATTTAGAAATAAGATCTAACATTAAACTTTTATGTATTCGAACGTCCTTAAAAGTAGGATTTAACAATTAGACATGCTTTACATTGGCCTATTAACCTAAATTTGAAGAAAAAAGCAGCCCCTACACTAGGGGAACTTCAAATATGGGGATGTGATAGCCTCTTATTTTCTAAGTACAACTGTCAGTCCCCTTGAAGAACTACAGTATGCGTTCATAAGATCAAGTATCTAAGTGTTTCATACTGTCCGTAATTTAGGTGGAAGTTAATTGGTCGAAGTCTTACCTGATTCCAAGTTAGTATAAAGAAGTTATTGCAATCTAAATAAAAAAAAATAACGGCTTCTTCACTAGTTGAAGTCCAAATATGAGGATGCAGTGGCTTGTTATTTTTTAAATACAACTGTCAGTCTTCATGAAAAACTACATTGTATGTTCAAAATTCTTATTTTTCAAATTTATATTAAAATTTAATCTTTTTAATAAATGGGTAAATGGGTTACCCACTTACAACCCTTATAAAAATGGGTCAACCCAACCCATAACCCATTTAATAAATTCATAAATGAGTTGACCCAACCCATTTAAAAGTAGAGTAAATGGGTTGGGTTAATGAGTTGGGTCATATTTTGACAGGTCTAACATATCATTCTTTCTTTAATTGATTAGGTTAGCTTGAGCGAAATGATCGGAGGGAAAAATGAGGAGATGGAATGTGTGTGATCGAACAAAATGAGTGAATGCAGAGACGAATTTGGAAGATGATTATCGAGTAAGTTTTCGGTTGAATAGATAATAGATTCTAAAAAATTTCTTTGAATTCCACCAAAATTAAATATCTATTATGTATATATATTATATGTGTGTGTATATGTATTTATGTATGTATGTATGTATATAATGACTTCTAAAATCTTATATAACGATGTATGTACTAGTTTGTGTATAGACATGGATCGGCACAACTCAATTTGATTACACCTTTACTTTCTATGATTTCTATCATAAATTCCGATTTAAATAACAATGCTATATAGTAAAGTGGAAAGAGAAGGAAAGTATTATTATTTAAGTCGGAATTTGTAGTGGAATATAGAACAATTAAGGTGCAGTCGATCTTTACCCCCCTCCCCAAACCCCCACACACTCACACATACACATATCTGTAGGGTTGACTATTTTACACAAAATAAAACACAATCTGTGACACAATAGTTCTGGACCGTTGCAATAGTTTGCCTTTATATAAAAGATGAAAATCAAGAAGAGATCTAATGATTATGATCTTTTATGTCACCAGTCGTGTCTACAAATCTTTATTAATAGTTGGAATAAAAATGCAATCTTTTGGTCCGATCGTTAACTTACCAAAATACCCTTTACTCATATATAATTTAATTATTATCTATTGTTCACGTACAGGTATCTAAAAAGAATTGATAAAATCTTAATCAAATGAAGATGTTATCCAATTATTTTTAGCCTATTATTTCTATGCTAGACTGGAACAATTCAAACCAAGTTAAAATAATTAGATTTCTTTTCAAATTCAAGCCATCTTTTACGCTTAAAATAGGATCTAACAAATAAATACCATTCAAATAAATAGACATTATTCACAAATTCATTGTTTATTAATTAATAATATAAATAAAATTAAAACTAACAAAAAAATTAAATACTGAAATTAGAAATAAAAATTTAAATTAACTACGCATTATTTCAACGTAAAAACATGACTAAATATTTTTGCCAATTATTTTCTCTTGAATGTTTTAATTATAAATTGTAAAAGAACAATTAACAAATGAAAAACAATCTATAATTATGTGCGAAGCACGTGTCATAACGCTCGTATACAATAGATGGAGTAACAAAGACAACACTGTCTTTGTATACTTCAAGCCATACAATAGTTAAAAATAAAAATTATTTTTAAGCTACTGATTTGCGTGAAAACGATTAATTATTAAAATTTAAAATATTTAGATCATATTAGTAATCTACAAATAAAATTTATAACATAACGTTAATAAAATTAAGGATGAAATGTCTAACTGTATCGTTAGATATAAATATGACATTCCAAGGATCGAATCATGGGTTGGTTTCATAATCCTCGTAGGTATTGGAGGTACATATTTATTTGTTTTGCATGTTCTTTAGATTAATTTTTATAGATTTTAGTTTGATATGGTAGGTTGAGGATAATTTTATTTATAACATAAGTAATAATTTATTCAAGCAGAGAATTCTTTTTTTGTCTCGACGACTTGGGTTAGTGATTCTTAACAACTGATGATAAGTTTTAATGAGAATTATTTGACTTTACGATTTCTTTTACATGTGGATGTATACATAAAAGAGAATTCATGAGTTTTACATATGGGCATCATACGTAGAACGCTTATGTTTTCTGTTACGTGTACTGTGCATATAAAAAAGTGTGTAAAGTAGATTTTATTGTTTAAATATGGAGGACAGACATGTCTGTTATTTCTACGTTGGAAGCGTAGAAGTGGTGGGTGGTCGATTTTAGTGATTGTGTGCCAATAGATAAGCTAGAGATCATGTCTAACGGTGCTAGTGTTGTAAAAAACTATTTAATAATCTTTTACATACAACAATTACAACATTAATCATGCAACCGTGTTCTAACGGTTAGACGTTTTTGGCTTCAGTCCGTGGTTATGAATTTGAATTATGCATAGCATGATTCGCGCCATTAAAAAAAAGATTAGAATATTAACCAACAACACCATTGATTAATGGGATAAAAAATGAAATATTTTTGTAGTATCAAGTGATTAACGTTCAAATTTAAAAATACATACTTTTAAATTTGATTTTTTGTGTGATGTTACATCTTGCTTATGTCATTTTAAGTGATTAATTAAATTATATTTAAGATGATTTAATTTAATTTTTGATTATGAAAACAATTAATGTTAAAAAATATAAAATGAGAAAAATGACAGCTATAATGTTATATTATTTAAAGTAAACAATGTTTTTAACTATAACGTGTTTGGATTAGACGTAATAAACTTTCTTAATCCCCATTCATTAAATAAATCAATTAAAACTATTTAAATTATATTATTTGTTATTTTTTATAGTCTTAGAATCTAATTGAATGATGACGAAGAAAGATATTTCTTTTTATAAAGAGTGGTTGGTTGGTGATACCATTATGCCACAAAATGAATCAAACAACAGTGATCACACAACATAAGGTATATTCTTTTTATTATTCCACTTTTTTACACAACATATGAAAAAATCATCTATTGTCTAGCATAGCCCTTGAAATATTATGTTATTGAGGTTTCATGCATGCCATTCAGACAACATTTTATCTGTTGTTTGATTGTAATTCTTAGAAAATTTAGATTTGGCTCCACAAATAGGTTGCTTTCCCTCCAAATATAGTCAAACATATTTTTTTTCAGACCATACTTTTATTTTGTTTGATTATAGTTATTAAAAAATTAAATTTGGCTCCACAAATATTTTGATATCCCTCCAAACTTGGTGAACACTTTATCTTTTCTCTCTTTATTTTAGTTTTGTTCTCAGACCATACTTATCCGTTGTTTGAACAAGTTATCAAAAAATTTAGTTTTTTTGTGTCCACATTTTATGTTATGGTTTCGCTCTTCGTGTTTTACACTTTTCCATTGTTTGTTCAAAATTGTAAAAAAAATTAGTGTTCGGTCCATATTATTACTTTGGATTCCTTTTTAATGTTTTATTTTCCCTGTTCTTATTGTTATTATTTTTCACTTTCTCTCTTCCGATATTCTCTCTATCTCAAAACCCTATCGAACCCTAATCTCGAGGATTCAACAACAAAACCCTAATCTCTACGGTGGTAAGGTATATCCCAATTCTCTTTCTTCTGTTTGTGAAATTGTGACGAGAATTTGGTGATTGTTATTGGTTTTTTACCTGTTGTTTTGTTGTTGGAAAATTCGGCTATTGTGCTTACTACTATTGTTCTTCTTCTTGTTGGTTACGCTATTTCTTACTACTTTTGGTTTGCATTCAACTGTTTCAGCTCTACTATTTGTAGTGTCATTTAGTATCGAAAACAAAATGGTTTCTACTCAAATATAATGGTTTGATTGGTTTTTACTATATTGTCTGTATGTGTAATTATGGTTTTCAATTTCTTTGAAAACATGATAAACTTTCTTAATTTTGTTTAGTTATAGATGGATAATCTCAGTTATAGAATAATAATAAACTTAGTTCATTTTGTTTAGTTGTATGTGGATAAGTCATGGATGCATGCTGATAAATGTTCACATAAATTTGAAAAGGGATCAATAACATTTTTTAGTTTGCATTAGCTAATGTTAAGGATAAAAAGTATACTTTGTCCTTGTTTGAAATGATGCAACGCAGATGGATTCTCCATTTCAGTTATTAGGGATACTATTTATTTGAATAGCATTGATGAAGAACATCGACATTTGAAGTGCCATGGAGAACCATATATAGTTGGATTATAGCCTAATATTGGAGAAGAATATGAAAGTGAAGAATGAAAATGTCATAGTGGTGTGTGGGAGGATGTGGTAGATAGGGAAGAATATGAGGATGAACATATGTCAGGTGACTTAGTTGAGTTTTGAAAGTGAAGAATGAAAATGTCATAGTGGTGTGTGGGAGGATGTCGTAGATGGGGAAGAATACGAGGATGAACATATGTCAAATGACTTAGTTGAGTTTTAAAAGTATGTGTAGGATGGTGATAAGCCACTGTACCCTTGTTGTTTGTAGACAACTAAGTTGAACGCTTTGGTTCAGATTTTTCAATCTGAAAGCAAGGCATAACATGACCGATGGTTGTGTTATAGAAATGTTGTTATTGATTGGGGGTTTGCTTCCAGAAGATAATTTGGTACCACACTCCTTGTTGAAGCTAGAAAGAGTCTTGATGCATTAGGAATGAAATATGAAAAAAATTCATGCTTGTACTAACGACTGCATGTTGTATAGAGGACAACATGCAGTTGATGTTCACTACCACATTTGTCGCGTTTGACGCTAAAAACCAGGGAAGGTTGAATAATTATTAACATGTATTCCTGCTAAGGTTTGTTGTGCTTTCCACTAATTCCTAGGTTGAAACGGATGTACTAATCGGCAAATACATCAAAGAATCTTACATAGCATGACTATGGAAATAAGAAAGATGGAATGGCGCAACTGATTCTCCAACTTGGGATTCAATAGACAAAAAATGTCCAAAATTTGGTAGTGAGCCTAAGAACCTTAGACTAGCACTATCATCCGATGAATTTAAATTCTTTAGCTCCCAAAGTAGCAAGTATTCTTGTTGGCCTGTTTTGCTTGTCATGTTTAATCTTCATCCTTGGCTGTCTATGAAGAGGAAGTTTATGATGTTGACACTGTTAATTTATGGACTAAAATAGTCGGGTAATGATATCGACATCTATCTTCAAATTTAATAGACGATCTTAAGTTATTGTGGGAGGGTGTTGATTGAATATACGATGCCCTATGAGGTGAATACTTCATGTTTAAAGCAGTACTTCTCTAGATCACTAATGACTTTCCCGATTACCAAAACTTGTCTGGTAGCGTTGTGAAGGGTTACAATGCTTGTCCAATATGCATCGATAAGACAAAATCAAGGAACATGAAGCATGGTAGGAAAATTTCGTTCATGAGGCATCAGAGGTTCCTACCACATCATCATCCTTATCGGAAGCATGAAAAACTTTTGACAACACAGTAGAGGAGTACATGATTCCTGTTCCATTAACGGGTGAAGAAGTGTTAGCAAAAGTGGAGGGTTTGAACAGTGAGTTTGGCAAAAAGTTAGATCCTCCTACAATGATGGATTGTGCAGACCGTATCAAACCTATATGAAAGAAGAAGTCTGCTTTTTTCAAGCTAGAGTATTGGCCATATATTCCATTTCAACATATACTTGATGTGACGCATATACTGTCTGTGGCCCTTCTTAGTACCTTATTGAATGTTCCAGGGAAGACAGAATATGGGGCTTCTACTCGTTTAGATATGTGCACGATGGGCATTAGGAAGGATATGGTGGCTAAAGATGGTGCTAAAAGTTCGAAGTTTCCTACAGCTAGTTGGAACCTTAGGAAACTTCTTGTGATTTTTTTTTTGAAACTCCTTCTTTAACATGATCGTGCCAATAAATTTTTCATCTAATGTTAGAAATCTTGTATCTATGCATGATCTAAGACTTGTTGGTCTTAAGTCGCATGATTGGCACACCATATTGTAGTTTCTTCTCCCTATTGCATTGCTTTCTGTTCTAGAGAAGTCGGCAAGGTATGCAATCATATGCTTTTGCCTATTTTTCAAAGCAATATGTGCCCAAGTGATTGATCCTTTGAAATTGCAAAAAATGCAAGTTGACTTAATAGATACAATCTGCATGCTTGAGAAATACATATCTCCGGCACTATGATTGATTTGACTGTTCATCTTGTGGAGAAGTAGTGCTATGTGGTCCTTTTTTTTAGATGGATGCACCGCTTTGAAATATATATGAAGGTATTTAAAGGATGGGTGAAAAGTCACAAACATTCGAAAAGATGCATAGCAGTACGCTACATAGTTAAAGAGGCTGTTGAATTTTGTTGAACGTATGCTTGATAATCCTTGTACTGCTGGAGTTCCACAAAGATGTAGACCAAACATCCATCGTGCCACCAAAAGAAAATCAGGAGTGTCATAATTAGCAGTTTATGGAAAGGCATTTAATTAAGTACATTTCTGTGTATTGCATAATATGGAGGATGCAAGGCCCCACTTTGCGTAAGTTTTATGTTACTTAACTATATACTGCTTTTTGAACATGTGGATTATGTTATAATTATTTTTTATATGGCTAACTTGTTTGAATTTACTTTAATCTAATGAACACTTAGAGATAGACAGAACAAGACATTTGCGACATGGTTAAAGAAAGTTTAAGGCGTCGCTTTATTGATGACTTAATGAAGTGCTTCCAGCTTGTACTTTATTTTTGAATTAAAAGCTACTGCATAATGCGTATATCATTCTTGCAGGTATCGCATGAACTTAACATTCCTGAAAACAAAGTTTCAGAAGAATTGAGGTGGATTTCAAGAGGTCCAAACCATCAAGTGCCTATCTTTAGTGCATACATGATTGATGTAGTTTATTTTACTACCAAGAAGCATGATGACATTCGATGAGTTCAAAAGTGGAGTATTTCTACAAGCAGATGTAATGCTAGTATCTAGTGCTAAGGATAAAACCCACAACAAAGGATATTGACTTTTACAGTGTGATTACGCAGATTTGGGAGATGGACTACTACAACTTTAGTGTACTTATATTCAAATGTGATTGGGTTGAGAATGTTAGGGGCATCAAAGTAGATGAACTTGGGTTTACTTTGGGTCAATCTGAATAGGAAAGGGCACTTAAATGATCCTTTCATCTTGGGTGCATACGTGCAGCAAATTTTTTACATACTGTCTCCCTAGATCCTCTATGGTCAGTGGTTGTACAATAGCCCGACAGAAACTATCTAGGGATTGATGGAGATGAGGAACTAGAAGATATTGAAATGGAGCAGCGACCATTTAATGCCACAGTGCCATCCGTGGAGACTTTTGATGACTGACGAACATAGCAATTATAAGCGACCCGGAGACGAGGAAATAGATGTTTATGAGGATGAACCTCAGAAATAGACTAGGGTTGATTATTTTGTCAAATTTCTTTGAATTTGTGTTCTTCGATATGCTTGAAAATATATGAAGATTTCTTTGGATTACTTCAAGTTTGTGTTCTTTGTTGCTTTAAAATATATGCTTGTGTTCTTCGATTTGTTGGAGTTTAAATCAAATTGCTTTGAGTTTTTTATATACTTGTGGGGACTACTTCTGTCTATTAATTATTTCCATGTTTATTTCACTTATTGTGGTTTTCTAGCTTTCTCATTTTCAGGTAATGGCTTCGAAAAAATGTTCACAAGTTCAAACAAGTGAAAGTTCACCTTCATACCGTAAAGTTCAAACAAGTGAAGGTTTACCTTCATGCTCATCTTCACGCGTAAAGTTAAAACAAGTGAAGCTTCACCTTCATGCCGTAAAGTTCTAAGCCCAAAAAACCTGAAAAGACAGTAAAGGAGAAGGTTGTCAGTTCCCACGCTATGGCAACATCCAAGAATGTTTCTGTAACATCCAAGAATGCTATGACAACGATATCTAAAATAGTTTCAAGTGATAACAATCATGGAAAGTGGAAATTGCTCGAGGATGAAGCTGAGAATGTAATTGACGGATTGCAATTGCTGAAGCTAGGAATGGTGACGATGAACCGCATTAGCAAGCGAGTTACTAGGGGAAAGAGATGGAAGATTGAATTTAGTGGAAAAAGGGAACCAATAAGAAATGCTGCGATGTGGATGCGGTCCTATATTAGGGTGCAAGCACGAACAACGATCTTAATAGCCATTTCTTATTGGAGACTTGTTCCTCCACATAAGAAGGACAATATTTTTACTTGTGTAGATGTAAATGAACTATCCACCGATTACTTGTACAACCTTTGCAAATAGTTAAAAATATTATCATGTTAATTTGTTCATATACATGTAGAAAGCATTTGTGGTGCCTAAAGAAGAAACAGATTCTAACATTAGCGGAGAATAAATGGAGAGAGTTCAAGAGCAGACTAGTCACTAAGTACGTGTTTGCCTATCTGGACTCCCCTGAGATGTTGGAGTTCCCTCTAGATGATTTTCGGTTCATTCAAAAGGGCGACTGGGATGTTTTTGTTGCTAAACGAATTAGACAAGGATTTATGGTACACCTTTGAATTGCTTATGTCTTTTTATTTTATAGTGGGTTCTATAGTAGTCAAAACTTAAAAGGCACAAGGTTGCATAGTAAAATTAACTTTTAAAATTTAAAACTTTAAATTAACTTTAAATTAATTTTAAGATTTACTTAAAATTAACTTTAAAATTAACTTTAAATTAACTTTAATATTAACTTTATATTAACTTTAAATTTACTTTAATTTTACTTTAAACTAACTCTAATTTTAAATTAACTTTAAATTAACTTTAATTTAAATTTACTTTAATATAAATTTAAATTAACTTTAAAAATAAATTTAAATTAACTTTAACGCTAACATTAAATTAATTATAAATTTACTTTAATATAAATTAATTTTGAATTTACTTTAATATAAATTTAAAAATACTTTAAATTAACTTTAATACCAACTTCAAATTAACTTTAATTTTATATTAATTTTAACATTAACTTTAAATTAACATTCATATTAACATTAAATTAACTTTAATATAACTTTAATGTTAAATTAACTTTAATATTAACTTTAAATTAACTTTAAAATGAATTTAATGTTAATTAACTTTAATATTAACTTTAAATTAACTTTAGTATTAACTTCAAACTTAAAAATTAAACTAACTTTTAAAAACTGCACCGTGATAACTATGGTTGGTTCGATGATGGTATGACATTCTATAATGTATACATTTGTGTATAATTTGTAGGAAATTCGCGAGGCTCAAAGAGAAAATTGGAAAGGAAATGTGTACCCTCATCCGATGGTATGCAAATAATATGCTTATCTGATGGAAAAACTGGTTAGTGTTGTTTGCACAACTATGTGATATCTACAACTAAGTGGTTTTGGTTTTGTTAGAATGGATGAAAAAATGTTCACGTTATATATATATATATATATATATATATATATATATATATATATATATATATAGCTGCAAACCATTCTTAAGAAAGAACCATCACATGTTATTCTATGGTTAAAGTCACATCAAGACAAGGATGGAAACTTCAAGGACCCAGAAACAAATGCCCTGCCGGTAGAATTGTCTATGTAATCAATTTTTTTATCTAATTTTTAGTTTGTATTTATTGAAATAAAAGTAGTTGAATCCAACATATTTGATTTTGTTTTCAAGGGGCGTTGACTAAAGATGTTGAAGTTGGATCTGTTGAGGTAAATAGACCTAATGATGTTTTCACAATGGCTTTGGGGACTCCTGAGTATCTCGGTAGGGTACGAGGTGTTGGTGGCTTTATCAAGCCTGAGGCTTACTTTAATTTTCCAACAAAACACCGAAAGGAAAGATCACTAGTGGATATAAATATGACTCCATCAAGTGTTCAGAAGATTAGAGAAGAGGAAAAAGCTAAGTGGGAGATTGATAAGAAGGCAGAAATGAGTAAGCAATAGGCCTGGTTCGAGGAAAAATTAAAGCAGATAGAATCAAAGATTAGAGGGGTAAGGGAATTGGCTAATTCACCCAAACTATCTACACAAGGCAGCTATTTCCAGGAGCATTTAGAGAAGGAAATTGATGACATTGAGCATGCAAAGAAACAAGATGTGAAGAAGGGGATGGCAAATAAACAAAATGGGAAGAAATGGTTGCCAACGGTTATTGAGGAGCAGGGTAAGTCCCCAAAAAGAAAACTGACCGAAGACTTGGAAGTTTGTGAAGAAATATTAGTAAACACCTGATACCCTAATTTCATTGATGATGTTTACTTGATTAGCTATAATAAACCTTGTATGATACATAATGTTTTTTGTGCAGAGGAAAGAACCCGTCCAGCAACACCAATGCCGAGTTCGCACTCGCAGTTGATTCTGTGGATAATATCGTCGTGTTTGGAACCGTCACTGAAATCATTATCGACGCCAAAGAACAGAAGATCCGTGGCATTCTAGATGCAATGTATGGTTCTCCATATTGATCAATCAAACTGTATGGTTCTCTATATTGATGCACAGATGTGGAAATTCAGCTAAAATAGCTTATGATTTGACCAAACGGTATGAACAAGGGAAGCCTGATCAGATCTGCTAGGTGCCATATAACTAAAGGTATGCACAATATGGTTCTTTATATTAATCAATCGAATTTTATACTTGATTCATGCCCTCTATACTTTGATATGAATGATGAGTGGAATTTTCAATGTTATTAACCACTGATCTTTGACGGTCGTGAATCCACCAAAAAAAGTGCGCATTTCATGGATCCATTGAGAGGACGATTATACGGTGAAGCATGGATGAATATTGTGAATAGGTATATGCAGTTGCTATTTTATATTCTGAATTTTCGAGTGGTTTGGTGGTTTATATTTGTTTACTTTGCAGCTCCGATGGAAATTACAATCAAGACAAAGTGAAAGGCAAAAAGAAAGTTCGATGAACGCCTTGTTTGGTATTTCTCATGTCTGATGACATTTCTTCCTCAACATGAATGATTAAATTATGTGTTTACTTGACTTATATGCATGCTTCAGGGAGCTCCGAACAGAGAGGTCAATTGACATGTGGATTATGGGTTATGCGCTACATGAAAGACATCGTGGGGGACAAGAATCAACTGTGGTCTGGTAAGGTAATAATGTCAATGCTGTATTTTAGTTAGGCATATATCGAGATCCATACCAAGTAAAGTTATCCTCTACATTTCCTATTTGTTGTAGTGGGTGAAGGATCTAAACAATACCTTTTCCTAAAAGGATATTGATATCGTTCGGGTGGAGTGGGCTATGTATGTCCCAGGTTTGCTAAATCATAGTTCCTGAATTCTATATACGCCTGCTATTATATTATGTAAATATATGCACCTTGCATTTGAACCCTAGTTATTTAGCTTTTCCAATATTGGTTTTGTTGTATTTTGTGTATCAATGGGTTCAGTTGCATAGTTTATCTAATTGGTGTTGAATTGTTGCTTGTATAATATGTATTTGAATTTGGTGTCAATGTTGGTTTTGTTTAATATTGTATTTAGTAGAAATGTGAACTGCTTTGTGTTATCTGAACTGCTTTGTGTCATTTCATTTGAGAAAGAACAACATATAAAAAAATTGATTTGTGTTATTTTAACTGCTTTAAAACCAAATTTATCTGTTGTAAGAAGCCGATTGTAATAATTAGTAGAAATGTGCATTTCATTAAGATTACAATTTTTTTTTATTTTATTAACCTTCAGAAAACATATAATATTCATCTCTACTATTTTTAAAATAAGAACAACACATTAGAAAATACACGACTTTGTTTTTATCAGTTGTGATAGTTATTATAAGACGACGATGCATATCTGTGGTCTGATATGCAATGAGACGACACATGATTTAACGATGGATAGATATGCGATCAGACAATGGAGCATATCTGTTGTGTGATTCATTTTTTCCCATAGCGTACATTTTTTATTTCTAACCAATTGTAATTTATTTATTGCATTGTTATCATAGTTTGTCCGCTTTGTTTTCCTAAAGTTGAGAATAATGTAAGTATAATTAGTGATGTGTATCCTTTGCTTATAACTTTTGAATTTTTATGTATCTAGTAAAATTCCACTATTTATAGCGTACTGATCAATTAATATAAAGGAAATGAAAAGGTTGGTTGAAATCCAAAGTTCATATGGGACTGCCATAAAGCTTCAAGGGTACAAGACTATTTCTTAATAAAATGAGCAATTCTCTATAGAAAAAGAGAATCCATAGAGTAGAAGACCGTATATGATAATGTTATAGGGTTGTTTCTGATTCTATAGCATATATTAGTGGAAAACCTTGAATAACTATGTTCTAACGTTTATAAATTCAGGCCTAACCCTCTCTTCTCTTCTCATATTTTTTTTCTAATAACAGCAGCGAAGCTCTGCCATTTTCTTTTCTTCACTATTTTCTAAATTATAAAATAAAATCTTATATTTGTATATATACAAATTGGAGAAGAATGAAAATCAAATAAGAGAAGAAGAAGAGCGAATCAACACTACGTGATAATGAGAATATATATATATATATATATATATATATATATATATGCATGTATCTATTTTCTCTCTCAATCCCTATTTCTTTTCTCAGATCTATAATTCTATTGTATGTATGTACCCGTTTTGATTTGGAGCTAAATTTAAGGTTCTACTTCAGATTTGGAGATTTGGATCGCCTTTTTAAAAGGTGAGTGGGAAATTTTATATATTGTTTATGATTTTAAAACTATTTTGTTAACATACATTTGATTTTATTCCTAAATCTATTTTAGTTTTGGATTTTAGGCTTAAGTTAATGTAGAAAACTATTTCTTACATGTTTTTGTTTTAGATATACTTTGAAATGTGTTTACACCTAGTTGTGAAAATCAGTCTCAAAGATTTTAGAATTTGAACATTGTATATTTTTTTTCTAGATCTGTACTTGGGTGTAAAATAAGATTTTTGGATTATTGTCCAACTTGTGCTATGTTGTGGATTTTTCATAGTTTAATTTGTGGAAAGAACATCCATTTAATTTTTATAAATTTGTTTACTTTTTTCACTTTCCATTCAAAAGGGCGACGATTTAACAAGGAGTAACCACAAACAAAAATGGAAGAGATGTGTAAAGTACAGATTTATTCTCTATAGTTTACTATCTATTCCAATAATAATTTTTGTATCCATTCCTCGTAATTTCAAAATGAGTTAACCTACTCCTTTTGTCTTAAACTAATTTATGAAATCATAGCGAAAAATCTTCCCAAGGAATTTAATTCTAGTAAATTAAATATGGAAAGTATTTTCTAGTTACATATCTATGACTAGAATATTAAGAATATGTAGTTTTATTAGGTAGTTTATTAGTATTTATTGCATTAATAAAGAAGAACGACATTTATTCGTCCATTATGTATGCGTAACATTCATTAATTATTATTATATTTAGGAAAGAAAATAGTTATGATTAGGAAATGTAGTAATTCCTATTAATGGGCAATAAGATATGAATTGCCAATAATTAATAGGAAATAAATGATTGTAACCCCAATTAGTGGGCAGTTATTGGGAAATAATGATAGGTTTAGAGTAGGGGTTACAATTGGTTAGTATGAGAATTAATGACCATAACTCCAATTAATGGGCAATTAATAAAAATGAATTTAGGAGTCACAATTAATAGGGATAAATGGATTGATGAAACTGATAAAAATTGAATAGATATAAAATGGTTACTAATTTGAAATTAGTAATTATATGTAAATTTCTTAGGAAATGTCCACTAGGATTATATGGACAAATTGACATTTATGAGCATTATGTAACGTCCCGAAAATTTTCGACTTTCGAAAATTCAACATCGACACTCACTTTATCGACTGCCGAGAAATCGAAGGCCGGAAACACGGAATGTTATGGGTTTTAAAAAGAATTTAAGAAAAAGGAAGAAGAAAGAAGAGAGAAAATAGAGGGAAAAGATAGAGAAGAAAATAGAAATTAGGGAGGAGAGAAAACAGAAAAGAAGATAGAACATTTTAAAATAGAAGAAAAAGAGAATAGAGGAAAAGAAAAACAGAAGAAAATAGGACGGAACAGAAAACAACAGAACAATAACAGAATCTCACAATTCGCAGCGGAACAACATATAATAATAAATGAATAATCTTTAAACAAAGAACTATATCAGTTATTACATTACATCACATTTCATTACATCATATCATCATCAGAGTGTACAACAACAACAAATAGTGCAGCGGAAAAAGAAATACTATATAGCTAGTAATACGCCATGCCATCCAGCTTGCCTCCAGCAATTCCTGAATATCCAGAATATCCTGATAAACCTTAACTCTTGACTGCCCGTGTGGAAATTGGTGGGCACCCAGAGTTTAGGAAGGAAAACAATAAACTCCGAGTCAGTCATGTGACTGGTGTGAGAACTCAAAACAGTTTATTTATCTTTAAAATCAAAATAGAGAGATATTTTTAAATTCAATTCGCAATGCTTTTAAAAATGAGACTACCATAAGACCTCCTGCCACACACACAATGCAAACGCAGACTTGGAGAAGGTTTCTCCTTATGATAGCCAAAGATGCTTGATACGCATTAAAACCAAATCAATTTTGATATTATTATTAGTGCATAGTGTAGAAGAAATTCATTTCGAAAGTAGAATATAAATCTTAGCCAGCATAGGTACCATTATATTATGCCTACTATAGCTACTTCCTGAGGAAGCAGGTTCTACAACTAAAACCGTACAAGTCACGTATTGTTTCTT
Organism: Allium cepa; assembly: GCA_030765085.1. NCBI lineage: Eukaryota > Viridiplantae > Streptophyta > Magnoliopsida > Asparagales > Amaryllidaceae > Allium > Allium cepa. The sequence continues at coordinate 614,753,637 of CM060931.1, forward strand.
TGGGTTTCCAACAAATGGTCAGGCCAAGGAACTTCCCATTGCCACATGAGAATGCCTCTGGAAAGACATCCCCGAGAACCAAACCGGAACTCTGCCAACACAAGGCCGGGTTACCCCTAACTGGGTAACTACTGACACGAGCACGCCATTCCCCGATCGTAAACGACCTTTCTCACGGGATCCCGATAGCCAACAACCACAAAGTAATAAATTCGTAGTAACCACTTAGGTTAAATATCTGGGCTCCATACCATGATACCACCTCTATCCAGAAGGAAATGTACATACCCTAAAGGGTGCTACCCCTCATAACCTTGCCGCATCTTTCCTGTTTTGACCATTTCCGGGGTGTGAGGTTCGACGAAGTCACGTCCACAAAAACATACTTTATACAAAAGCCATGCTTTGGGTCAACAAATGATCAACACAATGATCACAAAGATAGAAGATCAAATAAACGATCCTATCACAATAATCAACACAATGATCATTTACAGCATCACTCAGCATATCACATTACCAAATTGGGAATATATCGCTGATAACTTCAACTATATAACCTCTGAGCTCGTACGTCTTAGAGAAGGGTGTTAAGCTAAAGAATAAATTCTTCGCCACCAACAGAAATATATTTGAAAGAAATCGGCTATATATCTCAACTTGTAATGTCAGACATACAATCCATACAAGTCTGTTCCGGGATCGAACAAAACCGAAGGCACTTACAAAGAAGTCCTTGCAATCCGGATATTCACAATCCTGATCGGATTCACCATCACATATGGAGAACTCTATACCGTAGCTACTCGGTGCAGAGTAAATCGACAGGTCATCCTATCGCTCTCGCAAATACCGGGTCTTCAACACCGATCTTCAATGCAATTCACAACGACGTATCATATATTCGGAATGGGTTATACGACCCCATGGTCTTTTCCCGGTTAACCCGAATAGTGAGCGCTTATTTAAAAATAAGTGTAGCATTCACATTCAAACAAATCACATCAATTACCCATTCAAAAGGGAAATATTGATAGTCGGTTATTGAACTATCAATAGATATGCACACATCACCAGATTCCAAATAATTTTCCAATTATTTATTTCACAAAAATATCTTTACAAGATATATTATTTCATGCTTCAAAAATAAATCAATATTTATTTTTAAACCAATTTCACTTTCTTTTATAAATTCCTTAGTGAATTTATAATTCCAAGATATCAATGAATATTCGATTTGAATTATCCATTTCAATTTTCTTTTCAATTTATCTTCAAAAAGATAAATTCTCAAAATATTCACTTTATATTGGAAAACATTTCCATACTTATTTATTCATAAGTAATTCACAAATTTTATTTATTTTCAACACTTGGAAAATATTCAATATACTTCAATCGAAATTAAGTATATATTTCATTCTATTAAGGAAATCATTCTCTTCAACATATTTATTTGGGCCAAAACGAATGTTACGTAAAACATCGTTACGACAACCCAAAATCACTAGTATAGGGATTCGAAATTAAAATAGATATATAAATCCCAATACTATACAAAACATTTCCTTTCGGAAATCATTTACTATAGCAACAGTGTTATAGTCCACCATTTCCTTTTATTTCTCGAAACATCTATTTCAACAATGAATGTTGAAATCTATGGTTTCGAATCTCAACACAATTAAAACTTCGTTAGATCGTTTTAATTCTATTTAAAACACTCACATTCAAACAATTTTTCTTTAACGTGTTATTCACTATTCAAAAATGTGAGTAAACTTCATTAACAATTTCATCCTTTTATTCATTTTAATTCAAAGGATTATTCACTATTCAAAAATGTGAATATACTACGTTAACAATTTCATCCTTTTATTCATTTTAATTCAAAGGATTATTCACTATTCAAAAATGTGAATATAACTCCATTTATAGGTTTCAACAATTAACTTATCAAAATAAGTTGTTTGCGAATTTATAAAACAACGTTTATAAATTCCATTTCTATTTATTTATAAAAGCTTCCTTTTTATAAATTCCTTTATTAACCTATTCGATTTATAATTCAATTATAAAACAAAGGTTCATATTATAAGTTAAATACTTATAAATTATTTGTTTACAAAAACGTTCTTTTAAACTTCCCAAATTATAAATCTTACAACTTATAAGATTTAATGATTTATCCAAAACCGTTCTTCAAATAACTTCACAAATTTTATAAACCTACTGTTTATAAAATTTCATTTATAACTTCACAGTTTATAATTCTATAAATTTCATTTATTTATGAAATTCATTTTCACTTCATTCAAACACTTATAAAAACTTGTTTTATAAGCTCAATATTTCAATTTATAAATATCCATTTATAAATCTCTTAATATAAATCAATTTATATTATCCTTTGAAACGTCTTTAATCTCCTTTATTATTTCACCATTTTGATTCATAAAATAATTAAATTTTATAAATCCTATATTTTTAACTTTTCATAATAAATTCAGAAATCCAATTTAAACTATTTTATAAAATCATTAGCATCATATTCTCAAAAATCAGTTTTTTTTACTATATTTCTCAAAAATCATAATTTTTATAACTTTAAAAATTATAACGTTTATTTATTTAAAATGGATCAATTCTAAAAATATAGTATATTTTCAAAAATCACTTTATAATCATTTTAAAATCCCAAAATTTGGGTCCAATGATGCTACACACCAAATAGTCAATCATGACTACAACGATATCATATATCAATATGAAAATCCATCAAATATCAAAATATCTGAAATCAAATGACACTGTTGAGGAATCCTGTTGGATCCCTCCAACCTGTTTTCCTGCATCCAAAAACATTAGCACAATACCAATTTCGCTCCAGTACGAAATTATCGCGGTATATGTTCTTATTAAATATTATCCGCTTAATAACGGCGTAATAGGGTCTCATCCGCTAAAAAATGCGGGGAATCAACAACTGCAATATATACATATGCCAATATATATATATTGATATTATATATAATACCAATTTCACTGTTTATGAAATATTCGCGGTATATGTTTTTAATAAATAACATCCGCTTACTAACGGCGTATAATGTCTATTTTAACAATCAATAGATATCAATCATCATTCATACATGCATTCAAATATTTTAAATCTAACTATTTAAAATAAAATCGAAACTGATTCGATTGAGTGAGAAGTTCTCACCTTGGTTTTAATTTCGTTTTAGCGATTTATTTCGAATAAAATTAAACGGACGTTTAATTTTACCCAAAATTATCACTAACTCCAAACGACTCCAAACCAACTCCATCGCGTAGTGCTCGTCCATACGATTCCAACGCAACTGGTTTCGCGAATTTTCGACCTCGTATGAAAAAGATATACAATTTCAAAGTTTACTCGAATTTTAACTTATAAATTACAACTAAAATATAAAATTTTAAACCTAGGCTAGATCATAGCCGTGCATTCCAAGGCCAAGAAATCAGGCCCGTGCGTTTTCTCTTCTCCTCTATCTCACGTATTTGTTCCCAGGTCGCGCATGAACACGTCGAACCCATTACATGAATCTAGGGTTTAACTTTGAGCCATCTCCTTCCATCTTCACTTCGATCAAGATGCGCCATCGCGAACGCCATCACATGCTCTAAGTTCGGCCCCAAGGAGAGCAAGCTCGGCCATCTCCTCCACCTGGAAATGCGTGCGCAGCTCCCCCCTGTCGGCCCCCTTTTCTCCTTCCACGTTGCACCATTTCCGATCATCACCGTATGGAATTCAAGATCTCATCGTGCTCTATAACTTTCGTGTTGAAAATTTTTTCTAATTCTTCACGGATTGAAAGTAATTAAGGGATGAAAATCGAAAGATTTTGGCCTTCGAATTGTAACTGGCGGCTAGGGTTTGTTAGGTTTTTTTTTTTTTTTAATTTATGAAGGTTGTGGGTATATTTATAGAAGAAAATCGAACACTATTCATCCGGAAATTCCGAACTCCGATTTACGCGCCGTAACCAGCGTTTCTAGGGTTTACCCCGTGTTTCGGACACAATGGAATAGGTTTCGGAAGCTAATTCGAAAGTATGTGCGAGTTATGGCTGTAAACGCTCAATTTGAATTAAACCGATTTAAGTCGATTTCTAGGCGTTTTAATTTGTACCGGACAAACGGTAAATCCAATTGACTTGAAATTTGAAACCTTACAATAATATCACATTACGGATCCGATGAATCTGGTTTCGTCGAAATCCGAGACTTTTTGAAAAATGGCTATTTTGACTCGCCAAATTTAAATTAAAAATAATTCGATGCGTTTCGAGCTGCCACGATCAAACGATAACTCCGATTGACACGAAATTTGAAATCCGGTAATAACTAACTATTACGGATCCAATGGAACTGGTTTCGTTCAATTCTGAGACTGTTCAAAAATTGACTATTTTTACTAGTCGATTTAATTATTAAAATATTCAATTTTCACAAATTAACTTTTAATTCGATTTTAAAAGTTCTAAAATATCATTCTAACTTCAACATGATAAAATAAAATTTTACAAATCATTTTCAATCATATTTAACTCAATTTTCAATTATTTCCATAATTTAACGTATTAAATTATTGATTTAATTATCCAATTAAATCCAAAAATTCAAATAAAAATTTATTCGACTTATAAATTCACTTATTAATATTTAAAATTAATTAAATATTCATATTTTAATTTCTAAAAATGCTGGGTCGTTACACATTAAAAAGGGATTTATGAGAAGGTAAGTATTTAAGGTAATTCTTATTGCCTCAAATAAAAAGGGAAATTAGTAAGTGAAGACTGGTGTCTACCTAAGATAATATAAGTAAAGACTTAGAATGGTTAATTAGACTTAGTATGTTATTGATGCGAGGTTAGTAAAGTCACTTGATGGAGGACTGCCCTTCCCTTTGAGACTACCAGTAGTTGGGTGCACTTACTACCAATGTGAGATATCACTAATCCTAGGACCCATGATGGCATGAGAGATTGGACCTACTTTCTTAATTGAAATGTACTAAATGGTCAAAAATTAGAGTTATGAGTAGTGAGCGATATCTCCATAGAGGTTTGCTTTTGGCTTGAGGTATTAAGTGACTATAAGGTCCACATCTCTCTTAAAAGGAAGTGTTAAGTAACCTAGTGAGATTCCAAATAAATATGGATGCCTTTAAAAAGGTTTACTTTAGTGCTGAGATATTAAGTGGCTATTATTACAAGGTCCATCTTCCTACCAAAATAAGTAACTTAATGAAAGTGATGGTGGATATCACACAAAGGGTTCGCTTTGGGTTTGAAGTACTAAGTGACTGGTCTACTGTTCGCCCTCTTCTATAAAAGAAGTATAAAGTATCCTAATGAGATTTCCATGCAATGCCAGGTAGACAGTACCATCGAGGAGTCTGTCTTGAGGTTAGGTATTAAATGGCAAAGGCCTACCTATAAATAGATGCTAAATGGTTGGAGGCCTACCTAGTCCTTGTCAACGATGTATTAAGTGGCTTGGGTGTAGTCTCTCACATCGCTAAAACTATAATAACGATAGATGCGCTTGAAGTATGACTATTATAAATTACAAAGCCATATATAGTGGTCAAAGGTCTCTGTAGCTAGGACCGATAAGCCAATAATGACGGCGCTAGAAGTACACCTTGGGAATACATCTTAAATGATAGGGTCTACGTCGATTGAGGTCTTAAATGGTAGAGTCTGCCAATTTCTCTTTTAAAAGTATTATGTAGTAATAGTTGAACCCGCTTCATATTTAAAAGTATTAAATGGCAAATGGCTATGGAAGTATTGGGTGGCTGATAATGCTTCGTTAGTATTTTGTACCTTGAGAATGGGTAGGTAAGTAATCATGTGTGCAATGGAAGTTTAGATTAGAATTTCTAACTTTAATAGACATCAATTAAACGGAAAACAATCGGTATAATTTATATTAGGGATAGTTTATTGATTTTTCCATCACTAGAACATTGTTCTAACCCCCTCCTCATTTCAACTCCTAGGATAAATTTAAAAGAACGGGTCATTAGAGCTGGATGAGTTTAGTTGTGGAGAAGTCTCCTTTTCTCTCATGCTCGACGCTGATATGATAATCTGCTATCCAAGGAATGCCATTCATTCCAAGGTAGTAGCCATAATCAATGTTCTTATCTTATTATTGTTTCCGCTTTGAGTTTAGATTTAAATCAATCTCTGATAATGCTGCTTATTTGCAGGTACCAAATCCAACAACCATTGCTTTGATGGACTCTGGTTTCAACTTTTTTCAAAATATAAGCCCACTAAGGTGTAGGTTTTTACATTTGGAATCAAAGCCTAGGCTAGTAGACTAGATGAATTAGGATAAATTAAGAGAACATATTCGTACTTTCCAATCTAGTATTATTATATTTTCCCTTAGATTCTAAGAATTCTGACTATAGAAGTAGTTGTAGTTCCACTCCGAAGGAATAGGAAAAGCAACCATGGGTTGGAATGTCTTAGAGTTAAGATTTTCACACCAACTCCAAAGTACCCTATGGAGTGTTGGCGATGTGTAAGGCGCCGTTGATAAAGAGCATGGGTATGAAATATGGCCGAATCCCAGAGAAGGGAGGTGTTCGATTTATTGGTTGAGATTATAGCTACCTTATGATTTTGGATTTTGATGATGAGTTCCTATCGGAGACATGCATTTATTCCAGATGGGAAGAAAATTAGAGTCTCTATGTCACAATTATCTGGATGCAAGTTTTTTCTAGGTTTCATTCACTGATTACCTCTTTGATTGCAAATCAGATTTTTATTTGAATAATTAATGTCCATAGGTGGAATCAAACCCAGGTGGCAAAGAAAGAAATACAATGTTCCAGCTATCACAATATACAAGCGTTTACTAGAATTTTGCCACCAAGGTTAGTTGAGATATCAAAGAAGTGAAAAATTGAAAAAAAAAACGAAAAAAGAAAACTAAAATAACATGTAGCAATAGGACTCGAACACAACATAGCAAACTTGGAGCGCACGTCCTTCACCATTCTACTACTACCACTATTGCTTATAACTTAGTTTGTCACATTACACTACATGCAAGAAACAAAATAGTTAAAAATCATGTGCGCTAGGATTCGAAACCAGGTTGCAAGGGAGATTTCCGCACGTTAATACCAGTGCGCCACACCAACTTTTAAATGAATGGAAGCCAACAGTTATATGCATACAGATTTCCCAGAAGTTGCTTGCATCCCTCCACTTCAATAGTTTCTTCTTTTCAGCTACGGTGAATCCAAAAGATTGCACCCATATATTAGCATTCCTATAATATCTATAAATACTCCTAATCATCCCAAAATATACACACAACCCTATGCTCTCAAACTACTTCCATATTGCTTTCTTAAAGTCATAAATTCTATATTCTTTCCATAAGCAAACTTAGATCGGCGCTCTTTCACTCCACAACATTTGGATCTGGTTCTAATTCACTTCCTAGCCTTTGCACTCATTCTACATCATTTTAAAGGTTATAAAAGCTGTGCTCTAGTTCGGCTACTCAGTGTATTGAAGACACAATATATAGTCAAGTTATTTCTTTGCAAAAGAAAAGATTGAAGTCCTGTTTGGTTGTTCAAGTGGATTCTATAAACATGTTCCTCCAAATGAAGTGAGGGTGTTGATAATGAAATTCCTAAGAGGTGCTTAGGTACCGGACGTAGGATGGGGGGTCTGAACCAGTATAAAATTGAATGTGTTATTTACTATTTATTTTCGCTGCATTTACATTATTTACAGCCGTTGGCCATCTTTGATCCTGTGCATAGTGACCAACATAAAGGAGCATATATTTAGCTCAGTGATTCTTCGATTTATAAAATCATGGTTTTTAAAATCTTCTCTCTTTAAGGTACAGACAGAATATGAATGACATTAAATTTTGTTGGGGCATGTAGTTTGAAGTGTTGCTGTACCATCAACTATTGGAAGAAATATTTCTATCCGAAGAAGGTAGGAAATAGCAGCTGGAATATTTTTTTTGTTTTTGAAATTGTTGTTGGTCATAGCACTTTTGTTGGGACTACTGTGAATTACTAAAGCATGGTTTGGGACTAGGCAGTAGGCTTTGACATTGCCGTGATGAGGATAGGAATTTTGTGGATCGTGTCGAATCGAAGGAGACGACACGAAACAATTATTATTATTTAATCCGACCCTAATTGGGTCTAGGTTCAATTAGCGCCCAAAGCCTGTCTAATAGTTGACCATCTAGCAGTAAAACTAGAGTTTAACAAGTTTTGGCACAACTTGAACCTGGAACGGGACTATAAAAGTCGCATCTGAATTCCCTAGTTGACTTCTTTCATTCCTCGTTCCTCAATAAGCCGAACCCAATCTCCATCCAACTCCTCTTCTAAGTATCATCTTTTCTCTTACGTTCCTCCATTAGGTGACGCTATTTTCCCTTAGAACCAGCAACCTCGCCACCCCATCGTGCTGGTTTCGCACGTTAGATCTCGCCCCACCATCGTGCTAGTTAATTAGACTTAGCAGGTTAGTAATGCGAGGTTAGTGAAGTCACTTGATGGAGGACTACCCTTCCCTTTGAGACTACCAGCAGTCGGGTGCACTTACTACCGATGTGAGATATCAGTAATCCTAGGACCGGTGATGGCATGAGAGATTGGACCTGCTTTCTTAATTGAAAAGTATTAAATGGTCCAAAATTAGAATTATGAGAGGTGAGGGAAATCTCCATAAAGGTTTGCTTTTGGTTTGAGGTATTAAGTGACTATAGGGTCCGCCTCTCTCCTAAAAGGAAATGTTAAGTAACCTAGTGAGATTCCAAATAAATATGGATGCCTTTAAAAAGATTTACTTTAGTGTTGAGATAATAAATGGCTATTGCAGGGTCCGTCTTCCCACCGAAATAAGTAACTTAATGAGAGTGATGATGGATAATTCATGTAGGGTTCGCTTTGGGTTTGAAGTGCTAAGTGACTGGTCTACGGTTCGCCTCTCTTCTATAAAAGAAGTATTAAGCAGCCCAACGAGATTTCCATGCAATGCGAGGTAGACAGTCTAGTGAGTAGTCTGTCTTGAGGTTAGGTATTAAATGGCAAAGGCCTACCTATAAATAGGTGCTAAATGGTTGGAGGCCTGCCTAGTCCTTGTTAACCAGGTATTAAGTGGCTTGGGTACAGTCTCTCACATTGCTAAGACTTTAATAATGATAGATGCGCTAGAAGTATGACTATTATAAATTACAAAGCCATATATAGTGGTCAAAGGTCTCTATAGCTAGGACCAATAAGCTAATAATGACGGCGCTAGAAGTACACCTTAGGAATATGTCTTAAATGACGGGGTGTACGTCGATTGAGGTCTTAAATGGTAGAGTCTGCCTATTTCTCTTTTAAAAGTATTATGTATGTAATAGTAGAATCCCACTTTATATTTAAGAGTATTAAATGGAAAATGCTATGGAAGTATTGAGTGGCTGATAATGCTTCGTTAGCATTTTGTACCTTGGGAATGGGTAGGTAAGTAATCATGTGTGCAATGAAAGTTTAGATTAGAATTTCTAACTTTAATAGACATCAACTAAATGGAAACCAATCAATAAAATTTATGTTAGGGATAGTTTATAGATTTTCCCATTACCAGAACATTGTTTTAACCCCCTCCTCATTACAAATCATAGCATAAATTTAAAAGAACATGTCATTAGAGCTGGATGAGTTTAGTTGTGGAGAAGTATCCTTTTCTCTCATGCTCGATGCTGATATGATAATCTGCTATCCAAGAAATGCCATTCATTCTAAGGTAGTACTCATAATCAATATTCTTATCCTATTATTGTTTCCGCTTTAAGTTTAGATTTAAATCAATCTTTGATAATGCTGCTTATTTGCAGGTACCAAATCCAACAACCAGTGCTTTGATGGACTTAGTTTCCAATTTTTTTTAAAATATAAGCCCATTAAGGTGTAGGTTATTACATTTGGAATCAGAGCTTATGTTAGTAGACTAGATGAATTAGGATAAATTAAGAGAGCATACTCGTACTTTCCTATCTAGTATTATTATATTTTTACCTTAGATTCTAAGAATTCCGACTATAGAAGTAGTTGTAGTTCCACTCTAAAGGAACAGGGAAAGCAACCATGGGTTGGAAATGTCTTAGAGTTAAGATTTTCACACCAACTCCAAGGTACCTTACGGAGCGTTGGCAATGTGTAAGGCGCTGTTGATAAAGAACATGAGTATGACATATGGCCAAATCCCGGAGAAGGGAGGTGTTCAATTTGTTGGTTGAGATTGTAGCCACCTTATGATTTTGGATTTTGATGATGAGTTCCAATCGGGGACACACATTTGTTCCAGATGGGCAAAAAATTAGAATCTATTTGTCATAATTGTCTGGATGCAAGTTTTTGCTAGGGTGCATTCACTGATCACCTCTTCGATTGTAAATCAGGTTTTTGTTTGAATAATTAATGTCCAAAGGTGAATCAAATCCTAGTGGCAAAGGAAGAAATACAATGTTCCAACCATCACAATATACAGGCGTTTGCTAGAGTTTTTCCACCAAGGTTAGTTGAGATATCAAAGAAGTGAAAAATTGAAAAAAAAGAAAACTAAAATAACATGTAGCAATGGGATTCGAACACAACATAGCAAACTTGGAGCGCACGTCCTTCACCATCCTACCACTATCACTATTGCTTATAACTTAGTTTGTCACATTACATTACACGCAAACAAAATAGTTAAAAATAACGTGTGACGACCCGACTTTCTCACCACAGAAAATCGCATCATCTTGAAGAAAGAAAGGGATAGAAGTAGAAAGAAAGAAGAGAAAGAATAAACAACACTAGAATCTCAACAGCGGAACGAATAAGTTATATTACTAACATAAGTATTTACATAATATACAACATCAGTCAGAGTTACATAACATACACAACATATACTAGACAGTTATAAACACCTGTCTAGTATTTACAACTTAATACAAACACAACACAGAGAACACACAACGGAAATTAAATATCTATAACGTAGAAGCCTCCTGCTCCATTCTCCTCCAATATTCGTCAAAGCCAACTTGAATCCCTTGGGGAGTACCCAAGAGTTTAAGAAAACAAAAGATATACTCCGGGTCAGACATGGTTCTGATGTGAGTAACAGGTTAAGGTTGCTTAACTTTAAAAACCTTTTTAAAAGAAAGGTATCACGTAAGAGTTCCCACACATAAACATGGAAAAGTTTTTACCTTACACTAACCAAAACATTTGACAGGAAATCCGGTGATATTATAGTAGTGTCTACGGTTTTCAAGTAAATAAGAAATAGCCGAAATTGTTACATGATTAAATTCCAACTACTAGCCATAAAAGTGGGCAATAAATCAAAACCGTTGGCACTTATTGGATTTTGGATTCCATCAATGGTAGGGCTATTGGGGTACCGCCCGTCACAGTACGTGGCCTAGATCACCGTACCGAGGAGCCACCCTAACTCCCCTACAACACAAGGCCGGGAACATTCCTTACTGAACAGTCTCGAACAAGATAACCCCCAGTTGTTTGCAACCAACTGCCCACACAGAAAGGGACTTCTAGACAGGGGTAAATATCACTCTCAAGTGGGGGCTACCCGCGAAGCCTTGCTGCACCTCCCCTATTTTGGCCATTCCCGGTTGATGAGGCTTGAGGCTACGATTACCTTTAGAGAACACATCTCTTAGAATGCTCATCGTCCACTTGACGATGTTTTGAAAGCATTCAATCCATACAAGTTCGTTCCAGGTTCGAACGAAACCGAAGGCATTATCTCGTTACACACATTTTGGAATCACCCTCAGAGTTAACGACGATAACCCTTGCACTCTGAATCTTCATCTTCACTTGAGATTCACAACCTATCGTTAATTTGGATCGATGTGGTTTTCGGATATCCAAATATGGAAACCCGATCTCGGTCTCATCGAAATCCAAAACTGTCTTTTAGGTCCAAGTTGTTTTAAATGTTTAAAACAATTCAATTCATTATCTATATACACACAAATAGATAATTCTCAACATCACAATAGGAAATCATCTTTATCATCACAACATATAATCCATATTATCATTCCAAACAGATAATTCATATCATCAATTCAATGCAACCATAGCATCCAAATCACACAACATCACTCATCTCATATCTGAGATCTCAACCATTCAGGGTAATTAGTATCAATCAACATTCATAAGCAATGACTTATTAATCATCATTCTATAATCAATTTAAAATGAATTAAATTAATTACTTCTATTATAATTAATTTAATTTAAAGTAAATTAAATTAATTACTCATCCATATAAATCTTGCTTACATATCCCTTAATTAATTACAAATCAATCAATTAATTACTCTCAATAAATTACCCTAATTAATCATCTTGATTAATTATCCTTTAATTCCATTCAAGTAATTAACCTCCATTTAATTTCATAAATTAATTAATCCAAACAAAATTTAGTAATTAACCTGTAATTACTTCATTAATTAATTAATTATAATTAATTACATTAATCCTTAATTAATTACATTAATTAATACCTTCATTGATTAATTGTTCTTATTAATCAATCCTTAATTACATCCTTAATTATAAAAATCAATGATCCCAAATTATTTTATTTATAGTTACCCTATTAAATTAATTATCAATTATCCATATTGATTAATCACTCTTGATCAGTCACATTAAGTAATTAACTTAATCAATTTCATTTCTTAATTATCTTCAATATAACTCAATTATCAAAACCCAAAATTAATTATACTAAGTAATTAATTATTAATTACTTAAGTAATTATTCTGCATACTAATTACATATTAATTACACAAAGTAATTGATTTCCAAAGCTCCTCCATTATCCAAGTATCCTTCAATTAAATTACATCAAGTAATTTATTTTCTTAATTGCTTCACTAAGTAATTATTCACTTTTAATTACATTGGTCATTACTTCTCAAATCAACCAGTGATTAATTTAAATTAATTAAACTTAATTAATTAACTAAATTAATCAAAATAAACTCAATTGATTACAATTAGTAATTAATTTCTTAATTACTTTTATTAAGTAATTCCCTTAAACAATGAAAATGATTATTTTAAATTAATTAATTCAATTAATCATTAAAATTAATCATATTAATTAATTATTAAATAATCCTGGGTAAATGACCCTCATTAACCAATAACAAATCTTTAATTACTTTTCTAAAATAATTAACTGAGATTAATCAATATTAATTACAAATTAATTTAGCTATAAAACCCATTAATTAATCTCTAATTATTAAATTAATCAAGTGATAATCAAAAGCTAAATTAATTTTAATTACTTGATTAATAATTTCAAATCGTTAATTAAATTAAATTAAATCTTATTAAAATAATGATTTCTTAATTATAATTTAAATCAATCATAATTAACTTATTAATCCTTTAATTAATTAAATAAAACCCTTAATTATTTAGTTAATTAACCTAACTATTAATTAATTAACTTAATTAATTACAAAACTTAATTACCTTAATCAATTAATGAATTATCAATTATTAAGTTCTAATCCACTTTAATGATAATCATTAATCTTATTCACGATTTAATTATCATTGCCTAAATAATTTATAAACAATTTACTTTTAAATTTCATCTAAATTCCATTTTAAATTAAGATTTAAAATGAAATCCATTTTTAACTTAAACAAGGTTTAAGTATAAAAAAAAACTCTTTAGTTTTCATTTTAAAGAATCACTTGTCTTTTAAAGTAATTTTAGAAGCATAGTTTTAAACCATATTCAATTTAAATAAATTTAAAATACACCTTAAATTTTTCATGTGATTTTGAAACATTTAAATTCAAAATCTTATTTATATTACAAACTAGAATTCAAATCATGTTTCAGATTCAGATTCAAAAATTTAAATTTAAAATCCTGTTTTAAATTTCATTTCAGATTTATAAAAACACATGTTATAAAATTATAATATTCTAACTTAATTATAACATCAGAATTTATAACTTATTTTCTTTTGAAAACTTCAAATTCAAATTCCAATTTTAATTCAGGAATTCACTCTAGATTTCAACTTAAATTTTAAAATCTTATTTTAAAATCTCATTTTTTTAAGATTTTAAAAAACACTTATAAAATTCCGTACAATTTTTGTTATTAAACATTCATTCATTTTTTTTACAAATTTATTTGAAATCTGGAATTCAAATACATTTGAATTCATAATTTAAACATGCTTAGACCTAATTCAAACTTGCTTTGTTTTCTTTTATTTAAATTAAGTTTAAATTTTAAAAACCTGAAACAGTCAGGGTTCCTGAAAACAAAACCTGCAACTAAATAAACTACCCGAGCTCAAAACTCTTTTACTTTGAGTCATCCTTACCTCAACTTCGAGCAAAAGCTAAAATGACCCGATCATCCCCCGAGTACCATCTTCACCACATTCCAGAAACAAACAACCCTCTGATGGCCATTGTGCACATGCACAAAGCCTATGGATGATTCCGATCATCCACGATGATCAACCCTAATCCACTATCGACTCTAGAGTCCAACCCAAACCTCTGATAATCAGTATACCTCCATTTACCCAAAATCAAATCCAGCCTCCCTTTAAAACTTGGAACACAGTACACCTCCAAGACCACAAACCTGTAACCGGCGAGTTCTTTCCCCTCCGACCATCGTTTGAGTTGAAACCTTGGCCACAACCTCGTCGAGGTCCCAGCTACACTTTCCCAAAACCGCATAACACTCGAACAACTACAACGTCAGAAATGATTGAATTTCTTAATTTATTTAAAACTAGGGTTGTAGAACAATTTCCCACATCTCTGCTAATTCAAAGTTCAATTCACCAATTTGATAATTTTCTTGAAATGCCTAATCACTATACTACATACAGAAGAAATTTCAAACTCCCAAAATCTCAAAATCAACAGAATTTCCCAAAATCAACTTTTTAGTTCATCACAGAACCACTTCTCAAATCCCATACTAAATATTGTGTTTTCTGATTTAAAAATCATGTTTTCATATGTGGTTTTATATTACAATCTTAATTTACCGAATTAAGGAATTTAAGTTCTTAAATAAATTTATGTTTTCTGGTTCTTTTTGGGGTTTTCCAGAAAAAGTTGTATTTGTTATAACTTAATAAAAATTCAAACTTAAATTTATGATCACATAAACAAATTTATTTGTAACTTAATTACTAACAATAATTAGAATCAAGTGATCAGGAATTAAATAAATAAAAACTGGAATCCTGGGAACAGAGTGATTTGCAGTATTACAGTAAATATACACACATTCATCAAATGTTCACAAACAATTCTAATTTTTCTAGAGATAAATTAGGCAACCAAAGTTAACTTAATTAATTTTCAAAAGGTCACTCACCGTTCTCTTCAAAAAAATAGAGCTTCATGATTTTAGAAAAGCTTCTGATTTTAAACTGTTAAATTCCAAAACAAAGATTATCTATAATATATATATACAAATATATATATATATATAGACATTATAATTAATAACATTTATTTTAGCCTTTAAAAGATAAATCACTAATTAAATATCTATTTATTTAGATTATTAAATCAATTCATATTTTACTGATCAATATTATCAAATCAATTTTATAAGTATTATTAAATTGATATTGTCAAAATTTCCGGTATATCACATTCCTTCCCCCTTAAAAGAATTTCGTCCCCGAAATTTAAAACAAAGGTAATTTAATAACCTATTCGAGATTTTTAATTTTAAAGCACAAGCATATATCAAACATATGTTAACAACCATAACAATCAATTCATTCAATCAAACAAAATCAATTCATTCAATCAACCATATTCAATGCACAGTTCGCACTAGTTATATACATAATCCTATGCTTTCAAACTACTTCCATATTGCTTTCTGAATGTCATAAATTCTATATTCTTTCCAAAAGAAAACTTAGATCGGCGCTCTTTCACTCCACAACATTTGGATCTGGTCCTAATTCACTTTCTAGCCTTTACACACTCATTCTGCATCATTTTAAAGGTTACAAAAGTTGTGCTCTAGTTCGGCTACTGTAACAACCCAGAATTTCTGTCAATTAAAATTTGTATATTTAATTGATTTTAAATATTAATAAGTAAAATTTGTAAGTCGAATAAATTTTTATTCGAATATCTAGATTTAATTGAATAATTAAATCGATAATTTAATATTTCAAATTACATAAATAATTGGAAATTGGGTTTAATATGATTAAAATTGATTTGTAAAATTTTAAAATCATATTGGAGTTAGAATGATGTTATAGAACTTTTAAAATTGAATTTAAAGTTAATTTGTGAAAATTGAATATTTTAATATTTAATTGACGAGTTAAAATAGCCATTTTTCAAACAGTCTCGGATTTCGACGAAACCAGTTTCATCGAATCCATAATGTCAAATTATTGTATGATTTAAAATTTCGTGCCGACTGGATTAACGGTTTGTCCGGGGCAAGCCAAAACGTATAGAAATTTGTTTAATCGGTTTAATTTAAATTTGATCGTTTATTTCCGTAACTCGCACATATGATCGAATTAGCTTCCGACACATTTCCATTGTGTTCGAAACGCGGGGTAAACCCTAGAAATGCCAGCCGGCACGCTTCGTTTGGAGTTCGAAAAATTTCGGATGAATAGCAATTTGTGAATTTTCTACAAAAAGACTTCATAATTCACTTTTGCAAGAATATTCAACCCTAACCCTAATTCTACCTTCAGCCGCCAGTTTATAATTAATGGCCGAAATTGTTCTTCTTTCTCCCCTCAAAATCTTCAAATCCATACACTAATTCAAGAAACCTCCAACACGAATATTGTAGATCATCACGAGATCTGCGTGTTCAACGGTGATGATCGAAAATAGAGCTGTGGATCAACCAGAAATCTCTCGTGTTCATGGCCGTTTGTTCTCATTTTGCATGCAAGGAGGAGGCCGAGCTTCACTCTATTCTGGCCGATGGCAGCTTACTTGAAAGTCTTCGATATGGCACTCTCTGATCGAGGTATAAGTCGACGTGGAGGTTGCAATAATTCAAAACCTAAGTGGCGGCATGGGTTTCATACGTGCGTCTCAACCTGGGAGCAAAAAAAGAACGTGAGGAAGAAAGGGAGGGGGGCGACCCAGATCTTATGTTTGCAAAAATCAAGGGCCGAGATCAGTTTAAGGTTTTAAATGTAAAATAGAAATTGAAAAATATAGTATATATAAATTCGTACGACTTCTAAATTGCGTAACTTTTTCATACGACGTCCGTTTTGAACAAAACGAATTGCGTTGGCTTTGTTTTGTCGAGCACTACGCAATGGAGCTAGTTTAGAGTCGTTTGGAGTAGTGTGAATTTTGGGGAAAATTAAACGCGTGTTTAATTTTATTCGAAATAAACACTGCAACTGTTATTGGAAATAATGTGAGAACTTCTCAATCAATCGAATCTGTTTCGATTTAAATTTTAAATAGTTAAATTTAAATTTCCTTGATTGTATGATTGGATGATGATTGTTATTGATTGTTAAAATAGACCCTATACGCCGTATATTAAGCGGAGGTTATTTATTAAAAACATATAACGCGATAATTTCACCTTGATGTGGAATTGGTATTATCTATGTACTTGGAGTTGATTTCCTGCATTACATAGCAGATGAGACCCTATTGTGCCGTATAATAGCGGATAATATTTTATAAATCCTATATACCGTGATATTTCATATTGGAACGAAATTGGTATTGTGCTAATGTCTGTGGATGCAGGGAAACAGGTTGGAGGGATCCAACTGCATTCCTCACCAGTATTTATTTGATTACAGATATTGTGATATTTGTTGATTATCATATGATGATATATGATGTTTGGATGTCGTGATTGATTATTTGGTGCTGTTGCATCATTGGGCCTATTTTTGGAGTTTAAAAATGTTAATGCAAATATTTTTATTTTAAAAGGATTTTTAAAGTTATTTTTGAAAATATACATTTTATTGAATTTTTGGAATTGGTTCATTTTAAATAAATAAATGTTATAATTTTTATGTTATAAAAGTACGATTTTTGAGAAATATAACCAAAATGTGATTTTTGAAATAAGTAGTTGATTAATTTGTAAAATGATTTAAATTGCGATTTTTGGAATTATTATAAACGGTTTATATAAACGATTTATAAAATTGATATTTATGAATTAAAATATTGGAATTATAAAATGAGTTTTTATAAGTGTTAAAATGAAGTATAAATGGATTTCATAAGTAAATGAAATTTATAGATTTATAAATTGGAAAGTTATAAAATGAATAGATTTTTGTAAAATAAAAGATTTGTAAGTAATTAACTTATAAATTGGATTTTGGAATTTAAATGGGATATAAATAGAATTAGTTAATAAAGTGATTTTATAAGTTGAAGTCTTTATAAAATATAAATGGGAATTTATAAACATTGCTATATAAATCCAAAATCAATTGAATTTGATAAAATTAAACATAGAAGTTTATAAAAGGAGATATATTGGACAACGAATTATCTTTTAAGTTAAAATGTTGTAATAATAAGAGTTTAGTTGGGAATTATATCCACGATTTTGGACGGTGGATAATCTTTTAATAAATGTGTAGAAACATTGAATTGGGTAAATAAAGTATATTCAAAATTTTGAACAGTGAATATATTATTAAATAAGTGTGGATATGTTTTGGGAAAGTGATGTTATAAAATGAAGTTAACTGTTTTAAAAATGTGTTAAGCATCAAAACCATAGATTTCAACATTCATTGTTGAAATAGACGTTTTCGAAAAATAAGGAAATAGTGGACTATAACACTGTTGTTATAGTAAATGATTTCCGAAAGGAAGTGTTTTATATAGTATTGGGATTTATATATCTATCTTAATTTCGAATCCGTATACTAGTGATTTTGGGTTGCCGTAACGATGTTTTACGCAACATTCGTTTTGACTCAAATAAATGTGTTTAAGAGAATATATTTCCTTAAAGAATAAAATATATACTTAAATTGTGATTTAAGTATATCGAATATTTTCCAAATGTCGAAAATGAATAGATTTGTGAATTACTTATTATTAATAAGTATGGAAATGCTTTTTCCAATATGAAGTGAAATGTTTTGAGATTGTATCTTTTTAAAGACAAATTGAAAATGAATATTAGAAATCGATTTGGAAATCGTATATTCATAGATATTTTGGAAATGTAAATTCACTATGGGATTTATAAAAGAAAGGGAAATTTGTTTAAAAATAAACGTTGATTTATTTTTGAAGTGTGGAAAAATATACCTAGTAAAGATGTTTTGGAAAATAAATAATCTGAGAAATTATTTGGAATCTGGTGATGCTGTGCATACTTATTGATAGTTAAATAACCGACTATCAACATTTACCTTTAAATGGGTATTTGTTGCGATTTGCTTGAATTTGAATGCCACACTTATTTTCAAAATAAGCGCTCACTATTCGGGTTAGCCGGGAAAGGACCTTTGGGTCGTATAACCCATTCCGAATATGTGATACGTCGTTATGGATTGCATTTGAAGACCGGTGTTGAAGACCGGATATTTTTGAAAACGGAAGGATTACCGTCGAATGACTCTGCATCGACTGATCTCCGAGTTTTATCACCCTTAGTGATGGGAAGTGCAGACGTGATTAGTGAATATCCGGACTGCAAGGACTTCTTTGGAAGTGCATTCGGTTCCGTTCGATCTCGTAATGGATTTGCATGGATGTGTGTCTGACGTTACAATTTGAGATGTAAAGCTGGTTTCTATCAAATATATTTCTGTTGGTGGCGGAAAATTTATTCTCTTAGCTTAACACCCTTCTCTGAGACGTACGAGCTCAGAGGTTATGTAGGTGATGGTTACTAGTGGTACATTCCCAAATTGGTAATGTGACATACGAAGCGCTGTTGAGCATATGAGATCAAAGCACAGCTTTTGTATAAAGCGTGGCTTTGTGGACGAGACTTCGTCGGACCTCACACCCCGGAAATGGTCAAAACAGGAAGGATGCGGCAATGTTATTACGTGGTAGCGCCCCTTTAGTGTATGTCATTCCTGTTGGATAGAGGTGGTATCATGGTATGGAGCCCAGATACTTAACCTATGTTGTTGCTGTAAATTTATTACTTTGTGGTTGTTGGAATCGAGGATCCTCGGATGAAGGTCGGTTACGACCGGGGGATAGCATATTCGTGTCAGTAGTTACCCAGTTAGGGCTAACCCTGCCTTGTGTTGGCAGAGATCTAACCGTAATGTTAGGTTAGGTTCTCGGGTCGTCTTTCCAGAGGTATACTCATGTGGTAATGGAAAGTTCCTTGACCTTACCATTTGTTGGAAATCCAAAGAAACAATACTATCTTGTACGGTTTTAGTTGTAGAACCTACCATTTACTTATGGTGGTCACCACTGTTTAGATGGTAGCTATAGTAGGCATAAGTGCGGAATGCCTATGCCGGCTAAGATTTATATTGTACTTTCGAATGTTTTCTGCACTATGCACTAGTAATAATATCAAATGTTTCTTTTTAATGCGTATCAAGCATATTTGACTATCATAAGAAGAAATCTCCTTCGATTCTGCGTTTGTATTGTGTGTGCGTGCGGGAGGCCTTATGGTAGTCTCATTTTCCAAAAAGCATTGCGAATCTATTTTAAAATATTCCTGTTGTTTGTTTTAAAGATAAATGACTGTTTTAAGTTCTCACACCAGTCCCATGACTGACCTGGAGTTTATTGTTTTCTTCCTAAACTCTGGGTGCCCACAAATTTCTACGCGCGCAGTCTAGAGTTAGGTTATCAGGTCATTCTGGATTCGGGAGTTGCTATAGAAATCTGGAGGCAAGCTGGATGGCGTAGTATATTACTAATATATGTTGTATTTCTTTTCAGCTGTTTATTGTTGTAAACTCTGATAATGTAATGTAATGTGATGTAATGTAATAACTGATATAGTTCTTTTGTTTAAAGATTATTTATTTATTTATTTATTATATGTTGTTCCGCTGCGATTGTGAGGTTCTGTTATTGTTTCTGTTGTTTTCTTTTCTTCTTTCTTTCTTCTTCTATCTTCTACCTCTTCTTTAACCCTAGCAGTACGGTTTTTCGGCCTTCGATTGCTCGGCAGTTGATACAGTGGACATATTGATGTCGACCATCGTGGACGAAAAATCGCGTTCGTTACTATTTGGTATTAGAGCTTATGGTTAAGAGACAACCTTGGCTCTATTGGTAATTACACATTAGAGATAGAGTCAGCAGTCTCTAGAATGAGTTTGAGTGTAATAGTAGATACGAGCGCGTATTTGTTAGTGAATATAAATTGTTTTATATTGTGATGAATGGTTTGTTAAGTGGTATATGGATTCTGGTCAACACGAGTAATTAACGTTATTGATAGGGATCTCTAAACACTTGTACAGAACAATTTGACACATATCGGTTTAAAATAGAGTAAATGAAATAATTTTACCTTGATTACATTTTACATATAAAGTAAATAATTTTTCAAATTATTAAAGTGTATATAAATTGATGTTTGGTTGTTGAAATGTAAGAATATATATATAAGTTAATTAAAAGAATAAATTGCATAAGCAAAAGAATTATAAGTATGGAATTATAATTAATATGGTTTACAATTGTGAAATAATCTTATATATACAAACAGTGAAATTTTATAAGTAAAAGATTTGTAAATGTGATCTATAAATATTGAAAGAATATTAAGCACTGAATTCACTACGGTTATTGGGAAATTTAAGTTCTTCGAAGTTTGAAAATGGTTTTCAAGGGTTTGGAAAATTTGTTTTGGAGGTATAAAGGCTCTAAACTCTTTTCGGTCGCTGAAAATTAATTCAGATGATGATTGCAACATCATCGATGTTCATTTTCGGGTTTTCAAAAGAGGAATTGCTGCCAAGTAGTTTTAAATGGAAGTTGTTTGGAAAATTTGAGTTTGGGTTTTGAAATTCAAAGGATAATTGAATTGGTTTCAAAAATGGTTTTGAAAGATTGAAAAGACTCTGGAATGTCATATAAAATCATTGGAATACAATTACTAAGTTAGAAAATAAATTGTGAATGAATAAATAATTTTTTTTTACAATTGCAAGTAAATGAAATTGAAATCGAATGATGAATGAAATTGATTTTGGTATTAAAGTAAAATAATAAAGTGAATTAAATGGATGTGAACTTGAGTTATATAAATGTCAACCTTATTTGTTAAATGAATTAGCAATTGAATTAATGAATGAATTGAATGTAAATCAATTGAATGTAAATAAATTGAAATAAAAAAATGGATGTAAGTGTTAAGTCATTAAAGCTAATGAAATCGAGGATTGAATAATTGAATTAAAGACAATTAAATGAGTTAAACCAAATTGAATGTGAATTTAATAATTTGGTTATGTTGGCTATGATTTGGTTGTTATATGATTGTTAGTTGATTGTATATAATTCATTAAGTGTTAATGAAGTTGAATTGATAAAAATGGAAGCTATGAAATTTGATTTGAATATGGAAGTGAACCAACTTGAATATGAATTAGTGAATGTAAACTAATTGAATATGAATAAATGAATGTTAGTAAAGTCCAATGACAATGAACCAATTGTGAATAAATTGAAAAAAAATCCAATTCAATGAATATTAATGAGAAGTGAATTTATATTGATTTGGTTATGGATTTGTTGGATGTTAGTTGGATGATAGTTGGGTGGTTGCATTTGTTGTTTTGTTGCAGTTGCTATGTTGGAACATGTAATTGTTATGTTGCTATATGTTGTATATTGATATTGCTTTCATATATGCATGTTTCTCACTGTTGTTGAGTGTTTAGTAGGTGTGGATTGCGCTTGCTTCTCATTTGGAGCTCGCTTTTGCGCTATATTAGCCGTATATGCTCGCTAATAATATATAAGGTACATATCTCGGATTACATATCGTACTTTTACACTTTTTTCCCTGCGGGATGCCTCATTACTTGATGAGATGTATATTTGTGATATATATATTGTCAGTTTTTTCCGAATCGAGCCGCGCAAAGTAGACTATGGCGAATTTTTCCGAAAATTTAAGGCATTAGAATATTTTTGGGAAAAACTGAAAAACTTTTGATAACTAAAGTTTTGATTTGAAGCTAAAAGTTAAACGATATAGTTGGTTTTGAAAGGATAACTAAGTTTGATTTGAAAACTTAGTAAAATTATTATAAGAAGTTTAACTATGGATGTTTGAAACGTTAATGGATTATGTAACTTTTTCTTATTTGGTAATTTCGAGGACGAAATTCTTTTATGGGGGAAAGTTTGTAACGACCCAGAATTTCTGTCAATTAAAATTTGTATATTTAATTGATTTTAAATATTAATAAGTAAAATTTGTAAGTCGAATAAATTTTTATTCGAATATCTAGATTTAATTGAATAATTAAATTGATAATTTAATATTTCAAATTACAGAAATAATTGGAAATTGGGTTTATTACGATTAAAATTGATTTGTAAAATTTTAATAAATCATATTGGAGTTAGAATGATGTTATAGAACTTTTAAAATTGAATTTAAAGTTAATTTGTGAAAATTAAATATTTTGATATTTAATTGACGAGTTAAAATAGCCATTTTTCAAATATTCTCGGATTTTGACAAAACTAGTTTCATCGGATCCGTAATATCAAATTATTGTAAGGTTTCAAATTTCGTGTAAATCGGATTTACGGTTTGTCCGGGGCAAGCCAAAACGTATAGAAATTCGTTTAATCGGTTTAATTTAAATTTGATCGTATATTTCCGTAACTCACACATATGATCGAATTAGCTTCCGAAACATGTTCCATTGTGTTCAAAACGTGGGGTAAACCACAGAAATGCCTGCCGGCACGCTTCGTTTGGAGTTTGAATTTTTTTGGATGAATAGTAATTTGCGAATTTTCTATAAAAGGACTTCATAATTCACTTTTGCAAGAATATTCAACCCTAACCCTAATTCTACCTTCAGCCGCCAGTTTATAATTAATGGCCGAAATTGTTCTTCTTTCTCCCCTCAAACTCTTCAAATCCACAACTAATTCAAGACACCTCCAACACGAATATTGTAGATCATCACGAGATCTTCATGTTCAATGGTGATGATCGAAAATGGAGCTGTGGATCGACCAGAAATCGCTCGTGTTCATGGCCGTTTGTTCTTGTTTTGCATGCAAGGAGGGAAGCTGAGCTTCACTCTATTCTGGCCGATGGTAGCTTACTTGAAGGCCATCGATATGGCACTCTCTGATCAAGGTATAAGTCGACGTGGAAGTTGCAATAATTCAAAACCTAAGTGGCGGCATGGGTTTCACACTTGCGTCTCTACCTGGGAGCAAAAAAAGAACGTGAGGAAGAAAGGGAGGGGGGCGGCCCAGATCTGAAGTTTGCAAAAATCAAGGGCCAAGATCAGTTTAAGGTTTTAAATGTAAAATAGAAATTGAAAAATATAGTATATATAAATTCGTACGACTTCTAAATTGCGTAACTTTTTCATACGAGGTCTGTTTCGCATGAAACGAATTACGTTGGCTTCGTTTTGTCGAGCACTACGCAATGGAGCTGGTTTGGATCGTTTCGAGATAGTGTGAATTTTGGGTAAAATTAAACGCGTGTTTAATTTTATTCGAAATAAATACTGCAACTGTTATTGGAAATAAGGTGAGAACTTCTCACTCAATCGAATCTGTTTCGATTTAAATTTTAAATAGTTAAATTTAAAATTGCTTGATTATATGATTGGATGATGATTGTTATTGGTTGTTAAAATAGACCCTATACGCCGTATATTAAGCGGAGGTTATTTATTAAAAACATATACGACGATAATTTCACCTTGATGTGGAATTGGTATTATCTATGTACTTGGAGTTGATTTCCCATATTATATAGCGGATGAGACCCTATTGGGCCGTATAATAGCAGATAATATTTTATAAATCCTATATACCGCGATATTCCATATTGGAACGGAATTGGTATTGTGCTAATGTCTGTAGATGTAGGGAAACAGGTTGGAGGGATCCAACTGGATTCCTCACCAGTATTTATTTGATTACAGATATAGTGATATTTGTTGATTATCATATGATGATACATGATGTTTGGATGCGGTGATTGATTATTTGGTGCTATTGCATCATTGGGTCTATTTTTAGAGTTTAAAAATGTTAAAGTAAAGATTTTTATTTTAAAAGGATTTTTAAAGTTATTTTTGAAAATATACATTTCATTGAATTTTTGGAATTGGTTCATTTTAAATAAATAAACGTTATAATTTTTATGTCATAAAAGTATGATTTTTGAGAAATATAACCGAAATGTGATTTTTGAAATAAGCAGTTGATTAATTTGTAAAATGATTTAAATTGAGATTTTTGGAATTATTATAAACGGTTTATATAAAAGATTTATAAAATTGATATTTATGAATTAAAATATTGGAATTATAAAACGAGTTTTTATAAGTGTTAAAATGAAGTATAAATGGATTTCATAAGTAAATGAAATTTATAGATTTATAAATTGGGAAATTATGAAATGAATAGATTTTTGTAAAATAAAAGATTTATAAGTAATTAACTTATAAATTGGATTTTGGTATTTAAATGGGATATAAATAGAATTTGTTAATAAAGTGATTTTATAAGTTGAAGTCTTTATAAAATATAAATGGGAATTTATAAACATTGTTTTATAAATCCGAAATCAATTGAATTTGATAAAATTAAACATAGAAGTTTATTAAAGGAGATATATCCGTGATTTTGGACAACGAATTATTTTTTAAGTTATAATGTTGTAATAATAAGAGTTTAGTTGGGAATTATATCCACGATTTTGGACAGTGGATAATCTTTTAATAAATGTGTAGAAACATTGAATTGGGTAAATAAAGTATATTTAAATTTTGGACAGTGAATATATTATTAAATAAGTATGGATATGTTTAGGGAAAGTGATGTTATAAAATGAAGTTAATTGTTTTAAAGATGTATTAAAGTGTGTTAAGCATCGAAACCATAAATTTCAACATTCATTGTTGAAATAGACGTTTTCGAGAAATAAGGAAATGGTAGACTATAACATTATTGTTGTTATAGTAAATTATTTTCGAAAGGAAATGTTTTATATAGTATTGGGATTTATATATCCATCTTAATTTCGAATCCCTATACTAGTGATTTTGGGTAGTCGTAACGATGTTTTACGCAACATTCGTTTTGACTCAAATAAATGTGTTTAAGAGAATATATTTCCTTAAAGAATAAAATATATACTTAAATTGTGACTTAAGTATATCGAATATTTTCCAAATGTTGAAAATGAATAGATTTGTGAATTACTTATTATTAATAAGTATGGAAATGCTTTTTCCAATATGAAGTGTAATGTTTTGAGATTGTATCTTTTTAAAGATAAATTGAAAATGAATTTTAGAAATCGATTTGGAAATCGTATATTCATAGATATTTTGGAAATGTAAATTCACTATGGGATTTATAAAAGAAATGGAAGTTTGTTTAAAAATAAACGTTGATTTATTTTTGAAGTGTGGAAAAATATATCTAGTAAAGATGTTTTGGAAAATAAATAATCTGAAAAATTATTTGGAATCTGGTGATGTTGTGCACACCTATTGCTAGTTAAACAACCGACTATCAATATTTACCTTTAAATGTGTATTTTTTGTGATTTGCTAGAATTTGAATGCCACACTTATTTTCAAAATAAGCGCTCACTATTAAGGTTAGCCGGGAAAGGACCTTTGGGTCATATAACCCATTACGAATATGTGATACGTCGTTATGGATTGCATTTGAAGACCGGTGTTGAAGACCGGATATTTTTGAAAACGAAAGGATTACCGTCGAATGAATCCACATAGGCTAATCTCCGATATAGAGGTTTTATCACCCTTAGTGATGGGAAGTGCGGACGTGATTATTGAATATCCGGATTGCAAGGACTTCTTGGGAAGTGCCTTTGGTTCCGTTCGATCCCGGAACAGACTTGTTTGGATGTGTGTCTGACGTTACAATTTGAGATGTAAAGCTGGTTTCTATCAAATATATTTCTGTTAGTGGCGGAGAATTTATTCTCTTAGCTTAACACCCTTCTCTGAGACATACGAGCCCAGAGGTTATGTAGTTGATGGTTACTAGTGGTACATTTCCGAATTGGTAATGTGACATACGAAGTGCTGTTGAGCACATGAGATCAAAGCACAACTTTTGTATAAAGCGTGGCTTTGTGGACGAGACTTCGTTGGACCTCACACCCCGGAAATGGTCAAAACAAGAAGGATGCAACAAGGTTATTAGAGGGTAGCGCCCCTTTAGTGTATGTGATTCCTTCTGGATAGAAGTGGTATCATGGTATGGAGCCCAGATACTTAACCTATGTTGTTGCTGCAAATTTATTACTTTGTGGTTGTTGGAATCGAGGATCCACGGATGAAGGTCGGTTACGACCGGGGGATGGCATATTCGTGTCAGTAGTTACCCAGTTAGGGGTAACCCGGCCTTGTGTTGGCAGAGATCTAACAGTAATGTTAGGATAGGTTCACAGGTCGTCTTTCCAGAGGCGTACTCATGTGGCAATGGGAAGTTCCTTGGCCTGACCATTTGTTGGAAATCCAAAGAAACAATACGATCTTGTATGGTTTTAGTTGTAGAACCTACCATTTACTTATGGTGGTCACCACTGTTTAGATGGTAGCTAAGTAGGCATAAGTGTGGAATGCCTATGCTGGCTAAGATTTATATTATACTTTCGAAATGTTTTCTGCACTATGCATTAGTAATAATATCAAATGTTTCTTTTTAATGCGTATCAAGCATCTTTGACTATCATAAGGAGATATCTCCTTCGATTCTGCGTTTGCATTGTGTGTGTGTGCGGGAGGCCTTATGGTAGTCTCATTTTCCAAAAAGCATTGCGAATCTATTTTTAAATATTCCTGCTGTTTGTTTTAAAGATAAATAACTGTTTTAATTTCTCACACCAGTCCCATGACTGACCTGGAGTTTATTGTTTTCTTCCTAAACTCTGGGTGCCCACCAATTTCTACATGGCCAGTCTAGAGTCAGGTTATCAGGTCATTCTGGATTCAGGAGTTGCTATAGAAATCTGGAGGCAAGCTGAATGGCGTAGTATATTACTAATATATGTTGTATTTCTTTTCCGCTATTTGTTGTTGTAAACTCTGATAATGTAATGTAATGTAGTAACTAATATAGTTTTTTTGTTTAAAGATTATTCATTTATTTATTATATGTTGTTCCGCTGCGATTGTGAGATTCTATTATTGTTTATGTTGTTTTCTTTTCTTCTTTCTTTCTTCTACCTCTTCTCTAACCCTAACGGTACGGTTTTCCGGCCTTCGATTGCTCGGCAATTGATACAGTGGACGTATTGATGTCGACCATCGTGGACGAAAAATCGCGTTCGTTACAATTTAGTATCAGAGCTTATGGTTAAGAGACAACCTTGGCTCTGTTGGGAATTACTCATTAGAGATAGAGTCAGCAGTACTCTAGAATGAGTTTGAGTGTAATAATAGATACGATGCGTATTTGTTAGTGAATATAAATTGTTTTATATTGTGATGATTGGTTTGTTAAGTGGTATATGGATTCTGGTCAACACGAGTAATTAACGTTATTGATGGGGATCTTTAAACACTTGTACAGAACAATTTGACACAATATCGGATTAAAATAGAGTAAATGAAATAATTTTACCTTGATTACATTTTATTATAAAGTAAATAATTTTCCAGAAATTATTGAAGTGTATATAAATTGATTGTTTGGCTGTTGAAATGTAAGAATATATATAAGTTTATTTAAAGAATAAATTTTATAAGCAAAAGAATTATAAGTGTGGAATTATAATTAATATGATTTACAATTATGAAATAATCTCTTATATATACAAACAGTGAAATTTTATAAGTAAAAGATTTGTAAATGTGATTTATAAATATTGAAAGAATATTAAGCACTGAATTCATTACGGTTATTGGGAAATTCAAATTCTTTGAAGTTTGAAAATGGTTTTCAAGGGTTTGGAAATTTTGTTTTGGAGGGATAAAGGCTCTAAACTCTTTTCGGTCGCTGAAAATTAATTCAGATGATGATTGCAACATCATCGGTGTTCATTTTCGGGTTTCCAAAAGAGGAATTGCTGCCAAGTAGTTTTAAATGGAAGTTGTTTGGAAAATTTGAGTTTGGGTTTTGAAATTCAAAGGATAATTGAATTGGTTTCAAAAATGGTTTTGAAAGATTGCAAAGACTCTGGAATGTCATATAAAATCATTGGAATACAATTATTAAGTTAGAAAATAAATTGTGAATGAATAAATAATTTTTTTTTACAATTGCAAGTAAATGAAATTGAAATCGAATGACGAATGAAATTGATTTTGGTATTAAAGTAAAATAATAAAGTGAATTAAATGGATGTGAACTTGAGTTATATAAATGAAATTCAACCTTATTTGTTAAATGAATTAGCAATGAATTAATGAATGAATTGAATGTAAATCAATTGAATGTAAATAAATTGATATGAAAAAATGGATGTAAGTGTTAATTCATTAAAGCTAATGATATCGAGGATTGAATAATTGAATTAAAGTCAATTAAATGTGTTAAACCAAATTGAATGTGAATTTAAATTTGGTTATGTTGGTTATGATTTGGTTGTTATATGATTGTTAGTTGATTGTATATAATTCATTAAGTGTTAATGAAGTTGATTTGATAAAAATTGAAGCTATGAAATTTGATTTGAATATGGAAGCGAACCAACTTGAATATGAATTAGTGAATGTAAACTAATTGAATATGATTAAATAAATGTTAGTAAAGTCCAATGATAATGAATCAATTGTGAATAAATTGAAAAAAAAACCAATTCAATGAGTATTAATGAGAAGTGAATTTATATTAATTTGGTTATGGATTTGTTGGATGTTGGTTGGATGATAGTTGGGTGGTTGCATTTGTTGTTTTGTTGCAGTTGCTATGTTGGCACATGTAGTTGTTATGTTGCTATATGTTGTATATTGATATTGCTTTCATATATGCATGTTTCTCATTGTTGTTGAGTGTTTAGTAGGTGTGGATTGCGCTTGCTTCGCATTTGGAGCTCGCTTTCGCGCTATATTAGCCGTATATGCTCGCTAATAATATATAAGGTACATATCTCGGATTACATTTCGTACTTTTACACTTTTTTCCTTGCAGGATGCCTCATTACTTGATGAGATGTTTATTTGTGATATATATTGTCATTTATTTTCGGATCGAGCCGTGCAAAGGAGACTATGGCGAATTTTTCCAAAAATTAAGGCGTTAGAATATTTTTGGGAAAAATTGAAAAACTTTTGATAACTAAAGTTTTGATTTGAAGGTAAAAGTTAAACGATATAGTTGGTTTTGAAAGGATAACTAAGTATGATTTGAAAACTTAGTGAAATTATTATAAGAAGTTTAACTATGGATGTTTGAAACGTTAATGGATTCTGTAACCTTTCCTTATTTGGTAATTTCGGGGATGAAATTCTTTTAAGGGGGAAAGTTTGTAACGACCCAGAATTTCTGTCAATTAAAATTTGTATATTTAATTTTAAATATTAATAACCAAAATTTGTAAGTCGAATAAATTTTTATTCGAATATCCAGATTTAATTGAATAATTAAATCGATAATTGAATATTTCAAATTACAGAAATAAATGGAAATTGGGTTTAATATGATTAAAATTGATTTTTAAAATTTTAATAAATCATATTGGAGTTAGAATGATGTTATAGAACTTTTAAAATTGAATTTAAAGTTAATTTGTGAAAATTGAATATTTTAATATTTAATTGACGAGTTAAAATAGCCATTTTTAAAATAGTCTCGGATTTTGACGAAACTGTTTCACCAGATCCGTAATGTCAAATTATTCTAAGGTTTCAAATTTCATGTCAATCGGATTTACGGTTTGTCCGGGGCAAGCCAAAACGTATAGAAATTCGTTTAATCGGTTTAATTTAAATTTGATCGTTTATTTCCGTAACTCGCACATATGATCGAATTAGCTTTCGGAACATGTTCCATTGTGTTCGGGACGTGGGGTAAACCGTAGAAACGCCAGCCGGCACGCTTCGTTTGGAGTTCGAAAAATTTCGGATGAATAGTAATTTGCGAATTTTCTATAAAAGGACTTCATAATTCACTTTTGCAAACCCTAATTCTA
This sequence comes from Allium cepa, assembly GCA_030765085.1. Classification (NCBI taxonomy): domain Eukaryota; kingdom Viridiplantae; phylum Streptophyta; class Magnoliopsida; order Asparagales; family Amaryllidaceae; genus Allium; species Allium cepa. The sequence goes on from CM060931.1 coordinate 614,785,119, forward strand.
CCTTCAGCAGCCAGCTTATAATTAATGGCCGAAATTGTTCTTCTTTCTCCCCTCAAAATCTTCAAATCCACACACTAATTCAAGGAACCTCCAACACGAATATTGTAGAACATCACGAGATCTTCGTGTTCAACAGTGATGATCGAAAATGGAGCTGTGGATCGACCAGAAATCGCTCGTGCTCATGGCCGTTTGTTCTCGTTTTGCATGCAAGGAGGGAGGCCGAGCTTCACTCTATTCTGGCTGATGGAAGCTTACTTGTAGGCCTTCGATATGGCACTCTCTGATCAAGGTATAAGTCGACGTGGAGATTGCAATAATTCAAAACCTAAGTGGCGGCATGGGTTTCATACGTGCGTCTCTACCTGGAAGCCAAAAAAGAACGTGAGGAAGAAAGGGAGAGGGCGGCCCAGATATGAAGTTTGCAAAAATCAAGGGCCGAGATTAGTTTAAGGTTTTAAATATAAAATAGAAATTGAAAAATATAGTATATATAAATTCGTACGACTTCTAAATTGCGTAACTTTTTCATACGAGGTCCGTTTCGTAAGAAACGAATTGCGTTGGCTTCATTTTGTCGAGCACTATGCAATGGAACTGGTTTGGAGTCGTTTGGAGATAGTGTGAATTTTGGGTAAAATTAAACGCATGTTTAATTTTATTCGAAATAGACACTGCAACTGTTATTGGAAATAAGGTGAGAACTTCTCACTCAATCGAATCTGTTTCGATTTAAATTTTAAATAGTTAAATTTAAAATTTCTTGATTGGATGATGATTGCTATTGATTGTTAAAATACACCCTATACGCCGTATATTAAGCGGAGGTTATTTATTAAAAACATATACCGCGATAATTTCACCTTGATGTGGAATTGGTATTATCTATGTACTTGGAGTTGATTTCCCGCATTATATAGCGGATGAGACCCTATTGCGCCGTATAATAGCGGATAATATTTTATAAATCCTATATACCGCAATATTCCGTATTGGAACGGAATTGGTATTGTGCTAATGTTTGTGAATGCAGGGAAACAGGTTGGAGGGATCCAACTGGATTCCTCACCAGTATTTATTTGAATACAGATATTGTGATATTTGTTGATTATCATATGATGATATATGATCTTTGGATGCCGTGTTTGATTATTTGGTGCTGTTGCATCATTGGGCCTATTTTTGGAGCTTAAAAATGTTAAAGTAAAGATTTTTATTTTAAAAGGATTTTTAAAGTTATTTTTGAAAATATACATTTTATTGAATTTTTGGAATTGGTTCATTTTAAATAAATAAACGTTATAATTTTTATGTTATAAAAGTATGATTTTTGAGAAATATAACCGAAATGTGATTTTTGAAATAAGTAATTGATTAATTTGTAAAAAGATTTAAATTGAGCTTTTTAGAATTATTATAAACGGTTTATATAAAAGATTTATGAAATTGATATTTATGAATTAAAATATTGGAATTATAAAACGAGTTTTTATAAGTGTTAAAATGAAGTATAAATGGATTTCATAAGTAAATGAAATTTATAGATTTATAAATTGGGAAGTTATAAAATGAATAGATTTTTGTAAAATAAAAGATTTATAAGTAATTAACTTATAAATTGGATTTTGGCATTTAAATAGGATAAAAATAGAATTTGTTAATAAAGTGATTTTATAAGTTGAAGTCTTTATAAAATATAAATGGGAATTTATAATCATTGTTTTACAAATCCGAAATCAATTGAATTTGATAAAATTAAACATAGAAGTTTATTAAAGGAGATATATTCATGATTTTGGACAACGAATTATCTTTTAAGTTAAAATGTTGTAATAATAAGAGTTTAGTTGGGAATTATATCCACGATTTTGGACAGTGGATAATCTTTTAATACATGTGTAGAAACATTGAATTGGGTAAATAAAATATATTCAAAATTTTGGACAGTGAATATATTATTAAATAAGTATGGATATGTTTGGGGAAAGTGATGTTATAAAATGAAGTTAATTATTGTAAAGATGTATTAAAATGTGTTAAGCATCGAAACCATGGATTTCAACATTCATTGTTGAAATAGACATTTTCAAGAAATAAGGAAACGGTGGACTATAACACTGTTGTTATAGTAAATGATTTCCGAAAGAAAATGTTTTATATAGTATTGGGATTTATATATCTATCTTAATTTCGAATCCCTATACTAGTGATTTTAAGTTGTCGTAACGATGTTTTACGCAACATTCATTTTGACTTAAATAAATGTGTTTAAGAGAATATAGTTCCTTAAAGAATAAAATATATACTTAAATTGTGATTTAAGTATATCGATTATTTTCCAAATGTTGAAAATGAATTGATTTATGAATTACTTATTATTAATAAGTAAGGAAATGCTTTTTCCAATATGAAGTGAAATGTTTTGAGATTGTAACATTTTAAAGATAAATTGAAAATGAATATTATATATCGATTTGGAAATCGTATATTCATAGATATTTTGGAAATGTAAATTCACCATGGGATTTATAAAGGAAAGAGAAATTTGTTTAAAAATAAACGTTGATTTATTTTCGAAGTGTGGAAAAATATATCTAGTAAAGATATTTTGGAAAATAAATAATCTGAGAAATTATTTGTAATCTGGTGATGTTGTGCATACCTATTGATAGTTAAATAACCGACTATCAATATTTACCTTTAAATGAGTATTTGTTGTGATTTGCTTGAATTTGAATGCCACACTTATTTTCAAAATAAGCGCTCACTATTCGGGTTAGCCGGGAAAGGACCTTTGGGTCGTATAACCCATTCCGAATATGTGATACGTCGTTATGGATTGCATTTGAAGACCGGTGTTGAAGACCGGATATTTTTGAAAACAGAAGGATTACCGTCGAATGACTCCGCATCGGCTGATCTCCGATATAGAGGTTTTATCACCCATAGTGATGGGAAGTGCGGACTTGATTAGTGAATATCCGGGTTGCAAGGACTTCTTTGGAAGTTCCTTCGGTTCCGTTCGATCCCGGAACGGACTTGTATGGATGTGTGTCTGACGTTACAATTTGAGATGTAAAGCTGGTTTCTATCAAATATATTTCTGTTGGTGGCGAAGAATTTATTCTCTTAGCTTAACACCCTTCTCTGAGGCGTACGAGCTCATAGGTTATGTAGTTGATGGTTACTAGTGGTACATTCCCAAATTGGTAATGTGACATACGAAATGCTGTTAAACATATGAGATCAAAGCACACCTTTTGTATAAAGCGTGGCTTTGTGGACGAGACTTCGTCGGACCTCACACCCCGGAAATGGTCAAAACAGGAAGGATGCAACAAGGTTATTAGAGGGTAGCGCCCCTTTAGTGTATGTGATTCCTTCTGGATAGAGGTGGTATCATGGTATGGAGCCCAGATACTTAACCTATGTTGTTGCTGCAAATTTATTACTTTGTGGTTGTTGGAATCGAGGATCCACGGATGAAGGTCGGTTACGACCGGGGGATGGCATATTCGTGTCAGTAGTTACCCAGTTAGGGGTAACCCGGCCTTGTGTTGGCAGAGATCTAACAGTAATGTTAGGTTAGGTTCACAGGTCGTCTTTCCATAGGAGTACTCATGTGGCAATGGGAAGTTCCTTGGCCTGACCATTTGTTGGAAATCCAAAGAAACAATACGATTTTGTACGGTTTTAGTTGTAGAACCTACCATTTACTTATGGCGGTCACCACTGTTTAGAAGGTAGCTATAGTAGGCATAAGTGCGGAATGCCTATGCTGGCTAAGATTTATATTATACTTTCGAAATGTGTAACAACCCGCATATTTGTCGATTTTATATTTAAATATTTTATTTAAATATTTTATCAATACTCGAAATTTAGTCCGAAAAGCTACTTTTTGCATACGGTCAAAATAGGACTCGGGACCACTCCCATTGAGTTTAAAATGCCGTTTGCGACCTTTTTGAGTATAAGCTTCGATATGTTTGGAGAAAGTTGATTTTTGCTACTTTTTCACTTTGGGTTTGGGTTTGGGTTCAGCTCTATGTTTAACTTATACCCAAATCTGAGCCACTCCTCCCCATTCAACCTCACTTTCTCCTCTTTTCAGTTCTAAAGCATCAATGGTGGGAGAGATGGGAAATTAAAACTCCAAAACCCTAGTTTTCTTTTGCAAATCAAACTCTAGCTCCAAACTAGTAGAAGAACCCATTGGTAAGATTCTCTTCTTCTTCTCCAACTCATTTTCTCTTTGATTTCAGAAATTTCCTAAACCTAATTTAGGAAATGTTTCTCTTTTAACTTAGATTGAAGCTTCTTGAGTTGTTATTGAAGAGGAATTGGTATTAGCTTGTTTTGAAAGCTTCTTCTTCATTTGTTGGGTTCAAAGGTGAGATTTTTATCTCACATCTATACTTATATTTATCTTCGATTGTTAGCTATGAATTCCTAACACTTATTCGTGTGCAATTACTTTTGGTTTGGATCGATTTGGTGAATATTCCAATTTTTATTGTTTTGGGTTCAAATCCTTAAAAATCATAGCTTTGATGTTCAAATGTGTTTTTGGTGATGCATCGAGGAGCCAATATGATCGGGTAGCCGTTGGACATAATTCCCTATCGTCCGTGCTCGTTCGGTTGCGAATTGGTGGAGTTGAACATCAATTAAATGGGTTTCAATTTGCAGAACATCAGGGTCGGCCGACCGAACCTCTGCACCGGTCGACCGACCTGCTACTAAGTTGCATAGGCACCTTTCTATCTCTGGTTCGGTCGACTGGCTACAGGGCTCAGCCGACCGACCTACTTCCCGAGAAATTTCTGAAACAAGGTCCGGTCGACCGAGCTCTGTAGCCGGCCGACCGACCTGGTGCAATTTTGCCTATTTCGCCTAGTTGCTTGAATTTCCAACTTTCATCGATTCGTGTTGTTTCCTATTTGTTGTTATCATTTATTATGACTTTGATGACTCCTTTTTAGGGATTTTTGATTATCCATTTCGATGGATTCTTTATCTGTTTCGTTGGATTTTTATTCACGTCTTCGTATGTGAATTTTAGTGATTGATTGTTTCTACAATCTTCTTCGTGGTTTGTCACTTTAAAAATATAAAGGTTTCTATACTAGTAGTAAATATCAAAACTCTTTTTTCAAATGATTTCAACACTATTTTAGTACAAAGCTCGTTTCTCAAACCGTTTTCCAATCTATTAGTATATACAAACCTTTACCTCACTCGAATGAGAAATCTAATTAAACGACTTAGTAAAACGAGTGGTATGAAACGCTTGCGTTTACTTCGTCGGTTAATTCTTGGACTTGTTCGATTGAATCTCTTGCGACAATTTTATAGTGGAGATCTACAATTTGTTCGTAAATATTTAAGTTAAGCAAGTGGTTATGGGACATGAAGCTAAACTCATATATTTACTAGCTTAGTGTACACTTCTCGTTGATCATGACGATCATCTTTGTGATTTAGACTAGCAATGTGCGATGTCTCTTTGTCTGTGAGGGAGACTAAACCCCGTTTTGTGGAGTTTTGACTCAAATTGGTGGGGTAGCAACCCATGGTCTTCGGGCCGTTTGTGGAGCTTCGGCTCAATTTGTGATGGTTAGCAACCATGGAATTAGCGTTCCGTTTGTGATACACGTGTTGGTGAGCTTTATGCTCCCGTTTGTGATAGGCCTTTCCCCCTTTTTTGTGATTTCTGGATTTCTTGAGCTTATTTCTAGAATTTGTGTTTCACCAATTTTCGTGATTTCCATTGATAAGTTTTATCAATATTTGTGCATTGGTGAATTTGTGTGTCATTGACTTTTGTGATTGACATTGATATAATCGTCAATATTTATGGTTTGGTGAACGAAATAAGGAGTATGACATTTCTTTGATTCTTGTGTAGATTTGGTGATATTGATTAATCTCTTGTTGATTTTCAATTACTTATATATATCACAGCTTGGCATGGTGATTGTTATGTGTTTAGTCATATCTCTTATTCTATATCGTTTCATCTGATATTTATAGTTAGACTGATCCGTTTATTATTTTCTTATTAAATAATACTCCGGTCAGACCGAGATGTTGCAGGTGCTTCTGCTTGACTTTACATCCGGGATTATCTCCTTGACTTTTGGTTAACTACTTAGATTAGTAGTTTTTGTTGTATACATTTGAGATATAGACTACATAATGTATACTTATTCTCCTGTGTAGTTCGTGTAACTATTCTTTTATGATATTGTGAATCATTTTACACCACTACTTTGATGTACACTTCCTAGTGTAATATTCATATCTATTTCCGCCTTTGTGATATGAAATGTCTGTGACTGATTTATGTTATGTTTATTTCTATATTTGTTTTCGAAGATATTATAGCCATTGTGTAGTAGCTTTGAGTTTGTGTCGGTAGGTCGGATTTCCCTCTTGATAAAGAAATTCATGTTATACTATCCGACATATCGATGCTCGCGCAAAGCGATTACACGGATGGTCGCTCCTCAACAGCCTTATTCTCCGTGCTAGTTGACAGCATTCACCGTAATGTTCTTGGCTAGCGTGGGTATAGAGGTGGGGCGTCACAGCTTGGTATCGGAGCCAAACTTTGAAACAATATGGAATATTATAACAAGGATCATCGTCCTAAGTCTTTCTTAGGAGTCGTGCTTTAGGATTTAATTCGAGTCTTCGTACCGATTCATCCTATTTTCTTATGATTCATTGTTTTATCTATCAAGATTGCTTGATATTCATTTGGTGAATAACCTTTTTCTTCTTCTTTATTTCTTTCTAAAGGAAGAGAAATGGTTAGACCTGGCCGTCCCAGCGCCGGTCAATCTACTGCTACTCCCCAAGATGGAGTTTTTATGACTACCCAGCAACTTCTTGACCTTGTCACGAATGCTCAAGCAGCTGGTTCTAATCCGGAACCTACTCACCCAAAGTCGGGATCTGCACGCTTGTGCAGCGATTACACTAATTTGGGTGGGAAGCCATTCAAAGGTTCCGAAACTGTTATTGAAGTCCAGGCCTTGTTAAGGACATGCGATCGAATCTTTTCTCGCATGAACCTTATTGATCTTCACCGAGTTCAGGTGGCTTCTAGTATGCTCCAAGAAAGAGCGTTGGACTGGTACGAACTTCTTATTTCTGAGATTAATGAAGTGGATCTCACTTGGGAGAAATTCCGAGAGCGCTTCGAGTTAAAATTCATACCAAAAGCTGAGAAGGTGACTTTGGCTCGACGATTTATAGACCTTGTTCAAGGTGAGTCCTTCGTGACTGATTATGTCGCCTCCTTCGAGTCGCATTCCAAATATGGGGTTGAATACATCAACACCCCATTGAAGAAAAATCAGAGGTTCGTCTATGGCTTAAACAAAAATCTCAAGAAGCCATTACTTCTAAAATTAGAAGTTTCTTTCGACCAACTCATTGATATCGCTCTTCGTCTCGAGGAGGCGGATAGGGATAACGATGTTGAAGTGGTGGGTTCCAAACCAAACTTCAACAACAAGAAAAGGCCAAACAAATTCAAAGGCCCTTATCCCAATAAGAAAGGGAAGCAAGCAACCTCTGTGGCAAAGACTTCTTCCTTTGGTCGTGGGGAATGCTATAATTGTGGTTCGAAGGACCATTACGCGAACAAGTGCCCAAAGTCTCTCTCTTGTCGCTACTGCAAAGGTCCTGATCATGTTATATCTTCATGCCCCAAGCTTCAGGGCAGGAAGGAGGGAAAGTTAAATGTTGCTCAAGCCCCTGGCAACACATCTCGTGGCCAAGGTATTTCTCATTCTATTCTTGATGGTATTATCTTATTTCGTGATCATCCTATTCGAGTTCTTTTTGATACGGGTGCATCCCACTCTTTTATTTCAAAAGAGCTTGTTGATACTTTTTCTTTGGATGTTTTGTGTTTAATGACTTCTTTGAGAATTGCGAATCCGGTTGGTGGATCCGCAACAATCAGTTTATTGTGTAAAGATGTCGAGATTATTTTGTGTGATTTTCCTTTCCTAGCCGATTTGCATGTCATGCGTTATTTAGGCTTTGGAATGATTTTGGGAATGGATTGGCTTAACCGTTATGAAGCTCATATCCTATGTCCTGAGCGGACTATTCATCTTCGACATCCTCAATCTGTTAATCAGGTTTCTGTTATTCTTAAAGATTCGGATTCTGCTTTGGTTGCATCTTTATATTCTTTAAACCCTCGTGATGACGATGATGATGATGAGGGTGATATTATTTCTCTTATTCACGTCGTTCGTGAATTTTCCGACATATTCGAGCCCGTTTTAGGATTACCACCTAAGCGAGCTATTGAGTTCAGAATTAATCCCTTTCCTGGAGCTCAACCTATTACTTGCCCTCCTTATCGTATGTCCAATAAAGAAAATGAGGAGATGCGTAAACAATTATCCGAATTGGAGACGAAGCAATTTATTCGCTCTAGTTCCTCGCCTTGGGGAGCTTCAGCTATTTTTGTGAAGAAATCCGATGGTACACTTAGGCTTTGCGTTGACTACCGCAAGCTTAATGATCTTACTATCAAAAATAAATATCCTTTACCTCGGATTGATGATCTATTCGATCAACTTAGTGGTGCTAGAGTCTTTTCACAATTAGACTTAGCTACTGGATTTCATCAGCTTCGTATTGCAGAGGATAGCATTCCTTTGACATCGTTTCGTACGCGTAATGGATCTTATGAATGGCTTGTTATGCCATTTGGTTTAACGAATGCTCCGGCTTATTTCGTTGACCTTATGAATCGAGTTTTCAAAGATTTTCTCGACCGGTTTGTTCTCATCTTTATTGATGATATTCTTGTGTATTCTAAAACCGAGGAGGAGCATGGAAAACCATCTTCGGATTGTGTTGGAAACTCTTAGATGTAATCAATTAAAGGCAAAGTATTCTAAATGCCACTTTTGGCAATCTCGTGTGAAGTTTCTCGGTCATATTATTTCCGAATCCGGAATTTCCGTGGATCCTTCAAAGACTGAAGCGATTCAAGATTGGAAGAGACCGGAGAGTGTGACGGAGATTCGTAGTTTTCTTGGATTGGTGGGTTATTACCGCCGTTTTATCAAAGACTTTTCTAAGATTGCCATGCCTCTCACTAGTTTAACGAAGAAGGGTGTTAAATACATTTGGTCGGACAAATGTGAAACTTCTTTTCAGAAATTAAAAGAACTCCTTTCTGATGCTCCTATTCTTGTTATTCCCGAGGGGAATCAAGATTTCGTTGTTTATACCGATGCCAGTCGCGTTGGTTTGGGTGCCGTTCTTAAGCAAAAAGAACGTGTTATTGCTTATGCTTCAAGGCAATTAAAGCCTGCCGAGACTAGATATGCCACACATGATTTAGAACTCCCGGCTATTATTTTCGCCCTTCGAATTTGGCGTCATTATCTTTTGGGAGAGAAAATTTTTCTTTATACTGATCATAAGTCCTTGAAGTATTTATTCTCTCAAAAGGAACTTAATTTGCGTCAACAACGTTGGCTCGAGTTCCTTGCTCCTTATGATCTCGATATTCTTTATACCCCTGGTAAGGGTAATCGTGTCGCCGATGCTCTTAGCCGAAAACAACAAGCTGTTGTTTCTATGATGATATCCGAATGGAACGATCTCGAGATTTTATCCACTTGCGAAATTCGAGACCATGTTTCCAATTTATGTTCATCTCTTGTTTTATGTAGCCTTGAGGCTCACCCCTCTCTTTTAGACCGCATTCTTGAAGCTCAAAGTATAGATCTCGACTTGGCTCTTCTTGGCCAAAATATTAAGGATAAAGTTGGTATTGAAGGTTTGAAAGACTTTGATATTGATTCTCGTGACGGCATTCGGAGATTTGGTAGACTTATCGTACCAAATATTGGTGATCTTCGTAAAGATATTTTAGAAGATTCCCATCATTCTAAATTTACCATTCATCCCGGTAGTAGTAAAATGTACGCGGATATGAAGCGACTTTATTATTGGGAGGGAATGAAACTTGACATCGCTAACTTCGTTAAGCGTTGCATGACTTGCCAACTCGTTAAGGCCGAGCATCAAAGGCCCGGTGGGTTATTGCAACCTTTAGAAATTCCAATTTGGAAGTAGGACCAAATTTCCATGGATTTTATAGATGGCCTTCCCTGTTCTCGTTCGGGTCATCATAGCTTATGGGTGATCGTTGATACACTTACTAAATCTTCCCATTTTATTCCCGTTCGGTCTAACCGAACCGTACCTCTTTTGGCAAAACTCTTTATCAAAGAAATTGTTAAATTGCATGGAGTTCCTACTTCTATTGTTAGTGATCATGATCCATTGTTTACTAGTGGATTTTGGAAGAGTCTTCAAAAAGCTTTAGGAACGAAGCTTAATTTTAGCACCGCTTATCATCCCCAGTCCGATGGACAAACCGAGCGTGTGAATCAAACTCTTGAAGATCTTCTTCGTGCATGTTATATTGATTTTGGTGGAAGTTGGGAAGATCATATTTCACTTGTTGAATTTTCCTATAATAATAGCTTCCAATCTAGTATTGGCATGGCACCTTTCGAGGCACTCTATGGAAGGCCATGCCGATCTCCTTCTTGTTGGCTTGAGGCCGGTGAGAAGCTGATTTTAGGTCCAGACTTTATTCGTGATTCCATAGAAAAGATTGAACTTATTCGACATAGGATGAAAGAAGCCCAGAGTAGACAAAAATCCTATGCCGATAACCGGAGAAGGAAGTTAGAATTTTCTATGGAAGATCTTGTGTTCATTCGTGCTTCACCTATGAAGGGTGTTGTACGTTTCAGCCGATCGGGAAAATTGGCGCCTCGATATATTGGGCCATTTCCTATCACTGAACGTATTGGTTCCATGGCTTATCGCCTTGCATTACTGGCTCAATTTTCTGCTATCCATAACGTGTTTCACGTTTCTCAACTTCGGAAATGTCTTCGAGATTCTGATTCTATTTTTGAGCCCGGTGTTGTGGAAGAGATTGAAGTTTCACCCAATTTAACTTATGAGCAGCATCCTATTCGAGTTGTTGCTTCAGAGGTCAAACGACTTCGAAATAAAGATGTTCCGCTTGTTAAGTTCAATGGTCTTCAAATCCTAAGGATTGTTCTTGGGAATCTAGAGAGTTCATCGAGCGAACACATCCGGACTTACTTTCTCGTGCTCTTTGAGGTGAACTTCTTATTTCAAACTTCTTTTGTGTTGAATATGCTTTTATGGTTGTTACTATATATCTTCTTCTTAAATATTGCGAGGACGCAATTTCTTTAAGGAGGGGAGTCTGTAACAACCCGCATATTTGTCGATTTTATACTTAAATATTTTATCAATACTCAGAATTTAGTCCGAAAAGCTACTTTTTGCATACGGTCGAAATAGGACTCGGGACCACTCCCATTGAGTTTAAAATGCCGTTTGCCTTTTTGAGTATAAGCTTCGATATGTTTGGAGAAAGTTGATTTTTGCTACTTTTTCACTTTGGGTTTGGGTTCAGCCCTATGTTTAACTTATACCCAAATCTGAGCCACTCCCCCCCATTCAACCTCACTTTCTCCTCTTTTCAGTTCTAAAGCATCAATGGTGGGAGAGATGGGAAATTAAAAGTCCAAAACCCTAGTTTTCTTTTGCAAATCAAACTCTAGCTCCAAACTAATAGAAGAACCCATTGGTAAGCTTCTCTTCTTCTTCTCCAACTCATTTTCTCTTTGATTTCAGAAATTTTCTTAACCTAATTTAGGAAATGTTTCTCTTTTAACTTAGATTGAAGCTTCTTGAGTTGTTATTGAAGAGGAATTGGTCTTAGCTTGTTTTTAAAGCTTCTTCTTCATTTGTTGGGTTCAAAGGTGAGATTTTTATCTCACATCTATGCTTATATTTATCTTCGATTGTTAGCTATGAATTCCTAACACTTATTCGTGTGTAATTGCTTTTGGTTTGGATTGATTTGGTAAATATTCCAATTTTTAGTGTTTTGGGTTCAAATCCTTAAAAATCATAGCTTTGATGTTCAAATGCCTTTTTGGTGATGCATCGAGGAGCCAATAGGATCGGGTAGCCGTTGGACATAATTCCCTATCGTCTGTGTTCGTTCGGTTGCGAATTGGTGGAGTTGCACATCAATTAATTGGGTTTCAATTTGCAGAACATTAGGGTCGGCCGACCGAACCTCTGGGCCGGTCGACTGACCTGCTACTAAGTTGCATAGGCACCTTTCTGTCTCTGGTTTGGTCGACTGGCTACAGGGCTCAGTAGATCGACCTGCTTCCCGAGAAATTTCTGAAACAAGGTCCGGCCGACCGAGCTCTGTAGCCGGTCGACCGACCTGGTGCAATTTTGCCTATTTTGACTAGTTGCTTGAATTTCCAACTTTCATCGATTCGTGTTGTTTCCTATTTGTTGTTATCATTTATTACGACTTTGATGACTCCTTTTTAGGGATTTTTGAATATCCATTTCGATGGATTCTTTATCGGTTTCGTTGGATTTTTATTCACATCTTCGTATGTGAATTTTAGTGATTGATTGTTTCTACAATCTTCTTCGTGGTTTGTCATTTTAAAAATATAAAGGTTTCTATACTAGTAGTAAATATCAAAACTCCTTCTTCAAATGATTTCAACACTATTTTAGTACAAAGCTCGTTTCTTAAACCGTTTTCCAATCTATTAGTATATACAAACCTTTACCTCACTCGAATGAGAAATCTAATTAAACGACTTAGTAAAACGAGTGGTATGAAACGCTTGCGTTTACTTCTTCGGTTAATTCTTGGACTTGTTCGATTGAATCTCTTGTGACAATTTTATAGTGGAGATCTACAGTTTGTTCGTAAATATTTAAGTTAAGCAAGTGGTTATGGGACATGAAGCTAAACTCATATATTTACTAGCTTAGTGTAATTGACACTTCTCGTTGATCATGACGATCATCTTTGTGATTTAGACTAGCAATGTGCGATGTCTCTTTGTCTGCGAGGGAGACTAAACCCCATTTTGTGGAGTTTTGACTCAAATTGGTGGGGTAGCAACCCATGGTCTTCGGGCCGTTTGTGGAGCTTCGGCTCAATTTGTGATGGTTAGCAACCATGGAATTAGCGTTCCTGTGACAACCCTAGTTAGTCAAGCATGTAGAAAATTTAGGTCATTTGAATTTTATTTTAATAAAAAAATATATGGATACAATTTTCTAAAAAAAAATATACTTGTGTAAAATGAGAATGCATGTAGTGGTGCATGTGCACACTGTTGCAGTGTACAAACTGGAGCAAGTAATTCAGTAAGAATCTTGCAAGCAAAAAATAATAATAATAATAATAATAATATAAATAAATGTATAAATTAGTGCATGACCATTAAGTATGAATGCACCATAGTTGAATGAAATGCATGAACAACCTGAGAAAGATTTTAGCTCTAACTTCCATAGCATAAGTGCAAACACAGTAGCTTGTGTGGGTAGAGAATATATATAAATACATAGGAATACACATGCATGTACCCAGTATTTAGCAGAAACACACACCTAGATGGCCATTCAAATAAACTTATATGCATGAATAACATCCAGAAAAGACAAGGAATGCCTGAGCCAAAGAATTCATGCATATAATGTGTAAAGGAATTTTGCCAAAAAAGGTTAAGACAGGGAAAAGGAAAATGGCAGGGAGAGGGTAAACTGTTGGGTGAGATTAGAAAATAATGATGGAATTTCTGATGAAAATAAATTACCTAACTAACCTTAAAACCCTAACAACTCCACTATATACCACATCATTTCCTACGGGTGCACTTTGGAAGACCAGAAATCAAAATACAGTAAAGGAAATAAGCAACAGATTAAGGAAAATAATGGCAAACCTGAATCAAGACCTGGGAAGAAGAAACATGGTGAGTAAACCCTCACTTGGCAAGGCATTAAGACCTATGAAAGGCAGCCATTAAATCTTTAGTTTATCTTAATTTTTCTGTGATGTTTTATAGGCATTTTAGTTGATAATTTTCTGTTGTTCCTGGATTTTGTGTTTTGCAGTGCCTTGTTGTTATTTAAAATTATGCTTGATTATACATGACAATTTAATGATAGGATGATAATAACTGACTTACTTGTGGAATTTTAAGTTTGAGAAGATGTTTTTGGTTTAAGCATAAATTAGTAAGAAAAGTAGGGTGCAAGGCAGTAAGGGGAAGGGGGTTCTGGCTTATGACTTGCATTTGAAGGGATGATTGAGATACAGTGGAATTTCCACATGCTAAATCTTGATCCATCATTGGGTACCCTCTGGAAATAAGGTTAATAAGAAAATACATTATAATGCATGGGATGACTGCAAGAACCTTATTGCTGGAGAACCCTGGTAACATTCCACTTTGGAAATGCTCTGAGTTATGCTTCAACCAAAAGTATGTATCTGAAGGAAATTGACTTGAAATGACTTTCAAATGTGAGTGATGGTTGAATATACGGGTTACTGAATGTTTGATGGATGTACAAAAACTGCTAGTATGCATTGATTAGGAATACAACAGTGTGGGGCATGACACTACATATGTAATAGGGGGTTATAGGAAAGAATTTAGTAATTAAACTCAGGACATGGGTCACCTCTATCAGGTTGGATATGAGGGAAGTGGGTATGACATGGTGGTTGGCTTGCATCAAGGATGGGGTGTAAGTTTGCACATGGCATGTTTATGCCCAAATAGATTGAAGTGCACTGGAAATCAAACAGTAGTTCCAGGCAGTGTGCACCAGTGCAACTACGAATGTGATACTGGACTCTTAAAAAGTGTTATGAATTTACAAGCAAAGGAGAAGATGCTAGGAGTATGGTGGGTACTGGTATGCAGACCCAGTTTTGATGCTTTAGCTAAATGATAGGAGTTTTGCTTGATCATGGTTGTGAAATGCCTGTGTGATTTGCATGATGGCTGCTATGAATTCTTGAAATAAGAATTTCTGCTAAGAAATTGATCTAAACACATATACATGCATTTAACAATTCATTCACTTCACTATAAGTATACAAAAATGGGTGCATGAGGAAGTGGTTTAACAATTTGAGTAAAACATCTAACTTCTGAAATAAAGGTGATGTGGAACCAATTTCATAAATCTTATGTATTGTCAATTGAATTTACTCATACCAGATTTCAATCTGACCTGTTTGTTGCTTGCATCAAATGGGTGTTTCACTTGCATTGTGGAGCAGACCATGAGATGGTTGCAGGGAAAAAGGATGCTAAATAATAAGATGCAGACATATGATGCTAGAAGAAATTGCAAACTAACTAAGCTAGGATTTTGTAGGAGAATGGCTCTTCTGTTTTATTTTCAGTTGAAAAGTTTTATGTAATGATGTTTAAATTGTGCTAGAAAAACTTGGCTATGATGTAAAGGATGACTGGGAAGAAGTATGTTGTAATGAAAATTATTCCCAGTGAAAGAAAAATATGATGAAGGCCTTTAGCTTTATGTTGGAAACTGTGAGCATACAAAATTCTTAGGAATCAAGTAAGGAATTGGTAGTGGATCTGAAGCATATGTGAACTAGTATACTTATGTATTAGCTTGTTTAGAAAACTAGAACCTGTTCACTTAGTCACTGCAGGTATCATGAGGTAAGGAAAACCATAGGCAGAAAGGAAAGAAAAGTAGGAGATGTAAACTCAGAATTAAAAATGTATTTGATAATTATTTGTATAAGTGAAACATGTAGATTACAACTAATTAATTTCAGAGTATTACCTAAACAAATCAGTCCACTTAAGGACTAAGGGGAAGCAAATTGCAGCTATGCATGATTATGTGCCCGCAGGTGCACAGGAACATGCACAACCCCAGTTTAGTCATTGGGAAAGAACCTTTGGTAAGTTGAAATGCTATGAGTTAGTTTACATATTCCATTTAATACACCAATGATAAACACAAGAAAACAAGTAGGAATTAGTCAAATGAATGGCGCAGAGATTCAAATGGAAGGGATCTTCTTGATTATTTTTGTTGTGAATAAATCAGTTTGATTTTGTCTAAAAATGGGCTGAGTTACTCAAAAAAAAAATATAAATAAAATATACTCTGGTATAAAAACCATGTGAATATTCAAATAGTTTTTACAAAGAAGTATATCAATATTTTTATATTGATTGGAGTGGATCTTGGGAAACAAATAAATAAATAAATAAAACAATAAGAAAATAGTTGGTCAGAAAAGAAGGCAACCCTGAATTAGCCCAAACTAAATTGTCTCATTCAAAAAAAAAAATGACAAGTAGGAAGGGGTTGTCTCAGTTGGTATCGGAGCTATGTTAATAAATACATAGCCAAAATGAATACTTGTTTGAATCTGTATGCCTTGTTTGCATTGTTTGCTGCTTGCTTGAGTTACTTTGCTTGTTATAAATAAATAAGTTCATTGTTAGTTTAAAAAAAAACACAGAAGTAGTAAATAAGAATCAGAACTACCTACATTAGAAATGTTCAATAGAGACCCAGAGGAGTTAGAATCAATCCCCAGGCCACAGGAGAAAGAGAAAATGGTCAATCTTCTAACACTACTGAGCAAGCAACTAGAATGGCTGCTGGTCCCCCAATGATTAACATGCAAGATTTTGTTCAAATACTGAGGGATGGAATGGCACCTAGGGTAGATAATCCATATGAGGAGCTGTCCAAATTGCTTAAAACATATACAAATCTGGGAGGCAGTAGCTTTGATGGCACAGAAAATGCCATAGGTGTCCAGTCATGGTTAAGAACAGTAGAGAGGATCTTTGGAGACATGCAAGTCAATGATCAGAGAAGAAGGCAAATAGCTTCAAGACAGCTGAAAGGCATAGCTTTGGACTGGTGGGAAGTGGTTATTGCAGGCAGGCAAGAACAAGAAATCACATGGAATCAGTTCAAAGAGATGTTAGAAGCCAGATTTGTCCCAGCATCAACAAAAGCTTCATTGCTTGAGGAATTTATCAAGTTGAGACAAGGATCTATGAGTGTTATTGAATACACTCAGAAATTTGAAGGGTTGTCTAAATATGGGGCAGTATTAATTCCAGATGAAACATCAAGGAATGCTAGGTACATTCAAGGGTTGAATGCTGGATTGAGTAGAGCCATGTTGCCATATAAAGATAGAACATTTGACCAAGTTATGGACTTGACACTGTCATTTGAGAAACATGACAATGCCAGAGAAAAGTTCAAGAACTTCAAGAATAACAAGAAAGGAAAGAATAGAGGACATCCATATGAGAGGAAGAAGGGAGAAGCAATGAACAAGGAAGGAAGTAAAGTGGCAAACTCTGACAACAAGAAATCCAAAGTGATCTGTTATAACTATGGAAAGGAAGGACATATTAAAACCAAATGCCAAGCACCCAAGTCAACTGTTCTTAGGTGCTACAACTGTGGAAAAGAGGGGCACATGAAGAAGCAGTGTCCAGAGATGGCAAGGGTGGCTGTACTTGAGGGAAAAGGCAAGGCAAGGGATGCACCAAGCCAAGTGGAAGGTATATTATTTATTAAAGGCATACCAATATCAGTTGTTTTTGACACAGGAGCCACACACTCTTTTATTTCAGATGATATAGTTCAGAAATTAGGGCTAACCTGTATTCTTGTTGATAAGCCACTGCATATTGATAGTCCTTTAGGTAGTTCCTGCATTACCCATATGAAATGCATGCAAGTAGAAATAAGCATGGGTGGTCACACCTTTATCTCAGAATTATATGTGTTGAATTACCCCAAGCTAGGTATCATATTGGGAATGGATTGGTTAAAAAGCTTTTGTGCTATTATTAACTTAGGAAATTCTACTATTTCACTACAACTTCCTGATGGAAAGAGGGTTGTGGTTGTGTATGAAGCAGCCAAGGATAGGGGTATGGGAAAAATATTCAACTTGAACAATGGTGAAGTTGAATTAAGTTTAAATAAGATACCCATAGTTAACCAATACCCTGATGTGTTTGGTGAAGTGAATGGCATCCCTCATAACAGATCAGTAGAATTTCAAATAAGACTTAAACCAGGAACAAGCCCTGTCATCAAGAAACCAAATAGGATGAGTCCTAAAGAACTGAGTGAGTTGAAGAAACAACTGGAGGAATTAGAACAAAAAGGCTTTATTAGGCCTAGCAGTTCAAATTGGGGATCACCAGTAGTGTTTGTTAAGAAGCATGATGGTTCCTTAAGAATGTGCATAGACTATAGGGAACTGAACTCAGTCACTATCAAAAACAAATACCCTCTACCTAGGATTGATGATCTCTTTGATCAACTAAATGGTGCTAAAGTATTTTCTAGGCTTGATTTAGCAACTGGTTTTCACCAAATGAAAGTAGAAGAAGAAAGTATCAAATATACAGCCTTCAACACTAGGTATGGCTTGTATGAATACTTAGTAATGCCATTTGGTTCGGCTAATGCACCATCCTATTTTGTAGATTTGATGCATAGAATTTTCAGAGATTATTTGGATAAATTTGTACTGATTTTCATTGATGATATACTAGTGTATTCCAAGACAGATAATGAACATGAAAAGCATTTGCATATGGTACTGGGTAGGCTAAGGCAACAAAACCTTAAAGCCAAGTTTGCAAAATGTTCTTTTTGGAAGAATGAAATAAAATTTTTGGGCCACATAATTTCTCAAGAAGGAATTTCAGTAGATCCAAGTAAAGTCATGGCAGTGCAAGCATGGAAAAGACCAAGCAATGTCACTGAAATCAGATCATTCATGGGCATGGCTGGATACTACAGGAGATTCATAAAAGATTTTGCTAAAAAGGCAATCCCACTAACCAAGTTAACAAGGAAAGACCAGCCTTTTATGTGGACTGAGAAATGTGAAGAGTCATTCAACCAATTGAAGAAGGCATTGATGGAAGCACCGGTGCTGAAAATCCCAGAGGGCAATGACAATTTAGTGGTATATACTGATGCATGTGGATCAGGTATAGGAGCTGTCCTTATGCAAGATGGTAGAGTAATAACTTATGCATCAAGACAACTGAAACCTAGTGAAACCAAGTATGCAACACATGACTTGGAATTAGCAGCAGTGGTGTATGCACTAAAGCTTTGGAGACACTACCTGTTAGGAGCAAAGTTTGAACTTTATACTGACCACAAGGCTTTAAAGTATTTATTTTCTCAAAAAGATTTAAATATGAGACAACATAGGTGGGTGGAATTCCTTGCTGCCTATGATTTGGACATTATGTACACACCAGGAAAAGCAAACAAAGTGGCAAATGCATCAAGTAGACAACATGCCAAGTTGGCTACACTGATGATAGAGGAGTTTAAAAGGTTGTTAACACTGACAGATGTAGAAATAGAATACATAGGAGAACAAGCAATGGAGGTGGGTAAGGATGTGGAGCACTATGGTAAGCTCAGCCTTATCACAATAAAGTCAGATTTAGTGGAAGAAGTGAACCAGTCACAAGACACTGATGCATTCTTGAGAGAAAAGAAGGAGTTGTTAAAAAATGGTGTAAAGCTTGACAAATTTGAACTGGATGAAAAATGATGTGTAAGATATAAAGGAAGGTTATGTGTACCTAACACAGAAGCACTTAAGAGGAAAATCATGGATGTCCATCACAAATCAAAGTACACCATACATCCAGGTGGCACTAAAATGTATCATGACCTAAAAAGAAGTTATTGGTGGAAAGGAATGAAGAGAAGTGTAGGTGAATATGTGGCAAAATGTATGACTTGTCAACAAGTCAAGGCTGAGTATCAAAGACCCAGTGGACTGCTGCAACCTTTGGAAGTTCCAACATGGAAATGGGAAAGCATATCAATGGATTTCATTGATGGCTTGCCAAGATCAAAGAGAGGAAATAACAGCATTTGGGTGGTGGTGGATAGACTAACCAAATCATCACACTTCATACCAGTAAAGAGTGATAGAAATGCACCAAAACTAGCACAAGTCTTCATGAAAGAGATAGTAAAGTTACATGGGGTTCCTACCACAATTATTAGTGACAGAGATACTATATTTACATCTAAGTTCTGGAGTAGCTTTCAACAGGCAATGGGGGTTGAGTTGTGCTTGAGCACAGCCTACCATCCCCAAACTGATGGTCAAACAGAAGTAGTTAATAAATTCTTAGAGGATCTACTTAGAGCTTGTGTGCTGGATCATGGTGGGAATTGGGAAGACTACCTTCATTTGGCAGAATTTGCCTACAATAACAGCTACCAGAGTAGTATAGGAATGGCCCCCTATGAGGCTCTGTATGGAAGGCCTTGTTTGTCACCTGCTTGCTGGTTAGAGGTGGGTGATAGGGTAATGTTGGGACCAGATCATGTGAAAGAGACAAATGCTAAAGTTACATTGATCAGACAGAGAATGAAGGCAGCACAAGACAGAATGAAATCATATGCAGATAGGAGGAGGAAGCCACTTGAATTTGAGTTAGGAGAATATGTGTACTTAAAGGTTTCACCAATGAGGAAGGTGTTGAGATTTGGCAAGGCAGGGAAGCTAACCCCAAGGTATATAGGACCATATGAGATTATTGCAAGGATAGGAAAGATGGCTTACAAGTTGAAATTGCCAGATGAGATGAGTGGGATACACAATGTATTTCATGTATCACAATTGAGAAAATATGTGCATGATGAAGCTTCAGTAGTTCAGCCACCAAGTAAAGTGGAAGTTAGACCTGACTTGGTGTATGAGAAGAAGCCAGTGGGCATTACAGCTAAGGAAGATAAGAAATTGAGAAACAAAATAATTAAACTGGTAAAGGTGCAGTGGAGTTTGGACCCTAATGACTGCACATGGGAGGTTGAAGACAAGATAAAGGCCCAATACCCTCAATTATTTGCAGCAGATAGTTAAGGCAGAGGTATTTTAATATTTATGCTTGAATTTACTTAGTTGAACATGACATCCAATGTTGTGTGTGCTTGTTTGTTTT
Organism: Allium cepa; assembly: GCA_030765085.1. Taxonomy (NCBI): domain Eukaryota; kingdom Viridiplantae; phylum Streptophyta; class Magnoliopsida; order Asparagales; family Amaryllidaceae; genus Allium; species Allium cepa. The sequence goes on from CM060931.1 coordinate 614,806,085, forward strand.
GGTTGAATTAAGAATGTGTATTTATGTTTGATTTTGACCCTTGATTTACATAGCAAGAAGTGTTAAATTGTGGGACACAATTTCTTAAAGAAGGGGTGTACGTGACAGCCCTAGTTAATCAAGCATGTAGAAAATTTAGGTCATTTGAATTTTATTTTAATAAAAAAATATATGGATACAATTTTCTAAAAAAAATATACTTGTGTAAAAATGAGAATGTATGTAGTGGTGAATGTGCACACTGTTGCAGTGTACAAACTGGAGCAAGTAATTCAGTAAGAATCTTGCAAGCAAAAATAATAATAATAATAATAATATAAATAAATGTATAAATTAGTGCATGACCATTAAGTATGAATGCACCATAGTTGAATGAAATGCATGAACAACCTGAGAAAGATTTTAGCTCTAACTTCCATAGCATAAGTGCAAACACAGTAGCTTGTGTGGGTAGAGAATATATATAAATACATAGGAATACACATGCATGTACCCAGTATTTAGCAGAAACACACACCTAGCTGGCCATTCAAATAAACTTATATGCATGAATAACATCCAGAAAAGACAAGGAATGCCTGAGCCAAAGAATTCATGCATATAATGTGTAAAGGAATTTTGCCAAAAAAGGTTAAGACAGGGAAAAGGAAAATGGCAGGGAGAGGGTAAACTGTTGGGTGAGATTAGAAAATAATGATGGAATTTCTGATGAAAATAAATTACCTAACTAACCTTAAAACCCTAACAACTCCACTATATACCACATCATTTCCTACGGGTGCACATTGGAAGACCAGAAATCAAAATACAGTAAAGGAAGTAAGCAACAGATTAAGGAAAATAATGGCAAACCTGAATCGAGACCTGGGAAGAAGAAACATGGTGAGTAAACCCTCACTTGGCAAGGCATTAAGACCTATGAGAGGCAGCCATTAAATCTTTAGTTTATCTTAATTTTTCTGTGATGTTTTATAGGCATTTTAGTTGACAATTTTCTGTTGTTCCTGGATTTTGTGTTTTGCAGTGCCTTGTTGTTATTTAAAATTATGCTTGATTATACATGACAATTTAATGATAGGATGATAATAACTGACTTACTTGTGGAATTTTAAGTTTGAGAAGATGTTTTTGGTTTAAGCATAAACTAGTAAGAAAAGTAGGGTGCAAGGCAGTAAGGGGAAGGGGGTCCTCTGGCTTATGACTTGCATTTGAAGGGATGATTGAGATACAGTGGAATTTCCACATGCTAAATCTTGATCCATCATTGGGTACCCTCTGGAAATAAGGTTAATAAGAAAATACATTATAATGCATGGGATGACTGCAAGAACCTTATTGCTGGAGAACCCTGGTAGCATTCCACTTTGGAAATGCTCTGAGTTATGCTTCAACCAAAAGTATGTCTCTGAAGGAAATTGACTTGAAATGACTTTCAAATGTGAGCGATGGTTGAATATACGGGTTACTGAATGTTTGATGGATGTATAAAAACTGCTAGTATGCATTGATTAGGAATACAACAGTGTGGGGCATGACACTACATAGGTAATAGGGGGTTATAGGAAAGAATTTAGTTATTAAACTCAGGACATGGGTCACCTCTATCAGGTTGGATATGAGGGAAGTGGGTATGACATGGTGGTTGGCTTGCATCAAGGATGGGGTGTAAGTTTGCACATGACATGTTTATGCCCAAATAGATTGAAGTACACTGGAAATCAAACAGCAGTTCCAGGCAGTGTGCACCAGTGCAACTATGAATGTGATACTGGACTCTTAAAAAGTGTTATGAATTTACAAGCAAAGGAGAAGATGCTAGGAGAATGGTGGGTACTGGTATGCAGACCCAGTTTTGATGCTTTAGCTAAATGATAGGAGTTTTGCTTGATCATGGTTGTGAAATGCCTGTGTGATTTGCATGATGGCTGCTATGAATTCTTGAAATAAGAATTTCTGCTAAGAAATTGATCTAAACACATATACATGCATTTAACAATTCATTCACTTCACTGTAAGGATACAAAAATGGGTGCATGAGGAAGTGGTTTAACAATATGAGTAAAACATCTAACTTCTGAAATAAAGGTGATGTGGAACCAATTTCATAAATCTTATGTATTGTCAATTGAATTTACTCATACCAGATTTCAATCTGACCTGTTTGTTGCTTGCATCAAATGGGTGTTTCACTTGCATTGTGGAGCAGACCATGAGATGGTTGCAGGGAAAAAGGATGCTAAATAATAAGATGCAGACTTATGATGCTAGAAGAAATTGCAAACTAACTAAGCTAGGATTTTGTAGGAGAATGGCTCCTCTGTTTTATTTTCAGTTGAAAAGTTTTATGTAATGATGTTTAAATTGTGCTAGAAAAACTTGGCTATGATGTAAAGGATGATTGGGAAGAAGTATGTTGTAATGAAAATTATTCCCAGTGAAAGAAAAATATGATGAAGGCCTTTAGCTTTATGTTGGAAACTGTGAGCATACCAAATTCTTAGGAATAAAGTAAGGAATTAGTAGTGGATCTGAAGCATATGTGAACTAGTGTACTTATGTATTAGCTTGTTTAGAAAACTAGAACCTGTTCACTTAGTCACTGCATGTATCATGAGGTAAGGAAAAACCATAGGCAGAAAGGAAAGAAAAATAGGAGATGTAAACTCAGAATTAAAAATGTATTTGATAATTATTTGTATAAGTGAAACATGTAGATTACAACTAATTAATTTCAGAGTATTACCTAAACAAATCAGTCCACTTAAGGACTAAGGGGAAGCAAATTGCAGCTATGCATGATTATGTGCCCCTAGGTGCACAGGAACATGCACAACCCCAGTTTAGTCATTGGGAAAGAACCTTTGGTAAGTTGAAATGCTATGAGTTAGTTTACATATTCCATTTAATACACCAATGATAAACACAAGAAAACAAGTAGGAATTAGTCAAATGAATGGCGCAGCGATTCAAATGGAAGGAATCTTCTTGATTGTTTTTGTTGTGAATAACTCAGTTTGATTTTGTCTAAAAATGGGCTGAGTTACTCAAAAAAATAATATAAATAAAATATACTGTGGTATAAAAACCATGTGAATATTCAAATAGTTTTTACAAAGAAGTATATCAATATTTTTATATTGATTGGAGTGGATCTTGGGAAATAAATAAATAAATAAATAAAACAATAAGAAAATAGTTGGTCAGAAAAGAAGGCAACCCTGAATTAGCCAAACTAAATTGTGTCATTCAAAAATAAAAAATATGACAAGTAGGAAGGGGTTGTCTCAGTTCCGTTTGTGATACACGTGTTGGTGAGCTTTATGCTCCCGTTTGTGATAGGCCTTTTCCCCTCTTTTTGTGATTTCTGGATTTCTTGAGATGATTTCTAGAATTTGTGTTTCTCCAATTTTCGTGATTTCCATTGATACGTTTTATCAATATTTGTGCATTGGTGAATTTGTGTGTCATTGACTTTTGTGATTGACATTGATATAATCGTCAATATTTGTGGTTTGGTGAACGAAATAAGGAGTATGACATTTCTTTGATTCTTGTGTAGATTTGGTGATATTGATTAATCTCTTATTGATTTTCAATTACTTATATATATCACAGCTTGGCATGGTGATTATTATGTGTTTAGTCATATCTCTCATTCTATATCGTTTCATCTGATATTTATAGTTAGACTGATCCGTTTATTATTTTCTTATTAAATAATACTCGGGTCAGGCCGAGATGTTGCAGGTGCTTCTGCTTGACTTTACATACGGGATTATCTCCTTGACTTTTGGTTAACTACTTAGATTAGTAGTCTTTGTTGTATACATTTGAAATATAGAATCCATAATGTATACTTATTCTCTTGTTTAGTTCGTGTAACTATTCTTTTGTGATATTGTGAATCTTTTTAGACTACTACTCTGATGTACACTTCCTTGTGTAATATTCATATCTATTTCCGCCTTTGTGATATGAAATGTCTGTGACTGATTTATGTTATGTTTATTTCTATATTTGTTTTCGAAGATATTATAGCCACTGTGTAGTAGCTTTGAGTTTGTGTCGGTAGGTCGGATTTCCCTCTTGATAAAGAAATGCATGTTATACTATCCGACATATCGATGCTCGCGCAAAGCAATTACACGGATGGTCGCTCCTCAACAGCCTTATTCTCCGTGCTAGTTGACAGCATTCACCGTAATGTTCTTGGCTAGCGTGGGTATAGAGGTGGGGCGTCACAAAATGTTTTCTGTACTATGCACTAGTAATCAAATGTTTCTCTTTAATGCGTATCAAGCATCTTTGACTATCATAAGAAGAAATCTCCTCCGATTCTGCGTTTGCATTGTGCGCGTGTGCGGGAGGCCTTATGGTAGTCTCATTTTCCCAAAAGCATTATGAATCTATTTTAAAATATTCATGTTGTTTGTTTTGAAGATAAATAACTGTTTTAAGTTCTCACACCAGTCCCATGACTGACCTGGAGTTTATCGTTTTCTTCCTAAACTCTGGGTGCCCACCAATTTCTACACGGGCAGTCTAGAGTCAGGTTATCAGGTCATTCTGGATTCGGGAGTTGCTATAGAAATTTGGAGGCAAGCTGGATGGCGTAGTATATTACTAATATATGTTGTATTTCTTTTCTGTTATTTGTTGTTGTAAACTCTGATAATGTAATGTAATGTGATGTAATGTAATAACCGATATAGTTCTTTTGTTTAAAGATTATTCATTTATTTATTATGTGTTGTTCCGCTGCGATTGTGAGATTCTGTTGTTGTTTCTGTTGTTTTCTTTTCTTCATTCTTTTTTCTATCTTCCACCTCTTCTTTAACCCTAACAGTACGGTTTTCCGGCCTTCGATTGCTCGGCAGTTGATACAGTGGACGTATTGTGTCGACCATCGTGGACCAAAAATCGCGTTCGTTATAGCTACTCAATAAGACACAATATATAATCAAGTTATTCAGTTGTAGAAGAAAAGATTGAAGTCCTGTTTGATTGTTCAGGTGGAGTATATAAACATGTTCCTCCGGATGAAGTGAGGGTGTTGATAATGAAATTCCTAAGAGGTGCTTAGGTACTAGACGTAGGATGAGGGTATGAACCAGTATAAAATCGACTGTATCTACTATTTTATTTCTGCTGCATTTACATTGTTTACAGCTGTTGGCCATCTTTGATCTTGTGCATAGAAACCAACATAAAGAAGCATATATTTAGCTCAGTGATTCTTCGGTTTATAAAGTCGAGGTTTTTAAAATCTTCTCTCTTTAAGGTACAAATAGAATATGAATGACATTAAATTTTGTTGGGGCATGTAGTTTGAAATGTTGTTGTACCACCGGCTATTGGAAGAAATATTTCTATTCGAAGTAGGCAGGAAATAGCTGCTGGAATATTTTTTTGGTTTTTGAAATTGTTGTTGGTCATAGCAGTTTTGTTGGGACTACTATGAATTACTGGAGCATGGTTTGGGACTAGGCGGCAGGCTTTGACACCTCCGTGATGAGGATATGAATTTTTCGTATCATGTTGAATCGAAGGAGACGACACGAAATGATTATTATTATTTAATCTGACCCTAACTGGGTCTAGGTTCAATTAGCGCCCAAAGCCCGTCTAATAGTTGACCACCTAGTTGTAAACCTAGAGTTTAACGAGTTTTGTCACAACTTGTACTTGGAACGGGACTATAATAGTCGCATTTGAATTCCCCAGTTGACTTCTTTCATTCCTCCTTCCTCAATAAGCCGAGCCCAATCTCCATCCTCCTCCTCTTCTAAGTATCAGCCTCTCCCCTATGTTCCTCCATTAGGCGATGCCGTTTTCCTTAGAACCAGCAACCTCGCCACCCCATCATGCTGTTTTTGCACGTTAGATCTTGCCCTGCCACTGCTCTGGATCTAAACCCTATTTCCTCCCTCAGACTACTTCTTAGCCCAAGGCACCTTTCTGCACTATCGGTTTTTCCTCACACCATAATGGTCTTAACCCATAAGAGGCCACATGGTTGGACCGGAATGAGTAGAAGGTTTCGCCGCTTTTGGGATGGAAGGGCTATTCATCGCTATAAGATTTGGACTGATAATCTGCTTTGAGACCTTTGAGCAGGAATGTTACTCATGATGCATCTGCCTTTTCGATGTCCTGTTGGCGTCGAATCTCGATGAGGGCAACAGTTTGACTCGTTCGAAGGTGAAGGATGTCTTGATTGAGCTGACTAATAATGATCTCGTTGAGATTTTAGAGGCCTCAGCGAAGGTTGTGAACTTGGATGATTTTGAAGTGTCCGTCTCAAAGATTTTGCAGCAGATCTTTTTACATAATGTCGATGTTAGGAAGATGGATAATCCACATCTGACTGCTCATCAAGTTGTGTGCATAATTTGGCACAACGTCATTCCTAAGATGAGAAGTTACGACTAGGTGTATCCCATACCACAGAAGACCACCTATGCTAGTATTGGCAGCATCGCTGTCAGTTGGACCCATACCCTTTTGATCCAATTTGTTGATCAGGGATTGGCACTCCACAGAGTCACTTTCCATATTTTCTCCTATCCACTCTCGTCTTTAGGTAATACGGGTGTACTTTTGTGGAGAGGCAGTTTCGTAGAAGGTTCCTTCTGCCAACATTAGATACTTCCTTAGGAAGATGAAAATTTCGAAGCCGTTAGCAACACCAGCAGCGCCAGTGACACGAGATTGGGTGTAGAACCGCCATGCTACAACCTTTCAAGGGAAGTAGCAGAGCTTCAACCGCGGAACAAGGCATTTCGTAGTCTGCAGGCATTATTTTATGATTGGGTGTTGTTGTCTTTTCCCTTCCAGCATTTGTTCTTTTCTGTGGGTTGTTTGGATTGGAACTGTTAGTTGTCTCTTGTAAAAGGCATGCACGATGTTATGAGTTCCTATTTATTTATTTATTGTGTGATTATTTCTAGACATGCAAATCGCTCTTATATATTAATAGTGAAGAAGTGTATAAATATGGAAATATCATAAAAGACACTTAACTAACAGTAGATGCAATATAAAACTGGAAGTTTAAAATAGTAGGAAAATTTTAGCGAAGGGCATAATAAAGTTGTTTTGGTATCATGGGTCATTGATCATGTTCCTTAAAAAATGAATTTTTTCAAGAATAGATGTGTTGACATTTTTCTTTATGTAAAATGTCAAATTTTATGGGCTAAGATTAGTTGTAGACTTTAGAATTTGGTCTATGCATTTAGCATGTATAATCGACTTTCGACTTTGCTTAATTGTTGCTTGACTTATCAAAATTTTTGAGATAGAAAATATTTTGAAAAGTTTCCCCTTGTCTCAAAAGCTTCTCTTTTGAAAAAATGGTTTGTGTTTTAGTTATTTCTGGCTCTTAAATTATTTTTAGAATTTTTGGTCCAAAAATTTTATTCCAAGGAAAATGTGCGTCTAAATATTTTGGGATTTCATTTTTCAAATGAGGTACAAATTTGAATAGTGAGAAAGATTTTTGTGAAATATTTGATTTTGATGGCCACATGTTAAGCATAGGGAAGGTAAATAAGTTAGAATTTGCAAATTTAGTGGTACATTAGGATCGTTGAAGTGATAAATGCAAACAGTAATAGGGGAAAAGCTGTTAGCCTTAGAATTTCTATTTTCATACCTTGTCGACGACACGCATGAATCCGTTTTTAGAATCAATTCCGTTTTTGTAACGACCCTAGATTTTAATTTAATTTAAATTGATAATTAAATGAATTTTTGAATAAAATTGTAAGATAAATTGATTTAAATGGAAGCGAGTTTCCCCGATTCGACTAGAAAATATATATAGTCATATGGATTTGACAAGTTGTATATATGTGAATATATATATTTAAATTGGATTTGAAATAAAATCTTAAATAAATGGTTTTAAAAATAAATATAGAGATGTATATGTATATACATTAGATATGAATTGTAAATGAATGGTTTAATAATAATTGATAATAATAAGTATTACAATTGATGGTTAATAATAATTTGAATTTATAAATTTAATATAAAACAATAAATATTAAAGTAAAGTAAACAATTTAAGTTAAAATAAAAGAGGAATAAAAATAAGACAATGGAACAAAAGAAATGACAAAACAAAGTTTAAATATAAAGTGATAAAAAAAAAAATAAACTCAAAATATAAGTACAAGTTAATAAACAAATCTTCAAGCCACTAATATCTCCAGCCGAAATCAAATTAGCATAGTCAAAGTAACAAAACAAAGAAATAAAGTATAAGTGTTGAGACTGAGAAGGGAAAATAAGACACAGCAAAATAGGATAAGTATGTAACAATACAAACAAATCATTCAAAAACAAAACAAGGCTAAAGTAAAAACATAGTATGCAAGGCAAAGTAAAATATGGAGGTAGCCTGTAAGTAATTTATGCAAGGATAAGGTAAGATATAAAGTAGATATGAAGGCAAGAAGTCAAGCAAACATTTAATGCTTCCATACCTAGCAACAAATATACTTAACTCAAATAAAATAAATACAGCCGAAAACAAGTTGTAAACAAAACATAAAGGACTTGTGCATTAAATGCTTACACCTTTGGCAGCACAAAATATGGTCTAAAAAGATTATATTAGCCTTCAAAGTCTCTGCTCTCAAGTGTACAAATAATATTCTATACCCAGTAAACTTCTTTTTATATACATTTCAACACATCACAAAATAACTTCATTTCAGTTTTCATTCATTTTAAACTGAGCAAAAGAAAAAAATAAAAGAAAAACATAGGAAAGAAGAGATTCCAGTTTGCAAATATCAAAGCTGTATCAACATGGAAAAGCAAGCTCTGTTTATTTCTAAAACTTATCAAAGTGAGCAAATTCTCAACCTTTAGATCTTTTGATACTGCTGCATGTGATATCTATGTGGTGATGATATATGTGTATGTTTGTCTAGATGTATTCATCTCGAATATAGTTGAATTAGGCTATAGACATGTTTGCATACTGGTATACAAGTATATATGTATACCTCTGTTAAGCATTTGCAGGCTTTAACTTGATTTAGAAATTCAAATCTTTCCCACAATTCTTTAAGATTTGATGTCAGACGATAAATGCTTGAATTTGCAAGATCTAAAAATAAAAGAAAAAAAAAGGAAAAGAAAAGGTTTACTGGGAAAGGTAAAACACAGTAAGATTTAAAAATATGACCAAATTCGATTTGGATAATTTATGGATTCATTTATATAATCGGTTTCGTAATCAAGAATCATGATTTTTAGTATAGTTCTCAAGATTTTTAAGCCTGGGGTGTACGAGAATTTGGGGGTTGAACGCAAAAGGTGTTTGGTCCAAATTCTGGTGATCGATGCGATGGGAATGGTCGGGATTGTTCTTGGAGGAGGAGGAAGACTCAGGCATCACCAGAAAAATGTTGAATGAATTTACTATTCACGGTGGAGACGGCGGCGCAAGGATCAAATTTGTAAACCTAATTTTTTAGGTGGTCGAGCTTTTGATCACCGCGTCTTCCACCGTGCATCGAGCTGCACATCGCCGGTGGAGAGAGAAGCTTGGTGGATGGCGGGGTCGTGACCGGAGGGGCTGGACGTCTGATGGCCGGAGGAGGAATTGTGAATCGATTTCATTGATGCGGTGATGGGTTCGAAGACTCGAGCCATGCTCGATTTTGAATGACGACTTGTTCGAGTTGCTTGTGGATCAGGGTTCGACGTGGAGATCGTTCGCGACTTGCTGGACGTCTCATCGACCATCGGAGTGACGTGGGTGAAGCGTGCATATGCACGCGACATAGTTCGTGCCTGTAAATTCTACAGAGTTGGGGAAGAAGGTTTGGCATCAGGGCAAACTCGAAGGGATTCACGAAAAACTCGAAGCAAATGAAGATATAGGGGAACTCCAAGCTGGACTCGGGAATCGTGAGTGTTTGGCTCGGGTTGTCTTTATTCAGAGTAACCTGTACTCAGTTTAAAAAAAAAATGTTGGTCTTAAAATTGAAATCAAATTAAACTGAGGCTAAAGAAATATTTAAATTCCAGATTTTTGAAGTGAAGAAAGTTTATAAATTTAAATATTTTAAGTAAGTTTAAATATTCTAAATTTAAGGGAATATGATTTAAAATCCCTTCATAAACAAAGAATTGCTTTAATTAAATAATTTAAAGGTTTTTTTAAAGTTATTTTTTATAAAGAGATTTGAAGTTCAACTAGTGTTCGTTTAAACTTGAAATTTAAAATGAAAGTTCAAGGAAAAGTGAAATAGATGTTTTCAAACATATTGAAAGTGGAAATTTAATCAATGATTAAAAAAAAATGAGTTTACTCTAAGTAATAAAGATTAAGGATTAAATTCATTAACCATTAAGATAATTGGAATGATAATTGATAATTTGTATTGATTAGATTAGTAATTATAAGTTTAAATGTATAAATTTAAGTTTAGATAATAGAATAAGTAATTAATATGTAATTAAGAATAATTAATTAAGAATAATTAATTAAGAATGATTTATTAAAGAGTGATTAATTAAGGGTTGATTTATTTATTAATGAATTAATTAATGGAGATTAATTAAAGGATAATTGAATAATTAAAGGTTAATTATTAAATAATTTAAGGTTAATTAATTTAATTAATAAATGATTAAAGGATAATCAATCAAATGATTTGAAATTAATTTATGTTAATTAACTACGATTGATGACTTATCTGATTTAAATTTATCAGACAATTAACTGACCTTGTTTATGAATGTTTGGATTTTACTGAATGTGAATTGTTTGATATCCCTGATATATGATGCTTTGTGATACATCCTATTTTATGTTGTGATCTGTAATTTACTTATCTGTGATATATATATCTGTAATCTGTGAATGAAGATGGGCGTTATAGTTTATATCGCTTATCAACTATATTTCTGTATTCTGATCTGTGATGATTGTATGCTGTTGCACTACTATGTAAAACCCCTAGACCACACTGTTACACACACAAATATGGATTTCACGAGGAAATCAATTAAGTCACAGATTTTGAATGATTTTTAAAAGTTGAATATTTAAATTCAAATGTTTTGGAAATGGATTGGGTTTAAAAGTGAACAGCAATAAAAAAGGGAATTTCAAAGATGGAAATTTATTTTGAATAACTTGATAAAGTTTGAAATTTAAATAATTTGATTTAAATTTAAATTCAAAGTGTGAAACTGAATTCTATAATTTGAAACTAGGGATTAAAGATGTTATACCAGTTATATATGGGTTAAACCATTTTAAAATGTATTAATTTGGGAATATGAATATAAATTAAGAACTTTAACTCGTACAAATATAATTGGATTTTTCTGAAACGAAAACTGTTTGTTACAAATATTAAAAGCTTTCACATGAGAAATGAACGTTCAATTTGTGTTAAAAAGAATTTCAAGTTTGAAAATGAAGAAAATTTCCAAGTTATGTAAACGATTTAAAAGCTATAAGTTGAATCTTGATTTAAAGATTCAACAAGTTAATCGAATTTTGAAAGCTATGAGTTAAATCTTTGATTTAATGAGTTAATCCAATTGGAATGGAAATTGTTTTAAAATCTATGAATTGATCTTTGTGAAATAAATCTTTTTGTAATATAAAGATTTGAAATGGTAATTGGTTTAAACCATTTGAAAAGGAAAGTTTTTGGGTTTTAAGTTGTGACTTAATTGAAATCCCAATATCCATATGTTTTTGAAATACTGCGCTCACTGTTCGGTTTAGCCAGGAGAGTACCTTTGTGTCATATATCCCATTACGAATATGTGATATGTCGTTATGGATAGCATTGAAGACCGGTGGTGAAGACCGGATATTTTCGAAAACGTAAGGACAACTTGTCGAATGTCTTTGCATCGACTGGTCCCCGGTATAGAGACTCCATATGTGATGGGAAGTCCGAACGTGATTAGTGAATATCCGGATTGCAAGGACTTCTTTGGAAGTGCCTTCGGTTTTGTTCGAGCCCGAAACAGACTTGTATGGATAGTATGTCTGACATTACAAATTGAGATATAAAGCCGATTTCTTTCAAATATATTTCTGTTGGTGGCGGTGAATTTATTCTCTTAGCTTAACACCCTTCTCTGAGACGTACGAGCTCAGAGGTTATATAGTTGAAGGTTATCAGCAATATATTCCCAATTTGGTAATGTGACATGCTGAGTGTTGCTGTGAAATGATCATTGTGTTGATCATTTGCGATAAGATCATTTTTTTGATCGTTTATCTTTGCGATCATTTCTATGATCATTTGTTGACCCAAAGCATGGCTTTTGTATAAAGCGTGTTTTTGTGGACGTGACTTCGTCGAGCCTCACACCCCGGAATGGTCAAAACAGGAAAGATGCGGCAAGGTTATGAGGGGTAGCTCCCTATAGGGTGTGTGCATTTCCTTCTGGAAAAGGGTGGTATCATGGTATGGATCCCAGATGCTTACTCATGTTGAAACACTTATTTATTATGGTGTGATGTTGATTAGAGAGCTCTCGGTTAAAGGTCCCAAAGGACCGAGGGATGGCATACTCGTGTCAGTAGTTACCCAGTTAGGGGTAACCCGGCCTTGTGTTGGCAGAGATCCGGTTTGGTTCTCGGGGACGTCCTTCCAGAGGCGTTCTCATGTGGCAATGGGAAGTTCCTTGGCCTGACCATTCGTTGGAAATCCAAAGAAACAATACGATCTTGTACGGTTTTAGTTGTAGAACCTGCTTCCTCAGGAGGTAGCTATAACAGGCATAATATAATGGTACCTATGCTGGCTAAGATTTATATTCTACTTTCGAAATGATTTGTTCTACACTATGCACTAGTAAAAATATCAAATGTTTCTTTTTAATGCGTATCAAGCATCTTTGACTATCATAAGAAGAAATCTCCTCCAAGTCTGCGTTTGCATTGTGTGTGTGGCGGGAGGTCTTATGGTAGTCTCATTTTTTAAAAAGCATTGCGAATTGACTTTGAAAATCTTTTGTTGAATGTTTTTAAAGATAAACTGTTTTTTTGTTGCTCACACCAGTCCCACGACTGATCCGGAGTTTATTGTTTCTTTCCTAAACTCTGGGTGCTCATTATTTTCTACACGAGCAGTCTAGAGTTGGGTTTTTCAGATAGCTAGGTTTAGTAGATTATCTGGAGTTAGTTCAGTCTTTGGACCACACCAGTCTTGCTTAGCTTGGTGCATCGTTATTGGGGGTTCGAGCTATTGCTGGATTGATTCTTGGAGATGGAGTTGCAGTTCTTGGAGTTCTTCCTTGAAGACTATCTTAGAGTTATATTGTTCCGCTGCTAGATGTCATCTATTTTCTATTCCGCTGCTATTTTATTATATCATATCTCTAATGTATATTGATATCTATTGGATCATCTATTGTATCAGATATTGTATCAAATCTGTATATCAATGTATTATTCTTTTATTCCGCTGTGTAATTTACTTAATGTTGTTATAAGCTCCGGCGGGCCGGATTCAACATTTGAATTTGCGGCATTCGAATATAGGTAACGTATTCGGTGCCGATTTTCGAAGGTCAAGTCAGGATCGCTACAGTTTTAGACCTTGAAAATAAGCCTCCTTATGTATTTTGTATGTGTAAAATTAGAAGTAAATCCATAGCAGCGGAGAAAGTTCCACTGTACTGCAGGAATGTGAAATTTATAGAGCAATAAGAATGTTAAATTCTCTAGCTAAGTTCCTTTTTGGAGCATAGGAGTAAAGTTTAGGAAGCATTTTCGATGTGTCAGATTATTGGATGAAAGGAAGTGGATGCAAAATTGGTTGCTTCATACTTCAATTCGTAGGAGTATGTGGGTTTTGGTTGAAAAGATCTTTCAACAAGCTGCGTACATGTAGAGCTGTTAGTATATATAGGTTGCTTGTATCATGTTTCCAAAAATGTTTTCAGAAGAAATGCATTCATATAGGGGGATTCAATTTATAATTATTCTGCATACATATTTTCTATGTGTTAATATAGTAATACACTATGCACTTGTGCATGTTGGCTGCAAAATTGGTTGCACAGTGATAGGTTGTGTAGTTTAGCATAATAAGGAGCCAAAACCATAAATTAGTCATTGGTGAAATTTCAAGAACGAAATTCTATTTAGGACGGAAGAATGTAACACTTTATAATTTGGCGTTAGCTAGTTAATCAATTTAGCTTCGGAAATGAAATTTGTGAAAACTATGGAATTTGACCATAAAACTTGCACTATACCCTTCGTGGCTAAATTCCGAACAACTTTTATATTTGGATTTTTACAATCGGAGTCCAAACAAAGAAGTTACGACAAAAACGAATTTGGAATGGAAATAATTCAAATTGGAAAATTAATGTTTTTATATTAATTGCCCAGGCTGGCTGACCCGTTAATGGGTCGGTCTACCACCAGCGGTCGACTGGTGACCCATAGGCGGTCGTTCGGTGGTGACTTGGCAGCAGCAATAAACCTAGGCCGCAACGACCCCAATTTAATATTTTAAATTGAACGGCTATGGATTATTTTAGCGCTTATAAATTCAGACCTAGCCCTCTCTTCTCTTCTCATATTTTTTCTAAAAGCAGCAGCGAAGCTCTGCCATTTTCTCTCCTCCAATATTTTCTAAATTATAAAATAAAATATTTTATTTGTATACATACAGATTGGAGAAGATAGGAATCAAATAAGAGAACAAGAAGTGCGAATCTACGCTATAATGAGCTAATATATGTGTGTGTGCGTATCTATTTTCTCCTTCAATCCTAAATCTCTTCTCATATCTATAATTCTAATGTATGTATATACTTTTTTATACATATTTCTTGAATTAAAAAGAATTTGGAGATGAATTTAAAGTTCTACTTCAGATCTAGAGATTTGGATCGCTTTTAAAAGGCCAGTGAGAAATTTTATATATGATTTATGATTTTAAATCTATTCTGTTGGCATACGTTTGATTTTTTTGCCTAAATCAATTTTATTTGTGAATTGTAAGCTAAAATTAGTGTAGAAAAATATTGCCTATATATTCTTGTTTTAGATCTAATTTGAAATATGTTTACACCTAGATCTAGAAATCAGTCCCAAAGATTTTAGAATTTGAATGTTGTATATTTTTATTCAAAATCTGTACTTGGGTGTAAAATGTGATTTTTTTTATTATTGCCCAATTTGTGCTATGTTGTAGATTTTCCATTGTTTAATTTGTGGGAAGAACATCCATTTGATTTATATATATATGTTTATGTTTTTCACTTTTCATTCAAAAGGGCAACGTTTGATTTGACAAGGAAACGCACAAACAAAAAGGGAAGAGAAGTGCAAAGTATAGATTTATTCTCTGTAGTTTACACTGTCTATTCCAATAAAAAAGAAATTATACATTCCTTGTAATTTCAAACAGAGTAAACCTTTCCCTTTTGTGTTAAACCAATTAATGGAAATCATAGCGAAAAATCTTCCTAAGAAATTTAATTCTAGTAAATTAAATTTGGAAAGTATATTCTAGTTATATATTTTATGACTAGAGTGTATTTGGTTAAGAATAGGTAGTTTGTACGTATTTACTGCGCTAATAAAGAAGAACAATGTTTATTCATGCATTATTTATGCGTAACATTCATTACTTAATATTATATTTAGAGAAGCGAATAGGTATAATTAGAAAATGCAGTAATTCCTATTAATTGGCAATAAATTAGGAATCGCCAATAATTAATAGGAAATAAAAGGTTGTAATCTCAATTAATGGGCAATTATTGAAAATAATGATAGGATTAGATTAGGGGTTATAATTGGTTAGTATGAAAATTATGTAACTCCAATTAATGGATAATTAATGAAAATGAATTTGTGTGTCACAATTAATAAAGATAAATGGATTGATGAGACTGATAAAAATGGAATATATACAAAAAATTACTAATTTGAAATTAGTAATCATGCATAAATGTCTTAAGAAATGTTTGTTAGGATTTTATGGACAAATTGACATTTATGAACATTAAAGGAGTATTTACGGGTAGATAAGTATTTATGATAAATCTTATTGCCTTAAATGAAAAGGAGAATTAGTGAACTATGTTCAATGTGTAACAACGTAGAAATTCCGAACCTGAAAATTCCAAATAGTTACGAAAAAGAAGAAAGAGATAGAAGAAAAAGAACAGAAAAGAAACACACAATCACACATTCGCAGCGGATAAATATAATAATAAACAATATCAGTTTACCAATGAATATTATATCTGTCGAATTACACTTTAATATAATCAGAGTCACAAATACACAGACATTGAATATACTCAATTATCATGTCACAGATACCCAACAATACTATATTATACAACGGAAATATTCGATACGCTCTTGCCATCCAGCATGCCTCCTGAGCTCCAAATCGTTCTACCTGAAAATCTGTAATACTCGGTCTGACCCGAGCATTACATCAAAGTAACACGCAGGTCAGGCTGGAAACCAGCGTGAGTAAACCCATCTAACATAAATTTCAAAAGCATACAACTTATATATATATATATATATATATATATATATATATATATATAAATATAACCCGGGTAACTTGCATCATTTACAACTTCACAAATTGTTATCGACATCATTTATTTCACTCACCAATTTCTAAGTACCCAACTTAGACTAAATGGTCTAATTCACTTAAATCATTCCATTCCAGCCTATTAGTTTCACCTAGCAATTTATAAAGAATCGAAGTGGTTTCGGGTATTTACTAATACCCGACTCCAGTCTCTTCGAACCCAATGTCATCTTAACTTAAATTATTCAAGTGAAATACAATTCAACTTTAAATACAGGATGTTACGGTAATTCATCATCAAAAGATAACCACATCATCACAGTTTAAATCAAACATATCTTATCACATAACACGAACCACATATTAGAGATAACAGTTAATAAAAAGGCTTCCAATATCATTCTATTAATCCCTTAATTAATTTTCACAAATCAATTTATCCTTAACCAAATACAGTAATTAACCTTTAATTACTTTGTTAATTAAATATTAACCATAAATATTTAATCACCCTTGATTAATAACATCAGAATTTAACCACCCTTAATTTCTTCATTTAATAAATTAATCCTTAATTTATTCTCTAATTAATCCCTTGATTAATTACAAAATAATTAAATCCAAATTACTTCCATTACATCCAGTAATTATCAATTAATTACTTCCTTAAGTAATTACAATCCCATTAATTACATTAAGTATTTATTCAGCAATCATCAAGTGTTTAAATTAATTAAACATAATTAATTAACCTAAACAAATCACATTATCCCAATTAATTTCATCAAGTAATTAATTCATTAATTACTTCTATTAAGTAATTAACCATAAATAATTTCATAACTGATTATCGTAAATTAATTTATTGATCAAATATCTCTTAATTGATCATAATCATTATTTAACTAATCATTGATTAGTTCCCTTAATCAAACAATCCTCAATTAATTACATTAAGTAATTATACTTAACTCAATATCAAATGATTACTTTTAATTAAATACTGAATTAATTAACTAAAATTAACCACATCAACTTAATTATACTGAGTAATAAATTCCTTTAATTACTTCATTAAGTAATTATTCATAATAATTCCTTTATATTAAGTAATAACCTCTTAATTACTTATCACTTAATTTTTTTCTTAATTGATTATCTTTGATTAATCAATCCTTAATTGTCACTTTTAAATACAGTAAGTAATTTGCCTTTAGCTAAATACACTAATTAATTTAACTATCAATCATATTTAATTTCCTAATTAATTCTTTAACTATTTACCTTAAATAGATTCTAAATAAGTAATTAATCCCTAATTACTTAATCAATTTACCCTGAATTATGAATTAATTAATATTTAATTAACTATCTCATAATTAATTAATTAGCTATTCTTAAATCATTAATAAATTAGTTACTTTTTATATTGCTTATCCATTTATTTAATCTATAATTAAATCCTTAATTTATCACAAGATACCCCTTTTAAAACTTTATTACCTCTAAATAAATCTCAAAATCTCTTGTCATTAGCATATGGTACAAAAACGTATTAATTCTTTAATAAACAACTTAATTACATATAAACTTAAGAATCAACTAAATTCATTTTAATAACAAAATTATTTAACTTCTTAATTCAAAAATAAAAACATTGATTCCTCAAGAAGGTAAATTTATTTAAGAATAGTTTTAGACACTGACTCAGTTCTGAGTCAAATCCCATTTCTTCATTGAACCCAGACTAAAATTTAAATCTGATATTATACTTGAGAACTACCGAAGGAACCTTGCAAATAACTCGAGTTGAACCCCGAGCTCAACCCAGAAAACCCCGATCGACAACTCGAGTAAATACTGAAACTTCCCACGTCACTCTCTTCTTCTTCCCCTGTTTTTTTTCCAACGGTTATGCTAATAAACACATGCAAGCTTCCTGATAAAAACCCGAGTACAATCATCTCTTCCCCGATCATAAACTCGAGTAAATTCGCTCAAATCATCAAATCGTGCACGCGACCAAACTGTGCACGTACACCCACCGTCGGCGATACTCCGGCGCCTAAGACGACCCTCAACAAGTCCACAAACGTCCCTAATTCCAATCTCAACAGCCAGCTATTCAAATGATCATGAGATCAAAAATTTACAAAATCAAGCCCTAGGAAAAGAACTCTTCGACCATCGATCGTCTTGTTCAGGTGATGTAGTTCACCAGAGCTTCACATCCTCCGGCCACACCTCGCTGGAACTTCACGCCACCATTCCCCTGAATCCTGTGTAGCTCGATCAACCAGAGATGACCCAGTCATCTTGTTTCCAACCATGGAAAATTAAGGGTATTAAACCCTAGTCCAACCAAAATTGATTGCCACGTCCCTTAGAAAAATACAACCACAATTTTCCATCACTCTACCATGCTTCACCCTCCTTCGAGCCAAAGCTCGCTGCTTCAGTTGACAATATTCGTCGTGGGTGGCCGAAATACCCAAAATTGCTCATCATCAAAGATCACCTCAAATTCCAAACGAAAAATTACCAATTTCATTTTAAAAATCATGATTCATTAACAGGAATCAGATTATATAATTCAATGATGAAGTTATTGATATTGATTTTTTTTTCAAAACTTGATTTTAATGAAACTCCAAAAATTTACAGGCTATTTGCTAAATAAAATACCTTAAATCATTTTTAAAAATGATATCATACTAGCATTCACCTTTTTCTTTCATAATTCAAAGTATAATTTTTATTTGTTTGGGAAGATAGGAAGTATTTGATGATGATGAGTTTTTATCAGTAACAGATCACAAAAAAAAAACATAAAATCCAGAAACAAACAAGCAATATTATACCCATATGCATACATTTATAAAAAAAATTAGATATACTGCATGCAACAGATTTCATTCTTAGATCCATATACTATTTTTAAATAATAATAATAAAAAAATTTACTCACATAATATCCCAGAGCAGAGAACAGAAATGCTTTGATTACTTCAGGTTTTCTTGTTTGATTTTGATTCTGCAGTCCTGAAGTTTTCCTTTGTTGATGATGTTTGCTTTCAGGTTCATTTTATTTTGATTGAATTCCCAAGTTTGAAGATAAAATATAACAGGCTTTGTTTACAGGTTATCTTGCATGAACTTTCTCTGGTTGAATTTTTTTACAGGTTTGATTCCTGGTTCTAGAAGTGGATTGATTTAAGGTTGTTTATGAGGATTTGTTTTTAAATCTTTTCTTTGCTCAGGTTTTGGATTAGGAACTGATCTTGTTGATTTTTTTTCTTCAGATTTTGATTTCCTATATTTTGAAAGTGAAAGAAAATGTTTAAACTAAAAAAAATCATAACCATGTTTTCTCTACTTTTATTAAGTTAAATTCAAAAAGAAAAATTAAGTTTTGCCACTTGTATTCATTATGCTAGCATTAAGCTAACAAATGTCAATATATGTTACCATTAACTTCCACTTGTATTTTACATGTTTTATACAATTACCAATATTAAAGACTTATTTTAAATATTTCTTTTGTTTTATGTGTTTAACTTTCT
The DNA here is from genome assembly GCA_030765085.1 of Allium cepa. Lineage (NCBI taxonomy): Eukaryota > Viridiplantae > Streptophyta > Magnoliopsida > Asparagales > Amaryllidaceae > Allium > Allium cepa. The sequence continues at coordinate 614,826,231 of CM060931.1, forward strand.
CTTTTATTTATATATAACTTTTTAAAGAAAAATGATATCGTTTTCCAATTGCTCACTTATAAATAATTTATATAAATATACTAGTTTTTTAAATAATTTATTCACTACAATATTTATTAAATAAGGCAATAATAACTTATTAGAAAATTAAAAAAATCCCAAATTACATAATTCTATAAATATCTTATATATGAATGGTAACAATCATATTTTATTTTGCTTTGAAATAGAAATTTATATTATCAGGATTTATTTAGATCAATGGTAAAATCAGTAAATTATCCAGTACCATATGGTCAAAAATCCAGGTTATCACATTCCTCCCCCATTTGAATCTTTTCGTCCTTGAAAAGAACGAAACCAGAATTTATAAAATATTTTAAAACCAGTCAAAATATTCTTTGGTTATTTTAAAATACTTAAAAATCTATATATAATTTTCAAAATAATTTTTATAGAAAATATCATTTTATAACTTGATGCTTCAACCAGTCCATCCTTGTTCTCGTAGAAATTCGGTCATATGTTGGTCAGACGTAAGACTGAAAATCTATAAGTACTTGGCAGACCCGTTTTCAACATCCACTGAAAATACTTTGAAAATAATTTTTATTGAAAATATAGAAAACATTTTTTTTAAAAAAAATAGAGGATATATCTTTGGTGAGAATGCTTTGGAAATCATTAACCCCATCCATGGTCACAGTTACATTCCAGGGTTACGTTGCCATCGCAGCAAAAGTCCATGTAACTGCAGGCTCTCCGCGGCCTCTCGATTACGCCATGGAACCCACAACAGATCACAGTTACATTCAGGGTTACGTTGCCGTCGCAGCAAAAGTCCATGTAACTGCAGGCTCTCAGCGGCCTCTGATTTTCGCTGTCGAAATGAAACTTCTCCACTCCTATATCGGTCGCAGTCTACCGATATAAAATCAAACGCAGACTGTTGGCTCTCAGCGGCACACACGACTTTCGCTATGTTACATCATAGGTCGCAGTCTACCGATATAAAATCAAATGCAGACTGTTGGCTCTCAGCAACACACACGACTTTCGCTATGGTATACCCTACTTATAATCCCCAGGAACTAGTTTTGTCCGGACTCCTCACATGATCAACTTTAGAACCCTCCCTTGGGGCTCAAGGCAGCACCACCCGGTGGTACTCCTGAGAAGTACATTTCAAGGAAGCGCCTTTTTCCCCAGAGCCATCATCAAAACATTTTATACTATACATATATAATATCTTTAAATTATACACCTAGTATGATCTCATACAAAGCTCCTTTAAACAAAATTAATTATTCCAAAGCCGATAATTCTTAAACTAGGCTTTCCAAATTCTCATATTGATTTTACACAAAAATCAAAAGTTTTTTCCAAATCCAAAGGTTCCCAAAACTTTTTTTTTTCCAAAATCCTCATATGATCCTTTATATATATATATATATGTATATATGTATATATATATGTGTATATATATATATAATCCTTGATAAAAATCTTTGGATCATTTTAAACTTGTATAAAATCCTTTTATACTTCAAACATTTCCAAAATCCTTTCCTTCTGGCAATAGATTCATCAAGGGGAGTTTTATCTTATATAACCAAGATATACAGCTTTATTTATCCAAAATCAAATATTCGAATTTGATTACTCTTTTCAATATCAACTTCATTCAAATCCATACGATGTACACATATCATTGTACGCCATACAATCTGGTCGCTCGCTCGATCACACAATTCCACTTCCGAACTAGTATCGTCCACCCGACTTCCTAGTGTGGACACAAATCTGGTTTCTTGATCAGAAACCGTCATTCTCCTCGCATAGTCATAACTATGATAGAGAATATCCAGAACCAATCAACAATCCATATCCAGGTTCACCGTCGAAAATCGAGGAAAAATCTCAACTCGGATCGACATACTATTTCAAAATTCTGTGTTCGAATCTCGATCAAATCACTATGCGAATAGAATAACATACGAACGCCCTACGTATTTATCTTTATTGATTATTAGCCAAATCAATTCCATTTCTATTCACATCCACATTGATTTTCATTCACTTACTCACATTTGCTTCAATCCATTTGGATTATCACCTCTATTCTTATCTCGATTGGGTATTTAACCATTAACAGTTTGAACTCCGACCAATTTATTTAGAAAATAGCTTGAAATTTTTTTAAATAGATAAGTAGTTGGAAAATAATTACTAGTTTGTAAAATAGGTGTAAAATAGTTAGAAAATAGTTAAAATAATTATAGAAATTTAAATAATTGCAAAATAATAGTAAGATAGTAATTAGTTTTGTAAAATAGTTGAAATATATTAATTAGTTTATAAAACAGTTGGAAAATTGTTAAAAAGTTTCAAAAATAATTGTAAAACAAGTATAAGATAATTTGGCTTTTAAAAGAAAGGTTGTATATACAATGAATATCTTGGAAAAATAGGTTTATATTAAAACAATTTATATTAAAAATAGTTCAGAGTCAAAACTGCTCACTTTCCAATCTCCATTCTCATCAATTCAATTTAAATTTCCTCTACCACTTAAATTGACCCAATTTCAAACTCCATTTCCAAATCAAGTTGAATTATTCTTGATTTCCTTCCAAATTCAAATTCCATTTGAATTTAAAACTATTCAACTTTAATTACAATTCCAAATTATTTGAATCAAATTTCAATTCAAATTTTCCATTTGAATCTTATACTCATACATCTTCAATCACAATTTCAATTAGTTCAAATCAAATTCAATTTGAACTAATTCAAATTCCAAATTTAAACCATCTCGAATTATATAAATTCGAGTTAAATTCACTAAGATTGGTTTAACCCTTTAAACCAAGTTAACCTTTATTAAAAGCTTTTAAACAATTTAATTTCAAATTAAAGTTAGATTTTCTTTTATCTCAATAATGGATATATCACCACACTTCATTTCTTATTCATTTGAACAAGTCCAATTTCACAATTTAAATATTTCCAATAACAATGGAATGGCATTATTCAAATTATTTTATAACATCCATCCATTTCCAATTTTCGAATTTCAAACCCATTTTAAGATCACTCAAACCTCCTAATTCAAATCAACCATTTAACTCTCCAAGTTAAATTCCAATTTCATCTTGAAATTTCCGAATCAGATTGACCATTCCAACTTATTTAACCTTTCCCAAGTTAAACTCAATTCACTTAATCCAGTCAACTTTACCCAGTTTGAACTTTTCATACATAACCTTCCCACTTATTAAGTTCAAAACTTTCACTTTGGGTATCATATCTCATTCCAAAAACTCAATTTTTAGAGTTTATTTCAAATTATCCTTGATATCATGTATATCCATACATATATATATTTATTTCTTTTACATACCAAGTTATACTTTAAAATTTTAAACCACCTTTGGTTTTTAATTCAAAATAAATTTCTTTTAAATTTTCAAACAACTCTTGCTTGAAATAGGACCATTTCATTCAATTGCGTCAAATAATATTATTAATTGTTTCTTTAAATTAATTACGTCATTAATTAATTCCAATTAATCATATTCGGTAATTAACTTATTTCTTAATTACCTTCATTAAATAGCTGTCCTTTAAATTACTTACCTCTAGTTACTTCATTAAGTAACTTCCTCTTAATTTATCATTTCCAATTATTATCCATTAATTAATCTCATTAAATAAAGTTTAATTAATTACATAAATTAACTGATTATCCTTATCCTGAAACCTTTCCCAAATTCAAGATTTATTTTCAGTTTGGCTGTATTTCTATTACTTCTTAATTTAACTTAATAATTTAACAACCAATTCCTTTACTATTTGTTAGAAAGATATATTGCTTTATATATCAAAATATATTCTTTTATAAAATCATTTAAAATCTTTATATAAGAAAATAACAAGTACGCTCTCATACACACACACACACACACTCAACTCATTCTAGGGTACTATTGACCCTATCCTTAATGAGTAATCCCACCAGAGCCAAGGTTCTCGCTTAACCTTCAAATCTAATACCAAATGTAACAACCCGGAAATTCCAGATAGTTATGAAAAAGAAGAAAGAGATAGAAGAAAAAGAATAGAAAAGAAACACACAATCTCACATTCGTAGCGGATAAAATATAATAATAAATAATATCAGTTTACAAATGAATATTATATTTGTTGAATTACACTTTAATACAATCAGAGTCACAAATACACAGACATTGAATATACTCAATTATCATGTCATAGATACCCAACAATACTATACTATACAGCGGAAATATTCGATACGCTCTTGCCATCCAGCACGCCTCCTGAGCTCCAGATCATTCTACCTGAAAATCTGTAATACTCGGTCTGACCCGAGCATTACATCAAAGTAACACCCGGGTCAGGCTGGAAACCAGTGTGAGTAAACCCATCTAACATAAATTTCAAAAGCATACAACTTATACATACATACAAACATACATACATACATATATATACATACATACATATACATACATACATACATATATATATATATATATAACCCGGGTAACTTACATCAATTACAACTTCACAAATTGTTATTGACATCATTTATTTCACTCACCAATTTCTACGTACCCAACTTAGATTAAACGGTCTAATTCACTTAAATCATTCCATTCCAGCTTATTAATTTCACCCAGCAATTTATAAAGAATCGAAGTGGTTTCGGGTATTTACTAAAATCTGACTCCAGTCTCTTCAAACCCAATGTCATCTTAACTTAAATTATTCAAGTGAAATACAATTCAACTTTAAATACAGGATGTCACGATAATTCATCATCAAAAGATAACCGCATCATCACAGTTTAAATCAAACATATCTTATCACATATCACGTACCACATATTAGAGATAACAATTAATCAAAGGCTTCCAATATCATTCTATTAATCCCTTAACTAATTTTCACAAATCAATTTATCCTTAACTAAATACAATAATTAACCTTTAATTACTTCGTTAATTAAATATTAACCATAAATATTTAATTACCCTTGATTAATAACATTAGAAGTTAACTACCCTTAATTTCTTTGTTTAATAAATTAATCCTTAACTTTTTCTGTAATTAGTCCCTTGATTAATTACAATGTAATTAAATCCAAATTACTTCCATTACATCCAGTAATTATCAATTAGATACTTCCTTAAGTAATTACAATCCCATTAATTACATTAAGTATTAATTCATCAATCATCAAGTGTTTAAACTAACTAAACTTAATTAATTAACCTAAACAAATCACATTATCCCAATTAATTTCATCAAGTAATTAATTCATTAATTACTTCTATTAAGTAATTAACCACAAACAATTTCACAACTGATTATCATAAATTAATTTATTGATCAATTATCTCTTAATTGATCATAATCATTATTTAACTAATCATTGATTAGTTCCCTTAATCAAACAGTCCTCAATTATTTACATTAAGTAATTATACTTAACTTAATATCAAATAATTACTTTTAATTAAATACTAAATTAATTAACTAAAATTAACCACATCAACTTAATTATACTGAGTAATAAATTCCTTTAATTACTTCATTAAGTAATTATTCATAATAATTCCTTTATATTAAGTAATAACCTCTTAATTACTTATCAATTAATTTTTTCTTAATTGATTATCCTTGATTAATCAATCCTTAATTGTCACTTTTAAATACAGTAAGTAATTAGCCTTTAGTTAATTACACAAATTAATTTAAGTATCACCCATATTTAATTTCCTAATTAATTCTTTAATTATCTACCTTAAATAGTTTCTAAATAAGTAATTAATCCCTAATTACTTGATCAATTTATCCTGAATTATGAATTAATTAATCTCTAATTAATTATCTCACAATTAATTAATTAATTAGTTATTATTAAATCATTAGTAAATTAGTTACTTTTTTATATTGCTTATCCATTTATTTAATCTATAATTAAATCCTTAATTTATCACAAGATACCCCTTTTAAAACTTTATTACCTCTAAATAAATCTCAAAATCTCTTGTCATTAGCATATGGTACAAAAACGTATTAATTCTTTAATAAAAAACTTAATTACATATAAACTTAAGAATCAACTAAATTAATTTTAATAACAAAATTGTTTAACTTCTTAATTCAAAAATAAAAACATTGATTCCTCAAGAAAGTAAATTTATTTAAGAATAGTTTTAGACACTGACTCGGTTCTGAGTTAAATCCCATTTCTTCATTGAACCCAGACTAAAATTTAAATCTGATATTATACTTGAGAACTACTGAAGGAACCTTGCAAATAACTCGAGTTGAACCCCGAGCTCAACCCAGAAAACCCCGATCGACAACTCGAGTAAATACTGAAACTTCCCACGTCACTCTTCTTCTTCTTCCCCTGTTTTTTTTCAACAGTTATGCTAATAAACACATGCAAGCTTCCTGATAAAAACCCGAGTACAACCATCTCTTCCCCGATCATAAACTCGAGTAACTTCGCTCAAATCATCAAATCGTGCATGCGACCAAACTGTGCACGTGCACCCACCGCCGGCGATACTCCGGCGCCTGAGACGTCCCTCAATAAGTCCACAAACGTTCCTAATTCCGATCTCAACAGCCAGCTATTCAAACGATCACGAGATCAAAAATTTACAAAATCAAGCCCTAGGAAAAGAACTCTTCGACATCGATCGTCTCGTTCAGGTGATGTAGTTCACCAGAGCTTCATATCCTCCGGCCACACCTTGCTGGAACTTCACGCCACCATTCCCCTGAATCCTGTGTAGCTCGATCAACCAGAGATGACCCAGTCATCTTGTTTCCAACCATGGCAAATTAAGGGTATTAAACCCTAGTCCAACCAAAATTGATTGCCACGTCCCTTAGAAAAATACAACCACAATTGTCCATCACTCTACCATGCTTCACTCTCCTTCGAGCCAAAGCTCGCTGCTTCAGTCGACACCATTCGCCATGGGTGGCCGAAATACCCAAAATTGCTCATCATCAAAGATCACCTCAAATTCCAAACGAAAAATTACCAATTTCATTTTAAAAATCATGATTCATTAACAGGAATCAGATTATATAATTCAATGATGAAGTTATTGATATTGATTTTTTTTTCAAAACTTGATTTTAATGAAACTCCAAAAATTTACAGGCTATTTACTAAATAAAATACCTTAAATCATTTTTAAAAATGAGATCATACTAGCATTCACCTTTTCCTTTCAGAATTCAAAGTATAATTTTTATTTGTTTGGGAAGATAGGAAGTATTTGATGATGATGAGTTTTTATCAGTAACAGATCACAAAAAAAACATAAAATCCAGAAACAAACAAGCAATATTATACCCATATGCATACATTTATAAAAAAAATTAGATATACTGCATGCAACAGATTTCATTCTTAGATCCATATACTATTTTTAAAAAATAATAATAAAAAAATTTACTCACTTAATATCCCAAAGCAGAGGACAGAAATGCTTTGATTACTTCAGGTTTTCTTGTTTGATTTTGATTCTGCAGTCCTGAAGTTTTCCTTTGTTGATGATGTTTGCTTTCAGGTTCGTTTTATTTTGATTGAATTCCCAAGTTTGAAGAAAATATAACAGGCTTTGTTTACAGGTTATCTTGCATGAACTTTCTCTGGTTGAAATTTTTTACAGGTTTGATTCCTGGTTCTAGAAGTGGATTGATTTAAGGCTGTTTATGAGGATTTGTTTTTAAATCTTTGCTTTGCTTAGGTTTTGGATTAGGAAGTGATCTTGTTTGATTTTTTTTCTTCAGATTTTGATTTCCTATATTTTGAAAGTGAAAGAAAATGTTTAAACTAAAAAAATCATAACCGTGTTTTCTCTACTTTTATTAAGTTAAATTCAAAAAGAAAAATTAAGTTTTTCCACTTGTATTCATTATGCTAGCATTAAGCTAACAAATGTCAATATATGTTACCATTAACTTCCACTTGTATTTTACATGTTTTATACATTTACAAATATTAAAGACTTATTTTAAAATTTCTTGTGTTTTATGTGTTTAACTTTCTCTTTTATTTATATATAACTTTTTAAAGAAAAATGATATTGTTTTCCAATTGCTCACTTATAAATAATTTATATAAATATACTAGTTTTTAAAATAATTTATTCACTACAATATATATTAAATAAGGCAACAATAACTTATTAGAAAATTAAAAAAAAATCCCAAATTACATAATTCTATAAATATCTTATATATGAATGGTAACATTCATATTTTATTTTGCTTTGAAATAGAAATTTATATTATCAGGATTTATTTAGATCAATGGTAAAATCAGTAAATTATCCAATACCATATGTTCAAAAATTCGGGTTACCACACAATGTCTACCTAAGATAATACAAGTAAAGACGTAGGATGGTTAATTTGATTTAGTAGGTTAGTAATGCGAGGTCGGTAGAGTCATTCGATGGAAGACTGCCATTTACTTCGTGGCTATCAGTAGTGAGGTTGACTTACTACTGATGTAAGATATCACTAATTCTAGGATCTATGACCTGTGAGAGATTGGACCTGCTTTCTTAATTTAAAAGTATTAAATGGTCCAAATTGGGAAATAGGAGCGGTAAGGGATATCTCCAAAGGGGATCGCTTCTGGTTTGAGGTATTAAGTGGCTGTAGGGTCCGCCTCTCTGCTAAAAGAAAGTATCAAGTAACCTAGCAAGATTCCAAATAAATAAGGACGCCTCTAAAAAGGTTTACTTCAGTGTTGAGGTACTAAATGGCTATTGCGGCGCCCGCCTCCCTATCGAAAGAAGTAATCTAATGAGATTTCGTATTTATAATCAAGAGTGATGATGGATATCTCGGGAAGCATTCACTTTTGGTTTGAGGTACTAAGTGACTGGTCTACGGCTCGCGTCTCTTCTATAATAGAAGTATTAAGTAGCCCAATGAGATTTCAAAGCAATGTCAAGTAGATAGTACCATTGAGGAGTCCACCTTAGGGTTAGGTATTAAATGGAAAATGCCTACCTATAAATAGGTGTTAAATGTTTGGAGGCCTGCCTAGTCCTGATCAATGAGGTATTAAGTGGCTTGGGTACAGTCTCTCACATTGTTAAGACTTTAGTAACGATAGATGCACTAGAAGTATGGAATTATAAATTGTAAGGCCATAGATAGTGGTCAAAGTTCTTTGTAATTTGGACCAATAAAGACGACGTTAGAAGTCCACCTCAGGAATATGTCTAAAATGATGGTGTCTACCTCGATTTATGTCTTAAATGTTAGAGTCTACCTATTTTTATTTTAATAGTGTTATGTGGTGATAGTAGAAGCCTGCTTCATATTTAGATGTATTAAGCAGCAAATGGGTATGGAAGTATTTGATGGCTGATAAGGCTTCGTCGGTATTTTGTACCTTGGGAAATCATGTGTGCAATGCAAGGTTAGATTAGAATCGCTAACTTTAATAGGCATAAAATTAAACTTAAACCAATCGGTATAAATTTATGTCATGGACAGTTTATAAATTTTTCAGTCACCAGAACGTTGTTCTGACTTACTCCTCATTACAACCCATATGATATATTTAGAGGAACATGTCATTGGAGCTGATGTGTTTAGTTGTGGAGAAGCCTCCTTTTCTCTCATGCTTGATGCTAATGTGACAATATGCTATCCGAGGAATGCCATTAATTCCAAGGTAGGAGTCATAATTGTTTTCGCTGTGAGTTTAGGTTTCTATCATTCTCTGATATTACTCATGCTTATATGCAGATACCAAATATAACGATCTGTGCTTTGATGGACTTGGGTTTCGATTTTTATCGAAATTTAGGCCCATTAAGGTACGAGTTGTGACAACTATTTAGATGAAATAATAGTAACCTTATGTACTAATCTTAAGTACATGACCTTTTTACTTTGTCCAACATCACAATTAATCATACTTTGTCCAACGGAGCTTGATTACTCCTTGTCGATATATCATTATGTACAACAAAGATGAGTGACTTTTGAGATTGAATTTTTATTCATACTAGTTACATATGGATCTCCTTCCAATATACTTATATATTCAATCAAATCGAACCATTTCTATTGCATGTTATATTATTTGCTTTCGTTTTATGATCTATCATTCTATCTTAACCATACTACAAATGTATCAAATGCACATGTCCATGTCAGTGATAACTCATTGGTAAATATGATGAAGTATGTGGAACCGTTTTGGTTTTAATAGACTTACGGTTGCATACATCCATTTATCTATCCAAATGGTTCATCAACTCTTATGATGCTCCCGCTAAATGGCTGCATAACCCTTAATTGTTTGTGATATAATTAACCAATGTCATCTGACTCATAATCATATAATAAAATTATTTTTCAAAACTACGGCTTAGTCTATAGTACCAAAATAATTATAAATGGTTTTTGATACTTCTGTATTTTCTAATGCATCACTTTTACTATAGAAACAAATACCATGTTATGGTTGTGTGTCATTATGAATATTCATAATATTCATATTGAGATATAACTATGTCTAATTTTTAGTCGATACCGAAATTTAGTCATTATTTCATAAATAATGATCAGTATGTTTTATCAAAATATTTTTCGTAACTTGATGCAATCGATAAGTGATACGTGACATGCTCCCACTATTTCTACTATTACTATAATAGCGTACGAAATTCGGAGGTCCATCGTTCACTTAATATAGATTATTTGTTTCATATAATGCAACTAGTTTAAAACACAGAGTTCTTTGATCAAAAATCTTGAATTCAGAGAAATAAATCTCATAGAAACAGTTTTTTATACAAAAGTATATCTTGGAATAGGATTCATATTTCTTATTCCATTGTTAAGTTCCAATTATTAATATTTCAATTCTTGTTTTCGATGTTTCTTTCTGAAGCAAAAGTGACTATTCACTCTCTTCATCCTAATAGTACCTTAAATTACATCTACTCTTGTACATTCATTTTTCTTTCAAATGGCCAAGTCTTTCAAAAGAGTTATCTAACTACAACATCATTACAAACTCTAACAAAGGCACACTCGATCATCCTTAATATATAAGGATATCGAATATGTTGCACTTTGCGTAAACCGATCAAACTAAAATTTGATGGATTGAGTTCATAGAACTATTTTGTAGTTTTGGTCTAGTGTTACATTTAACACTGGTCTTTATTGTAATCAATCAAATTGAATACGCAATCTCAGAGTGCTATTTATTGGCTTACTTCAAATGAACTAACTTCATCGAAGTATCATACATTATGAATAATGACTGTTCCCCATATAACACTTATATGCGATAGTATATGGATCAAATAACCATAGTCTTGTATTGCTTTGTAATGGCCCACCTTTTTGATCCTAATACATCCACGGTATTCTTGTGTCGAACACCTAAGTGTGGAAAAGATAGAAAGTTAGGGTAAATAAAAGAAATAGAATATAACAAGAAAGGAAGAACACAATCTTTGAATCTCATAATGCAACGGTAATATATAATATCAGAGGAACATAACAAAAGGTTACTCCGAATATAAATATATCAAAATTACTAAACCTAAGTACTTTCATCATCTTGGACATATATAACAACTTGTCTTCACATATGCTAATGTATTCAATAATGAAATATAGCAGAAATAACACTACGAAAAGTAATCATCCAAACTCCAAAGCATCTATAGCTAAATCTAGAAGCATACAAGGGGCTGACTTGAGCATTATAAGAAAATAACACTGGATCAGTCTAGCAAACTAGCATGAGAAACTCAAGAATTATGAGACAAGCAACAGTAACCATTGAGATCGTATAGGTTACCATAATTAATTTCCCCTCAAATGAAACCAACCATTCATTAAGTTTTATACAGTGATGTGATAGATAGTATCTAGAGTAAAACATAAATCATATCAATTAGTTGCCATACGAACACCAGAATAGTAATAGGTATACAGTCAGTACCGCTAAGGCACGTTCGCATAATGGATCTTCCATGGAGATCTCTTCGGACCAAACAGAATCCAAACTCCATGGAAAGGATCAAAAACTACCTTCCGAGTAACGTATGCCTAACAATCCTAGTATTACTGGAATTCCACAAAGTTGCAGACCAGGCATCCGTCATGCCACCAAAAAAAAATCAGGAGTGTCATACTTAACGGTTTATGGAAAGGCATTTGATTAAGTACATTTCTATGTATTGCATAATATGAAGGATGCAAGGCCCTACTTTGTGTAAGTTTTATGTTACTTAACTATATACCTTTTTTTGAATATGTGGATTATATTATAATTGTTTTTTATATGGCTAACTTGTTTGAATTTATGTTAATCCAGTGAACACTTGGAGATACCGAAGTTGGAAAATGCTAGCAGATGCCCCAAAATAGGGAAATGTCTGAAGGATAGACAGAACAAGACATTTGCAACATCGTTAAAGGAAAGGGTAAGTCGTCGATTTATTAATGACTTAATGAAGTGCTTCCAGCTTGTAATTTTTTTTGAAGTGAAAGATAATGTGCAACGTGTATATCGTTCTTGTAGATATCAGATGAACTGGACATTCCCGTAAACAAAGTTTTAGAAGAATTGAAGTGGATTTTAAGAGGTCAAAACCATCAAGTGCCTATCTTTGGTGCATACATGATTGATGCAGTTCATTTTACTGCCAAGGAGCATGATGACATTCGATCAGTTCAGAACAGTGGAGTATTTCTACAAGCAGATGTAATGCTAGTATTTAGTGCTAAGGATAAAAACCCCACAACAAAGGATATGGAATTTTACGGTGTGATTACACAGATTTGGGAGATAGGACTACTACAACTTTAGTGTACTTATATTCAAATGTGATTGGGTTGAGAATGTTAGGGGCATTAAAGTAGATTAACTTGGGTTTACTTTGGTCAATCTAAATAGGAATGGGCATTTAAATGATTCTTTTGTCTTAGGTGCACATGTGCAGTAATTTTTTTTATATATAGGACTTCCTGGATCCTCTATGGTCAGTGGTTGCACGATGCCCTGACAGAAACTACCAAAGGGATGATGAAGATGAGGAACTAGAAGATACTGAAATGGAGCAGCGACCATTTAATGCCACAATGCCATCGGTGGTGACACTATTAGTGGTGAACATAACAATTATAAGCGACCTGAAGATGAGGAAATATATGTTTTGAGGATGAACCTCAAAAATAGACCAGGGTTGATTATTTTGTCAAATTGCTTTGATTTTCTATTATTCGGTATGCTTGAAAATATACGAAGACTTCTCTGGATTATTTTGAGTTTGTGTTCTTTGTTGCTTTAAAATATGTGCTTATGTTCTTTAATATGTTTGAGTTTATCAAATTGATTTGAGCTTTCACATACTTGTGTAGATTACTTCTATTTATTAATTGTTTCCATGTTTATTTCACTTATTGTGCTTTTGTAGCTTCTTTATTTCATGTAATGACTTTGAAAAAATGTTTGCAAGTTCAAACAAGTGAAGGCTCACCTTCATGCTCATCTTCACATCGTAAAGTTCAAACAAGTGAAGCTTCACCTTCACGCCGTAAAGTTTCAAACCCATAAAAAACCCTATAAAGACAATAAAGAAGAAGGTTGTTAGTTCTACATCCAAGAACGCTGTGGCAACATCCAAGAATGCTGCGGCGACATCCAAGAATGCTGTGGAAACAATATCCAAGTCAGTTTCAAGTGGTAATCATGGAAAGTGGAAATTGCCCGATGATGAAGCTGAGAATGTAATTAGCGGATTGCAATTGCTGAAGCTAGGAATGGTGATGATGAACTGCATTAACAAGCAAGTTACTAGGAGAAAGAGATGGAAGTTTGACTTTAGTGGACAAGGGGAACCAAGTGGAAAGGCTGCGACGTGGATGCAATCCTACATTGGCGTGCAAGCACGAGCAACGATCTCAATAGCTTTTTCCGATTGGAAACTTGTTCCTCCACACTAGAAGGACAATATTTTCACTTATGTAGAGGTAAATGAACTATCCACTGATCACTCGTATAATATTAGCAAAGAGTTAAAAATATTATTATGTTAATTTGTTCATATACATGTAGAAAGCATCTGTGGAGCCTAAAGAATGCAAGAAATTGATTATAACATCAACGGGGAATAAATGGAGAGAGTTCAAGAGTAGACTAGTCACTAGGTATGTGATGGCCTATATGGACTCCCCTGAGATGTTTGGAGTTCCCGCCAGATGATCATCGGTTCATTCAGGAGGGCGACTGGGATATTTTTGTTGCTAAATGGATTACACAAGGATTTATTATACACCTTCGAATTAGTTATGTTCGTTTATTTTTTGGTTGGTTCCACAGTAATTAAAACATAAAAAGGCGCAAGATTGCATAGTAAATTAACTTATAAAACTTAAAACTTTAAATTAACTTTAAATTAACTTTAAGATTAACTTTAAGATTAACTTTAAATTAATTTTAAGATTAACTTCGAATTAACTTTAATATTAACTTTAAATTAACTTCAATATTAACTTTATATTAACTTTAAACTAACTTTAATTTTACTTTGAGTTAACTCTAATCTTAAATTAACTTTAAATTTAATTTAATTTTAATTTACTTTAAATTTACTTTAATATAAATTTAAATTAACTTTAAATTAACTTTAATATTAACTTTAAATTAATTTATATTAACTTTAAGTTAACTTTAATATTAACTATAAAATAATTTTAAATCTACTTTAAATTTACTTTAATATAAATTTAAATTAAGTTTAAACCAACTTTAATATTAACTTTAAAATAACTTTGATTTTAAATCAAATTTAAATTAGATCTAATATTAACTTTAAATTAACTTTAATACTAACTTTAATATTAACTTAAATTTAATATTAACTTTAATTTTAATTTGATAAAAGAATTCAAAACACCTCCCATGTCTGCCCACGATGTCCAACCCCATAACTCCCACGTCAACTCAGTAGTACCTCCCCTTACCTCCAAAGTCTGCTCTGTCGTACCACCCCTAACCACTACCGTCAACTCTGTCCTTGTTCCATCCTCTTCCGTACCATCGCCCCCGCCTCCCAACAATCCTGTCCCTGCTATCAACACCTCGGTCCCCTCTCCAATCTGTCTTTTGCCTACTGTTCTTTCGGTCCCTCCAGTTATTCCTCGCACGTCCCACCTAACCCTTTCCCCTCTCGACCTCCTATCTCATCTCCTTCTTCTCAAACCGTTGTACCTCCTTATCCCTCTCAAGGTGAACGGAAATGGACTTCGCTATTTAAGGATAAACCTAAGAATGCTGGGAAGTACATCCCCGTTGACCTGACTCCTATGTATGAAGATGATGCTTTAGTTCCAACGCAAGCAGTTCTTGAAGCTGGAGCAGTGATCTGGAATGATGCACTGGTTGGATTTTTCTTAGACAAGTCGTTATCGTACACAGCTATCATTCAAAAGCTTAAGAATATCTGGAAGTTAAAAGGCTCTGTCACAGTGAAATCAGATGGTATCATTTTCTTATTTAACTTCTCATGTTCCGAAGATAGAAATAAGATACTACAGAGCGACCCTATAATTATGAATAATAAGTTGTTCATTATCAAACCATACGATGCAGCTATACGTAATGTTTCTGGCTCTGTCACCGCTGTACCAGTTTGGGTAGATATGTATAATCTCCCTATTTATGCCTGGTCGCATCTAGGAATCAACTGGCTTAGTAGTCATTTGGGAAAACAGTTGTGTATGGATGAAATGACGGAGAAGCAAGAAAGGTTGAACTATGCAAAATGCTTAATTGAGGTTAAACCGGACAAGGAGCTACCTGGCGAGTTTATAGTTAAGTTGGTGGAAGGAGGATATCAAAAAATCTATGTTCAGTATCTTTGGAGGCCAGACGTATGTGTTATGTGCAAAAAATTTGGCTATAAAACTGAATGTTGTGATAATAAGGAAAAAAGTCAAAAAGACAGTGATAAGGAAATAAGAGAAAATGCCAGTAAAGAAAACAAAGGAAAGACAACAGAGATAGCCCACGTTAATAAAAACTTCAGACCTCTTCAAAAGCGGAATATCAGAACATGGCAACGTGTGAACGAAAAGAGAATAGAAAATGTTGTTAAGGAAAGTAAATTGGTTCAAAATAGAGGAAATAATGAAGTAAACGAGAATGTAATAGATGGAATCAAAATTAATGAAGAAAAAAAGGATGAAGAGAGTGATAGAGTAGGGAACGAAAATGGACAATGCTGTATTGAAAAAGTGAATAATGAAGAAAGAATTGAAGGTGTTACAGCCAACTCTCAAGCTTCTGCTGATGATGTGAATAAGGGAAAAAGCACTGAAAAAGATGGGAAAACTGAAGAAGATGATACAGTAGACAAACTATTAATATCTAATAAATTTGATGCTCTCCTTGATCTGGACGAGGAGGAAAATACGAATGATTTGCATGATGAAAGTCTGAAACTTGATATTCAAGGTCATGCAGCACTTGAAAGTTATGAAGTAGAAATACAAAATGATGCTGAAAATCACATAAACCAAAAGGAAAAAAGTAACAACATTTCGAAACAAGGGAAGGCAGTACACCTATTCCAAGAGCAGGATAAGGTAAACAAAATACAACAACCTGTACCTAACGATGCTGGAAATAATGATGATGGATCAAGAAGTGAGAGTAAAAATGCAGAAGAACCTAGCTCAAGTGGTAGGAAAAATAGAAAAAACTCAAGCAAGAAATCAAAACTCAGAAATGCAGCTCAAAAGAATAAAGAAATGCACAAAGAAGAGGACACATGCACAACATATCCGACCATTAAACAACCAACCTTTTCTCCCCCCAGGTAGCTGTCAAATCTCCCAATCCTTCTCCACCACACATTTACTCCAAAATCAAGCCGCCATCGGCTTGCAAAGCTCCTCCCCCTATATCTACTATCTCTCCTCCAACCTCTCTGCATTCCACTTTACCATATCTCACTCCACTGACCTCCTCCCCTACGGCTGATGAAACATCAAACAATGAAATTACCCCCCTCTCAGCAACAATTCCTAACTACTTGTCCTCGTCACAAGCAGTAACTAGGAGAATGAAGATAGAAATGCTCAATGCCCGTGTACTTCAATGATGTCTCGCATTGGAGCATGGAACATACGTGGTGGACATCATGTTATCAAGCTTGACCAATGTAGACAGCTTATCAGTACACATAATTTATCAATATTAGCAATACTTGAAACAAAGTTAAATCTAACCTTGACAGTCAAGGCAGCAGAATATATAAATCTAGATTGGAAATACTTCCACAATCTGAATGAAGCATCGTATGGTAGGATAATGATTCTTTTTAATCCTCTTCATGTCCAACTTACTCCCATCCTTTCCACTTCCCAAATGATACATTGTTATGCACATGATCTCTCTGATAATTCATCCTTCTATGTCTCCTTCATTTACTCATATAACTCAGCAGCTTCTCATACTTCTTTATTTTCGGTCATTCCATCTCTGAGGCAGACCGCCCATCCATGGTTAATCCTTGGTGACTTTAATTGTAGTTTTTCTCTCTCTGATAGAGTTGGAGGAAATCCCCTCTCTCTTAATGAAATACAACACTTGCTGATACCCTTATGGATGCAGATCTTGTTTCGGTCAGATCTGTAGGTATGTTATACTCGTGGAATAATAAAAGAAGACAAGGTTGCAGGACCTTTTCTAGGATTGACCACTCCTTCTCTAATCGAACCGCTCTAACCAAATGGCCTCTCCTCTTCAACCAACTCCCTCCTCCTCTTCTATCGGATCACTCTCCTCAAATAATTCACCTTCGTGGAGAGGACAAGAGAGGAAAAACAAACTTTAAAAATTTTAATTCTTGGGTTCTTGAACCTGACTTTAAACCTACTGCATTTACAGCATGGAACAAAACTAAGTATGGTAACCACTTACTTGTTTTGTAGGAAAAAATAAAAGAGATGAAAGAAGTCTTGAAACTGTGGGCATTTAAAAGATTTGGTAAAGGTGATAAAATGATCACTTTGATAAAAGATAAGCTTATTGAAGTCCAAACAGCTATGATGTCTTATGTTAATGATGCAAATCTCACTTCAACTGAAAGTTCTTTGTCTCAGCAATACTATGAAGCGTTAGCTAAAGAAAGTGATATGATAAGGCAAAAGTCGAGAATAAAATGGAGGGAAAAAGGAGATAGAAATAGTGCTTACTTCCATGCAAGTCTCAAGAATAAGCAGAGAAGAGAAAACATAACTACTATCTATGATATGAATGGTGTTCTTCAAACTTCTACTGTTGAAGTTCAGGATGCATTTGTTAATCATTTCTCAGCCATGTATAGCAACACAAACAATTTCATACCGAATATCGATCAGATCCCTACTGATATCCTGCCAAGACTTAATGCAAATGATTATAACTTCCTATGCACTGAAGTTACCGCTGAAGAAATTAAGCAAGCAATGTTCTCTCTTAAAACTGATTCCTGTGGTGGCCTTGATGGGTTAAACACACTTTTTTACACTTCTTGTTGGCCGATTGTCTCAACTGATGTGTGCAATGCCATAATCCTATTCTTCAAAGAGTGTAAAATCTTCAGGTCGTATAATTATACCAATATAGCGCTAATTCCCAAACTCAAGAATGCTCACCGTGTTAACGAATTCCATCCTATATCGTGCTGTAATACCATATATACATGCATCTCGAAGGTTATCGCTACGAGACTTAAGCATGTACTTCCAAGAATTATTTTCAAAAATCAAGCAGACTTCCTACCTGGTAGGAATATTCTGGATCATGTCCTTCTCTCTCATGAACTCCTTAAGGCATATAAACATAAGAATGCTCCCTCGAAAGCGATGATGAAACTTGTGAGACGACCCGGCTTTTTTCTCCACAAAAAGTCGTATCATCCTTAAGAAAGAAAGGGATAGAAAAGAGAAAAGAAAGAAGAGAAAGAAGAAAAAACACAAGAATCTCAACAGCGGAACGAATAAATTATATTAATAACATAAGTATTGCATAGTATACAACAATTATCAGAGTTACACAGTCAATGCAACACATACTAGACAGTTATAAACACCTGTCTAGTTATTACAACTCAATAATACAGAAGATACTCACAGATACCAACACAGCGGAAAACTATATAACTATACGCAGAAGCCTCCTGCTCCATATGCACCTCCACAATACGTCAAAGCTAACCTGAATCCTAACCCGAATTCCCTTGGCTACTCGTAAAAATTTTGAGTACCCAAGAGTTAAAGAAAAACAGAAATAACTCCGGGTCATACATGGGTCTGGTGTGAGTAACAGGTTAAAGTTGCTTAACTTTTTGGAAAACCTTTGAAAAGAAAAGGTATCACGTAAGACTTCCCACACATAAACATGGAAAAGTTTTTACCTTACGCTAACCAAAACATTTGATAGGAAATCCGATGATATTATAATATTGTCTAGGGTTTTCAAGTAAAATACAGAAATAGCTGGAATGCTTACATCTCACGTTCCAACATAGTTGGGCACAACTAATACGTACGGCACTTATTGGATTTTGGATTCCATCAATGGATGGGCTACTGGGGTACCGCCCGTCACAGTACGTGGCCTAGATCACCGTACCGAGGAGTACGCCCTCTCCCTTGCAACACAAAGCCGGACCCATTCCTTACTGAACAGTTCCAAACAAGACCACCCCGCAGTTGTGATCAGCAACCGCACCACTAAGCCGAAATAAAGGGACCTCTAGACAGGGATAAATCTTGCTCTCAAGTGGGGGCTACCCACGAAGCTTTGCTGCACCTCCTCTGTTTTGGCCATTCCCGGTTGATGAGGCTTGAGGCTACGTTTACCTTTATAGGACATATCACTTAGAATGCTCATCGTCTACCTGACCATGTTCTTAAAGCATTCAATCCATACAAGTTCGTTCCGAGTTGGAACGAAACCGAAGGCATTATCTCGTTGCACTCGTATTGGAATCACCCTCAGAGTTAACGACAATAACCCTTGCACTCTGAATCACCATCTCGAATCTATAAGTACTATTCCGTCAAACTCATTACGGAATCACCCACAGAGTTATACTGACGTATAGCCCTTACACCTCGAGTCTTCACTCGCTTCACTTGGATTAACGACCTAACGTTTAATTTGGAATCGATGTGGTTTTCGGATATCCAAATATGGAAAACCCGATCCCGGTCTCATCGAAATCCAAAGCGTGTCTTTTAAGGCCAAGTTGTTTAAAGTTTAAAACAATTCAATTCATTATCTAAATATACACAAATAGATAATTCACAACACAATAGATAATCAGCCTTATCATTATCAACAGATAATTCATATCATATTCAGATAATTCATACTGTCATCCAAAAGCAACCAAGGCATCCATATCACATACACTACTCATCTCATAACTGAGATTACAAACCATACATGGCAACCAATACCATTTATCAAACATAAGCAATGATCTAATGATCACACCTTCTATAATTAATTTAAAATGAATTAAATTAATTACTTAATCTCTAATTAATTTAAAATAAATTAAATTAATTACTTCATCATTAAAATCCTGCTTAATTTAACCATTAATTGATTACAAATCAATTTTATAAATCATCATCTCAATATTCATTTCAATTAATCCTCATTGATTAACCATCTCTAATTACAATAAATAATTAGCCTTTAATACAAGTTAATTATATTAAACTCTTTGCAAATAATTAACTTGTAATTTCTTAATTAATTAATTAGCTAAAATTAATTACATTAATCATTTATTCATTATTAATTTATACCTTAATTAATTAATTCTAAATTACATCATTAATTAGTTAATTAATGATTTATGATTACATTTAATCAATCTCTAAATATAAATGAATTACATAAGTAATCAATCTTCAATTTACCATATATATATTAATCACCTTTGATTAATAACCATTCAGTAATTAACTACTTTAATTACCCATCTCATAAATTAATTACTCTTAATTAATTATCCTCATTTAATCCTTGATTAATTTTCAAAGTAATTTAAATTACTTCCATAATTAATATCTTTAATTACATTCAGTAATTATTAATTTAATTACTTCCTTTAGTAATTACAAATCCATAAAGTAATTATCAACAATCCACAAATGTTTAAATTAATTTAACTTAATTAATCTAAACTAATCACCTTAATCAAATTAATTACACTAAGTAATTTATTTATTTATTACTTCCCTTAAGTAATTAAACTTAAACAATTACATAAATGATTATTATAAATTAATTAATCTAATTAATTATCTAAATTAATCACATTAATTAATTGTTAAATAATTTTAAGTTAATGACCTTCATTAACATTTCTTAATTACTAAATTAAGAATTAACTTATATAAATCATTATTAATTACAATTTAATTAATCTCTAATTATTAATTAATTAAGTGTTAATTAAAATCTTAATTACTTTTATCACTTGATTAAATAAATCATAATCATTAATTAAAACTTAATTAACCATCCTTAATTATAGATTAATTAACCTTAATTAATTAATCTCAAATCTCATTAATTAACTTTAAAAAAGTATTAATTACTTAATTAATCATTCACATTGTTTATTAATTAAATAATTAATATTCATCTTAATTACCTTAATAATTAAATGAATCCAATCATTAAATTTTATTTATCTTTTAGATAAACATTTCTTATTTAATCAAGCATTTAAAAACAAAATGTTTTTAAATTTCCATTTAACTTCATTTTAAACTTAAGACTCAAATTTATCTTAAATAAGATTTTAAAACAATTCAAAACTTTAATCTTATATGTTAAAAGAAACATCTACTTATTTAATAAGTTTAAAAGGATTTAAATTTCAATTTAATTTAAGTTCAAATCAATTTAAAAAAAATTACTTCAAAATTGAAATACAACTTCCAAACTCATTCTAGTTTTAACTCTTTAAAACTCTTCCTATAATCTACATCTTCAATTTAAGTGCAAATCATTTAATCATTTGAAAGCAATTTAAATTTAAACCTTTATTTTAAAATCTGAAGTTTAAATTTTATTCCAGATTTAAAAACCTAGATTTAAATTCACTTTGAATTTCTAATTTAAAATTTTAACCCTTCAATTCAAATGCAAAACATATATGCATTTACACTTGTGGGTTTGAAATCAAATTTAAATTTAAAAACATAAATGAATTTGAATCTCAGACAATCTAATTTTAAATCCTTATTCAAATTTCAGATTTTAAAATCCAGTTTAAACTTCAACTTGCAATTTAAACTTTATTTTTAAAAACAGAAACAGTTTCTGTTTTTATTAAAAGAACCAAACTTAAATTTTCCTGAATTTAAATTATTTCTAAAAACCAGAATTCAAACTTATTTGAATTCAAATTTTAGATTCAGGTTTAAAAATCCAAGTTCAAATTAACTTTACATTTTAAATTTTAACTTTTAAAATTTAAAAACTGCAAACAGATTTCCAGATTATGCTAAGATCAAACTTAAAGTTTCAAAATTTAAATTATTTCAAAACGTAAGATTTAAACTAATTAAATTTATGTTTAAAACCAGTTTAAATCTTAAACTTCGTTCAGATTCAAATTTACATTTAAACACTTTTACTTCTACTTTTAAAAAAAACTGTAAACAGTTTTCTGTTTTTAGATTTAAAACCTAAACTAAAATTTAAAATCTAGATAATATAAATATCAAGATTTAAATTATTTGAATCTATAACTGAATTCAGGTTCCAACTAGATTCAAATTTCAAGTTGCATTTCTACTATCATTTCAATTTTTATAAACCTGGAAAACAGGTTTCTGATTAAAACTCTAAATCCTGAAACATTAACACCGACCCGAGCTATCACATATTTTACATCGAGTCTACACCACCCCTACTTCAAGTCTCCCTTCAATTTCCCCGAGATCATCCCGAGAAAATAAGCCCTGCTACCAAAAATCAACACAACCATGCACAACATCTCCCTGTGCACACACTTCCCAACTCCGGCCATCACTGGCCATAATCAACGACCATTCCCCATCGACCAGTGACCCCACTTCAACCTTCAACCCTTAGATTCCCAGAATTCAACTTGAATTTGAATTCAGGTTTTAAAACCAAAACCTGGAAATAGAAGACAGCAAACCCAACCAAACCTGTCAACGGCGATCCTACGCGCCTCCGGCCACCATCTCCACCCAAACTTCAGCAACGACTTCGACTAACCATCATCTACCATTACCCAAAACAACATCGAACTCGATCCACTATGAAAGTAGTAAAGTTCGAATCTTCACAGCCCAGAAAAACTAGGGTTCTACACTGGAAATCCCAAATTACAATCTAATTTTTTTAATTTCAACTCAATCTAAGCTTTTTTCCATAATCTATGATAGCTACACTATCATCAAAAACAATTTCAACCAAGTCAATTGCAAGCATCAACTGTGCTTATCAATTATGTATAAAATAGTAAATTTAAAACTGTTCTATGTTTACAGCACTATAAATTTTAATTTTTGATTTAAAATTCATGAATTCACTTGATGTTTCTATTAATAAACCTGAAACAATAAATCATAAAGTTTGAATTTTCACTCTATGCTAATTTACTCTGTATAATTAAATTTTCCAGATTACAGATAATTTAATTTGATTCATATAAAATTTGTATTTACTCTATTCTAAAACAAACATGTTTTATTCAAAAGTTTGAGTCCTAACAGCAATAATTTCAAAACAAAGAATTCAAGAATCAACAGGAGCTTAAGATTTTGAAGCATAGACAGGCAACAGCCATATCATGTTTATAGGCACATATTTACAAGTATAATATTCACAACCATTTCATATAAGTTCATTTCAAAATTTAAAAAGTATGAACCACTTAACCTATTTAGTAAATTTCAAAATGAGTTACTCACATGTAATTATGCAGAGAGAACTTTGATTTTTGAAAGCTTCCAAATTCCCTTTTAGATTTCTGCTTGAACTTTGCAAATGTTTTAATGCTCTATGAAACTTGCTTTCAGATCTTACGTGCAGGTTGTTTGCTTGAATGGAACGCATAGCAATTTGAAATTGCAGTTTCAGATCCAGATTGTTTTTGAAAACATGAATGCATGCTATAGTTTGTTGCATGCATGACCTTTTGTTTCTAGATTGAAGAAACAAAAATGCAGACATCTTGCTTGCTTAATGGTTGCAGATTTGTATTTTTGAGGAGTTTGAATGCAAGTTGGTTTACAGGTTTGAGAAATGCAGGTGTTTGCTTGAAATTGTTGCATGTAGGTTTTATTTTGGAGGATGCAGATTTGAAATTACATGCATGTTTGAAAGATTGTTGCATGTAGGCTTTTGAAAGAGGGGAATGCAAATTGAACAGATTTTCAGATTTCTTTTTAGAATGAAAAATGAGAAAGAGGAAAGGAATGAGTAAATGCAAGTTTATATAACTTTGTTTATGATGAATTAAAATTAAAGAAAAATAAAAATTGAATCAATGACACTTGTATGAAATGTTAACACTTGTAAGTATCTTTGTTTAAACATTTAACACATGTTAGATTAGTCTTAAATTACTTACACATGTATCTTTAAGTAATTTGTTATTTAAATCAAGTGTTAATAAATGTTTTAAATTAAATTAATTATATTCTTATACTTAGTTATGTATATAAATAATTTCTAAAGAAAAAGCAAAGTGTTAATATAGATAAGACAATATACAAATGAATCCATTGTCAAAGATACTTTTAAACAATTAAAATAAATTTATAAAAGAGTTTGTAACTTATTGAATACATGTTTCATAATTTAAATTGTATTTTAAATTTCATATTAAATTAACAAATCACATTTTATAAATCAATATTTTAAAAAGAATAACACAAACATTTTTGTAACTTATTTTAATATACAAACTTGAATTAAAATGAATTTTAAACCAATAAAACATTTATCTCATATATTTAAGATCATTTAATATTTTATTAAATATTTTTGAAAAACTTAAATCAAAAATAAATCACAATTCCTAATTTTAAATTATTAAAACTATGTTATACTAATTTAATTAAAAACAACTTATCTATTTAAAATATATATAAATACATATACATTATTAAATAGAGAATAGATTCATTAGTTTATTAAAAATAAATTTACAAATTAAATATTTAAGTAAAGAAGATTATTAAATCAAATCAAATTTATTAACAAAAATCATCAATTCAATATAAATTTAAACACAAATTATTAAATTTATATTGTCCAAAATTCCGGGATATTACAATCCTTCCCCCTTAAAAGAATTTCGTCCCCAAAATTTAAAACGAAGGTAATTTAATAATCTATTAACAGATTTTATTTTAAAACACAACATATGTTAATCATATGCCAATAACCTAAGAAACCAATTCACACAATCAGAACAAATCTAATTATCCAAAAGAATTTTGGATAAAACCTTCACGAGTTTCTCCGGTATATATATATCGGGATACTCGCTCTATAAAATCCAATCAATCAATACTACTAAGCTATAGAGCTCCTATCAACAATTCTATACAGAATATCAGACTACAAACGAGTCTGACTCAACAACCAATCCATCCTAAACTGTGGTTCTACAACCAGAAATATCAAATACGTACTCCCTCAGAGATACGTCAAACACACTGAATTCCAGTTATCCAAACTGGCAATTCAACTCTAGAAAACCAAACACTGATCTTACCCATCACAGAAGAAATCCAAAACACTTCGGAGCTAGCTTCCCAAACTTATAGCTCCTTGGATCGGAGAAAAACTTATCCCAAATCAAATCTCCGATTCCAGAATCCAAATTTCTCCGTCTCTTATCCAAAAAAACTCTTCGGATGATCCTGGGCTACCAACCTCCATCCTGATCAGCTTAACTCTTGCTGATTCCATTAGAAACAGATTGGATCAAAACAATCCAATGATCTCCTAAAGATCACTCAAAAACCAAGAACACAAACCCTGCTTCTCAACAACGGAAGACAGAACAAACTTCTTCATATCCGGAAAAGACAAAACAGAAACACCCCTAAACTGCTTCCGCTGCACAACTCTGATCCGAAGCAGAAGAAAATGCTGAAGAACAGCACAAGCACAGACCAGACAACCCAGCACAAAAATATGGTTCCACATATCCATAAGAAAACTCAGATGTTCCTCCGAAACCAGAGTTACTTCACCAACTACTATCTCAGGGAACCATCTATCTATTAACTGAACCACCTGTTCCAATCCTGGAAAGAAAACTTGATCTCTAGATGCGGACAAACCCCTGACTTCCAGGAAGAAATCCGGACAATCCTCCAATAATCCAAAAGAACACTATCGCAAGTCACTTTTGCGATCAACTCAGCCTAAATCCAAAGAAAACTGCTCTCTCTCTCTCTCTCTCAACCAAACAGAACAGCTTATGCTGGCCTAGCCAACTTACCAGAGAAATGGATTCACTCTGCTGCTTCTGAACTCCACTTCAGAAAAACTACTCAACTAGAAGACTCCTTCCGACACATAACACTCTGCTAAACCTAGCCACATCACCAAGCAGACATACTTCTTACTCTTGTTCCAAAGAAACATCTTCGGAAATATCCATAGTCACTGCATCTCATCACGCATCTACTACTTCCTGCAATATCAAGATATCATCACTCACTTGCTTGCTTCTACCCAACCGACAGATCAAAACTCAATTCTACACTTCAAAGATGAACTCCGAACCTTTACAGGTTTCCTTCAGAGATCGATGAAGTACTTCATCACTACAGAACTCACTCGAGACGGTATTAGGTCTACAGTCTCGACAAATACAATTCCAACCTCATCCATTCAAACTCCGACCAATGGTAGTCGTGTTACACACACTTCTACCTCATCTACCTTTATAACTTATATTGGAAAAACCTGAACGGGTAATCCAACAAATAGGTAGAAACAATTATATATATATATATATATATATATATATATATATATTAAAAATACAAATACGCTCCCTCAAGATAGACACCACTACAGAGCCTAGGTATTCACTCAACCTAATGCTCTGATACCAGCTGAGACGACCCGGCTTTTTTCTCCACAAAAAGTCGTATCATCCTTAAGAAAGAAAGGGATAGAAAAGATAAAAGAAAGAAGAG
This sequence comes from Allium cepa, assembly GCA_030765085.1. NCBI lineage: Eukaryota > Viridiplantae > Streptophyta > Magnoliopsida > Asparagales > Amaryllidaceae > Allium > Allium cepa. The sequence continues at coordinate 614,853,564 of CM060931.1, forward strand.
AAAGAAGAAACAACACAAAAATCTCAACAGCGGAATGAATAAATTATATTAATAACATAAGTATTGCATAGTATTACAACAATTATCAGAGTTACACAGTCAATACAACACATACTAGACAGTTATAAACACCTGTCTAGTTATTACAACTCAATAATACAGAAGATACTCAGAGATACCAACACAGCGGAAAACTATATAACTATATGCAGAAGCCTCCTGCTCCATATGCTCCTCCACAATACGTCAAAGCTAACCTGAATCCTAACCTGAATTCCCTTGGCTACTCATAAAAATTTGAATACCCAAGAGTTAAAGAAAAACAGAAATAACTTCGGGTCAGACATGGGTCTGGTGTGAGTAACAGGTTAAAGTTGCTTAACTTTTTGGAAAACCTTTGAAAGGAAAAGGTATCACGTAAGACTTCCCACACATAAACATGGAAAAGTTTTTACCTTACGCTAACCAAAACATTTGATAGGAAATCCGATGATATTATAATAGCGTCTAGGGTTTTCAAGTTAAATACAGAAATAGCTGGAATGCTTACATCTCACGTTCCAACATAGTTGGGCACAACTAATACGTACGACACTTATTGGATTTTGGATTCCATCAATGGCTGGGCTACTGGGGTACCGTCCATCACAGTACGTGGCCTAGATCACCGTACCGAGGAGTACGCCCGCTCCGCTGCAACACAAAGCCGGACCCATTCCTTACTGAACAGTTCCAAACAAGACCACCCTGCAGTTGTGATCAGCAACCGCACCGCTAAGCCGAAATAAAAGGACCTCTAGACAAGGATAATCTTGCTCTCAAGTGGGGGCTACCCACGAAGCTTTGCCGCACCTCCCATGTTTTAGCCATTCCCGGTTGATGAGGCTCGAGGCTACGTTTACCTTTATCGGACATATCACTTAGAATGCTCATCGTCCACCTGACGATGTTCTGAAAGCATTCAATCCATACAAGTTTGTTCCGGGTTCGAACGAAACCGAAGGCATTATCTCATTACACTCGTATTGGAATCACCCTCAGAGTTAACGACAGTAACCCTTGCACTCTGAATCACCATCTCGAATCTATAAGTACTATTCCGTCAAACTCATTACGGAATCACCCACAGAGTTATACTGACGTATAGCCCTTACACCTCGAGTCTTCACTCGCTTCATTTGGATTAACGACCTAACGTTTAATTTGGAATCGATGTGGTTTTCGGATATCCAAATATGGAAAACCCGATCCTGGTCTCATCGAAATCCAAAGCGTGTCTTTTAAGGCCAAGTTGTTTAATGTTTAAAACAATTCAATTCATTATCTAAATATACACAGATAGATAATTCACAACACAATAGATAATCAGCCTTATCATTATCAACAGATAATTCATATCATAATCAGATAATTCATACTGTCATCCAAAAGCAACCAAGGCATCCATATCACATACACTACTCATCTCATAACTGAGATTACAAACCATACATGGCAACCAATACCATTTATCAAACATAAGCAATGATCTAATGATCACACCTTCTATAATTAATTTAAAATGAATTAAATTAATTACTTAATCTCTAATTAATTTAAAATAAATTAAACTAGTTACTTCATCATTAAAATCTTGCTTAATTTAACCATTAATTGATTACAAATCAATTTATAAATCATCATCTCAATATTCATTTCAATTAATCCTCATTGATTAACCATCTCTAATTACAATAAATAATTAGCCTTTAATACAAGTTAATTATATTAAACTCTTTGCAAATAATTAACTTGTAATTTCTTAATTAATTAATTAGCTAAAATTAATTACATTAATCATTTATTCATTATTAATTTATACCTTAATTAATTAATTCTAAATTACATCATTAATTGAATAATTAATGATTTATGATTACATTTAATCAATCTCTAAATATAAATGAATTACATAAGTAATTAATCTTCAATTTACCATATATATATTAATCACCTTTGATTAATAACCATTCAGTAATTAACTACTTTAATTACTCATCTCATAAATTAATTACTCTTAATTAATTATCCTCATTTAATCCTTGATTAATTTTCAAAGTAATTTAAATTACTTCCATAATTAATATCTTTAATTACATCCAGTAATTATTAATTTAATTACTTCCTTTAGTAATTACAAATCCATAAAGTAATTATCAACAATCCACAAATGTTTAAATTAATTTAACTTAATTAATCTAAACTAATCACCTTAATCAAATTAATTACACTAAGTAATTAATTTATTTATTACTTCCCTTAAGTAATTAAACTTAAACAATTACATAAATGATTATTATAAATTAATTAATCTAATTAATTATCTAAATTAATCACATTAATTAATTGTTAAATAATTTTAAGTTAATGACCTTCATTAACATTTCTTAATTACTAAATTAACAATTAACTTATATAAATCATTATTAATTACAATTTAATTAATCTCTAATTATTAATTAATTAAGTGTTAATTAAAATCTTAATTACTTTTATCACTTGATTAAATAAATCTTAATCATTAATTAAAACTTAATTCACCATCCTTAATAATAGATTAATTAACCTTAATTAATTAATCTCAAATCTCATTAATTAACTTTAAAAAAGTATTAATTACTTAATTAATCATTCACATTATTAATTAATTAAATAATTAATATTCATCTTAATTACCTTAATAATTAAATGAATCCAATCATTAAATTTTATTTATCTTTTAGATAAACATTTCTTATTTAATCAAGCATTTAAAAACAAAATGTTTTTAAATTTCAATTTAACTTCATTTTAAACTTAAGACTCAAATTTATCTTAAATAAGATTTTAAAACAATTCAAAACTTTAATCTTATATGTTAAAAGAAACATCTACTTATTTAATAAGTTTAAAAGGATTTAAATTTCTATTTAATTTAAGTTCAAATCAATTTAAAAAAAAATTACTTCAAAATTGAAATACAACTTCCAAACTCATTCTAATTTTAACTCTTTAAAACTCTTCCTATAATCTACATCTTCAATTTAAATGCAAATCATTTAATCATTTAAAAGCAATTTAAATTTAAACCTTTATTTTAAAATCTGAAGTTTATATTTTATTCCAGATTTAAAAACCCAGATTTAAATTCATTTTGAATTTCTAATTTAAAATTTTAACCCTTCAATTCAAATGCAAAACACATATGCATTTACACTTGTGGGTTTGAAATCAAATTTAAATTTAAAAACATAAGTGAATTTGAATCTCAGACAATCTAATTTTAAATCCATATTCAAATTTCAGATTTTAAAATCCAGTTTAAACTTCAACTTGCAATTTAAACTTTATTTTTAAAAACGGAAACAGTTTCTGTTTTTATTAAAAGAACCAAACTTAAATTTTCCTGAATTTAAATTATTTCTAAAAACCAGAATTCAAACTTATTTGAATTCAAATTTTAGATTCAGGTTTAAAAATCCAAGTTCAAATTAACTTTACATTTTAAATTTTAACTTTTAAAATTTAAAAACTGCAAACAGATTTCCAGATTATGCTAAGATCAAACTTAAAGTTTCAAAATTTAAATTATTTCAAAACGTAAGATTTAAACTAATTAAATTTATGTTTAAAACCAGTTTAAATCTTAAACTTCGTTCAAATTCAAATTTACATTTAAACACTTTTACTTCTACTTTAAAAAAAAACTGTAAACAGTTTTCTGTTTTTAGATTTAAAACCTAAACTAAAATTTAAAATCTAGATAATAAAAATATCAAGATTTAAATTATTTGAATCTATAACCGAATTCAGGTTCCAACTAGATTCAAATTTCAAGTTGCATTTCTACTATCATTTCAATTTTTATAAACCTGGAAAACAGGTTTCTGATTAAAACTCTAAATCCTGAAACATTAACACCGACCCGAGCTATCACATATTTTACATCGAGTCTACACCACCCCTACTTCGAGTCTCCCTTCAATTTCCCCGAGATCATCCCGAGAAAATAAGCCCTGCAACCAAAAATCAACACAACCATGCACAACACCTCCCTGTGCACCCACTCCCCAACTCCGGCCATCACTGGCCATAATCAACGACCATTCCCCATCGACCAGTGACCCCACTTCAACCTTCAACCCTCAGATTCCCAGAATTCAACTTGAATTTGAATTCAGGTTTTAAAACCAAAACCTGGAAATAGAAGACAGCAAACCCAACCAAACCTGTCAACGGCGATCCTACGCGCCTCCGGCCACCATCTCCACCCAAACTTCAGCAACGACTTCGACTAACCATCATCTACCATTACCCAAAACAACATCGAACTCGATCCACTATGAAAGTAGTAAAGTTCGAATCTTCACAGCCCAGAAAAACTAGGGTTCTACACTGGAAATCCCAAATTACAATCTAATTTTTTTAATTTCAACTCAATCTAAGCTTTTTTCCATAATCTATGATAGCTACACTATCATCAAAAACAATTTCAACCAAGTCAGTTGCAAGCATCAACTGTGCTTATCAATTATGTATAAAATAGTAAATTTAAAACTGTTCTATGTTTACAGCACTATAAATTTTAATTTTTGATTTAAAATTCATGAATTCACTTGATGTTTCTATTAATAAACCTGAAACAATAAATCATAAAGTTTGAATTTTCACTCTATGCTAATTTACTCTGTATAATTAATTTTTCTAGGTTACAGATAATTTAATTTGATTCATATAAAATTTGTATTTACTCTATTCTAAAACAAACATGTTTTATTCAAAAGTTTGAGTCCTAACAGCAATCAATTCAAAACAAAGAATTCAAGAACCAACAGGAGCTTAAGATTTTGAAGCATAGACAGGCAACAGTCATATCATGTTTACAGGCACATATTTACAGGTATAATATTCACAACCATTTCATATAAGTTCATTTCAAAATTTAAAAAGTATGAACAACTTAACCTATTTAATAAATTTCAAAATGAGTTACTCACATGTAATTATGCAGAGAGAACTTTGATTTTTGAAAGCTTCCAAATTCCCTTTTAGATTTCTGCTTGAACTTTGCAAATGTTTTAATGCTCTATGAAACTTGCTTTCAGATCTTACGTGCAGTTTGTTTGCTTGAATGGAATGCATAGCAATTTGAAATTGCAGTTTCAGATCCAGATTGTTTTTGAAAACATGAATGCATGCTATAGTTTGTTGCATGCAGGCCCTTTTGTTTCCAGATTGAAGAAACAAAAATGCAGACATCTTGCTTTCTTAATGGTTGCAGATTTGTATTTTTGAGGAGTTTGAATGCAAGTTGGTTTAGAGGTTTGAGAAATGCAGGTGTTTGCTTGAAATTGTTGCATGCAGGTTTTATTTTGGAGGATGCAGATTTGAAATTACATGCATGTTTGAAAGATTGTTGCATGTAGGCTTTTGAAAGAGGGGAATGCAAATTGAACAGATTTTCAGATTTCTTTTTAGAATGAAAAATGAGAAAGAGGAAAGGAATGAGTAAATGCAAGTTTATGTAACTTCGTTTATGATGAATTAAAATTAAAGAAAAATAAAAATTGAATCAATGACACTTGTATGAAATGTTAACACTTGTAAGTATCTTTGTTTAAACATTTAACACATGTTAGATTAGTCTTAAATTACTTACACATGTATCTTTAAGTAATTTGTTATTTAAATCAAGTGTTAATAAATGTTTTAAATTAAATTAATTATATTCTTATACTTAGTTATGTATATAAATAATTTCTAAAGAAAAAGCAAAGTGTTAATATAGATAAGACAATATACAAATGAATCCATTGTCAAAGATACTTTTAAACAATTAAAATAAATTTATAAAAGAGTTTGTAACTTATTGAATACATGTTTCATAATTTAAATTGTATTTTAAATTTCATATTAAATTAACAAATCACATTTTATAAATCAATATTTTAAAAAGAATAACACAAACATTTTTGTAACTTATTTTAATATACAAACTTGAATTAAAATGAATTTTAAACCAATAAAACATTTATCTCATATATTTAAGATCATTTAATATTTTATTAAATATTTTTGAAAAACTTAAATCAAAAATAAATCACAATTCCTAATTTCAAATTTTTAAAATTATGCTATACTAATTTAATTAAAAACAACTTATCTATTTAAAATATATATAAATACATATACATTATTAAATAGAGAATAGATTCATTAGTTTATTAAAAATAAATTCACAAATTAAATATTTAAATAAAGAAGATTATTAAATCAAATCAAATTTATTAACAAAAATCATCAATTCAATATAAATTTAAACACGGATTATTAAATTTATATTGTCCAAAATTCCGGGATATTACACTTGACATTATGAAAGCTTTTGACATGCTGCAATGAGATAGCATTGCTCGTATCATAGGTTATATGAACTTTCCACCGCATTTCATTTCTTGGATTTATGAATGTATCTCCACTCCGACCTATTCAGTCAATGTCAATGGAATGATAGCCGGATTTTTTGTTAGTATGCAAGGAATAAGGCAGGGAGATCCGCTATCTTCTTACGTCTTCATTCTGGTTATGGAACTTCTTACGAGGATGTTAGACATACTAATAAAACATGGAAATTTTAAACTTCATCCAGCATGCAAAGACCCTCAAATCACCGCTCTAATGTTTGGTGATGATTTAATTGTGCTCTGTACTCCAAAAATCAACACTGTCAAGAATATAATGCATACTCTTGATCGGTTTTATGCTATGACGGGATTAAAGGTTAATCTCCGCAAATCTGATATCATCATGGCAGGTGTTAGCGTTGAACAGTGTGCTCAAATTTCTCTTATTACTGGCATGTCTCTTAACCCTAACACTGTGTCATACTTAGGACTGCCGCTCTCAACATCTAAAATTACAACTAATCAATGTCTACCTCTTTTTGAGAAGATAACAGCGAGATAAAATTGCTGGACCACTAGGACGCTAAGTCAAGCAGGAAGACTAACTCTAATTAAGTCAGTTATTTTTGCTATGCAAGTTTACTGGGCAAGAACTTTCATTCTTCCCTTTAAGTTGATTAGCATTATCAGAAGAGCCATTATGAAATTTCTATGGACGGGCAAGACAACGGGCAGATACATTGCTCCAATAAACTTTAGCAGAGTTGAGCGGCCAATGAACAAGGGGGGTCTTGGTATTTTTAACTTGAAACAATGGAACAAAGCAGCCTTTGCGAAACATGTTGACACCTTCTATAACTGTTCAGACAGCCTTTGGGCTATATGGTCTGAAAGAAATGTGATAAGAAGAAGGAGTTTGTGGAATATGATAAAGCCTCAAAACTTGAGCTGGACTTGGCAAAGTATATTCAAGATAAAGGAGACATTTCTACCGCTAATGCAAATGAACAGCAACCCAAAAAACTGTTGAGTTTCTGGAATGATCCATGGCTTGATAAGGGGCTCATTCTTAGATGTCACCTAACGTACAGTGAGATTCAGCAAACTGGGATACACACTGCGACAAAAGTTAGGGATGTTCTCTACAATTATCAAAGTCTACGTTGCTTATCATCCAATCAGAGAATACATAACATTTGGAGCTTGATTAGAAGGTTTACTCCGATGTCTACTACATCTGATGGTCTAGTTTGGGGAGAAAAAAAGGCAAAATTCAAAATTGGAGTCGCATATGAGTTCTTATTGAAGAATAGTGCCCATCCAGCGTGGAAATGGTGGAAGCAAACATGGAATATCGACAGTATTTTGAGAGAAAACTTAATGCTATGGAAGGTTCTTAATCGTTCCATCCTGTCTAAAACTAAACTTGCTTGCATGGGCATGAGTGTTAATATTTACTGTTCATTCTATTGTGAGCAACCAGAGACTGTTGAGCATTTGTACTTTGAATGCCCATTTATAATGCAAGTCTGGACTGTTGTTATGTCAAAGCTACAAAGAAATTGTGTCTCACATGATAATCTGGTCGAGTGGGAACTAATCCATACGAAAATAGGTTACAAGAATAAAGGAAAGAGATTATTTACAGCTGTGATGAAGAGTTTCATCAACGCTGTATGGAGAGAGCATAACACGAGAGTGTTTGATGCTATCAGTGCGAAATCTGATGTTTTGTTCAAGCAGTGGATAATACATGAGATTAAATATTCTTTGGGGATGCTAACATTCTCTTTTGACCCAGAAATATATGTCTCCTTCCAGATGTATTAAATTGTGATTTGATTCTTTCTTTCTTTTTTTGTTGTTGTTTTGTTTCCCTTTGTGCTTGTGGCGCTTTATTTTCCTCTGTTTTCTTTGAGCTTTGCTCTCTGTTGTAAGTGTTCTATTCCTTTTGGTGCTGCAATAAAATGGTCGGGGTCCATCCAACTCCGTCGGCCTTGCCAAAAAAATAAAAATAAATAAAATTTACTTTAAATTAATTTTAATATAAACTTAGATTAACTTTAAATTTATATTAACTTTAACATTAATGTTAATTTAAAGTTAATTTTATTTTAAATTAACTTTAAATTAACATTAATGTTAAATTTAAATTAACTTTAGTATTAACTTTAAATTAACTTCAAACTTAAAAATTAAATTAACTTTTAAAAACCGCTCCTTGATAACTATGGTGGTTCGATGATGCCATGACATTCTATAATGTTTACTTTTGTATATAATTTGTGGGAAATTCACAAGGCCCAATGTGAAAAATGGAAAGGAAATGTGTACCCTCATCGAATGGCACGCAAAGGATATGATTATCTGATGCAAGAACTAGTTAGCGTTGCTTGCACAACTATATGATATCTACAACTATGTGGTTTTGGTTTTGTTAGAATGGACTAAAAAATGTTCACATTATTTTAATATATATATATATATTTATAGTTGCAAACCATTCCTAAGAAAGAACCGTCACTAGGTATTCTATAGTTAAAGGCACACCAAGACAAGAATGGAAACTTCAAGGACCTGGAAACACATGCCGATGTCGATAGAATTATCTACAATTTGTTTTTTAATCTAATTTTTAGTTCGTATTTATTGAAATAAAAGTAGATGAATCCAATATATTTGATTTCTTTGTTAAGGGGTGTTGACTAAAGATTTTAAAGCTGGATCCAATGAGGAAAATGGACCTAATGATGTTCTGACCATGGCTTTGGGCACCCCTTAATATCCCAGCAGGGTACGAGGTGTTGGTGGTTTTGTCAAGTTTGAGGCTTACTTTAATTTTCCAACAAAATAGCGAAAGGAAAGATCATCAACGAATATTAATATCACTCCATCAAACATTTGGAATATTATAGAAGAGGAAAAAATTAAGTGGGAGCTTGAGAAGAAGGCAGAAATGAGTAAGCAACATGCTTGTATTGAGGAAAAGTTAAAGCAGATAGAATCAAAGATTGGAGGGGTAGGGGAATTGGCTAATTCACCTAAACTATCTACATAAGGCAACTGTTTTTAGGAGCAATTGGAGAAGGCAGCTGATGTCATTGAGCATGCAAAGAATCAAGATGTGGAGAAGGAGGTGGCAAATAAACAAAATGTGAAGAAAGGGTTGCCAGCAGTTGTTGAGGAATAGGGTAAGTCCCCAAAAAGAAAATTGACTAAAAACTTGGAAGTTTGTGAAGAAATTTTGGCAAACACTTACTATCCTAATTTTATCGATGATGTTAACTTGATTAGATGTGATAAACCTTGTATGATACAAAATGTTTTTGGTGTAGGTGAAAGAACCTATGTTTGGCAACAACAATGCTAAATTCGCACTCGCAGTTGATTCTATGAATAATATCGTTGCATTTGGAACCGTCGTTGAAATCAATTTCGACGCCATAGACCAGAAGATCTATGGCATTCCACTTGGAAAAGAAAACACATGCACCTCCATCACCAAAGCTGTTGTTCCTGATGGCTTGCTACCAATTTTATCAAAGGTGAAGTTGTGAAAGTGCAAGATGCGCTTGGTGGTACATATATTGCTTGGCCGAGAAGCTTGATCTCCAATGCAGTAACTAAAAAGGTAATTTCAGTATCTATGCATGGTTACCATGTATTCACCCTATATTAATAGACTTCATATAATTTATACTTTCAGTATTTACAGTTACATTTCAAGTTAAAATCATGAATCCTTCATTAACAAACATATCAGTTGTTGTCACATGGGTTAACCATGACTTTCGCACACCATGGCTTTTAACGAGCAATAGTTTGATGATAAATCATTGGTGAATAAGTGCATCTAAGTTCTTTTTATATACTTAATGTAAAATAATTGATAATTTTTATGGCCAAACTAGTTTATGTAGTAAACGAAGATTAGTTTAAAGAGTGAATTATCACCTTACAAAAAATCGTTACTACCGCACCACTTTCCTAATTTGAAAATGAAACTTCAATCAAATTATTGTGAAAATCGTTGTTCGATTATAAAACTCATGACATAAGCAATAAGATTATAGCAATCATATGTAGATGATCGTGGAATATTAAATAGAGAACTTTGTTTCATAAAGTTAATTCATAATTTTTTTACATAACCAATGTTTTACTTAATTTGATATTTGATTTCCTATACAAGTTGAGTGTTATTTACATAACTTGGAGGTTGTTAAGCCTCATGTTGTCAAGAAGAAGAAGAAGAAGAATTATGATCTCGGTGAGCTGGATGATGTTGAAGACCTCGACACACTGCCCGCTAAACTTCCTGCAACACTAAAGGTGCTTTGCTAATGGGCCAACACATCCCTGAAGAATGGGGTCAACATCAACACCACTTTGGATGAGGAAATATCTGGTTTTCGAATAAAAGTGGTTATCTTCAGGAAAGATATACATGCGATCATAATTTTTTTTAAGACATCTGCTTAAGTCATTGTTTTTTATATGAGGCATGTGTTAATTATTCTTTTAATGATGCATTGGTGTTGTAACAGTGTTGCTCACGACATGGCTTAGAATCTGCTCAAGTCATAAGTTTTTAATGTTGCATTTTTTGTAATTACTCTTTTCTTATACGTTTTTATAGCTACCTTCATGAAGCATTAAAGAAATCTAAAATGAAAGACATGATTGCCTTGGTATATCCTGCTTATACAAATGCACGCAGATATGGAAATTCAGCTAAAATAGCTTCTGATTTGGCCAAGCGGTATGAACAATGGAATCCTGATCAGATTTTCTTGGTGCCGTATAACTCAGAGTATGTATAGTATGGTTCTCTATATTGATTGATCAAATTTTGTACTTGATTCAAGCCATATTTACTTTGTTATGAATGCTAAGTGGAATTTTCAATGTTAGTAGCCATTGGTCTTTGACGGTCGTGAATCCCATTGAAGAAAGTATGCATTTCATGGATCCATTAAGTGGACCATTATGCGGTGAAGAATGGATGAATATTGTGAACAAGTATGTGCAATTTCTATTTTATTAATTGAATTTTCGAGTGGTTTAGTGGTTTATGTTTGTTTACTTTGCAGCTCCATTGCAATTTACAATCAGGACAAAGTGAAAGGCAAAAAGAAAGTTCGATGAACGCCTTGTTTGGTGGATGCTCCATATTTCTCAAGTCTGATGACTTTTCTTCCTCAACATGAATGATTAAATTGTGTTTACTTGACATCTATGCATGCTTCAGGGAGCTCCGAAACAGAGAGGTCAACTGACATGTGGATTGTGGGTTGTGCGCTACATGAAAGACATCATGAAGGACAAGAATCAACTGCGGGCAACTAAGTTAATATATGTCAATGCTGTATTTTAGTTAGGCATATATTGAGATCCATGCCAAGTAAAGATAACCTCTACATTTCCTATTTGTTGCAGTTGGAGAAGGATCTAAACAATACCTTTTCCCAAAAGGATATTAATACCGTTCGAGTGGAATGGGATACATATGTCTATAAGTTTGTTGAATCATAGTGCCTGAATTCTATATATGCCTGCTATTATATTATATAAATATATGCACCTTGCAATTAAACCATGGTTAATTAGCTTTTCTAGTGTTGGTTTTATAATATTTTGTGTGCCTATGGCTTCAGTTGCATAGTTCATTTAGTTAGTGTTGAACTGCTACTTGTATAATATGTATTTGGATTTAGTGTCGATGTTGGTTTTGTTTAATATTGTATTTAGTAGAAATGTGAACTTCTTTGTGTTATCTAAATTGCTTTGTGTCATCTCATTTAAGAAAGAACAGCACATACAAAAATTGATTTTTGTTATTTTAACTGCTTTAAAACAACATTTATTTGTTGTAAGAAGATGATTATAATAATTAGTAGAAATGTGCATTTCATTAAGATTACAATAAACTGTTATTTTATTAACTTACATACAACATATAACATTCATCTCTACTATTTGTAAAATAAGAACAACACATCAAACAACATAGGACTTTGATTTTTATCTATTGTGTTAGTTGTTATAAGATGACATGACATATCTGTGGTTTGACGTGCAAAGAGATGGCAGGAGATTTAAAGACAGATAGATATGCGATCTGACAACGAAGCATATGTGTCATGTGATTTTTCTTTCCCTGTAGTGTACATTTTTTATTTATGACCAATTGTAATTTATTTACTGCATTGTTAACATAGTTATCCACTTTGTTTTGCTAAAGTTGAGAATAATGGAAGTATAATTAGTGATATGTATCCTTTGCTTCCAACTTTTGAATTTTTATGTATTAAGTAAAATTCCACTATTTGATTATAGTGTACTAATTAATTAATATAAAGGAAATGAAAAGGGTTGGTTGAAATCCAAAGTTCATATGGGATTGCAACAAAGCATTGAGGGTACAAGACTATTTTTTATTAAAATGAGTGATTCTCTATAGAAAAAGGGAATCCATAGGGAAGAAGACTGTTATATGATAATGTTATAGGGTTGTTTCAGATTCTATAGCATATATAAGTGGAAACCTTAAATAACTATGTCCTAGCGCTTATAAATTCAGGCCTAACCCTCTCTTCTCTTCTCACATTTTTTCTGAAAGCAGTAGTGAAGCTCTTCCATTTTCTCTTCTCCACTATTTTCTAAATTATAAAATCGAATATTTATATTTGTATATATACAAATAGGAGAAGAATAGAAATCAAATAAGAGAAGAAGAGCAAATCAACACTATGCAGTAACGAGTATCTATTTTTCTCCCAATCCCTAGTTGTTTCTTAGATCTGTATTCTAATATATGTATGTAACCTTTTTATACATATTTCTTGGATCAAAAAGGATTTGAAGAGGAATTTAAGGTTCTACTTTAGATCTGGAGATTTGGACCACTTTTAAAAGGCGAGTGAGAAATTTTATATATTATTTATGATTTTAAAACAATTCTGTTAACATACGTCTGATCTTATGCCCAAATCTATTTTATTTTTGAATTGTAGGCTATAGTTAATATAGAAAACTATTGCTTACATGTTCTTTTTTTAGATCTACTTTGAAATGTGTTTACACCTAGATTCGGAAATCAGTCCCAAAGATTTTAGAATTTGAATATCATATATTTCTATTCTCGATCTGTCCTCGGGTGTAAAATAGGATTTTAGGGTTATTGCCCAATTATGCTATGTTATGGATTTTTCATAGTTTAATTTATAGAAAGAACATCCGTTTAATTATAAATTTGTTTACCTTTTCCACTTTCCATTCAAAAGGGCGACGTTTGATTTAACAAGGGGTTACCACACAAAAAAGGGAAAAGATGTATAAAGTAAATATTTATTCTCCACTATCTATTCAAATAAAAAAAGGAAATTTTCCATTCCTTGTAATTTCAAACAGAGCAAACCTTTTCCTTTTGTGTTAAAGCAATTTATGAAAATCATTGCGGAAAATCTTCCTAAGGAATTTAATTCTGGCAAACTAAATATGAAAAGCATATTCTAGTTACATATTTATGACTAGAATTTATTTAGTTAAGAATATGTAGTTTATTAGGCAGTTTATATGTATTTATTGCGTTAATAAAGAAGAACGACATTTATTCATGCGTTATTTACGCGTAATGTTCATTAGTTATTATTATATTCAGGAAAGCAAATAATTATGGTTAGGAAATGTAGTAATTTGTATTAATGGGCAATAAAATAGGAACTGCCAATAATTAATGGAAAATAAAAGATTGTAACACCAATTAGTGGGCAATTATTGGGAAATAATGGTTTACAATTGGTTAGTATGAGAATTAAATACTATAATTCCAATTAATGAGCAATTAGTGAAAATGAATTTAGAAGTCATAATTAATAGGGATAAATGGATTGACGGGGTTGATAAAAATAGAATATATATAAAAAGGTTACTAATTTGAAATTAGTAATTATATATAAATGTCTTAGGAAATGTCCTCTAGGATTTTATGGACAAATTGACATTTATGAGCATTAAAAAAGAATGTATGAGAAGATAAATATTTAAGATAAATCTTATGCCTTAACTAAAAATGGGAATTAATAAGCTAAGTCTAGTGTCTACCTAAGATAATATAAGTAAAAATTTAGGATGGTTAACTGGACTTAGTAGATTAGTGATTCCAGGTTAGTAGAGTCACTCGATGGAGGACTATCCTTTGCTTTGAGACTACTAGTAGTAGGTTGCACTTACTATAAGATGACCCGGAATTTTAGGCAATAGCAGTTTGATAATCTTCATTAAAATTATTCAAATTTGGCTTAATAATCTTCTTTTTAAATTATTTTAATTAACAAAATTTATCTTTTCCAAAGCTAATAATATTTAATTTGGTAAATTTATCTTTTCAAAGCTAATAAATAAATAAAATAATTTGTTTTCTAATTATAATGTACATTGTGATTAGGAAGCTTTGGTTTGAATTTAATAAGAATATGTTTTCAAATTATATATATATATGCGTGTAAGTATATTGTGATTTGGAATATATGTTTTAAATTCAATGTATTAATCTTCAGAAAGCTATTTAAAGATAAACTCTATATTTTCAAACATTTAATATAATATATATATATAATTATTAAAAAATATTTTAGCTTAATAGAATTTGTTATAAAAATTTACTGCATTTTATTTTAAAATCTAAAATGAAATTTAATAAAAGGTTTAAAATGTTCTTTCTTTTAAAATACACATGAATTTAGTGTGTGTGTGTATATATATATATAAACAAAACATAAAACATATTAATATAAGAGATAATTAATAAAAATATAAACATAATACATAAATCTTCATAAACATAAGTAAAAAAAGAGTTTTAAACATTTGTAAAACATTTAATTCTTGCTTTTGACATTTGTAAGAATATAATACAAGCATTAGACATTTGTAGGATTATATAACATGTGTAAGCATTAGTAACATGTGAAAATAACAAATGGAAAAATTATCTCTTTTAAATTTTATTTATAAACAAATAAGTGTTGAGAGAAATCTGGTTTTCAGTTCAAATAAATTTTCATCGTCTTTTCTCAACACTCTTTCTCTCATATTCTTAAAACAAAATTAAAGCAAATAAAAACCTTAGAAGAGAAACTGAAAATCAAACCAACATTCAACTATCAAATTTTTTCAACCTGAGTAAAGTAAGTAGCAGTTTCAAATTCAATTCAACAAGCAAATCAAACTCAAGCTTCAGATCAATTCAAAATCAAAGTTCTAGAAACATGAATAAACCTGTTCTCTGCTTTAAAATCCGGTGTGTAAACATTTGATTTAAAAGTTTAAAATCTGGTTATAATTTTTGATGCATGTGATGAAATCTTGTAGTAGTATAGTACATAATGTTACATGAATGTTTGGTTGTGAATGCATGTATGTATATATGATATGTCTGTGTATATGAATATAGATATGTCTCTGTTGTATCATAGGTTCTAAATCCACCTAAATAAATTCAAATTCTCTTTATACATTCAATTTTAGGCTTTGATCTCTTAAGGGAAAATGATTATAAAAGTGTAATATTGTTTTTTAAAAAATAACTTCAAGAATTTATATTAATTAATTATGTAAAAAATAGACAAATACAGAGGAAATCAAATACAAGTCAAAATTTGAATGTCGGGAAAACTTGATTCGATTTTACCGTCAGATTCGTATTGCAGTTTAATGATTTTTTATTATCATTTTATGATTTCTAAGTTGGTATATGATAAGGAATTCTGAGTTGATCGGATTTAGGTTTATCGTTAATTTTCGACGATCGTCTTCGAGTAGTGTGACGTGACTGAAGTTGGAGGAGGCTCGAGGGTTATGTGAAAAATGGCCAGGGAATTTATTGGTGGCCATAGTGGTCAGGCAACATCGAACTAGCGCTCGGTGTCAAGTTTTGGTTGAGGTAGACGTCGAGCTTCGTTCGACGTCGATGGCGAATCGTGATTGATCGGACCGGGGAGATCGTCGCTAGGGTTCGTGTCGTGTCTCTGGGTGGAACGATAGGGTTTCTGGTGATCATATTTGGTGTCGCGAGGCATTTTCCCACCAATGATTTAGGTTCCAGTAATGATCGAGTTGCTCGATTTTTGTTTCCAAACGAGAAAGACGGAGCAGGGTGGTCGGGACGTTGGCAAGGGTCATTGGCAACCTATAGGCGTCGACGTAGGTGATCAGAATGGTGGTGGTGAATCGTGCACATGCACAAGTATCATCTCGTATCTGGTTTGTTTTTTAGATTTGGGGAAGAAGCATTCTTCATGGGTCAGGCTCAAGGATATTACGTGTGTGTCTCGAAGCAAGAAGAGTTTGCGTGGTTGCTCGCGAGTGACTCGGGGATTTTTGTGTTTTGGCTTGGGTTCATGGTTGGGTTTTTTGATGATAGGCTCGGGATTGTTTTTGATAAACTAACCAAGTTTTGAAAATAAGTAAATTATGAGCAGTTTTGAAAAAAACAAAGAAACACAAAGTTTTCAAGCAAGAAAAGTACAATGTTTAAAAGCTAATGCAAAATTTAATGTGTATTTAAATAAATGATTTTTCAAAGGAAGATAATCAAGTTTAAAACTGGTTTCAAAGATTTAATTCTAAAGTTAAATGCTTTCTTTAAAATTGTTTGGTTTAAATGATGATGTAACAAGTTTTTGAGAAAATTTCATGGTTCACATTTTAAAACTAAAATGTTTAAGACTGTGTTGTTTTAAAAATAATTATATTAGATTAATTATGTAATTAATTCCTAAATGTTTTTTCTAATGAAGTTTAACAATGTAATTAAGTAATTAATGAAGATAAAGAATCTATCTTTAATTAATTAAGGTTGTGATTAATTTGGGATAATTAATTAGTAAAGTTAACTAAAAATTAATCACTTAATGTAATTAATAAGGGTTAATTTATTAGTGTTAATAATCAAAGGGTAATTACTTAATGGAAGTAATTAATGGATAGTTAATAAATGTAATTAATTTATGGATCATTAACTAGTGATTAAGGATTAATTAATTAATTAATGTAAATTTAAGATAATTAATTAGTTTAATTAATTAAGGATAATCACTTAGTGAGATAATTAAGTATAATTACTTAATTTAATTAATAAAGTATAATTACTTAGTGTAAGTAATTAATGGATAATTACGGAGTGTAATTAATGGGTAATTACTTAATGTAATTAATTAAGGAAAATTACTTAATGGTAGTAATTAAATGGAAATAATTAAGGTTTAATTACTTAGTGTAATTGATTAAAAGGATAATTACTTAATTAATTAAAAGATACTTAATTAATGTGATTAATTAAGGTTAATTAATGAATGTGATTAATTAAAAGATAATTAATCAATGTAAGTGATTATAGAATAATTAATCGATGTAATTAATTAAGGATCAATGTAATTAATTATAGTTAATTAATTAATTGAGAGTAATTAAAGGATAATTAATGAGAATAGTTAAAGGATAATTAATTTGTATAATTAATTAAGGCTAATTACTTAATGTACTTAAAAAATAATTAATTAAGGATGATTAATTAAGTTGACAATTAAAGGATGATTAATTAATTGGTTTGTAATTAATTGATGATTAAGTAAGCATAATTTAAAAGTGATTGAAGCAATTAAATTAGTTAGAAATGGTGTGACTAATTAATCTTGCTTATGAATGATTGAATGATATTGAATGCCTTGGATTGTTTGATATCTCTGATATGTGATATGTGCTGCTATGAGATGCTTTGGTTGAATTATGATAATATGGATTATCTATCTATGAAAATGTGAATTATCTATCTATGTGAATATGTTATTCTAAATTATAATTTGAATTGTTAAAACTTAGAACAACTTGGTTAAAAGACGGCGTTTGGATGTCGATGAGACCGAGAACGGATTCCAAATTGGATATCCAAAAACCATATCGATCCAAATTAAACGATAAGTCGTGAAATCTCAAGTGAAGTTGAAGACTCAAAGTGTAAGGGATATTTGTCATTAATTCTGAGGGTGATTCCAAAACGAGTGTAACGGAGGTAGTGCTTTCAGTTTCGAGATGAAGATTCAGAGTGCAAGGGCTATTGTCGTTAACTCTGAGGGTGATTTGAAAATGATTGCAACGAGATAGGGCCTTCGTTTTCGTTCGAACCAAAATGAACTTGTATGGATTGAATGCTTTCAGAACATCGTCATTGGAGGACGATGAGCATTCCAACATATGTGTTCTAAAAAGGTAGTCGCAGCCTCAAGCCTCATCAACCGGGAATGGCTAAAACATGGGAGGTGCAACAAGGCTAAGTGGATAGCACCCAAGTAAGATAAGATTTCCCTTGTCTAGAGGTCCCTTTTTATTCGGTTATTCAGGATTATCCAGTAAGGGATAGTTCCGGTCTTGTGTTGCAGGGGATCAGAGTGGATCCTCGGTACTCTGATCTAGACCAGGTACTGTGACGGGCGTTACCCTAGTAGCCCTGCTATTGTATGGAATCCCATCTCCAATAAGTGTCGTACGTTTTGATTGTGCTCAACTATGTTGGAACGTGAGATGTAAGCATTCCAACTATTTTCTATTTTACATGACATCCCTAGACACTATTATAATATCATTGAATTTCCTATCAAATGTTTTGGTTATCGTAATATAAAAACCCGACATGTTTATTTGTGGCGTGGTCTTACGAGATACCCTTTATTTTCAATGATTTTTCAAAGTAAAGCAACTTTAACCTGTTTACTCAACCAGACCCATGTTTGACCCAGAGTTTATCTTCTGTTTTCTTAAACTCTTAGGTACTCAAATTTTTACGAGTAGCCAAGGGATTCGGGTTAGCTTAAACGAATTCTGGAGTTGATTTGGAGCAGGAGGCTTCAGCGTATGTAGATATATTATGTTTCCGCTATGTTGATGTCTTGAGATGTATGGTTGACAGGTCTTCACAACTGTCTAATGTGTTGTATAAGATGTATGGCTCTGATAGATGATGTATATTATGTAATACTTATGTGATGTAGTATAATTTATTCGTTCCGCTGTGAGATTTTGATATTTTTTAGTTCTTTCTTTCCTATTATTTCTCTTTTCTTTCCCTTTCTTTCTTATTGATGATGCGTCTTTCTGTGGAATGAAAGGTGGGCCGTCACAGCTTGTATCAGAGCTCTAGGTTGAGATAATACCTATGCTTTAGAGAGATATCTATCTTTGGATAGAGCGTATTTGTGTGTATATATATATACACACATCCACCTATCTGATTTGTTGGGTTACCTGTCTGGGTTACCCACATGAGTTAGGCTGGCAGCTTGAGTTATAGAGGTAGGAGGCGTAGTGATGTGTGTAACACGAATGCCATAAATGGAAGAAGTTCGAGTGTGGAGGTTGGAAGAGTATCTACCAAGGCTATAGACCCAATACTGCCTCGAGTAAGCTTTGCAGTGGTGTAAGGATTTCACCAATCTCGGAGGAAAGCCTTTTAAAGGTATGGAGTCCATCTTTGGAGTATAAGCTTGGTTGCACTCATGTGAGCGGATTTTCAAGGGTTTGGATCTGTCAGATAAGCAGAAGCGAGTGATGGCATCTTGGCCACTTCAGAAGGGAGCAGCTACGTGGTGAGATGCAGTGACCATGGATGTTCCCAAAAACGCTTTCTCCCGGAGCCAGTTTAAGGAAGTATTTAAGGAGCAGTTTTACCTACTGTAGGGAAGACTCAGCTGTATATGAATTATCTAAATCTTAAGCAAGGTAAAGGAAACCCAAAAGGCAACATCGCAGTTCGGAGGTGCTTTGTGTCCCAGCGGGAAGGTCATCTGGCTAAGCAGTGTCCTAGAGGTGGAGTTCAGAAGTAGCAGAGTGGAACCTTTTCTTCGATGGTTCAAAAGTCTTTGGGTTTCAACTATCAGCATCTGGGTATATGGTGAAAGCTTGCCCATTTCTTCAGGAAGCACAGATGAATACGTGTTTGCTATTGAAGGATTTGACCTTATTTTGGAAATGGATTGGAGAGACAAGCATAAGCTGTTCTGATTTGTGAAGAGAGAACAATATCTTTGGAAACTAAACTAGGTAGGATCGCGAAAGTGACTTGCGATAGTTTGAGTGTTCTTTTGAGTAATATGTTGCATGGGATTGAGGCATCTCAAGAGGAAGTAGGAGCTATCGAAGTTATCAGAGATTTTTCGGATGTCTACGAAGAAGTAAAAGTTTGCCGCATCAGGAGATTGAGTTCCCATATCGACTTGGTCCCTAGAGCATTAACGATGGTTCAGCTAAGTAGAAGGATGGCACCTAGAGAGAGGATTTGGTGAAGCAGCTTAGGATTTTTTCAGTCTTCTGTGTTTTCTCTTTTATGGATATGATGAACTGTGTTTTCCGAAATATGCTGATCAAGTATGTGCTCGTGCTCATCGACGACATTCTCATCTACTCCAAATCACAGTTGCACAGCGGAAGCGAGGTAGCAGCTATGCAAGAGTGGAAGCAACCTAAGACACTTTAAAAATTCGCAGTTTTCTTGGATTAGAGGGTTTCCACAGTAAGTTCATTCGGGGTTGCCTTAAGATTTCTTCTTACTTGACCAAGTTGACTAGGAAGGAAACGAAGTTCAAGTGGACCCCTAAGTGTGAAGAAGTTTTTCAGGATCTTAAGATGTGGTTATTAAGTGCACCTGTTTTGGCTACTCTGGTTTGGAGAAGTAAGTTCGAAGTCTACTGATGTTTGTGAAGTAGAGTTTGTGTTCTGGATTTTCGGTAGATCCGAAGAGGATCATCTTGTTGAGTAGAATCTGGAGATCATCTTATTTTTGGTCCAGATTTGTTCCGAGAGGCATCTGTGAAGGTTGAGCCGATCAAGGAAGGATGAAGGCAGCCCAGGATCGTCAAAAGAGTTATGCGGATAAGAGACATAGGAATTTGAATTTTGAAGTTAGAGATTTGGATTTTGGATAGGTTTTCTCCGATCAAAGGAGAAATCGGACTTGGTAAGACTGGAAAGATAGCTCCGAGGTATATTGGATTTCTTTCTGTGTTCTCGAAAGGATAAGTATTTTGGCCTACAGGATTGAATTGCCATTTCAGATGGCTGGGATTCACAGTATATTTCACATATCTCATCTAAGGGAGTACTTGCTTGATCGATCACTGGTTGTAGAACCAGCAGTTTAGGAAGATTTGAAAATTGAATCGGACTTGTCTGTAGTCAAACATCCTGTTTAGTTTATAGATCGTGTTGAGAAGAAGCTCAAGATCAGAGTAGTGTAGCTAGTTAGGGTTCAGTGGAGCGAGGATCCCAGTGATTGTACCTGGGAAACTCTAGATAGTATTAGGAAGTACTATCTTGAATTATGTCAGGATAGATAGATTTGTTTGTTTGAATAAATTGGTTGCTATGGCTATTAGTACATGGTTAATAAAGTATGCTTTATTGTTTGGAAATAAAATTTTTGCTGGATTATTAAATTATCTTTGCTTTTAAATTTCGGGGAAGAAATCCATATAAGGGGGAGGAATGTGATGACCTGGAATTTTGGGCAATTGCAATTTGATAATCTTCATTAAAATTATTTAAATTTTGCTTAATAATCTTCTTTTTAAATTATTTTAATTTAAAAAATTTATCTTTTCAAAAGCTAATAATATTTAATTTAGTAATTTATCTTTTCAAAACTAATAAATAAAAAAAAGTTTGTTTTCTAATTATAATATACATTATGATTAGGAAGCTTTGGTTTGAATTTAATAAGAATATGTTTTCAAATTATACATATGTGTGTATATATACTGTGATTTGGAATATATGTTTTAAATTCAATGTTTTAGTTTTTAAAAGGCTATTTAAAGATAAACTTTATATTTTCAACATTTAATATAGTATCTATATATATTTAATTTTTAAAAAGTATTTTAGCTTAATTGGATTTTTTATAAAAATTTAGTACATTTTCTTTTAAAATTTAAAATGAAATTTAATAAAAGGTTTAAAATGTTCTTTCTTTCAAATACACATGAATTTGGTATATATATAAAGAATACATAAAACATATTAATATAAGAGAAAATTAATAAAAGTGGAAACATAATACCTAAATCTTTATAAACATAAGTAAAAAAAGAGTTTAAACATTTCTAAAACATTTAATTCTTTCTTTTGACATTTGTAAGAATATAATACAAGCATTAGACATTTGTAGGATTATATAACAGGTGTAAGCATTAGTAACATGCAAAAATAACAAATGACAATATTATATCTTTTAAATTTTAATTATAAACAAATAAGTGTTGAGAGAAATATGGTTTTCAGTTCAAATAAATTTTCATCTTCTTTTCTCAACACTCTTTCTCTCATCTTCTTGAAACAAAGCTAAAGCAAATAAAAACCTGAGAAGAGAAATTGAAAATCAAACCAGCATTCAAGTATCAAATTTTTTCAACCTGAGTAAAGCAAGTTCCAATTTCAAGTGCAATTCACCAAGAAAATCAAACTCAAGCTTCAGATCAATTCAAAAACAAAGTTCTAGAAACATGAATAAACCTATTCTCTGCTTTAAGATCTGGTGAGTAAACATTTGATTTAAAAGTTTAAAATCTGGTTATAAATTTTGATGCATGTGATGAAATCTCATAGTAGTCTAGTATATAATGTTACATGAATGTTCGGCTGTAAATGCGTGTATGTATATATGATATGTCTGTGTATATGAATATAGATATGTCTTTGTTGTATCATGGGTTCTAAATCCACCTGAATAAATTCAAATTCTCTTTATACATTCAATTTTAGGTTTTGATCTCTTAAGGGAAAATGATTATAAAAGTGTAATATTGTTTTTTGAAAAATAATTTAAAGAATTTATATTAAGTAATTATGTCAAAAATAGTAAAATATAGAGGAAATCAAATACAATTCAAAATTTGAGTGTCGGGAAAACATGATTAGATTTTTCCATCGTATTCGTATTGCAATTTAATGATTTTTTATAATCATTTTATGATTTTTAAGTTGGTATATGATGAGGAATTCTGAGTTGATCGGATTTAGGTTTATCGTCAATTTTCGACGTTCGGGGTCGAGTGGTGTGAAGTGACTGAAGTTGGAGGTCGCTCGAGGGTTGAGTGTCATGGGAAAAATGGCCAGGAAATTTATTGGTGGCCGTAGTGCTCAGGCATCGTCAAATTAGGGCTTGATATTTGGTTTTGGTCGAGGTAGTTGTCGAGCTTCGTTCGACGTCGATAGCGAATCGTGATTGATCGGATCGAGGGAGGATCGTCGATTGGGTTCGTGACGTGTTTCTGGATGGAACGATAGGGCTTCTGGTGATCGTATTAGGTGGCACGAGGCGTTTTCGCACTAATGGTTTAGGTTCCAGTAATGATCGAGTTGCTCTATTTTTGTTTCCAGACGAGATAGATGGAGCTGGGTGGTCGGGACGTTGGGAATGGTCGTTGGCAACCGGTAGGCGTCGACGAAGGTGATCAGAACGGCGATGGTTAATCGTGCACATGCACAAGTATCTTCTCATATCTGGTTTGGTTTGTAGATTTAGGGAAGAAGCATTCTTCACGCGTCAGGCTCGAGGATATTGCATGCGTGTCTTGAAGCAAGATGATTTCGCATGGTTGCTCGCGAGTGACTCGGGTTCATGGTCGAGTTTTCTGATGATAGGCTTGGGATTGTTTTTGATGAACCAACCGGTTTTGAAAATAAGTAAAATATGAGAAATTTTGAAAAAACAAAGAAATACAAAGTTTTCAAGCAAGAAAAGTACAATGTTTAAAAGCTAATGCAAATTTTAATGTATATTTAAATAAATGTGTTTTCAAAGAAAGACATTCAAGCTTAAAACTAGTTTCAAAGATTTAATTCTAAAGTTAAATGCTTTCTTTAAAAAAATTTGGTTTAAATAATGATGTAACAAGTTTTTGAGCAAATTTCAAAGTTCAAATTTGAAAATTAAAATGTCTAAAATTGTGTTGTTTTAAAAATAATTATATTAGATAAATTATGTAATTAATTCCTAAATGTTTTTTGTAATGACGTTTAACGATGTAATTAAGTAATTAATGAAGATAAAGAATTTATCTTTAGTTAACTAAGATTGTGATTAATTTGGGATAATTAATTAGTAAAACTAATTAAAAGTTAATCACTTAATGTAATTAATAAGGGTTAATTAATTAGTGTTAATAATCTAAGGGTAATTACTTAATCGAAGTAATTAATGGATAGTTAATGAATGTAATTAATTTATGAATCATTAACTAGTGAGTAAGGAATAATTAATTAATTAATGTAATTAATTTAAGATAATTAATTAATTTAATTAATTAAGGATAATCATTTAATAAAATATTTAAGTATAATTACTTAATGTAATTAATAAAGTATGATTACTTAGTGTAAGTAATTAATGGATAATTACTGAGTGTAATTAATAGGTAATTACTGAATGTAAATAATTAAGGAAAATTACTTAATGAAGTAATTAAATAGAAGTAATTAAGGTTTAATTACTTAGTGTAATTGATTAAAAGGATAATTACTTAATTAATTAAAAGATACTTAATTAATGTGATTAATTAAGGTTAATTAATGAATGTGACTAATTAAAAGATAATTAATCAATGTAAGTGATTATAGAATAGTTAATTGATGTATTTACTTAAGGATCAATGTTATTAATTATAGTTAATTAATTAATTGAGAGTAATTAAAGGATAATTAATGAGAATGGTTAAAGGATAATTAAATTGCGTAATTAATTGAAGGCTAATTACTTAATGTAATTAAAGAATAATTAATTAAGGATGATTAATTAAGTTGATAATTAAAGGATGATTAATTAATTGGTTTGTAATTAATTAATGATTAAGTAAGCATGATTTAAAAGTGATTGAAGTAATTAAATTAATTAGAAATGGTATGACTAATTAATCTTGCTTATGAATGATTGAATGATATTGAATGCCTTGGATTATTTGATATCTTTGATATGTGATATGTACTGCTATGAGATGTTTTGGTTGAACTGTGATAATATGGATTATCTATCTATGAAAATGTGAATTATCTATCTGTGTGAATATGTTATTCTAAATAATAAATTGAATTATTAAAATTTAGAACAAACTGGCCTTTAAAGACGGCGTTTGGATTTCGATGAGACCGGGATCAGATTCCAAATTGGATATCTGAAATCCACATCGATCCAAATTAAACGATAGGTAGTGAAATCTCAAGTGAAGTTGAAGACTCGAAGTGTAAGGGCTATTTGTCGTTAACTCTGAGGGTGATTCCAAAACGAGTGTAACAGAGATAGTGCTTTCAGTTTTGAGATGAAGATTCAGAGTGCAAGCGCTATTGTCGTTAACTCAGATGATGATTCTAAATGAGTATAGCGAGATAGTGCCTTTAGTTTCGTTCGAACCCGGAATGAAATTGTATGGATTGAGTGCTTTCAGAACATCGTCATTGGAGGACGATGAGCATTACAAGATATTTGTTCTAAAAAGGTAATCGTAGCCTCGAGCCTCATCAACAGAGAATGGCTAAAACAGGGAAGGTGCAACATGGCTAAGTGGGTAGCACCTAAGTAGGATAAGATTTCCACTGTCTAGAGGTCCCTTTTTATTCAGCTTTGAGGCGGTTGGTCGCGAACAACTACGGGGTTGTCTTATTCCTGATTATCCAGTAAGGGATAGTTCCAGTCTTGTGTTGCAAGGGATCAGGGTGGATCCTTGGTAATCTGATCTAGATGAGGTACTGTGACGGGCAGTATCCCAGTATCCCTGCCATTGTATGGAATCCAATCTCCAATAAGTGCCGTACGTTTTGATTATGCCCAACTATGTTGGAATGTGAGATGTTAGTATTCCAGCTATTTTTTATTTTACTTGAAAATGCTAGATATTATTATAATATCACTAGATTTCCTATCAAATGTTTTGTTTATCGTAAAATAAAAACCCGACATTTTTATTTGTGGCGTGATCTTACGAGATACCCTTTGTTTTCAATGATTTTTCAAAGTTAAGCAACTTTAGCCCGTTTACTCACACCAGACCCATGTTTGACCCAGAGTTTATCTTCTGTTTTCTTAAACTCTTGGATACACAAATTTTTACGAGTACCCAAGGGGTTCAAGTTAGCTTTGATGAATTCTTGAGGTGATTTGGAGCAGGAGGCTTCAGCGTATGTAGATATATTGTGTTTCCGCTGTGTTGATGTCTTGAGAAGTATGATTGACAGGTCTTCACGATTGTCTAATGTGTTGTATAAGCTATATGAGTCTGACAGATGATGTATATCATGTAATACTTATGTGATGTAAAATAATTTATTCGTTTCGCTGTGAGATTCTGATATTGTTTAGTTCTTTCTTTCCTATCTTTTCTCTTTTCTATCCCTTTCTTTCTTATTGATGATGCGTCTTTCTATGAAACGAAAGGCGGGTCGTCACATACTACCAATGTGAGATATCACTAATCCTAGGACCCATGACGGCATGAGAGATTGGGCGTGCTTGCTTAATTGAAAAGTATTAAATCGTCCAAAATTAGAATTAGGAGCGGTGAGGGATATCTCCATAGAGGTTAGATTTTGGTTTGAGGTATTAAGTCGTTGTAGGGTCTGCCTCTCTCCTAAAAGAAAGTTTTAAGTAACCTAGTGAGATTCCAAATATATAAGGATGTCTCTAAAATGTTTTACTTTAGTGTTGAGGTATTAAGTGCTATTATAGGGCCCGCCTCCCTACCAAAAGAAGTAACTTAATGAGATTTCGTATTTATAATCAAGAGTGATGATGAATATCTCATGAAGGTTTCGCTTCGGGTTTGAGGTATTAAGTAACCCGTCTACGGTTTGCCTCTCTTCTATAAAAGAAGTATTAAGTAGCTCAATAAGATTTCTATGCAATTCAAGGTAGACAGTACTAGTGAGGAGTCCGTCATGAGGTTAGGTATTAAATGGCAAAGGCCTACCTATAAATTAGGTGTTTAATGGTCGGAGGCCTGCCTAGTCCTTGTCAACGAGCTATTAAGTGGTTTGAGTACAGTCTCTCAAATTTCTAAGACTTTAATAATGACAAATGCGCTAGAAGTATGACTATTATCAATTATAAGGCCATAGCTGGTGGTCTAAGGTCCTTGTAGCTAGGACCAATGGGCTAATAATGACGGCACTAGAAGTACAACTTGGGAATAGGTCTTGAATGACGGGGTCTACGTCGATTGAGGTCTTAAATAGTAGAGCCTACCTATTTCTCTCTTAAAAGTATTATATAGTGATAGTAGAAGCCCGCTTCATATTTAAAAGTGTTAATCAGCAAATGGGTATGGAAGTATTGGGTGGCTAATAAGGCTTCGTCCGTATTTTGTACCTTGGGAATGGGTAGCTAAGTAATCATGTATGCAATGCAAGGTTAGATTAGAATTTTTAACTTTAATATGCATAACAATTAAATGGAAACCAATCGGCATTTATGTTAGCAATTGTTTTTTTCCATCACCAGAACGTTGTTCTGACCCCCTCTCATTATAAGCAACATGATAGATTTAGGAGAACATTTCGCTGGAGCTGGATGTGTTTTGTTGTGAGTAGTCTCCTTTTCTCTCATGCTCGATGCTGATATGACAATCTGCTATCTAAGGAATGCCATTAATTCTAAGGCAGTAGTCATAATCAGTATTCTTGGCCTGTTATTGTTTTCGCTATGAGTTTAGATTTATATCATTCTTTGATAATGCTCATGCTTATTTGTAGGTACCTAATCCAACAATCAGTGTTTTGATGGACTTGGGTTTCAAATTTCTCATAATTTAGGCCCATTAAGGTATAGGTTGTTACATTTGAAATCAGAGCTTAGGTTAGTAGACTAGATAAATTATGATAGATTAAGAGAACATATTTGTATTTTCCAATATAGTATTATTATGTTTTTACCTTAGATTCTAAGAGTTCCGACTATATAAGTAGTTGTAGTTCCAATTTGATGGAATGGGAAAAGCAACCATGGTTGGAAATATTTTAGAGATAAGATATTCACGCCGACTCCAGAGTACCCCATAGAGTGCCGGCGATGTGTAAGGCGCTGTTAATAAAGAGCATTAGTATGAAAAATGGCCTAATCCCGGAGATTAGAGGGGTTCAATTTGATGGTTGAGCTTCAAGCTACCTTGTGATTTTTGACTTTGATGATGAGTTCTAGCTAGAGACACCAATTTATTCCAGATGGGTGGAAATTCAGAGTTTGTATGTCACAATTGATCGGATGCAAGTTTTTGCTAGGGCGCATTCACTGATCACATCTTTAAGGGTAAACTGGATTTTTATTTGAATAATAAATGTCAATTCCTTAGTCTGAAACACGTGAGAGAATTTTTATAAAGTATATTTTAGAAATGTCTTAGATTCTGGTAAAAGGGTTTCTTAAAGGATTTCTTTTCCCAATGGTTTGTTTTGGAAACTTTTTTTGGGAGGTTTTGTAATTTTAATTCTCAAAGAAACAAGTCTACTGCTGCATTATTCGTGTTAAGAAATTTTTAGTTTTTTAATGGATTAATTCTTGAAATCCTTGAATATTTATATGTATACATCCGTAAAGACTTGATTTTGATTTTTGGTAAGGAAATATTTTTTCAGTTTGGCAAATTTGTGCTTCAAAAAGGTTTTTGGAAATCCTGAAATATATATAGTTTTGATCTTTAAGAAAGTTGCGGTAAAAAAGTATAAAAGAGCATATATTTAGCTCAGTGATTCTTCGGTTTAGAAAATCGAGGTTTTTAAAATCTTCTCTCTTTAAGGTACAAACAAAATATGAATGACATTCAATTTTGTTGAAGTATGTAGTTTGAAGTGTTGTTGTACCGCCAGCTATTGGAAGAAATATTTTTGTTCAAAGTAGGAAAGATATAGCAGCTGGAATTTTTTTGGGTTTTTGAAATTGTTGTTGGTCGCGGCGGTTTTGTTGGGACTACTGTGAATTACTGGAGCATGTTCGGCGCTAGGCGGTAGGCTTTTACACCACCGTGATGAGGACATGAATTTTTCAGATCGTGTCGAATCGAAGGAGATGGCATGAAACAATTATTATTGTTTAATCCGACCCTAATTTGGTCTAGGTTCAATTAAGGCCCAAAGCCCGTCTAACGATTAGCCACCAAGCGGTAAGCCTAGAGTTTAACGAGTTTCAGCACAACTTGAACCTGAAACAGGACTATAAAAGTAACATCCGATTTCTTCCAGTTGACTTCTTTCATTCCTCCTTCCTCAATAAACCGTACCCAATCTTCGTCCTCCTCTCCTCTAAGTATTAGCCTCTCTCTTGTGTTCCTCCTCTAGGCGATGCCGTTTTCCCCTAGGAGCAGTAGCCTCACCTCCCCTCATTCTAGTTTTGCACGTTAAATCTTGTCCCACCACAACTTCGAATCTAAACCCTATTTCCTTCCTTCGACCAATTCTTAGCCCAAGGCACCATGCTGCATTGTTGGTTTTTCCTCGCACCATTATGGTCTTAACCCACAAGAGGCCACTTGGTTGGACTGGAATGAGTAGAAGGTTTCACCGCTTTTGGGGTGGAAGAGCTATTTGTCACTATAGGATTTGCATTGATACTTTGATTCGAAACCTCTGAGCGGGAATGTTACTCGTGCTGCATCTGCCTCTTCAATGTCCCATTGGCGTAAAATCTCGATGAAGGCAATAGTTTGAGTCATTCGGAGGCGACGAGTGTCTTGATTGAGCCGACTAATGATGATCTCGCTGATATTTTAGGGGCCTGCGTGAAGGACGCGGACTTGGATGATTTTGAAGTGACCGACTCAAAGATTTTGCAACAGATAGTTTCCAAGGATGTCAATGTTTGAAAGATGGATAATCAACTGAGTTCTCATTAGGTTGTGTGCATCATTTAGAACAGCATCATCCCTAAGATGGGAAGTTACAACTAGATTATCCATAGTGCAGAAGGCCACCTATGCTAGTATTGGCAGCATCGCCGTCAATTGGATCCGCACCCTTTTGATTCCATTTGTTGATCAAGGATTAGCACTCCAATGGGTCACTTTTCGTATTTTCACCTTTTCACTCTCGTCTTTATGTAATACGGATGAACTTTTGTGGAGAGGCAGTTTAGTAGAAGGTTCCTTCTGCCATCATTAGATCCTTCCTTAGGAAGATGGCAATTTCAAAGCTGTCAGCAACACCAGCAGCGCCAGTGGCATGAGATAGGGTGTACAACCGCCATGCTATAACCATTCAAGGGTCACAGCAATGGATTGAGGCTCAACCGTGGAGCAAAGCATCTCGTAGTTTGTAGGCATTATTTTGGGATTTAGGGTGTTGTTGTCTTTTCCCTTCCAACATTTGTTCTTTTCTTTTGGGTTATTTGGATTGTAACTGTTAGTTCTCTCTTGTAAAAGGCATGCACAATATTATGAGTTCCTATTTGTTTCCTGTGTTATTATTGCTGAACATGCAAATCGCTCTTATATATGCATAGTAAAGAAGTAGTAAAAATATGAAAATCTCATAAATGACACTTAACTAATAGTAAATGCAATATAAGACTGGAAGTTTAGAATAGTTGGAAAATTTTAGCAAAGGACATGATAAAGTTGTTTTGGTATCATGGGTCATTGTTCATGTTCCTTAGAAGCTAAATTTTTTGAATAATAAACGTGTGACGTTTTTTATGTAAAATGTCAAGTTTTGTGGGCTAATGTTAGTTGTAGATTTTAGAACTTGGTTTATGCATTTAGCATGTATAACCGACTTTCAACTACGTTGAATTGTGGCTTGATTTATCAAAAATTTTGGGATGGAAAATATTGTGAAAAGTTTCCCCTTGATTTGAAAAGCTTCTCTTTTTTAAAAAAAAGTTTTATGTTTTAGTTATTTTTGGCTCTTAAATTATTTTTAGAATTTTTGGTCCAAAAATTCCATTCCAAGGGAAAATGTGCGTCTAAATATTTTGGTAATTTATTTCTTAAATGACGTATAAATTTGAAAAGTGAGAAAGATTTCTGTGAAATATTTGATTTTGAAGGCCACATGTTAAGCGTAGGGAAGATAAATAGAGTTAGAATATGTAGATTTTATGGTGCATTAGGATCTATGATGTGATAAGTGCAAGTGGTAACAAGGGAAAAGCTGTTTTAGCCTTCGAATTTCTATTTTCATACCTTTTCGACGACGCATTCGAATCCATTTTTAGACTCAATTCCATTATAGACCGTAAAAATAAGCCTCCTTATGCATTTTGTTCGTCAAAAATTTGGAAGAAATCTGGGGCAGTAGGGAAATTCCACTGTACTATGGGAATGAGAAATCTATAGAGTGGTAAGAATGTTAAATTCTCCACCTAAATTCCTTTTTCCGACATAGGAGTAAAGTTTAGGAAGTGATTTTTCGATGCATCTGATTATTGAATGAAAGGAAGTTGATGCAAAATTGGTTGCTTCATACTTGAATTCATAGGACTATATGGGTTTTGGTTGAAAAGATCTTTCAAAAAGCTACATACATATAGAACTATTAGTATATATAGATTGCTTGCATTATGTTTTCAAAAATGTTTTCAAAAGATATGCATTCATATAGGAAGATTTGATTTAGAATTATTCTGCATACATATTTTCGGCGTGGTGATACAGTAATACACTACGCGTTTGTGCATGTTGGTTGCAAAATTGGTTGTACACTCATCGCTTGTGTAGTTTAGGATAATTAGAAGCCAAAACCATGATTGGTCATTGGTGAAATTTCGAGGACGAATGTAACGACCCAGAATTTTAATTATTTAAAATTTGAATATTTAATTAATTTTAAATATTAATAAGTGAATTTATAAGTCGAATAAATTTAATTTGAATAATTGGATTTAATTGAATAATTAAATCGATAATTTAATATGTTAAATTATGGAAATAATTGAAAATTGAGTTAAATATGATTGAAAATGATTTGTAAAATTTTATTTTATCATGTTGGAGTTAGAATGATGTTTTAGAACTTCTAAAATCGAATTAAGAGTTAATTTGTGAAAATTGAATATTTTAATATTTAAATCGACTAGTGAAAATAGTCAATTTTTGAACAGTCTCAGAATTGGACGAGACCAGTTCCATTGGATCCGTAATAGTTAGTTATTATCGGGTTTCAATTTTCGTAGCAATCGGAGTTATCGTTTGATCGTGGCAGCTCAAAACACATCGAATTGTTTTAATAATAATTTGGCAAGTTAAAATAGCCATTTTTCAAAAAGTCTCGGATTTTGACAAAACCAGTTTCATCGGATCCGTAATGTGATATTATTGTAAGGTTTAAAATTTCGTGTCAATTGGATTTACCGTTTGTCCGGTACAAATTAAAACGCCTAGAAAATCGTTTAAATCGGTTTAATTTAAATTGAACGTTTATTGCCATAACTCGCACAGATGACTGAATTAGCTTCCGAAACCTGTTCCATTGTGTCCGGAATGCGGGGTAAACCCTAGAAACGCTGGTTACGGCGCGTGAATCGGAGTTTGGAAAACCCGGGATGAATAGTGTTTCGATAATTTCTATAAATAGACCCATTTTTCACAAAAATAAGAAAAAAAAAACTAGGGTCTCTCATGGCCAGGCCGCCTCCCCTTGTTTTCAACGGCCAGAAACTTCTCTCCTTCATCCCTCAATATTTCTCAATCTATAAAAAATTAGTAAAAGCTTTCAACTACGAAGTTAAAGAGCTAGACGAGATCTTGAAATCTATATGACTATGATCTAAAACGACGCAACGTGGAGGAAGAAATTGAGTCGCGTTCGTGGCCGTTCGTCCTTGTTTTTCCGAGCATGGGTACGACCGAGCTTCGAGTGGTGGCAGGCAGTGGTGGCTCGCATGACGCTCGTTCGTTTGGTGGTGGCTGATCACTCTGGAAGTCGACGAGGAGGGAGGATAATTCAATATGGAAGTGGCGGCTATGGGTTGGAGGGGTTCGTGATTTTCACGAAGAAGGAGGAGAAAATGCAGGCGGCCATGATTTGCAGGTTGGAAAATGGACGGTGATGATGAATCTTAGGTTTAAAATTAGAAAATATATGTTGTAATTATTATAAATAAAATTCGTGTAACTTTGAAATTGCATAACTTTTTCATACGAGGTCGAAAACGCGCGAAACCAGTTGCGTTGGAATCGTATGGACGAGCACTACGCTATGGAAATGGATTGGAGTCGTTTGGAGTTAGTGAGAATTTTGGGTAAAATTAAATGTCCGTTTAATTTTATTCGAAATAAATTGCTAAAACGAAATTGAAATCAAGGTGAGAACTTCTCACTCAATCGAATCGGTTTCGATTTTAATTTTAAATAGTTAGATTTAAAATATTTGAATTCATGTTTGAATGATGATTGTTATCTATTGATTGTTAAAATAGACATTATGCGTCGTTAGTAAGCGGATGTTATTTATTAAAAACATATACCGCGAATATTTCATAAACAGTGAAATTGGTATTATATATAATAGCAATATATATATATTAGCATATGTATATATTGCAGTTATTGATTTCCTGCATTTGTATAGCGGATGAGACCCTATTGCGCCGTCTATTAAGCGGATAATATTTTAAATCCCATATACCGCGATAATTTCGTACTGGAGCGAAATTGGTATTGTGCTAATGTTTTTGGATGCAGGAAAACAGGTTGGAGGGATCCAACTGGATTCCTCAACAGTATTTATTTGATTATTGATATTTTGATATTCGTTGATTATCATATCGACATATGATATCGTAGTTGTCGTGATTGGCTATTTGGTGTGTAGCATCACTAGGCCAAATTTTGGAATTTAAAAGGATATTAAAGTGATTTTTGAAGAGTATACGTTTATAAAATATTTTTGGAATCGATTCATCTTAAATAAATAAATGTTATAATTTTAATGTTATAAAAATTATGGATTTTTGAGAAATATGGTTAAAAGTTGATTTTTGAAAATATGAGGCTAATGATTATATAAAATAGTTTAATCGAGATTTTTGAAATTATTATAAAAAGTTGAAAATATAGGATTTATAAAATTTGATTATTTTATAAATCAAAGTGGTGAAATTATAAAGGGGATTAAAGATGTTCTAAAAGAATAATAGTATAAATTGTTTATATAAGAAATTTATAAATTGATATTTATAAATTAAAATATTTGAATTATAAAACGAGTTTTTATAAGTGTTAGAATGAATTGTGAATGAATTTTATAAACGAATGAAATTTATAGAATTATAAACAGTGAAGTTATAAATGAAATTTTATAACCAGTAGGTCTATAAAATTTGTGAAGTTATTAAAGGAATAGATTTGGGTAAATAAATGAATCTTATAAGTTATAAGATTTATAATTTGGGAAGTTAAAGGAACGATTTTGCAAAGAAATAAATTATAAGTGTTTAACTTATAATATGGACTTTTGGTTTATAATTTAGTTATAAATTGAATAGGTTAATAAAGGAAATTTATAAAGGAAGTAGTTATAAAACAAATAGAATTAGAATTCATAAACGTTGTTTTATAAATTCGCAAACGACTTATTTTGATAAGTAAATTGTGGAAACCTATTAATGGGGTTATATTCACGTTTTTGACTGTGAATAATCCTTTGAAATAAAATGAATAAAAGGATGAAATTTGTTAACAAAGTATATTCACGTTTTTGAATAGTGAATAATATGTTAAAGAAAATGTTTAGAATGTGATATTTTAAATAGAATTAAAACAAGCTAACGATGTTTTAAAATGTGTTGAGATTCGAAACCATAGATTTCATCATTTATTGTTGAAATAGACGTTTTCGAGAAATAGAAGGAAATGGTGGACTATAACACTGTTGTTATAGTAAATGATTTCCGAAAGGAAATGTTTTGTATAGTATTGGGATTTATATATCTATTTTAATTTCGAATCCCTATACTAGTGATTTTGGGTTGTCGTAACGATGTTTTACGCAACATTCGTTTTGGCCCAAATAAATATGTTTAAGAGAATGATTTCCTTAAAGAATGAAATATATACTTAATTTCGAATTAAGTATATTGAATATTTTCCAAGTGTTGAAAATAAATGGATTTGAGAACTACTTATTAAATAAGTATGGAAATGTTTTCCAATATAAAGTGAATGTTTTGAGAATTTATCTTTTTGAAGATAAATTGAAATGAATAATTGAAATCGTTTATTCATAAATATTTTGAAATATAAATTCATTATGGAATTTATAAATGAAAAGGAGAATTTGTTTAAAAATAAATATTGATTTATTTTTGAAGTGTGAAAATTATATATCTTGTAAAGATATTTTTGGGAAATAAATAATTTGGAAAATTATTTGGAATCTGATGATGTTGTGCATATCCATTGATAGTTCAATAACCGACTATCAATATTTACCTTTGAAAGGTATTTGTTGTGATTGCTTGAATTTGAATGCTACACTTATTTTTAAATTATTGCGCTCGTTATTCGGATTACCCATTCTGAATAGTGATACGACGTAATGGATAGCATTGATGACCGGTGTTGAAGACCGGATATTTGTGAGAGCGATAGGATGATCCTATCGATTGTCTCTGCACTAAGTTGCAACGGTATAGAGACTCCCTAAGTGATGGGAAATCCGATCAGGATTGTGGATATCCGGATTGCAAGGACTTCTTTGTAAGTGCCTTCGGTGCTGTTCGAGCCCGGAACAGACTTGTATGGATTGTATGTCTGACGTTACAAATTGAGATATATCTGATTTCTTTCAAATATATTTCTGTTGGTGGCGGAGAATTTATTCTTTTAGCTTAACACCCTTCTCTGAGACGTACGAGCTCAGAGGTTATGTAGTTAATGGTTATCAGCGATATATTCCCAATTTGGTAATGTGACATGCTGAGTGTTGCTGTGAAATGATCATTGTGTTGATCATTTGTGATAGGATCATTTATTTGATCGTCTATCCTGGTGATCATTTCTATGATCATTTGTTGACCCAAAGCATGTCTTTTGAATAAAGTATGTTTTTGTGGACGTGACTTCGTCGAGCCTCACACCCCGGGAATGGTCAAAACAGGAAAGATGCAGCAAGGTTATGAGGGGTAGCGCCCTTTAGGGTATGTGCATTTCCTTCTGGAAAAGGGTGGTATCATGGTATGGAGCCCAGATACTTACTCATTTTGAAAACACTTTATGATTGTGTGAATTGATTACGAGCGCTCGGTGAAAGGTCCCAAAGGACCGGGGGATGGCATTCTCGGTCAGTTGTTACTCAGTTAGGGGTAACCCGGCCTTGTGTTGGCAGAGATCCGGTTTGGTTCTCGGGGACGTCCTTCCAGAGGCGTTCTCATGTGGCAATGGGAAGTTCCTTGGCCTGACCATTTGTTGGAAATCCAAAGAAACAATACGAACCTTGTATAGTATTAGTTGTATAACCTGCCATGGAATGTGGCGGTAACCTGCTATTGAACATGGTTAGCTATAGTAGGCATACGATAATGGTCGTATGTTGGCTAAGATTTATATCCTTACTTTCAAAATGAATTTTTCCTACACTATGCACTAGTAATAATATCAAATGTTCTTTTTAATGCGTATCAAGCATCTTTGACTGT
Organism: Allium cepa; assembly: GCA_030765085.1. Taxonomy (NCBI): domain Eukaryota; kingdom Viridiplantae; phylum Streptophyta; class Magnoliopsida; order Asparagales; family Amaryllidaceae; genus Allium; species Allium cepa. The sequence goes on from CM060931.1 coordinate 614,890,647, forward strand.
CATAAGGAGAAATCTCCTCCGATTCTGCGTTTGCATTGTGTGTGTGTGCGGGAGGCCTTATGGTAGTCTCATTTTTAAAAAGCATTGCGAATTGACTTTGAAATCTTTGTTGAATGTTTTAAAAGATAAACTGTTTTTGTTGCTCACACCAGTCCCACGACTGATCCGGAGTTTATTGTTTCTTTCCTAAACTCTGGGTGCTCATTATATTTCTACACGAGCAGTCTAGAGTTGGGTTTTCAGATAGTTAGATATAGTGGATTATCTGAAGTTAGTTCAGTCTTTGGATCACACCAGTCTTGCTGAGCTTGGTGCATCGTTATTGGGGGTTCAAGCTATTGCTGGATTGATTCTTGGAAATGGAGTTGCAGTTCTCGGAGTTCTCTTTTGAGGACTATCTTAGAGTTATATTGTTCCGCTGCTAGATGTCATCTATTTTCTTTTCCGCTGCTATTTATTGTATCATATCTCTGATGTATATCGATATCTATTGGATCATCTATTGTATCAGATATTGTATCAAAGCTGTATATCAATGTATTATTCTTTTATTCCGCTGTGTTGTTTACTTAATGTTGTTGTAAGCTCCGGCGAATCGGATTTGAACGTTCGAATCTATGGCATTCGAATACGATATGAAGTATGGATGTTGATTTTCGAGCGGGCAAAATTCGAAACGTCACAACGAAATTCTTTTTAGGGGGAAGAATGTAACACTCCATAATTTGGCGTTATATAGTTAATTATTTAGCTTCAAAAATGTAATTTGTGCAAACGATGAAATTTAGCCATGAAACTTGCACCGTTGCCTTCGTGGAAAAATTCTAAACAACTTTTATTTCTGGAGTTTTGCAATCGGAGTTCAAACGAAGAAGTTACAGGCGAAAAATGAATTTGAAATGGAAATAATTCAAGTTGGAAAATTAATGTTTTTATATTAATTGCCTGGGCCTATTGGCCGGCCCATTATTGGGGTTGGTCAACCTTCAACGGGCGACCAGTGACCATAGGTGGTCGATCGGCGGCGGCCTAGCAGCCGCAATAACACTAGGTCGCAACAGCCCCAATTTAATATTTTAAATCGAACAACTATGGTTGATTCTAACGCCTATAAATTCAGGCCCAACCCTCTCTTCTCTTCTCATTTTTTTTGAAAGTTAGCAGTGAAGCTCTACCATTTTCTCTTCACCACTATTTTCTAAATTATAAAATATTTTATTTGTATGTATATAGATTGGAAAAGACAGAAATCAAATAAGAGAAGAAGATGAGCGAATCCACTCTATGCGATAACGAGGTAATGTATGTATGTATGTACGTATTTGTATCTAGTTTCTCTTCCAATCCCAAATCACTTTTCATATCTGTAATTCTAATGTATGTGTATAACCTTTTTATACATAGTTCTTGAATTAAAAAGGATTTGGAGATGAATTTAAAGTTTTACTTTAGATCTAGAGATTTGGATCACTTTTAAAAGGTGAGTGAGAAATGTTATATGTTATTTATGATTTTAAATCTATTCCTTTGGCATATGTTTGATTTTTCTACCTAAATCGATTTTTTTTTGTGAATTGTAAGCGTAAAATAGTGTAGAAAACTATTACCTACATATTCTTGTTTTAGATCTAATTTGAAATATGTTTACACCAAGATCTGAAAATCAATCCCAAAGATTTTAGAATTTGAATGTTGTATATTTTTATTCCAGATCTGTACTTAGGTGTAAAATATTATTTTTTATTATCGCCCAATTTGTGATATATTGTATATTTTCCATTGTTTAATTTGTGCGAAGAACATCCGTTTGATTTTTATATATTTGTTTACTTTTTCCACTTTTCATTCAAAAGGGAGACGTTTTATTTAACATGGAATACCCACAAACAAAAAAGGAAGAGATGTGTAAATTATAGATTTATTCTCCGTACTTTACACTGTCAATTCCAATAAAAAAAGAAATTATCTATTCCTTGTAATTTCAAATGGAGTAATCCTTTCCCTTTTGTGTTAAACCAATTTATGGAAATCATAGCAAAAAATATTTCTAAGGAATTTAATTCTAATAGATTAAATATGAAAAGTATATTCTAGTTATATATTTATGATTAGAATATATTTGGTTAAGATTATGTAGTTTTATTAGGTAGTATATACGTATTTATTGCACTAATAAAGAAGAACATCGTTTATACGTGCATTATTTATGCATCACGTTCGTTAGTTATTATTATATTTAGAGAAGCAAATATGTATAATTAGGAAATGTAGTAATAACTATTAATTGGCAATATATTAGGAATTGCCAATAATTAATAGGAAATAAAAGGTTGTAACCCCAATTAATGGGCAATTATTGAGAAATAATGATAGGATTAGATTAGGGGTTACAATTGGTTAGTATGAGAATCAAAGACTGCAACTCCAATTAAAGGACAATTAATGAAAATGAATTTGGGAGTCACAATTAATAAGGATAAGTGGATCGATGGGACTGATAAAATGGAATAGATATAAAAATGTTACTAACCTGAAATTATTAATCATACATAAATGTCTGTTAGAATTTTATGGACAAATGGACATCTATGAGCGTTAAAAGAGTTTTTATGGGCAGATAAGTATTTAAGATGAATCTTATTGACTTAAATAAAAAGGAAAATTAGTAAGCTAAGTTCAATGTCTACCTAAGATAATACAAATAAAGACTCAGGATGGTTAATTGGATTTCGTAGGTTAGTGATGCAAGGTCAGTAAAGTCGTTCGACGGAAGACAACCATTCACTTTGATGCTACCAGCATTTAGGTGCACTTACTACTGATATGAGATATCACTAATCCTAGCACCCACGACAGCATGAGAGATTGGACCTGCTTTCTTAATTGAAAAGTATTAAGTAGTCCAAATTTGGAATTAAGAGCGGTAAGAGACATCCCTATAGGGGTTCGCTTCTGGTTTGAGGTATTAAGTGGCTGTAGGGTCCGCCTCTCTCTTAAAAGAAAGTATTAAGTAACCAAGTGAGATTTCGAATAAATAAGGATGCCTCTAAAAAGGTTTACTTCGGTATTGGGGTATTACGTGGCTATTGTAGGGCCTGCCTCCCCATTGAAAAGAAGTAACATAATGATATTCCATATTTATAATCAAGAGTGACGATGGATATCTCGGGAAGCGTTCGTTTTATGTTTGAGGTACTAAGTGACTGGTCTACGGTTCGCCTCTCTTCTGTAAAAGAAGTATTAAGTAGCCCAATGAGGTTTTCAAGTAATGTCAGCTGTCAGTACCAATGAGGAGTTCGCCTTTCGGTAAGGTATTAAATCGCAAATGCCTACCTATAAATAGGTGTTAAATGGTCGGAGGCCGGCCTAGTCCATGTCAATGAGGTATTAAATGGCTTGGGTACAGTCTCTCACATTTCTAAGACTTTAGTAATGATGGATGCGCTAAAAGTATAGCAATTATAAATTATAAGGCCATAGGTAATAGTCAAAGGTCTAAAATGACGGGGTCTACTTCAATTGAGGTCTTAAATGGCAGAGTCTGCCTATTTCCCTTTTAACAGTATTATGTGGTGATAGTAGAAGTCCGCTTCATATTTAGAACTATTAAGTGACAAATGGGTATGGAAGTATTGGATGCTTAATAGGGCTTCGTCAGTATTTTGCACCTTGAGAATAGGTAGGTAAGTAATCATGTGTGCAATGCAAGGTTAGATTAGTATTGCTACCTTTAATAGACATACTAATTAAATGTAAACCAATCGGTATAAATTTATGTTATAAATAGTTTATAGATTTTCCGGTCACCGGAATGTTGTTTTGACCCACTCCTCATCGCACTCATATGATAGATTTAGAGGAACGTGTCATTGGAGCTGGATGTGTTTAGTTATGGAGAAGTTTCCTTTTCTCTCATGCTCGATGCTAATGTGACAATATGCTATCTGAGGAATGCCATTAATTCCAATGTAGGAGTCATAATTAGTATTCTTATCCATTCATTGTTTCCACCGTGAGTGTAGATTTCTATCATTCTCTGATAATGCTTATGCTTATTTGCAGGTACCAAATCCAACGGTCCATGCTTTGATGGACCTGGGTTTTGATTTTTATCGAAATTTAGGCTCATTAAGGTACGAGTTGTTACAATTATTTAGCTGAAATAATATTAAACTTGTGTACTACTCTTAAGTGCATGACCTTATAGAAAGAAATTAACTCAACTTCACTCGCAATTAATCGCACTTTGTCCAACAAAGCTCGATTACTCCTTAGCGATACATCATTATGTACAAAAAAGAGGAGTGACTTTTGATATCGAATTTTTATTCGTACTAGGTACATATGGATCTCCTTCCAATACACTCACATATTCAATCAAGTTGAATCATTTCTATTGCATGTTATATTATTTGCTTTCATTTTATACTCTATGAACATATGTTAGACATACAACATATGTATCAAATACACATGTCCATGTCAGTGATAACTCATCGGTAAATATGACAAAGTACGTGGAACCGTTTTGGTATTAATAGACTTACGATTGCATACATCTATATGTATCAATCCGAATAGTACACCAACTCTTATGATGCTTCCACTAAATGGCTGCATAGCCCTTAATTTTTTGAGATATAATTGACCAATATCATATGATTCATAATCATAAAATTATTTCTCAAAACTACGGCTTAGTCTGTAGTTCCAAAATAACTGTAAAGGATTTTTGATACTTCTGCATTTTCTAATGCATCACTTTTGCTATGTAAACAAATACCATAATATAGTTGTGTTCATTTTGAATATTCATATTGAAAAATAACTATATCCATTTTTCAGTCGATACCAAAAAATAGTCATTATTTCATAAATAATGATCGGTATGTTTTACGAAAACATTTTTCGTAATTTGATGCAATCAATAAGTGATACATGGCATGCTCCTACTATTTCTGCTGTTACTATAATAATATACTTAATTCGGTGGTCCATCTTTTACTTATTATAGATTATTTATTTCTTATAATGCAACTAGTTTTCACCGCAGAGTTCTTTGATCAAATATCTTGAATTTAGAGAAATAAATCTCATAGAAAACAATTTTTTATACGAAAATACATCATAGAATAGAAACCATATTTCTTATTCCAGCGTTAAGTAATAATTATTATCATTTCGATTCTCATTTTTGATGTTTCTTTATGAAGCAGAAGTGACTATTCAATCTCTTCATTCCAAATGTACCTTAAATTACATCTACTCTTGTACATTCATTTTTCTTTCCAAATGGTCGAGTCATTCAAAAGAATTCTCTAACTCCAACATCATGACAATCTCTTACAAAAGCACATTCGATCATCCTTAATATATAAGGACATCGAATATGTTGCACTTTGCATAAACTGATCAAACTAACATTTCATGGATTGAGTTCTTAGAACTATTTTGTAGTTTTGGTCAAGTTTTACTGTAACACCCTTTGTTTTATTGACATTATTCAGGAAATTTAATTAAAATAAAATAAATAAAATAATGTAAAATAAAGAGATTGAGGTTGATTAATAAATTAAGTGGCCGTGCTTAATAAAAATCAAATGAATTTATATAAATGGTTAGGATATTAAAATAAGGGCATTAAGGTAAATAACCATACTTCCCACCCTTATACTATTCCTATTAGGTTATACACGTTTATTTCACCAAAATAAAAATATTTATAACCATAAGATGCAAGGTCGGCCATTAGGAAGAAGAGAAGAGAAAATTAACTTAAAGCTTAGGATTCAAGCTAGAGGAAATCAATCTCAATCAAACTTCAATTTCCTTATCCACTATAAGGTGAATAACAGTTTCTACATCTCTATTTTGAGTTCTACGTCAAATGATTTCGGATTTAAGGATAAATCTTTTTCCTTTTTATATATGAAATGATGATAGGCTTTATTTTGATTTATATATGTTAAAACAAGGTTGTTTAAAAGGATATACGCGGTTTTTAGGAAAAACCAAGATGAAATGTGTCATATTCCGGAATTTCAAACCTAATTTAAATATGGTAATCTTTTTAATAAATTAATTTAAATTCATAAAATTATTATTTTAAACAATAATAATAGTTGTGCGGCAAATGTATATTGATTTTTAATTAAAATTAATATATACAGAAGGGAAATGGATTTGTTGAAATTGTATTCATATCAAATTTGATTGTTGAATTTAATTTGAATTTAATTTGAATTTGAATTGTTAAATTGAAATTTTCAAAAATAAGGGCTATTTACATTTTAAATTATACTTTGATTTTAAAAGTGTATTTCTTTGATTTTATTTAGAATATAAAATTTGATTTATATTTATTCTTTAAGAAGAATTGATTTTATATGAATTAAAAATGTATTTTAAATTTAGAATTTTTTTTAAGAAAAACATTAAAAGTCCTTTTTGCATGAAGATTACACTTGTTTAAATTTGAAGCACACTAATAACACGTGTTAAGGAGATAACAATGTAAAATGACAAGTGTCACAATTTTAATTTATTTTTTTTAATTTTCATAAAAACAAAATTATCTCTATAAAAAGCTACTTCATATTCTTTCTCTAATTTTTCCCACCCTCATTTTCTAAATCAAAGAAAATCACTCTTCATCTTCAAAATCTAAACTTCATAAATTTCTATTCTTTCCATAAAAATTCAATCAAACATTCAAGACTCACTTCGAAATCTCAAAAATTGCAAAACAAATTACAGAAAAATCTGAAAAGAAAGAAAAAAAAAATCAAGCCTCCTGAAAAATCATCAAATTTCTGAAAGGCAAATTCAAGCTGTTCCATCCTAAGTGTCGATTTATTTAAAGTGGAAAGCATCATCATCAAGCAAACAATTTGATCAAGCAATTTCAAGTTAAAAATCTACAGTCATTTTTTTCAGAAGTCAAATTCTGGTCTCTGCTTGAAAGAAAAACAAGTGAGTAAATTTTTATTTGGAAAATTTAAGTAAAGTTATTTTCTGTGATGTGAAATGTCTTTCATGTAAATATATAGTTGTAATTTTTGTGTTGATTTTTGTTTTAAAATTTGCATGTTTATATCTCCTGATGCTTCTCTGTAATTTCAAGATACAGAGTAAATTTAAACAAGAATTTCAAATTTTACTTAACAAATCATTGTTAAGTTTGAATCTTCAATGCAGTAGGTTTATTTAAATATGTATTAAGGTTTAAGATCTTATTCAAAAAGAAATTGTTTGAAAATCTTCTGAATCAGGAAGTTACAGTGAAATTTTGTAATAACATGATAAAAACATGTATTGAATTTTGTTGAATTAATTTTACATCTTGAATCTACTTTGTAAAACATGATTTTTAAGTTAAGAATCGGGATTTTTAAATTGAATTTGAGGAAGTATTTTGTTGATGGCCGGAAATGGGTCTTTGGGCAAATTCTGGTGACTGGGGAGGTTTTAGGGTTGGAGCTTTGGGGTCGAAGTTGTATTTGTGATCGATGAACCCCAAAAAAATAACAGAAATGGAAATCATTCACCGAAGAATTGGGATTTAGGGGAACTAGGGTTTTGCTTTGTGTTGTGATGGTGTTCGGAAAATTCATGACTGGGAATAATTGGATGAATCGAGTCGCGGGTGTTCTTGGGGTTAGCTGCGTGGAGGCCGTGCGGTGATGTGGCTGAGGTAGCATAGCGATCGATGGGTGAGGTTGGTCGTTACGGTGGGAGGTTGGTCATTACGGTGGGTTTTATGATGAGGGGTTGGTTCCAGGAAGGACGTGGACTACCTCAATTTTGATTGGAGTCGCGTGTTGCTGATCCACGGTGGAAGGTTGAATCTGGGGTCGGCGTGGAGTTTGCGAGTGGGGTCGTCGATGGTGGCGGTGGCGTTGGCGCGACGTGCACGTGCACGTGTCATCATTCGTGTCAGTGAATGTTGGGTTGAGGTGACTCGGGTTAGCGACCTAGTAGATTGGTTTTTGGCTCTTGTTGTGTAAGGGGGAGATGTTGATGTTTCTCGTGCAAGGATGGGGGAGGAAAGTGTTATTACTTTCCAGTTATCTTATTTTTTTTTTGGGGGGGGGGGGGGGGGGTAGTTTCTTGCTGAAGAAATAGGAAGGGGAGAAGAAGGAATCGAACTCATATTGCTTGAGTTTGTTCGAGTTGGTCGGGTCAAACCAAATGTTAGTAATATTTGAAAGTTTCCAAATTTGTTTTAAGTTTAAAACTTTAAATTATTATTTCAACTACTTTACGAAATGTTAAATATCTTTTTAATTCAAAGTATTTTATAAATTTGACAGTTAAGTTTTAAGATGATTTTATATTCATTTAAATTTAACTTTTTAAAAAGTAATTAGTTTAAACAAAAATTGGAAATGTTAAGTGATTAATGAAATTGTTTTGTTTTGAAAATTAATTAAGTTTTAGAATTAAAGTTTACTTTAGTTAATAAAGTAATTAAGGTTAAATTAATTAATAATTTTAGATTAATTAACAATTTTAGATTAATTAATTTATTAAGGTTTAATTAATCAATTATGGATAAATAAATGGATAACTAAGAATTAGATTAAATTATAATTAATAGATAATTAATTAAAATTAAAATTAATTAATAAGTGATTAGTAATTAATTAATTGGGTAATTAGTAATTAATTAAATTAGTACTTAGGAATTAATTAATTGATTAAGGTTAATTAATAAAGTAATTAAACATTAATTAATTTATAATTAATAGTTAATTAATTAGTGGTTAAGACTTAATTAATTAAATAATTAAGGTTAGTTAATTATAATTAATTAAGTAAGTAAGATAATTAGTTAAGTAATTAATTAAGATTAACTAATTGTAAATTGAGGGTTAATTGGTAATCAATTAAGGAAAGATTAATTTTTAACCAAGTTTTAATAATGAATTATTAATTAAAAATTAAAGGATTATTAATTAATTAAAGATTAGTTAATTTATAAAGAGGATAATTAAGAAATGATTAATTAATTAAACAATTGTTATTAATTAATTAATGATTGGTTAAGCAAGGTAATGTGATTAATTCTTAAGGAATTAATTAATTTGAATTAATTAATTCAAATTAATTATAATATGAATTAGAAATGTGCTTGCTTATGGATGATTGTTTTGAATTGAATATCTGGATTTGGTTGATATCTGTTGGATGATAGTTGAGATATTCTGTGATGAAATATTTTATATATCTGTGATAGATATTTGTTATTATCTGTGGATAATGCCGTGTGAATTCAATATTTAAATTGAATTGAATTGTTTAAACCTTAAACAACTTTGCCTTTAAGACACGTTTGGATTTCGATGAGACCAGGATCGAGAATCAAATTTGATTTTCCGAAAACCACATCGATCCAAGTTAAACGTTAGGTCGTGACATCTCAAAGTGAAGATCGAGATGGAGTTTCAGAGTGCAAGGATTATTGCCGTTAACTCTGAAGGTGATTCCAAAATGAGTGTAACGAGATAATGCCTTCGGTTTCTTTCGAACCCGGAACAAACTTGTATGGGATGAATGCTTTCAGAACATCGTCGGGAGGATGATGAGCATTCTAAGAGATGTGTTCTCTAAAGGTAATCGTAGCCTCAAGCCTCATCAACCGGGATGGCTAAAACAGGGGAGGTGGAGCAAGCTAAGTGGGTCATGCCCAAGTTGGATGAGATTTTCCCTTGTCTAGAAGTCCCTTATTATTTCGGCTGTGTGGGCGATTGTTGGCCCCAACTGCGGGGTTGTCTTGTTCGGGACTGTCAGTAAGGGATGGTTCCGGCCTTGTGTTGCAAGGGATCGGGAGTGGTCCTCGGTATGGTGATCTAGGCCCCGTACTATGACGGGCGGTACCCCAGTAGCCCTGCCATTGATGGAAACCCATTTTCTCTACGAGACCCTACGGTTTTGATTGTATTACCCACTTTTGTGGCTAGTAGCTAAAATTTAATAGATGTATCGGCTATTTTCTATTTACTTGAAAACCCTAGACCCTATTATAATATCACTGGATTTTCTATCAAATGCTTTGGTTAGAGCAAGGTAAAAACTTACCCGTATTTATTTGTGGGGAGTCTTACGTGATACCTTTTGTTTTCAAAATAATTTTAAAGTCAAACAACTTTAACTTATTTACTTACACCAGACCCATGTCTGATCCGGAGTTTATTTTGTTTTTCATAAACTCTTGGGTACTCAAATTTTTATGAGTAGCCAAGTGATTAGGTTGGGATTGGCAAATGTTTTGGAAGCTGGAGATGGAGTCCAGACGTACTTATCTATCTCTATCCGCTGTAGTGACTTTTGATGTTGTATTTTGGGTTGTATCGTTTGACAGACTCTTAAATGTCAGATGTAAGGGAAGTCGTATTATTTTGTGTACTCTGATATGTAAAACTATGTAATGGATATGTGTAATATTATATTTTGTTCGTTTCCGCTGAGAGATTCTAATGATTGTTGTTCTTTTCTTTCTATCCTTTCTATTTCTATCTCTTTCTTTTCTTATTGATGATACGTCTTTTTGGGTATTGAAAGACGGGTTGTCACAGTTGGTATCAGAGCATAGGTTGAGAAACACCTAGGCTCTGGAGTAGTATCTATCTTGAGAGTGCGTATTTGTAATTTTCTTATATAACTATATTCCTATCTAAATTGGTTGGGTTACCTGTTCAGGTAGCCAGAATAAGTTCAAGAGGCAGAAGGGTTGTTGGAAGTCCATCAACCAGTAATAGGAGAGAACATACTGATAATGAGGCTGCTAATCCAGTGCCGTCTCCAGTCAGTTTTGCTGCATTATGCAAGGATTTCGTTAATCTTGGAGGAAAACCATTCTGAGGATCATAAACTATAATAAAGGTCCAAGCATGGCTTCGCTCGTGTGAGAAAATCTTTAAGAGCATGAAATTATCGGATGAGCAAAAGAGAGTAATGGCTTCGTGGCAATTACAAGGTGGTGCCGCAGTCTGGTGGAATTCAGTGACTGCAAATGTCTCGGAGGACGATATGTCTTGGAAAGAGTTTAAGGAGATGTTTGAGGAGAAGTTCATGCATGCTGCAGGGAGAACTCGTCTTTATCAGGATTTTCAAAATCTAAAACAAGGAAACATGACTATAGATGAATACGAGATAAAATTCAACGAGTTATCTTGTTATGGTCTAGGACTTATAGACACCCCTCCTAAAAAGAAAGAGATGTTTATCCAAGGGTTGAGGGCAGAGTATCATGAAAGAACGACAACACATTTGAAAGGGTCTTTTGTGGAGCTTATTGATATGGCGCTAAGATATGAGGACTTGATGAACAAGAGATCAGTGGCATGAGCAGGAGGAAATTCTTCTAACCTAATAAAAGAAAATTAAATCCTAATTGGAAGAGGCAAAACAAGAAGAAGTCTGGAAACAACAATGGACCACGCAAATGCTATATTTGTCAGCAAGAGGATCACCTGGCAAATAAGTGTCCCAAAAGAGAGTCTCAGCAACAGCAGCAGCGACAACATTATAGTGGACCAGGGTCAACTTTAGTTCAGAAGTCTCTTTGCTTCAGCTGCCATCAACCAGGACATATGATTAAAGATTGCCCGCTCCTTCATAAAGTCCAGCAGAACAAAGTATTTGCTTTAGAAGGTGCACCATCAAACTCGTCTAAGGGCAAAGGAGTTTTGGAAGGTACCTTACTTTTAGATGGCGAATATGTTAAAGTTTTTTTTGATTCTGGTGCTTCTTTGAGTTTTATTTCTCTAGAATCTGTGGAGAATTTCTTTCTTACCCCCAGTACCGTAGACAATCCCATCTGTGCATCTAATCCTATAAGAGGGGTAACCAAATTAGATAGGATCTGTAAGGATTTGAAAATCTCCTATCTATCCCATAGTTTTTCCTGTGACCCTTATGTATTGGATTTTAAGGGTTTTGACCTTATATTGGGAATGGATTGGCTTGACAAATATAAGGCTGTCTTAAATTGTGATGAGAGAACAGTTTCGTTGGAAACTGATCTGGGTAGGATTGCCAGAGTAGTGTGTGATAACTCTGGAATTCACCTGAGTAGTCTTTTACATGGAGTTGAGACTTCTCAAGAAGGGGTTGAAGATATTGAAGTAGTCCGGGATTTCTCAGACGTATTCGAGGAAGTTAAATGTTTGCCTTCGCATCGAGAAATAAAGTTTCGTATAGATTTGGTTCCAGGAGCAGTACCCGTAATTCAACCTAGTAGGAGGATGGCTCCTAGGGAGAGGGAGGAACTAGTGAAGCAAACTCAAGATCTGTTGGAGAAGGGTTTGATTCGACCTAGTTTTTCTTGCTGGGGCTCTGCTGCAGTATTTGTCACCAAGTCGGATGGGTCGCTAAGGTTCTGTGTAGACTATCATGAGTTGAACAAAGTGACCATTCAAAATAAGTATCCACTTCCTCGTATTGATGATCTCTTCGACCAGCTTCATGGAGCTTCAGCCTTTTCTCAGTTGGATTTAGCATTAGGTTTCCATCAGTTAAGGGTAGCTGAGGATAGTATTCCCTTAACTGCATTTAGGGAACCTAATTGTTTCTATGAGTGGTTGGTTATGCCTTTCGGGTTAACCAACGCTCCTGCCTACTTTGTAGACCTGATGAACCGAGTCTTTAGAGATGTTTTGAATAAGTTTGTTTTGCTGTTCATTGATGATATCTTGGTCTACTCTAAGTCGGAAGAAGAGCACAAGCAACACTTGAGAATAGTATTGGAAACTCTAAGAAGGCACGTTCTGAAGGCGAAGTTTTCTAAGTGTCATTTCTGGAAATCAGAAGTAAAATTTTTGGGGCACATTGTTTCCGGTGAGGGAATCCCTGTAGATCCTGCGAAAGTTGGGACTATTTTGGAGTGGAAGCAGCCTCTGACACCAACAGAAGTTCGCAATTTTCTGGGATTGGCCGGTTACTACAGGAAATTTGTTAGGGATTATTCCAAGATCTCTTCTCACCTAACAAAGATGACAAGAAAGGGAGCTAAATTCAAGTGGACACCTGAATGTGAAGAGGCTTTTCAGAATTTGAAGGTAAGGTTGACAAGTGCTCCGGTGTTGGCTATTCCAGATGGGAAGAGCAAGTTTGAGGTTTATACTGATGCCTGTATTGTTGGATTGGGAGCTGTGCTTATGCATATGGTAGGGTAATTGCCTATGCAAGTCGGCAATTGAAGCCACATGAGAGGAACTACGCTACACATGATCTAGAGCTGTTGGCCATAGTTTTTTCTTTAAAGATCTGGAGGCACTATCTTTTAGGAGAAAAGTTCGAGTTATTCACGGATCACAAACCATTGAAATATCTTTTCTCTCAAAAGGATCTTAATCTAAGACCGCAGCGATGGGTCGAGTTCTTGGCATCGTATGATTTGGATATTCTGTATACCCCGGGAAAGGCGAACATTGTGGCAGATGCACTTAGTAGAAATGCAGCTCTATCTCTTTTGAAACTGGTTCCAACTCTTCTAGAAAGGATTTCAAGAAAGCAAGAATCAGATAAAATGTTGAAAAGAATTATCAGAAGAGTTATGAAGGGTCAGTGTCCTAGTTTTGAGATTGATGACCAAGGGACATTGAGGATCAACGGAAGGATCAATGTTCCGTATGATAGGGATCTGTGATAGGAAGTATTGTCAGAAAGTCATTGCTCCAGATTAAATATCCATCCAGGAATCTCGAAGATGTATAAGGATATGAAGAGAGTTTTCTAGTGGCCGAAAATGAAGAAAGATGTGGCTAGATTCGTTAATAGTTGTACTATCTGCCAGCAAGTTAAAGGAGATTAGCAGAAGCCAGCCGGTTTGTTACAACCTTTGGAAATCCTGATGTGGAAGTGGGAGATGATTTCGATGGACTTCATCGAAGGTTTTCCTAGAACAAAGAAGGGGAATGAAGGAATATGGGTGATTGTTGATCGTCTAACCAAGAGCGCCCATTTTATACCAGTTAAGGCAACCCATACTGCAGCTTCTCTGGAAGAAATCTTCTTGAGAGGGATAGTCAGATTGCATGGTGTTCCAGTCAGTATTGTAAGTGATCGAGATCCTATCTTCACCAGCAAATTCTGGTAGGCTTTTCAATCACTAGTACAAAAATGCATATTGCTTCGCCTCATTTGCATCATTTGAAGTAAAAAATGATGCAAATAGAATTATTTGCATCAGTTCCATCTTAATAATCAATGCAATTGGTACGTGAAAAACAATAGGTAATAAAAAATCAAATTTGCATCAGTTGTCACCAACAACCGATGCAATTGGTACGTGCAAATAGTTTTAGTCGCATCGGTTTTAAATTCAACCGATGCAACTACATTAGTTTGCATTCATTTTCCATCGGTTTTCTACTCCAACTTTCATTTTCCCTCCCTTTAACTTTTCATTTCCCGCTTAGCTTTCATTTATCCCTCCACTTCCCCCGTAACCCGTAAGAAGAAAACAAAAGCAACTTCATATTGAAATCTAATGTCAATTTATAAACTCATGTCTCGATTCGAATTCAAAAGCAAATCTCAAAGCCAAATCAAAATCGGCTCCAATTCTCAAATTTGGTTGCGGATTCTAGGAGATTCGATGCGTTGAATATGATTTGGGGATTTCAGTCGCTAGTGGGTTGGTCACCTGTAGTTGGTCTCAGTGAATTAGGAACTCACAATTTGGAAATCGTTGTTGGTGGAGGCGATAAAACTGCAGTGACGAGGGATAGTAGGCAGTGAGCTGGTAAAGTGATTGAAGTCCAGTGTTCGAGTTCGAGTTCGAGGAGAGGTAATTCTAAAATTCGAATATGCTATTTTTTAAATGGAAGTACATTACCAGTACACACTCTTTTTCTTTACAATTGATTTAACAATGCCTACATTGAGCAAGTGCCATGTAGTGGTAAGTTCATATGGGAACTATAAGACGGATTTCTGTGAAAGGAACAACATTACTTGATATTTGAGGCATATGTTGAAAATAAAATAAAAAATAACTTGATTTATGTGTATATGTTTGTAATTTTTAGCCATCTTAACTAATGGGTCGCTCTTTTAGTTCCACTTGACTAGTTTTTAGTAGATGAACATGGTGAGATAAGCATGATGAGTAGGGTGTTTGTGTAGCTGAAGCCGGGTCTTCGTGATGATGATGATGAAGTTTTTTATTTTGATGATCTTTGCTATTTATGCCTTTTGCTGAGAAAAGGGTTGGTTTATGATGGTGTTCTTTGCCCTAGTAAAATGATAGCATTTGGATGTTGCCATCTAGTTCTGTACTTTATTGATATGCATGTATTGTAACTCGGAATGGTATGATTTTTATTTTTATTTTTGCTGTATTACCCAACAGTGGCCTATGTATATGCATTGGTCATATACTGAAGCAATGCATTTGAGCAAAAAGTGGTTGAATAATGGTTGTCTGGCAGTAATTACTTGGATGTGTTTTTTATTTTATATGTATCGTTATTATCAAATGATAATTATGAAGCAATGAATCACAAAGGATCCTTATCATTGCAAATCCTAAGCTCGTTTATACAGTCGACATGTATTATTGGTTGATGTTAAGCTTTACGGTTGTCTTTTGTTGACATTGATTGATTATGATCTAAACCTCAGATGTTTTTTTAGGGGACCTGTTATATTCACCCTTAATTTTATGATCCCTATATCTGGTTCTGAAATCATCCATTTCTAGCAGTTCTCTATTTAAAAATAATTGTAGATGCTCTATGTTATTAGTATGTTATTAGGTGAAACCCTATGTACAAATCTTCTATACGATAGCGGATTCCGGAAATGACGATAATGTACGTGGTATTTCTTTCGCATTGCGGAGATTCTATTTTGTCTCCGCTACAAGAAAATCCACCTGAGCGTAAAGTAAACGAAACGCATTGAAATCTTTAGCACAAATTCTGTCTGGGTTATTTTTCTTCCATCCAAACGGACCAAACCTTACCAATTACTAATGCGAGTAAGTTTTAATTTTATTAGAAAGCATGGATAAATTTAGATAAATTTATTGATTGATTTTACAAAATTGAAAATGCTTTTTCTGCAATGAAAATTATCTAAGATTTCACTACATAATCCATTAGAAGGTAAGATCATGAATGGTTGTAAGTTGCTTGTATAGATTATAGCAAATTGCCCTTGAAACCGACAAAATTATTCAAAGCTGCCCTAAGGGGTGCTATTGTAAGAAAAAATGTATGCTATGTTGTGATATTTTTGAAAATTTATGCTTTGCGATGATATTTTGTAAGTTGGCATCAAATGTTAAAATTTCAAAGGTGTTAAATATTGCTGTCAGTACCGTCAGAAAACATTAAAACCATAAAGCACAACATTATACAAAGCTAGTATTGCAAGGAAAATGTTATTAACAGTAGCTGTTCACTTTTATGATTAACAATTGGGGGTTTACAATATATATTAAAACACATATAATCGGAGCTAGCTGATATTAAAATTTCAATTTTCTATGCTAATAGCAGCTGATGTTCATACTCGCGTTCTGTTTCTCAAAATCAGACGTTTACAATGAAAGCCCTTGGTGATATGTATATATAACCATAGAACGAAGTAGTATGAAATATGTGGAAAAACAATAATGGCAATGCGTTTCAAGTTCATGTACCTTGATGGTTAGATTTGAATCCACAAGTAGTTAAATGGCTTGCAAGTATTTGTGCCAACTCTTGCTGCCAATTATCTATGGCTTTTGCTTCTGGAACAACCCAAATAACCGCTTGTTCCTTCTCAAAGCTTACTGTTGCTTGTGATACTTGAGGTTGTACAAAATAAATAATTGCAATCACATGAAAGCGTAGATGCTTACGCTGTTTTTCTTATGTCAGCATATAGTAATTTCCACTTCAATGTTACTGAATTGCAGCTGAGTTTCACGCAGCGAAGCACAAAACTGAAAGCAGCTAACAGATTTTGAGCCATCATATGTTAACTATCTATCATTATTTAGTCAAACTTAGACCCCGCGCCGTGGGTAACTTTATTACCTTCCTTCTTTTTTCTGGCTTCAAATGTTTAAACAGTAGATTTAAAGAAGGTTCAGTAACTCATCACAAGTTAGCCAAAAGTACTTGAAAGCAACCCATTCCAACTTGACGTTCGTATACTCCTTTTTACACTTACAGTCTTTCTTCAGTTTATCTTTAGTTTTATTATTTCATAAAAAACTATCACTTACAAACATGTACAAACAGGTTGACAATGGAAAAACAAATACTCATTGGAGACATGTGCTAAGTCAGATGCTGCAATTGACCGATGATGGTGGCATCAAGTGCTGTATTACTGACGCACTAATACATTTGCCTTCGCGAAATGCTTCAAGGACTAACATGACCGATATTAACAAATTATTTAAGATTGAGCATATGAAATTGAAGATGAAAAATGAGATTTGTGGTCTATCACCAGGAATATTCTTTAATGATCTTTAGCAGGTTACATTGTTATCCAAGCAATTATTGTCCAGTATATTATTTTGGGATGCTATTGTCATGATGTGAATTTTCTTGTGAAATTAGGTAGGTTTTTGTTTGTTTTAGTAATAATAGGTCTTGAATTTATTTTTTCAGTTTCTTTGGCCTTGTAGTATATTTAAACTACACCTAATTCGTATATGACAATACACGTTAGTAATAAAATAAGCGTTCTGTAGTCTGTGCCGTTATTCTGGTAAAGATTTAACTTGAGCAGTGTAGAATCATTTTCGCTAGCATGCAGTATCAGTTTCTGCTGCCTCAATCCAAAGCATATGGAACGCACCTCTATGATTTAGCTAGTAGCACAAGTCCACTTGGGCCTTTTCAGCACATTGTATTCATATTCAAAAGACTCATTCAACTTCATATACGTATATCAATGCAGCACAGTTAATGTGCACCTGGATTTCGTACACCTTGAAGGCTCAACTTATATGTATATCAATGTAGAAGAAGCTCTCTAGGATGGTTCATGTCCTCAGGCCTTTTCAGCACAGTGTCTTTGCAGCACAACTTAGCGCCTTGCATAGCACCTGTAATGATAACAAGCTCATACATTTCCGAGCACAACACCTTGCAACAGCAGCCCTTTTCAGCACAATGTTTGTTGTAGTTTTTTTGGAACTAGGCAGTGATGTGGTGGTTTGAGTTGCAGTTTGTGGCAGTGAGAGGAAGACAGTCGTATAGGATGGTAGTAAGTTGAAGAGGTATGATTGATGGTTGGTTAATGGAGATGGCGCTGGTATATATAAATTATTAACACTATAATTATGTGTTGCCAACAAGAGATAGATTAATGTACAACTTAATGATTGTACTAAAGATCTGAATTATAACACCATAATTGATGATATATGTTTATTTTGGTATTATGTTATTCAGTTTGTATTTGCCATCAAATTTAATTTTGAATGATTGTAATATTGCATGCAATAATTGTTTGTTATAATCAATATATATATATATAGTCTATTTGAGTATTGTAATAATGGTTTCTGAGAATGGCTTTTTTGCATCAGGTATAAATAGCTAATGCGGTAGAGGGATTAGTTTGCATCGGTTGTTATAAAAAACTGATGCAATAGAGGGATTAGTTTGCATCGGTTTTCAACAACAACCGATGCAAAAAGGACCTTTTTGCATCGGTTTCAGAACCGATGCAAAAGTGTTAAGCCTGTTGCATCGGTTGCATATGCATCGGTTGCTGGACTGATGCAAAAGGGGGGTAAACAACCGATGCAAATGGCCTGTTTTGTAGTAGTGAATTAGCTATGGGAACAAGTTTGAGATTGAGTACAGCATATCATCCCCAAACAGATGGGCAGATGGAGAGGCTTGATCAAATTCTAGAAGATATGCTGGGAGCCTGTGTATTGGATTTTGAAGGATCGTGGGAAGACCATCTACATCTAGTGGAATTCTCTTATAATAACAGTTACCAAGCAAGTATCAAGATGGCTCCTTATGAAGCACTGTATGGAAGACCGTGTAGATCCCTAGCTTGTTGGATAGAGTCGAAAGTCCGTCTTGTGCGTGGACCAGATCTGATCCGTGAAACATCTGCTAATGTCGAGCTTATCAAGAAAAGGATGAGAGCTGCTCAGGATCGTCAAAAGAAATATGCAGATAAAAAACGAAGACAATTGGAGTTCGAGATTGGTGATTTAGTCTTTGTCAAAGTTTCCCCTATTAAAGGAGCAGTAAGATTTGGGAAGACAGGGAAACTCGCTCCGAGATATATTGATCCGTTCCGAGTACTCGAGAGGATTGGTGTCGTAGCATGCAGGATTGAATTGCCAGTCTGGATGGCAGGAATTCACAATGTTTTCCACGTATCTCATCTACGAAAATATGTGCACGATCCATCTCTTATTGTGGAGCCAGCTGTGTAGGAAGACTTAGAGGTTGAGTCGGACTTATCAGTTGTCAGACATCCTGTTTGAATTGTTCATCAAGCCGAGAGGCAACTCAGAAGAAAGATAGCGAAGCTAGTTAAAGTCCAGTGGAGTGAGGATCTCAGAGATTGTACCTGGAAGACTCTGGATTGTTTTAGGAAGGCTTGTCCGGATATGTGTCCGGATAGCTAATGACGTTTGTATTGGATGTATTGTTGTGTAAATGTCATGTTTATTGATTTCTTATGTATGGATGATATGTATGCATGAATAGTTGAAATAAAATGAAACTTTGGATTATCTTTTGTTTAAATTTCGGGGACGAAATTCTTTTAAGGGAGGAGGAATGTGAATTCCGGAATTTCAAACCTAATTTAAATGTGGTAATCTCTTTAATAAATTAATTTAAATTCATAAAATTGTTATTTTAAACAATAATAATAGTTGTGTGGCAAATGTATATTGATTTTTAATTGAAATTAATATATACAAAAGGGAAATGGATTTTTTAAAATTGTATTCATATCAAATTTGATTGTTGAATTGAATTTGAAATTTAATTTGAATTTGAATTGTTAAATTGAAAATTTCAAAAATAAGGGCTATTTATATTTTAAATTATACTTTGATTTTAAAAGTGTATTTCTTTGATTTTATTTAGAATATAAAATTTGATTTGTATTTATTTCTTTAAGAAGAATTGATTTTATATGAATTAAAAATGTATTTTAAATTTAGAATTTTTTTAAGAAAAACATTAAAAGTCCTTTTTGCATGAAGATTACACTTGTTTAAATTTGAAGCACACTAATAACATGTGTTAAGGAGATAACAATGTAAAATGACAAGTGTCACAATTTTAATTTATTTTCTTTAATTTTTATAAAAACAAAATTATCTCTATAAAAAGCTACTTCATATTCTTTCTCTAATTTTTCCCATCCTTATTTTCTAAATCAAAGAAAATCACTCTTCATCTTCAAAATTTAAACTTCATAAATTTCTATTCTTTCCACACAAATTCAATCAAACATTCAAGACTCACTTCAAAAT
This sequence comes from Allium cepa, assembly GCA_030765085.1. Classification (NCBI taxonomy): domain Eukaryota; kingdom Viridiplantae; phylum Streptophyta; class Magnoliopsida; order Asparagales; family Amaryllidaceae; genus Allium; species Allium cepa. Next base: position 614,911,120 of record CM060931.1, read on the forward strand.
CTCAAAAACTGCAAACAAATTACAGAAAAATCAAAAAAAAAAAAAATCAAGGTTCCTGAAAAATCATCAAATTTCTGAAAGGCAAATTCAAGCTCTTCCATCTTAAGTGCTGATTTATTTAAAGTGGAAAGCATCATCATCAAGCAAACAATTTGATCAAGCAATTTCAAGTTAAAAATCTGCAGTCATTTTTTTCAGAAGTCAAATTCTGGTCTCTGCTTGAAAGAAAAACAAGTGAGTAAATTTTTATTTGGAAAATTTAAGTAAAGTTATTTTCTGTGATGTGAAATGTCTTGCATGTAAATACATAGATGTAATTTTTGTGTTTATTTTTTGTTTTAAAATATGCATGTTTATATCTCCTGATGCTTCTCTGTAATTTCAAGATACAGAGTAAATTTAAACAAGAATTTCAAATTTTACTTAACAAATCATTGTTAAGTTTGAATCTTCAATGCACTAGGTTTATTTAAATATAGATTAAGGTTTAAAATCTTATTCAAAAAGAAATTGTTTGAAAATCTTCTGAATCAGGAAGTTATAGTGAATTTTTTTAATAATATGATAAAATCATGTATTGAATCTTGTTGAATCAATTTTACATCTTGAATCTACTTTGTAAAACATGATTTTTAAGATAAAAATCCGGATTTTTAAATTGAATTTGAGGAAGTATTTTGTTGATGGCCGGAAATGGGTCTCTGGGCAAATTCCGGTGACTGAGGAGGTTTTAGGGTTGGAGCTTTGGGGTCGAAGTTGTATTTGTGATCGGTGAACCCCGAAAAAATAATAGAACTAGAAATCATTCACCGAAGAATTGGGATTTAGGGGAACTAGGGTTTTGCTCTGTGTTGTGATAATGTTTGGAAAATTCGTGACTCGGAATGATGGGATGAATCTAGTTGTGAGTGTTCTTGGGATTAGCTGCGTGGAGGCCGTGCGGTGATGTTGCCGTGGTAGCGTAGCGATCGATGGGCGAGGTTGGTCGTTACGGTGGGTCTTCTGATGAGGGATTGGTTCCAGGAAGGAGGTGGACTACCTCAATTTTGATTGGAGTCACGTGTTGCTGATCCACGGTGGAAGGTTGAATCTGGGGTCGGCGTGGAGTTTGCGAGTGGGGTCGTTGATTGTGGCGGAGGCTTCTGCGCGACGTGCACGTGCACGTGTCATCATTCGTGTCAGTGAATGTTGGGTTGAGGTGACTCGGGTTAGCGACCGAGTAGATTGGTTTTTGGCTCGTGTTGTGTAAGGAGGAGATGGTGATGTTTCTCGTGCAAGGATGGGTGAGGAAAGTGTTATTACTTTCCAGTTATCTTGTTTTTGGGAGGAGGGGGGTAGTTTCTTGCTGAAGAAATAGGAAGGGGAGAAGAAGGAATCGAACTCATATTGCTTGAGTTTGTTCAAGTTGGTCGGGTCAAACCAAATGTTAGTAATATTTAAAAGTTTTCAAATTTGTTTTAAGTTTAAAACTTTATAATTTTATTTCAAAAACTTTATGAAATGTAAAATATCTTTTTAATTCAAAGTATTTTATAAATTTGATAGTTAAGTTTTAAGATGATTTTATATTCATTTAAATTTGACTTTTTAAAATGTAATTAGTTTAAACAAAAATTGGAAATGTTAAGTGATAAATGAAATTGTTTTGTTTTGAAAATTAATTAAGTTTTAGAATTAAAGTTTACTTTAATTAATAAAGTAATTAAGGATAAATTAATTAATAATTTTAGATTAATTAACAATTTTAGATTAATTAATTTATTAAGGTTTAATTAATCAATTATGGATAAATAAATGGACAATTAAGAATTAATTTAAATATGATTAATAGACAATTAATTAAATAATTAAAATTAAGTAATAAGTGATTAGTAATTAATTAATTAGTTAATTAGTAATTAGGAATTAATTAATTGATTAAGGTTAATTAATAAAGTAATTAAACATTAATTAATTTATAATTAATAGTTAATTAATTAGTGGTTAAGACTTAATTAATTAAATAATTAAGGTTAATTAATTATAATTAATTAAGTAAATAAGATAAATTAATTAAGTAATTAATTAAGATTAATTAATTGTAAACCAAGGGTTAATTGGTAATCAATTAAGGAATGATTAAGTTTTAATCAAGTTTTAATAATGAATTATTAATTAAAAATTAAAGGATTATTAATTAATTAAAGATTAATTAATTGATAATGAGGATAATTAAGAAGTGATTATTAATTAAATGATTGTGATTAATTAATTAATGATTGGTTAGCAAGGTAATGTGATTAATTCTTAAGAAATTAATTTAATTTAAATTAATTAAATTAATTATAATATGAACTAGAAATGTGCTTGCTTATGGATGATTGTTTTGAATTGAATATCTGGATTTGGTTGATATCCATTGGATGATAGTTGAGATATTATGTGATGAAATATTTTTATATATCTATGATAGATATTTGTTATTATCTGTGGATAATGCTGTGTGAATTCAATATTTAAATTGAATTGAATTGTTTAAACCTTAAATAACTTGGCCTTTAAGACACGTTTGGATTTCGATGAGACCGGGATCTGGAATCAAATTTGATTTTCCGAAAACCACATCGATCCAAGTTAAACGTTAGGTCGTGACATCTCAAAGTGAAGATCGAGATGGAGTTTCAGAGTGTAAGGGTTATTGTCGTTAACTCTGAGGGTGATTCCAAAATGAGTGTAACAAGATAATGCCTTCGGTTTCGTTCGAACCCGGAACGAATTTGTATGGATTGAATGCTTTCAGAACATCGTAAGGAGGGCGATGAGCATTCTAAGAGATGTGTTCTCTAAAGGTAATCGTAGCCTCAAGCCTCATCAACCGGGAATGGATAAAACATGGGAGGTGCAGCAAGGCTAAGTGGGTCATGCCCAAGTAGGACGAGATTTTCCGCTGTCTAGAAGTCCCTTATTATTTCGGCTGTGTGTGCGGTTGTTGGCCACAACTGCGGGGTTGTCTTGTTCGGGACTGTCCAGTAAGGGACGGTTCCGGCGTTGTGTTGCAGGGGATCGGGAGTGGTCCTCGGTACCGTGATCTAGGCCCCGTACTGTGACGGGCGGTACCCCAGTAGCCCTGCCATTGATGGAAACCCATTTTCCCTACGAGACCCTACGGTTTTGATTGTATTACCCACTTTCGTGGCTAGTAGCTGGAATTTAATAGGTGTAACAATTTCGGCTATTTTCTATTCACTTGAAAACCCTAGCCCCTATTATAATATCACTGGATTTCCTATCAAATGATTTGGTTTGCGTAAGGTAAAAACTTACCCTTATTTATTTGTGGGGAGTCTTACGTGATACCTTTTGTTTTCAAAATAATTTTAAAGTTAAACAACTTTAACATATTTACTCACACCAGACCCATGTCTGACCCGGAGTTTATTTTGTTTTTCATAAACTCTTGGGTACTCAAATTTTTATGAGTAGCCAAGTGATTAGGTTGGGATTGGCAAATGATTTGGAAGCTGGAGCTGGAGTCCAGACGTACTTATCTATCTCTATCCGCTGTAGTGACTTTTGATGTTGTATGGTTTGGCAGACTCTTAAATATCAGATGTAAAGGAAGTCATATTATTTTGTATACTCTGATATGTAAAACTATGTAATGGATATGTGTAATATTATATTTTTTCGTTTCCGCCGAGAGATTCTAATGATTGTTGTTCTTTTCTTTCTATCCTTTCTATTTCTATCTCTTTCTTTTCTTATTGATGATACGTCTTTCTGGGTATTGAAAGATGGGTCGTCACAAAATGATTTTTAAATGCCATAGGTAAATTATATGTTATGAAAAATATGATTTTGGAGTTGGGTTTCAATTTTTATAATTTTCCAAGCTGTGTAGAATTTATTATGAATTTTCAAAGGAAAATATGGTTATTTGGGTATATAAAATTTTTTTGGAAAATATATTAAGGGTTAGGGTCTAAAATTTTAATTTGATAGAAAACATAATTAAAGTGAATTTCTAGAATTTTTGGGAATTTTAACTAAGTGATTTAATATGGAAATTATATTATTTTGAAAGGAGGACCTAAATGATTTAATCAGTTTATAAGAGGAAGGTCTTATCTATTAAATGTGAAATAGGTTTAGATCAAAGAGAATTATGGCAAATATTATCCAAAATATTTAAAAGTTTGTGAAAGCCAATCAAACGTTTACAAGTAGGCAAGTTTGTTATAAAAAGTATACTTATTTTGGTAAAATAAGCTTTTACCCATAAAAAGGTGGTTCCGCCTTCTTTGGCAAACCTTTCGACTGAGACCTCTCAACTAAGACCTTTCGACTTCAATGACCCACAAGGTTGAAAGCAATGCACATGATATCATTCAGGTGGTATGTATTGAATTGACCTAAGTCAAAAGGTATGGCGTCGAAGGATTGCTTTCGAAGGGATGTTTCCGACGGAGGTGTATCGCTAGTTTAATTTTGATTTGAAAAGAGAAACCATTTGCCTGTTTTTAAATACCTTTCAAAAGTCCAAAGGTTTGGTTTTCAAAAGGTTGTTTTAAAGACCTTTCGACAAGGTCGAAAGGTTTGGTTTTATAAGTTGTTTTTATAAGGCCTTTCGACAAGGTCGAAAGGTTAGGTTTTGAAAGGATTTAAGAGTCCTTTCGACGAGGTCGAAAGGTTTGGTTTCGAAAGGTTGTTTCAAATAGGTTTTGAAAAGAATTGCCGCTTTATTTTTATTCAAACCCTCCGAAGGAATCGAAAACAGAAGCTTTCACTTTGTCGAAAATTTTATTGGTTTTATAAAATACAAGCCGCTTCCAGACCATCCGAAAGGGGTCGAAAGGTTCAAAATGTCTTCCCTAATGTTTTATAAAGTAGAGGGTGGTTTTGAAAACTTTCACCTATGACCCGAAGTAATATTTTAAATATAAACCCAATGTTTTTTAAAGGTTTGAATATCAATGATTTTGAACGGTTTGCTTTCCAATGATTTTGAAAGGTTCTACTCTTATATCCATAGTAGTATTACTTTATCAAAGTCAAAAGGTTTCGAAGGAATTTTTTAAATTATTAAAGTAGCCGGTGCCTATCGTTTTTGAAGCAGATGATTAAACCTTTCGAAGAGGTTGATAGTGTAACCCTTCGACGTAGTCGAAAGGTTTGAAAATCCGTACTCTAATTTTTGAAGGAAAAACCCATGGTTTGTATATAAAGGAGTTTGTATGGCTTTAAATTTGGAATTTTGAAGAAGTGTTACCTTGATAAAAATATAAGTTAAAGGTGTTAACTGTGCTATGATATGTATTTCAAGAATCTTGAACCCACAGGAGCGGCATTGTTAAATTATTGCTTTGCTTTTTCAAATATGAATATATTCACATGATAACCCAAAACTGTATTTTAGGGAAAAAAGGGTAGAAGAAACAGCTAGGTTAACTCAATAGTAAATATAAATTGCTTAAACTCCTGAATCAGTAGAATTGCATCCATGGAGTTAGGGCGACCAAAAATGTAGGATGCCTAAAATTTGTAGTTATTGGAGGTGACCAAAAGGTTCATGGTAAACCCATGAAAACTATAATAAGGTAGTTATTTATGTATACCAAAAAGTTCATAGTAAACCCATGAAAACTACGATATGGTAGTTATTGTTGGAAACCAAAAGGTTCATAGTTAAGCCATGAAAACTATGTATTAAGGACGGTTGGCAGGGGCTAATTGGTTTGTAGTGAACCCATGAAAACTATATTTGGATTAAGAATTAACATCGGTCATTAGGTTCCTAGTAAACCCATGAAAACTAGAATAAGAGAGTGCCTAATGGAAGTATCAATAGGTTCCTAGTGAACCCATGAAAAATAGGATGTGCAGTGAGTTACTGGATAAGTCCATAGGTTCCTAGTCAATCCACTAAAACTAGGATAGGGTGATTAGTTATTGGAATGAATAATATGTTTAGGGGGGACCAATGAATTAAATAACTTAACTATCAGGAGCCTATATGTTATTAGTGATCCCAGGAAAACTATAAATAGGCCAGGATGTTTATTTGTTATTTAAAGATTATTAGTAAACCCATGAAAATAAAAAGATTAATAGTGACCCTAGAGACTATAACTATGACAAGATGTCGATTTAAAATGAGGATGGGAAATCTAATATATTTTTAAGTATGCCTATCATCATAATGTTATGAAAATGTATGTTTTAACCATTGTGGATGCAGGAGCACAAAATCGGGTTTTATAAAGGTTTTAGGATACTGGTGAGGGGAAAATCGATACCACTAAGCGGTGTGGTCTCACTAGATATCTAAAAGGATTGTGGTTTTAGATTATTATTGATACCAGGCTTTATGTCTTACTCGAAGTTTTTGTTTTCCCTTTAAACTCTCGATACTCAATTGATTTTAAGTAGTTTGAGGTTTAGAGTTTTCAATTTCTCTTCTTAGACGAATAAAGCTTCTGGAGGCTTGCGGGAGGCAAATAGATATTTAGAATTTTCTTTCCACTATGTGTTTTGTTTGTAAAGGCAGATTTATCAGCCTTACTATATACTTTGATCAACCAAGGTGGCATCTTCCTATGTCGCTCTTGGCATATTTGTAATAATTATATTTTGCTGAAAGTGGTTAACGAAATTTTGGAATTATGTAATGAACAAGAAATGTTTTGATTTGAATATGGAAATGTTTTTTTGAATTTCTAAATTTTTTCGTATTTCTGTGATTTGTGTATCAATGTATCTAGCACTGCCGTATTTGGTAGCCGAAGATCAATAACTATAGATGACTGTAGCATCCGTAGTCGTTAGTTTTGGGCCTCCAAGCAATGGGATGTTAAAGTTGGTGTTAGAGCATAGGTTTATAAAACTTTAAATGAAAAGTAAAACCTAAAACTTTTTTCCATACATGATCCAATAAATTTAAAGATAAGATTGGGGCTTGAGTTAACGCTATAGTAGCGTACTTGTATTTGATATATTGGTATATATCCAAGTATGCAATCCCCTCTCTTTTAGACCATTTTTCTAGATCTTACTAAAGCTCACATGCAGATATATAAGAAAGAGGATATGGAGGCAGGAAAAGGAAGAGGAAATCCAGGTGGAGGAAGCACCACTACTAATGGAAATGCTTGACCTAATACTCGGTGAAACCAAGGTTGACATGCTAATGCTAACCAAAATGATAAGGCTAATGTAGGTGATGGAAATCCACCAGTAGATGTGAGGATGGTGTATCAATTGTTGGCCAACCTTTTGCAAGCGGGAGCTGTTGGTAATGTTAATGGAGAAATTCCTTTAGTTCCAGCTGGTTATAATTATGCTAAGCTGAGTAGAGACTATAATAGTCTGGAAGGAAAGCCATTTGTAGGAATGAAAGATGCTGTTGAAGTAGAGAACTGGCTATTGAACTGTGAGCGGATCTTTATAGATTGAGGCTTGAATAATGAAGAGAAGACCAGTCTGTAGATAGTTGTAGGGGTTAGCGCTTCATTGGTGGAACCGTGTGACGACCGTAGTGCCGGAGGAAGAGTTGACTTGGACTGACTTCAGGAGGAGGTTTGAGCAGAGGTTCTTGTCTGAGGTTTCCAAGTCGGCATTGATAAGGAAGTTCATGGATCTTGTCCAAGGACAGATATCTATGATCGAGAATGCTGCTAAGTTTGATGAGCTATCTCGATATGGTTATGATTTGTTTGACACTGACGTTAGAAGGAATGAGAGATTATTAGAGTTTTGAGGTCAGAGCTAGGCAGGATGGCTATGGCTCATATTAGAGAACCTTATCATGTGATGGTGGAGATGACCGTTCGACATGAGGAGATGCTTGCTATTTCAGCCAAGGAGAAGCCAGTTGAGTCCTGGGGTTCTCAAGGAATGAAAAGGAAATTCTTTAAGAAGAGAGGAGCCTAGAAAAGAGAGGCCGCTAAGAAGGCGAAGGCTGATTTGGCATGTTATAAGTGTGATAAGAAGGGCCATTATGCCCATGAGTGCAGAACTAGTAAATGAAAGAAGCCTGCAGAGAAGAAGAATGTGAAATGCTTCAACTATGACCAAGTTGAGCATTATAAGAACTAGTGTCCAGAGCTAGTCAGGGCAGACAGAGGGAAAGTGTTTGCGATTGGACCACCATCTTCTTCTAAACCCACTGCAGCAGAAAAGGGAAAGATTGTGATGGAAGGTATGCTTTTGATCCAGAATATACCAGCTAGGGTGCTTTTTGATACCGGTGCACAACATTCATTTATACCCCAATATTTGTTTGATAAGGTATGTATATGAAACGATCCAGAATTTTCAATTCTGAAGATTCCATATAGTTAAGAAAAGAAGAGAAGAGATAGAAGAAGAAGATAGAAAAGAAGACAAATAATCTCATATTCACAGTGGATCAAAATATAATATCATAAAATAAAATTTATACAAAGAAGCTGTATCAGTTAAATTACATACAATACATCAGAGTTACAACATTTACACAATCACTGGACAGTTAAGATTAACTTATCTCGGATAAACTATAATATATCATAGCGGACTACACTCCATGCGTTCCTGTCATCCAGCTCGCCACCTGAGCTCCAGAACGTCCTTACCTGAAAATCTGTAATACTCGGTTTGACACGAGCATTAAATCAAAGTAACACCCGGGTCAGGCTACAAACCAGCATGAGTAAACCATAAAATATGGAGTACCAAGCTATAACATATGAGAATATCAAAGTAACTCATACCCTTTACGAGTTCTCATAGTCAATATTTATCACACATCAATTTCAGGTTAAATATCCAAATTAAACAATTCATTCCATATCAGCCTGTTTAATACTACATATACTAAGAATTTTGTAAACTACAAATCAAAGTGGTTCCGGGTATTTACTGATACTCTCTTCGAATCTCATGTCATCTTAACCCAAATTATTCAACTTTAAATACAGAATGTCTCTTTTTACACAGCAATTAATCATTAATAGATAACCACAATATCACTGTCCAGCCAAACATATCATATCACAAAACATTTCATATCAGAGATATCAACCAATTCAAGGCATTAACCACACTCATTAATTAGCCTTAATTAATCATAAAAGTAATTAACCATTTTGTAATTACTTACCTGAATTCATTAACTCCTTAATTAATTATATGAATCCTTTGATTAATCACACTAATTAATTTACCCTTAATTACTTCATTAAGTAATTACTAATTAATTACATTAATTAATAATTCTTAATTACTTACTTCATTAATTAATCATGCTTTTAATTAATTACATTTAGTAATTAATCTTAAATTAATCATATGCGTTAATTAATTAATCACATTGATTAATTACCTAAATTATTTACACTAAGTAATTAATCCTTAATTACTTCCATTAAGTAATTATCCTCTAATTACTTCATTAAGAAATTTCCCCCTTTAGTAAATTACAACCAGTAATTATCCTTAATTACTCTACCAAGTAATTATACTTAATTAATTCATAATTAAGTGATTACCTTTAATTAATTAGTCTAATTAATTTACATAAAATTAATTATATTAATTAATTAGTTAGTTAATCATCACTAAATCTCTATTAATTCATTAACTATCCACTATTTACTTCATTAAGCAATTATCCTTAACTACAATAAGTAATTAATCTTTAATTTATTTTACCAATTGATTGTTCTTAATAAATATCAACCTTTAAGATAAACTCTTCATTTAAATTAAATACTTATTACCTCACTACACTTTATTAGAAACCATTTAGAAAACAATTACATATTTGAAATATATATACTTAAGAACAAAACAAATTTAAACATTTAAATTGGATATTTAAAATCTTTGAAAATCTCTTTCAAACTTGCTTAAATAAATTTTATTCTTAAAAACTTAATTATAAAATCTTTTAAAACTCAACTTCATTAAATATACTTTGAAACTTTGTTAGCCTTAGTCTTTGAAAACAAATTTCCTTTTCCATATCTTAAAACTTGTTTTACTTGTCTTGAAAACATATTCATACAAATCCACTTAAAATTAAATTAATTTAACTTGCCTTTAAAACTTGCTTTTACTTTTAAAGCCTGGACTGGATTTCCTTTTAAAAAGAAGAAACCTACTAACATAATCAAAATCGAAACCGAGCACATTTTGATTTTTCCCGCGTTACTCGCGAGCGAATCCTTCTGACTTCTGCTTTGAGAAAATCCATCAGACAGCTCGAGCATCGCACCGAGAAAATCTTATCTTCCTAAACTATCGATCATCCCTACATCAAACGTGCACGCGGTGCACGTACACCGATGCTTCCGACCACTGGAGGTCATCGCAGCGACCCTCGACGACCACTCTATCCCACCCAAACATTCGCATGAACCCAGATCGATCGAAATCCATACGAACTAAAAACGAGACATTCTCGTCCAAACTGGAAACCACCATGTCCGGAAATCTTCACCATTCCGACGCCTCCGACCTCGAGATCACTGCCCCCTTCATTGAAGCCTCAACACACCTTCCAACACCCACTCCCACCATCGCGATCCACCCCATCATCTCCATGGCAACGTAAAATTATTGAGCCCACCGACTAACAAAACTGACAGGAAACTCTACTTCGCCAAAATCCCATCACCCCGACCATCGATAAGTACTTCCAGCATTTTTCCTGAGACCCCCATGCTACCACCTACCTTCTGACCAAACCTCGCCCTCGATCTCAACTCTGTTCGTTGGAAATTGAGAAAAGAACCAATTCTGATCAACTAAGAAAATCACGGCAATCATACACCTAAAAATCATGAAACGAATATTAAAGTTCGTGATTTCCAATCACGAATACATTCCTGTATTTCAAATTAGAAATTAAGGTTGTTGATTTTTATCATAAATATGCATTTCACTGTTGTTTCAAATTTAAAAATAATCTGTTGAATTTTAAACCCTGAAACTATTTTAAAATTTATCATCATACCTTAACAACCAACTTTCATTCAAAGGTCCAAGCTTAAATTTGCTTGAATAAAGAGATATGAATTTTTTTCTTAAGAAATTTAAATCCTATAACAAGAACAGAGAAGATGAATTTACACAGGAACTTATATATACATACACTTTACAATTCCAACATGCATTCGTAAACAATATTCATATAAACATATATACATCATCACAGCACAATCCATCACATGCATCAAAGTTGAATCACAGATTTTTAAAACTGTTTTTAAAATGTTTACTCACTTGTTGATGCTGTTGAAAAAGAGAGCACGGGTTCCAGGTTTTAAAATCTGGAAATGTATGAGATGATTCTTGCTTGAGGTTGAATTTTCTTAGCTTGATAAACATGAAGATGCTTCAGGTTAAAAATTTGAAGTTGCTTTATTTCTTTGAAACTAGAATACTTTGAATTTTTACTTTTGATTGAAAACAAAATTTGCTTTGAGAATTTGTTACAATATTTTGAACTTGAGTTTGTGTGGGGATTTTCTGGTTTGAAGAAGTTTTACAGGTGAAGTTTTCTAGCTTGAGTTTAGTTGCTTTTAAAACTAAGAAAATAAGAAAAAGAATTAAAGAAAGAAGGTAAGAGTTTATATAGTGTAAAATTAGAATTATTAAAATTAAAGAAAAATGAAAACAAAAAGGATGACACTTGCCCAAAAGGTTTACATTTGTCACATACCAATATTTAACTCTTAACACATGTTACCAATATGTTTTCAAAATTGAACACTTGTATTTATTCATTTTTTATTATTTTTAAATGATTTTAAAAGCCTTTGAAATAAATTTCCTAATTAATTAGTAAATTTCTTAACTAATAAATGCTTTTCTTAATTTTATAAAAATAAAACTTTTAAAAGAAAATAAATTGAAATAAAATAAAAACCAATTATATTTTAAATAAAATTATTTAATCCATCTTTAAATGTTAATTTAAAAGCTTTTGTATTTATTTACCATTAAATAAATACTTTCTAAATTTATAAAAATTCTTATATATTCAAAATAATTTCAAGATATATATATATATATATTTCTTTTAAATTTCAAATTCAAATTTGATTTAAAACTTCAATTTAAAATCAACTCAAATATATATTAATTTAAACAAACATATTATTAAATTTAAGTTGAAGATAATAAGTTTTGCCCATTTTAAGTAATCCTATTAGGAGATTATCAAATAATTTTTCCCAGATATGAATATAATTTTTTTTAGATTTATTTGTTCATCCTTAATAATCGGTAAAAAAAACAGTATTTCTATTAATTAATCCAGTTAATTAGCAATTAATAGATACTCAAAATTCAGGCTATCACATTCCTCCCCCCTTAGAATCTTTTTGTCCTCGAAAAGGAACAAACCCAGAATTTATTAAGATGCTAGTTATCAGGAAAATTACCTTTTTATTAAGAATTTTTTAAAAACTTTTAAAATCTACATAGTATTACAAAAATAGTTTTATAAAAATACTTTTTATAACTCGATGTCTCAACAAGTCCGTCCTCTTTCTTATAGAAATTCGGTCATACGTTGATCAGGCGTAGGACTGAAAATCTATAAGTTCTTAGCAGACCCATTTTCAACACCCAGTGAAAATACTTGAAAAATAATTTTATTAAAAATATAGAAAACATTTTGAAAATAGAATTATCTTTGGTGAGAATGCTCTGGAAATCATCACCCCCATCCTTGGTCGCAGTTAATCTTGGGTTACGTTGCTATCACAGCAAAAGTCCATGTACCTGTAGGCACTCCGCACCCCTCGATTATGCCATGGAACCCGCCACAGATCGTAGTTACATCCTGTGTTACATTGCCATCACAGAAAAAGTCCATATAACTGTAGGCATCAATGCCCTCGATTTTCACTGCCAAAAATGAAACTTCTCCACTCCCACATAGGTCGTAAACTATATCAGTCAAGTCTCAATGTAGCCTTAGGCTCTTACGGCCTCTCGACATTCACTATGTCTTTACAGGTCGCAGTCTACCGATGTAAAATCAAAAGTAGACTGTTGGCTCTCAACAGCACACACAACTTTCACTATATTACCATAGGTCGCAGTCTACCGATGTAAAATCAAATGTAGACCGTTGGCTTTCAGCAACACACATGACTTTTGCTATGGTCTACAGTAGGTCGTAGTGACATCGAGTTACACTGTTGTCACAACATAACCCAAATGCCTCTATAGGCATCAGCGCCCTTGACATTCGGTACCCACTACACATAATCCTTAGGAACTAGTTTGTTCGTACTCCTCACAGGATCAACTTTTGAACCCCCCCAGAGTTCAAGGCAGTACCACCCTGTGGCACTCCCTGGAAGTTCATTTCAAGGGAGCGCTGTGACGCCCCACCTCTATACCCACGCTAGACAGCGCTGTGACGCCCCACCTCTATACCCACGCTAGCCAAGAACATTACGGTGAACGCTGTCGACTAGCACGGAGAATAAGGCTGTTGAGGAGCGACCATCCGTGTAATTTCTTTGCGCGAGCACCGATATGTCAGATAATATAACATGCATTCTATTTCAAGAGGAAATCCGACATACCGACACAAACCCAAAGCTACTACACGGTGGCTATATAAATCCTTCGGAAACAAATATAGAAATAAACATAACACAAATCAGTCACAGACAATTCATATCACAAAGGCGGAATAAGATATGAATATTACAATAGAAAGTGTACATCAAAGTAGTGGTCTAAAAAGATCCACAAAATCACAAAAGAATAGTTACATGAGCTACACAAAAGAATAGGTATACATTATGGAGTCTATATCTCAAATGTATACAACAAAATAACTACTAATCTAAGTAGTTAACCCAAAAGTCAAGGAGTTAATCCCGGATGAGAAGTCAAGCAGAAGCACCTGTAGCATCTCGGTCTGACCCGAGTATTATTTAATAAGAAAATAATAAACGGATCAGTCTAACTATAAATATCAGATGAAACGATATAGAATAAGAGATATGACCAAACACGTAATAATCACAATGCCAAGCTGTGATATATATATATATATATATATATATATATATATATACTTAGTTGATAATTATCAAGAGGTTAATCGATGTCACCAAATTTACACAAGAATCAAAGAAGTGTCATACTCTTTATTTCGTTCATCAAACCACAAATATTGACGATAATATCAATGTCAATCACCAAAGTCAAAGACGCACAAATTCCAGAAGACTACACAAGAAATCCAGAAATCACAAAAGGGGGAAAGGCCTATCACAAACGGGAGCATAAAGCTCACCAACACGTGTATCACAAACGGAACGCTAATTCCATGGTCGCTAACCATCACAAATTGAGCCGAAGCTCCACAAAACGGGGTTTAGTCTCCCTCGCAGACAAAGAGACATCGCACATTGCTAGTCTAAATCACAAAGATGATCGTCATGATCAACGAGAAGTGTCGATTACACTAAGCTAGTAAATATATGAGTTTAGCTTCATGTCCCATAACCACTTGCTTAACTTAAATATTTACGAACAAACTGTAAGTCTCCACTAGAAAATTGTCACAAGAGGTTCAATCGAACAAGTCAAAGAATTAACCGATAAAGTAAACGCAAGCGTTTCATACCACTTGTTTTACTAAGCCGTTTAATTAGATTTCTCATACGAGTGAGGTAAAGGTTTGTATATACTAATAGATTGGAAAACGGTTTTATAAACGAGTTTGGTATTAAAATAGTATTGAAATCGTTTGAGGAAAGGGTTTTGATATTTACTACTAGTATAGAAAACCTTTATATTTTTAAAGTGACAAATCACGAAGAAGATTGTAAGAACAATCAATCACAAAAATTCACATACGAAGACGTGAATAAAATCCAAAGAAATCGATAAAGAATCCATCGAAATGGATATTCAAAAATCCCTAAAAAGAGTCATCAAAATCATAATAGATGATAACAAAAAATAGGATTATCACGAATCGATTTAAATTGGAATTCCAATCCAAAAAGGCAAATTGGACTCAAACAGCAGGTTCAGTCGACTGAATAGAGATTTTCAGTCGACTGACCCTGTACATGGAAATTTTTCAGGCTCAGGAAACTTTCTGTTTCCAGTTTCAGTCGACTGTGCAGAGTTTTTCAGTCGACTGAATCATGCCTGGAAACTCTCGGGTTTCAGGTTCAGTCGACTGAACAGAGATTTCAGTCGACTGAATCATGCCTGGGCTGTTTTTCAGCCTTATTCAAATGAAGAGCAAACTCTTCCAAAATGCAATCGGACGAACATTGGCTCTAAGGGTTTATGCCAATCGGCAACCCGGCCCTATATGCTCCTCGATGCATCACCAAAAGCATGATCAAACATCCATAAAAGGATTTTACACAAATTTGACTTGAAAAACCCAAAAATTGGAATATTCACAAAACCAATCCAAATCAAGAGCAAATGCACATGAAGAAGTGTTAGGAATTCATACCCAACAACCAAAGATAATTATAGTCATAGATGTGAGATAAAAATCTCACCTTTGCACTAAAATTTATGAAGATGAAGCTTGAAAGCAAAGGGGAATCAACCACTCTTCAAATCCAACACTAGAAGCTTGAATCTAAGCTAAAAAGAAGAACATTTCCTAAGTTAGGTTTAGGAAATTTCTGAAATTCAAAGAGAGAATGAGTTGGAGAAGAAGAAGAGGAAGCTTACCAATGGGTTCTCATGAACTTTGGAGCAAGGAGATGGATTTGCAAAGCAAGCTAGGGCTTAGGAATTTCTATTTCCCATTCTCTTCCTCCATTTTTTTTGCTTGAGCTTGAGTGTTAGGAAAATAGAAGAGAAGTGAATGAAGAGGAGAGTGTTGGAACTGAGTTAAGTGGCTAATTGGTTCAGCCCAACCAAAGCCCTAAGTGGGAAAAAGTAGCAAAAATCAACTTTCTCCAAACATATCGAAGCTTATACTCAAAAAGGTCGCAAACGACATTTTGAACTCAATGGGGGTGGTCTCGAGTCCTAATTCGACCGTATGCAAAAAGTAGATTTTCGGACTAAAATCCGACGAACGATAAAATATTTAAATAAAATATTGAAATATAAAATCGATAAATATGCGGGTTGTTACAGACTCCCCTCCTTAAAGAAATTGCGTCCTCGCAATAAGTAAGAAGGAAATATATGAAGTAACAACCATAGAAGCATATTAACACAAAAGAAAATTTTGAAATAGGAAGTTCACCATAAAGTGCACAAAAGAGTTAGCAAGAAATCTGGTGAAACTTCAATTTCCACAATAACACCGGGCTCAAGAATGAAAACCAAAATCCCTAAGGCATTCCCGTAGATAAAAGACGTGGGGAACGTCAAGAATAGCAGAAAATTGAGCCGGTGCAACGGCGTAGTACAAAAACGGTACGCCCGAAAAACTAAAAACTCAAACAATTTGGGACATCAGCGTAGTACAAAAACGGTACGCCCAATGAACCAAAGCAAAGACATCTATGTAGTACAAACGGTACATCCGATGAATCAAAAGCAAAGACATCGATGTAGTACAACGGTACATCCGATGAATCAAAAGCAAAGACATCGATGTAGTGCAAACGGTACATCCGATGAATCAAAAGCAAAGACATCGATGTAGTGCAAACGGTACATCCGATGAATCAAAAGCAAAGACATCGATGTAGTACAACGGTACATCCGATGAATCAAATAGCAAAGACATCGATGTAGTACAACGGTACATCCGATGAATCAAAAGCAAAGACATCGATGTAGTACAACGGTACATCCGATGAATCAAACGCAAAGACATCGATGTAGTACAACGGTACATCCGATGAAT
Source organism: Allium cepa (assembly GCA_030765085.1). Lineage (NCBI taxonomy): Eukaryota > Viridiplantae > Streptophyta > Magnoliopsida > Asparagales > Amaryllidaceae > Allium > Allium cepa. The sequence continues at coordinate 614,927,954 of CM060931.1, forward strand.
CAAACGCAAAGACATCGATGTAGTACAAACGGTACATCCGATGAATCAAATAGCAAAGACATCGATGTAGTACAAACGGTACATCCGATGAATCAAAAGCAAAGACATCGATGTAGTACAACGGTACATCCGATGAATCAAAAAGCAAAGACATCGATGTAGTACAATGGTACATCCGATGAATCAAAAAGCAAAGACATCGATGTAGTACAAACGGTACATCCGATGAATCAAAAGCAAAGACATCGATGTAGTACAACGGTACATCCGATGAATCAAATAGCAAAGACATCGATGTAGTACAATGGTACATCCGATGAATCAAAAGCAAAGACATCGATGTAGTACAACGGTACATCCGATGAATCAAACGCAAAGACATCGATGTAGTACAAACGGTACATCCGATGAATCAAATAGCAAAGACATCGATGTAGTACAAACGGTACATCCGATGAATCAAAAGCAAAGACATCGATGTAGTACAACGGTACATCCGATGAATCAAAAAGCAAAGACATCGATGTAGTACAAACGGTACATCCGATGAATCAAATAGCAAAGACATCGATGTAGTACAACGGTACATCCGATGAATCAAACGCAAAGACATCGATGTAGTACAAACGGTACATCCGATGAATCAAATAGCAAAGACATCGATGTAGTACAAACGGTACATCCGATGAATCAAATAGCAAAGACATCGATGTAGTACAACGGTACATCCGATGAATCAAAAACAAAGACATCGATGTAGTACAAACGGTACATCCGATGAATCAAATAGCAAGGACATCGATGTAGTACAATGGTACATCCGATGAATCAAATGCAAAGACATCGATGTAGTACAAACGGTACATCCGATGAATCAAATAGCAAAGACATCGATGTAGTACAAACGGTACATCCGATGAATCAAATAGCAAAGACATCGATGTAGTACAAACGGTACATCCGATGAATCAAATAGCAAAGACATCGATGTAGTACAATGGTACATCCGATGAATCAAAAACAAAGACATCGATGTAGTACAAACGGTACATCCGATGAATCAAATAGCAAGGACATCGATGTAGTACAACGGTACATCCGATGAATCAAACGCAAAGACATCGATGTAGTACAAACGGTACATCCGATGAATCAAATAGCAAAGACATCGATGTAGTACAAACGGTACATCCGATGAATCAAATAGCAAAGACATCGATGTAGTACAAACGGTACATCCAATGAATCAAATAGCAAAGACATCGATGTAGTACAATGGTACATCCGATGAATCAAAAATAAAGACATCGATGTAGTACAAACGGTACATCCGATGAATCAAATAGCAAGGACATCGATGTAGTACAACGGTACATCCGATGAATCAAACGCAAAGACATCGATGTAGTACAAACGGTACATCCGATGAATCAAATAGCAAAGACATCGATGTAGTACAACGGTACATCCGATGAACTTGGTAGAAAAATAATTCCATTCAGACAACATCAAAGAATAAACCACTTATTGCCTTCGACAAAGCGCATTGGCAACACGATTTCCCTTCTCGGGAATAAAAGAATATCAAGATCATAAGATGCTAGGAACTCGAGTCAACATGAAGTTCCTTAAGAGAACATAAATATTCCAAAGATTTATGATCGAGGTAGAGAACAAATTTCTCATCCAAAAATGATGATGCCAAATTTTAAAAAGTAAAAACAATAGCCGAGAGCACTAGATCATAAGTGGCTATCTAGTCTCGAGAAGCTATAATGATTTAGAAGCACAAGGGATAGCACGTTCTCCATGGAAAGAGAATGGCATCCAAACCAATACGACTAGTATCGGTACAAATAGCAAAGTCTTGGTTCCCCTTCAGGAATCACAAGAAAGAATAAGAGTATCGAAAAGAAAGAACTTCTTTTAAATAATTCTCTTTTCCGAAAAGTTGAAACTTTCAAAATTACATTTTTACTTTTATGTAATAATCTTTCTACAAAAATTTTCATTTTTGCAAGTCAATATATATCGTGTCTGACTGTCTCATCAAAGCGTTTAGGAAATTCCTATCGATAACGTTGATCAAGCGCATCGACCAAAATTCTTAAAGCACTCAACGGGCAATACAATCACAAAATCATATTTTATAGGATAAATAAATCTCTTAAAAAAGTTTTAAGAATATTCTTTGTTCGTTTCAAGAACAAAATCCAGTTTTACTTATAAATAAATCTTACGAAAAAGATTTGCAAAATTTTAAATTACTATTTTCATCCAAAATCAATAAATACAAGAATGGTCTCATCGAAATATTCGTAGAATATTCGATTTATAAAATGGATGAAATAAGCTGGACAAATTGAATGACATAATAATTCATTCATAGGAATCATAACAAGTACGGAATGCGATAAGTGAAATGCTAACTTCCGCAACTTGTAGCAAATGAAAACGGTGGTAAAGTCGAACTAAAAAGGCCTTAGCACCACACAAAAGATTACTTAGGTGATAATCCTTAGACAAGCCAAATATACCGGAAAATTCTCAAACTATTTAGATGAGAGAAATAACACTTTCCTCACCATAAGGACTTTAAAGAATAAAATGATGCCGTCAAGATGGAATCAAAATCACAAAGAAAAAATAGAAATATGCTTAACATATTGAAAATGTCGAAGATGAATAATCCACTCGGAAAATAGGATATGAGCTTCACAACGATTGAGCCAATCCTTACAAAAATCAATTCCGAAGCCTAAGTAAAAATATCGGCTCGGAAAGATAAATCACATAAAATAATTTCGACATCAAATAAAAGCGAATTGAGTGTTGCGGATCTACCATCCGGATTCGCAATTCTCAATGAAGTCAATAAGCCCAAAATATTCAAAGAAAAGAATCGACAAGTTCTTTTGATATAAAATAGTGAGATGAAACCCATAGCAAAAAGAACTCAAATAAGAAGATCACAAAATAAATGTAATCAAGGATTAAATGAGTAATACCTTGACCACGAGAAGTGTTGCTAGGGGCCTGCAGCTTTCCTTCTCACTTGTTTGGAAGCTTAGGACACGAAGATAAAAGATGACCCGAACCTTTGCAATAACGGCAAAAGAGGGGTTTCGGGCACTCCCCTACATGGTGGTCTGTGGAACTACAATTGTAGCATCGTCCACGACTAGAGGTAGGAACATTTGCTACCTGAGTTTGTTGCTTTCCTTTCTTATTAGAATCGGGGCCTTTGAATTTGATAGGCCTCTTCAAGCTATTGTCGAAGTTCCGTTGGGCACGCACAACTTCAACATCACCTTCATTATCGGCCTCTTCAAGACGAAGAGCGATATCAATAAGCTGATCAAATGAAACCTCAAGTTTCAGGAGTAATGGCATCTTAAGATTCCTATTCAAGCCATAGACAAATTTCTGATTTTTCTTCAATGGGGTATTAATGTATTCAACCCCGTATTTGGACAGAGATTCGAAGGATGCGACATAGTCTGTCACAGAAGATTCACCTTGAACAAGGTCTATGAAACGCCGGGCTAAGGTTACTTTTTCAGCCTCCGGCACAAATTTCAATTCGAATCTTCCCCGGAATTGCTCCCAAGTAAGATCCGCCTCAACGATTTCAGAAATTAAAAGCTCATACCAATCCAATGCTCTTTCTTGGAGCATGCTAGAAGCTACCTGGACTCGATGAAGGTCAATAAGATTCATGCGAGAAAAGATGCGATCGCATGATTTGAGCCAAGCTTGAATTTCTATAACACTCTCGGATCCCCTGAATGGCCTTCCACCCAAATCAGTGTAGTCTCTGCACAAGCGTGCAAAACCGGATCTAGGATGAGTAGGCTCTGGATTGGGTCCGGCTACTTGAGCGTTCTTAACAAGATCTAGAAGCTGCTGAGCAGACATGAATACTCCATCCTGAAGAGTAGCACTAGATTGACCGGCGCTGGGATGGCCTGGTCTAACCATTTCTCTTCTTTAAGAAAGAAAGAAAGAAGAGGAAAAAGTTATTCTCAAAACAAATTTCAATCAAACTTGATTGATAAAACAAGGAATCATAAAGAAAATAGGATGAATCGGTACGAAGACCCGAATAAAATCCTAAAGCACAACTCCTAAGAAAGACTTAGGACATGATCCTTGCTAAATTATTCTACATTGTTCCGAAATTTGGCTCTGATACCAAGCTGTGACGCCCCACCTCTATACCCACGCTAGCCAAGAACATTATGGTGAACGCTGTCGACTAGCACGGAGAATAAGGCTGTTGAGGAGCGACCATCCATGTAATTTCTTTGCGCGAGCACCGATATGTCAGATAATATAACATGCATTCTATTTCAAGAGGAAATCCGACATACCGACACAAACCCAAAGCTACTACACGGTGGCTATATAAATCCTTCGGAAACAAATATAGAAATAAACATAACACAAATCAGTCACAGACAATTCATATCACAAAGGCGGAATAAGATATGAATATTACACTAGAAAGTGTACATCAAAGTAGTGGTCTAAAAAGATCCACAAAATCACAAAAGAATAGTTACATGAGCTACACAAAAGAATAGGTATACATTATGGAGTCTATATCTCAAATGTATACAACAAAATAACTACTAATCTAAGTAGTTAACCCAAAAGTCAAGGAGTTAATCCCGGATGAGAAGTCAAGCAGAAGCACCTGTAGCATCTCGGTCTGACCCGAGTATTATTTAATAAGAAAATAATAAACGGATCAGTCTAACTATAAATATCAGATGAAACGATATAGAATAAGAGATATGACTAAACACGTAATAATCACAATGCCAAGCTGTGATATATATATATATATATATATATATACAGTTAGTTGATAATCATCAAAAGGTTAATCGATGTCACCAAATTTACACAAGAATCAAAGAAGTGTCATACTCTTTATTTCGTTCATCAAACCACAAATATTGACGATAATATCAATGTCAATCACCAAAGTCAAAGACGCACAAATTCCAGAAGACTACACAAGAAATCCAGAAATCACAAAAGGGGGAAAGGCCTATCACAAACGGGAGCATAAAGCTCACCAACACGTGTATCACAAACGGAACGCTAATTCCATGGTCGCTAACCATCACAAATTGAGCCGAAGCTCCACAAAACGGGGTTTAATCTCCCTCGCAGACAAAGAGACATCGCACATTGCTAGTCTAAATCACAAAGATGATCGTCATGATCAACGAGAAGTGTCGATTACACTAAGCTAGTAAATATATGAGTTTAGCTTCATGTCCCATAACCACTTGCTTAACTTAAATATTTACGAACAAACTGTAAGTCTCCACTAGAAAATTGTCACAAGAGGTTCAATCGAACAAGTCAAAGAATTAACCGATAAAGTAAACGCAAGCGTTTCATACCACTTGTTTTACTAAGCCGTTTAATTAGATTTCTCATACGAGTGAGGTAAAGGTTTGTATATACTAATAGATTGGAAAACGGTTTTATAAACGAGTTTGGTATTAAAATAGTATTGAAATCGTTTGAGGAAAGGGTTTTGATATTTACTACTAGTATAGAAAACCTTTATATTTTTAAAGTGACAAATCACGAAGAAGATTGTAAGAACAATCAATCACAAAAATTCACATACGAAGACGTGAATAAAATCCAAAGAAATCGATAAAGAATCCATCGAAATGGATATTCAAAAATCCCTAAAAAGAGTCATCAAAATCATAATAGATGATAACAACAAATAGGATTATCACGAATCGATTTAAATTGGAATTCCAATCCAAAAAGGCAAATTGGACTCAAACAGCAGGTTCAGTCGACTGAACAGAGATTTTTAGTCGACTGACCCTGTACATGGAAATTTTTCAGGTTCAGGAAACTTTCTGTTTCCAGTTTCAGTCGACTGTGCAGAGTTTTTCAGTCGACTGAATCATGCCTGGAAACTCTCGGGTTTCAGGTTCAGTCGACTGAACAGAGATTTCAGTCGACTGAATCATGCCTGGGCTGTTTTTCAGCCTTATTCAAATGAAGAGCAAACTCTTCCAAAATGCAATCGGACGAACATTGGCTCTAAGGGTTTATGCCAATCGGCAACCTGGCCCTATATGCTCCTCGATGCATCACCAAAAGCATGATCAAACATCCATAAAAGGATTTTACACAAATTTGACTTGAAAAACCCAAAAATTGGAATATTCACAAAACCAATCCAAATCAAGAGCAAATGCACATGAAGAAGTGTTAGGAATTCATACCCAACAACCAAAGATAATTATAGTCATAGATGTGAGATAAAAATCTCACCTTTGCACTAAAATTTATGAAGATGAAGCTTGAAAGCAAAGGGGAATCAACCACTCTTCAAATCCAACACTACAAGCTTGAATCTAAGCTAAAAAGAAGAACATTTCCTAAGTTAGGTTTAGGAAATTTCTGAAATTCAAAGAGAGAATGAGTTGGAGAAGAAGAAGAGGAAGCTTACCAATGGGTTCTCATGAACTTTGGAGCAAGGAGATGGATTTGCAAAGCAAGCTAGGGCTTAGGAATTTCTATTTCCCATTCTCTTCCTCTATTTTTTTTTGCTTGAGCTTGAGTGTTAGGAAAATAAAAGAGAAGTGAATGAAGAGGAGAGTGTTGGAACTGAGTTAAGTGGCTAATTGGCTCAGCCCAACCAAAGCCCTAAGCGGGAAAAAGTAGCAAAAATCAACTTTCTCCAAACATATCGAAGCTTATACTCAAAAAGGTCGCAAACGGCATTTTGAACTCAATGGGGGTGGTCTCGAGTCCTAATTCGACCGTATGCAAAAAGTAGATTTTCGGACTAAAATCCGACGAACGATAAAATATTTAAATAAAATATTTAAATATAAAATCGATAAATATGCGGGTTGTTACAAGCGCCCTTTTTCCCCAGAGCCAATCTCAAAACACTTTATACTATACTCTTCAAATCATACCTTTATGATTTTCATCAAAATCTCCTTTACGCAAAATCAATTCCCAAAATCGATAATTCTCAAGCTAGGCTTTCCTAATTCCAAAATTGATTTTCCCAAAAATCAAAAGCCATTCCTAAATTCATACGTTCCCAAAACCTTTTCCAAAATCATTCTCACAAGATCTTTTTTATATATATATATATATATATATATAAAACTTTGAAAATCGTTGGATCACTTCATACTTGTATAAGTTCCCTTTTTATAATTCAAATACTTTCAAAAATCCTTTCCTTCCAGCAATAGATTCAACAAGGGGAGATTTATCTGATATAACAAAGATATATAACTTTGTTTATTCCAAATCAAATATTCAAATTTGATTACTCTACAAAGTCACTTACCAAATTACTTACTTTCATAAAGTAAATTTCTACCATAGAAATATCCAATTTCCACTTTACATCATCATATATTTCACAAAATATACCTTTCATTTCAAAAACCATTTCACATTCCTTAACCACAAATTCCCAGTATCAATTTCATTCAAACCAGTATGATGTACACATATCATCCATAAGCTATATCAATCCGATCGCTCGCTCGATCCCATAATTTCACTTCTAAACTAGTATCGTCCACTCGACTTCCTAGTGCGGACTCAGATCTGGTTTCTTGATCAAAAACCGTCGTTCTCCTTACATAGCCATAACTATGATAGAGAATATCCAGAGCCAATCAACAATGCATATCCAGGTTCGCCATTGAAAATCGAGTGAAAAATCTTAACTCGGATCGATGTACTATCTTCGAAATTTTATGCTCGAATCCAGATCAAATCACTATGTGAATAGAATAATATATGTACATCCTACGTATTTATCTTTACTGACTATTAGCCAAATCAAACTCCTTTTCTATTCATATTCACTTTAATTTTTATCCACTTATTCATAATTATTTAAATCCTCATTTGGATTATCACCTCAATTCTTATCTCAAATGGATATTTAATCATAAACAGTTTACACTTGGACCAGCTTAAATTTAGAAAATAATTTGAAAAGTTTAAAATAGATAAGTAGTTGAAAATAATTATTAATTGTAAAATAGCTGTAAAATAGTTAAGTAATGATAAAATAGTTATAAAACAGTCAAATAGTTATAGAAATTTTAAATAATTGCAAAATAGTTGTAAAACAGTAATTAGTTATAAAGTAGTTGAAAAACAGTAATTAGTTTATAAACAGTTGAAAAATTGTTAAATAGTTCCAAAAATAATTGTAAAACAAATATAAGATAGTTTTAGGTTTAAAAAGATAAGTTGTATAGTAAATAGTTTGAAAAATAGATTTATGTTAAAACAATTTATTTTGAAAATAGTCCAGAGTCAAACTGTTCAATTTCAAACCTCCATTTTCAATCAATTCAATTTAAATTTCCACTTCCATTTAAATTTACTCAATTCCAACTTAAATAACTTCAATTTCCATTTAAATTGATTTAACCCCAATTCAAGTTGAATTAATCCTCAATTCCCATTTGAAATTGAACTCATTCAACTTCAATTTCATTTCAAATTAATCCAATTCAAATTTTCCATTTGAAATTTTAAACTTATCCATCTTCAATCACAATTTCAGTTAATTCAAATCAAATTCAATTTGAACTAATTCAATTCAAATTTCAAATTTAAACCATCTTGAATTATATAAATTCGAGTTAAATTTTTAAATGTTGATTTAATCCTTTAAATCAAATCAACCTATATCTTTAAACCATTTAATTCTAAATCCAAATTCCATTTTTAACCTATTTCAAGGTTGAAATAATAATTCAATCCTTTTTAAACAACTAAATCTTTGAAATTCAATTTATCACCAAATTTCAATTTTGAAACTAAACCTTTGAAGTTTTATCTTAACATTCAAATCTTAAGACCAAAATAATTCCATTTTATCTTAATAATGGATATATTACCACATCCTAATTTTTTATTCATTTAAACAAATCAATTTCAGCTTAAAGATTATTAATAACAACAGGATGGTACCATTCAAATTATTTTGAAATATCCATCCATTTCCAATTTCCAGATCACAAACCTATTTTGAGAACACACAAACTCCCAATTCAAATTAACCATTTAACTTTCCAAGTTAAATCCCATTTTCATCTTGAAATTTCCAATTCAGGTTGCTTGTTAAATTATTTTACTTTCCTAAAGTTAAATTCAATTTACTTAATCCAACCAACCTTACTCAATTCAAATTCACATTTCAAATTTTAAACTTCACATTAATAATCTTCCCACTTATAAGTTCAAAAAACTTATCACTTTGGGTATCACATCTCATTCCAAATTTAAAACTCAACATTTGAGTTTATTTCAAACCAACTTTGATATTATGTATATTCCTCATATATACGTATTATTTCCTTGACACACCAAGTTATCCTTAAATTTTAGACTACCTTTGGTTTTTACTTCAAAACAAATTTCTTTAAATTTTCAAACCACTCTTGTTTGAAATAAGACCCTTTCATTCAAATACATTAAATAATATTATTTATTGTTTCTTTATCACTTTTGAAAGAATTCTAAAATTTCTGGACCTAGATTTAAAACTTCACAATTTAGAACATCTTCAGATCCAATTTATATGTCATAGTTGTCTAAATATTTTACGTCCCTAAAACATTTCATTTTGCTTACTCATTAATATACATTTTATTATTAAACCCAACAATCATTTATGATAATAACCAAGATTATCATATCTCGAAACCAATTCATTATTATCTTATGATGAAAATCTTCCCCAAATTCAAGATTTTAATTTCAGTTTGAGTCCATTTCAAACTTATCTTCATTTAATTTCAATTTGGTTATATTTCTATTACTACTTAATTTAATTCCAATAATTTAACAACCAATTACCTTAATCTTTATTAGAATGAAATATTGCTTTATATATCAAAATATATTCTTATATAAAATCATTTAAAATCTTTATATAAGAAAATAACAAGTACGCTCTCATACATATATATACATACACTCAACTCAATCTAGGGTACCATTGACCCTATCCTTAATGAGTAATCCCACCAGAGCCAAGTATCTCGCTTAACCTTTTGCTTTGATACCAAAATGTAACGATCCAAAATTTTCGATTTCGAAGATTCCAGATAGTTAAGAAAAGAAGAGAAGAGATAGAAGAAGAAGTCAGAAAACAAGACACAGAATCTCACATTTGTGACGCCCCACCTCTATACCCACACTAGCCAAGAACACTACGGAGTAGTGCTGTCAACTAGCACGGAGAATAAGGCTGTTGAGGAGCGACCATCAATAGTTAGGCCTTATACTAGTATTGGTTATCTCAATGGAAGTGGTATATAAATATATTTTCTTTCATTTTTTTCATCTCTGATTTATTTTCTCCCATCGACATACCCCAATTCCAGTATAAAACGAACTACGATGGTTCGTAATAGTTTAGAACAGTAAATATAAAATATCACACAGATAATATAATGCGGAACACAAATAAAACAGAAAGTCTCATATATACAATAACTGATGTCAGTTACAATACATTTGACACGGTACATATGATACAACTACAACAGTCGACTAAGGAAGTTACATATACAAGTACATTAACGTATTTAATATACATGAATACATATCTTCCTATACAATTTTACAGACTACTACAAATGACGACGACTACTCCAAAAGATATGAAAGAACTTCATAGCTCTAGCAGCAACCCAAAGCAGAATATCTACAACCTGAAATACTCGGTCTGACCCGAGTATTAAATTCAAAAGAAAATAATACTCGGGTCAGTCTAATTCAAACTCAGTTATTAGTGCACAGAAGCAATAATAATTAAATAACGAATAGACGACAGTAATTAAACCAAATCAGAATGCAACTCAGAATATTGAATTGAAATAAACAAAACAGTTCAAAACATTTAAATATCAATTAAAATATTAAGTCGAGTTGGGCTGCAGTACACGCACGCGTGCACTGCCTCGCCACTACAGCATATGGAATATGCAAAAGATCAATTAATCAAAACAAGATAGATATCATAAAACCATACCGTGTGGCTGCAGTTCACGCTTGCGTGCGCTGCCTTGCCACTACAGTGATGATGTACCCATTGTATACCGTGTGGCTGCAGTTCACGCTTGCGTGCACTGCCTTGCCACTACAGTGATGATGTACCCAATGAAAATTCACAAACAAACACAAGATCAAACCCGAGTCATCGGATTCAACACAAGTGTAATTCGAAAATCAATCCAAATGCACATGGCAGTGACATGATGAAACAGTGCTAACAAATAAATAAAGGCAGTGGTCAAGCTAATGTTACATGCACTCGAGCTCAAGGCAATATATCCCAAATACAACTGCAATAGCAAGTTAATATGCAACTATGTACAAAGCAACTAAAATCAAGTGCATATGTGAAATGCAGCACCACTATACTACACCAGATTCCCAAAAAAACACAAGTTCATATGCATAGACTCGAAGCTATGCACACACATGGTCGGATTTCAAGAGAACCCAGATCAGAAGCAACAGTGAAGACCAACCATGTGCATCCATTCAAACCAGTTCAAGTTCGAGTTAAGCCTTTCAACATGAAACATGAAGATTCAAATACATGAACACATATGTCGGTTCAGAGGCATGAACAAGACAAAGTGCAGACACATAAATAATCATATGCAAGGCTACCATGACCAGATAAGTGAAACAACAAATTTCAGACTCGATGCTTCAGTGGACATAAGCACAATGCAAATACGATGAGACAACACATAACTCGAACAATGGTCAACCATACATGCATACCCACATACGAATGTATGTATGCATATATATACAGACAAGTCACTGTAAGTTATATCAATGTACACAATCAAAAGAAATAAAACAAGACCACTGATCAAGTGAAACCTCATCCAAGACACGGTGCAGACAAATTTAACTCGAAGGAAATCAAGTTCAAATGTCAGTTCACACGAATATGCAAATATGCTACATGGAATAGAGAATGCAGATTTGAAATGCAACGAGACTTCAAAATGCACAAGGAAAAAGATGCACATACATGAACCAGAGGATTCCGGCTCAGCATGGTAAAGGTAGAGGTCAAGTCACTAATAACATGACTCGACTCAACTGCCAAACAACTCAATGAAGCCGCAGTAACATGAAGCAACAATCGACACAATCCAATCCAATGCAATGCATCACAAGTACAGATGCTTGCACCAATGGAACAAAAATGTCGCAGACTGTTCATGAATGCAACTAGAAATAATCAGACTTCCAGCTAAGCAAGGGATCTGTAAAATAGTGACTACAACATAACAGTGACAACTATTCAAGCTGAAACTGGATCAGTAAGCATAACCAAAGTCGTGAATAAATGTTACAACATCAATGACCAGATTATTAGACTAATCTGCACTGAAACAAAGAATGGTCAGAACCAAACTACACTACAGATATCAGTGCACATGATCTGGCAACCAAAATGTACAAGACAAATGAAGAGCAACAACAATGACGAACCAGTGCCAAAGTCAAACAATTCAAACCAGAGAATACACACAAAAGCGCAATCACCATCACGGTCAAGTAAATGAACAAGGTCAAGTTCAAAAGCAGTTTTCAAGTGATAAAAGTCGACTGCCAAGCAAAAAAAATCAATGTCGTGCTCTACCTAAATTGAACAAGTCAAAAAAAAAATTGAAGCCGTGGCCAACTAATAACCAAAGTCCATAGAATACAGTATAGTATCAAAACAATGATGTTGGCCGAAGCCCCCAAAATTCATAACCACAAAACAAAATCGAACGAGAGGCATTGTACTAATTTGAAAAGAACCCAAAACCCATCGATCGAAGTTAACCAGAAACGAAAACAAATCTTGAAGAAGTCAGCTAAATCTCAAGCAAAGAACATAAATCAGACGGCGAGCGAATTGAATCAACAACCTCAAACAATTGAATACCAACGAAAAACACTGAATTCGTACCTTAAATAAGCATGAGGTATGAATTAGATGTGAGTGGATTACTTACCTTTTCAATTGATCGAGAATTGAGGCCGTGGCAACACGAAGTTGTTCCAAAAATCCAGGAATCGAAACCCTAGCAGCCACGAAGAATTGGAGCCGCCATTTTCGTTTCTTTTATTTCGTATGCTAGGTTTTTTTTTCGAACGAACGAGGAAAAAAAATGAAAGGGGGAAGCGGGTACGCAATTATGTCAATGAAAAGGAAACAAGCCCAATAAAAAAATAAAAAGGGAACAAGTCAATATAAATTTAAAGCCCGTATTTCCTTAACAAATTATTTAAAGAATTTTAATTCGAATTTTAAAACTCCATATGGGCAATTAGCGAAAATATTAATCGTTTAATGTCGAATATCAAATGATGCTAAATACCGGGTTGTTACAGACTCCCCTCCTTAAAGAAATTGCGTCCTCGCAATCATAAGGAATAAATGGACAAAAGGTAACAACCCAAAAACATTTCATCAGAAAATGAAGAAATTCGAAATAGGAAGTTCACCATGAAGAGCATGAAAGAGTAAACTTGAACGTGTTTGCTCGATGAATTCTCAGGATTGCTAAGTGAAATCCATAGGATTTGAGAACCACTGAGCTTTCACGAAAAAAACATCTTTATTTCGAGGGTGCTGAACCTCCGAAGCAATGATGTGAATAGAAGGTTGCTCAAGAATAAGGATCGGAAATCCCAAAGGCATTTCCGTAATTGGAAGACGTGGAAAACGTCATGAATAGAAGAAAATCGAGCCGGTACACTGGCGTAGCACAATATAAACGCCAAAGAAATCTTTTAATTTCATAAAAGAAATTCACAAATTCTCAACAAAATCTAATTATCAATAGATAATTCAGAAATCTCAAATCACAAATATTCGATTATCAAAAACGATAATCAAATCAACGAATATTCGGTTATCAAAAACGATAATCAAATCAACAGATATTCGATTATCAACATCGAAAATCAATCTCAAATCACAAATATTTAATTATCACAAATGATAATCAAAAACAACAAATATCTGATTATCAAAAACGATAATCAAAAATCACAAATATTTAATTATCACAATTGATAATCAAATCTCAAATCACAAATGTTTAATTATCACAAACGATAATTAAATCTCAAATATCTGATTATCACAAGCGATAATCAGAAACAGCAAATATCCGAATATCAAAAACGATAATCAGAAATCACAAATAATTAGCTATCACAATTGATAATCAGAAACAATAAATATCTAATTATCAAAAACGATAATCAGAAATCACAAATATTTAATTATCACAATTGATAATCAAATCTCAAACACAAATGTTTAATTATCACAAACGATAATTAAATCTCAAATATCTGATTATCACAAGCGATAATCAGAAACAGCAAATATCTGATTATCAAAAACGATAATCAGAAATCACAAATAATTCAATTAACGAGTCCGGAATTAATCGAAATAGCAAACGCACATGACCCATAACCACGAGTTTTACTAAATTGTTTAATTCATTTCATCGTTTTCTTGAAAGTGCATAATTGTGTATTTTAAAAACAACATTTCACATTCTCAAACGGACAAGTCCGGAATTAAGCGAATCAGTAAAAGAAAGGGGTCATAGTCCTCGATTTTCCTGAAACGTTTAAATCGCTTCCTCATTCTTTTGAAAGCATAAACTGTAAAAAATTATAAAACAATTTTAATTTTAATTTTGAAACAATTTTGAAGAATAACAAATTTTTAAGGCACGTGATATAAAATAGCAACGTCAGTAGCAACTTCGACATACGTCAAAATTTCATCGAAATAATTGGCATCAAAATATAATACCAATGAATTTTCATTCATCAAAAATGTCGCAGGAATCTTTTCAAAGATAGAAAGGGATATCATACCCTAAACTTGCATTCATAACAAGTCAATGACACACGAATTCACCAGTGCACAAAAATTGATAAAACCTATCAATAGAAATCACGAAAATTGGTGAAGCGCAAATTCTAGAAATCATCACAAGAAATCCAGAAACACAAATTCTAGAAACCTACACAAGAAATCCAGATATCACAAAATGAGAGTATGAAAACTCAAATGGGAGTACGGAAACTCAAATGGGAGTACGGAAACTCGTAGGAGAGTATGAAAACTCGTACGAAGTATGAAAACTCAAAGGAGAGTATGAAAACTCGAACCGAGTATGAAAACTCGAAGGAGAGTATGAAAACTCGAACGGAGTGTGAAAACTCGAAGGAGAGTATGAAAACTCACCTACACGCGAGCATGAAAATTCATCAACACATGTAACGCATAACGAGAACGGGAGCACGAAAACTCACCTACACGCGAGCATGAAAACTCATCAGCACATGTAACGCAAAGCGAGAACGGGAGCACGAAAACTCACCTACATGCGAGCATGAAAATTCATCAGCACGTGCAACGCATAACGAGAACGGGAGCATGAAAAATCACCTACATGCGAGCATGAAAACTCACCAACACGTGCAATGCAAAGCGAGAACGGGAGCACGGAATCTCACCTACACGTGAGCATGAAAATTCATCAGCACGTTCAACGCAAAGCGAGACGCTATCTCATGGTTGCAAGCCATTAATTTTGACACACGAATGGCCCGAAGACCGTGGGGCGCTACCCCACATGTGTGAGTCGAAATCACACAGATTGAGGTCAAGACTAACCTCGCAATCAAAAGAAAAGTATGTGTGAATGAAATCACACAAGTGGTATCTAGAAAATCCTCAAAGCCCAAGAGATATGTGTGAGACGAAATCACACCGATGAGGCCTAGTCTAACCGAAAAGGTATGTGTGAACGAAATCACACAAATGGTGTCTAGACAATCCTCAAAGCCCAAGAGATATGTGTGAGACGAAATCACACCGATGAGGCCTAGTCTAACCGCAAAAATGATCGTCATGATCAACGAGAAGTGTCAATTACACTAAGCTAGTAAATATAAAAGTTTAGCTTCATGTCCCATAACCACTAGCTTAACTTAAATATTTACGAACAAATTGTAGATCTTCACTAGAAAAATGTCACAAGTGGTTCAATCGAACAAGTCCAAAAATTAACCGACGAAGTAAACGCAAGCGTTTCATACCACTTATTTTGCTAAGCCGTTTAATTAGATTTCTCATACGAGTGAAATAAAGGTTTGTATATACTAATAGATTGGAAAATGGTTTAGGAAAAGAGTTTGATATTGAAAATAGAGTTGAAAACATTTTGATAAAAGAGTTTTGATATTTACTACTAGTATTGAAACCTTTATATTTTTAAAGTGACAAGTCACAAAAATGATTGTAGAAAAAATCAATCACAAGAATTTCACATACGAAGACGTGAATAGAATCCAAGAAATCGATACCGAATTCATCGAAAGGTATGTTCACAAAAATCCCGAAGAAAAGGTCATCAAAGTTGCTAATAAATGATAGCAACAAATCGGGAAATAATCAAGAATCGATTAAATTCGAAAACCAAATCAATTCACTAAGATTCACATTCGAAGACGTGAATAAAATCCGAAGAATTCGATTCCAACCCATCAAAGTAGGAATACCCAAAAATTCATGAAATAGAAGTTATCAAAGTCGACAAAGGAGATAACAACTAATCGGAAAAGAAGAATCGATCAACAATTGGAAAGACAAAGCAAAACGAGCATAAATGCATGAATGACTTTAACAAAAGTAAAAGTCAAGTCAATGTCAAAGTCAACAATTAATGGCCATAATAGAGTACAAAACGATTCAACATCATCATCAAAGGACTCAACGGCAAACCAAGTCAGAGTCTTGGAAATCAAGAATTTAGAAATTTCTCAAAAACAAAGTGACCGAAGTCGAATGGAAATCAAGCCGAGGAAAACATAAAATACCAAGTTCGGAACCGCTGAGATTCGAACAAAATCAATCATCGGCTAAATCAAATCAAAGCCGAAAACACAAGAATCAAAATCAAATGCATATGAATAAGCGTTAGGAATTCATACCTAACAATCAAAGACAATCATATGCAAATATGAGAGATAAAACGTCGACAAACAGTCGTAACACATGTACTATCTAAGTTATGTTTTATATTTTTTTTTCTAAACCCCAGGCTCTGATACCAAGCTGTGACGCCCCACCTCTATACTCACGCTAGCCAAGAACACTACGGAGTAGTGCTGTCAACTAGCACGGAGAATAAGGCTGTTGAGGAGCGACCATCAATAGTTAGGCCTTATACTAGTATTGGTTATCTCAATGGGAGTGGTATATAAATATATTTTCTTTCATTTTTTCATCTCTAATTTATTTTCTCCCATCGACATACCCCAATTCCAGTATAAAACGAACTACGATGGTTCGTAATAGTTTAGAACAGTAAATATAAAATATCACACAGATAATATAATGCGAAACACAAATAAAACAGAAAGTCTCATATATACAATAACTGATGTCAGTTACAATACATTTGACACGGTACATATGATACAACTACAACAGTCGACTAAGGAAGTTACATATACAAGTACATTAACGTATTTAATATACATGAATACATATCTTCCTATACAATTTTACAGACTACTACAAATGACGACGACTACTCCAAAAGATATAAAAGAACTTCATAGCTCTAGCAGCAACCCAAAGCAGAATATCTACAACCTGAAATACTCGGTCTGACCTGAGTATTAAATTCAAAAGAAAATAATACTCGGTCAGTCTAATTCAAACTCAGTTATTAGTGCACAGAAGCAATAATAATTAAATAATGAATAGACGACAGTAATTAAACCAAATCAGAATGCAACTCAGGATATTGAATTGAAATAAACAAAACAGTTCAAAACATTTAAATATCAATTAAAATATTAAGTCGAGTAGGGCTGCAGTACACGCAAGCGTGCACTGCCTCGCCACTACAGCATATGGAATATGCAAAAGATCAATTAATCAAAACAAGATAGATATCATAAAACCATACCGTGTGGCTGCAGTTCACGCTTGCGTGCACTGCCTTGCCACTACAGTGATGATGTACCCATTGGATACCGTGTGGCTGCAGTTCACGCTTGCGTGCACTGCCTTGCCACTACAGTGATGATGTACCCAATGAAAATTCACAAACAAACACAAGATCAAACCCGAGTCATCGGATTCAACACAAGTGTAATTCGAAAATCAATCCAAATGCACATGGCAGTGACATGATGAAACAGTGCTAACAAATAAATAAAGGCAGTGGTCAAGCTAATGTTACATGCACTCGAGCTCAAGGCAATATATCCCAAATACAACTGCAATAGCAAGTTAATATGCAACTATGTACAAAGCAACTAAAATCAAGTGCATATGTGAAATGCAGCACCACTATACTACACCAGATTCCCAAAAAAACACAAGTTCATATGCATAGACTCGAAGCTATGCACACACATGGTCGGATTTCAAGAGAACCCAGATCAGAAGCAACAGTGAAGACCAACCATGTGCATCCATTCAAACCAGTTCAAGTTCGAGTTAAGCCTTTCAACATGAAACATGAAGATTCAAATACATGAACACATATGTCGGTTCAGAGGCATGAACAAGACAAAGTGCAGACACATAAATAATCATATGCAAGGCTACCATGACCAGATAAGTGAAACAACAAATTTCAGACTCGATGCTTCAGTGGACATAAGCACAATGCAAATACGATGAGACAACACATAACTCGAACAATGGTCAACCATACATGCATACCCACATACGAATGTATGTATGCATATATATACAGACAAGTCACTGTAAGTTATATCAATGTACACAATCAAAAGAAATAAAACAAGACCACTGATCAAGTGAAACCTCATCCAAGACACGGTGCAGACAAATTTAACTCGAAGGAAATCAAGTTCAAATGTCAGTTCACACGAATATGCAAATATGCTATATGGAATAGAGAATGCAGATTTGAAATGCAACGAGACTTCAAAATGCACAAGGAAAAAGATGCACATACATGAACCAGAGGATTCCGGCTCAGCATGGTAAAGGTAGAGGTCAAGTCACTAATAACATGACTCGACTCAACTGCCAAACAACTCAATGAAGCCGCAGTAACACGAAGCAACAATCGACACAATCCAATCCAATGCAATGCATCACAAGTACAGATGCTTGCACCAATGGAACAAAAATGTCGCAGACTGTTCATGAATGCAACTAGAAATAATCAGACTTCCAGCTAAGCAAGGGATCTGTAAAATAGTGACTACAACATAACAGTGACAACTATTCAAGCTGAAACTGGATCAATAAGCATAACCAAAGTCGTGAATAAATGTTACAACATCAATGACCAGATTATTAGACTAATCTGCACTGAAACAAAGAATGGCCAGAACCAAACTACACTACAGATATCAGTGCACATGATCTGGCAACCAAAATGTACAAGACAAATGAAGAGCAACAACAATGACGAACCAGTGCCAAAGTCAAACAATTCAAACCAGAGAATACACACAAAAGCGCAATCACCATCACGGTCAAGTAAATGAACAAGGTCAAGTTCAAAAGCAGTTTTCAAGTGATAAAAGTCGACTGCCAAGCAAAAAAAATCAATGTCGCGCTCTACCTAAATTGAACAAGTCAAAAAAAAAATTGAAGCCGTGGCCAACTAATAACCAAAGTCCATAGAATACAGTATAGTATCAAAACAATGATGCTGGTCGAAGCCCCCAAAATTCATAACCACAAAACAAAATCGAACGAGAGGCATTGTACTAATTTGAAAAGAACCCAAAACCCATCGATCGAAGTTAACCAGAAACGAAAACAAATCTTGAAGAAGTCAGCTAAATCTCAAGCAAAGAACATAAATCAGACGGCGAGCGAATTGAATCAACAACCTCAAACAATTGAATACCAACGAAAAACACTGAATTCGTACCTTAAATAAGCATGAGGTATGAATTAGATGTGAGTGGATTACTCACCTTTTCAATTGATCGAGAATTGAGGCCGTGGCAACACGAAGTTGTTCCAAAAATCCAGGAATCGAAACCCTAGCAGCCACGAAGAATTGGAGCCGCCATTTTCGTTTCTTTTATTTCGTATGCTAGGTTTTTTTTTTCGAACGAACGAGGAAAAAAAATGAAAGGGGGGAAGCGGGTACGCAATTATGTCAATGAAAAGGAAACAAGCCCAATAAAAAAATAAAAAGGGAACAAGTCAATATAAATTTAAAGCCCGTATTTCCTTAACAAATTATTTAAAGAATTTTAATTCGAATTTTAAAACTCCATATGGGCAATTAGCGAAAATATTAATCGTTTAATGTCGAATATCAAATGATGCTAAATACCGGGTTGTTACAACATTCGCAGTGGATCAAAATATAATCATAAAATAACATTTTTACAAAGAAGCTGTATCAGTTAAATTACATACAATACATCAAAGTTACAACATTTACATAATCACTAGACAGTTAAGATTAACTTATCCCGGATAAACTACAATATATCACAACGGACTATACTTCATACGTTCCTACCATCCAGCTCGCCACCTGAGCTCCAGAACGCCCTTACCTGAAATTATGTAATACTCGGTCTGACCCGAGCATTACATCAAAGTAACACCCGGGTCAGGCTGGAAACCGGCGTGAGTGAACCGTAAAATATGAAGTACCAAACTATGACATATGAGAATATCAACGTAACTCGTACCCTTTATGAGTTCTCATAGTCAATATTTATCGCACTTCAATTTCAGGTTAAATATCCATATTACACAATTCATTCCATACCAGCCTATTTAGTACTACATATCCAATTTACTAAGAATTTTGTAAACTACAAATCGAAGTGGTTCCTGGTATTTACATATACCTGACTCGGGTCCCTTCGAATATCATGTCATCTTAACCCAAATTATTCAACTTTAAATACAGGATGTCTCTTTTTACACAGAAATTCATCATTGATAGATAACCACAATATCACTGTCCACCCAAACATATCATATCACAAAACATTTCATATCAGAGATATCAACAAATTCAAGGCATTAACCACACTCATTAATTAGCCTTAATTAATCATTAAAAGTAATTAACCATCTTGTAGTTACTTACCTTAATTAATTAACTCCTTAATTAATCATATTAATCCTTTGATCACTTACACTAATTAATTTATCCTCAATTACTTCATTAAGTAATTATTAATTAATTACATTAATTAATAATTCTTAATCAATTACTTCATTACTTAATCATACTTTTGTTAATTACATTCAGTAACTAATCTTAAATTAATTATTCGTTAATTAATTAATTGATTAATTAACTAAATTATTTACGCTAAGTAATTAACCTTAATTACGTCCATTAGTAATTATCCTCTAATTACTTCATCAAGAAATTTCCCCCTTTAATTAATTACATCCAGTAACTGTCCATTAATTACTCTACCAAGTAATTATACTTAATTAATTCATAATTAAGTTATTACCTTTAATTAATTAGTCTAATTAATTAACTTAAAATTAATTACATTAATTAATTAGTTAATTAATCATCACTAAATCTCTAGTTAATTCATTAACTACCACTAATTACTTCATTAAGAAATTATCCTTAATTACAATAAGTAATTAATCTTTAATTTATTTTACTAATCGATTATTCTTTATAAATCTCAGCCTTTGAGATAAACTCTTCATTTAAATTAAATACTTATTACCTCATTACACTTTATTAGAAACCATTTAGAAAACAATTGCATATTTGAAATATATTTACTTAAGAATAAAACAAATTTAAACATTTAAATTGGATATTTAAAATCTTTGAAAACCTCTTTCAAACTTGCTTAAATTAATTTTATTCTTAAAAACTTAATTATAAAATCTTTTAAAACTCAACTTCATTAAATATGCTTTGAAACTTTGTTAACCTTTGCCTTTGAAAACAAGTTTCCTTTTCCATATTAAAACTTGTTTTTACTTATCTTGAAAACATATTCATACAAATCCACTTAAAATTAAATTAATTTAACTTGCCTTTAAAACTTGCTTTTACTTTTAAAGCATGGACTGGATTTCCTTTTAAAAAGAAGAAACCTACTAACATAATCAAAATCGAACCCGACCACATTTTGATTTTTCCCTTGTTACTCGCGAGCGAATCCTTCTGCCTTAAGATTCGAGAAAATCCATCAGACAGCTCGAGCATCGCATCGAGAAAATCTTACCTTCCCAAACTATCGATCATCCCTAAATCAAACGTGCACACAGTTCACATACACCGACGCTTCTGACCACCGAAGGTCATCGCGGCGACCCTTGACAACCACTCTATCCCACACAAACATTCGCATGAACCCAGATCGATCGAAATCCATGCGACTCGAAAACGAGACATTCTCAACCAAACTGGAAACCATCATGTTCAGAAATCTTCACCGTTCTGACGCGTCCGACCTTAAATCACCCGACACCTTTACTATAGTTTCGACACACCTTCAAACACCCACTCCCACCATCGCGATCCACCCCATCATCTCCACGACGACGCAAAACTCTCGAGCCCATCGATTAACAAAACTGACCGGAAACCCTACTTTGCCAAAATCCCATCGCCTCAACCATCGATAAATACTTCCAGCATTTTTCCTGAGGCCCCATGCTACCACCTACCTTCCGTCCAAACCTCGCCCTCGATCTCGACTCCGTCCGTTGGAAATTGAGAAAAGAACCAATTTCAATCAACTAAGAAAATCACGACAATTATACACCTAAAAATCATGAAATGAATATTAAAATTCGTGATTTCCAATTATGAATACATTCCTGTAATTCAAATTAGAAACTAAGGTTGTTGATTTTTATCATAAATATGAATTTCACTATTGTTTCAAATTTAAATTAATTTGTTGAATTTTAAACACTGAAAATATTTTAAAATTTATCATCATACTTTAACAGCCAACTTTCATTCAAAGGTCCAAGCTTAAATTTGCTTTAATAAAGAGATATAAAATTTTTTTCTTAAGAAATTTAAATCCTGTAATAAGAACAGAGAAGATGAATTTGCACATGAACTTATATATACAGACCCTTTACAATTCCAACACGCATTCATAAACAATATTTATATAAACATATATACATCATCACAGCACAATCCATCACATGCATCAAAGTTGAATCATAGATTTTTAAAACTGTTTTTAAAATGTTTACTCACCTGTTGATGTTGTTGAAACGGAGAGCATAGGTTCCAGGATTCTAAATATGGAATGTATGAGATGATTCTTACTTGAGGTTGAATTTTCTTAGCTTGATAAACTTGAAGGCGCTTCAGGTTGGAAATTTGAAGTTGCTTGATTTCTTTAAAACTGGAATACTTTGAATTGCTGCTTTTGATTGAAAACTGAATTT
Source organism: Allium cepa (assembly GCA_030765085.1). NCBI lineage: Eukaryota > Viridiplantae > Streptophyta > Magnoliopsida > Asparagales > Amaryllidaceae > Allium > Allium cepa. Next base: position 614,951,490 of record CM060931.1, read on the forward strand.
GCTTTGAGAATTTGTTACAATATTTTGAACTTGAGTTTGTGTGGGGATTTTCTGGTTTGAAGAAGTTTTACAGATGAAGTTTTCTGGGTTGCGTTTAGTTGCTTTTTAAAAATAAGAAAATAAGAAAAAGAATTGAAGAAAGAAGGTAAGAGTTTATATAGTGTAAAATTAGAAATATTAAAATTAAAGAAAAATGAAAACAAAAAGGATGATGTTTGCCCAAAATGTTTACATTTGTCACATACCAATATTTAACTCTTAACACATGTTATCAATATGTTTTCAAAATTAAACACTTGTATTTATTCATTTTTTTATTACTTTTAAATGATTCTAAAAGCCTTTTAAATAAATTTCCTAATTAATTAATACATTTCTTAACTAATAAATGGTTTTCTTAATTTTATAAAAATAAAACTTTTAAAAGAAAGTAAAATGAAATAAAATAAAAACCAATTATATTCAAAATAAAATTATTTAATCCATTTTTAAATGTTAATTTAAAAGCTTTTGTATTTATTTACCATTAAATAAATACTTTCTAAATTTATAAAAATTATTTTATATTCAAAATAATTTCAAGATATATATATATATATATATATTTCTATTAAATTTCAAATTCAAATTCAATTTAAAATTTCAATTTAAAATAAACTCAAATATTTATTAATTTAAACAAATACATTATTAAATTTAAGTTGAAGATAATAAGTTTTGCCATCAATTAATTTTTCCCAGATATGAATATAATTTTTTTAGATTTATTTGTTCATCCTTAACAATCATTAAAAAAAAATCAATATTTCTATCAATTAATCCAGTTAATTATCAATTAATAGATACTCCAAAATTCGGGTTATCACAGTATAGAACCCACATACCTTGTTACTCCTTTGCGGATTGCGAATCCAATAGGAGGGTATGCAACTTTTGGGATGGGATGCGACTAGTTAGAACTTGATTTGTTAGGTCATAAGTTTGCATACAGTTTGTATGTTTTTTGATTTCACAGATTTCGAGATCATTCAAACCTTCTCAGCAGTCGGAACAACCTAGAGTATGGCTTATAATTCCTGGAGTAAGTCGTATAGTGTTGCCATAAGCACTCGACCAAAGCTAATTATCATCATTATCGGTATTCCATATGGCAGTGCTATCTAGATTAGCATAGAAAAGGAATTTAGCAAGCTGATTGATTTGGACATTATTCGAATTGTAGGAAATCAAATGTTGTATCCTAGCACTTTCACATATCTCATCCAAATCATACATAGGGAATTTAAGCAAATTGTAGAAAGGACAAATATGTAGCCTTTTCTTCTGGATATATTCATATCTTTTAATTGAATGAGGTACTCGATTCACCCACTTCTCGATTTGATCGTCGGAGCATACTTGTGGGTTGGAGGATGTAGCTTGCTCTTGTTTTCTCTTAGAAAGTAAAGGGTTTTTAGTTTTGGGTGCCATGAAATCGAGAAAAGTAAGGAGATAGTGATTTGGAGAATTAGGGTTTCGGTTTTGAAAGAAAATGTGAATTGAAAATTTGGAAAAACAGTTGTTTTAAGTGCACGAATACGTGTCGATTGAATTTCTGACATCTGGAAAGTTTATCAAACATCTGATTTAACCCTAGTTTGAAGATGGTAAACATTTTCAAACATTTGGGTGTTATGGGCAGACGTCTGGAATAGGCAGAATTGTAAATTTTGAAGGCAGAGAATTTTGTCAGACGTCTGGATATAACATCATACTTTTGAAATTAGCTTGTTTTTTATATTCAGAAAGCAGAGATAATTTTTAGACGTCTGAACGTTCAAATAAGACGTATGATATACGCACTGGGTTAAACAATGGTATGATACGATGGTGTAAGACGTCTGATGGTATCGTTTAGACATCTGAAATCTCCAATATGTCTAAAAATCGTCTGATTTTGGAAGGTCTTGAAAGATTTTTGAGGGATCGATTTTATTGAAACATAATATTAATAATTTTTTTTAAAAATACAAATATAATTAGATTAAAATAAAATAAAAATAGTCAATTTAATTTAGATGAGGATGGAGTGTTGCGATCTTCAGATTTGCTATCCTTTCATGGCTTGAGTGGAGACCAAAATTTCCACGTTCATTTTTTCTTGGGGAACCAGAGAATTTCCTAAGTAAGATGTCATTATTTTCTCATTTAATAAATAAAGTCGTATCTATTTTACCTATTTGAAAACCGGATGCAATCAAATGATTCTTAAGACGTTCAAACCAGGCACGAGGGGCTTGCTTTAAACCATATAGGGCTTTGTGCAATTTAAAAACATGATCGGAATATTTTTCATGAACAAATAATGGTGGTTGTTCAACATTTATGTTTTCTATAATAAAACCATTTTGAAAAGCACTTTTGACATTCGTTTGAAATAATTTAAAATTGTGATGACTTGCAAAAGCAAGTAATGCACGTATGGCTTTGAGTCTTGCTACTGGAGCAAAAGTTTCGTCATAGTCTATACCTTCTTCTTGATTATCACCCTGAGAGACTAAACGTGCTTTATTCCTAACTATATTTCCGTTTTCATCTTCTTTGTTTTTAAATACCCATTTTGTCCCAATAACTGATTGATTTTCTGGTCTTGGTTCTAATTCCCAAACATTATTACGTTTAAATTGATTTAATTCTTCTTGCATGACTATTATCCAAAAATCATCGTTTGAAGCTTCTTTATAATTTTTTGGTTCAAAATTTGACACAAATGCAATATGACTTATTTGATTAAGTTGATTTCTAGTTACTCCGGAATTAAGATCCCCAATGATATTATCTTTTCGATGATCTTTTAGAATTCTAAGGGGTGACACTAAAGTATTATTTTGTTAATTTGTCTCATTATTAGATGAGTTTGTTGTATTTGTTATTGGAATAATTTCTTCATTATCATTAGTATGATTGTTAAGGAAATTTTCATCAAATGAAACATGTAAACTTTCTTCCATTGTGTTAGTAAATTTATTAAAATTTTTACACACCTTGCTACGATATGAATATCCAACAAAGATTCCTTCATCGGCCTTCGGGTCGAATTTTCCTAAATTATCTTTTGTATTTAATATAAAACATTTTGATCCAAAAGTTTTAAAGTATGATACTTTAGGTTTTCTTCCAAAAAACATTTTGAAGCAAGTATGTTTAGCCATAAGTCTTATAGTTACTCGATTCAGAACATAACAAGCCGTAGCAATAGCTTCAGCGCAAAAATGTTTTGGTAAATCATTACTATTCAATAATGTTTGTGCACATTCTTGTAAAGTATGATTTTTTCTTGCTACAACAATATTTTGTTGTGGTGTGCGAGGAAAAGACAAATTACGACTTATGCCCTTTTTATTAAAAAAATTAGTAAAAAGATCGTTTTCAAATTCCCCACTGCGATCATTTCGAATTATTCTTAATTCTCAAATCCATTTGATTTTTAATTCTTTTAGAAATTTTTTTAAACGTACCAAAAGTGTCACTTTTATGTTTTAAAAGCAAGGTCCATGTATATCTTGAAAAATCATCAACTATTACGAAAACATATTTGTTGTGATTAATAGATCGTACTTGAGTTGGACCAAATAAATCTAAATGTAATAATTCTAATGGTTGTTTTGTAAATATAATTTTAGATTTAAAAGGGCTTTTCTTTAGTTTACTCATTTGACAAGCATCACACAAATTTTCTACTTTATAATTTATTTTAGGTAAACCTCTAATTAGCTCATATTTTGCTAATTTATTAATGTACTTAAAATTAAAATGACATAATCGTTTGTGCAACAACCATGGATCGTCATGTTTAGAGGTTAGGCATACGTTTGAATTTCGATTTATATTCATATTTAAGACATAAATATTTTTGTTTCTAAAACCCTCAAAGATAAGTTATTTGTTATTGTCGAAAATATTACATCTACCTTTTCGAAATTAATTTGAAAACCTTTATCGCAAAATTGACTAATGCTAAGTAGGTTGTGTTTTAAACTTTCTACTAACAAAACATTTGTAATAATAGGAGAGTTAGAAATACAAGAATTGATGACTTCTCCGATGCCAACGACGTATCCTTTTGAGTCATCTCCAAGATTTACTGTTCCTCCATCGATGTGTGTTATATTTGCTTGGAGCAGCCACTATCAAATATCCATTTCTCCTTATTTTTTATTTTAGGTACCTGCATGATAAAAATGATTTAATTGGAAACCAAATACTTTGTTAGGTTCCAAGATGTTAGGAGGAACTGGTAGCCACACCAAAGAAGGTTTGGTACTTTTATGAAAATAATTTTTATTATAGACTATATTATATAGAAAATTATTTATATGTTTTTGTCTAATCAAATTATTGTTTGTCTTAGGAATCCAAATTTTTATGTTTTTGGTATTTGTATTAGACGTAGGTGATCTTTTAATCATTTGATAAATGAAACAACTTTTCTTAATATTATTCCCTTTTTGTTTAGGAATATTTTTAAATCCTACTGCATTTCTATTACCTGAAGGTTTTGAAATTTTGATAAGATTTTCCACATCTTGTTTTCTGTAACGACCCATAAAATTTGATAAGTAAAATAGGTTAATTTAATTAGATTTTCGAAATTAAGTTAGAAAGGAATAAAAATATTATAATGTATATTGAAATAAATATTAATAATGAATTGTAGATTATTGAACCTAATTGTAGAAAATTTAAGTGAAATCCCAATAAAGAAATAGTGTTAATTGTTGAACTTGGATAAAATTTAAAATAAGTAATTAAAGACAAGAATTTAATTTACCTATGTATTAATATATTGATAAACTGTAACTGTATGTGAATTAAGGTAGCAATGTAAATGGTAGTTGATGAATAACCAATTTAATGCAATTCAACTTTGATTGAAACGACTGTTTAGGTTATAATGGAGTGTAAATAGAAATAGTGGAAAACATTAAAATTTGTTAATTAAATATGATTGTGTAATTAATACTGAAAGAAATAAAATTGGAAATAGTATTAATGAAATAATAACTAAAAAAAGTGCAACAGTATAAATGGAAGTAAATTATTAATAAATGGACGTAAATATTAATTATTTAACGGAAACAAAATCTAAATGTATGTTTGGCTAGAACATAGGAGAATACGATTAGGCAGTATGTTATTTGGAAATAAATTTAAGGGTAGGATAGCAATTATTATAAATTACCAAAAAAAAAAAAATTTTAGCCAATGAATTTATTGTAAATAAAGTTCATATAGATGTTAAGTAATTATAATGTTGTTATTGATAAAATACGTTACTTTAATGATTGTTAATATAGTAACGGAAGTGCGAAGGTAAATTAATAGAAGCATAAATTTAGTAGTAATTGGTGGATTGGGGAACAAGTTCAAATTAGGGTAATTGAGAAATTTATACGTGATGTATGTAAAGTAATTTATAGAATGTAAATTTAATGTGTAAATTTAATAGGATGTAAAGTATTTAAAAACCTTAATTAATGTGTTCGATTGATAGAAGTACGCATTAAAAAATGAAATATTTATTCGAATTAAGATGTAAATAGGCATATATGTAATGCAATGAAATAAAAATTAACATTATAGATAGAATTATAGTCTGGATTGATAGGTAACGAACTTATAAATGCAATTAGGAGCAAATAGGTGGCAAATTAATATAGGTTTTTTATTTATTTAATGTATAAATAAACTTTGGTGAATCAATTTCTGTAAATCCAAATTTAACGTTTTGTTAATATAAATTAAAGTATAGAAAGTGAGATTTATTATTTTAATTGAAGTATAAAATTCAATAATTGAAGTATTGCAAAAATAAATGAAACTAAACGTTTAAATATTACGTTGTTGAAACTTAAATAAAATTTGAGGATAATATGAATTGGGTGATTTTTAAATTTGAAACCGAGATTTTATTTATCCAATTGAAATGTAAAGTTCAATAATTGAATTAATTGCAAGTAGATGAAATTCAATATAGTTAAATAATACGTTATTTAAAATAAAGATAATATGAGAAATTTATGTAATAATTTTGAATCCAATATTTAATCTTCCTATTTGACAGGAATGAATGGAATACTAATTTATTTATTTAACTAAATGAAATTTTGGGGATTTTATTTATAATTAGTGAATTTAATGAAATTGAGGTAAATATTGAAATTTATAAATTATTCACCTCTAAGTTGACATTTAAATTTGGTTAATCACTGTAAATGATTGAGGAATCATAAGTGGGGAAATTTGGCAAATTTTCGAATTGAAATTGAGAAGTTGATTTAATTAATAAATTTTAATTTATTTAATTAATGGAAAAATAGCCATTTTGGCCACTGACTCAGATTTCGACGAAACCAGTTTCATCGGATCCGTAACGGTGAATTATTGTAGGATTTCAAGTTTCGTATCGATCAAACTTGTCTTTTGATCGTATGGGCTTGAAACGCTTTGAAATCAATTTAATTGAAATCAATTGAAATCAATTTGAAAATATTGATTTTAGCATAACTTCTTCATACGATGCAATTTGAACCTGAAACCTTTTCCATTGCGTTTAAAATATTTTAAAACATCTATTTTGATATATGGGCTGACCTAATTTCGTTCCGGAGTCGAAACGGGCTTTTTGGGCCACGTTGGCGTAAGCGCGTATATCTGTTATATCCGATCCATCCTATTTTCAACTTTGCCTATAAATATCTAGCTATAAACCCTAGCAGCCTCTATTCTCATTCTATACGTACAATTCATTCTATTTTTTCTCTTCTCCTCAATGGCTGCAAACCCTAGATCTAATTCCAATTCAAAATCAAAGCATAAAATTCATAGTCCTTAGAAAAATCTGGAAAAAATATATGTTGAAGCTCTCGACTAGCGTAATTCACTGTTGGTGTTCATTTTTTGATTCAGTTTGTCGGTTGATCGGTAAAAATCGAAGAAGTCTCGGGCGTCCATCACGCATCGGTGAAAGTTGTCGGTCGTCCATCACGAGACGGTCCTTGAATTCCTCATAAAACTACCAGTTAAATTTAAATTCAATTTAAATTCAAAAGGTGAGTGTTTTAACCCACTCACAACTTCTAAAAGTTCTTATGTTTGTTAAATTGATATATGACGTGGTTTGAAATATATTTATGGTTGTTTGGCATATTTTAATCATCATCCCAGTTAATTTAAATTTATTTAATTAAATTGTTAATTGCATAGGAAACTGCCAGTTAAGTTGTTATATTAATTATTCATTTCATATAAAACTGCCAATTAAATTTTCTATTTATTTATTTATTGCATTTAAAATGCCAGTTAAACAGTTATTTAATTCATTATTGAAAAATAAACTGTCAGTAATTAACTGTTATTCATTGATGTGGTTGTTTGGATTGGATGATGATTTGATAAATATTTGATGATTGATAATGGATGAATGGTTGTTGTATTTTATATGGTTAAAAATTTGCAAGTTGTTATGCATTTCATTTCTTTCAGGAGTGCGGTTTGAAATGATATATAACCGTAATTTTTATCTTAAATTACGGATTGAAATGATAAATATCCGTATCACTTGACCATAGGATAGAAAATTTTATACGGACACCGTCGGTCTATATATATAATTATTTTGAAATGATTTCTATGGTTTGGATAGGATACGGTTTAATAAATATGAAATTTTAATATTATATAAGTATTATTTTATATATACATATATAGTTAAATTATTGAATTTAAGCTATATATAAATTTGTTAAATAAAAATAAATAAGTTGAATAATGGAGTTTGAATATTTTATATTATATGGTTAAGTACATGTCTAAGATATTGTATATATAGAGTTTTAATGATTTAAATAAATTAATATTGAAAAGTAAATTGGAAATTTATTTAGAATTGAGCTTATTTAAGAATTAAACTCCATAGGTTGATGTAAAACTTATTTAACTTGAAATTTTGAAAGGTATGATATTTGTAACTTGATTTTGGTTTAGAGGACTTAAATGAATATCAAGTCGATTTAAATGAATATTATCAAGTTAATTAAATTGAGAGAATATCCTGTTATTTGAAGTTTAAAGGTTTTACTTAAATAATATTTGATTTATTAAGTAAACATTTCAAATCTAAATAATAGTAATTGAATTTGATATATATGAAATTATCAAAGAACAAGTTTTGAAATGGTGGAATATTTAAAACTTTGAAATATGTGGAGATTTAAATGGTTTAGTTGGGGATTTAAATCTATATTTGGAATTGATTTATGAAGGTGAAGAATCTATTTTATTTTATAATGTAATTTATATTTAAACCATTTAAGTGGTGTGGTTATATTTTAAAGTTATGAGATCAAAGTTTATGTTTCGAAAGGCTATATTTCAAGCATTGATTTAGAAAGATTATAACTTTGAAATTTTATGGTTTTAGAAAGGATATGTTTTTGAAATAAAATGATATTATATTGATTTGGGTTTTTATAAAGTAATATCAAAATGAGTTTGTTTTTGAAATGGAAAGGATATCATATTTATATGGTTTGAAATGGATATTTTATTCTGGTTTTTAAGGTATAAACTATTTTTGAAAAAGACCGCCGTGTTATAATAACGTTGGGTTGTTGAAGAGACCGGGATCGGAAGTTGTCTGCCAACTCCGAAAACCACTTTAGCAACCGTGTACGCGGTGAAGATTCCAGAATGAAGTAGGATGACGGCGCTGTTTCCTTTGAGGTAAATACATAGACCCAACTCCCGTGAGTTGGCATTAGGTGGCTAAAACAGGAGCGATTGATGGGTTAATTGAGGTAGCAGACACATCCGTTTGATATTCTACTCTGACTTTGGTTTTATTCGGTGGCCACTTTTGATTTCTTTGATTTGGGGGGTGTTGTTCGAGGTGGGCGGTAGCTACGGCTACGCGTTACCACCGACCCGGAAGCGTAATTGGTATATCTACCCTGGCATTGCCTAGTTGTGCCGTGTCACCTACCCTATCATGCCTTGTACGAGTTTGGTTTTCTCTGGTAGCCCGTGTGGTATCCTCGGGTGGCTTCCCGATCAGGAGGGATTATGATATTGGATGGACTACCGGGACTATTACGTGTTGAGGGCTATATGGGCAGCCCCTTAATTCTAAGAAAAAAGTAAGTTTATTTTACAATTAGACACTATTATAATAGCGAAATATTACTATATAGTAAATAGTTTAACGGATCCTTAGGAGATGTGAATCCCGAGCATCTCTTGAGTTACTTCACTCATATTTATTTCTGTTGATTTAACTTACATAAGATCTTTTAGTTCTGACTCGAATGTTTTGTCTTTTCAATTCGCTCGGGTCAGTCCGAGCGTTTCGGGATTTGAAGACTTTATTTCTGGAGGAAGAAGACGAAGATTTCATCATTATTATTATATATTATATGGTTCCTCTACACACTGTATTCCGCTGCATTGATATTTATTGGTATGTGTAATTCTGATATATATTGTATAAGTAAAATTAAATATTTTGTAAACAACTTCATGAACTGTATATTTGATTATTATATTTTATCCTTCCGCTGTGACATTCAATTTTGCTTTATTTCTTCCTTGTTTTTCTTCTTTACCCATAACAATCAGTCCTTCCGTATGGTTTGAATTGGCACGTGTGTTGATTTAAAGCGTGCAAAAAGGCGGGACGTTACATTTTCCATTATTAAATTTTAGAACATTATTTGTAATTTTATCGAATTTTTCTTTTAATTTAAAATTTTCAATTTCAATGATTTTATATTACTTTTCAAGTTGATATTTTCTTTTAACAAGTTATCCTTTTCTAGTTTAACTTTTCCAAAATCAATAGATATAGTCTCATGTTCAACTAAATTACTTTTATTTTTTTCTTGAGATAATTCAAGTTCCTCCTCTAAAATAATTTTTCACCTTTTAACATTTCCTAATTCAAGTTCTAATCTATTTATTTGAGCTCTGTGTTTTTTATTCAATTTTTTAATTTGTCTAAATTTATCATCTAATTCAATGCTTAGCTCAATAATTCATCATAGCTAAGTTCGGGACATACCTCGTCAGTTTGTGCCATAAAACATAAATTCGCTTGTTCTCCGTCACTATCACTGTCACTATCTTATGATGATGAAGAGTTTGAGTCATCCCATGTTGCTTTGAAAGATTTCTTCTTTTTGAATTTTTCAAATTTGTTCTTCTTTTTATCATTGTTGAGGTTGGTACAATCTTTCTTCTTATATCCAAATTGGTCACATTCATAGCATTTGATTGACGTTTGATTTGTTGAGCTTGATTTTCCTCCTTTCTGAAATCTGGTCATTTTCCTAAACTTCCTGAATTTGTTGTATTTTTCGACAATAAGTATGATTTCTTCTTCGTCTAAGTCGGAGTCTTCATTTGTTGCTGGAAATGCTATGTTTTTCTTCTTTGAATTTTGTTCTTTTCTTGCCTGCAAATTGCATCATATGACATTAAATTTCCTTTCAATTCTTCAACTAAGAGTATCGAGAGGTCATTAGCTTCTTCGATAGCTAATACTTTTATTTCCCACTCTGGAGTTAAAGAATTTAGTATTCTAGATAGTAAATCAAAGTTTGTGAAATTAACTCCTAGTGCCATTAAATCATATTGAATAGTTTGGAATCTAGAGTACATGTCCACTATAAATTCATTTTGTTTCATTTTAAATGATGAAAATTGATTTTGTAAAATTGAAATTTTAGTTTGCTTAACTTTGTTCGTGCCTTCGTATGTAACTTGTAAAGTACGCCAAATATCATATGCAGTGTTACATAACATGACACGTGAAAATTCATTCTTATCTAATGAGAAAAATAAAACATTCATAACCTTGGCATTATTAGAAGCTACGGTTTTTTATGCATCATTCCATATGTTCATAGCAGTGTCAGGTTCTTCATATTTATTTTGAGTGGTTGACCAAATTTCTAGTCCGTTAGCTTCCATTAAAATTCTCATACGTGCTGACCAATATGCATAATTAGAACCATTAAAAAGTGGGGGTCGTGCTGTGGATTGTCCTTTTTGAAAAATACTTGCCATATTAAAATGATTAAAAAAATTATTATTGTACTTTGATCAAACCTTGCTCTGATACCAATTGAAAGTCTACAGGGTGGATCGTGTAGTTTATATGCAGGTATATGTGAAAAAATATATGATGCAACTTAAATAATATTAATCTAAGTAAATATAAAATAAGCACACCAAAATTTTATACTGGTTCAGACCTCCCATCCTACATCCAATCCCCAAGCTCTCCTTCAAAATTAGACTATCAAAAACTGTTACTTCGCCCGAAGGAATAGGCTTGGTTACAATAAGTTGTTCTTGCCAAATATATGTTCTAGTATAACACAGATGTTGACTAATTAGTACAGTTTCTTCCAATTATTTCCAAGGAATATTGTCTATGAAGGACTGAGTATATGGAAGATTGAATACAAGTAAAGATTGCTAGAGTGCAGAGATCAAGAATATGGGATAGAGTATAGAATTAGAAAGCGTAAGTAAGTGAAGTAAGTTTGTTCTCTTTATTCTTGATGCGATATAAGTTGTAGATAAGTATCTTGAGTAGTCACACCCCTTAATGAATCCTCTAAGGTTGCTTCTTTTGATGGTGAAGAGTTGTTGCGAAGAGATGCAGAGATGTCCATTCATATATGGTAGTTGTAATTCATTTCTGAAGTTCGAGTTTGAATTCAGACGTCTGGTATTTGTTTCAGACGTCTGGTACTATATTTTTTTTTTGAATATAGTAGAGGATCAGACATCTGAGTGTGATTAGCAGACGTCTAGCTTAGCCTGTTTGTTGTTCCAAAGAACTTTTTCGGATGTCTAGGTTGTGCACCTAGAAGTCTGATGTGGTGCATGTAAGTTTTTGTGCATCTTTTCTTTTACTTCTTTGTTCCTATTGACATGTAGTTTCTTAGTGTCCTTTAAGCCTCGTTCTTGTCTTTCTAGTGATGCTATTCTATCAAGTACCTTACATATAAATATATATGTGTATTTGATCTCCATTGTATAGTTGTTTTCATCGAAACCGTAGATTGGATTTCCTAACATTCTCTCCCTTTTTGATGATGACAACTATACAATATACTTAGTTATAATTTTATAAACCTTGTAACGACCCAGAATTTCTTTCATTTGAAATTCATATATTTAATCAATTTTAAATATTAACAAGTAAAATTTGTAAGTCGAATAAATTTTATTTCGAATATTTAGATTTAATTGGATATTTAAATCGATAATTTAATATTTGAAATTACAGAAATAATTGGAAATTGGGTCTAATGTGATTAAAATTAATTTGTAAAGTTGTATTAAATCATATTGGAGTTAGAATGATGTTATAGAACTTTTAAAATTGAATTAAAAGTTAATCTGTGGAAATTGAATATTTTAATATTTAATTGACGAGTAAAAATAGCCATTTTTCAAACAGTCTTGGATTTCGATGAAACCAGTTTTATCGGATCCGTAATGTTATATTATTGTAAGATTTCAAATTTCGTCTCAATCGGACTTACGGTTTGTCCGGGGCAAGCTAAAACGCACTGAAATCGGTTTGAGTGAATTTTAAATTTAAATAATTCGACTCGAAAACTTATCTTTCAAGTTTGATCGAATTGGCTCCTGATATATATTCCATTGCGTTCGAAATAGGGGTAAAACATTATAAATGCCAGGTGGCACGCTTCGTTTGGAGTTCGAAAAATTTCGGGATGAATAATGCGCGAATATTTTCTATAAAAGGACCTCATTCTTTGTTATTTTCACAAACCCTAGGTCAAAGGTTTCAGCCGCCACCATAAATTTTAATGGCCGATAATACATGATTTTTCTCCCTTAATCTCTTCTAATCCATCAACTAATTCGAGAAATCTTCAACACGAGAGTTTTAGATCTAAGTGAGAGCTTTGATTCCATATGGTGATGATCGAAAAACACGAAAGGGATTGACGACAAATTGTGTTCAAAACCTCCGTGTTCGCACATGGAATACGTGATGAAATGGCAGCCGAGCTTTGCCTGGCTTTGGCCGTGGGTGGAGACGAGGATGTGCTTTCGCGTGATGGTATTTGATCGTCTGGAATCGATCGAGGTGCATGTAGAAATTCGAAGAAGAACGGCGGCGTTTGGGTTACGTGCGTGCGTAGCTTCCTGGTGTTGGATAAGATAAAGCGAGCGGCCTTGATTTCATCCTTCAAAACGAACGGACCAGGGTAGATGTAGGTTTTAAAATGAAATAAGAAATTGAAATCATTATTTTATAAATTCGTGTGATATTAAAAAATGCTGTAACTCTTTCATACGAGGCCCGTTTTGGACGAAACCACTTGCGTTGGAATCATATGGACGAACACTACGCGGTGGAGTTGGATTGGAGTTAGTGAAAATTTTAGGAAAAATTAAATGCACGTTTAATTTTATTCGAAATAAAACACTGAAACCGCTATTGGAAGCAAGGTGAGAACTTCTCACTCAATCGAATCTATTTCGATTTAAATTTTAAAAAGTCAGATTTAAATTTGCTTGATTGTATGCTTGGATGATAAATTGTTATTTGTTGTATAGATTTAGACCCTATACGCCGCATATTAAGCGGAGGTTATTTATTAAACACATATACCGCGATATTCCATCTTGAAGTGGAATTGGTATTATATATGTACTAGGAGTTGATTTTTCCGCATTATATAGTGGATGAGACCCTATTGCACCGCATAATAGCGGATAATATTTTATAAAACCCATGCACCGTGATATTCCGTCTTGAAACGGGATTGATATTGTGCTAACATCTATGGATGCAGGGAAACAGGTTGGAGGGATCCAACTGGATTCCTCACCCGTATTGATTTATTTACAGATATTGTGACATATTCTGTTATCATATGATATATGATGTTTTGGATTCCGTAATTGTTATATTTAATGCTGTTACAGCATTGGGCCTATTTTTCGAGTTTTAAAAGAATGTTAAAGTGATGATTTTCAAAATTTAAAAGGATTTTGAAGTGATTTTTGAAAGTATACGTTTTAATTAAATTTTGGAATTGATTCATTTTAAATAAATAAACGTTATAATTTTAATATTATAAAAATTATGATTTTTGAGAAATATAGTTGAAAATGTGATTTTTGAAATATGGAGTTAAATTTTTTATAAAATAGTTTAATTTGAGATTTTTGAATTTATTATAAAAGCTTTTATATATAAGATTTATAAAATTTGATCTTTATAGATCAGAGTGATGAAATTATAAAGGAGTTTTGAAAATGCTCTAAAATGAAGTTATAAATGGATTTTATAAGCGAATAGAATCTACGATTTGTGAAGTTAAAAAATGAATGAATTTGTAAATAGAGAATTATAAGTAATTTGCTTATAAATTGGATTTTAGCATTTAAATGAGATATAAATAGAATTTGTTAATTAAGGGATTTTATAAGTTGAAGTTTTTATAAAATATATAAATGTGAATTTATAAACATTGTTTTATAAATCCGAAAATGACTTATTTTGATAAGTTAATTATTATAGCTTATTAAAGGAGATATATCCACGGGTTTGGACAGTGGATAATCCTTTAAATAAAATATGTAGAAATGATGAAATTGGTTAACGAAGTATATTCATGATTTTGGACAGTGAATAATATATCAAAGAAATGTTTTAGAAAGTGATTCTTTTTAAATAGAATTAAAACGATTTAAAGATGTTTTAAAATGTATTAAGTATCGAAACCATAGATTTCAACATTCATTGTTGAAATAGACGTTTGCGAGAAATAAAAGAAGATGGTGGACTATAACACTGTTGTTATAGTAAATGATTTTCGAAAGAAAATGTTTTTGTACAGTAGTGGGATTTATATATCTATCTAAATTTCGAATCCCTATACTAGTGATTTTGGGTTGTCGTAACGATGTTTTACGCAACTTTCGTTTTGACTCAAATAAACGTGTTTAAGAGAATGTTTTCCTTAAAGAATAAAATAAATATATACTTAATTGTAATTTAAGTATATTGAATATTTTTCAAATGTTGGAAATAAATAGATTTGTGAATTACTTATTATTAAATAAGTATGGAAATGTTTTCCAATATGAAATGAAATGTTTTGAGATTTATATCTTTTAAAGATAAATTGAAAGTGAATATTTGAAATCGATTTGAAAATCGTATATCAGTGGATATTTGGAAATTTAAATCCACCATGGAATTTATAAAGGAAAGGGAAATTTGTTTAAAAAATAAACATGGATTTATTTTTGAAGTGTGGAAATAAATTTACTGATTTGGAACGTAAATTTGAAGTAAATCAGTAAGGATTTGTTTAATTGGTTTAAATGAACCATTTTGAAATGAAAATGAATAAATATTTGGAAATTGGTTTAAATGGGTATTTGTTGTGATTTACTTGAATTTGAATGCTACACTTATTTTAAAAATAAGCGCTCGTTATTCGGTTTAGTCTGGAGAGGACCTTTGGGTCATGAATCCCATTCCGAATAGTGATACGTTGTAATGGATAGCATTTGAAGACCGATGTTGAAGACCAGATATTTTCAAAAACGGAAGGATTACCATCGAATGTTTCTACAACGACTGATCTCCAATATAGAGATTTTATCATCCTTTGTGATGGGAATCCGAAAGTGATTAGTGAATATCCAGATTGCAAGGGCTTCTTTGGAAGTGCCTTCGGTTCCGTTCGATCCCGGAACGGACTTGTATGGATGTGTGTCTGACGTTACAATTTGAGATTAAAGCTGATTTCTATCAAATATATTTCTGTTGGTGGCGGAGAATTTATTCTTTGAGCTTAACACCCTTCTCTGAGACGTACGAGCTCAAAGGTTATGTAGTTGATGGTTAGTAGTGATACATTTCCAATTTGGTAATGTGGCATACGAAGTGCTACTGATCATTTGTTGATCAAAGCATACATTTTGTATAAAGCATAGCTTTGTGGACGAGACTTCGTCGGACCTCACACCCCGGTAATGGTCAAAACAGGAAAGATGCAGCAAGGTTTTAGGGAGTAGCGCCCCTTAGGGTATGCGCATTTCCTTCTAGATAGAAGTGGTATCATGGTATGGAGCCCAGATATTTACTTATGTGGATGTCGCAAATATATATGACTTTGTGATAGATGTTGGTTGAGGATCCTTGGATAAAGGTTGTTGCAACCGGGGGATGGCATACTCGTGTCAGTAGTTACCTACTTTTGCAGAGGTAACCCGACCTTGTGTTGGCAGAGATCCGGTTAGGTTCTCGGGGCGTCCTTCCAGAGGCGTACCCATGTGGAAATGGGAAGTTCCTTGGCCTGACATTAGTTGGAAATCCAAAGAAACAATACAAGCCCTCTACGGTTTTAGTTGTAGAACCTGCCATTTACTTATGTTGGCGCCCCACTGTTTAGATGGTAGCTATAATAGGCATACGATACTGGTCGTATGCTGGCTAACATTTATATTATACTTTCGAAATGTTTTCCTACACTTTGCACTTATAGTAATAATATCAAAGAAAATTTCTCGTATCAAGCATGTTTGACTATCATAAGGTGAAATCTCCTCCGATTCTGCGTTTGCATTGTGTGTGCATGGGGGAGGTCTTATGGTAGTTTCATTTTCTAAAAGCATTGTGGATTTATTTAAAATATTTCTCTATTTGTTTTTAAGATAAATTTGTTTTAAGTTCTCACACCAGTCCCATGACTGACCTACAGTTTATTGTTTCCTTCCTAAACTCTGGGTGCCCACAAACTTCCATATGGGCAGTCTAGAGTCAGGTTATCGGTCATTTTGGAATTCAGGAGTTGCTGTTGAGATCTGGAGGCAAGTTGGATGGCGAGACGTATCACTAGTATATAGTATTTCTTTTCCGCTGTTAGTTGTTGTAAACTCCGATAACGTAATGTAATGTAATGTGATGTAATGTAATAACAGAGATGATTATTTGTTTTAAAGATATTCATTTATCTATTATATGTAGTTCCGCTACGATATGTGAAATTTTGTTATTGTTTCTGTTTTTTCTTCTATCTTCTTCTTCTTCTACCTCTTCTTCTTTAACCCTAACAATTCGGTTTTTTGGCCTTCGATTGCTCGGCAGTTGATACTGTGGACGTATTAATGTCGACTTTCGTGAGTCGAAAATACCGTACGTTACATTTGGTATCAGGGCATTTGGTTAAGAGACAACCTTGGCTCTGTTGGGTGTTACTCATTAGAGATAGAGTCAGCAATACTCTAGAATGAGTGTGAGTGTAATAATGGAAATGAGTGAGTATTTGTTAGTGAATATGAAAAATTGTTTTATATTTTGTTGATTGGTTTGTTGAGTGGTATATGGATTTTGGTCAATACGAGTAACTAACGATGTTGATAGGGATCTCTAAACACTTGTACATAACAAATTCGACACGATATCGTTTTAAAATAGGGTAAATGAAATAATTTTACCTAAATTATTTTCGTATATAATAGAGAGAAATTTTCTGTGAATTATTATAATATATGATTGTTTGGTTGCTAGAAAGTGATGATATTAAATTATTATCATAAATGTTGAAAAAGAAATTGAAATCGTAACTCCAAAGTTAAGAAATAAATTCACATACAAATAGAATTGGAGAATATAAATTTTAAATGAGATTTGTAATTTGATGTAAAATTCCAGAGGAATATTTGGAAATGTTTTGAAAGGGTTTGCAATTTGGAAAAGATTAATTCCTTTTGAAAATGGTTTTCAAGGGTTTGGAAAAATATTTTTAGAGGGATAAAAGCTCTAAAATCTTTTCGGTCGCTGGAAAATAACTTCGGTGATGATTAAAGCATCATCGGTGTTCATTTTTGGGTTTCCAAAAGAGGGATTACTGCCAAGTTATTGGAAAAACTGGGTTTGGGTTTTGAAATTCAGAGGATAATTTGAATTGGTTTCAAAAAAGGTTTTGAATTGTTGGAAAGACTGTGGAATCTGATAAAAATAGTTATGGAATAAAATTTATTGAGTTGAAAATAAATTTAGGGTAGAAACCAATGAATTGAAATTGAGTTGGAATTATGGAAATAAATTTATGAATGAATGAATTTACAATTGCGAGTAAATGAAATTGAAACTTAATGTTGAAATTCATCTTGAAATTGCGAGTAAATTAATTTTTTTTTGTCAAATTGGATCAAATGAAGCTAAGCATTAAAATAAAATTAGTACGTGAAACTGATTGAAGAAATGACAAATTTAATATGGATTGAAATGAATTGAATTCAACATTTATAAATAAGGGTAAATTAAATTCATATGGAATTTGAGATCCAGTTTAAATATACGCGGTTAAAAACTGAAATTGAAAACTAAATATCGAAAACCAATTTAAATCATGCGAGATGAAATGAGTTAGAACTTGTAATGAATTAGTAAAAGAAACTAATTTAAAATAGCAAGATGAATCAGTTGTGAATGAAAAATAATTGATAAAATTCAATATTTAGAAGGTAAATTGAATCCAAATAGAATTGAAATTGTAAATTGAATTCAAATGAAATTGATAATGTGAGATTGAATGAAAATGGATATTATGGTTAGCAGGATTTACAGGTGGATTAAAGGGAATTCGGATTTTGATTTCGAAGATAAAAAAATTGAATTGCTCGACAAAAGGTATGTATTTGATTTTCAGTATGAAATTTGATGATTTTCTTGTCCAGCCACTTGGCCTTTTCTTTTCTTTTTGAAATCTGAGGGTCGTGGTGCTATTTTTGTAGTCGTACCGAGCTAGCAGCGCAAAGGAGACACTGGCAAAATTTTTTGAAAATTTAAGGCGTAAGAATATTTTTGAGAAATTGGAAAATTTTGAAAACTATAACTTTGATTTTGGGGTGAAAAGTAAAACAATATAGTTGGTTTTGAAAAGATAACTAGGTATGATTTGAAAACTTAGTAAAGCTATTGTAAGAAATGTAACCACAGATTTTGGAAAAGTTAAGGAATTAAAATGGATCTGAAATCAAGTTGGAACGATTTGTTTTTGAAAAGTTAATGGATTTTGTAACTTTTTCTTACTTGGTAATTTCGAGGACGAAATTCTTCTAAGGGTGGAAGTTTGTAACGACCCAGAATTTCTGTCATTTGAAATTCATATATTAAATTGATTTTAAATATTAACAAGTAAAATTTGTAAGTCGAATAAATTTTATTTCGAATATCTAGATTTAATTCGATATTTAAATCGATAATTTAATATTTGAAATTACAGAAATAATTGGAAATTGGGTCTAATGTGATTAAAATTGATTTGTAAAGTTGTATTAAATCATATTGGAGTTAGAATGATGTTGTAGAACTTTTAAAATTGAATTAAAAGTTAATTTGTGGAAATTGAATATTTTAATATTTAATTGACGAGTAAAAATAGCCATTTTTCAAACAGTCTCGTATTTCGACAAAACTAGTTTCATCGGATCCGTAATACTATATTATTGTAAGATTTCAAATTTCGTGTCAATCGGACTTACGGTTTGTCCGGGGCAAGCTAAAACGCATTGAAATCGGTTTGAGTGAATTTTAAATTTAAATAATTCGATTCGAAAACTTATCTTTCAAATTTGATCGAATTGGCTCCCGATATATATTCCATTACATTCGTAGTAGGGGTAAAACATTATAAACGCCAGGAGGCATGCTTCGTTTGTAGTTCGGAAAATTTCGAGATGAATAGTGCGCGAATATTTTCTATAAAAGGACCTCATTCTTTGTTATTTTCACAAACCTTAGGTCAAAGGTTTCAGCCACCACCATAAATTTTAATGGCCGATAATACACGATTTTTCTCCCTTAATCTCTTCTAATCCATCAACTAATTCGAGAAGTCTTCAACACGAGAGTCGTAGATCTAAGTGAGAGCTTCGATTCCATACGATGATGATCGAAAAATACGAAAGGGATTGACGACAAATTGTGTTCAAAACCTATGCGTTTAAACATGAAATACGTGATGAAATGCAGCCGAGCTTCGCTTGGCTTCGGCTGTGGGTGGAGACGAGGATGTGATTTCGCGTGATGGTATTTGATCGTCCTGGAATCGATCGAGGTGCGTGCAGAAATTCGAAGAAGAATGGCGACGTTTGGGTTACGTGTGTACGTAGCTTCCTGGTGTTGGAGAAGATAAAGCGAGCGGCCTTGATTTCATCCTTCAAAACGAACAGCCCAGGGTAGATGTTGGTTTTAAAATGAAATAAGAAATTGAAATTATTATTTTATAAATTCTTGTGATATTAAAAAATGCTGTAACTCTTTCATTCGAGGTCCGTTTTAGACGAAACGACTTACGTTGGAATCATATGGACGAACACTACGCGATGGAGCTGGATTGGAGTTGATTGGAGTTAGCGAAAATTTTGGGTAAAATTAAATTTTCATTTAAATGTAACGTACGAGGATTTTCGTTGCCGAAAAACCGAATAGTTATGGGTTTTTAAAAAGAATTTGAGAAAAGAAAAAGAGAAAAGAAGATAGAAATAGAGAAAACAGAGAAAAAGAAAATTTGAAAATAGAAGAGAGAAGAATTTTAAAAATAGAACGGACAGAAAGGAAACAACAGAACAACAACAGAATCTCACAATTCGCAGCGGAACAACATATAATAATAAATGAATAATCTTTAAACAAAGGACTATATCAGTTATTACATTATCATCATATTACATCACATCATATCATCAGAGTGTACAACAACATACATCAACAAACAGCGGAAAAAGAAATACTATATAAACTAGTAATACGCCATGCCATCCAGCTTGCCTCCAGCAACTCCAGAATATCCAGAATATCCTGATAAACCTAACTCTTAACTGCCCGTGTGGAAATTGGTGGGCACCCAGAGTTTAGGAAGGAAAACAATAAACTCCGAGTCAGTCATGTGACTGGTGTGAGAACTCAAAACAGTTTATTTAACTTTAAAATCAAATAGAGAGATATTTTTAAATCAATTCGCAATGCTTTTAAAAATGAGACTACCATAAGGCCTCCCGCACACACACATGCAAACGCAGAATCGGAGGAGATTTCTCCTTATGATAGTCAAAGATGCTTGATACGCATTTAAAATAACATTTGATATTATTATTAGTGCATAGTGTATAACAAATTCATTTCGAAAGTAGAATATAAATCTTAGCCAACATACGACCATTATCGTATGCCTACTATAGCTACTATCCAAACAGTGGTGACCACCATAAGTGAATAGCAGGTTCTACAACTAATACCGTAAAAGTTTCGTATTGGGAATTGGATTTCCAACAAATGGTCAGGCCAAGGAACTTCCCATTGCCACATGAGAATGCCTCTGGATGGACATCCCCGAGAACCAAACCGGATCTCTACCAACACAA
The DNA here is from genome assembly GCA_030765085.1 of Allium cepa. Classification (NCBI taxonomy): domain Eukaryota; kingdom Viridiplantae; phylum Streptophyta; class Magnoliopsida; order Asparagales; family Amaryllidaceae; genus Allium; species Allium cepa. The sequence goes on from CM060931.1 coordinate 614,972,967, forward strand.
GGCCGGGTTACTCCTAACTGAGTAACAACTGACCGAATATGCCATCCCCCGGTCCTTTGGGACCTTTTCACCGAGCGCTCGTAATCAATTCACACAATCATAAAGTGTTTTCAACATGAGTAAGTATCTGGGCTCCATACCATGATACTACCCTTTTCCAGAAGGAAATGGACACATCCTAAAGGGTGCTACCCCTCATAACCTTGCTGCTTCTTTCCTGTTTTGACCATTCACGGGGTGTGAGGCTCGACGAAGTCACGTCCACAAAAACATACTTTATACAAAAGCCATGCTTTGGGTCAACAAATGATCAACACAATGATCACAAGGATAGACGATCAAATAAACGATCCTATCACAAATAATCAACACAATGATCATTTCAGCATCACTCAGCATATCACATTACCAAATTGGGAATATATCGCTGATAACTTCAACTATATAACCTTTGAGCACATACGTCTCAAAGAAGGGTGTTAAGCAAAGAATAAATTCTCCGCCACCAACAGAAATATATTTGAAAGAAATCGGCTTTATATCTCAAATTGTAATGTCAGACATACAATCCATACAAGTCTGTTCCGGGATCGAACAGAACCGAAGGCACTTACAAAGAAGTCCTTGCAATCCGGATATCCACAATCCTGATCGGATTCACCATCACATATGGAGAACTCAATACCGGAGCAACTCGGTGCAGAGTCAATCGATAGTTCATCCTATCGCTCTCGCAAATATCCGGTCTTCAACACCGATCTTCAAATGCGATTCACAACGACGTATCACATATTCGGAATGGGTTATACGACCCCATGGTCCTTTCCCGGTTAACCCGAATAGTGAGCGCTTATTCAAAAATAAGTGTGCATTCAAATTCAATCCATTCACATCAAATACCCATTCAAAGGGAAATACTGATAGTCGGTTATTGAACTATCAATTGATATGCACACATCACCAGATTCCAAATAATTTTCCAAATTATTTATTTCCCAAAATATCTTTACAAGATATATAATTTCAACACTTCAAAAATAAATCAATATTTATTTTTAACAAGTTCTACTTTCACATATAAATTCCATAATGAATTTATATTCCAAAATATTCATGCATATACGATTTCAATTATCCATTTTCAATTTATCTTCAAAAAGATAAATTCTAAATATTCATTTCATATTGGAAAACATTTCCATACTTATTTATTCATAAGTAATTCACAAATCTTTTTATTTCCAACCTTGGAAAATATTCAATATACTTAAATCGAATTAAGTATATATTTCATTCTTTAAGGAAATCATTCTCTTTAACATATTTATTTGGGCCAAAACGAATGTTGCGTAAAACATCGTTATGACAACCCAAAATCACTAGTATAGGGATTCGAATTTAAAATAGATATATAAATCCCAATGCTATTCAAAACATTTCCTTTCGGAAATCATTTACTATAACAACAGTGTTATAGTCCACCATTTCCTTTTATTTCACGAAACATCTATTTCAACAATGAATGTTGAAATCTATGGTTTCGAATCTCAACACCTTTTAAAACATCGTTAGATCGTTTTAATTCTATTTAAAATATCACATTCAAAACATTTCTTTAACGTCTTATTCACTATTCAAAAACGTGAATATACTATGTTCACAAATTCCATTATTTCTATTCTTTTTAACTTAAAGGATTATTCACTGTTTACAACGTGAATATAACTCCATTAATAGGTTATAACAATTAACTTATCAAAATAAGTCGTTTGCGAATTCATAAAACAACGTTTATAAATTCCATTTCTATTTATTTATAAAAACTTCTTTTTTATAAATTCCTTTATTAACATATTTCAGTTTATAACTCAATTATAAACTAAATGTTTATATTATAAGTTAAATACTTATAAAACGATTATTTTATAAAATCGTTCTTTAAACTTCATAATTATAAATCTTATAACTTATAAGATTCATTTATTTAACCAAATCTATTCTTCAATTAACTTCACAAATTTATAAATCTTACTATTTATAAATTTCATTTATAACTTCACAGTTTATAATTCTATAAATTTCATTCATTTATGAAATTCATTTTCACTACATTCAAACACTTATAAAAACTCGTTTTATAATGTCTATATTTCAATTTATAAATATCCATTTATAAATCTCTTAATATAAATCAGTTTATATTATTATTCTAAAACGTCTTTAAATTCCTTTATAATTTCATCATTTCGATTTATAAAATAATCAAATTTTATAAATCCTATATTTAAACTTTTATCATATATTCAAAAATCCAATCTAAATTATTTTATAAAATCATTAGTTCATATTTCTCAAAAATCGACTTTTAATCGTATTTCTAAAAATCAGCTTTTTAACTATATTTCACAAAAACCATAATTTTTATAACTTTAAAAATTATAACGTTTATTTATTTATAATGGATCAATTCCAAAAATATAGTATATTTTCAAAATCACTTTTAAAATCCCAAAATCTGGGTCCAATGATGCTACACACCAAATAGTCAATCACGACTAACAACGATATCATATATCGATATGATAATCCATCAAATATCAAAATATCTGAAATAAAATAAATACTGTTGAGGAATCCAGTTGGATCCCTCCAACCTGTTTCCTGCATCCAAAAACATTAGCACAATACCAATTTCGCTCCAGTACGAAATTATCGCGGTACATGTTCTTATTAAATATTATCCGCTTAATAACGGCGTAATAGGGTCTCATCCGCTAAACAAAAATGCGGGAAATCAACAACTGCAATATATACATATGCCAATATATATATATTGATATTATATATATAATACCAATTTCACTGTTTATGAAATATTCGCGGTATATGTTTTTACTAAATAACATCCGCTTACTAACGACGCATAATGTCTATTTTAACAATCAATAATTTACAGTCATCATTCAAACATGCATTCAAATATTTTAAATCTAACTATTTAAAATAAAATCGAAACCGATTCGATTGAGTGAGAAATTCTCACCTTGGTTTTAAATTCCGTTTTAGCTTTTATTTCGAATAAAATTAAACGCGCGTTTAATTTTACCCAAAATTCTCACTAACTCCAAACGACTCCAAACCAACTCCATCGCGTAGTGCTCGTCCATACGATTCCAACGCAACTGAGTTTGCATTTTTTCGACCTCGTATGAAAAAGTTATGTAATTTACAAGTTTGTACACGACTTAAATATAATTAAAACAACATTTTCTTTCTATATTTATTACCCTAGCAAATCGTGGCCGTTGGATCCAAGGCCAACAGATCCCTGCCGTCCCACGCAACCCCCCCCCCCATCTTCTTCTTCTCACGCATATCTCCAGTAATATACGCACGCATATGAACCCACTCCATCTCAAACTAGGGTTAATCTTTGCCATCACCACATCGAGCTTTAGGTCGATCAACTTGCTCCATTGCGAAGGCCTCCTCCTCCACTACACTCGGCCCCCTCCATGCCAAGCTCGGCCTGCATATGTGCCTAGGATTTCGTGCAAAATCTGATGCAAACGGCCCTCATTTGCACTCCCTCTGATGCTCCAAACTCCATCAAATCCGTATGGATTGAAAGCTCATCTCGTGCTCTTCATCTTTGCTTCAGAAAGTTTTTGATAATATTGCTTGGATTGAGAGAGATTGAGGGAGGAAGGAGATGGATTTTCAGCCTTTGATTCTGGTGGAGGCGGCTAGGGTTTTGAGTTTTTATTTTATTTTTATTTTTTTATGAAAGAGAGGGGTGTATATTTATAGGAAAAGCAAGCGTAAACACTATTCATCCCGGGAATTCCGAACTCCGATTTAGACGCCGTAACCAGCGTACCTAGGGTTTATCCCGCGTTCCGGACACAATGGAACAGGTTTCGGAAGCTAATTCGGAAGTATGTGCGAGTTATGGCTATAAACGCTCAATTAAAATTAAACCGATTTAAGCGATTTTCTAGGCGTTTTAATTTGTACCGGACAAACGGTAAATCCAATTGACTTTAAATTTGAAACCTTACAATAATATCACATTACGGATCCGATGAAACTGGTTTCGTCGAAATCCGAGACAGTTTGAAAAATGGCTATTTTGACTCGCCAAATTTAAATTAAAAATAATTCGATGCGTTTCGAGCTGCCACGATCAAACGATAGCTCCGATTGACACGAAATTTGAAACCTGGTAATAACTAACTATTACGGATCCAATGGAACTGGTTTCGTTCAATTCTGAGACTGTTCAAAAATTGACTATTTTACTAGTCGATTTAAATATTAAAATATTCAATTTTCACAATTTAACTTTTAATTCGATTTTAAAAGTTCTAAAATATCGTTCTAACTCCCATATGATAAAATAAAATTTTACAAATCATTTACAATCATATTTAACTCAATGTTCAATTATTTCCATAATTTAACATATTAAATTATCGATTTAATAATCCAATTGAATCCAATAATTCAAATAAAAATTTATTTGACTTATAAATTCACTTATAAATATTTAAAATTAATTAAATATTCAAATTTTAATTTATAAAAATTCTGGGTCGTTACAATCTTTCCCCCTTAAAAGAATTTCGTCCTCGAAATTACAAGTAAGAAAGTTAGAGAATCTATTAATTTTCCAAAATTCATAATTAAATTTCTTACAATTCTTTACTAAGTTTTCAAAATCATACTTAGTTATGTTTTCAAAAACAACTATCTATTGTTTAACTTTCAATTCCAAATCAAAGTTAAAATTTTCAAAATTTTCAAATTTTCTCAAATTTTTTCTAACGCCTTAAATTTTCGGAAAAATTCGCCATAGTCTCCTTTGCGCGGCTCGATCCGAAAAAAATGACAGTATATATATCACAAATATACATCTCATCAAGTAATGAGGCATCCCGCAGGGAAAAAAGTATAAAAGTACGATATTTAATCCGAGATATGTACCTTATATTTTATTAGCAAGCATATACGGCTAATATAGCGCTAAAGCGAGCTCCAAATGCGAAGCAAACGCGATCCGCACCTACTAAACACTTAACAAACAACATGAGAACCATGCATATAAACCATAGTATCAATATACAACATATAGCAACATAATAACTATATATGTCACATAGCAAATGCAACAATAGCAATATATATTCAACCATCAACCAACTAACATCCATATCCAATAAACATTCATTCATATTCTCATTCATATTTAATGAATTGGTTTTCACTTTAAATCACATTTGATTTATTCACATTGGATTTTTTTATCAACATTCATTCTCAATTCAATTAGTTTACATTTACTAATTAAATCCAATTCACACTCAATTCTATTCAAATTTATTTACTTCTAATTTGAATTCAATTTCATAGCTTCCAATTTCATTAACACTTAATGAATTACATACAATCAATCAACAATCATATAACAACCAAAGTATATATAATACAACCAAATTCCTTTGCTTATATTTATTCTCATTCAATTTATTCAACTTCCAATAACATTAGATTTTAATGAATCTACATTTATGTTCATTATTTCATATCAATTAAATTTACATTCAATTGATTAACATTTAAGTCATTCATTCAATTCAATTTCTAAAGTTGAATTTCATTTATATACTCAAGTTTATATTCATTTAATCCACTTGGTTATTTACAACTCATATTCATATAATTTTACTTCTTATATATATAAGTTTATTTCACAATTGTAAATCACTTTAATTATAATTCAATTCTTATAATTCTTTTACTTATACAATTATTCTTTTACTTAGATTATTCAAACAACCTAACAATCAACTTATATACACTTTAATAATTCTTGAAAAATTATTTCTTTATATATAAAATATAATCAAGGTAAAATTATTTCATTTACCCAATTAAAACAATACTGTGCCGAATTGTTCTATTCAAGTGTTTAGAAACCCCTTCGGCATAGTCTTGCGGACCACGCTGACGAAAGTTCATATGCCACTCAATAAACCAATCATCACAATATAAAACAATTTCATATTCACTAACAAGTACGCTCTCATAGCTATTATTACACTCAAACTCATTCTAGAGTACTACTGACTCTATCTCTAATGAGTAATACCCTACAGAACCATGGTTGTCGCTTAACCATCAGCTCTGATACCAAATGTAACGTACGAGGATTTTCGTTGCCGAAAAACCGAATAGTTATGGGTTTTTAAAAAGAATTTGAGAAAAGAAAAAGAGAGAAGAAGATAGAAATAGAGAAAACAGAGAAAAAGAAAATTTGAAAATAGAAGATAGAAGAATTTTAAAAATAGAACGGACAGAAAGGAAACAACAGAATCTCACAATTCGCAGCGGAACAACATATAATAATAAATGAATAATCTTTAAACAAAGGACTATATCAGTTATTACATTATCATCATATTACATCACATCATATCATCAGAGTGTACAACAACATACATCAACAAACAGCGGAAAAAGAAATACTATATAAACTAGTAATACGCCATGCCATCCAGCTTGCCTCCAGCAACTCCAGAATATCCAGAATATCCTGATAAACCTAACTCTTAACTGCCCGTGTGGAAATTGGTGGGCACCCAGAGTTTAGGAAGGAAAACAATAAACTCCGAGTCAGTCATGTGACTGGTGTGAGAACTCAAAACAGTTTATTTAACTTTAAAATCAAATAGAGAGATATTTTTAAATCAATTCGCAATGCTTTTAAAAATGAGACTACCATAAGGCCTCCCGCACACACACACATGCAAACGCAGAATCGGAGGAGATTTCTCCTTATGATAGTCAAAGATGTTTGATACGCATTTAAAATAACATTTGATATTATTATTAGTGCATAGTGTATAACAAATTCATTTCGAAAGTAGAATATAAATCTTAGCCAACATACGACCATTATCGTATGCCTACTATAGCTACTATCCAAACAGTGGTGACCACCATAAGTGAATAGCAGGTTCTACAACTAATACCGTAAAAGTTTCGTATTGGGAATTGGATTTCCAACAAATGGTCAGGCCAAGGAACTTCCCATTGCCACATGAGAATGCCTCTGGATGGACATCCCCGAGAACCAAACCGGATCTCTACCAACACAAGGCCGGGTTACTCCTAACTGAGTAACAACTGACCGAATATGCCATCCCCCGGTCCTTTGGGACCTTTTCACCGAGCGCTCGTAATCAATTCACACAATCATAAAGTGTTTTCAACATGAGTAAGTATCTGGGCTCCATACCATGATACTACCCTTTTCCAGAAGGAAATGGACACATCCTAAAGGGTGCTACCCCTCATAACCTTGCTGCTTCTTTCCTGTTTTGACCATTCACGGGGTGTGAGGCTCGACGAAGTCACGTCCACAAAAACATACTTTATACAAAAGCCATGCTTTGGGTCAACAAATGATCAACACAATGATCACAAGGATAGACGATCAAATAAACGATCCTATCACAAATAATCAACACAATGATCATTTCAGCATCACTCAGCATATCACATTACCAAATTGGGAATATATCGCCGATAACTTCAACTATATAACCTTTGAGCACATACGTCTCAAAGAAGGGTGTTAAGCAAAGAATAAATTCTCCGCCACCAACAGAAATATATTTGAAAGAAATCGGCTTTATATCTCAAATTGTAATGTCAGACATACAATCCATACAAGTCTGTTCCGGGATCGAACAGAACCGAAGGCACTTACAAAGAAGTCCTTGCAATCCGGATATCCACAATCCTGATCGGATTCACCATCACATATGGAGAACGCAATACCGGAGCAACTCGGTGCAGAGTCAATCGATAGTTCATCCTATCGCTCTCGCAAATATCCGGTCTTCAACACCGATCTTCAAATGCGATTCACAACGACGTATCACATATTCGGAATGGGTTATACGACCCCATGGTCCTTTCCCGGTTAACCCGAATAGTGAGCGCTTATTCAAAAATAAGTGTGCATTCAAATTCAATCCATTCACATCAAATACCCATTCAAAGGGAAATACTGATAGTCGGTTATTGAACTATCAATTGATATGCACACATCACCAGATTCCAAATAATTTTCCAAATTATTTATTTCCCAAAATATCTTTACAAGATATATAATTTCAACACTTCAAAAATAAATCAATATTTATTTTTAACAAGTTCTACTTTCACATATAAATTCCATAATGAATTTATATTCCAAAATATTCATGCATATACGATTTCAATTATCCATTTTCAATTTATCTTCAAAAAGATAAATTCTAAATATTCATTTCATATTGGAAAACATTTCCATACTTATTTATTCATAAGTAATTCACAAATCTTTTTATTTCCAACCTTGGAAAATATTCAATATACTTAAATCGAATTAAGTATATATTTCATTCTTTAAGGAAATCATTCTCTTTAACATATTTATTTGGGCCAAAACGAATGTTGCGTAAAACATCGTTACGACAACCCAAAATCACTAGTATAGGGATTCGAATTTAAAATAGATATATAAATCCCAATGCTATTCAAAACATTTCCTTTCGGAAATCATTTACTATAACAACAGTGTTATAGTCCACCATTTCCTTTTATTTCACGAAACATCTATTTCAACAATGAATGTTGAAATCTATGGTTTCGAATCTCAACACCTTTTAAAACATCGTTAGATCGTTTTAATTCTATTTAAAATATCACATTCAAAACATTTCTTTAACGTCTTATTCACTATTCAAAAACGTGAATATACTATGTTCACAAATTCCATTATTTCTATTCTTTTTAACTTAAAGGATTATTCACTGTTTACAACGTGAATATAACTCCATTAATAGGTTATAACAATTAACTTATCAAAATAAGTCGTTTGCGAATTCATAAAACAACGTTTATAAATTCCATTTCTATTTATTTATAAAAACTTCTTTTTTATAAATTCCTTTATTAACATATTTCAGTTTATAACTCAATTATAAACTAAATGTTTATATTATAAGTTAAATACTTATAAAACGATTATTTTATAAAATCGTTCTTTAAACTTCATAATTATAAATCTTATAACTTATAAGATTCATTTATTTAACCAAATCTATTCTTCAATTAACTTCACAAATTTATAAATCTTACTATTTATAAATTTCATTTATAACTTCACAGTTTATAATTCTATAAATTTCATTCATTTATGAAATTCATTTTCACTACATTCAAACACTTATAAAAACTCGTTTTATAATGTCTATATTTCAATTTATAAATATCCATTTATAAATCTCTTAATATAAATCAGTTTATATTATTATTCTAAAACGTCTTTAAATTCCTTTATAATTTCATCATTTCGATTTATAAAATAATCAAATTTTATAAATCCTATATTTAAACTTTTATCATATATTCAAAAATCCAATCTAAATTATTTTATAAAATCATTAGTTCATATTTCTCAAAAATCGACTTTTAATCGTATTTCTAAAAATCAGCTTTTTAACTATATTTCACAAAAACCATAATTTTTATAACTTTAAAAATTATAACGTTTATTTATTTATAATGGATCAATTCCAAAAATATAGTATATTTTCAAAATCACTTTTAAAATCCCAAAATCTGGGTCCAATGATGCTACACACCAAATAGTCAATCACGACTAACAACGATATCATATATCGATATGATAATCCATCAAATATCAAAATATCTGAAATAAAATAAATACTGTTGAGGAATCCAGTTGGATCCCTCCAACCTGTTTCCTGCATCCAAAAACATTAGCACAATACCAATTTCGCTCCAGTACGAAATTATCGCGGTACATGTTCTTATTAAATATTATCCGCTTAATAACGGCGTAATAGGGTCTCATCCGCTAAACAAAAATGCGGGAAATCAACAACTGCAATATATACATATGCCAATATATATATATTGATATTATATATATAATACCAATTTCACTGTTTATGAAATATTCGCGGTATATGTTTTTACTAAATAACATCCGCTTACTAACGGCGCATAATGTCTATTTTAACAATCAATAATTTACAGTCATCATTCAAACATGCATTCAAATATTTTAAATCTAACTATTTAAAATAAAATCGAAACCGATTCAATTGAGTGAGAAATTCTCACCTTGGTTTTAAATTCCGTTTTAGCTTTTATTTCGAATAAAATTAAACGCGCGTTTAATTTTACCCAAAATTCTCACTAACTCCAAACGACTCCAAACCAACTCCATCGCGTAGTGCTCGTCCGTACGATTCCAACGCAATTGAGTTTGCATTTTTTCGACCTCGTATGAAAAAGTTATGTAATTTACAAGTTTGTACACGACTTCAATATAATTAAAACAACATTTTCTTTCTATATTTATTACCCTAGCAAATCGTGGCCGTTGGATCCAAGGCCAACAGATCCCTGCCGTCCCACGCAACCCCCCTCATCTTCTTCTTCTCACGCATATCTCCAGTAATATACGCACGCATATGAACCCACTCCATCTCAAACTAGGGTTAATCTTTGCCATCACCACATCGAGCTTTAGGTCGATCAACTTGCTCCATTGCGAAGGCCTCCTCCTCCACTACACTCGGCCCCCTCCATGCCAAGCTCGGCCTGCATATGTGCCTAGGATTTCGTGCAAAATCTGATGCAAACGGCCCTCATTTGCACTCCCTCTGATGCTCCAAACTCCATCAAATCCGTATGGATTGAAAGCTCATCTCGTGCTCTTCATCTTTGCTTCAGAAAGTTTTTGATAATATTGCTTGGATTGAGAGAGATTGAGGGAGGAAGGAGATGGATTTTCAGCCTTTGATTCTGGTGGAGGCGGCTAGGGTTTTGAGTTTTTTTTTTTTTTTTTTTTTTATGAAAGAGAGGGGTGTATATTTATAGGAAAAGCAAGCGTAAACACTATTCATCCCGGGAATTCCGAACTCCGATTTAGACGCCGTAACCAGCGTACCTAGGGTTTATCCCGCGTTCCGGACACAATGGAACAGGTTTCGGAAGCTAATTCGGAAGTATGTGCGAGTTATGGCTATAAACGCTCAATTAAAATTAAACCGATTTAAGCGATTTTCTAGGCGTTTTAATTTGTACCGGACAAACGGTAAATCCAATTGACTTTAAATTTGAAACCTTACAATAATATCACATTACGGATCCGATGAAACTGGTTTCGTCGAAATCCGAGACAGTTTGAAAAATGGCTATTTTGACTCGCCAAATTTAAATTAAAAATAATTCGATGCGTTTCGAGCTGCCACGATCAAACGATAGCTCCGATTGACACGAAATTTGAAACCTGGTAATAACTAACTATTACGGATCCAATGGAACTGGTTTCGTTCAATTCTGAGACTGTTCAAAAATTGACTATTTTACTAATCGATTTAAATATTAAAATATTCAATTTTCACAATTTAACTTTTAATTCGATTTTAAAAGTTCTAAAATATCGTTCTAACTCCCATATGATAAAATAAAATTTTACAAATCATTTACAATCATATTTAACTCAATGTTCAATTATTTCCATAATTTAACATATTAAATTATCGATTTAATAATCCAATTGAATCCAATAATTCAAATAAAAATTTATTTGACTTATAAATTCACTTATAAATATTTAAAATTAATTAAATATTCAAATTTTAATTTATAAAAATTCTGGGTCGTTACATTAATTTTATTTGAAATAAAACACTGAAACCGCTATTGGAAGTAAGGTGAGAACTTCTCACTCAATCGAATCTGTTTCGATATAAATTTTAAATAGTTAGATTTAAAATTGCTTGATTGTATGCTTGGATGATAATTTGTTATTTGTTGTATAGAAATAGACCCTATACGCCGCATATTAAACGGATGTTATTTATTAAACACATATACTGCGATATTCCATCTTGAAGTGGAATTGGTATTATATATGTACTTGGAGTTGATTTTCCCGCATTATATAGCGGATGAGACCCTATTGCGCCGCATAATAGCGGATAATATTTTATAAAACCTATGAACCGCGATATTCCATCTTGAAACGGGATTGGTATTGTGCTAACATCTGTGAATGCAGGGAAACAGGTTGGAGGGATCCAACTGGATTCCTCACCCGTATTGATTTATTTACAGATGTTGTGATATATTCTGTTATCATATGATATATGATGTTTCGGATGCTGTGATTGTTATATTTAATGATGTTGCAGCATTAGGCCTATTTTTGGAGTTTTAAAAGAATGTTAAAGTGATGATTTTCAAAATTTAAAAGGATTTTGAAGTGATTTTTGAAAGTATACGTTTTATTTAAATTTTGGAATTGATTCATTTTAAATAAATAAACGTTATAATTTTAATATTTTAAAAATTATGATTTTTGAGAAATATAGTTGAAAATGTGATTTTTGAAATATGGAGTTAGTAATTTTATAAAAAAGTTTAAATTGAGATTTTTGAATTTATGATAAAAGCTTTACATATAGGATTTATAAAATTTGATCTTTATAAATCAAAGTGATGAAATTATAAAGGAGTTTTGAAAATGTTTTAAAATGATGTTATAAATGGATTTTATAAGAGAATAGAATCTACGATTTGTGAAGTTAAAAAATGAATGAATTTGTAAATAGAGAATTATAAGTAATTTGCTTATAAATTGGATTTTAGCATTTAAATGAGATATAAATAGAATTTGTTAATTAAGGGATTTTATAAGTTGAAGTTTTTATAAAATATATAAATGTGAATATATAAACATTATTTTATAAATCCGAAAATGACTTATTTTGATAAGTTAATTATTATGGCTTATTAAAGGAGATATATCCACGATTTTGGATAGTGGATAATCCTTTAAATAAAATGGGTAGAAATAATGAAATTGGTTAACGAAGTATATTCACAATTTTGGACAGTGAATAATGTATTAAAGAAATGTTTTAGGAAATGATTTTTTTTAAATAGAATTAAAACTATTTAAAGATGTTTTAAAATGTATTAAGTATCGAAACCATAGATTTCAACATTCATTGTTGAAATAGACGTTTGCGAGAAATAAAAGAAGATGGTGGACTATAACACTGTTGTTATAGTAAATGATTTTCGAAAGAAAATGTTTTTGTATAGTATTGGGATTTATATATCTATCTAAATTTCGAATCCCTATACTAGTGATTTTGGGTTGTCGTAACGATGTTTTACGCAACTTTCGTTTTGACTCAAATAAACGTGTTTAAGAGAATGTTTTCCTTAAAGAATAAAATAAATATATACTTAATTGTAATTTAAGTATATTGAATATTTTTCAAATGTTGGAAATAAATAGATTTGTGAATTACTTATTATTAAATAAGTATGGAAATGTTTTCCAATATGAAATGAAATGTTTTGAGATTTATATCTTTTAAAGATAAATTGAAAGTGAATATTTGAAATCGATTTGAAAATCGTATATCAGTGGATATTTGGAAATTTAAATTCATAATGGAATTTATAAAGGAAAGAGAAATTTGTTTAAAAAATAAACATGGATTTATTTTTGAAGTGTGGAAATAAATTTACTGATTTGGAACGTAAATTTGAAGTAAATCGGTAAGGATTTATTTAATTGGTTTAAATGAACCATTTTGAAATGAAAATGAATAAATATTTGGAAATGTTTCCACATAAGGAAAATGATTTGAGAAATTATATCTTGTAAAGATATTTTTGGAAAATAAATTATTTGAGAAATTATTTGGAATCTGGTGATGTTGTGCATATCAATTGATAGTTAAATAACCGACTATCAATATTTACCTTTAAATGGGTATTTGCTGTGATTTGCTTGAATTTGAATGCTACACTTATTTTAAAAATAAGCGCTCGTTATTCGGTTTAGCCGGGAGAGGACCTTTGGGTCAAGAACCCCATTTCGAATAGTGATATGTCTTAATGGATAGAATTTGAAGACTGGTGTTGAAGACCAGACATTTTCAAAAATGGAAGGATTACCGTCGAATGTTTCTACATCGGCTGATCTCCGATATAGAGATTTTATCACCCTTTGTGATGCGAATCCGGACGTGATTAGTGAATATCCGGATTGCAAGGGCTTCTTTGGAAGTGCCTTCGGTTCCGTTCGATCCTGGAACGGACTTGTATGGATGTGTGACTGACGTTACAATTTGAGATGTAAAGCTGGTTTCTATCAAATATATTTCTGTTGGTGGTGGAGAATTTATTCTTTTAGCTTAACACCCTTCTCTGAGACGTACGAGCTCAGAGGTTATATAGTTGATGGTTACTAGTGATACATACCCAATTTGGTAATGTGGCATACGTAGTGCTGCTGATCATTTGTTGATCAAAGCATAGCTTTTGTATAAGGCGTAGCTTTGTGGATGAGATTTCGTCGGACCTCACACCCCGGTAATGGTCAAAACATGAAAGATGCAGCAAGGTTTTAGGGAGTAGCGCCCCTTAGGGTATGTACATTTCCTTCTGGATAGGAGTGGTATCATGGTATGGATCCCAGATATTTACTTATGTGGATGTCGCAAATATATATGACTTTGTGATTGATGTTGGTTGAGGATCCTCAGATAAAGTTTGTTGCAACCGGGGGATGGCATACTCGTATCGGTAGTTACCTACTTTTGCAGAGGTAACCCGGTCTTGTGTTGGCAGTGATCCGGTTAGGTTCTCGGGGCGTCCTTCTAGAAGCGTACCCATGTGGCAATGGGAAGTTCCTTGGCCTGACCATTATTTGAAAATCCAAAAAAACAATACAAGCCCTGTACGGTTTTAGTTGTAGAACCTGCCATTTACTTATGGTGGCGCCCTACTGTTTAGATGGTAGCTATAGTAGGCATACGATACTGGTCGTATGCTGGCTAAGATTTATATTATACTTTCGAAATATTTTCCTACACTTTGCACTTATAGTAATAATATCGAAGAAAATTTCTTGTATCAAGCATGTTTGACTATCATAAGGAGAAATTTCCTCCGATTCTGCGTTTGCATTGTGTGTGTGCGTGGGAGGCCTTATGGTAGTTTCATTTTCTAAAACCATTGCGGATTTACCTTAAAATATTTCTCTATTTGTTTTTAAGATAAATTGTTTTAAGTTCTCACAACAGTCCCATGACTGACCTGGAGTTTATTGTTTCCTCCTAAAACTCTGGGTGCCCACAAATTTCCGCACGGGCAGTCTAGAGTCAGGTTATCATGTCATTCTGGAATTTAGGAGTTGCTGTTGAGATCTGGAGGCAAGTTGGATGGCGAGACGTATCACTAGTATATAGTATTTCTTTTCCGCTTTTTGTTGTTGTAAACTCCGATAATGTAATGTAATGTGATGTAATGTAATAACCGAGATGATTATTTGTTTTAAAGATTTTCATTTAACTATTATATGTTGTTCCACTGCGATATGTGAGATTCTGTTATTGTTTCTGTTTTTTTCTTCTATCTTCTTCTTCTTCTACCTCTTCTTCTTTAACCCTAACAATTTGGTTTTTCCGGCCTTCGATTACTCGGCAGTTGATACAGTGGATGTATTAATGTCGACTTTCGTGATTCGAAAATCCAGAACGTTGCAAACCTCCTCCTAAATATGTGCTTACCCTTATTTCTCACCCATTGTCATTATCAAAACGCACTTATACAAAAATATATATGATATAATCCATAATCATTAATAGACGAAAGGTAACTAATTACTCACAAGTAACAAGCCAAAATGCATTTTTATAACCATTAAACATAGTGATTACATGCATATATTGATGATTCTATTATAATACAAAAGATGGGAAAAAATCTAGGTGTTTTTAAGGGAAGCTTTGGCTTGATCATCTCCTTTATCTATATTCTTGGAAGAACTAGCTTGTATTGTAGGAGATTTTGGAGTATGCTCTAGAGGTTCTTTGTCCTCTTCAAAAAGCTTAGAGTGTTTAGCAGCAGGAGGAGAAGGCGTTGGAGTTGGCCAATCTTCCAAAGGTGGTGTAGGACCACGAACTCATTGGAGAACCTCTTTTAGAACAGACAACGTTGTCGAAAGTGATGTCTCAACTATGGCTAGGCGAGAAGCAAATGTTGCTTGAAAACTATCGATATGCTTAGCCAATATTTTTTGATTTCTTGATAAGATAAGTTTATTTTGGAGAGTTAAATCTCGAATGCTTTCATTTTGATTAGTTTTTGTGCGAGTCTCCAAAATGTTGTCTTGACCTGGATAGTCAAAATGTGCAGGAGGAGGAATGTGTTCTTCTTCTTGTTGTTCTTCTTGTAATGTTTGTGGTGGTTGGTGTTGGGACCGAGGCCTAGCTTGTTCAACTTGCTAATGACGTTGCTTCCATTCGTCAAATGAAATAAAATACGAGGGATTTTTTGGTAAGTGCATAAGAGAGAAGAATTTTGTGGAGGTGTAATTGGGGGAAATCTCCTCAAAAGTCGATAAATATGATGGAATGTTTTAGGCTTGCAGAAGCCGCATGATGTAGGTAGGGTAAATAATTGATGGACGGGATCGAGTCCAATGATGTTTAAGTTCATCAAATATAAATTTTGCCCAATTTACCCTAGTACCATTAAAGATAGCATATAGAGCTTCATGCTCCAACTCTGTTATTTGCTCATGGCTGCTAAGTCGAGGAATGATTGTCTTGATAATCATCCTAGTGAGTAGCCTTGCCTTAGGTCGTAAGTATTTCGAACCAAATCGTGCATTTCATCTTCCCAAATTTGACGGGTAATATTATTCCTTGGTTTGAAGCGCATATCTGGGACGTCATTCAAATCTTCTCTAGAGTTGGAATAACCTAGAGTACGGCCTATGATTCCTGAAGTAAGATAAATAGTGCTGCCATAAACACTCGACCAAAGCAAATTATCACCATTATCGGTATTCCACATGGCAGTGCTATCTAGATTAACGTAGAAAAGGAATATAGCCAGCTGATCGATTTGGACATTATTCGAATTGTAGGAAAGCAAACTTTGTAACCCAGCATTTTCGCATATCTCATCCAAATCATGCATAGAGAATTTAAGCAAATTGTAGAAAGGACCCGTGTGTAGCCTTTTCTTTTGGATAAATTCATATCTTTTGATAGAATGAGGTACTCGATTCATCCACTTCTCGATTTGATCGTTGGAGCATACTTGTCGGTTGGAGGATGTAGCTTGCTCTTGTTTTCTCTTAGAAATTCTAGGGTTTTTAGTTTTATGCACCATGAAATCGAGCAAACCTAAGGAGATAGTGATTTGGAGAATTAGGGTTTCGGTTTTGAAAGAGGAATCGAATTGAAAATGTGAATTGAAAATTTGGAAAAACATTTGTTTTAAGTGCATGAATACGTCTCGATTGAATTTCAAACGTCTATAAAGTTAATCAGATGTCTAATTTAACCATGGTTTGAAGACGGTAAACATTTTCAGACGTCTGGGTGTTATGGGCAGACATCTGGAATAGGCAGAATCGTAAATTATGATATAGAATTTTGTCTTACGTCTGGATATAAAATCAGACATTTGAAATTAGCTTGTTTTATATATTAAGAAAGCAGAGACAATCTTTATACGTCTAGACGTTCATAAGACATCTGATATATGCATTGGGTAAAACAATGGTGTGATATGATGGTGTCAGACATCTGATAGTATTGTTTAGACGTCTAAAATCTCCAGTGTGTCTAAAAATAATCTGAGTTTGGAAGGTCTTACTTGATTTTTGAGGGATCGATTTTATTGAAATATATTATTATTATTTTTGAAAACAAATACAAATATAATTAAATTAAAATACGACAAAAATAGACAAGTTTATATAGATGAGGATGGATATTGTGATCTTCAGATTTGCTATCCTTCCATGGCTTAAGTAGAGACCAAATATTTCCACATTCATTGGTTCTTGGGGAACCAGAGAATTGTCTAGGTATGATGTCATTATTTTCTTATTTAATAAATAAAGTCATATCTATTTTCCCTATTTGAAAACCAAATGCAATTAAATGATTCTTAAGACGTTTGTGCCAGGCATAGGGGCTTGCTTTAAATCATATAGGGCTATGTGCAATTTAAAAACATGATCAGAATATTTTTCGTGAACAAATAATGGGGGTTGTTCAACATATACGTTTTCTTTGATAAAACCATTTAAAAAAGCACTTTTGACGTCCGTTTAAATAGTTTAAAATTGTGATGACTTGCAAAAGCAAGTAATGTACGTATGGCTTCGAGTCTTGCTATTGGAGCAAAAGTTTTGTCATAGTCGATACCTTCTTCTTGATTATAACCCTAAGCGACTAAACGTGCTTTATTCCTAACTATATTTCCGTTTTCATCTGCTTTGTTTTTAAATAACTATTTTGTTCCAATAGCTGATTGATTTTCTGGTCTTGGTACTAATTCCCAAACATTATTACGTTCAAATTGATTTAATTCTTCTTGCATGGCTATTATCCAAAAATCATCATTTAAAGCTTCTTTATAATTTTTTGGTTCAAAATTTGACACAAATGCAATATGACTTATTTGGTTAAGGTGATTTCTAGTTACTCTTGAATTAAGATCCCCAATGACATTATCATTTGGATAATCTTTTAGAATTCTAGGGGGTGACACTAAAGTATTATTTTATGCATTTGTCTCATTATTAGATGAGTTTGTCGTATTTATTATTGGAATAATTTCTTCATCATCAATAGCATGATTGTTAAGGAAATTTTCATCAAATGAAACATGTAAAATTTCTTCAAATGTGTTACAACGTTTATTAAAAAATTTATACGCCTTGCTACGACCCGAATATCCAACAAAGATTCCTTCATCGGCCTTCGGTGAAAAGGCATGATGGTGTACGAGTGCACGTACTAATATAGTACACATGGATCATGTAATATGGAATATAATATAAATGCGGAAATAGATGATAGTAGCAAAGTAAATAAAAATAGAAAAATCACACCAAAGATTTTTATACTGGTTCGGAGCATCGTCCTACGTCCAGTCCCAGACTTCTATCTGGATTTTCACTATTAACTACCTCGCTTCACCCGGAGGAACAGGTTTACAACACCCGAGCAAACGAACGGGATTTCACGCCTCTAATACACTAAGGACTTCAACACTTGCCTCTTACAACACCGAGGACTTCAACACTTGCCTCTTACAATACCGAGGACTTCAACACTTGCCTCTTATAACACCGCGGACTTCAACAACGATGAATATAATTGTTTGTTGATGGTATGTGTTCTTGCTAACACAGTTTTGTCACTTGTAGTACAAACTTCCTATAATCTTATACTCAGAATATGTGAATGATGTTTTGTAAATATTAAGGTAAGTATATTACTTATTGAATCAAAAGATATGAAATAATTTCAATGATTCAATAAGCAATTAAAATAATTGAGAGCTTTTAGAATGCGGGAGTATTCAGAAAGTAAGATCAGAAATTAGAGTAAAGAATATATGTTTTCATGTATTCATCTATGTTGAATCAATGATTTAGATGAGTTTATATAGAGAAAAATGGTTGGAACTCTTTGTGAACAGTAGCCATTAATAGATATGATCATTGATGAAAGGTAAGAGATGCAACCATTGGAGAAAGAAGTGTCCTTTGGAAAAGGTTGCTCTCTGTTTAAAAACGGTCGATAGGTCAAAAATTGGCCAGTAGACAGGATTTCAAATATATAGTCGTTATGTGCATGTGTGCACGTTCATTGTGCATTTTACACAGAAACGGTCGACCGCCTGATTTATTACCGGCCGACCGGTCCCTATTAATTTGCTCAATGAATGTGCAATGCTATTCAAACGTATATATATATCGATTATATTGAGGTGCAAGATTATTTGAGGATAGATTTTAACAAGTTTATCACTATTACAATATCAAATAATCAACCTATAATCTAGAGTACCATATGTAGCTCTTTTGTGCCTCTTTATAGCCATGATGTCTGTGTTTTGTCGATCGCCTTTATTTCTTTGTCAGAAACCAAAAACTTCATAGAACCTGTGACTCGACATTCTCCCCTTTTTTGATTGATGACAACATATATCTGAAGTTCTGAATCTCCCCCTGAATATGTGATCTCCCCCTGAGATTTTGTTTGTTTTCTTTATATATATATATATATATATATATATTCCTGCAAATAATATATATATATTCCTGCAAATAATTGTTAGCACTTTCTCCCCCTTTGTCATCGACAAAAAGGAGTTGTTTAAATGGAGGATGCAAAAAAGATTATAAGCAACATAAAACTACCACCATAGATCAAGAGTAACATTCACATAAGATGATAATACACACAAGTCTAGTACGAATTAAAACACGACACTATTTAGTACAAGTGCCAGATAATGTCTTTAAAACTCCACCTAAGTATAACATCTCCCCCTAAGTATAATATCTCCCTCTATTTATATGCATATGAATTTCTCCCCCTTTTTATTATCAAAAGGAATGAGGAAATATATAAAATTGTATAAAATATCTTGTATATAACGAGATAAACACATTATTAATTATGAAGGAAAAGTAATATAAATTTTACCATATTTACCGAAGTCCATATTTTATTTTAAGCACGTAATGCTATTAAACATATGGAACATTCTTTGAAATTCCAAAATCTATCCTTTTCCTTTTGTTTCTCCGAGTACCTGCAAAAAATAATAATAATTTTCGGTACCCACTTACTATGTTAGGGTCCGGGGGGTTAGGTCTTTGGAAACCATACCCATTTGGGTGTGGTTGAACCTTTATAAATATAATTTTCATTACAAATTACATTCTTATAATAGTTGCTAATATAAAGTTGTTTATCATGATCAATCATATTAGCTGGAATCCATATCTTAATACTATTAGTCATTAGCTTAGTACTTGTAGAATAATTTCTATCATTTCTAAACAAAGTACTATTATGACTATAATTGGTTTTAAAACTATCTTGATTACTAGTACTAGCACTAAAGTTAGTATACATGAATGCATATCTAGTACTATTTTTACTTTGAGCTTGTTTATAGCCTACACCACTTCTATCATTGTGGGCTTTTGAATTCTTAACATAACCTAATCCCTTCTTATTTGAAGTAGGTTGAGAATTTTCAATAATCCTGGATAAATTTTCTCTCCCTTTATTAAAATTGGAAATATTTTTAGTAATGTCATCAAGCTTAGTTTTGAGACTAGTGTTATCTAACTCAACAATTTTAATTTTGTTTTTTAACTCATGATTTTCAGAAGCTAGAGCATTATTCTTTTCTTTTTGAGCTTCTATTTCTTGACTTAATAGAGCGAGTTGAGAATTGTCTGAATCTTGAATTTTCTCAAGTTCTTCTTCTAATATTCTCTTCTCGTCTTTAAGCATATCTCTTTCGAATTCTGCTTTCTTTTGATTTTCCAGAGCTTCCTTATATTTTCTTTTGAGACTTTTTAAAGTGTCTAGAAGTTCTGAATTTATTTCTATCATATCATCAAAAGTTAGATCACTAACCTCGTTATCTTTTGCCATGAAGCATTTGTTTGTTTGCTCCTTTGATTGTTCTTTATTGCTCTTCCTCTTCTTATTGCCTTGACTAGATTTCTTTGTAGCCATTTATTCTAGGATGTTGTTACGATCTCTAGAAAACCAGGCTCTGATACCAAATGAAAAAGTAGGCTATGCTCTGATACCAAATGAAAAGGTGTGATGGTGTACGAGTGCACGTACTAATATAGTACACACTGATCGTGTAATACGGAATATAATATAAATGTGGAAATAGATGATTGTATCAAAGTAAATAAAAATAGAAATCACACCAGAGATTTTTATACTGGTTCGGAGCACCGTCCTACGTCCAGTCCCAGACTTCTATCTGGATTTTCACTATTAACTACCTCGCTTCACCCGGAGGAACAGGTTTACAACACCCGAGCAAACGAACGGGATTTCACGCCTTTAATACACTAAGGACTTCAACACTTGCCTCTTACAACACCGAGGACTTCAACACTTGCCTCTTACTACACCAAGGACTTCAACACTTGCCTCTTACAACACCGAGGACTTCAACAACGATGAATATAATTGTTTGTTGACGGTATGTGTTCTTGCTAACACAGTTTTGTCACTTGTAGTACAAACTTCCTATAATCTTATCCTCAAAATATGTGAATGATGTTTTGTAAAGATTAAGGAAAGTATATTACTTATTGAATCAAAAGATATGAAATAATTTCAATGATTCAATAAGCAATTAAAATAATTGAGAGCTTTTAGAATGCGGGAGTATTTAGAAAGTAAGATCAGAAATTAGAGTAAAAAAAATATATTTTCATGCATTCATCTATGTTGAATCAATGATTTAGATGAGTTTATATAGAGAAAAATGGTTGTAACTCTTTGTGAACAGTAGCCATTAATAGATATGATCATTGATGAAAGGTAAGAGATGCAACCATTGGAGAAAGAAGTGTCATTTGGAAAAGGTTGCTCTCTGTTTAAAAACGGTCGACAGGTCAAAAATTGGCCAGTAGACAGGATTTCAAATATATAGTCATTATGTGCATGTGTGCACGTTCATTGCGCATTTTACACAGAAACGGTCGACCGCCTGATTTATTACCGGTCGACCAGTCCCTGTTAATTTGCTCAATGAATGTGCAATGCTATTCAAACATATATATATCGATTATATTGAGGTGCAAGATTATTTGATGATAGATTTTAACAAGTTTATCACTATTACTATATCAAATAATCAACCTATAATCTAGAGTACCATATGTAGCTCTTTTGTGCCTCTTTATAGCCATGATGTCTGTGTTTTGTCGATCGCCTTTATTTCTTTATCAGAAATCAAAAACTTCATAGAACCTGTGACTCAACATTCGGGTCGAATTTTCCTGAATTATCTTTTGTATTTAATATAAAACGTTTTGATCTGAAAGTTTTAAAGTATGATACTTTAGGCTTTCTTCCAAAAAACATTTCAAAGCAAATATGTTTAGCCATAGTCGTATGGTTACTCGATTCAAAACATAACAATCCGTAGCAATAGCTTTAGCCCAAAAATGTTTTGGTAAATCATTACTATTTAATAGTGGTCATGCACATTCTTGTAACGTACGATTTTTCTTTCTACTATACCATTTTGTTGTGGTGTGCGGAGAAAAGAGAAATTACGACGTATGCCCTTTTATTTCAAAACTTAGTAAAAAGATCATTTTCGAATTCTCCACCGTGATCACTTCGAATATTTTTAATTTTCAAATCCATTTGAGTTTTAATTTTTTTAGCAAAAATTTTAAACATACCAAAAGTGTCACTTTTATGTTTTAAAAATAAGGTCCATGCATATCTTGAAAAATCATCGACTATTACGAAAACATATTTGTTGTGATTTATAGATCGTACTTGAGTTGGACCAAATAAATCTAAATGTAATCATTCTAATGGCTGCTTTGGAGAAATATTATTTTTAGATTTAAAAGAGCTTTTCTTTAGTTTACCAATTTGACAAGCGTCACATAAGTTTTCCACTTTATAATTTATTTTACGTAAACCTCTAGCTAGCTCATATTTTGCTAATTTATTTATACATCTTAAATTAATATGACAGAATCATTTATGCCACAACCATGGATCGTCACGTTTGGCTATTAGGCATAAGTTTGAATTTCAATTTATATTCATATTTAGGACATAAATATATTTTTTCTAAAACCCTCAAAGATAAGTTGTTTGTTATTGTCAAAAATATTACATCTATCTTTTTCGAAATTAATTTGAAAACCTTTATTGCAGGATTGACTAATGCTAAGCAGGCTGTGTTTTAAATTTTCTACTAACAAAACATTTGTAATAATAGGAGAGTTAGAAATACCAGAGTTGATGGCTTCTCCGATGCCAACGACATAGCCTTTTGAGTTATCTCCAAAAGTTACCGTCCCACCATCGATGTGTGTTATATTTGATAACATTTTTGAATTTTCGATCATATGCTCGGAGCAGCCACTATCAAGTATCAATTTCTCCTTATTTTTTATTTTGGATACCTGCAAGATAAAAATAATTTAATTGGTACCCATATACTTTGTTAGGGTCATAAATGTTAGGAGGAACTGGTAGCCATGTCCAAGAAGGTTTGGTACCCTTATGAACATAATTTTTATTATAGACTACATCATCTAGGGAATTATTAATATGTTTTTGTCTAATCAAATTATTGTTTGTCTTAGGAATCCAAATTTTTATGTCTTTGGTATTCGTATTAGACTTAGGTGATCTTTTAGTCTTTCGATAAATGAAACTATATTTCTTAATATTATTCCCTTTTTGTTTAGGAATATTTTTAAATCCTATTCCATTTCTATTATCTGAAGGTTTTGAAGTTTTGATAGGATTTTCAAATATTGTTTTCCTTTATCAAATTTTGAAACATTATTTGTAATTTTATCTAATTTTTCTTTTAATTCAAAATTTTCAATTTTTAATGATTCTATATCACTTTTCAAGTTGATATTTTCTTTTAACAAGTTATCCTTTTCTAGTTTAACTTTTCCAAAATCAATAGATATAATCTCATATTCAATTAAACTACTTTTATTTTTTTCTTAAGATAATTCTAATTCCTCCTCTAAAATAATTTTTTCATCCTTTAACATTTCCTATTTGAAGTTCTAATCTATTTATTTTGGCTATGTGTTCTTTATTCAATTTTTTAATTTGTCTAAATTTATCATCTAATTCCATGCTAAGCTCTAATAATTCATCATAACTAAGTTCGTGACATACCTCATCAGTTTGTGCCATAAAACATACATTAGCTTGTTCTCCGTCACTATCACTTTCACTATTTGATGATGATGAAGAGTCCAAGTCATCCCATGTTACTTTGAAAGCTTTCTTCTTTTTGAATTTTTTTAAATTTGTTCTTCTTTTATCATTGTTGAGCTTGGGACAATCTTTCTTCATATGTCCAAATTGATCATATTCGTAGCATTTGATCGACGTTAGATTTGTTGAGCTTGATGTTCCTCCTTTCTGAAATCTGGTCATTTTCCTAAACTTCTTGAATTATCTATCGTTTTTGGCAATAAATACGATTTCTTCTTCATCTAAGTCGGAGTTTTCATTTGTTGCTGGAAATGCTGTGTTTTTCTTCTTCGAATTTTGTCCTTTTCTTGCCTGTAGATTAGCTTCATAGGACATTAAATTTCCTATCAATTCTTCAACTAAGTGTGTTGAGAGGTCATTAGCTTCTTCTATAGCTAACACTTTTCTTTCCGACTCTACAGTTAATGAATTGAGTATTCTAGATACTAAATCAAAATTTATGAATTTAACTCCTAGTGCCACTAAATCATGTTGAATAGTTTGGAATCTAGAGTACATGTCCACTATAGATTCATTTTGTTTCATTTTAAATGATGAAAATTGATTTTGTAAAATTGAAATTTTAGTTTGCTTAACATTGTTCATGCCTTGGGTGTAACTTTTAAAGTACGCCAAATATCATATGCAGTGTTACATAACATGACACGTGAAAATTCATTCTTATCTAATGAACAAAATAAAACATTCATGGACTTGGCATTATTAGAAGCTATTGTTTTATATGCATCATTCAATGTGTTCATAGTAGTGTCTGGTGCCTCATATTTATTTTGAGTGGTTGGCCAAATTTCTAATCCGTTAGCTTCCAAAAAATTCTCATACGTGTTGACCAATATGCATATTTAGAACCATTAATAGTGGGGATCACGTTGTGGATTTTCCTTCTTAAAACATACTTTCCATATTAAAATGATTCAAAAATGTGTTACTGTACTTTGATCAAACCTTGTTCTGATACCAATTTAAAGTCTACGAAGTGGATTGTGTAGTATATATGCAAGTATATGTGAAATACTATATGATGCAACTAAAATAATATTAATATAAGTTAATTAGAACAAGCATACCAGAATTTTATACTAGTTTAGACCTCCCATCCTACATCCCGTCCCAAAGCTCCCTTTCGGAATTCGACTATCAAAAACCCTTGCTTCGCCCAGAGGAATTGGCTTGTGTTACAATAAATTGTTCTTGTAAAATATATGTTCTAGTATAACACGAAAGTTGACTAATTAGTACAATTGCTTCCAAATATTTCTAAGGATTATTGTCTATGAAGAACTGAGTATAGGGAAAAGTGAATACAAGTAAAGATTGCTAGAGTGCAGAGATCAAGAATATATGATAGAGTATAGAATTAGAAAGTGTAAGTAAGTGAAGTAAGTTTGTTCTCTTGATTCTTGATGCTATCTAATTGTAGATAGATATCTTAAGCAGTCACACCCCTTAATGAATCCTCTAAGGTAGCTTCTGTTGATGGTGAAGTTTTGTGGCGAAGAGAAGCAGAGATGTCCATTCATATATGGCAGTTGTAATTCATTTTTGAAGTTTGAGTTTGAATTCAGACGTCTGGTATTTGTTTCAGATGTTTGGTACTATATTTTTTTTTGAATAAAGTAGAGGATCAAACGTTTGAGTGCAATTACCAGGCATCTGGTTTAGCCTGTTTGTTGCTCCAAAGAACTTTTCCAGACATCTGGCTTGTGCACCAAGACGTCTGATATGGTGCATGTCTGTTTTTGTGCATCTTTTCTTTTACTTCGTTGTTCCTATCGACTTGTAGTTTCTTGTAGTGTCCTTTGAGCCTCATTCTTGTCTTTCAAGTGATGTTGTTGTAGCACATACCTATACATACATACATACATACATACATACATACATACATACATACATACATACATACATACATACATACATATATCTGTGTGTATATTAGATTTCCATTGTATAGTTGTTGTCATCGAAACCGTAGATTGGATATCCTAACATTCTCCCCTTTTTTGAGGATGAAAATTGTACAATGTACTTAGTTATAATTTTATAAACCTCCCCCTGAATATGTGCATACCCTTGTTTCTCCCCCTTTTTCATTATCAAAAAGCATTTATACAAGAATATGTATGATATAATCAATAATCATGAATAGACGAAAGGTAACTAATTACTCATAAGTAACAAGCCAAAATGCATTTTTATAACCATTTAACATAGTGATTACGTGCACAGATTGATGATTCTATTATAATACAAAAGACAGGAATAAAATCTATGCATTTTTAGGGGAAGCTTTGGCTTGATCATCTCCTTCATCTTTATTCTTGGAAGAACTAGCTTGTATTGTAGGAGATTTTGGAGTATGTTCTATAGGTTCTTTGTCCTCTTCAAAAAGATTAGAATGTTTTGAAAGAATGGGAGTAGGCGATGGAGTTGGCCAATCTTCCGAAGGTGGTGTAGGACCACTGAATCGTTGGAGAACCTCTTTTAGAACATACGATGTGGTTGAAAGCGATGTCTCAACTATGGCTAGGCGAGATGCAAATGTTGTTTGAAAAATGTCGATACGCTTAGCCAATATTTTTTGATTTCTTGATAAGATAAGTTGATTTAAGAGAGTTAAATCTCGAATGCATTCATTTTAATTATTTTCCGTGCAAGTCTCCAAAATGTCGCCTTGACCTGGATAGTCAAAAGGTGCAGGAGGAGGAGGAATGTGTTCTTCTTCTTATTGTTCTTCTTGTGATGTTTGTGGTGGTTGGTGTTGGGGTTAAGGCCTAGCTTGTTCAACTTGTTGATGACATTGCGTCCATTCATTAAATGAAATAAAATTCAGGGGATTTTCTGGTAAGTGCATAAGTGAGAAGAATTTATGGAGGCATATTTGAGGAAATATCCTCAAAATTCGATAAATATGATGGATCGTTGTAGGCTTGTAGAAGCCGCATGATGTAGGTAGGGTAAACAATTGATGGATGGGATCGAGTCCAATAATGTTTAAGTTCATCATATATAAATTTTGCCCAATTTACCCTTGTACCATTAAAGATAACATATAGAGCTTTTGTGCTCCAACTTTGTTATTTGCTCATGGCTTCCAAGTCGAGGAATGATTGTGTTGATAATCATCCTAGTGAGTAGCCTTGCCTTAGGTCATAAGTATGTTGAAGCAAATCATGGTATTTCATCTTCCCAAATTTGACGGTTAATATTATTCCTTGGTTTGAAGCACATATATAGGATGTCATTCAAATCTTCTCCAGAGTCGGAACAACCTAGAGTACGGCCTAGAATTCCTGGAGTAAGTCGAACAATGTTGTCGTAAACACTCGACCAAAGCCAATTATCATCATTATCGGTATTCCACACGGTAGTGCTTTCTAGATTAGCGTAGAAAAGGAATATAGCAAGCTGATCAATTTGGACATTATTCGAATTGTAGGAAATCAAATGTTGTAACCCCAAATTTTCACATATCTCATCCAAATCATACATAGGGAATTTAAGAAAATTGTAGAAAAGAACTATGTGTAGCCATTTCTTCTGGATATATTCATATCTTTTGATAGAATGAGGTACTCGATTCATCCACTTCTCGATTTGATCGTCGGAGCATACTTGTGAGTTGGAGGATGTAGCTTGCTCTTGTTTTCTCTTAGAAATTCTAGGGTTTTTAGGTTGGGTTCCATGAAATTGAGCAAAACTAAGGAGATAGTGATTTGGAGAATTAGGGTTTCGGTTTTGAAAGAGGAATCGAATTGAAAATGTGAATTGAAAATTTGGGAGAACAGTTGTTTTAAGTGCACGAATACGTGCGAATTGAATTTCAAACGTCTAGAAAGTTAACCAGACATCTGATTTAACCGTAGTTTGAAGATAGTATACTTTTTCAGTCGTCTAGGTGTTATGGGCGGACGTCTGGAATAGGCAGAATTGTAAATTTCGAAGACAGAGAATTTTGTCAGACGTTTGAATATAACATCAGACGTCTGAAATTTTCTTGTTTTCTATATTAAGAAAGTAGAGACAATTTTTAAACGTCTGGACGTTCATATAAGACGTCTGATATACGCATCGGGTTGAACAGTGGTATGATACGATGGTGTCAGAAGTCTGATTGTATCGTTTAGACGTCTGAAATCTCCAGTATGTCTAAAAATACTCTGATTTTGGAACGTCCTGCTTGATTATCGAGGGTTCGATTTTATTGAAACATAATATTATTATTTTTGAATAAAATACAAATATAATTAGATTAAAGTACAATAAAAATAGAGAAGTTTATTTAGATGAATATGAAGTATTGCGATCTTCAGATTTGCTATCCTTTCATGGCTTGAGTGGAGACCAAATGTTTCCATGTTCGTTGGTTCTTGGGGAACCAGAGAATTGCCTAGGTAAGATGTCCTTATTTTTTCATTTAATAAATAAAGTCGTATCTATTTTCGCCATTTGAAAACCAGCTACAATTAAATGATGCTTAAGACGTTTGTATCGGGCACGGGGGCTGGCTTTAAACCATATAAGGTTTTGTGCAATTTAAAAACATGATCGGAATATTTTTCTTGAAAAAATAACAGAGGTTGTTAAACATATATGTTTTCTTTAATAAAACCATTTAAAAAAGCACTTTTGACGTCCATTTGAAATAATTTAAAATTGTGATGACTTGCAAAAGCAAGTAATGTACATATGGCTTCGAGTCTTTCTACTGGAGCAATAGTTTCATCATAGTCGATACCTTCTTCTTGATTATAACCCTTAGCGACTAAATGTGCTTTATTTCTAACTATATTTTCATTTTCATCTGCTTTGTTTTTAAATACCCATTTTTTTCCAACAGCTGATTGATTTTCTGGTCTTGGCACTAATTCCCAAACACTATTATGTTCAAATTGATTTAATTCTTCTTGCATGGCTATTATCCAAAAATCATTGTTTGAAGCTTCTTTACAATTTTGTGGTTCAAAATTTGAGACAAATGCAATATAACTTATTTGGTTAAGTTGATTTCTAGTTACTCTGGAATTAAGATCCCCAATGATATTATCTTTTGGATGATCTTTTAGAATTCTAGGGGTGACATTAAAGTATTATTTTGTGCATTTGTCTCCTTATTGGATGAGTTTGTTGTATTTGTTATTGGAATAATTTCTTCATTGTCATTAGTATGATTGTTAAGGAAATTTTCATAAAATGAAACATGTAAACTTTCTTCAGTTGTGTTAGTACGTTTATTAAAAATTCTGTACGCCTTGCTACGATTCGAATATCCAACAAAGATTCCTTCATCGACCTTCGGGTCGAATTTTCGTAAATTAGCTTTTGTATTAATATAAAACATTTTGATCCGAAAGTTTTGAAGTATGATACTTTAGGTCTTCTTCCAAAACACATTCCGAAGCAAATATGTTTAGCCATAAGTCGTATGGTTACTCGATTCAAAACATAACAAGTCGTAGCAATAACTTCAGCCCAAAAATGTTTTGGTAAATCACTACTATTTAATAGTGTTGGTGCACATTCCGTAACGTATGATTTTTTCTTTCTACTACACTATTTTGTTGTGGTATGCGAGGAAATGACAAATTATGACTTATGCCCTTTTTATTACAAAAATTAGTAAAAATATCATTTTTGAATTCTCCACCACGACCACTTCGAATATTCTTAATTTTCAAATCCATTTGAGTGTTGATTCTTTTAGCAAAAAATTTAAACATACCAAAAGCGTCACATTTATGTTTTAAAAATAAGGTCCATATATATCTTGAAAAATCATCAACTATTACGAAAACATATTTGTTGTGATTTATAGATCGTACTTGAGTTGGATCAAATAAATATCAACGTAATAATTCTAATGGTTGTTTTGTAGAAATATTATCTTTAGGTTTAAAAGAGTCTTTCTTTAGTTTACCAAATTGACAAGCGTCACATAAATTTTTTACTTTATAATTTATTTTAGGTAAACCTCTAACTAGCTCGTATTTTTCTAATTTATTAATATATTTAAGATTAATACAGCATAATCATTTATGCCACAACCATGGATCGTCATGTTTGGAGGTTAGGCATAAGTTTGAATTTCGATTTATATTCATATTTAAGACAAATATTTTTGTTTCTAAAACCCTCAAAGATAAGTTGTCTGTTATTATCGAAAATATTACATCTATCTTTTTCGAAATTAATTTGAAAACCTTTATCGCATAATTGACTAATGCTAAGTAGGTTGTGTTTTAAATCTTCTACTAACAAAACATCTGTAATAATAGGAGGGTTAGAAATACTAGAGTTGATGAATTCTTTGATGCCAACGACGTATCCTTTTGAGTTATCTCCAAAAGTTACCATTCCACCATCGACATGTGTTATATTTGAGAACATTTTTGAATTTCCGGTCATATGCTAGGAGCATCCACTATCAAATATCCATTTCTCCTTATTTTTTATTTTGGGTACCTGCAAGATAAAAATGATTTAATTGGTACCTATATACTTTGTTAGGGTCCTAGATGTTAGGAGGAACAGGTAGCCACACCTAAGAAGGTTTGGTACCTTTATGAACATAATTTTTATTATAGACTACATTATCTATAAAATTATTTATATGTTTTTGTCTAATAAAATTATTGTTTGTCTTAGGAATCCAAATTTTTATGTTTTTGGTATTCATATTATACTTAGGTGATATTTTAATCTTTTGATAAATTAAATTATATTTTTTAATATTGTTTCCATTTTGTTTAGGAATATTTTTAAATCCTATTCCATTTCTATTATTTGAAGATTTTGAATTTTTGATAAGATTTTCCAAATCTTGTTTTCCTTTATTAAATTTTGAAACATTATTTGTAATTTTATCTAATTTTTTTTTAATTTAAAATTTTCAGTTTCTAATGATTCTATATTACTTTTCAAGTCGATATTTTTTTAACAAGTTATCCTTTTCTAGTTTAACTTTTGTAAAATCAATAGATATAGTCCATATTCAACTAAACTACTTTTATTTTTTTCTTGAGATAATTTGGGTTCCTCCTCTAAAATAATTTTTAGAATTTCCTATTTCATGTTCTAATCTATTTATTTTGGCTGTGTTTTTTTTGTTCAATTTTTTAATTTGTCGAAATTTATCATCTAATTCCATGCTAAGCTTTAATAATTCATCATAGCTAAGTTCGGGACATACCTCATCAGTTTGTGTCGTAAAACATACATTAGCTTGTTCTCCGTCACTATCACTGTCACTATCTGATGATGATGAAGAGTCTGAGTCATCCCACGTTATTTTGAAAGCTTTCTTCTTTATGAATTTTTAAAATTTGTTCTTCTTTTTATCATTGTTGAGCTTGGGACAATCTTTCTTCATATGTCCAAGTTGACCACATTCATAGAATTTGATTGATATTTGATTTGTTGAGCTTGATTTTCCTCCTTTCTGAAATCTGGTCAATTTCCTAAACTTCTTGAATTTGTTGTAGGTTTTGGCAATAAATACGATTTCTTCTTTGTTTAAGTCGGAATCTTCATTTATTGTTGGAAATGCTATGTTTTTCTTCTTCGAATTTTGTTCTTTTCCTGCCTACAGATTAGCTTCATAGGACATTAAATTTCCTATCAATTCTTCAACTAAGAGTGTTGAGAGGTCATTAGCTTCTTTGATGGCTAGTACTTTTCTTTCCCACTCTGGAGTTCTAGATACTAAATCAAAATTTATGAATTTAACTCGTAGTGCCATGAAATCATGATGAATGGTTTAGAATCTAGAGAACATGTCCACTATAGATTCATTTTGTTTCGTTTTAAATGATGAAAATTGATTTTGTCAATTGAAATTTTAGTTTGCTTAACTTTGTTCGTGCCTTCATGTGTAACTTGTATAGTTCGTCAAATATCATATGCAGTGTTACATAACATGACACGTGAAAATTCACTCTTATCTAATGAACAAAATAAAACATTCATAACCTTGGCATTATTAGAAGCTGTAATTTTTTGTTCATCATTCCATGTATTTATAGCAGTGTCAGGTGCTTCATATTTATTTTGAGTGGTTGACCAAATTTCTAATCCGTTAGCTTCCATAAAAATTCTCATACGTGTTGACCAACATGCATAATTAGAACCATTAAAAAGTGGGGGTCATGCTGTGAATTGGCCTTCTTGAAAAATATTTTCCATATTAAAATGATTCAAAAATGTGGTACTGTACTTCGATCAAACCTTGCTCTGATACCAATTGAAAGTCTACGGGGTGGATCATCTAGTGTATATGCAAGTATATGTGACAAAGTATATGATGCAACTAAAATAATATTAATCTAAGTAAATATAGAATAAGCATACCAAAATTTTATACAGGTTCATACCTCACGTCCTATGTCCAGTCCCAAAGCTCCCCTTCGAAATTCGACTATCAAAAACTCTCGCTTCGACCGAAGGAATAGGCTTGGTTACAATAAGTTGTTCTTGTCAAATATGTGTTCTAGTATAACATGGATGTTGAATTATTAGTACAATCGCTTCTAATATATTTCTAAGGAGTATTGTCTATGAAGAACCGAGTATATGGAAGAGTGGATACAAGTAAAGATTGCTAGAGTGCAGAGATCAAGAATATAAGATAGAATTAGAAAGCGTAAGTGAGGGAAGTAAGTTTGTTCTCTTGATTCTTGATGCTATATATAGTTGTAGATAGGTATCTTGAGTAGTCACACCCCTTAATGAATCCTCTAAGGTTTCTTCTGTTGATGGTGAAGAGTTGTGGCAAAGAGAAGCAGAGATGTCCATCCATATATCGTAGTTGTAATTAATTTCTGAAGTTCAAGTTTGAATTCAGATGTCTGGTATTTGTTTCAGACGTTTGGTACTATTTTTTTTTTGAATATAGTGGATCAAACGTCTGAGTGCTATTACCAGACGTCGAATTTAGCCTATTTGTTCCAGAGAACTTTTTTAGACGTCGAGTTACGTAGTGTGTTAGTTGTCAACAAATGAAGGCCGAACATCAGAAGCCAAGTGAGTTACTTCAACCTTTAGATATTGTAGCCTGGAAATGGGATTCGATATCAATGGCTTTTATCGACGGGTTGCTAAGGTTAAATAGAGGAAATGAAAGTATATGGGTTATTATGGATAGATTGACCAAGAATGCCTATTTCGTTTCGATAAAGTAAACAAGGACGGCACCTATTTTGGCTAAGTTGTTTATGAAGAACATAGTTAGACTACATGGGATGCCGAGTAGCATAGTCAGCAATGGAGATGCATTATTCACTAGCGAATTTTGAAGGTGTCCACAAGAGGTATTAGGTACTAAGCTCAAGATGAGTACAACATATCATCCACAGACTGATGGCAAACAGAAAGGGTTAACAAAGTCTTGTAAGATTTGTTTAGAGCTTGTGTATTGCACTTTGGTGGATCTTGGGAAGATCACCTACATTTGATTGAGTTTTCCTATAATATTAGTTATCGGACTAGTGTAGGAATGATGCCTTTTGAATCTTTGTATGGAAGATTATGCAAATCACCAGCCTGTTGATCAGAGACGGAGACAGATTGGTCTTAGGTCCTGATTTGGTTAGGGAGGCGTCAGAAAAGATTGGGTTAATGCGAGAATGGATGAAGGAAGCTCGATCTAGGTAGAAGAGTTATAAAGCTAAAAGGCTAAAGAATTAGAGTTCTCAATGGGAGACAGAGTTTTCATTAAAGTATAACCGATAAAGGGCGTGGTTCAATTTGGAAAGTCGAGAAAGTTGGTCCCGAGATATGTTGATCCATTCCTGATTGTAGAAAGAGTTGGAAAGCTTGCTTATGGAGTAGAGTTGCCAAGCGGTTTGTCAGGTGTCTATAATGTATTCCATGTGTCTCATCTTCATGAGTATGCGAATGATCCAGAGTCTACCATTCCTCATACAAAGTTGGAGGATTTAATAGTAGAGCCTGATTTGGCTTTTGTTAGACACCCAGTTCTGATTGTAGCAAGAGATGAGAAGAGATTGAGGGCCAGGACAGTCAAGTTAGTGAAAGTCTAGTGGAGCAACAACGAGGAAGACTGTACCTGGGAGATAGAAGATAGGATTCGAGTGGCTTATCCTGATCTTCTTTGATGGTATGTCTATAGTAGATTTACATAGATTGGTTGCTAGGAGATTTTACAAACGATTATTATGTTTGCTAGTTAGTCCTCACTGAATTTCAAGGACGAAATTCCTTAAGGTGGGGAGCCTGTAACACCCCTAATTTTATTGACATTATTCAGGAGATTTAATTAGAATAAATTAAATAGAATAATGTAGATAAGAAGATTGAGGTTGATTAATAAATTAGGTGGCCATGCTTAATAAAAATCAAATGAACTTATATAAATGGTTAGGATAATATACATAAGGGCATTAGGAAAAATAACCATAGTTCCCACCTTTATACTATTCCCATTAGGCCATACACATTTATTTCACCAAAACAAAATTATTTATAACCATAAGAAGTAAGGTCGACCACTAGGAAGAAGACGAGAAAATCAACTTAAAGCTTAGAATTCAAGCTAGAGGAAATCAATCTCAACCATACTTCAATTTCCTTATCCACTCTACGGTGAATAATAGTTTCTACATCTCTATTTTGATTTTTACATCAAATAGTTTCGGATTTAAGGATAAATCTGTTTTTTATATATGAAATCATGATTTGCTTGATTTTGATTAATATATGTTGAAACAAGGTTGTTTAAAAGGATATACATAGTTTTAGGGAAAAGCTAAAACGAAATGACTTTTAAATGCCATGGGAAAATTATATGTTATGGGAAATATGATTTTGGAGTTGGGTTTCAATTTTCATAATTTTTCAAGCCGTGGAGAATTTATTATCAATTTTAAAGGAAAATATGGCTATTTGGGTTTATAAATTATTTTGGAAAGTATATTAAGGTTTGGATCTAAAATTTTAATATGATAGATAACATAATTAAAGTGAATTTCTAGAATTTTTGGGGATGTTTACTAAGTGATTTAGTATAGAAATTTAATTATTTCAAAAGGAGGACCTAAATGATTTAACCGTTTTATAAGAGGAGGGCTTATTTGTTAAATGTTAAATTGGTTTAGATTTGAGAAAATTGCAGCAAATATTATCCAAAATATTTAAAAGTTTGCGAAAGCCAATCAAACATTTACAAGTAGGTAAGTTTATTACAAAAAGTTTACTTATTTTGAAAAAATTTGCTGTTACTCAGAAAAAGGTGGTTCCGTCTTCTTTGGCAAACCTTTCGAATCAGACCTCTCGACCAAGACCTTTCGACTTCAATGACCTACATGGTTGAAATCAATGCACATGATATCATTCAGGTGGTATGTAGTGAATTGACCTAAGTCGAAAGGTTTGGTGTCGAAGGATTGCTTTCGAAGGGTTGTTTCCAAAGAAGGTGGAACCTTAGTTTATTTTTGATTTTTAAATGGTTTTTTAAAGACCTTCCGACAAGGTCGGAGGGTTTGGCTTTATAAGTTGTTTTTATAAAGCCTTTTAACAAGGTCGAAAGGTTAGGTTTTGAAAGGATTTAAGAGACCTTTCGACGAGGATGAAAGGTTTGGGTTCAAAAGGTTGTTTCAAAGAGATTTTGAAAAGAACCACCACCTTTATTTTTATTCAAACCCTCCGAAGGAATCGAAAGCAGAAGCTTTCGACTTAGTCGAAAGGTTTATTGGTATTATTAAATACAAGCCGCTTCCAAACCTTCTGAATGGGTCAAAAGAGGGAGCTTTCGACACAGTCGAAAGGTTCAAAATGTCTTCCCTAATGTTTTATAAAGTAAAGGGTGGTTTTGAAAACTTTCACCTATGACCCAAAGTAATATTTTAAGTGTAAACCCAATGCTTTCGAAAGGTTTGAATATCAATGATTTCAAAAGGTTTGCTTTCCAATGGTTTTGAAAGGATCTTCTCTTATATCTGTAGTAGTAATACTTTATCAAAGGCGAATGGTTTCAAAGGAAGTGCTTAAAATATTAAAGGGGCTAGAACCTATTGTTTTTAAAGAAGATGATTAAACCTTTCGAAGAGTTTGATAGTGTAACCTTTCGATGTAGTCAAAAGGTTCGAAAACCCATACTCTAATTTTCAAAGGAAAAACCCACGGCTTGTATAAAGGTGTATTGTAATGGCCTCAACTTTGGAATTTTGAAGAAGTATTACCTTGATAAAAATATAAGTTAAAGGTGTTAACTATGTTATGATATGTATTTCAAGAACCTTAAACCCATAGGAGTGGTATTGTTAAATTATTGCTTTGCTTCTTTAAATATGAGTATATTTACATGATAACCCATAACTGTATTTTGGGGAAAAAGGTGTAGAAGAACCAACTAGGTTAACTCAATAGTGAATATAAATTGTTTAAACTCTTGAATGAGCTGAATTGCATCCATGGAGTCAGGGTGACCAAAATATAATGCCTAAACTTTTTAAATTATTAGAGGTGACCAAAATGTTCATAGTAAACCCATGAAAACTATGACGATGCGATTTTTCGACGCTCGAAGGTCGGCATCAATACGTCCACTGTATCAACTGCCGATCAATCGAAGGCCGGAAAACCGTACCGTTATGGTTAAAGAAGAAGAAAGAGGTAGAAGAAGAGAGAAAAAGATAGAACAGAACAGAAAGAACTACTGAACAACATCAGAATCTCACATATCGCAGCGGAACAACATATAATAAATAAATGAATAATCTTTAAACAAAGAACTATATCAGTTATTACGTTACATTACTTTACATTACATCATCAGAGTGTACAACAACAAACAGCGAAAAAGAAATACTATATACTAGTGAATACGCCATGCTCTCCAGCTTGCCTCCAGCAACTCCTGAATTCCAGAATATCCTGATAACCTGACTCTAGACTGCCCGTGTGGAAATTGGTGGGCACCCAGAGTTTAGGAAGGAAAACAATAAACTCCGAGTCAGTCATGTGACTGGTGTGAGAACTAAAACAGTTTATCTTTAAAACAAAAAACAGGATAATTTTTTTTTTAAAAAATAGATTCGCAATGCTTTTGGAAAATGAGACTACCATAAGACCTTCCGCCACACGCACAATGCAAACGCAGAATTGGAGGAGATTTCTTCTTATGATAGTCAAAGATGCTTGATACGCATTAAAAAGAAACATTTGATATTATTACTAGTGCATAGTGTAGGAAAAATTTCGAAAGTAAAGATATAAATCTTAGCTAGCATAGGCATTCCGCACTTATGCCTACTATAGCTACCATCCAAACTGTGGGGCGCCACCATAAGTGAATGATAGGTTCTACAACTAAAACCGTACAAGGTGCGTATTGTTTTATTTGGATTTCCAACAAATGGTCAGGCTAAGGAACTTCCTACCGCCACATGGGATCGCCTCTGGCTGGACGTCCCAAGAACTTAACCAGCTCTCTGCCAACACAAGGCCGGGTTACCTTTGTCACTAGGTAACTACTACATGACTATGCCATCCCCCGGTCCCTTTGGACCTCTATCCGAGCCCTCGATTCCAACAACACCACACAGTAATAGATATAGTGTATCAACATGAGTAAATATCTGGGCTCCATACCATGATACCACCCTTTCCAGAAGGAAATGACATACCCTAAAGGGCGCGACCCTCATAACCTTGCCGCATATTCCTGTTTTGACCATTTCCGGGGAGTGAGGTCTGACGAAGTCTCGTCCACAAAGCTACGCTTTATACAGAGCTACTTTGGGTCAACAAATGATCAAAGTAATGATCATAAAGATAAATGATCAAACAAATGATCATACAATGATCATCACACAGCAACACTCAGCATGCCACATTACCAAATTGGGAATATATCGCTGATAACCTACAACTACATAACCTCTAAGCGCGTACGTCTCAGAGAAGGGTGTTAAGCTAAGAGAATAAATTCTCCGCCACCAACAGAAATGTATTTGAAAGAAATATGCTTTATATCTCAAAATGTAATGTCAGACACGTAACCATACAAGTCTGTTCCGGGTTCGAACAGAACCGAAGGCACTTCCAAAGAAGCCCTTGCAATCCGGGTATTCACAATCCCGATAAAACTTCCCATCACAAAGGAAATCTCCATACCATATCTAATGGTGCAGAGACAATCGATAGGTCATCCAATCGTTTTCATAAATACCCGGTCTTCAACACCGGTCATCAAATGCAATCCATAACGACGTATCACATATTCGAAATGGGTTATATGACCCCAAGGTCCTTTCCCGGCTAACCCGAATAGTGAGCGCTTATTCAAAAATAAGTGTAGCATTCAAATTCAAGCAATTCACAATAAATACCTATTTAAAGGTAAATATTGATAGTCGGATTATTTAACTATCAATAGGTTTGCTCAACATCACCAAATCCCAATTAATTTTCCAAATTATTTATCTTCCAAAATATCTTTACTAGATATATAATTTTCACACTTCAACCATTTGAAAACCAATTTCAAAACAACTTTTATTTTAAAATGGTTCGTTTAAACCAATTAAATAAATCCTTACCGATTTATTTAAATTTACGTTCCAAATCCGTAAATCTATCTCCACACTTCAAAATAAATCAACGTTTATTTTTAACCCAATTTCCCTTTCCTTTATAAATTCCATAGCGAATCTATATTTCCAAAATATCTTATGAATATACGATTTTCAAATCGATTTCTAATATTCATTTTCAATTTATCTTTAATAGATAGAATCTTAAAATATTCACTTCACATTGGAAACATTTCCATACTTATTAAATAATAAGTAGTTCACAAATTCGTTTGTTTCCAACACTTGGAAAACTTTCAATATACTTAAATCGAAATTAAGTATATATTTCATTCTTTAAGAAATCATTCTCTTAACACATTTATTTGGGCCAAAACGAATGTTGCGTAAAACATCGTTACGACAACCCAAAATCAATAGTATAGGGATTCGAAATTTAGATAGATATATAAATCCCAATACTACACAAAAACATTTCATTTCGGAAATCATTTACTATAACAACAGTTTTATAGTCCACCATTTCCTTCTCTTTCTCGAAAACGTCTATTTCAACAATGAAGGTTGAAATCTATGTTTTCGATTGATAATACATTTTAAAACATCGTTAAAACGATGAACTTCATTTTATAATATTCATTTTCCCAAGCATATCCATTTTATTTGATAATATATTCACTGTCCAAAATCGTGAATATACTTCCTTAACCAATTTCGACTTTCAATTTATTAAATTCCATTGATTTCGAATTTATAAACAATCTCTATAAATTCCATTTCTATTTATAAGCTTCGATTTATAAATCTCCTTTAAAATCAATTCTATTTATATTTCGTTTATATGTCTAATCTAACTTATAAGTAAATTACTTATAATCCATTTATTCACAAATCCATTCTTTTATATCATCCTTTGTTTATAAATCTAAAATTCTTATTTACTTATAAAACTAGGTACAACTTTATTTTAACACTTATAAAAGCTTGTTTTATAATTCCAATATCTTTAACTTATAAAATATAAATTTTATAAATCTTTTATATAAACCGTTTATAATAATTCAAAAATCTCAATTTAAATAAACCAATCTCTTTATTAATTTACAAAACGTTACTTAAAACTTATATAACTCCAAAATTATACTTATGTATTATTTTCCAAAAAATATAACTTTTATAACTATAAAATTTTAATGTTTATTATTTTAATAATTCAAAATTTAATAAAACGTATACTTTCAAAAATCACTTTAAAAATGGATCTGATGATGCAACAGCACAAATAGTCAATCACGACATCCAAATATCATATATCGATATGATAATCAACAAATATCACAATATCTGTAAATAAATTAATATAGTTGAGGAATCCAGTTGGACCCTCCAACCTGTTTACCTACATCCAAAGATTTTAGCACAATACCAATTCCGTTCCAGTACGGAATTATCGTAGTATATGAGATTTATAAAATACTATCTGCTTAATACACGGTGCAATAGGGTCTCATCCGCTATATAATGCGGGAAAATCAACTCCAAGTACATATATAATACCAATTTCACTATACGGTGAAATATTCGCGGTATATGTTTTTAATAAATAACCTCCGCTTACTAACGGCGCATAATGTCTATTTCAACAATCAACAGATAATAATTTATCATTCAGTCATACAATCAACAATTTTAAATCTAACTATTTAAAATTAAAATCGAAACTAATTCGATTGAGTGAGAAATTCTCACCTTGAATTTTCGATAGCAATTTGTAGCGTTTTGTTTCGAATAAAACTAAACGAACGTTTAATTTTACTCAAAATTTTTGCTAGCTCCAAACGACTCCAATCCAATTTCATAGCGTAGTATTCGACGATACGAACGCAACGCAATTCGTTTCGTCCGATTCCGACCTCGCAGCAAAGAGTTATGGTATTTTAAAGATTATACAATTTATTACATAATTAATTTACCATTAAAATTAAATTTCAAACCCTTACTTCATCATGACCGTTGATTTCCATCCAACAGATCCTAGCCACATCCCGCTTCCTCTCCCCTCACGTACGAAATGCGTTCGTTCCAGTAACAAAACCCACGGCCGCCCTCTAACCCTTGATCACCGCACCACCTACGACGATCTAGAGCCTATTATTTCGCCACCATTCGAAGCGCCATCACCAGAGCCACCCACGCCTGCAACCTCCCAGAGCTCGGCTGCACCATCATTGAGAAAAACGTGACCGATCGGCTGGCCTTCTCGACAAAAATCCCATCACCCCGTTGCTCCGATGACCATCATCACCGTATGGATTTGTAGAGCTTGTGAAGCTCTACAACTTTGCAGTTGGAAGCTTCATGAAATATTGCATGGATTGAGAGAGAATAATGGAAGAAGACGAGATGATTTCAGCCATCAAAACTGTAGACGGCGGCTGGCTTCTATTTTCTAGGGTTAGGGTTTTTTTTTCAATTTTGTGAAATAGGGGTGCCTTTTATAGAAATTCTGACGAACACTATTCATTCCGGGTTTTCCGAACTCCGATTTACGCGCGGTAACGGGCGTTTCTAGGTATTATCCCGCGATCCGGACATAATGGAATAGGTTTCAGAAGCTAATTCAACCATATGTGCAAGCTATGGTAATAAACGATCAATTTAAATTAAATCGATTTAAACTAATTTCTAGGCGTTTTGGCTTGTCCCGAACAAACGGTAAATCCGATTGACACGAAATTTGATACCATACAATAATATCACATTACGGATCCGATGAAACTAGTTTCGTCGACATCCGAGACTGTTTGAAAAAATGACTATTTTAACTCGCCAAATTAATATTAAAACAATTTCGATGCGTTTCGAGCTGCCACGGTCAAACGGAAACTCCGATTGCTACGAAAATTGAAATGCGATAATAACAAACTATTACAGATTCAATGGAACTAGTCTCGTCCAATTCTGAGACTGTTCGAAAATTGGCTATTTTTCAGTCGATAATTAAATATTAAAATATTCAATTTTCACAAATTAACTTTTAATTCGATTTTAAAGGTTCTAAAATGTTATTCTAACTTCAATATGATAAAATAAAATTTTACAAATCAATTTCAATCATATTTATCCCAATTTTCAATTATTTCTAGAATTTCAATTATTAAATTATCGATTTAATTGTCCAAATTAAATCTAATATTCGAAAAATAAATTATTCGACTTATAATTTCACTTATTAATATTTAAAATCAATTAAATATATGAATTTTAATTAATATAAATTCTGGGTCGTTACAAAAACTATAATAAGGTAGTTATTGGTGTATACCAGAAGGTTCATAGTAAACCCACGAAAACTACGATAAGGTTGTTATTGGTGGAAACCAAAAGGTTCATAGTTAACCCATGAAAACTATGTATTAAAGACAGTTGGCAGGGGCTAATTAGTTTGTAGTGAGCCCATGAAAACTATACCTGTAACGTCCCGCCTTTTTATACGATTTAAATCGACGATAAACCATACACGTCAGATTTAAACCATACAGAAGGGCGGATTGTTATGGGGTAAATAAGAAAAAGTAGAGAAAGAAAAAAACTAAAATAGAATCTTGCAGCAGAACGGTAAAATATAATAATCAAATATATAGTTCATGAAGCTGTTTACCAAATATTCGATTATTCTTATAAAATATATATCAGAATTACACATACCAAATAATAATAACAATGCAGCGGAATACAGTGTGTAGTGGAACACTATAATATATATTAATAATACTAATGAAATCTTCATCTTCGTCCTCCAGAAATAAAGTCTTCGATTCCTGAAATGCTCGGACTGACCCGAGTGAATTGAAAAGACAAAACACTCGAGTCGGAACTAAAAGATCTTATGTAAGTTAAATCAACTGAAATAAATATGAGTACAACGGCGTCGGAGATGTTTACGGGATTTGACATCTCCTATCCAGTGTCTAACATGAGTGCAATAACTTAAGAGATGCTCGGGATTCACATCTCCTAAGGATCCGTTAAACTATATACTATGTATTAATATTTCGCTATTATAATAATGTCTATAGTAAAATAAACTTACTTTTT
The DNA here is from genome assembly GCA_030765085.1 of Allium cepa. Lineage (NCBI taxonomy): Eukaryota > Viridiplantae > Streptophyta > Magnoliopsida > Asparagales > Amaryllidaceae > Allium > Allium cepa. The sequence goes on from CM060931.1 coordinate 615,016,582, forward strand.
AATAGCATTAAGGGTTTACCCATATAGACCTTAACACGTAATAGTCCCAGTAGTCCATCTAGTATCAGCGCATCTCAAGATCGGGAGACAACCCTAAATACTCCACGGGCTACGGGAGAAAACCAAACTCGTACAAGGCACGCTAGGGTAGGTGACACGGAACAACTAGACAATGCCAGGGTAGATATACCAATTACGCTTCCGGGCCGGTGGTAATGCGTAGCGCGCAGCTACCGCCCACCTCGAGCCACACCCCTAAATAAAATTCAAAAGTGGCCACTGAATCAATCCAAAATTCAAAGTATAATATCGAAGGGATGTGTCCGATCAAAGATGCTACCTCATTAACCCGTCAATTGCTCCTGTTTTAGCCACGTTATGCCAACTCACGGGAGTTGGGTCCATGTATTTACCTCAAAGGAAACGCCGCCACCATCCTACTTCATTCTGGAATCTCCACCGCATACACGGTTGTTAAAGTGGTTTTCGGAGTTGGTAGAGAGTATGACAACTTCCGATCCCGGTCTCTTTAACAACCAAACGTTATTATAACACCGCGGTCTTTTCAAAATAGTTTATACTTTAAAACCAGATTATAATACCCATTTTAAAACAATATAAATACGATATTGAAAAGTGTGATAGTGTACGAGTGCACGTACTAATATAGTACACACGGATCGTGTAATATGGAATATAATATAAATGCGGAAATAGATGATAATAGCACAGTAAATAAAAATAGAAAAATCACACCAGAGATTTTTATACTGGTTCGGAGCACCGTCCTACGTCCAGTCCCAGACTTTTATCTGGATTTTCACTATTAACTACCTCGCTTCACCCGGAGGTACAGGTTTACAACACCCGAGCAAACGAACGGGATTTCACGCCTCTAATACACTGAGGACTTCAACACTTGCCTCTTACAACACCGAGGACTTCAACACTTGCCTCTTACAACACCGAGGACTTCAACAACGATGAATATAATTGTTTGTTGACGGTATGTGTTCTTGCTAACACAGTTTTGTCACTTGTAGTACAAACTTCCTATAATCTTATCCTTAAAATATGTGAATGATGTTTTGTGAAGATTAAGGGAAGTATATTACTTATTGAATCAAAAGATATTAAATAATTTCAATGATTCAATAAGCAATTAAAATAATTCAGAGCTTTTAGAATGCAGGAGTATTTAGAAAGTAAGATCAGAAATTAGAGTAAAAAAAATATGTTTTCATGTATCTTGAATCAATGATTTAGATGAGTTTATATAGAGAAAAATGGTTGTAACTCTTTGTGAACAGTAGCCATTAATAGATATGATTATTGATGAAAGGTAAGAGATGCAACCATTGGAGAAAGAAGTGTCTTTTGGAAAAGGTTGCTCTCTGTTTAAAAAACGATCGACAGGTCAAAAAATGGCCAGTAGACAGGATTTCAAATATATAGTCGTTATGTGCATGTGTGCACATTCATTGTGCATTTTACACAGAAACGGTCGACCGCCTGGTTTATTACCGGTCGACCGGTCCCTGTTAATTTGCTCAATGAATGTGCAATGCTATTCAAACGTATATATATCGATTATATTGAGGTGCAAGATTATTTGAGGATAGATTTTAACAAGTTTATCACTATTACAATATCAAATAATCAACCTATAATCTAGAGTACCATATGTAGCTCTTTTGTGCCTCTTTATAGCCATGATGCCTGTGTTTTGTCGATCGCCTTTATTTCTATGTCAAAAATCAAAAACTTCATAGAACCTGTGACTCAACATTCTCCCCCTTTTTGATTGATGACAACATATATCCGAAGTTCTGAATCTCCCCCTGAATATGTGATTTCCCCCTGAGATTTTGTTTGTATTCTTTATATATATATATATATATATATATATATATTCCTGCAAATAATTATTAGCACTTTCTCCCCCTTTGTCATCGACAAAAAGGAATAATAGATAATGGAATAATATAGGAGTATATCAACCAGAATATTTATGCATAGCAAAAAATATAACATATCCAAACATACCAGAGTATCATACACACCATAATATCATATGAATAAAAGTAACGACACTATTTAGTACAAGTGTCGAATGATGTTTTAAATTACTAAACCAAAATATAGAGATAGAAAACAGAATCTAGGATGAGTCAGATGTTGTCTCCTCTTGATCATCTTCTTCCTCATCATCATCGTCATCATCATCTTCCTCATCATCGTCCTCTCTAGATGATTCTCCATTACCATGTCCACTAGTATCAGCAGACTTCTCAGTTGATGACCAGTTGAAAACAGGAGGAGCAGGACGTTTGCCTGGGTCCTGATCTTGAGCAGAGATGGATGTGCTACATGAAATAGCATCCCATAAAATACCAAAGAATGACTTGACTTTGTTGAAGCGTTTATCAATTTTTGTGTCCATGCGCTTGAGTCTTGATTCAAGCAAGAATTGATTACGCGCAATAGTTTCAAGTGATTCTTTTGTGGTGGATTTTGATTTCAACATTTTAACTTCATCGGAACGAGGTCGAGAGGAAGTAGCTTTTTGTTTTGTTGGACCTCTTTGTTGCCATTGTTCAAACGGCATAATCTGAAGGTAAGGAGGTGGAAGCTTCATGCGTTTGATGGTTACGGAATCAATACATTTTGGTTTCGAGGTGGCAGAGTCAGGAGGTCTTACGCCACAAGCTAGAAAAATACGCATGATATATTCATTGAATAAAAAGTGAGGTCGTGTAACGGAAGCGATTTTTTCGTTGCCGAAAAACCGAACCATTAGGGTTTTAGAAAGAATTTAAGAAAAGAAAAGGGAAGAAAAGAAGAGAAGAAGATAGAGGGAAAAGAAGATAGAAAATTTTAAAATAGAAGGAAAGGAGAAAGAAAATAGAGAATTTTAAAATAGAACGGGAAAGAAAGGAAACAACAGAACAACATCAGAATCTCACAATCCGCAGCGGAACAACATATAATAATAAATGAATAATCTTTAAATAAAGAACTACAGTTATTACATTTCATCATATTTCATTACATCATATCATCAGAGTGTACAACAACATACAACATCAAACAGTGCAGCGGAAAAAGAATTACTATATAAGTAATATGCCATGCCATCCAGCTTGCCTCCAGCAACTCCAGAATATCCAGAATATCCTGATAAACCTAACTCTTGACTGCCCGTGTGGAAATTGGTAGGCACCCAGAGTTTAGAAAGGAAAACAATAAACTCCGAGTCAGTCATGTGACTGGTGTGAGAACTCAAAACAGTTTATTTAACTTTAAAATCAAATAGAGGAATATTTTTAAATTCAATTCGCAATGCTTTTTAAAAATGAGACTACCATAAGGCCTCCCGCACACACACACAATGCAAACGCAGAATCGGAGGAGATTTCTCCTTATGATAGTCAAAGATGCTTGATACGCATTTAAAAGAACATTTCATATTATTATTAGTGCATAGTGTAGGGGAAAAATTCATTTTGAAAGTAGAATATAAATCTTAGCCAACATAGACATTTCGAACTATGCCTACTATAGCTACCATCCAAACAGTGGTGACCACCATAAGTGAATAGCAGGTTCTACAACTAATACCGTACAAGTCACGTATTGTTTCTTTGGATTTCCAACAAATGGTCAGGCCAAGGAACTTCCCATTGCCACTGAGAATGCCTCTGGAAAGACACCCCCGAGAACCAAACCGGATCTCTACCAACACAAGGCCGGGTTACCCCTAACTGGGTAACTACTGACACGAGTATGTCATTCCCCGGTCCTTTAGGACCTTTCACAACCGAGCGCTCGATATCCAACATCACACCATAATAAATAGAGTGTTTTCAACATGAGTAAGTATCTGGGCTCCATACCATGATACCACCCCTTTCCAGAAGGAAATGAACATACCCTAAGGGGAGCTACAGCAACCCCTAATAACCTTGCTGCATCTTTCCTGTTTTGACCATTTCCGGGATGTGAGGCTCGACGAAGTCACGTCCACAAAAACACACTTTGTACAAAAAGCCGTGCTTTGGGTCAACAAATGATCAACACAATGATCATCAGGATAGACGATCAAATAAATGATCCTATCACAAATAATCAACACAATGATCATTTCAGCATCACTCAGCATGTCACATTACCAAACTGGGAATATATCGCTGATAACTTCAACTATATAACCTCTGAACTCGTACGTCTCAGAGAAGGGTGTTAAGCTAAAAGAATAAATTCTCCGCCACCACAGAAATATATTTGAAAGAAATCGGCTTTATATCTCAACTTGTAATGTCAGACACACAATCCATACAAGTCTGTTCCGGTCTCGAACAGAACCGAAGGCACTTACAAAGAAGTCCTTGCAATCCGAATAATCTCTAATCACGTTCGGATTTCCCATCACTTATGGAGATCTCTATACCAGGGATCAGCCAGTGCAGAGACAATCAACAAGAAACCCTCTCGTTTTCGAAAATATCCGGTCTTCAACACCGGTCTTCGAATGCAATTCATAACGACGTATCACATATTCGGAATGGGTTATACGACCCCATGGTCCTTTCCCGGTTAACCCGAATAGTGAGCGCTTATTTTAAAAATAAGTGTGGCATCCAATTCAAGCAATCACAGCAATTACTCATTCAAGGGTAAATATTGATAGTCGGTTATTTAACTATCAATAAAGATGCGCCACATCATCAGATTCCAAATAATTTTCCAAATTATTTATTTTTCCAAAAATATCTATACTAGATATAAAATCTCAATACTTCAAAAATAAACCAATGTTTATTTTGAAACCAATTTCCCTTTTTCATTTATAAATTCTATAGTGAATTTATATTTCATATTTTCTATTGATTTACAGTTTCAATGGATTTTTATTTTTAAATTCCAATTTATCTTCAAAAAGATAAATTCTTAAAAATATTCCATTTCATATTGGAAAAGTAATTCCATACTTATTCTAAAAATAAGTATTCACAAATCTTATTTATTTTCAACAATTTGAAAAATATTCAATATACTTAAACCATAGTCAAGTATATATTTCATTCTTTAAGGAAATCATTCTTTTATTATAATTTATTTGGGTCAAAACGAATGTTGCGTAAAACATCGTTACGACAACCTAAAATCACTAGTATAGGGATTCGAAATTAAAATAGATATATAAATCTCAATACTATATAAAACATTTCCTTTCGGAAATCATTTACTATAACAACAGTGTTATAGTCCACCATTTCCTTCTATTTCTCGAAAACGTCTATTTCAACAATAAATGTTGAAATCTATGTTCTCATTCCCTTCTATTTCTTGAAAACGTCTATTTCAACAATAAATGTTGAAATCTATGTTCTCAATACTCAATGCATTTTAAAATATCTTTAAACCGTTTTAATTTCTTTTTAACACATTCTTTCCTCAAAAGATATCCATTTTATTCAATAATATATTTACCGTTCAAAAACGTGAATATAACTTCTTTATAAACTTCTATATTCAATTCATCAAATTCAATTGGTTTCGGTTATAAATTCCATTTCTATTTAAAAGCTTCGATTTTGTAAATCTCGTTTATTAACCCAATTCAATTGATACAACTCAATTTCAATACCAAAGGTTTATATTATAAGTCAAGTACTTATAATTTATTTATTTACAAATCGTTCCTTTGAACTTCACCAATTATAAATCTTATTACTTATAAGTTTTCTTTATAAATTTCCTATTTCCAACTTATCAAATTCGATTTGATTTCGGATTTATAAAACAACGTTTATAAGTCCCATTTATAATTTCATAAACTTCTATTTACCAAAAGTCAATTTATTAGCAAATTCCATTTATCTTCCACATAAATGACAAGGTCCAATTCATAAGAAATTTACTTATAGACTTTTGTTTTACAAATCTATACATTTTCTAACTTCACACTTTATAAATTTATAAATTTTCATTTACTTATAAAAACAATTTATACTTCATTTATAACATTTATAAAAACTCAATTTATAATTCCAATCATTTTAAATTTATAAAAATCAATTTAAAAATCTTTTATATACATTGTTTTTAATAATTCAAAAATTCCAATTTAAACCAATCTCAATTTACTTAACTATTTATTTCCAAAAATCTCAATTTGATTTTATTTTATAAAAATCTTAAATTCTATAACTTCAAAAATTAAATTTTTAATTTGGTTTAAAACGAATCAATTCAAAATTTTACTAAAAACATATATTTGGAAAATCGATTTAAAAAACCCCTTTAAAATCAAAAATCATTATTTTTAACTTTAAAAACGAATCCGATGATGCCACAGCATCAATTGGTCAATCACTACACAAATATCATATATCGATATGATATTCACAATCATCAAAAATATTTATAAACAAATAAATATTTGTGAGGGGTCCAGTTGGATCCCTCCAACCTGTTTCCCTGCATCCAAAGAGTTAGCACAATACCCATTCCACTTCGAGGTGGAATATCGCGGTATATGGGATTTTAAAAAAAATATTCCGCTTACTAACGGCGCAATAGGGTCTCATCCGCTATACGAGGCGGGAATCATCAACTGCAATATATACATATGCCAATATATATATTGCTATATATAGATATATCCTAAAATATCTAATATCACAATCAAGCAAACAATCAATCAATCAACAAATTTTAAATATAACTATTTAAAATTTAAATACCCTTTTGAGTGAGAAGTTCTCACCTTTGCTTTTATTAGCAATCCAATTTCTCTCTTGACTCGATTTTCTTGATTTATACCTAGTATAAATATTTATACAATTTATTAATATTCGAAATAAATCGAATAAATTAAATTTTCATTTGACAAATTTTAATTCATCAGTTTTCTCCTTTAATAGTTTAAATAAATTGATAGTTTCGTTTAAACCAGTTTCTTCTTTAAATAAATTTATTTTAAACTAATTTTCGTTCTTGATTGTTTAATTAATCAATAGTTTTATTTAAATCAGTTTCTTACTAAATAAATTTATTTAAACTAATCTTCTTCCTTAATAAATTTATTTCAACTAATTATTTTACTTTTAAAATAATTTTAACTAGGAATTTCTAATTGAACAAAATTTCCTTTAATAAATCATTTTACTTAATAAATTAAATTTCCCTCTACTTACCAAAATTATATTTTTAACAAATAATTCTTCAATTTATTAATACTCGAATATAAAACCAAGTAATTACATTTTATTTCTTAATCTTAGCTGTAAATTAGTTTTAAACCAATTTTTCTTCTTTTATAAATTATTCTTAGTAACTCAAAATGAATTTAGATTAAATTAACTAAAAATTTAATTTAATTGACCAAACTCTCTTTTAAATAACTTAATCAATTATAAATTCAAAATTTTTTTTTTTACTAAAAATTTAAATTTCAAAACTAAATTTAATATATTAACCTTTGGTAATTAAATTATCCCATGATTTTATTTTAAATCAATTCTTTTAAAAAAAATTTATTTATCCAATAAATCAAATTCCTAACAAATCTTCCTAAATAAATATTTAACTAAAAATTTTCTTTTTAAATAATCTTTGATAACGAAGATAATTAAATAAACAAATTATTTAAACTAATTATTTATATTCAAATATCTTTTTTTAATATCCCCATATATATATTTTTTTATTAACAGTACTTCAAAGTATGAATATTTTTTTTTTTTTATAAAAATCTACTACATAATTTTTTTTTTTTTCTTTTAACTAATTTATGTTTGTCTATATATTTTTTTTCTACATATATAAAGGTTTATTAATTTCAATCAAAACTAAAAATAAAATCATGTACCTCACTGCCTGGAGCACCTGAACACGCGAACGAATCCCTACGACTCCATCACCTCGTACGCGCCTCCAGGAATTGCCGCGCTCGATTTGCACGACACCCCTAAAATCGCCACATCCCCTTCCTCAATGCGACATCACCGAATCAACTCGCGACGCCACAGCCCACCGTCCACGATCGAACTGCCGCCATCGGTCGCGTCGCACCCCCTCACCACCTCGCGCGACACATCGCCTCGAACGCGAGCGCCTGCGCCTCATCCTCGTGCCGCCGCCGCATCGTACTCGAGCGCGCGCCCTAGTTCGCCGTGCGCCGCTCCACCTCCATTCGAATCGCGTCGCCTACCCCCTATCGCGCGCCATTAATTTCGCGCACCCCCCTTCGATCTCCATGCCGTTGCGCCCAAATTTTTTTTTTTTTTTTTTTTCAGTGAGGGTTTCGGTTTCGAACGAGAATTGAAGGAAGAAAGGGAGACGCGAGAAAGAAAAAAAAAACTTCGGCCATGATTTTTATTTCGTTTGAATCGATTTTCTGATTTTTCTTTTCGGTTATGAATGAGAGAAGGGGAAAGAACGAGGTGATTTAAGGACGAAGGGGAAGACGTGCTTACACGATTTTCGTTCGTGATGTTCAGCGTGAATTTAGGCTGAGACCAAGGAACGTGTTTTAAGGGAAGACAACATGTTTGTTAATTAATTATAATTTAAAATTTTAAATTGAATTCAATTTGATCTCGACGCGTTTATTCGTCGTGTGTTCACATAACAACTCCAAAAATTACGAAATTTGAAATCCGGTAATAATTCAATATTACGGACCCAATGGAACTGGTTTCGTCGAATTCCGAGACTGTGCCTCGGACGGCTATTTTAATATTGATTCAAACGATATAAATTTCAAAACTGAACAATTCACTTCCAAATAAATTTCTGAAGCTTCTAAAATCTTCAGTGTTATCAATATGAATTTTACAAGCCTTTGAAATATTTTTAATTGGCTTAGAATTGAAGATTCAAATTATTATTCAACTTAAATAGATTAAATTCAAAAATTTAATCGTCAATTTCAAAGTTAAATTGAAAATTCAATCTAAATCATCATTCAAAATATTTAAAATAAATTAAATATTTCCAAATTAAATTGTTTAAAATCCTGGGTCGTTACAATCTTTCCCCCTTAAAAGAATTTCGTCCCGAAATTACAAGTTAAGAAGAATGCCCTTATCCTGTCTATCATTTTTCTTATAATTCAAATAATTTTATCAACTTTCTAGTCTAAATCTTTTTACTAGAGTTTCACTATCTTTTCAACTAGCTTTTCAACTTCAATTATAGGTTTCAAACAATATTGTTTACTTCAAAATTCAAATTTCAACTTTCAAAATTTCTCAAAAATTTTCTAACACCCTAAATTTTCGAAAAATTTCGCCAGCGTTTCCTTTGCGCGGCTCGATCGGTACGACTACAAAATGGCACCACGGCCCCTCAGAATCAAAAAGAAAAGAGAAAAGCCAAGTGGCTAGAGAAGAAAGTCATCAAATCTCATATTAAAATTGAAATACGTACCTTTTTGTCGAGCAATTCAATTTTATCTTTGAAATCAAAATCTCAATTCCTTTATACACCTGTATAACCTGTATAACTTGCTAGTAGTAGCATCCAAATCCAACATTCAAACCAATTTGCCAATTCTATTTCAAAATTTCCAACATATATTCCTTATACGTTTTTATTTCACTATTGAAGTTACATACCTATTTTATTCAATTTCACCTTTCAATTCAATTCACGACTTCAAATTTATTCGAATTCAATTACTTGAATTCAATCCATCTATTTCTTTCCATTATTAATGATAATAATTCAATATTATCACTTCTAACAATCATGCAAACATATACTATAATAATTTATAGAAAATCATTTCTTTTCTATTCAAAAATAGTTTTGGACAATATTATTTCATTATATAAATCAATTTTATATTCACTAACAAATACGCGCTCATATCTATTATTACACTCAAACTCATTCTAGAGTACTGCTGACTCTATCTCTAACGAGTAATACCCTACAGAACCATGGTTGTCGCTTAACCAACAGCTCTGATACCAAATGTAACGGAAGCGATTTTTTCGTTGCCGAAAAACCGAACCATTAGGGTTTTAGAAAGAATTTAAGAAAAGAAAAGGGAAGAAAAGAAGAGAAGAAGATAGAGGGAAAAGAAGATAGAAAATTTTAAAATAGAAGGAAAGGAGAAAGAAAATAGAGAATTTTAAAATAGAACGGGAAAGAAAGGAAACAACAGAACAACATCAGAATCTCACAATCCGCAGCGGAACAACATATAATAATAAATGAATAATCTTTAAATAAAGAACTACAGTTATTACATTTCATCATATTTCATTACATCATATCATCAGAGTGTACAACAACATACAACATCAAACAGTGCAGCGGAAAAAGAATTACTATATAAGTAATATGCCATGCCATCCAGCTTGCCTCCAGCAACTCCAGAATATCCAGAATATCCTGATAAACCTAACTCTTGACTGCCCGTGTGGAAATTGGTGGGCACCCAGAGTTTAGAAAGGAAAACAATAAACTCCGAGTCGGTCATGTGACTGGTGTGAGAACTCAAAACAGTTTATTTAACTTTAAAATCAAATAGAGGAATATTTTTAAATTCAATTCGCAATGCTTTTTAAAAATGAGACTACCATAAGGCCTCCCGCACACACACACAATGCAAACGCAGAATCGGAGGAGATTTCTCCTTATGATAGTCAAAGATGCTTGATACGCATTTAAAAGAACATTTCATATTATTATTAGTGCATAGTGTAGGGGAAAAATTCATTTTGAAAGTAGAATATAAATCTTAGCCAACATAGACATTTCGAACTATGCCTACTATAGCTACCATCCAAACAGTGGTGACCACCATAAGTGAATAGCAGGTTCTACAACTAATACCGTACAAGTCACGTATTGTTTCTTTGGATTTCCAACAAATGGTCAGGCCAAGGAACTTCCCATTGCCACTGAGAATGCCTCTGGAAAGACACCCCCGAGAACCAAACCGGATCTCTACCAACACAAGGCCGGGTTACCCCTAACTGGGTAACTACTGACACGAGTATGTCATTCCCCGGTCCTTTAGGACCTTTCACAACCGAGCGCTCGATATCCAACATCACACCATAATAAATAGAGTGTTTTCAACATGAGTAAGTATCTGGGCTCCATACCATGATACCACCCCTTTCCAGAAGGAAATGAACATACCCTAAGGGGAGCTACAGCAACCCCTAATAACCTTGCTGCATCTTTCCTGTTTTGACCATTTCCGGGATGTGAGGCTCGACGAAGTCACGTCCACAAAAACACACTTTGTACAAAAAGCCGTGCTTTGGGTCAACAAATGATCAACACAATGATCATCAGGATAGACGATCAAATAAATGATCCTATCACAAATAATCAACACAATGATCATTTCAGCATCACTCAGCATGTCACATTACCAAACTGGGAATATATCGCTGATAACTTCAACTATATAACCTCTGAACTCGTACGTCTCAGAGAAGGGTGTTAAGCTAAAAGAATAAATTCTCCGCCACCACAGAAATATATTTGAAAGAAATCGGCTTTATATCTCAACTTGTAATGTCAGACACACAATCCATACAAGTCTGTTCCGGGCTCGAACAGAACCGAAGGCACTTACAAAGAAGTCCTTGCAATCCGAATAATCTCTAATCACGTTCGGATTTCCCATCACTTATGGAGATCTCTATACCAGGGATCAGCCAGTGCAGAGACAATCAACAAGAAACCCTCTCGTTTTCGAAAATATCCGGTCTTCAACACCGGTCTTCGAATGCAATTCATAACGACGTATCACATATTCGGAATGGGTTATACGACCCCATGGTCCTTTCCCGGTTAACCCGAATAGTGAGCGCTTATTTTAAAAATAAGTGTGGCATCCAATTCAAGCAATCACAGCAATTACTCATTCAAGGGTAAATATTGATAGTCGGTTATTTAACTATCAATAAAGATGCGCCACATCATCAGATTCCAAATAATTTTCCAAATTATTTATTTTTCCAAAAATATCTATACTAGATATAAAATCTCAATACTTCAAAAATAAACCAATGTTTATTTTGAAACCAATTTCCCTTTTTCATTTATAAATTCTATAGTGAATTTATATTTCATATTTTCTATTGATTTACAGTTTCAATGGATTTTTATTTTTAAATTCCAATTTATCTTCAAAAAGATAAATTCTTAAAATATTCCATTTCATATTGGAAAAGTAATTCCATACTTATTCTAAAAATAAGTATTCACAAATCTTATTTATTTTCAACAATTTGAAAAATATTCAATATACTTAAACCATAGTCAAGTATATATTTCATTCTTTAAGGAAATCATTCTTTTATTATAATTTATTTGGGTCAAAACGAATGTTGCGTAAAACATCGTTACGACAACCTAAAATCACTAGTATAGGGATTCGAAATTAAAATAGATATATAAATCTCAATACTATATAAAACATTTCCTTTCGGAAATCATTTACTATAACAACAGTGTTATAGTCCACCATTTCCTTCTATTTCTCGAAAACGTCTATTTCAACAATAAATGTTGAAATCTATGTTCTCATTCCCTTCTATTTCTTGAAAACGTCTATTTCAACAATAAATGTTGAAATCTATGTTCTCAATACTCAATGCATTTTAAAATATCTTTAAACCGTTTTAATTTCTTTTTAACACATTCTTTCCTCAAAAGATATCCATTTTATTCAATAATATATTTACCGTTCAAAAACGTGAATATAACTTCTTTATAAACTTCTATATTCAATTCATCAAATTCAATTGGTTTCGGTTATAAATTCCATTTCTATTTAAAAGCTTCGATTTTGTAAATCTCGTTTATTAACCCAATTCAATTGATACAACTCAATTTCAATACCAAAGGTTTATATTATAAGTCAAGTACTTATAATTTATTTATTTACAAATCGTTCCTTTGAACTTCACCAATTATAAATCTTATTACTTATAAGTTTTCTTTATAAATTTCCTATTTCCAACTTATCAAATTCGATTTGATTTCGGATTTATAAAACAACGTTTATAAGTCCCATTTATAATTTCATAAACTTCTATTTACCAAAAGTCAATTTATTAGCAAATTCCATTTATCTTCCACATAAATGACAAGGTCCAATTCATAAGAAATTTACTTATAGACTTTTGTTTTACAAATCTATACATTTTCTAACTTCACACTTTATAAATTTATAAATTTTCATTTACTTATAAAAACAATTTATACTTCATTTATAACATTTATAAAAACTCAATTTATAATTCCAATCATTTTAAATTTATAAAAATCAATTTAAAAATCTTTTATATACATTGTTTTTAATAATTCAAAAATTCCAATTTAAACCAATCTCAATTTACTTAACTATTTATTTCCAAAAATCTCAATTTGATTTTATTTTATAAAAATCTTAAATTCTATAACTTCAAAAATTAAATTTTTAATTTGGTTTAAAACGAATCAATTCAAAATTTTACTAAAAACATATATTTGGAAAATCGATTTAAAAAACCCCTTTAAAATCAAAAATCATTATTTTTAACTTTAAAAACGAATCCGATGATGCCACAGCATCAATTGGTCAATCACTACACAAATATCATATATCGATATGATATTCACAATCATCAAAAATATTTATAAACAAATAAATATTTGTGAGGGGTCCAGTTGGATCCCTCCAACCTGTTTCCCTGCATCCAAAGAGTTAGCACAATACCCATTCCACTTCGAGGTGGAATATCGCGGTATATGGGATTTTAAAAAAAATATTCCGCTTACTAACGGCGCAATAGGGTCTCATCCGCTATACGAGGCGGGAATCATCAACTGCAATATATACATATGCCAATATATATATATATTGCTATATATAGATATATCCTAAAATATCTAATATCACAATCAAGCAAACAATCAATCAATCAACAAATTTTAAATATAACTATTTAAAATTTAAATACCCTTTTGAGTGAGAAGTTCTCACCTTTGCTTTTATTAGCAATCCAATTTCCCTCTCGACTCGATTTTCTTGATTTATACCTAGTATAAATATTTATACAATTTATTAATATTCGAAATAAATCGAATAAATTAAATTTTCATTTGACAAATTTTAATTCATCAGTTTTCTCCTTTAATAGTTTAAATAAATTGATAGTTTCGTTTAAACCAGTTTCTTCTTTAAATAAATTTATTTTAAACTAATTTTCGTTCTTGATTGTTTAATTAATCAATAGTTTTATTTAAATCAGTTTCTTACTAAATAAATTTATTTAAACTAATCTTCTTCCTTAATAAATTTATTTCAACTAATTATTTTACTTTTAAAATAATTTTAACTAGGAATTTCTAATTGAACAAAATTTCCTTTAATAAATCATTTTACTTAATAAATTAAATTTCCCTCTACTTACCAAAATTATATTTTTAACAAATAATTCTTCAATTTATTAATACTCGAATATAAAACCAAGTAATTACATTTTATTTCTTAATCTTAGCTGTAAATTAGTTTTAAACAAATTTTTCTTCTTTTATAAATTATTCTTAGTAACTCAAAATGAATTTAGATTAAATTAACTAAAAATTTAATTTAATTGACCAAACTCTCTTTTAAATAACTTAATCAATTATAAATTCAAATTTTTTTTTTTACTAAAAATTTAAATTTCAAAACTAAATTTAATATATTAACCTTTGGTAATTAAATTATCCCATGATTTTATTTTAAATCAATTCTTTTAAAAAAAATTTATTTATCCAATAAATCAAATTCCTAACAAATCTTCCTAAATAAATATTTAACTAAAAATTTTCTTTTTAAATAATCTTTGATAACGAAGATAATTAAATAAACAAATTATTTAAACTAATTATTTATATTCAAATATTTTTTTTTAATATCCCCATATATATATTTTTTTATTAACAGTACTTCAAAGTATGAATATTTTTTTTTTTTTTATAAAAATCTACTGCATAAATTTTTTTTTTTCTTTTAACTAATTTATGTTTGTCTATATATTTTTTTTCTACATATATAAAGGTTTATTAATTTAAATCAAAACTAAAAATAAAATCATGTACCTCACTGCCTGGAGCACCTGAACACGCGAACGAATCCCCACGACTCCATCACCTCGTACGCGCCTCCAGGAATTGCCGCGCTCGATTTGCACGACACCCCTAAAATCGCCACATCCCCTTCCTCAATGCGACATCACCGAATCAACTCGCGACGCCACAGCCCACCGTCCACGATCGAACTGCCGCCATCGGTCGCGTCGCACCCCCTCACCACCTCGCGCGACACATCGCCTCGAACGCGAGCGCCTGCGCCTCATCCTCGTGCCGCCGCCGCATCGTACTCGAGCGCGCGCCCTAGTTCGCCGTGCGCCGCTCCACCTCCATTCGAATCGCGTCGCCTACCCCCTATCGCGCGCCATTAATTTCGCGCACCCCCCTTCGATCTCCATGCCGTTGCGCCCAAATTTTTTTTTTTTTTTTTTTTCAGTGAGGGTTTCGGTTTCGAACGAGAATTGAAGGAAGAAAGGGAGACGCGAGAAAGAAAAAAAAACTTCGGCCATGATTTTTATTTCGTTTGAATCGATTTTCTGATTTTTCTTTTCGGTTATGAATGAGAGAAGGGGAAAGAACGAGGTGATTTAAGGACGAAGGGGAAGACGTGCTTACACGATTTTCGTTCGTGATGTTCAGCGTGAATTTAGGCTGAGACCAAGGAACGTGTTTTAAGGGAAGACAACGTGTTTGTTAATTAATTATAATTTAAATTTTTAAATTGAATTCAATTTGATCTCGACGCGTTTATTCGTCGTGTGTTCACATAACAACTCCAAAAATTACGAAATTTGAAATCCGGTAATAATTCAATATTACGGACCCAATGGAACTGGTTTCGTCGAATTCCGAGACTGTGCCTCGGACGGCTATTTTAATATTGATTCAAACGATATAAATTTCAAAACTGAACAATTCACTTCCAAATAAATTTCTGAAGCTTCTAAAATCTTCAGTGTTATCAATATGAATTTTACAAGCCTTTGAAATATTTTTAATTGGCTTAGAATTGAAGATTCAAATTATTATTCAACTTAAATAGATTAAATTCAAAAATTTAATCGTCAATTTCAAAGTTAAATTGAAAATTCAATCTAAATCATCATTCAAAATATTTAAAATAAATTAAATATTTCCAAATTAAATTGTTTAAAATCCTGGGTCGTTACAGGTCGCGTAGAGTTGTTCACCTTGAGAATCTCGTCAAACAGCATATGAACCCAATTGATTTGGATATCTCCATAAATAGCATAAAGGGCCTTGAAGTTTTCTTTGTATACAGCGTCGTAGTTTCCTAGTCTAGGAAACAAAGAAAACATCAAGACGCGATGTAGTAGTCTGGCGGTGGGTCGAAGTCCAATTGATTTTGTGCCATCACTGTTGTCCTCCATGAATTGATGGCTGATGCTGCTGCGAGTGAAGACTTTACAGAAATGTGATGAAAACTCATCGCCTTGATTTGAAATACCCAATATAGAAGCTATCCTATCATGAGTGATAAAAATTTGTTTGCCACATACGACAGACCAAATGACTCCGTTCGGATCATCAGGTTTGTACTCGTCCAGGTTCATGTTGGCATAGAACAATTTTATCATCAAGTGATTTATTTCCACATTGTTATCTGAAAAATCGATCAATGGAGTAAGATTGGAGTTATTTGCTAACCTACGGATTCCATAAGATGTGAAATCATCAAATTTGATGTAAGAACCCAGATGAAATTTGTAGTTAGTCATTTCATTCCATCTTGTGATAGCTACCGGATTTTCGAGCCATTTCTTAGCGGAGATACTGAGTGATGAAGTTCCGGAGGTTGACCCTCTCTTGGGTTTCTTTTGCGGAGGAGCCATTTTTAGAAAATTTTGAAGAATTGGAATTTGAAATTGAGAGAGTAGGGTTTTTGGAATTTGGGGATAAATAATCGGTTGAACAAATGAGGAGGAGGAAGGAAAAAAAATGACGCAATGTATATATAAAAACTGAATCTACGTATACTGGTCGACCGCTTATAATATGTCGGTCGACCGTTTTCATCCAGAGGCTAAACGGTCGACCGGTTCTATTATAGGTGGTCGACCGGTTTTGTTGCCTGATGAAAAACAGTCTGTTTTGCAGTTTTTTGAGAATATGTCGAGCTATATAATTCATATTTCACTCTTATTATAAAATACAAATGTTATTACATGAGTGGTAGAGAGAAAACGTTACAACATGTATATATATATATAAATCTAATGAGGAGTGGAAGAATCGTCATTAGAATTTTCTTTATTATCTTTAATACGATGTGTCCATGGACTCCAGTTTTTCTGAGCACCTTCATTCCTGTTATAATTCCGATCCCAAGAGTTAGGACTCCTAGATGTTGACGGCCTAGACGGCATTGTTTCATGCACATCATGCTTGTTTGAACCACAAAAGAATGATGCCATTTCTTCTAAAACAGATAAACGTGCCGATGTCCGTTGTTGTTCATGATAAAGCTGGCTTTGCCCATAATGGAGCTGTCTTTGAAGATCTATTTGATGTTTCTGATAGTGGTGAATCTCGTCGATCTGTGCTTTGGTACGAGGAGAACAAAACAGCGCCTTCTTTACTCGTTTTGAGGTTGGTGTACTGCCAGGAGTACTAATGCATTGGTGATGATACTTTGGTTTTTGTTTTGGTGTTTCAGGAGAATAATACTCCTCTGGTTCAGAACTTGTAACGGAAATGTGTGATTTTTGAGCACACTCATCACAAATGTGGGCCATAGAAAATTATGTATAGAGCCTTATGCTCAGATAAGAAAAGATGAATAAAGAGAGAAATTTTGACAAGCTTATAAAGAAATTCCTTATACATAAGCCTGTGGATGAGAGTGAATAAAGAAATTTGACCGTGAAAGCAAGCAAAGGCTCTTATTCAAAGAAAATAAATAGCTTTTCTTAGAAAAAAATGCTATAGTTAAAATATAACCAAAGGAAAAGACAATCATTAGTAATTGCTAGTCAAGATCTTTTCTTGAAATTAAACCAAGCTCTCTTCGTAATCTAATAAAACTAGATTCGAGCAGAGGCTTAGTTAAAATGTCCGCTAATTGATTATTAGTTTGGACATATTCAAGACATATATATCCTTTTTCAATATTATCTCTAAGGAAATGATGACGGATATCAATGTGTTTGGTTCTAGAATGATTCACTGGATTCTTAGAGAGATTTATAGCACTTGTGTTATCACAGTATATAATAGAATTTGATAAATGAATATCAAAATCTTGAAGTGTTTGTTGCATATATAGTACTTGAGTACAAGCGAGAGCTGCTGATATATATTCAGCTTCACATGTTGATAGTGAAACACAATTTTGTTTCTTACTAAACCAAGAGACAAGTGATTTTCCAATAAAATGGCACGTACCACTTGTACTTTTTCTATCCGTTCGCGAGCCGCCAAAATCAGCATCACTATATGATACTAATTCAAATGGACATTCTTTTGGATAAAAAAGACCGAAATCTTTGGTATTATTAAGATAACGAATTATACGTTTCACTGCTCGTAGATGTGATTCCTTTGGATCTGCTTGAAAGCGTGCACATAGACAAACACTCATCATTATATCTGGACGACTAGCTGTAAGATAAAGAAGAGAACCAATCATGCTTCGATATAATTTCTGGTCAACACTCTTACCATTTTCATCTTTTTCAAGATGTGTAGTTGTACTCATAGGTGTTGGTTTATCAGATGTATTTTCTAATCCGAAGCGTTTGATAAGATTTCCGCAATATTTTTCTTGATTGATAAAGATACCACTCGGAAGTTGTTTGATTTGAAGTCCATGAAAATATGACAGTACTCCCATATGAGACATTTCGAACTCTTTGGTCATAATACTTGCAAATTCCTTGCAGAGTTTATCGTTTGTTGAACCAAAGATGATGTCATCTACATATATCTGGATAACTAGAATATCCTTTTGAGAATGTTTAATAAACAAGTTTGATCGACTTTGCCTATTTGAAATCCTGAGTTAATAAGATAGCTACGTAATCGTTCATACCAAGCACGAGGTGCTTGTTTTAAACCATACAGAGCTTTCTTAAGTTTGAATACATGGTCAGGATATTTTTCATGTACGAACAAAGGAGGTTGTTCGACATAGACATTCTCTTTGATAAATCCATTGAGAAAAGCACTTTTGACATCCATCTGATAAAGTTTGAAATTATGGTGACAAGCAAAAGATAATAGGATTCTAATAGCTTTTAGTCGAGCAACTGGTGCATAAGTTTCTTCATAATCGATACCTTCTTTCTGATTATACCCTTGTGCTACTAATCTTGCTTTATTTTTGGTGATATTTCCTTGTTCGTCAGCCTTATTTTTATAGACCCATTTAGTACCAATAACTGACCGATCAGTTGGTCTTGGAACAAGTTCCCAAACGTCATTGCGCTCGAACTGATTTAGTTCTTCCTGCATGGCAATGATCCAGTAATTGTCTGTAGCAGCTTCTTTTGGATTCTTAGGTTCGATATTTGAGAGAAAAGCGACAGGACCCATTTGATTGAGTTGACTCCTTTTTCTGACATGTGATGTTACTTCACCGATTATATTTTGGGCCGGATGGTCTCTTAATATCCTTGGTGGTGATTGTAACTTACATATTCGAGGAATATTCTCAATAATTATTTCCGAGTCAGAATCAATATTCGTGATAATTGGATTGTGAGTGACTATTGATTCGTCATCATCCGATATAGTGTGAGGATGCTGATAGAATTCATCAAAAGAGACATGAAGTGATTCTTCAATAGTTTTGGTTCGTTTATTAAATATATGATAGGCCTTACTTCGTTCCGAATAACCGACAAATATTCCTTCATCGGCTTTTGGATCGAATTTGCCAAGCTGGTCTTTCGTATTTAAAATAAAACACTTGGAACCAAAAACTTTGAAGTATGAGATTTGAGGCTTACTTTTGTTAAATAATTCATAAGGAGTATTCTTGGTAAGAGGTCTTATGGACACACGATTTAAAACATAACAGGCAGTTGTGACGGCTTCTGCCCAGAAATGTTTTCGTAAGGTGGTTCCATTCAATAATGTTCATGCACATTCTTGTAAAGTTCGGTTCTTCCGTTCTACAACTCCGTTCTGTTGTGGAGTTCTGGGAAACGAAAAATTATGATATATACCTTTCTTTGTACAAAAATGTTCAAATTCATTATTTTCAAACTCTCCGCCATGGTCACTTCTTATATTTTTAACTTTAATCCCTTTTGATTTTTGAATTCTTTTGACGAAAGATTTGAAATGATCGAAAGTGTCACTTTTATTTTTTAAGAAAATTGTCCATGTGTAACGAGAGAAATCATCAACAATTACAAGCACATATCGACTGTGATTTATTGACTGAACCCTAGTAGGTCCAAATAAATCCATGTGTAGTAACTCAAGTGGTTGTAATGTTGATATGACTTTCTTGGATTTAAAAGATGATTTGGTTAATTTTCCTAATTGACATGCATCACAAATGTTGTTAACCTTAAAACTCATTTTGGGTAGTCCTCTAACTAGATTGTTTTTGGCTAGCTTGTCAATAGTTCTGAAGTTTATATGACAGAAGCGTTTGTGCCATTGCCATGGATCATTATCATTAGCCACAAGACACATATCTAGATTATGATTAATATTGATATTTAGAATATATATATTTCTGTTTCTATAACCTTCGAAAACTAAATTATGGTCTTTATCTAAAATACTACACTTATTGTTTGAAAAGGAAATTGTAAAACCCTTGTCACATAACTGACTAATACTAAGTAAATTGTGTTTTAAATTTCTAACTAGCATGACATTAGTAATAAGAGGTAAGTTAGATGTACCGTAATTGGTCACATCGCCTTTGCCGATGATATAGCCTTTTGAATTATCTCCAAAAGTGACAGAGCCACCATCTAAGTATGTAATATTTGTTAATAAGCTCTTGTCTCCAGTCATGTGCTTCGAGCAACCACTGTCCAATATCCATTTCCTCTTTTCTTAAGTGGGACCTGCAGAAAATAAAATTAAGTCCATGGTACCCACTTTTTATGGGGTCCTAAGAGTTAGGTCTTAGGAGTCCAAACCCATACGGGTCTGGTATCCCCTTTATATACATAATTAGTATTATGATGCACAGTATTCATGAAATTCTGAATATATTTGTTCCTAATCAAATTGTTATTTGTTTTAGGAACCCATATTTTGATAGTCTTGATATTTTTCTTTTGAAATTTCACAACTTGTTTTGGTTTGGAGTATAATAAACTAAGATTTTTCTTAGCTTCATTTTTTTGTTCTTTCTTCTTTCTTTTATTACCAAGATGTTTCTTGGTTTCTTGTTTCTTATATCCCAAACCTTGTTTATCCGAAATAGATTGTGAACTTTCAATGATTTTTGTCAAATTTTCTCGACCTTTGTTAAAATTAGAAACATTTTGAGAAATGTTATCTAACTTAGTTTGTAAACTAGCATTTTCTCGGTCTAGAATTTTGACTTTTGCCTCAAGCTCATGATTTTTAGTAGTGAGAACATCATTTTTCTCTTTTTGAGTTTCAATTTCTTGACTCAAAAGAACTAATTGAGAGTCAACATTTGATGATGATTCTTGAAATTTTTCAAGTTCTTCTTCTAATATTTTCTTCTCGTCTTTTAACATATCTCGTTCAAATTCTGCTCTACTCAAATCTGCTTTGGCTTCTTTTAGCTGTCGTTTTATGTCTTTATATTTGACTATCAATTCAGCATTAATATCAAGCATTTCATCGAATGTAGGAATTTGTACCTCATCTTCTGTTGCCATGAAACATACATTTGCTTGTTCATCTTCCGTATCACTATCACTTTCTGATGAGTCTGTATCATCCCATGTTACCGAGAATGCTCGTTTCTTTGATTTGTCCTTCTTATATCTTAATTTGTCATTTTCTGACTTCTTCTTTTGCTCTGGACAATCCTTGTGTATGTGCCCCTTTTTGTGACAGTTGAAGCATTCTATAGAGGATGATGTTGGTTTATTTGATCCAGATTTCTTTCTGTTATAACGACTGGCTTTTCGCTGTTTTAGGAATTTTTTGAAACCTTTTGCTATGAATGCCAGATCTTCGTCTTCAGACTCTGATTCATTTTCTCTTTTTCAGCATGGAATGCCATGTTTTTCTTTTCTTCTTTTTGTTCCTTTCTAGTCTGCAAGTTAGCTTCGTAGGACATTAGATTTCCTATCAATTCATCTGGCTTCATGACAGAAAGGTCATTAGCTTCTTCAATTGCTAATACCTTTCCTTCCTATTCACTAGTCAGAGAATGTAGGACTGTTGAAACAACATCAAAATCAGAATACTTTTGTCCTAAGCCAATAAGTGCATGGTGGATAGTTTGAAACCGTGAATACATATCATTGATTGTCTCATTTGGTTTCATTTTGAAATTTTGAAATTGACTTTTCAGCATGGCTATTTTGGCTTGTTTAACCTCGTTAGTACCTTCATGAGTGATTTTTAGCGTTTGCCAAATTTGATATGCAGTAGTGTAGATACTAACACGTTTATATTCATTTTGATCTAATGCACAAAACAACATATTTATTGCTTTTGCATTTACGGCTGTTGCCGTTTTCTCAGCCGCAGTCCATTCTGAATAACCAGTTGTTGGCACTATTTCTTTTTGAGTTGCATTCCAAGCATCATAACTATTTGATTGCATAAAGAATGACATACGTGTTGCCCAATAACTATAGTTAAGACCATTGAAAAATGGAGGTCTTTGTGTCGATTGACCTTCTATGTAAGTGGTGTTTTGAGTGCTAGTACTTGCGTTATTTGCCATATTACAAGAATATATCAAATAACCGTGTTACGGTTATATGATAACCTTCTCTGATACCAAATGAAAAGTGTGATAGTGTACGAGTGCACGTGCTAATAAATTACACACGGATCGTGTAATATGGAATATAATATAAATGAGGAAATAGATGATAATAGCACAGTAAATAAAAATAGAAAAATCACACCAGAGATTTTTATACTGGTTCGGAGCACCGTCCTACGTCCAGTCCCAGACTTTTATCTGGATTTTCACTATTAACTACCTCGCTTCACCCAGAGGAACAGGTTTACAACACCCGAGCAAACGAACGGGATTTCACGCCTCTAATACACCGAGGACTTCAACACTTGCCTCTTGCAACACCGAGGACTTCAACACTTGCCTCTTACAACACCGAGGACTTCAACAACGATGAATATAATTGTTTGTTGACAGTATGTGTTCTTGCTAACACAGTTTTGTCACTTGTAGTACAAACTTCCTATAATCTTATCCTCAAAATATGTGATTGATGTTTTGTGAAGATTAAGGGAAGTATATTACTTATTGAATCAAAAGATATGAAATAATTTCAATGATTCAATAAGCAATTAAAACAATTTAGAGCTTTTAGAATGCAGGAGTATTTAGAAAGTAAGATCAGAAATTAGAGGTAAAAAAATATGTTTTCATGTATCTTGAATCAATGATGTAGATGAGTTTATATAGAGAAAAGTGGTTGTAACTCTTTGTGAACAGTAGCCATTAATAGATATGATTATTGATGAAAGGTAAGAGATGCAACCATTGAAGAAAGAAGTGTCTTTTGGAAAAGGTTGCTCTCTGTTTAAAAAACGGTCGACAGGTCAAAAAATGGCTAGTAGACTGGATTTCAAATATATAGTCGTTATGTGCATGTGTGCACGTTCATTGTGCATTTTACACAGAAATGGTCGACCGCCTGATTTATTACCGGTCGACCAGTCCCTGTTAATTTGCTCAATCAATGTGCAATGCTATTCAAACGTATATATATATCGATTATATTGAGGTGCAAGATTATTTGAGGATAGATTTTAACAAGTTTATCACTATTACAATATCAAATAATCAACCTATAATCTAGAGTACCATATGTAGCTCTTTTGTGCCTCTTTATAGCCATGATGCCTGTGTTTTGTCGATCGCTTTTATTTCTTTGTCAGAAAACAAAAACTTCATAGAACCCGTGACTCAACAGATATCATTTCTGTTTTAAAACCCAATCAATATGATATCAATTTTATTTCAAATATATCATTTTCCAAATCATATCACTTTCAAATCTATATACCTTTAAAAATATAGCTTTGAAACATAACTTCCAATACTTAAATGGTTTAGATATTAAATTACCTATATAAGAATATAGATTCTTAAATTTCACAAACAAGTTCCAAATACGTACTTGAACCTCCTAATAACCATTTTGATTTCCATAAATTTCAAAGCTTTAAATATTCCAGCATTTCAAACGAATTCTTTTATAATTTCATATATATCAAATTCAATTCATGTTATTTAGATTTGAAATTTTTACTTAATAAATCAAATATCATTTAAGTAAAACCTTTAAACCTCAAAGAACTGGGTATTCCTTCAATTTAATTAACTTGATAATATTCATTTAAATCGACTTGATATTCATTTAAATCTTTTAAACCAAAATCAAGCTATTAAGATCATACCCTTTAAAATTCTCCATTTTCATTTAAATTTCAAATCAAATTTATTCAAGTACAACTCTTAGATAATTCAATTCAAACCAATTTCATATTTATCTTCCAAACTAAATTTTATTTAAGTCATTTTAAACTCTATATGTATACAATATCTTAATAAGTGCTTAACCATATAACATAAAATAATCAAACTCTATTATTAAACTTACTTTTATTAAACAATTTTATACATAGCTTAAATTCAAGAATTTTAACTACATATACATATAATGATATTTATATAACATCAAAAATTAATATTTATTAAACCGTATATTTCTTTCCAAACCATAGAAAATCGTTTCAATATAATTTTATATATATATATATAGACCACGGTGTCTGTATATAATTTTCTACCCTATGGTCAAGTGATACAGATATTTATCATTTCAATCCGTAATTTAAAAATAAAAATGCGGTTGTATATCATTTCAAACCGCAATCCCGAACCAAAATAAATGTATAACAACCTGCCGATTATGATGATATAAATAAAACATCCATTCATCCATTATAAAATCATACATCCATCACAACGATCATACAACACAATCAATCAATATCAATATATAACTGATAATATAAACAGGTAATTAACTAGCAGTTATATTCCAAAATCAATTAAATAACGATTTAATTTAAATAAATGCAATTAACCGAGATGATGATTAAAATATACAAAAAGACATAAATAAATGCATGATCACAACAAAAGTTTAATTTAACAAACATAAGAAATTTTAGAAGTTGTGAGTGGGTTAAAACACTCACCTTTTGAATTTAAATTCAATTTAAACCCAAAAATTTGACAGTTTCAGAATCTGTCCAAACCAGCGTCAAAATTTCTGGAATTCCGATACGATCCTAACAAAAGAAACAACGTGTAAAACGATCATCGTATGAAAAAATTATGCACATTTGAACGATTGAAATTAAAATTAAAATAAATGAAAAATAAAAAAAGAAGCCACTCACGAGCTAACACGTCACCATGCCTCCCAAACTCACGCATTCGAACCTGAGAAGTTTACAGCCGCTCGCTCCCTTTTGACGGTCCTTTGACCACGAATCCCAACCACCTCCGGCCTCTAGACGATCGACGCCCTCTTCCAACCACTCCCCTCTCTAAGCCGCTCATGCCAAGGTCCTCGACATCACCTCCGGTGGCCGAAGTCGTCGTGCACCGCCATAGCTTTGAAACCCTAATCGAATTTTCAACGACAATCTGACCGTCGATTCAACGAAGCACCTACTCCGATGCGCTGTACTCGCCACTCTCCACGCCCCAGTATCATCGATTTGATGATTCGAGGAAGATGATCGAACCATGATGAATGGCAGTGATTAAATCAACCAATTCACACCAGCCGAAACCCAGATCCAATAACGAACAGCAGGATTGGGATGCGTATATCGAGAGCTTCGATATATAACTTTTCTGAATTTTTTTGAGGAGTTTGAAATTTTAGCTTTGGATTGAAATTTGAATTGGATAGATTAGAGTTTACAGCCATTGAGAAAGAGGAGCACATAATTTTCTGCATGCACAGAAATGAGGAATGGAGGCTGCTAGGGTTTATAACAGGGTATTTATAGACGACTGAAATAGAATAGATGGACCCGATTAATAAACGTATTGAACGATCTAGGTCCTGAAAAGCCCAATTTTCCTCCGGAACGAAATTTTGTCAACCCATATATCAATATAGATGTTTTAAAATATTTTAAATGCAATGGAAAAGGTTTCAAGTCCGAATTCCATCGTATGAAGAAGTTATGCCAAAAACAATATTTTTTAAATTGATTTCAATTTCATTAATTTCAAGGCGTTTCAAGTCCGTACGATTAAACCACAAATCCGATCGCTACGAAACTTGAAAAGGAACAATAATTCACCGTTACAGATCCGATGAAACTGGTTTCGTCAAAATCCGAGCCAGTGGCCAAAATGTCTATTTTTACACTAATTAAATAAATTTATAATTAACTAATTAAATCCAAATTTAAATTTCAATCTTAAAATTGACCAATTTCAACATTTTTAAATTTCTTAACCATTTACAAGGTTTTAAACAAATTTAAATGTCAATAAATAGTTGATTTATTTACCAATTCCAATGTTAACCTCAATTTCAATATTAAATTTCAATTTCATTAAATTTAGAAATTATAAAATAAAACTCCAACATCCATTAGTTAAATTCTTAACCCTTGTTATTAGAGTCTTATTACAATAAGAATATAGCTAACATTGAATTTAAATCTTGGTTCTTAATATTCTCCTATTTTAACATAATTCCAATTAACGTACAAATTAAATTACCTTTAATTGCAATTAATCCTATTATTATAATTTAAATTCCGAATAATTTTATTTTTATTTGATTTCAATCTCAATAACCCATCCGCTGATTTCAAATAACATAATTAAGGTTGGTTTTTACATTATTGCATAAATATATTCAACGTGCTTTCTTTATTGTATTAACTAAAATTTTCGTTAGTATTTGAATCTTTGCCAAATATAGCCTTTGAATTTCTTCCTTTATGGGGATTTCATTCACTTGTTTATAGTCAACTTATATTAACACCACTACCCTTAATTTTAATTATCCATTCATTCATAAACCCCTAACCATATCTTTTTACCACATATTACCTTAAATCCAGAAAAATGAAATATTTAATTCATTTATTGCAATTGGTTTCCACAAATTGGGATTGCGCTAATTTAGTTTGCATTAACATTATTACCTAAATCTACATCCAATTACATTTAATATTCCCAATAGGTACACTTACTGAACATTTATTTTATTCAATGACCATGTAATAAAAATTTAAATTCCTTAATTTAATTCAATGCCTACAATTTGTTTTCATATATTCAATTTGTAGCTAAGTATATGTCTTCATTAATTCCATTGATTTGTATTTCATTCAATTTATTAATAATTACCTTAGCTAACATTACCATAATAATTTTACTTAGATTTATTGCAAAATTTTCCCATATTTAAATAAGCAGGCTAAATAACTTATAAGTTACTACTCCCAACATTTGTTACAATTGTTTACATAACCCAAAATTCCATTCAATCATTATTAACATGCTATTTAATTATATTTATTGAAATTTATTTCCAATTTATCAAATACAATCAATTACAACTTTACATTGTTTTTAATTATTTGGGATAGCACTAAATTAATTATTTATTAACCTACATTAACATAATCGCATTAATTTACATTAGTTACGATTAATCCATATATTACTTCACACATTAATACACTGATTGCATTTGTTTTTATTATATTCTATTTAAAACTAAGCCATAACATTTGAATTATTTTATTAAGTTGGAATGTTCATTCTTCCCAACCAATTACCATTTATTACATCATAACTTTACAATTTTAATAAATTCATTTATTTGTCATTTCATTCAACCTATTAATTTATTAACCTAAATTAGCACTGTTACGTTTTAATTTACTTATTATCTTACAACAAGTGCTACCATTAGTTCATACACTAATTTATTCCATTTCCATTCATTATACATTATTTTATTAGTAAGTCGACATTTTAAATTATAAATTTACCTTTTATATCCCATTATAAATCAATGCACACATTAATTAAGATTTTAAATCAAATTAATCATTCATCTTGGTAGCATTCTTTTATTACAATAAGAATAAAATTAACATTTACATTGTTTCACTTAGTGGAATAACATCCAAGTTATTAACAATTAATTTACATTTATACTATTACATTCTAGTTATTAAAAATTAACTTACCAATCTTATCCAAGTTATTATAATCCATTAATAATTCACATTATTTTTATTTCCTTCAACACTAAGTTATCAAAATCTTCTTAAATTAAGAAATTTAATTACCGAATTTTACTGGTCGTTACACTCTCCCCCACTCAAAACTTTTCGTCCCAGAAAAGGAAAAAGAAGGATTACGAAATTAATATATCTTACTTAAAATATTAAATTTATAAACAAATAGATTTACAAAATTAATTAATTTAGATAAAATATACCAATTTATAACCATTAAATCTTTTATACTCAAATTACTAAAGTTTGAAAAACATTTTTAAAAATATTTTCTAAGTCCAAAATTTTCAAAAAAATTTCTACAGATTCTCCTTTGTACGGAGAGGCTCGGGAGAAAAATATAATATCAATATATAATATATACATATATTTTCCAAAATAATATATATCCCAACCCGAGAAAACAATATAATAGCGCTATAAACCGAAATCCGAGAATGTACCTATTTGTCGGGCAATTTACGCTTGTATTATGAAACCAAAAGCAGTCGCAATTACTTCCATAACCTGTATTTCACTTATATAATCCGAAAAGAGTTAACAATTATATAAAATGAAATATTTAAACTGTTTCAACCACAAACAAACAAATCAATATAACAACAATCTATCTCAACAAACAACATACTCATCAAATACAAATCAACCATCTAAGCAAGACAAACAATTGGTTTGTTTGGGTTAAGACACTTTATATCACATAGAATGACGAATAACTATGAAGTATTCCACTTACTCAACAGATAAACTAGATAGATTATTCATACATCTAAGCAAATAAAAGTATCCTTTACCCAAACAGCTTATAAACCAAAACAAACAACAATTCCAAACAATAAATCCAGTTTATTCTTATTATTTCCATTTCATAGCATCTACTATTTGATTTCCCTTTTTATTCATATAATGACTTATCTTTTTTTATTTTACATTTATTTCTTACAAATTTATTTAGAAATAACTTCAACTTATTTACATAAGTTTTTAAATTACTTACTCACAATACCTGTCTTCTATTATATTTAATTAATATTATTTCAATTATACTTAAGTTCATAACAACTACAACATCAAATTCTGGTTTATTAAAGAATTTCATTAATTACTTTCATTACCTCAAATTTATTACTTGTATAATATCTATTACATCTTCTTATTAACATTTCAACTTTTTATATCTTTTGGTAATTTATATATATCCTTTTAAAGATGTAATAGAAAGTTACACAAGTTTAATTCTATTTCTTTTAATTAACTAAATGTTCAATAATATTATTCTTTGTTTCATAGGTTACAGTTTCAAATTACCTTTAATTTCATTCATAACCTAGCATTAAATTCCTTATTTTAATTAAAGGCTCCAATTATTAATTGGTTACATTCCATTTCACTACAATAATTGAAACTATTAATTAATCGAAAATTTAAGAATTAAGTACCGGGTTAAATTTCAAATTAATTTAAAGATAATAGATAAATGCATACACTTACTTATGTATCAAATTATATTTAAAAAAATTAAAATTTATATTTTGTTATCAAAATAAATATGTAGTAAAACTACTACAGTGGCTTTCCCACTTTGAAACTAGAAAATGAATGTCGATGATGCGGCCGCGATCACCGAAATTATTTTCCAGCGATAGAGAGGGAAGTACATAACTTATTTATTTTCCAAATTTTCTTCTAAAACATTTCTTTCAAATTATATTGTAATATTTATATCAGAAAAAACTTCTATAATATTATTATTATATTCCAAAATCATTTGAAGAAATTTTCAAAACCCCGGAACTTAAGTTCTAAATTTCCAATTTTCATTTATTTTATTTTCAATCTTATTTCAATATTATTTATAAATTTCATTACCTAACAACCAATATATTACAAACAAATATAACCTTATTTATAAAATTTATTTATATATAATGAAATATAATAGGAAAAATTATTTCATTCACCTATATTCAAAAACAAATATTATGCCGGTCTGTCCTATTAAGTGTTTAGAAATCCCTATCGATGTCATAGCGTCCCATGCACCAACCAGAATTTATAAATACAAAACGGAACAAATTAACACAATATCAAAACCTTTTTATAACACTAACAAATACGCTCTCATATATATATATACACACACACACACTCAATGACTCATCATAGGGTATTACTACCCTATTAATAAAGAGTCAAACCCCACAAAGCTAAGGTTTATCGCTAGACCAAAGCTCTGATACCAGATGTAATGGCTCGCCTTTTTATACGATTTAAATCGACGATAAACCACACATGTCAGACTTAAACGTACAGAAGGGAGAATTGTTATGGGGTAAATAAGAAAAAGTAGAGAAAGAAAAAAAAATAGAATCTTGCAGCAGAACGATAAAATATAACAATCAAATATACAGTTCATGAAGCTGTTTACCAAATAGTCGATTATTCTTATAAAATATATATCAGAGTTACACATACCAAAGTATAATAACAATGCAGCAGAATACAGTATGTGGTGGAACACTATAATATATAATAATAATACTAATGAAATCTTTGTCTTCATCTTCCAGAAATAAAGTCTTCGATTCGTGAAATGCTCGGACTGACCCAAGCGAATTGAAAAGATAAAACACTCAAGTCAGAACTAAAAGATCTTATGTAAGTGAAATCAAATAAAATAAATATGAGTGTAACGGCGTCGGAGATGTTTACAGGATTTGACATCTCCTATCCAGTGTCTAATGTGAGTGCAGTAACTTAAGAGATGCTCGGGATTCACATCTCCTAAGGATCCGTTAAACTATTTACTATGTAGAAATATTTCACTATTATAATAACGTCTATAGTAAAATAAACTTACTTTTTAATAGCACTAAGGGGTTACCCATATAGCCTTAACACATAATAGTCGTAGTAGTCCATCTAGTATCGGCGCATCTCCATATCAGGAGACTACCTAAATACTCCACGGGCCACGGGAGAAAACCAAACTCATATAAGGCGCGCTAGGGCAGGTGGCACGGCACAACTAGGCAATGCTAGGGTAGATATACCAATTACGCTTCCGGGCCGGTGGTAATGCGTAGCGCACAGCTACCGCCCACCTCGAGCCACACCCTCAATTAGAAATCAAAAGTGGCCACTGAATCAATCCAGAAGTCAAAGTATAATATCGAAGGGATGTGTCCGATCAAAGGTGCTACCTCATTAACCCGTCAATCGCTCCTGTTTTAGCCACCTTATGCCAACTCACGGGAGTTGGGTCCACGTATTTACCTTGAAGGAAATGCCGCCACCATCCTACTTCATTCTGGAATCTCCACCGCGTAAACGGTTGTTAAAGTGGTTTTCGGAGTTGGCAGAGATTATGACAACTTTCGATCCCCGTCTCTTTAACAACCAAA
Organism: Allium cepa; assembly: GCA_030765085.1. Lineage (NCBI taxonomy): Eukaryota > Viridiplantae > Streptophyta > Magnoliopsida > Asparagales > Amaryllidaceae > Allium > Allium cepa. The sequence continues at coordinate 615,048,558 of CM060931.1, forward strand.
CGTTATTATAACACCGTGGTCTTTTCAAAATAGTTTATACTTTAAAACCAGAATATAATACCCATTTCAAAACAATATAAATACGATATCATTTCTATTTTAAAACCCAATCAATATGATATCATTTTTATTTCAAATATATCTTTTACCAAATCATATCACTTTCAAATCTATATAACTTGAAACCCATAGCTTTGAAACATAACTTCTAATACTTAAATGGTTTAGATATTAAATTACTTATATAAGAATATAGATCCTTAAATTTCACAAATAAATTCCAAATACCGACTTGAACCTCCAAATAACCATTTTGATTTCCATATATTTCAAAGCATTAAATATTCCAGCATTTCAAAAGAATTCTTTTATAATTTCATATATATCAAATTCAATTCCTATTATTTAGATTTGAAATGTTTACTTAATAAATAAAATATCATTTAAGTAAAACCTTTAAACCTCAAAGAACTGGATATTCCTTCAATTTAATTAACTTGATAATATTCATTCAAATCGAGTTGATGTTCATTTAAATCCTTTAAACCAAAATCAAGTTATTAAGATCATACCCTTTAAAATTCTCTATTTTTATTCAAATTTCAATCAAATTTATTCAAGTACAACTCTTAGATAATTCAATTCAAACCAATTTCATATTTATCTTCCAACTTAAATTTCATTTAAGTCATTTTAAACTCTATGTATATACAATATCTTAAATAGGTGCTTAACCCTATAACATAAAATAATCAAACCCATTATTGAACTTACTTTTATTAAACAATTTTATACATAGCTTAAATTCAAGAATTTTAACTACATATACATATAATGATACTTATATAACATCAAAAATTAATATTTATTAAACCGTATATTTCTTTCCAAACCATAGAAAATCATTTCAAAATAATTATATATATAAAGACTACGGTGTCTGTACATAATTTTCTACCCTATGGTCAAGTGATACGCGTATTTATCATTTCAATCCGTAATTTAAAAATAAAAATGCGGTTGTATATCATTTCAAACCGCAATCCCGAATCAAAATAAATGCATAACAACCTGCAGATTATGATGATATAAATAAAACATCCATTCACCGATTATAAAATCACACATCCATCACAATCATCATACAACACAATCAATCAATATCAATATCTAACTGATAATATAAACAGGTAATTAAATGGTAGATATTCCAAAATCAATTAAATAACGATATAATTTAAATAAATGCAATCAACTGAGATGATGATAAAAATATACGAAAAGACATAAATAATCGCTTAATCACAACAAAAATTTAATTTAACAAATGTAAGAAATTTTAGAAGTTGTAAGTGGGTTAAAACACTCACCTTTTGAATTTAAATTGAATTTAAACCTAAAAATTTGAGAGTTTTAGAATCTGTCCAAACCAGCGTCAAAATTTCTGGAATTCCGATACGATTCTAACAAAAGAAACCGCGTATAAAACGGTCATCGTATGAGAAAATTATGCACATTTGAACGATTGAAATTAAAATAAATGAAAAATAAAAAAAAGCCACTCACGAGCTATCCCTCCCAAACTCACGCATTCGAACCTAAGAAGTTTACAGCCGCTCGCCCTCTTTTGACCGTCCTTTGACCATGAATCCCAACCACTTCTGGCCTCTAGACGATCGGCGCCCACTTCTAACCACTTCCCCTCTCCAAGATGCTCATGCCAAGGTCCTCGACATCACCTCCAGTGGCCGGAGTCGCCGTGCGCTACCATAGCTTTGAAACCCTAATCGAATTTTCAACGATGATCTGACCGTCGATTCAACGAACCACCTACTCCGATGCGCTGCGCTCGCCACTCTCCACGCCCCAGTATCATTGATTTGATGATCCGAGGAAGATGATCGAACCATGATGAATAGCCATGATTAAATCGACCAATTCAGACCAGCCAGAAACCCAGATCCAAAAATGAACGGCAGAATTGGGATGTGTATATCGAGAGCTTCGATATATAACTTTTCTGAATTTCTTTGAGGAGTTTGAAATTTTAGCTTTGGATTGAAATTTGAATTGGATAGATTAAGGTTTACAGCCATTAAGGAAGATAAGCACCGAAGTTTCTGTACGCATAGAAATGAGGAATGGAGGCTGCTAGGGTTTATAATTGGGTATTTGTAGACAACTGAAATAGAATAGATGGACCCGATTAATAAACGTGCTGAACGATCTATGGCCCGAAAAGCCCGTTTCACCTCCGGAACGAAATTTTGTCAACTCATATATCAAAATAGATGTTTTAAAATATTTTAAACACAATGGAAAAGGTTTCAAGTCCAAATTCCGTCATATGAAGAAGTTATGCTAAAAATAATATTTTTCAAATTGATTTCAATTGATTTCAATTTCATTAATTTCAAGACATTTTGAGTCTGTACGATCAAAAGACAAGTCTGATCGCTACGAAACTTGAAACCTTACAATAATTCACCGTTACGGATCCAATGAAACTACTTTCATCGAAATCCGAGTCAGTGGCCAAAATGGCTATTTTACACTAATTAAATAAATTTATAATTAATTAATTAAATCCAAATTTAAATTTCAATCTTAAAATTGACCAATTTCAACATTTTTAAATTTCTGAACCATTTACAAGGTTTTAAACAAATTTAACTGTCAATAAATAGTTGATTTATTTATCAATTCCAATGTTAACCTCAATTTCAATATTAAATTTCAATTTCATTAAATTTAGAAATTATAAAATAAAACTCCAACATCCATTATTTAAATTCTTAACCCTTGTTATTCGTGTCTTATTACAATAAGAATATAGCTAACATTGCTTTTAGATCTTGGTTCTTAATATTCTCCTATTTTAACGTAATTCCAATTAACGTACAAATTAAATAACCTTTAATTGCAATTAATCCTATTATTATAATTTAAATTCCAAATAAATTGTTTTTATTTGATTTCAATCTCTATAACCCATCCGCTGATTTCAAATAACATAATTAAGGCTGGTTTTTACATTATTACATAAATATATTCAACGTACTTTCTTTATTGTATTAACTAAAATTTCCATTAGTATTTATATCTTTGCCAAATATAGCCTTTGCATTTATTCCTTCATTGGGATTTCATTCACTTGTTTATAGTCAACTTATATTAACACCACTTCCCTTAATTTGAATTATCCATTCATTCGTAAACCCCTAACCATACCTTATTACCACATATTACCTTAAATCCACCAAAATGAAATATTTAATTCATTTATTGCAATTGGTTTCCATAAATTGGGATTGCACTAATTTAGTTTGCATTAACATTATTACCTAAATCTACATCCAATTACATTTAATATTCCCAATAGATACACTTATTGAACATTTATTTTATTCAATGACCATGTAATAAAAATTTAAATTCCTTAATTTAATTCAATGCCTACATTTTGTTTTCATATGTTCAATTTGTAGCATAGTATACGTCTTCATTAATTCCATTGATTTGTATGTCATTCAATTTATTAATAATTACCTTAGCTAACATTACCATAATAATTTACTTAGATTTATTGCAATTTTTTCCCATATTTAAATAAGTAGGCTAAATAACTTATAAATTACTACTCCCAACACTTGTTACAATGTTTACATAACCTAAAATTCCATTCAATCATTACTAACATGCTATTTAATTATATTTATTGAAATTTATTTCCAATTTATCAAATACAATCAATTACAACCTTACATTGTTTTAATTATTTGGGATAGCACTAAATTAATTATTTATTAACTTACATTAACATAATCGCATTAATTTACATCCAGTTACGATTAATGCATATATTACTTCACACATTAATACACTGATTTCATTTGTTTTTATTATATTCTATTTAAAACTAAGCCATAGCATTTGAATTATTTTATTAAGTTGGAATGTTCATTCTTCCCAACCAATTACCATTTATTACATCATAACTTTACAATTTTAAATAAATTCATTTATTTGTCATTTCATTCAACCTATTAATTTATTAACCTAAATTAGCACTGTTACGTTTTAATTTACTTATTATCTTACAACAAGTGCTATCATTAGTTCATACACTAATTTATTCCATTTCCGTTCATTATACATTATTTTATTAGTAAGTCGACATTTTAAATTATAAATTTACCTTTTATATCCCATTATAAATCAATGCACACATTAATTAAGATTTTAAATCAAATTAATCATTCAGCTTGGTAGCATTCTTTTATTACAATAAGAATAAAATTAATATTTACATTGTTTCGCTTAGTGGAATAACATCCAAGTTATTAACAATTAACTTACATTTATACTATTACATTCTAGTTATTAAAAATTAACTTACCAATCTTATCCAAGTTATTATAATCCATTAATAATTCACTTAATTTTTATTTCCTTCAACACTAAGTTATCAAAATCTTCTTAAATTAAGAAATTTAATTACCGAATTTTACGGGTCGTTAGAATACTCGGATTAAGAACTGACGTCAGTCAATAGATTCCTAGTAAACCCATGAAAACTAGGATAAGAGAGTGGCTAATGAAAATATCAGTAGGTTCCTAGTGAACCCATGAAAAGTAGGATGTGCAGTGAGTTACTAGATAATTTCATAGGTTCCTAGTCAACCCATGAAAACTAGGATAGGGTAATTAGTTATTAGAATGACTAATAGGTCCAGGGGGACCCGTGAATTAATTAAGTTAATTGGCAGGAGCCTATAGGTTCTTAGTGATCCCATTAAAACAATGAATAGGACATGATGTTCATTTGTTATTTAAAGATTATTAGTAGACCCATGAAAACTAAAAAGATCAATAGTGACCCTAGATACTATAACTATGACATGGTGTCAGTTTAAACTAGGGAAGGGAAATCTAATTTATTTTCAAGTATGCCTATCATCATAGTGTTTTGGAAATGTATGTTTTCACCATTGTGGATGCAGGAGCATAAAATCTAGTTTTATAAAGGTTTAAAGGTACTAGTGAGGGGAAAACCCGTTCAGCTAAGCTGCGTGGTCTCAATAGATATCTAAAAGGATATGGATGTTAGATTATTATTCACCAAGCTTTATGTCAGACTCAAAGTTTTTGTTTTCTCCTTAGACCATCGGGTACTCAATTGATTTTGAGTAGTTTGAGGTTTAGGGTTTTCAGGTTCTCTTCTTAGACGAATAAAGCTTCCGGAGGCGTGCAGGAGGCAGATAATTATTTAGAGTTTTCTTTTTGCTGTATGTTTTGTTTGTAAAGGTAGATTTATCAACCTTACTATCTACTCTGATCAACCAAGGGGGCATCTTCAAATGTTGCTCTAGGCATATTTGTAATAATTATATTTTGCTGAACGTGGTTAATGAAATTTTGGGATTATGTAATGAACAAGATTTTTTTTGATTTGAATATGGAAATGTGTTTTGGAATTCTAATTTTTTTTCCATATTTCTATGATTTATGTATCAGTGTATCTAGCACCACCGTATTTGATCGTCAAAGATTAATAACTATGGATGATTGCAACATTTGTAGCTATTTATTTTGGGCCTCCAAGTAGGGGGATTTAAACTAACATTTAACACAATATGATCTTTATTGTAATGAATCAAATTGAATATTCGATTTCAGAGTAATATTTATTGGCTTATTTCGAATGAACTAACTTCATCGAAGTATCATACATTACGAACTATGACTGGTCCCCATATAACACTTATATGCAACAATATATGGATCAAATATCCATAGTCTTGTATTGCTTCATAACGGTCCACCTTTTCGACCCTCGAATGTCGACACTAATGTATCCATGGTATTCGTGTGCCGAACACTAAGTGCATGCAAGGTAGAAAGTTAGGGCAAATAAAAGAAAATGAACAGAACAAGAAAAGAAGAACACAATATCAGAATCTCACAACGGAATGGTAATATATAATATCGAAGGAACAGTATAAAAATGTTATTCTGAATATAGAAATATCAGAGTTACTAAAACCTAAGTACTCCCATCAACTTAGACAGTTATAACAATCTGTCCTCACACATGCTAATGCATTCAATAATGAAATGCAGCGGAAATAATACTACGGAAAGTAATCATCCAGCTTCTCTCCATAAGCTCCAAAGCATTTATAGCTAAATTTGAAAACATACACGGGGCTGACCTGAGCATTATAAGAAAATAATTTCCGGATCAGTCTAGCAAACCAACATGAGAAACTCATGAAATATAAGACAAGTAACAGTAACCATTGAAACTGTATGGGTTACCATAATGGTCTTCCCCTCAAATGAAACAAACCATTCATTAAGTTTTATATCGTGATGTGATAGATAATATCTAGGTATAACACATCAATCATATCAATTAGTTGATGTGCGAACACCACAACAGTAATAGGCATACAATCAATACCGCTAAGGAACATTCGCATAATGGATTTTCCATGGAGATCTCTTCGGATCAAACTAAATCCGAACTCCATGATTAGAATCAAAAACTACCATCTGAGTAATGTATTTCTCTATATGTGATATACTCTAGGGTAAACATAACTGGACCACTCTTAGTGTGTGATCCGAGCCATATCAACTCCTGGTACTAAAATATCAATAATCATATCTAGACATGACGTTGATATACCCTTGAGGTTTGCTAAACCTCCTTGGCCATGCTACTTATCTGTTTTCTATCATTTTCTGATGTCGAGGCTACGTTCAGCTCTCTCACTTGGATCTTCATCACTCGAAAAGAACACGAATCCCCTAATGGAATCCTCCATCTCAAACAGATCATAAATCCCCAAGTGGATTCCTCCATCTTGAACAGATCACGAATTACCACATGGATTTGAGCATCTTGAACAGATCTCAAACCTCCAAATAGGTGCCTCATATAAGCCCTCCAATGAATGTTAACGTTGTCCTCTCTCTTGGAGTACTCCTCAAGGTAGATAGTCCCACATGATAGCATTGTTTGAAATGTTAACGCTGACATTTTCTTTGGACTTAACCTTAGGATTGACAGTTCAACTCCATACATCCCACTTCCCAACCGCTTCCAGAATATAGATCGCGTATATGGTTTTGAAGTGGTTTCGGGTTCGAGTCATCTCATATAAGTGTAGTCTTCTCACTTACTAGACCTTCCAAAAATAATCAACGAATTTTCGGTAACTCAACTTTGGTTCTTTCGAAAATAAATAGACAATACATAAGAGTGGTGATCACCTCCTAACAGTTTAAGCAGACGAATTTCCATATCATTTGTTCTAAAAGAGCGAGACGAGTTTATACGTACGGTATAACATCTTCGAAGACAATTGTACCCTATAACACTTGTGTTTCTTCTAGACATTCCTAAAGTTATATTTGAATAATTTTGATAGTCGACTAATCGACTTTCTGACACAAGATAGATGTTTGTAAATGAAAATCAAGTCTGGAATATTTTCCATAAACAAATGAATAGACAAAAGTCTATTAAGTAACATAAAGTACGATCAAGCCCCATAAATTTTGGTTAAGCTACTTAAGCAATCCTGATCCCTTTTATTTAATTAATCCTTTTATTAATTAAAAATTCCTTTATTAGTAAACTTTTTTGTGAGTCAGCAGAATAGGGATTTTATGACTAAATTAACACTAAAGGGGGTGGGGGGGTTTGAATAGTGTTTAATGGATTATATGAATATTTTTCAAATTCTTTGAGATTCTATCGGAATGGTGTAATTAACAATCATAGAAACAATCACAAAATCATAGTGCAGATAAACGTAAATGCAGTAAAAGTAAAAAGGAAAGAACACATTAGGATTTTGTACTGGTTCAGAGTTACCTTATATCCAATCTCGCTTAATTACTTATGTGGATTTCAATGCTACGAGAAGCACCCTCCAAAATCCCGACCTTCGGGTAGAATAACTTTATTTTTGGGTTACAAGCGCAACCACTAGATTTATGGGCTACTAAGCACATTTAATTGATTTTACGGGCTATAATCACACCCACATGTATAGCAGTATGATTTGATAGAAACTCAAATCATCGATCATGATTGCAATTGATCCTATAAATCTTGTATAACACTTTGATCTTGGTTTGAATGAGAGAGATGAGAGAAATCAAAAAGTAGACGAAGGAGAATCAAATTAGTTGTGCTTTAATTTGATTCTGGTTGAATTTGAGAAAATTTGAGCAGAAATTGATTTAGGAATCCAAAGAGTGGAAAGAAGGGAGAAAAATAAGAAAAATACATATTTAATATTCGTACGGAAGTCTAATCTATAGAGGGAAACACCATTCTCGAAGAGATATGATGAATAACACTTCCTTTAAAATTTGAATTTTGAAAATTACGGCCACTATGCTGACATACATCGATAGAGTATGTCTACATACTCTTCACAAAACTGAAAAACACTTCAAAAATATTATTTTTAAAATTTGTTGCTTTGTAACATAATTTGATACTTTATAGAATCATTTAAATATTGGTTATACACATTTTAGTCAAAATATAACTATATAAAACTTTAAATATCATTTAGCTATAGATGCTCTTCCAAAGCCCCGATTTGTTCGGATCCCACTTATGAAACCTTCCATTTTGAAGTGCGTTCCGTAGGTTCGCTGTTCTTATGTGGATGTTTCTGCGCCTCCTATTTCGGTTAGTACGAGGTTGTTATTGTTGTTTTTTCTAGAAATTTTAAGGGTGTTGATATAGCTATTATCTACTCTCCCATGTTGTCATCTCCTTTAATGCTATTAATATAATATCTTTGTAAATATAAAAGGTTAAGAAATTATTTTGAGAAATATTTTTGAATAGATGTTTGAAATGATTGTTTTGAAAACCGGTATGTTTGAAAAGTATTTAGAACTTATTTGAAATAGAGATATCAAGAAAGTGCTATTAAGGTTTTAACAAAAATTCTACAACGCTATAACTGTAACGATCTAGAATTTCAGTCACTCAAAATTAGGATATTTAATTGATTTTAAATATTCACAAGTTAATTTTATTAGTTGAATAACTTATATTTTGAATATAGTGATTTAATTGGATAATTAAATTGTTAATTTATTATTTGAAATTGCAGAAATAATTAGAATTTGAATTTAATGTAAATGTAAATGATTTATAAAGTTGAATTAAAATCTATTTGAATTAGAATGATGTTAGTAAACTATTAAATTTGAATAAAAAGTTAATTTATAGAAATAGAATATTTCAATATTTAATTAACGTGTAAAAGTAGTCATTTTTGACACGGTCTTGGATTTTGACGAAACTAGTTTCATTAGATCCGTAATGTTATATTATTGAAGGATTTCAAATTTCATGTAATTAGGATTTAAAGTTTAGTCGTGGCAAGCTGAAATGTATAGAACTTTGTTTAAGTAAATTTTAGATTTAAATAAGTCGATTCGAAAACCTATCTTCCAAATATGATCTAATTGGCTCTTGATATATATTCCATTATGTTCAGAATAGGGGTAAAACATTATAAACGCCAGACGGCACGCTTCGATTGGAGTTCGAAAAAATTTCGGATGAGAAGTGTTGTAATTTTTTTATAAAAGTACCTCATTATCTTCAATTTTCACATACCCTAGTTTCTAAAACCCTAGCTGCCATATTAACGTTCAATGTTCAATATCTTATAATCTTATTCTCTCTTTTTCTATAAATCCATGCATTATTTCCAAAAACTACCAACTACAACATTGAAGAGCTAGTCGAGATCTAGGTATTCAATGGTGATGATGGTCTAAGGCGAAGCGGATTGGTGGCGATTTAATTTTGAATGCTTGGCGTTCGTGCATGTTTTACGAGGTGTTGGAGGATCCGAGTGTGGCCGGCCTCTGGTCGGAGGTTGAGCTCGTGTAGGGCTATACGATGGTGGTGATGGATTGACTCCTCGACGATTGTAGGCGTCTCGACAATGGATTGTAGATCGGCGACCATGGGTTCGTGTGGCCCAAGTCACCAACCCACACGAACGAAGGAGAAGAAAAAATGCATGGCCGAGATCTATTGTTTTGAAATGAATGGTTTCGATTGATCTAAGGTTTTCAAATAAATAAATTTGTAAATATATTATATTTAAATTCGTATAAACTTTAAAATGTGATAACTTCTTCATACGAGGTCCCTTTTTGACGAAACAAGTTGCGTTGGGTTCGTATTGGAGAGCATTACATTATAGAGCTAGTTTAGAGTTGATTGAAGCTAGTGTAAATTTTGGGTAAAAGTAAATGCCTGTTTAATTTTATTCAGAATAAAACACTACAACTGCTGTTGGAACCAAAGTGAGCATAACTCACTCTTTCTGACTCACTGATATTTTTATATAAGTGAGAATAACTTTATTTTATGCTCATTGATGATTATTCGGATTATATATGGTATATTATATGTATTGATTAGTACTTGGATATATTCCTGCCTATTGGAGCAGACGAGACCCTATACGTTCCAACATATATGAGAGGATGATCTTTTGTACGCACGTCTGCCTCGAAGCGGACATTGTACATATTTTCTAATATGTATATTTATTACAGGTGACAGGTTAGAGGGATCCAACTAGATTCCGCACCATTGTTGATTTTATTTACATATATTGATATATATGTTATTATCATGATATATATTTTGATTTGGATGCCGTGATTGATGTATTCAGTGCTATTGCAGCATTGGGCCTATTTTTGATAATTTAAAATTAAAAAGGATTTTCAAGTGATTTTAAAAATATATGTTTTATTAAATTTTGAATTAATTAAGGAAATGAATTTATTTTACATAAATAAATAATTATAATTTTTATGTTATAAAATTTATGATTTTTGGGTAATATAATCAGAATACTTTTTTTGAAACATGGAGTTAACTATTTTGTAAAATAGTTTAAATTGCGATTTTGGACTTATTATAAATGGTTTATATATAAGATTTAAAAAATTGAATTTTTATAAATCAAAATGATGGAATTGTAAAGGAGTTTTATAAATGTTAAAATGAGGTTATAATGGAATCTTATAAGTAAATAAGATTTATAGATTAATGAATTGATGACATGATAAAAAGAATGAATTTGTAAATAAAGAGATTTATGAGTAATTAACTTATAATTTGGATTTTGGAATATAAATGAGATTTAAATGGAATTGGTTAATAAAGGGATTTTATAAGTGGAAGTTTTTATAAAATATAAATGGAATAAACATTGTTTTACAAATGTGAAATCAACTTATTTTGATAAGTAAATATGGAAGTTTATTAAAGAAGATATATTCATGATTTTGGATAGTGGATAATCCTTTAAATTAAATGTATAAAAATAATGAATTTGGTAAATGAATTTTATTCACAATTTTGGACAGTGAATGATCTTTTAAAGCGTTTTGAAAAGTAATATTTTTTAATGGAGTTAAATAGTTTGAAGATGTTTTAAAACATACGAGCATCGAATACATAGATTTCAACATTCATTGTTGAAATAAACGTTTTCGAGAAACAAGGAAATGATGGACTATAACTTTGTTGTTATAGCAAATGATTTTAAGAAGAAAATGTTTTTGCATGGTACAACAGATTTATATATCTATCTAATTTTCGAATCCATATACTAATGATTTGGGTTGTCGTAATGATGGTTTTACACAACATTCATTTTTACCTAAATAAATGTGTTTAAGAGAATGTTTTCCTTAAAGAATAAAAGATATACTTAATCATGATTTAAGTATATGTAATATTTCTAAGTGTTGAGAATAAATTGACTGTAAATTACTTATTATTAAGTAAGTAAATGAAATTTTTTTCCAATAATTAAAAGTTGAAATAGTTTTGAGAATATATCTTATTAAAGATAATTTGAAGTGAATATTTGGAAAACAATTTAATTAATAAATGATTAATTAAAAGGGCCTAGTGATTGCGTATGGTGCTAAATATTTGTTTGTTTGCTTTGATAGTTAAATAACCGGTTATCAATTGGCCATTTTAGTTCCTCAACTTGATATTGGAACTATTTAGTCGTACACTTAGTACGTAGCCTTCTATGTAGGCTTGGTTATCATTTGTGTTGAACATGTTGATTCGTGTAGTGCGGAGTATTACTCCAATCTATGGAGCTTCCTTCTTGGTCAAAGGATAACAAGTTGAAAGTTGGAGATGTGATATGTCTACAAGACTCAGTTTCTGTGTGAGTTTGAGAAACGCTTTTGCATTATTGGTACGAAAAGACCAGGATCGGTTTATCCAAAAACCACTTCAGACCAACGTATATGCGACGATTATACAGGTTGGTTATAATGATATTGATATTCAGGATTTTCATAGTGGAGGACTGCTTGTTGATCGTTTGGGGTTAAAATCCCAATATACATCCAGTAGAAGTAGTCTCTTCGTTATGAAATATCCAATGCAAGGAATATTCACTGCTAATCCTAGGGATTTCCCAATAGGATGTGGTAGGAAAGTACCTTCGGTTTGTCCTGTTCCTGGACACTTGTATGGACGTTTGTCTGGCATTGCAATTCTAAGAATATATACATTGGTTTTTACAATCGTACATTAATGGTGGCGGAGAAGGCAACTTATCTTAGCTTAACACCTTCTTTGAGACGTATGAGCTCAAGCGTTGTATTTTTGTAGAAGGCAATTAGTAGTCAACGGAAATGGCCTTGTAGCATTCAAAGTGATGTGATATGTAATATGTGAAAGGTAACCATTACCTCAGGCCTCATCAACCGAAAATGACCGAAATAGGGTTAGATGCAGTAGGGCTAAGTGGGTCACTCCCATTAGGATATGATCATCCTCTTCTAGATATATTTCTTTGCACTATGATGTTCGGGATGTAAATTATTGTGGTTTGTATGCTCTGAGGGCCCACGAAAAAGTCGATAATGACCGGAGGATGACATATTTGGTACTACCTAGTTGTAGAAGTAGGTCGGTCTTGTGTTGGCAGAAAGCAAATGTTCTGTGCCTCAGGACATCCATCTAGAGGTGTACCCACCGAAAGGTTGTCCCTTCACTTGGTCATTTGTATGGAAATCCAAACTCCACTATGTGCCTGCTATTTTGATTGTATTACCCATTTTGGGCTATATGCTAGAATTTAATCAATGTAACAATTTCGGCTACGATTAATATTATTTATGCAATATACACTATTATAAATAAGAGAATTTGATATAAAATGTTTTGGTTATCGTAAGGTAAAAACATGTCCGTGCTTATGCGTGAGCATGTCTTACGAGATACTTTCGTCTTGAAAAGGAAAAGGTTTGGTAATTTAATAAATTCCGTTGAGTGTTTTTCTCACGCTGGTTTACCAAACTGATACGGACGTTCTTCCCTTTCAACGCTCGGGTCAGACCGAGTATATTTACAGTTTCAAATTTGGTGCTTTTGGAGCTTCAGTAGGAGAGCTGGAGATCTTCATTTTCGTATACACGTATCTGTTTTACTTAGTAACGTTTATTATCCGCTTTATGCATTGTGGTTGTTGTTTATATTATCAGAAATTGTAAGGACATATTATTATAACTGTCCAGGCTGATGATTATTGATTGATTGTTGTACTCTGATTGATGTGTGAATATACAGTTTCTGTTTCGTAAAGATCATTGATATGATATTATATGTCTTCTGCTACGATGTGAGATTATGTATCGTTCTGTTTGGTTCTCTCTTATCTCTTTCTTCTCTTCTCTTCTTCTCTCTTCTTTTCTTTCTCTTTACTTTCCGTCAGCCTGTGCTTTTCAGGTCGGACATGTGTGGTTCATTGTCGATTCAAAGGGTACGGATTTGCAGGTCGTCACAATAACTTATCTGGAATATCTTGAAATCTTGAACTCTTCAATACTCATGAGTCTTCATTCTTCAACTCTTGAAACTCTATATCGACATTTTGAATATTCTTGATACTGTATAGCTTTCATAATCAATATCTGTACAATATCCTGCATTATATACTATACATAAATTGATAAAACATTAATATCTATACTTTATATAATGTTCTATAGTTCTTATCATCAAAACCAATATATAAAGTACTAATAATCTCTTCCTTTTGATGATGACAACTCTGTATATAAAATATAATATAACTCCCTCTGGGTTACAGAACTCCCCCTTTATCTATGCCTAGATTTTATATATTTCTTCCCCTTTGTCATTAACAAAAATAACCACCTAAAACTATAACTCTAACACTAACTCTTACTCTAACTCTAACCCCCCCCCAATGAATATTATAGACTAATGACATATAATGATGATGAGAATGATCTATATAAGAAAAATAAGTGATGTTTAAAACAAGAATCATGAAATGGACATAATGATAAGAATGATATATAAGAAATGATAAGTGACAACAAAAATCATTAATAGTAACCAAACCAATCTATATATTAGTTCAATACCACACCATAATCCAATCACGTCTTAAAATGTACATATAAGTAAGTAAAACAAATGTTAAATTAATTCAAATATATGCACCACACAATCAAATTTACGAATTCAAGTACCATCACGTGATTTCCTAATGATCGAGGATTTGTGAATAGGAAAATGAGGATAATGAAGGCAAAAGTTCCTCTTTTGTTCGATGAGATTTCCATCTCGTTCGAAACATAATTCTCCAATGCATCGGACTCCGTCATCTTTCTCTATGTGTTCTTCCTCTTCTTCTTCGTCATCGCTGCCATGAATGAGGTTATGAATAGCCAGATTTGCAGAATCATCTTCAATAACTATTGGATTCATAGGATTATCCAATAGATATTTTTGCAAATTGCGAAGAATTCTACTTTGTTTCTCTTATTCTTTGGACCTATGAAGTTGTACAACTTGTATTTCAGTCAACATCTCCAGAACATTCTTCATTTCTCCTTCCAATTTAATAACTTTGGCCATAGTAGTATTCTGGAAAGGACCTTGGGTAAGAGAAAGGAAGGAAAACGATGAATTCAACTCTCTAGAATGTTTGGGATTAGAGTTGGCCATGGTTTGTTTATTTCAGTAGTTTAAAATAGAGAGAATATAGAGAAAAGAAGAAGAAGGTCGAAATTTAGTTATTATTTAACCATCAATTTGAATTTTAGAGGAAAATTTAAAAAACAAAAAATACCGTTACTTGTCGACATAGGGGGATATGATTTATTGACAAATGTGTTATAATTTTGATTATTTTGTTTATTTTGTATTTTATAATTTTTACTTCATTATTTTTATATTTCGTTTTTTCTATATTTTATAATTTTTACTTCATTATTTTTATATTTCTGATAGAGAACAAATTCCTAACTCTCTTCTTAACTTAGTAAAAGATGTTTGATTTAATGGTTTTATTAATATATCAGCTATTTGATTTTCAGTGTTTATAAGTTCAAGTGATATTATTTCTTTGTTTACTTTATATTTTAGAAAATGGTGTCTTATATCAATATGTTTAGTTCTAGCATGATGAGTTGGATTTTTAGATAGATTGATTGCACTTGTATTATCACATTATATTGGTGATTTACTAAAATTTAAACTAAAATCTTTTAATGTTTGTTGCATATAGATAACCTGTGAATAGGCTAATGCTGCCAAAATATATTCTGCTTCTTCATAGACAGAGATACATAGTTTTGCTTTTTACTAAGCCAGAAAACTAGAAAGTGTCCCAAAAAATGATAAGTTCCAGTTGTACTTTTTCGATTTGATTTACAACCAGCATATTCAGCATCCTTATATGAAATTAATTCAAAGAAGTCTTCTTTTGGGTAAAAAGTCCATAGTCTAATGTGTATTTTACATATCTCAAAATTCATTTTACGGATTTTAAACGAGTTTCTTTAGGTTGAGAATGATACCTTGCATAGAGACAAATACTATGCATTATATTAGGTCTACTAGCAGTTACATAGAGTAGCGATCCGATCATTCCTCTATATTATTTTTTATCTATATCTTTTGAATTTTCTTCTTTATTAAGTTTTTCACTAGTTGCCATAGGAGTTGGTTTACCACTGGTATTTGACATGCCAAATTTTTTAATTAAATCTTTAGCATATTTTTCCTGACTAATAAAAATTCTATTATTAGTTGTTTTATTTGTAATCCTAAAAAACAATTTATTTCTCTCATATAACTCATTTCAAATTCCTTAGTCATTATTTTGGAAAATTCCTTATTTAGTTTATCATTCGTTGATCTAAAAATAATATATCTACATATGCTTGTATTAACTGAATATCATTTTTGTGTCTTTTAATAAAAGGATTACCATCTACTTTGCCTGTTTAAAATTTGATTGTAGTAGATAGGATTTAAGTCTATCATACCAAGCTCTTCGAGCCTGTTTCAGACCATACAAAGCCTTCTCCAATTTGTAAACATGATTAGGTAGTTTTTCATCTTCAATAAGTGGGGTGGTTCTACATATACATCTTCATTAATAAAACCATTTAAAAATGCACTTTTTAACATCCATTTGATATAACATAAAATTATTATGATTGGCGAAAGCAAGTAAAGTTCATATAGTTTCTAATCTTGCTACGATGCAAAGGTTTCATCAAAATCTATTACTTCTTCTTAACAATAATCTTGTGCAACAAATCGAGCATTATTTCTCACAACCTCTCCTTTTTCTTTCATTTTTTTTTATATACCCATTTATTTCCTATTATGGATTTATCCTTAGGTCTTGAGAATAATTCCCATGCATCATTTCTTGTAAATTGATTTAATTCCTCTTACATAGTAAGAATCCATGAATCATCTGTTGATGCTTCCATTGGATTTAGGTTTATAGTTGAAATAAAAGTAATGTTACTCATTTCATTTAGTTGATTTCTAGTTTTAACAACAGATTTAATATTTCTAAGTATGTTTTCTATAGAATGATCTTTCAAGTATCTTGTTCTTTTATTTGGATGTGAATTTTCTAAATTGTTATTAATTTCATTTGGGTAATCGATGTTTTCTTTTTCATCAATATTTGGATTATAAACTTTAACATTTTCATGAAATGAGACATGTAATGTCTCTTTAATAGTACAAGTGGGAAGCCCGTGTGTTGCACGGGTGTATAGAATTAAAGCGTTTACATTGGAAAATGCGTAATAAAAGGTAGAAATATCCTTTTTTCCCAAAATGTTTCCAACCACATGAGTTAAATGATTTGTTAATTTCTTAAGTTGGAAAACATAGAACGATGGAACATAGGCTTTTTATGTTAAATATACAACACCGCGACAAAATTCATGTATCACACCGAATATTCTTGAAATATATATATGGCAGTTATTAATAGATAAGCAGACAATTAGCAAGTATAATAGGAAGCAAAGGATTTTTGGTATTCAAAGTACCAACACTTACAATAAACAACAATAAAAAACATTGGTCGAGCATTTTCGCAGCATAGAGCTCTATGTTGCAGTCGTCAAAATGACAAAAAGCACCATACCGATCGTGATTAGGTAATTTGCAACTAAGGTCATTTGAGATTGTAGTATGTAATCCTCACTAATGCAACGGTAACCATGAGAAGGTTTAATATTAAGTGGACATGCTTGTACTACAATTGGCAAGGGGT
This sequence comes from Allium cepa, assembly GCA_030765085.1. Taxonomy (NCBI): domain Eukaryota; kingdom Viridiplantae; phylum Streptophyta; class Magnoliopsida; order Asparagales; family Amaryllidaceae; genus Allium; species Allium cepa. The sequence continues at coordinate 615,066,230 of CM060931.1, forward strand.
GATCATATCTATGTAGATGACCATGTCAACATCCAAATATTATGACTCAATTCAAAACATAATTCAACTTTAATATGAAATATTAAGTAACAAACAAAAATACCCAAAAGGAGAATGCTAAGAAACGTAGAATTGGAGCACTCCATGAGTGCTTGCCTTGTATGTAACCAATGTATCATAATGTAACAAAAAATGGAGTTTGATATGTTGGCAGGTGTTAAACACAAAGAAAATCATGCTAATAATGAGAAGAAGATGATGAGAAGAAGAAAAGCATGTGTAGTTTATATATAGATGATTTTCTAATGACCAAAAAGACCTTGTAATGAAAATCCATACAGTAATCCATGATTGAAAACAACGCACAATCAGTGGCTCAATAGACATAATCAATGATAAAACATAGGAAATAAAATACAAAAGGAAGATTGATTCGAAGGGATCTGTATGACCAATTATCAATAAGAAATTCTATTTGTAAACCGAAAAATATACCAGGATTGGAAATTCCATAATGATGCTTTAATTAATGGGCTTTGCACCTCTATCAATTCCAGTTTTTCTATGTTCAATTTTAATCCGGAACATTCTTTCAACAGCTAGGTCTCTGGTTACATTGAGCTTGCCATATGACGATAAGTTTTTTAGCCTATCCAATCGATGCAGCTCCAACAACCTCTGTCCTTCTTCCCTATGTCTATTTTTTTTTCTATGTTGTTTTTTTACTGTTGTTTGGTACCTGGTCTCGATGCTTCGTTATGGTCGTGGTTCACCTTGATTGCAGTTTATTTCAGCATTTGTTGCCATGTTTTGATGCATGCTGCCTCCTCTTTCCTTTTTCATGTTGCCACTTCACCTCATTGTGTATCCAAGCAGTTCTTTGCACGACACTATTCTTATTGTAGTCTAAGGGTTTTTGGCTAAGGTATGCTTTAGGTTTGCTTGTTGTTGCACTGTCATACTGCACGACTTCCCCAGCTTGTCGATTTCAGGTTTCTATCATGAATGTTCTCAACTCGCAATTCACTTTATATTTTTTCAGTTCATTTCTTTGTCTTTTCCGCTTCCTAATGCCATTTTACCTTTCTCCTGAAATATCTAAAAACAATTATAAAACGTCGTAGAAATAACACAAAGACATCAATATTTTATCTAAATATGTTATATTGCACGTATGTAAAAACAGACACACACACACAAATACATATATATATGTGTGTGTGTGTGTGTGTGTATGTATATATATTAAAACTTTTTTATGAATAGAATTTTGAATTTTGTTTGAAAACATTGAAGAAGAAACGCAATGGACCCCAAGTCAAACTCCTATAGGACATCTTATTTTTAACTCCTAAAATGAAATTGTAAAATTTGTACCAAAATTTTAAATGAAATGGATAATTTCAAAAATCATTACCAAAGTGGAAAATATAGATGAAAGATTCAAAAAAATCACTACAGTCAAAGTAAGAAGCTTCACTAAGTTCAAACTAAAGATAGGATTTGTTTTGATTTGAAATTTTTTTGAACACATTTCTAATATGTAATGGGTAATGGTGGAAGTTTGTCGATACATAATTGTGGTTTCCCTAAAGAAAAAACAATTATATGAAGTTACGAAGGGTTCAACTGAGCTATAGGATAGTCCAATTAAGCCATCAAAGGGAGTTTCTAGTTTAATATATTTATGTTCAAGGTCTGGAGAAATGCCAAATGTAAGTATACTTGCAAATCTTTTCATCAACATTTGGAAAGAAGCGATTCCCGTTGAATTTAATGGATACAAAAATAGCACCTTAAGGCTGAAGAAAAACTAAAATTGTAACGGCCTGTAATTTTACCACTTTGGAAATTGGATATTTAATTGATTTTAAATATTCAAATATAGAATTTTTATACTTAAATAATCATATTTCATGTGATAAATAAGAATGGAAAACTTATTTCTAGAAGTGAATTAAGATTCGGAACTTATATCACTAAATTTATAAAATTTACTAGAGCCAGATTTTGATAAAATAAAATTTAATATACATTAGACCATTTATTGTAAATGGTAAGTAACTCTTTTTAATGGTTAAATAAGATATGATAATATTACAAATTTCATTTACAATGATTTTATAAACATATAAACTTGTTTTATAAGAATTGACAAATTTAGTCGTACGTTGACAAATCAACGTCGTATTTTCAAAATTAGATTTTAAAATTATTAAATATGGTTCTATAACTCAAGCGAACTTGTTTTAATTAATTAAATATGACGACAAACTTATTTTCAAGTTCGGTTTACATAAATGAATAATTTAACAAAAACGTCAAAATATGACCATAAAATATTTTGTTGAAAATCAATATTTTGATCGACATAAGTTGCGTAAATGTTTTGCAACTTGAATAGTATTTTATAAACACATTAACAAAAAAATAAACATCTCTCTTATATTAATCAAGGATTAATTAACTTAAGTGTTTATTTAAAGTTAAATAAAGCACAAAATGATAAAGTAAGTTTACTTTTTCAAAATCAAATCAAATCTCACACAAATCAAAGCATACATCTCTTCTTCATTAATGCTAATGTACTTGGCCATCAAATCATGCATGGAAAAGGAGAATTTAATAAAAAGGAAAACGCAAGATCATTACATTTTAGTACAAAATCAAATCCATCCATCCCTTAACTTCTTTTCCACATTAATGACCAGTTAAACCATGCCATGAAAAGTGTGTTAAGGGAGGCAAAAATTGATTTGATATAAAGGGTATTTTTATCTTTTTGGTTAAGAGTAATAAGGTAAGTTGTGTAACATACTTCAACTATAAATAGACCACCAATCATCCACTTTCTTTTACACATTTCAAGATCTTCTTCCTTTCTCAAGCTTTCTGAAAGCTTCTCTAATGGCTTCCATGCTTTAGGAAAATAAAATGAAAAAAATATAAAGAGAAGAATTCACAAACATTTTACCAAAATTACTTCAAAACCCCTCTCTTCCTCCCTCCTACCCACGGCCACCCCCTTCCACCTCAAAATTCGAGCCAAACACCAACCCGTAGCCTAGGCTGTGAGCAATATAGCCTCCTCCAAGGTCAAGGCCAAGCACATCAAGAAGAATAAAGCTAGATCGGGAAGCTCCGGAGCAAGAAAAAGAGAAGGAGGTGCTGCCGGAATCAAAAGGAAAGTCTACGAAAAAGTTTGGTGGAGTGGAACTAATAGTGAGTACTCATATTTTAAGTTACTTATTCTTAAAAAATATTTCAAGTTAATTACATAAAAAGTTTGGCATATGTTGGATGATTAAATGTTTGTTAACTTGGTTGATGTTATAATTGATTATATGTTTGTGATATGGATGATAACTTCGTTGATAAATGATAAGAGAAATGACTAGTAATTAACCATATTTAACTAAATGAGAATTAAATCCACACAAATGTGTGTATGAAAATTATTTAGCCTCTTAATTATTTCAAAATATCTAAGAAGATTGAAAATAATACTATAATAATATTATATAATATGAAATAAAATGAAAAAATGAGTTTGAAATGATGAAAATATTGTTTTAAATAAGTTAAAATAGTTTAAATATGGTTTAAAACAAATTTGAAGTGTTTCGGATAACTATCGAAGCAATTCACAAAATTGGTCAAAACCGAGATCGTCGCGTAGCGGTAGTTCGTAAATTTTGACTCGTAACTTCAAATTAATGTAGAGAATGATTTATAAGTTGGATTTCCTGGAAATACAAATTCTTTGGTCCACAATTATAATATTTTTCCAATGAAGAAAGAAAATCAAGGTTTCATTAAGTATATTTTGAAATATATCCAAAACAATTTTCTAAAAACATCGTGGTTTTGCAGTTCAGAATCCAAAAAGGGATTTCTTTATAAATGATATTTATGAAATAAATTTGATAAATCTATTAAAATGGTTTAAAAGAGATTTGAATGGAAAATATTAATTTTTATATTAAAAGTTGTTTAAATCAAATAAGCTTATATAGCACTTTCCGTAGCACTTTTATGCTGCGAATTCTATGACCTTTGAATATGAGTTCAAACGTAACAATATTTCCTAGAATCAATTATGAATGTTTTAAAAAGAATAATTAAGTGTTTTAAATGATGATTTGGAAGTTTAGTAAGTCAATTCCAGAATAAAGCTAAAAACCGAGTATGTAGAAACGATTAGTACATTTGTCCCGCCTTTGAGAGCGAAACGGTAAAACAAGGTGTGTAACAAAGAATAGAAATGGAGCAACCAATGCTCTGAACTTACCTAGCCTTCGTATTATCTTTTAGACGAGGGATGGAACAGATCGAAAGGAATGTCCGGATGCTCTAAAAGACATATATAAGTTTTTCCAAGATAAAAGAAAAGAAAAAATTCTTTGAATGTTAATTAACCACTTGACATTTTTTTATTCGATGATTGGTACGAAGGAACTGAGATCGATTTGGGTGATTTCTATATGAAGAACTGGGATGGGATTTAGGTGATTCCTGTCGAAAACCCCTGCAAACAAATTTTTGAAATAAAACATATTAAAGATAAAGATCTTCATAATGTAGGATTACTTGCCATTAGTTCCTAGAGGTGAAATTTACCATATCTAAGGTGGCAGTAGTGCTCTATTATGAAAATCTTCGATTTGTAAGAATATGATTTTAAGTTAAGAAAGAAATCTTTGTTTATGATTTAATGAATAATTTTGGAATATTTTCCCTAAGTTAAAAGTTATAGCTCAAATAGAAGAAACATTTAATTAAGATTAAAAGAATGATTTGGAAAAGTTTTCCTAAGTAAAAGAGAAAATGATTTGAAATTATTCCAAGATTTAAGAAAAGTGTAAATAAACCAAACGATTTGATAAATGAGGCTTAATGGTCTCATATACACTTGAAAAGAAAATGGAATAAATTGAAAAGAGTATATCTAAGAAATATATTTGATTTAAATAAAATATGAAGTAATTGATTGATGGTTGATATCCACTTATGAACTTAACATCTTTTAAAGCGATGACAGGCTTCGAAAGAACCGAGGTCGGTTTGGGTTGTTTATATCCAAAAACCACTTCAAACCAATGTACACGTTCGAAAGTGAAGACATGTTGAAGATGATGATTAAAGATCGAGGATTTTCATAGCCTGAGGAGTGCTTGTTGACATGCTCTGGGTCGCTTCAATTATAGAGTTATTTATAGTAATGGTCTCCTCGTTGTGGAGATTTTTTGGATTGCAAGGACTACTCGCTACTAGTGGTACTGGGAGAGTGCTTCGGTTTCGTTCAGTCCCAGAACGAACTTGTATGGAAGAATGTCTAACATTGCATTTCTGATCATATTAATTGATCTCTATCAATGTATCATCTGCTTGGTGGTGGAGAGGGCAACTTCTCTTAGCTTAACACCCTTTCCAGAGGCATACGAGCTCAGGAGTTATACGTCGGTAGAAATCAGTTGTGTGATTAAGGAATGGAAATGTGGCATTAAAAGTGGAACTTGTTATGATCAAAGCTTGGTTTTTTATGAAAACCATGGCTTTGAAGAAATTGATTATGGCCTCACTAGCCTCACATCCCAGAAGATGATATGAGATATTATATGGTCTGATAGACACAAATTCGGAATGAGTGACTATGTATGGTGGTGTCTAACAAGTTGGGCCCTTTGGGGGAAAACATCCCTCAAGGCAGTTATTAGCCCATTTTGATAAAGTGGTTAGCTTGAGAAAAGCAGGAAACTACCGGTTATCAGTGGTAGTATAGCAAGTACAATTCCAAATATCTTGCTTGAGAAAGGCGATTAAGGCACCATGAGAACTATGTTTGTTATGCGTAGATCGGAGAAAAGGCCACTAATTCCCTACCATGTTGGAAATCCAATCCCAATACGAGATTTACGGTTTTAATTGCATTCCCAAAATAGCTGTAATGGCTTGCAAACATTTCAGCTACCCCTTTTGTATCATATATTTCGTTCAGTATATTCCGTCGACCTAATCCGGATATATTACCTTAAACTTAGTTCAGGTATTGGTACCTTATTTGAATATGTTTATTTGAAAAGTGTTTTCAAAGGAATGTCCTTAAAAATAATATCATGTGTATTTTGGTATAAAAGTGTTTTGGTTATCATAAGGTAAAGACCCATCCATGTTTATGTGTGGGCATGGTCTTATAAGATACCCTTCTTTTCAAAGATTTGACAACATCGTCATGATTTATGCATTTGAAATTTTGAGTATCTCATGTTGGTTTATCAAGCATGATCCAGATATTTTTAATACTCGGGTCTGATCCCAGTAGTTTCTGGTTTAGTCGTAGACGGTTGGAGTTTCCATAGGAGAGCTGGAGATATTCATCTATGTATGGACGTATTCTATTATCCGTTGTTGTTTGTTTGTTTTTGTTTGATGTTTCAGCAATTGTTAGGGTAGTTGTTTATAACCATTCAAGCTGAATTTAGGTTGACTTTGATATATGTATTTAAAAGTTTTTCGCTGTAAAGGTATTTGTTCAATATTATGTATTATTCCATTCGTGTGAGATTCTGTTCTGTCTATTTTTCTTTATTAACCCTGATGATCCGTCTTTTCATGCAATTTGTGTCAGACATGTGTGGTTTACTGCCAATTCAAAGAGTATGTAAAACAGACCATCACAAAAATTGAAATGTCATTTAATGGGACAGAATATAATATTGTAAAGAGATCACCTTTGGAGTAACCATCCAAATGCCAAGAAGCTATTTAAGAAGGTAAGGACAATTATTCCACAGTCTTTAGTGTACCAAGAAGCTATTTAAGAAGGTAAGGACAATTATTCCACAGTCTTTAGTGTAAGGATTTTGCAAGAAGAGTTGAACTCAAATCCCCCTTATAACTCTTCCCATATATAAAACACTCTCTTATGCGTTTCGAAATTCTGCAACCATTCGTGCAAATTGAGCCTAGGACATGCAAATAGAATGTATTTCACAATGATATTATACATAGATATTTATATTGCATAAAATATTCTCTTGCTTGAGCACTTGCTTAGAAATATGAACATTTAGCACGTACATCACATTATGCATATCTGAAGCATAATAAAATTTTATACACATTAACATGTTTCAAAGGAGAATCTTATGTTATATTACATTTCAAGTTGAGTAGTTGTAAATTTTCCTTGTAGTTGTTCACGGCCTTACCAATGGACATAATCATATATACATGACACTATCCCTACTAAATAGGAGAAAATCATTTGCTAAATATAATACATAAATGGTACAAACTCAAGCAGTAGTTATGTTTTGGAAACCCAGATAGCAAAATAGTCACCAAACATGACAAAGTGAAGTAGTTTAAACTCAAAATTAGGAACAAAATATATTTAAATCAATAGTTAAAGGTTGGAAATTGATATTGCAAAGTAGAAATAGTCATATTATGACAATTATACCAATCTCAAAATGGTACCAATTCCAAAATGATAAAAATGTTAAACAAAATAATCGATCCAAAAGTAATAGTTTAAACAATAAATACAAACGACTACGGAATATTGAGAAAAATTACAAAAAATCAATTCAAAAACAATATTTTAACCTTAAAACACTTAAAAAAAAGTTGGAAATGAAGTGGCAAGGTTAAAAAAGGGATGCAAATCAACAAACGTGCAATAAAAGTTGGGAACTAATAAATAACTGAATGAATTTCAAAGTTGAACCTCCCAATCTCATTGGGACAATGTGAAGTAGTTGAGCATACCATTCTTAATATAGAATTATGCAAAACTGGTGTTGATTTTGAACATTCTTTCCCCAATAGCCAGTGTTATTTGCTATTAAAGTGCAGTAGCGGAGGTAGTGGAGTAAATGTGAGAGATAAGGAGACCTGGTAGATGTGAGAATTTCTCTCGTGAGGTAATAAGATCAGATCCCTTCTATATCTTTAATCTTTTTACTCCTCAATGTTGTTTATCCTTTCATCTTTATCCTAGTCAGCACAAAGGAATTTTGTTATATAGATATATAGATTGTAATGGACAACGAGAGATGCAGCAACTAAAAAACATTCTAATTGCTTTAATTTGTCCCACATTGTCCAAAATATATTAATTGTTGTTGTATATATGCTAAGGGACGAAGAATGAAGTTCTTCCAATAACAAATAATCAAGTTTAAATGATATTGTGAAGTTTAACGATACAACTAATGAGTAGATGTCATGCAAATTGAGAGGAATGTTTAGTTTAAATAATTTTAGCTATTACAATATTAATAGCACTTCAAAGGGTATTTTGGAAAATTCAAAAAGACACTGTTGAATTCTATTCATGGAATTTTCATTATTAATAGTAGAGATAATAACTTTAATCCTGCAATACCATTTCTCTATATTCATTTTTCTATCACCACACTAAAGGCGGCACTTCTACCAGGGAGAATACAAATATGTATAATCTTATAGTATAAGAAGAAAATGGAGAAATTAATGTAAAGTGAAATGAACACCTGATAACTGAAATTTAAGTCATTTGTAGCAACTATACTAACTGTATAGGAGACGTTGGCAAATTTCCAACAATTTAAACACGATGTTCTATTCCTCGTTTCTCTTTTCTCATCACTCTTAGTTTTCTCCCTTTTAAGACCATTTTGCAATTCTAATCTAAAAGCCCTAGCTTTCCCAAAAAATTTGTAGACTTCGGCTCTGAAGCTATGCTGTTTAGATCAGAAGTATGATTAAAAAACGAAAAATTATGAGCACTAAAAAGGATATTTTTCATCCACATAAAAAAGTATATAGATTTTTTTACAGAATCTAAAGTTACACAGATTTATGTACTACTAACCGCAACCATTTGATTCAGTTTCATCAAAGATTTTTTTCTAAGAGGGAAAGAAAACAAATATTTGGTAAAATTCGATTAATACATATATTAAGCTACATATCACGTTGATTGATCAATTATGAGTAGAAGTAAATTCAAACATTATTCGGTTTTATATGTACTAATTAAATAATCAAATCTTGGCTACGAATTAGATGAAGGCAAATTTAGTAGTTACAGCGAATAGTCATGGAAAGACCAAAAGGTCAACTACAATAGCTCAATATTGGTTGTCACTAATTGAAATTCATTGTGATCATACCAAATGTAGTTTTTTCACTCAAATTGATAGTTAATTTAGCCATTATAGAATAGCAATATTTATTGCTAATTTTAGTCAGATTGGTCAGAAAAACTTGATTAAAATAGCAGTAGACCAAATGGAGTTGATTAGTTTGACTAAAATTTGTAGCCGCTAATTCCAAACAATATACAAACCAATTTTTACTAATCAAATAATCAATTTAGAAGTAAATATGATTTTATACATTAGCCAAAATATATAACATTGGATATACAACACAAATTATCGATTATTAAATTAAATATGTTTGTTAATTCAAGTTATTCACGTAAATTAAATCAAAATATATACTAAAATTGGATTATATTACCATTTGAGGTAGCCGATAAGAAAATTTCGAAATTAACTTTAGTCTACTACAAAAGATATAACAGCTATGCCTACAATTATATAAAACTTCTTAAAATTGAACCAATATGACAACAATAATTTACAAATCTGGGTAGTTATTAATTTTATTTGCTTCTTGAATTATTATAGTAAGGAAATGATCAAGTACAACTCACAGTCAAAGCTTTAATTGATTTGATTGCAAAATATTGTATTAAAGTGAATTTAGCAACTACCATTAAGTACACTTATTCCCATAGGGGAAACATTTTATAAATGTGAGCTATCTCATGTTGAATATATTACTCAAATTTTGTGCTACTAAATACATTATTTAATTCTAATTATTCACATAAATTAGATCAAAATACTTAGTAAAATTAAATTTAAAAGGTATTATGCAATAACCAAGTAATCAAGTTTCAAAATCTACTCTAGTCTATCTAAAATGATATAACAGCTATGCCTATGCTGATATAAAAGCTCTTAAAATTGAAAAAGTATGACAACAGTAATATACGAATCAAGGAAATAATTAATTTTAGTTACTTCATAATTCTTATTATTAGCACATGACAAGTATAACTTGACAGTCAAAGCTTTATTGATTTGATTGAAAAATGTTGTATTACATAGCTTAGAATGATTCATATGGTGTTTTCTTAGTTAGTGACATTATTAAAATTCTATTTTATATATAACATGCAGTACCAACTGGTTCAGCCAAATTTTTTTGGGTAAATTACTATCATTTAGCATAGTTCTAGCACACTCTTAAATCAACCTATTTTTATGTTCTACCACTCCATTTTGTTGTGTTGTTTTTGAAAATGAAAAATTATGAGTTATAACTTTCTTATTACAGAAGTTCTCCAAATTTTCATTTTCGAATTTTCCATCGTTATCACTCCAAATAGTTTTCATTTTACTAGTCATTTTATTTGGAATTCATTTAGAAAAGAATTTAAACATTTCAAAAGCATCAGTTTTAAGAAAATCGTCCAGGTAAATCTAGAATAATTATCTACGGTTACAAATACATATCTTCTACAATTTATAGATTGTATTTTTGAGTGTAACAAGCCTGTTATTAATTACCTAATTAATTAAATTTAATTAGGAATAATTAATTTATAATTGCAAACTATGAAATTAAACTGTGTAATTAAATTTAGCGTTTAGAATAATTGATTAGATTTAATTAAGAAATGGTTTCATTTCTTAATTTGGATTTCAATTTAAAATTTTAAAATAGTACTACATGAATTATTTAATTTTGGTAGTTGGAGTAAAATGTCGATACTGTGATTCATTGTTAAAATGAGGATTTTTAATTTTTGATTTGGTTTAAATAAAATTGAGAAATCAATTTTTAGTTTGGTTTAGTGTAATATAGTGTTAAAAGTAGTAAGAAAACATAACAGGATTAGTAACACTTTTCTCATTGAAGAATTTGCAACACGTTGCTTACAGGATCCATACTCAGACCCATTTAGCCCATTTAAGAGAAGTCTTACTTCTTCTTTCTTTTATTGTACGTTTATTTTATTTCCTGTAATGGCCTTGAAATTCAGACCCATTTTAAATTTTTAAAATCGCGTACATTAGTGTAGAAATTCGAATTTTCACAAAAAAATTCCGTTGCTATTCAAACTTCACATTTGGAATGCATCTAGATAGACATAGGCGTACACCAAATTTCGTTGAAAAATATTGAAGTAAATTTCGTTCGTCACATTTACATATTAGTTTAAATTTTATGTGTAAATTTTCTATCATCCGAACTCAAATATTTTTCACAATGTTGCATAAGAAAAATATTCTGATCATGACGGCGCATTTCATTTCGTCAAATTTCGCTTTTAATTGCTAGTTAAATTGTTCGCACGAGCAAATGGTTCAAAAAGGATTAACCACTTCGCAAACAATGTCAAACCATCAATATCTTCATACCGTTGTGTCCGCCTCGTCGCGCTGATCAAAACGGTATATTTATTTGTGTCAATCGGAGTTCGACATTGCGAATTATAATTGTTTAACGCAGTACAAACTGGTCCATTACGCAGCCTGAACCGGTACCCAACTATCCCCAACGCTCATAATTCTAGGAGTCTTTGACCATTCAGATGTCTTGGAAAGCCAATAGCCATCACGTTTACCAAGAACATCATTGCTATGACCTTGGGATTCTAAACATATCTGTGTGTGTGTGTGTGTGTGTGTGTATATATATATATATATATATATATCAGCTACCCTCTGCATTAATTGATTTTTCACTTCGCACTCAAACTCTCTGGTACGTGTTCTTCTTCCTCCTCTTCATAAATTCCTTTATTTTATTTTATTTTATTTTGCTTTTGTGTCTTCCCTTCCAGTATGAAACTCACGAAACCCATGCACGTCCTTGCTCCACCCTCCGCCACGCCACCTGCTTCACCTCTCCGCGTCCCACTGCCCGCCGTCCGACTCCCCGCATCCCACTTCCCACAGCCCTCCCCGCGTCCCACTGCCCATCGTCCGCCTCCCCGCGTCCCACTGCCCACAGCCCCCCCCCCCCCCCCCCCCCCCCCCCCCCCCCCCCCCCCCGTGTCCCACGTCGCCCACAGTCCGCCTCCCCCGCGTCCACTGACACAGCCCGCACCGCCAACGCCCCCCCCCCCCCCCCCACTCCACTGCTCCAACCCACATCCGCTGCCACATCCACCCACCCAGTTCGCACGACCACTCCAACTCAGGCCCAGCCGAACCCCAGCCCGCAACAGCCCTCTCTGACCACCGCGACGCCCCTGCTCCACCATCATTACTGTGCCTCGCCTTGGTCGCACTTGTATTCCAGCATCTGATATATATAAATATATATGGAACTGTTGTATTATGAAGCAGTATATGCTTTTGAATTTCAGATTGCTTAGAAACAGTGTTTTACTGTGTTTGTTTCAGCTACTGCTTCGGAGACTTAGGCTTCCATTCAGCTTGTCGAATCTATCTTGCTTCGTTATTTATATGTTTAAATATATATATTCAATTGATATATGTTGTAATAAACAAATTGTTGATTAATTATTTTTTTGCTTGCAGTTTGTGTTCGTTTTGCGTCGTGCTTGTTAGGGTCTATCTCATCTATTCGTCTTCGTGCTTCGTCATCTTCTCTAACCACGCAAGGTGAATATTTCATTCACGACTCAATCTATTAAGCGATGACAATCAAGTGATAATTGTTGTTAATATTAATTTAGATATAATTTGTTGATTGTTAAAATTGTTGAAATAAAACAGTTAATTGCTATACAAGTTAAAATTGAGTATCGATAGAATTTGAAATTGCTAAATTAACGCCATGTATTGTTTAAAAAGATTTAACGTGATAGACTGTGATTTGATGTTGGTTTATGGTAAATAGTTGTGACACTAAATTTGCTATGTGATGTTGAATTTGGTTGTTAATATAAGCGATAATTAATATGAAATTTAATTTGATATAGGATAGTTAACAATTTAAAATGGATTATATATGTTGAACCTGACCCCTTTAAATGTTAAATAAATCGACACGTGGAAATAGCGTTAACCTCACTTTGAACCATTGAATGTATGATTGATGTAGTAATTTGATAATAGATACCAAGTGAAAACCATAATGTAAAAAAGATCTTTAATATGCAATGAAATGATAGTGCGGATTCTAGGAATAATTATATTAATTTGCATAAATAACAAATGTAAATTAATACGATTATTTTGAGATTATTTAATTAATTGATGAATTGTTATGTATGGTTGCTATTGCTTGTTTATTTACTTTGACACCATCCCAATTATCACACTGCAAGTTCCCTGTGCTATGCTTTGTTTTATATTGAATAATATTGGGTTGAAATGATAAATACCCAATTAAACAACTTGGCCTAGGATAGATAATTAAAAATAAGAAACCCGATTGGTCAACAACAATCATTTTTGAAATTGAAATATATTTTAAATTAAGGAATGAACTTAACAATTTGTTTGGAAATTAAGAAACGAACTTAAAGGATTTAATTGAAATAAATTATTGGATTAAATTTGAAATAAATTAATGGATTTAACTGAAATGGATTAATAAACCTGTTTAATTAAATAAAATGAATTGGCAAATTTAATTGAAATGAGATTTAGAAACAAGTAAGTTCTAGAATTTAATAATTTAAAATTTTATTAGATTTGTTAGATTTAGATTTAAACTCGGTTTTAATTAAATAGATTTGAAACTTGTTATAAATTTAATTTGAGATTAAGAAAAATTTGGCTTAAGTGGAATACAAAACTAACTAAGTTATATGATTTAGTTTAGTGATAATTTAAATTTAAATGATTTTAAATTTAATGAATTAATAAAATCCGGACATTGTAAATGGAATATGGATTGAGTTGATTTGTAACTCGGAAATAACTTATTTATGATGTGTAGATCATTGAACCAAATAAATGGAAACAGATTTCTTTAAAAAGAAATTTAATTAAATTGGTAAATAAATCAAATGAAGTTTTGATAAAAAGGAATTTAGTTAATGAAATTGATTTAATCGAATTTATGATAACAGTGAATGTAAATATGAATTGAAATAAATAGAATTTGATTTAATGATTCGAACTAAATTAACCATTAACTTGAATTCATTGATTATGAACTAAATTTAATAAGCGAAATTTAGATCTTATTAAATTGAACTTGAATGCTTAATTTTATTGTTAACTTAAATGTTTGAACTAAAAATTGCATTTGGAAATATGTTTTAAATATCTAAAATAAATTGAATCGTGAAATGTCAAATTTTGGAAGTCAAATTTGCACCTTGACTTTTGGACTTGGATTTGTTTAAACGTTAATTTAACCGACCATCGGGTAATAAATACGTAGTTATTAAAGAGACCGAGATCGGATATGGACATACTCTCTGTCGATACCGAAAACCCCTTTAATAACTATTATACGCGGAGTGTTGATCCAGAATGAAGTGGATGGTTTGGTGAACGCGTTGACTGAAGAAAGAGAACGATATTGGATGACCCCTGACATGACTAAAACAGGAGCCACGCTGGGCCATTGAGGTTCTCCACCTCTAGCCGACACACTTCTTCGATACCTTATCTATTACTTTTGTGATTCGATTTGGGTGTACCCCTTGATTTGGGAGTATTGTTTCGCGGTGTTGAGGTAGCTGCTGGCTATGCTCAACATTAGTCTGGATCACGCAACTACTAGTATCCTAGTTGGTATCGCCTCATGTACCTTGTCATACTGATTATCCTATTCGCAGCCACTACGCTTTCTTTTGTGTTATACCTGTGGGGTACCCTCTGATAACCATTAGTTTACGGTGGGGTTTACGGTGCTGCATAGACTATGGCATTATAAAATGTGTTAAGGTAAATTATGGTAACGCCTTAACGCTATTTTAATATCGTACTTTACTGATTTGACATTATCTACCTATCATATTCTATTGTATATATAGGTAGTTTATCGGACCCTTAGAGATGTTATTTTATTCATCTTTGAGTTATGGACTTTATTCCCTGCAATTGATTATCATGCACAAGATTTTGAGCCCTGACTCGAGTGTTTCTCTTTTGTATATGCTCGGGTCAGTCTGAAGCTATCCAGTTGCTGATCAAGGTTGGTTGAAGATGCTAAACACTTAGCATTTATTTTCTTCTAGTCTATTTCTATTCCAGTATTGATATACTAGCCTATTGGGCATTTATGTATTTCCTTTCAGTCACCTTATGTTGTGACATTGTCGTACTTCATGTAGTAGCTTCATGAACTGCTATTATGACGATGTATTCTCCACTGCATTATTCTGTGACTGTTCTGTGTCTGTGATGTTGTATTAATTCTCATTTACATTTATGTATTTATAATCCCATAATGATTCGTGTTTTTTATTATTTAAGTTGACATGCATGGATTTTTGTCAATTTAAATGGTCCAAATATACGGGTTGTTACATTTCCAGTCTATAGCAAAGTCAAATACAGTGAACTCCTCCTTTTGTAAACCTAGAAATGAGTTTCTCCAATCTCATTGAATTCTATTTCAGATTAAATCCATTTTAGAGGCTAATAAAATCAACGTAATGAATCCAATCTCTACTGTATATTCTAGGTTCTTTGAATTTAGTAATTTCAACAAATAATTCTTGTTTGTTCTTTGCATGAATGCTTTATTCTATGGTTTGCTGTTATGAGAAATTGGAACGGAAGTGTTAAAATTACCGCGGAATTGAGGAGAAAATGTGAGCTAATCATTCACAAAGCTATTTATAAATCTTTGTTTAATAAATATAATTGTTTGGATGATTTGTTGAATTGAATCGGTTAAATATTGATAGGAAACTTGGATGACTGTTGTGTTTTTGTAATTGAAATTTTTGTGTGAAAATCGCTGCAGTAAAATAGCGATATCCTAGTGCAAAATGATCTAAATCGACCAAATCTTTTTGTGGTAGAAATTTATTTTAGTTTGCTACAAATTCTCTTTTAGTTGCATTTCTAATTCTGTAGTTTAGGTGGTCGAAATTGAGTTTGAAACTGATGGTGTAGCTCTGCCCTGTGCAATTTCTTTAAGTTGAAGCCTAATATTAAAATTATCATAACTTTTGATTGGTAGGACAAAATTGAGTGAGGTTTTTTTCACTTAAAAATTATTATTATAAGAAATAGCTTTTATGTTTATCATTTTTTGTAAATATGTAGTTTACTAAGAGTGATATGGTTTGAAAAAGAGGCAACCACTTTGTCCTATGTTTAATCTGAGCATTGGAACATAGAAATTGTTTTAGGCACAACGTTTTCATTACTTAGCGAACTTTGATAATTTTTGAAGTTCTGGAAACCATAGACTTTGTGCCATAACTTTCATGTTTTGAGTTTTTCATGCTTTTTGAAGTTTAAATGGTCAAAAATTCGTTTCGTTGTCGGTCCCCTATCAATGAAAGACAGAGTTAATAAATTTAAATCTGAAAATTATTTCGGTCCTAACTTTGAAACCATAAATCCAAATTAGATGATCTTTTTTTGTTTGAAAGCTGAGACTTTTGTATACAACTTTTATGATTTAAGTTTTGTAAAATAATGAGACTTAGGTGGTCGGAACTACATATATTTAAATCTCAAATTTGAGTTAAACGAAGTAAATAGACTAGCTTCGTATACAAGTAATTTACGAAAGAGAATTATTTTTAATTTATAAATCTTAGAATTATTTCTAGATTAAGTTAATAAATACTAAAATGATTTTTTAAGCAAGTTATTCTATATACTAAGCATGTTTAATAAAATATTTATGGATCTGGAAATATGACTTCGGAAATACAAATCTAATCTATTTTTACATAAAAGTGATTATTGATTTGGAATATATGTATTACAATTTAATAAATAAATAATATAGGATTCGTGGAATTTGGAAATATAGTTTTGCAAAGCATAAACTTAATTTACTTTTAAATAAAATGGTTATATTTTAATATGGATTTAGAAGAGTAATTAAATATGGTTTTAAAGTACAATTTTGTGAATAATAAAACCATATGGAAATTTGAGACAATTGGATGTATATAAGTAAAATCTTGGAACAATTCAGAGTTATTTAATATTTTAACAAATCGGTGAATATTTTTGTAAAGTTAAATAACGAATGGATTTATAGTAATTATAATAAGTGTTTTAAATATTAAACTCAAAAGAGAAAAATGTTTTGAGAATCTTAATTCTATAATTTGAGAAGTACTAATAATCGACTCATTGTCATTGATTGGTTTAAATGCTTTTGAATAAGACTTCATCGAGTATGATATAACTCATTGAATATAATATTTGACTAGAACTTTACAAGCCCATTAGTGAATACTCGAATATCACCAGGTTGTATGGGATGTCCGAGTTAAATTTGTGTGATTACTATTAGGAAGTATTTTACACTTTAGAGTTGTATTCTCTTCTGGTATGTGACAAGTAGTTGCTAGATCCTTAAGAGAATGTAGTTCAGGTTTTCCTGTGGTATCCATAATAAGTGATATTTACTAGCTTTTAGTAAATACTTAGACTTCACCATATGGTATGGGACGTATTGGTTAAGTTCTAGTGATTACTAAAGGTGATAGTATTTGGCACTTTAGAGTTTGCTCTCTTTTGGTGTGAAGTGGTTGCTAGACCCTTCAGAAGTTTATTCTGGGATTTCTTTTCGAACATAATAATATACTCATGTTAAATAAATGTAAATTTATCGAGTCATGGTTTCTACGATCATCTTGATTAGTATGGACTATCCTTGAGATCATTATGTGATTTATGTCCCCTCGTGAGTACGATCCTTGATATTAGATCGGTTTAAGTGATACCAATTTGTTTTTTTGCGTCGGATTTTGAGTACAATCATTGCAATTGTTTTGTGCGATTATTATAACCGGTTTGGATTAAGATTACTTGGATTCTAGATATTTGGAATCTGTGACTGTTCTATGTTCGTGTAATAAATGTCTTATGTTAGTGAAATAAATATTTATTCTTGTGTCTTATGTTAGTGAAATAAATATATGTTCTTATGTCTTATGATGGATGTTAAGTTAATTATGTTATTCTGTGTTCAGTGACTAATATGTGTTTATGACTTAAATGTATAACCATGTGCCTTGTGATGAACTCTAAGTTAATTTAATTCCCGCGACTTGTTATTTCATGGACATCTGTATTTACTTATATGTTGTTTGTTATTGTGTTATATCTTGTTCTCTCCCCACTAGATATTTAGAGATAGTCCGACCCGGGTGTTATTTTGTTCGGGTCAGGCCGAGCCTTTTAAGGTTCAGGACAGGTTGACTTTTGAATGGTTATTCTAGCAAGGAGGTAAACATTTGAACTTTTTGTTTATCCCATTTAGGAATTTGGACCTTGTATATAAAATGTAAAATTGTGATTAGCGAATTGTAAAACTTGTATATTATGTGAGTTTAGTGTTTTATTTTGTAGACTCGTAATTTTTGTATGTATGTAAGATTATTATTCCGCTGTGATCTATGACTGATGCTTATATGATATATTGTTTTGATTTTGAGAAATTGATGTTTTTATTAGTTTGTATTAATACCGTACACGTCAAATTTCAGTTCAGATATTAAGTAAAAAGGTATAAACGACATGTCAGTGTTAGTATAAAGATATACTCATATTAGATCACCCTGAACAAGCCGTATTCTCCAGATTAGCAAACAACATTACTTGTAATGTTCTTTGATAATATGGGTATCGCGGTGGTGTCGTTACAGCGAGGGATCAAAATGATCTAACTGAAGAAGTTCAAGGGGTTGGGAGGTAGAAATCGTATCTTTTGATTTAAAAGAACATTTCTAAGTTTTCCTAATTGACATGCATCGCATAAATTATTAGCTTTAAAATTCATCTGGGGAAGGCCTCTAACTAGATCATTTTTAGCAACTTTAGACATAAGTTTGAAATTCAAATGACCAAATCTTTTTTGCCAAATCCAAGGATTAATTGATTCAGCCAAAAGACATAAATTATCATTTGAGATTTTCATACTTAATATATAAATGTTTCTTTCCTAATACCTTCAAAGATAATGTTTGACTCATTATCTTCAATGTGACATTTATCTTTTATGAATTTAATTTTGAAACCCTTATCACACAATTGATTAATACTCAAAAGAATATGCTTTAAATTTCTAACTAACAAAATATTAGAAGTAGTAGGACTTTTAGAATTACCCGGCATTGCCAATGCCAATTACATATCTTTTAGAGTTGTCTCTAAAATTTACTGTCCACCATCTTTGTAAACTATATCTTTCAAAATCGTCCGATTTCCAGCCATGTGTCTTGAGCATCCACTATCCAATACCCATTTGTTCTTTTTGATTTGTAGAGTATGATCATCAGGTATTTGTTCATTAAAGGCTATATAACACATCTGTTCCTGCAATTTATACCTTTTCAAAGATCACATGATTTTTTATAATGAATATATGAAAATTTATGAAATAATATTATGATGATTTTGCAAATTATCTTTTCGAAAATATTGTTTAAAATATTAACAAAAGTTACCATTGAAAGTTTTTCAGAAATTAGATTATGAGCACTTTGAAAGCAATTGCTTTGATACTAATTGTGAGTTAGCGGAATAGGGATCTTAAGGCTAAATTAACATTAGGGGGTGAATAGTGTTTAATGGATTATATGAATATTTTTCAAATTCTTTAAGATTCTACTGGAATGATGTAATTAACAATCACATAAATAATCACAAAATCAAAGTGCAGATAAAACTAAGTGCAGTCAAATTAAATAGGAACACATCAAGATTTTATACTAGTTCGGAGTTACCCTACATCTAGTCCCGCACAATTCTTTGTAAAGATTTCTTTTGGACTAGTAAATGCAAATACAATCTCGATTTCAAAGCTATGAGACACACCCTCTAGAATCTCGACTTTTGGGTAGAGTCACTTGATTTCCAGGCTACAAGCACACCCATTAGAATTGCGGGCTACAAGCACACCCAATTGATTTTATGGGCTACAATCATACCCACAAGTCCAGTAGTATGATTTGATAGAGTTTTACAGACTCAGATCTTCGACCTTGATTATAATTGAACCTATAACTCTTGAATTCTGCTTTTACCTTGGTTTGAATGAGAGAGATGACAGAAATCAGAAAGCAGACGAAGGAGAATAAAACTATGTGTGTTTGAATATGATGTCCCGGAATTTCGGGCAATAGCAATTAGTTAATCTTCATTTAAAAATTATTTAAATTGGCAATATTGATTTAATAATATTTTTCTAACTATTTAAATTTGGTAATATTGTCTAATAATTATCTTTTATAAGTATTGAATTTGTCAAAATTTATTCTTTTTAGAACTAATAATATTTAATTGGTAAATTTATCTCTTAAAGCTAATAAAATTGTTTTCTATTTATAATGTATATATATTGGTATATATATGTTGTAAATAAGAAGTCTTTGGTTTTAAATTTAATAAAAGATATGTTGTCTAATTTTAATATATATGTGTGTATATATATTGTAATTGGAAAATTTGTTTTAAAATTCAAGTTAATAATTTTCAAAGCTAGTTAAAATTGATTCTATTTTCAAAATCAATATATATGTTAATTAAAAATATTTTAGCTTGAGTTAAAATAAGATTTGAATTTTGGTTCATTTCTTTTGCTTTTAAAATTCTTTCTTTAAATTACACATGAACATGGTTTATAAATATGTGTATAAGTTTAAAATATAAACATAACACATTAATATAAATACTTGTGTTATTAATTTAAAAATGGTTTTAAACATTTGTAAATACATAAGACGAGCTTTAGACATTTGTAAGTTAATGTATTAATGCAAATACATTTGTAAGCAAAGGACTACTTGCAATTAACAAGTGTTAACCTTCATTCTTTCTATTAAAATTAAATTATAAAAATAAACATTGGAGAATTAATTTAATTTCTTTTTATTAACATTTAAAAATAATAAAAAATACATAATGACAAGTGCCAGACTATTAATCTTGTTAATAACATGTTTAAGTTAATTAACAAATGTAATTGACAAATGTTAGTTGAATTAACAAGTATCACTTATTTCATTTTATTTTCTTATATTTCTAATAAATCTTAAATAAGTCTACATAAATATATATCTCATCTTCTCCATTTCTCTTTTTACTATCTTCAATTCAAAAGCAACAAAAAAAACTCAAACCTGTAAACAATTCACTCCAGATCAAACTAAAACCCTATAAAACATTTCACCAACTCAATAACCAAAACCTATAAACCATTTATCAAAGCCTATAACAAAAGAGCACCATAACAAAGCAACCATCTTAGATTTAAAGCAACATCAATTTATTTTTAAAAGCCTGATCATTTCAACATCAAGTAGTTTCCAGTTTAAAAGCAATCAAAGCATCAACATTTCAGTTTTCAGATCAAAGCATTCAAGTTTTCAAAAACTCAAACTGTTTCAAAAAAAGCTTTGTTCAGCTAATCCTGGTGAGTAAACCTTAATTTTTAAAACAGTTTAAAATCTATGATCATAACTAGATGCTTATGATGGATTGTGTATGAATATGGTTGCTTATGTTTATGAGCATGAACGCATGTATGTATATATGATGTGCCTATGTATATATTTGGATGCATGCTTGTAAATTGAAGTTATCTCTTTGTTTTGATTTACAGGCTAGTAAATAAGTTCAAAAACAAATACCTATCTTCCCAACATTTATCTAGCTATGATCATAAAATAGGAAATGATTTTAAAAATGAAAATTCTTTTAAAAAAAATAGTTTTCAGATGGAACTATTTAGTTAATATTTCATAAATAAGTTTCTACAGTGGAAATCAATTGATCAGTAAAATCAAACATTTTAATTTCCTTAATTGAATCCACAATCTGATTTATTAGTCCAAATAATGAATTTAGAGATGAAAATCATGATTTTTAGTTTTGTGTTTGTGGAGATAAAATGAGTTGAACTGAATTTGTTTTTTCATCGTTTTTCGACGAACGGCGAGGTTATAGCAGTCGCGATCAAGGCCGAAGATAGTGTGAAGGCTGACGGTCGTGGGAAAAATAGGCGAAGGATTTTACAATGGTCGTGGTGCCTGTTCGACGTGGGTTTAGGGTTTAGGATGCTGCTTTGGTCGTCGACATTTCCTAGGTTCGTACGGCGTTGTTGATGCATTGGTATGATTCGCATATGGGGAAATCATAGCTGGAGTCGATACTTCGCTTTGGGTAGGTCGACGTGGGTGCTGGTGCTCGTGGGTGGCGTCGTGGGGTGGTTTTCTTCGACTGAATTTTGGTCCAGGTGATCATTTTGGCTCGTTTTCGTTTGGCGATGATGTTCAGTGGTCTGAGTGATCGTGGCAACTGAGGGGAGGAGTGGCGACTTGTTAGTGGTCGTAGCACTAGTCGGTGACGACAGGGTTGTGTGTGCATGTGCATGGGTTGTTCGATGTGTTGGGTTGTTTGATCTCTGGGGAAGAAAGATCGGGCTAGGGTGGATCTCAGGGATGTTGTGCGTGTGACACGAAGCAGGGATAAGAGCGATGACACGGGTTGGGCTTGGGTAATTTAGAGATTGTCTCGGGTTTGTAAGAAAACCTTTTGTATAGGTTATGTAAAGATTTATACAGTTTTATTAAAGCAAGAAATTTCAAGTTTTAAAACATAAAGAAAGATATAAGTTTAACAACATAATAAAACATGTTTTCCGTGTTAAACATATATAAATTTTCCAAAGAAAATGTTTAATCAATATTTTAATTTTATTTAAAGTGAATAAGTTTCAAAAGTAATGATAATTAAGTTTTCAAAAGGAATAAGTATTTATTTAATTTATTAAATAAATTTGATCAATTTTTCCCAAGATTTTAAATGTTAAAATTTAGTGTTTAAATTGTTTTGTTTTAAATAAATTTTATATTTTTAATTGTAATTGATTCCTACATGTTTTGTCTAATGAAGTTTATTAAGTAACTATTGAAGATAAAAGAATTTATCTTTTAATTAAGGTTGATTAATTAAAGTTAATAAATTAGTGAAACTAATTAAAGGTATGTAATAATAAAGGTTGATTAATAAATGTTAATAATCTAAAATAATTACTTATTACAAGTAACCAATAGGTAGTTAATGAATATAATTAATTTAAAGATCATTTACTATTGATTATGAGATAATTAATTAATGTAATTAATTTAAGGTAATTAATTGGTTAATTTATTCATGTTAATAATCAAAGAATAATTACTTAAGGAAAGTAATTAAGGAATTGTAAATATGTTTAACTAATACAAGGATCATTAACTAGTATTTAAGAGATAATTAATGGGTAATTAATTAAGGATAGTTAATTACTTGATTTATTAAGGATAGTTAATTACTTGATTAATTAATGGTTAATTAATCTAAGTAATTAAAGTTAATCAATTAAAGAGTAATTAGTTAATGGAAGTAATTAAGAGGATTAAATACTCAATGTAATTAATTAAATGAATGTGATTAATTTAAGTTAATTAACTATTTTAATTAATTAAAGATAATCACTTGATGATTGATTAAGTAAAATTACTTAATCAAGTATAATTACTTAGTGTAAGTAATTAATGGGTGATTACTGGATGTAACTAATTAAAAGGGAATTACTTAATGGAAAGTAATTGAAGAATAATTTCTTAGTGGAAGTAATTAAGGATTAATTACTTTGTGTAATTAATTAAGAATTAATTAATATAGTTAATTAAAGAGTTAATTAATTAAGGTAAGTATTTACGGTATGGTTAATTACTGTTTGTAATTAATTAAGGTTATTAATTAATGTGTAATTAATTAATGTAATTAATAAAGGATTAATGTAATTAATCATGGTTAATTAATTAATGAAGTAATTAGAAGATCATTAATTAAAGTAATTAATTAGAGTAATTAAAGGTGAATTACTATGAATGATTAAAGGATAATTAAATTGTATGATCAATTAAGGGCTAATTACTTAATGTAATTAAATGATAATTAATCAAGGATGATTAATTAAGATGGATAATTAGTGGATGATTAATTAATTATTTGTAATTAATTAATGTTAAGTAAGCAGGATTTGAAAGTACTTAGAGTAATTAATTTATTTCATTTATGGTTAATTAAATTAATTAGAGATGGGGTGACAATAAATCTTGCTTGTGAATGATTGAATGCTATTGAATGCCTTGGATTGTTTGATATCTTTGATATGGGATATGTGTTGACATGTGATATGAGATGCTTTGGTTGAATTGTGATAATATGGATTATCTATCTGTGAATATGAGAATTATCTATCTGTATGAATATTGATAATAAATTAAATTGTTTTAACTTAAAACAACTTGGCCTTAAAAGAAGGCGTTTTGGATTTTGGTGAGACCAGGATTGGATTTGCTTCAGTAAAGCATGTAGGGGGTACTCGCTTCATGTTTGGTGATGAGCAGGAGACTCTTGCCTCTACATGTCCCTGAGAGGTAGTATAAGGCCTTGGGTTGGTTGCGAGTCGAGAGGCTGGCCGTAAAAGCAAATTCGAGGTACCAATGTCTGCCACGGTGGGGCTGGGATGGTTGCAAAGCCTACCGGCCGTCACTGCCTTGGCCCATGACAGTTGGTATCAGAGCACCAGGTTGAGTGAATACCTAGGCTTTGAAGTAGATCTTTCTTGAGAGAGTGTGCTTGTATTATATATATATATACATACATACATACATACATACATACATACATACATACATATATATATATATATATATATATATATATATATGTATGTATATATAACTACCTGATTTGTTGGGTTATCTGTTCGGGTTTGCCAACATGGGTTCTAGAGATAGGAGGGGCAGTGGTGTGTGTAGCACGACTACCACTAATGAAAGAAGTCCGAGTATTGAGTTTGGAAGAGTATATGCCGAGGCTCTAGACCCACTACCGCCTCGAGTAAGCTTTGCATCATGGTGTAAGTATTTCACCAGATCTTTAAAGGAAACATTTTAAAGGTTCGGAGTCCATCTTTGAAGTGCAAGATTGGTTGCGCTCGTGTGAGCGGATTTTCAAGAGTTTGGATCTGTCGGATGAGCAGAAGCGAGTGATGGCATCTTGGCAACTTCAGAAAGGAGCAGCTGCGTGGTGAGAGCCAGAGACTATGGATGTTTCCGTAGGTGTTTTTTTAGTAAGCTTTTGAGGAACAGTTTTACCTACCGCAGGGAAGACTCCACTACTAAGGAATTTTTCCGGATCTCAAACAAGGGAGTTTGTCTGTATTGGAGTATGAGACTAAGGTCTATGAGTTGCCTTGCTACGGACATGGTCTTATTGTCACCCCCCTTAGGAAGAGCGATATGTTTGTGTTTGAACCCGAGTTCCTTGAGAAGATGTCTGCCATCTCGAAGGCTCTTTGCGGAATTGGTTGGTAGCGTTGAGCGTTGAAGAGCTTATGGATAGATGTCTTTGGGAACTGTAGCAGCGGTGCAGTTTGGAAGATTTTTATGAGCAGCAGGAAGGTCTTTTGGTTTAGTAGTATCCTGGAAGTGGAGTTCAGAAGCAGCAGAGTGAACTCGTTTCTACGATGGTTCGGTAATCTTTTTGTTCCTTCTCTCAGCAGCCTAGACTTTTGGAAGCTCAGCAGAGCAGGGAGTTTGTTATTGAAGGTGGACCACCAGCTTCCACTGTAGGACAAGAATAAGATGTTTTGATGTGTGAAGAGAGAATGGTTTCTTTGGAATTGAACTGGATAGGATCGCAGAAGTGACTTGTGATAGTTTAGAGATCATCTGAGTAATCTTTTGCTTAGGATCAAGGTTATTTAAGAGGAGGTAGAAGTTATCGAAGTTGTCAGAATTTTTTTCCAAATATCTTCGAAGAAGTCAAGGTTTGCTTAGCATCGAAAATTGAGTTTTCGTATTGACTTGGTTCTTAGAGAGAGAGCGTTTGGTGGAATAGACTTAAGATTTCATAGAGCTTCTGTGTTTTATCTTTTATGGATCTGACGAACTGTATCTTCCAATATGTGTTGATCAAGTTTGTGCTTGAATGCATCGATGACATCTCACCTACTTCTAATCAGAGTTGCACAGCGGAGGTAAGGTATTAGCTGTTCTAGAGTGGAAACAACCGCAGACTCCTACGGATGTTCGCATTTGTTTTGGATTAAAGGGTTTCTATAGGAAGTTGAAGTTGAACTCTGAATGCGAAGAAGTTTTTCAGAATCTAAAGGCGAGATTGGCAAGTACACCTGTTCTTGCTATACCGGATGGGAGAGGTTTAATTAAAGTCTGCTGATGCTTGTAGAGTAAAGTTTGTGTTTTGGATTTCGGTAGATCTTAAGTGGAATATTTTGTTGAGTAGGATCCGGAGATCATCTTGTTCTTGGTCCAGTTATGTTTTGAGAAGCATCAGCATAGGTTGAGCTGATCAGGAAAGGATATAGGCAGCTCAGAATCATCAGATAAGTTTTTGGATAAGCTACGAAAGAATTTGGAATTCGGAGTTGGAGATATGGTTTTGTAAAGGCTTCCTATGATCAAAGGAGCAATAAGATTTGGTAGGAATAGAAGGCTAGCTCCGAGGTATTTGGAATTTCTTTTCTATGTTCTCGAAAGGATAAGTTCTTTGGCCTATAGGATCGAATTGCCAGACGATGACTGAGATTCACATTATTTTTCTTGTATCTCTAAGGTAGTATGTGTATGGTCCATCATTGGTTATGGAATAAGCAGTTCAGAAAGATCCAGTGGTCGAGCTGGATTTGTCTGTGATTTGATTTCTTTTTCTGATTGTAGATCGAGACGAGTAGGAGCTCAAGATCAGAATGGTGTAGCTAGTCTAGATTCAGTAGAGCGAGTATCGCAGTATTTGTACTGGGAAACTCTAGATAGAATTTGGATAACCTATCCTGAATTATGTCGGGATAATTAGGTTTGTTTGTTTAAATAAATTGATTGCTATGGTTGTTAGCATATGGCTAATATGTATGCTTTGATGTTTGTAAATAAAACTTCTGTTGGATTATTAAATTATCTTTGCTGTTAGATTTCGGGAATGAAATTCTTTTAAGGGGGAGGAATGTGATGTCCCGTTATTTTAGGCAATAGCAATTTGACAATCTTCATTTAAAAATTATTTAAATTGGAAATATTGATTTAATAATACTTTTCTAACTATTTAAATTTGGTGATATTGTTTAATAATTTTCTTTTATAAATATTTAATTTGGAAAAATATATTCTTTTTAGAACTAATAATATTTAATTGGTAAATTTATCTCTTAAAGCTAATAAATTTGTTTTCTATTTGTAATGTATATATATTGGTATATACATGTTGTAAATATGAAATCGCTGGTTTTAAATTTAATAAAAGATATGTTGTCTAATTTTAATGAAACGACCCTGACTCGACCTTCGAAAATCGGCACCGAATACAACACTCGTATTCCAACGCCGCATATCCAAACGTTGAATCCGGTTCGCCGGAGCTTATAACACATCAAGTAAAACAACACAGCGGAAGAAAAAGAAATGAGTATCATTAATATACAACATTCGATACAATAATGATACAATATGAATCAATATCATAGATACAAGATAACAATGCTACAGCGGAATAACAATTTGAAATAGCAGCGGAAAACAACTAGAACTTGAAACTCCAGAAGAAACTCTAATATCGACAATCTCCATAGATAGCTTGAACCGCCATCAAGTTGCACCAAGCGGAGCAAGTCCGGTCTGTGAATCCGAAAGACTCCAAAGAATTCCAAAAAGAATGCTGAAGGGTGTCAAATCGATATCTATATCTACTATCTAAAAAACTCAACTCTAGACTGCCCGTGTGGGAAAATAGTGGCACCCAGAGTTTAGGAAGGGAACAATAAACTCCGGGTCAGTCATGAGACTGGTATGAGCAAACAAAAACAGTTTATCTTTAAAACGAACAACAGAAGAAGTAGAAGAAATTCGCTATGCTTTTTGGAAAATGAAACTACCATAAGGCCTCCCACCACACACACAATGCAAGCGCAAACTTGGAGGAGATTTCTCCTTATGATAGTCAAAAATGCTTGATACGTGAAAACCATTTGATATTATCATTAGTGCATAGTGCACAAAACCTTTCGTAAATATAATATTAATCTTAGCCAGCATAGGTACCATTACATTATGCCTGCTATAGCTACCACCTGAGGTGGCAGGTAACACAATTGCAATCGTAAAGGCTTGTATTGTTTTGTTTGGATTTCCAACAAATGGTCGGAAAAAGGAACTTCCCAAATAAAATGGAACGCCTCTGGAAGGATGCCCCCGAGAACCTAACAGAATCTCTGCTACACAAGGCCGGGTTACCTCTGTGACTAGGTAACAACTGACACGAGTATGCCACCTCCTAGTTGTTACCAACCTTTATCTGAACGCTTCTCAACCGACAAGCACAAAGTAATATGTTTGCAGCAACCACGAAGTAAGTATCTAGGCTCTATACCATGATACCACTTATAATCCAGAAGGAAATGGACATACCCTCAGAGGGCGCTACCCTCGAATAACCTTGTAGTTACGATCCCTGTTTTGACAATAACCGGGTTGTGAGGTTCGACGAAGTCTCGTCCATAAAGCTACGCTTTTTCACAAAGCCATGCTTCGATCAACAAATGATCAGTAGCACTCAACATTCCACACTACCAAATTGGGAATGTATCACTGGTAACCATCAATTACATAACCTCTGAGGTCGTACATCTCAGAGAAGGGTGTTAAGCTAAGAGAATAATTAAATTCCCCGCCACCAATAGATATGTATTTTAAGTAAATCAGCTTTATATCTCAGTTTGTAATGTCAGACATACAATCCATACAAGTCTGTTCCGGGTTCGAACAGAACCGAAGGCACTTCTGAAGAAGTCCTTGTAATATGGGAATCCACAATCCTGATCGAACTTCCCATCACTTAGGGAATCTCTATACCATAGCTACTCGGTGCAGAGACAATCGATAGGTCATCCTATTGTTCTCGTAAATACCCGGACTTCATCACCGGTCTTCAAATGCTATCCATAACGTCGTATCTCATATTCAGAGTGGGTTATATGACACAAGGTCCTCTCCCGGATAAGCCAAATAATGAGCGCAGTATTTAAAAAAAGTATGGATATGGGACCTCAGTTAAATCACGCTTAAAGCCCAAAACCTTTCATTCAAATGGTTAAAACAAATTTCCATTTACAAATATTTTTAAACAAAAAGATTCATTTCAAAAACCTTCAATGGTTTAAACAATTTCCATACTTAAATCTTTTAAACAAAAGATTCACTTTTAAAAACCCCTTTTTAATTTTAAACAAACTTCACCAATCTTTAAAAAGATTCATTCATAGACTTTCAAAACAATTCCATTTCAAGTTGGATTAACTCATCCGGTCTTTAAATTAAAGACTCATTTCAAAACTTTTAAAACAATTTTCAAAGATTCATTCATAACATTCAATACAATTCCCATTTCAAATCTTTTATATATTAAAGACACACCATTTAGAATCCTCTTCGATTCCAAAAAAAAGCTTAACAATCTTTCACAAAGGTTCTTTCATAGCTTTTCAAAACAATTTCATTTCAAAAACTATTTGGATTCAAAAACCATTTCAAAATATTAAATTCGAATATCTGTAACTTAATCAATTTCCTCGTGAAATCCATATTTGTGTGTGTATAGTGTGGTCCAGGGGTTTACACACAATAGTGCAACAACATCAACCATTACAGATTCAAATACAATAATATATTTGATAAGCGGTATAAACTATAACTCTTATCTCTCATTCATAGATCACAGGTATATATCACAGATAATAAATTACATTACAGATGATAAATTTCATCATAGAATAAACTACATCACGGTTCACAGAACAAAATAATTCATATCACACATTATCACAAATCAGGGACATCAATCAATTCAAAGCACTCCATAGAATCCTAGCATCCATGAGTAAGATCAATTAATTATCTGATTTATTTAAATCGGATTAATTACTTATGGATAAATTTCTAATCCTGATTAATTAGTCATTAATTAATTACAAACAATTTTGATTAATTACTCTTTGATCATTAATTAACCTTTAATTAATAAATAATCCTTTGATTAATTATTCTTAATTAGTTCCAATAATTAATAAATTAATTCTTAATTAATTATCCTTA
The DNA here is from genome assembly GCA_030765085.1 of Allium cepa. Lineage (NCBI taxonomy): Eukaryota > Viridiplantae > Streptophyta > Magnoliopsida > Asparagales > Amaryllidaceae > Allium > Allium cepa. The sequence goes on from CM060931.1 coordinate 615,096,585, forward strand.
ATAAAAATAAATGATTATCCCCAATCACTTTCGTAAATTAATTAACCTTTATTAATTATCTTTAATCAATAAACTAGTTATCACTAATTACTATTGATTAAGTCTTAACCACCATCATACATTAAATCATTTCTTAATTAATTATCTTGATTAATTTATCCTTAATTGCATTGATTAATTAACCCTTAATCAGTTATCATTAAATTAATTAAAATTAATCCAAGTGATTATCCTTAATCACTTATATCATAAATTAATTACACTGAGTAATTATGCTTTTAATTACTTGATTAATCATAAATCAATTATTTTTAATTACGTAATTATTTTTAAGCAATTAATTACCTTTAATCATAAATTAAGGATTCAATTAATTATTCTTTAATTACCATCATTAAGATTATCCTTTAAGTAATTAATTATCATTAATTAAATTACACAAAGTAATTAGCTTCTTAATTTCACAAAGTAATTCATACTTACTTCATCACTTAATTACATCCTTTAAATCAAGATAAATACTCGAAATTGTTATCATACAAAATCATATGAAATCTTCTTGATTAATAAAGGAATAAATCACTCCCTTAATCACTTTTCCCATCACAACATTATAATTTTGAAAATACTTGTTATTAAAATTTAATTAGTTAACTAATATAAAACTATTAATTACCAAAACAATTTTGAAAACATTTCAAACTTTCAAAATTTTGACACTTGTTTTAAAACTGGTTTATAATTTCGATTCAAAACTTGGTCAATATTTATTTTAAAGCAAATTTAAAACTGAAAAACATGTTCCTTTTAAAATTTAAAAACCTGGAAATTTAATCTTTTAAAAACCCAAGCCCATCACAATTTTACTCGAGCCATACCCGGAGTTTTCCTCAACTTTACCCGAGCATCCTCCCAGGCCACCACTTTCCCTCTTTTTTTTCTTTTCTCTTCTTCTACTGATTTTATTTAAATTGTTAAAATCCTGTGCACTTTAACATTCGGTACCATCCCAAAACACACCCGAGCAATACATCATCTTCCCCGAGACGTCTACCACAATTTCCTGAGTACAACTTCGGGTTCTACCCGTTCTTCTTCTTCTTTCCCTCTTTATCTTTAAAACCCGTTTCTCGTCAAAACTACCCAAGCCCAAAACAAAAAACCCCGAGAAAATTTCAAAAATGCCCAAGCATGACTTCGAGTTCATAGCCTTCCCTCCCAAACTACTGCTGCTGACACAAACCTACATTCATGCACATGCACTGTCAACAGAATCACTTCCGACCAACGTCGCGATCGCCCACCAGTCATCCTTAACCTCATCGACGAACTCCACAACCCAGAAATCCAGTACCATTACGAAATCAAAATTGGGTTATTCAAGCATTTCTGGAACCCAAAACCCAATACTTAAATACACCTCGCACCACCGCATAACGGCGCCAGAAGCCTCACAACTCCGCCTGAACCTCCACCGTAGTTTCTAGCTTCAATTCCCACTGATGCGAATAATTCTGATCCATTATCATTGGCGAAATCATCATGTCTTTCTCGATGAACAAAGTTATGCTCAAAAACCTAATTTGTTTTCGCACGATCACTCTGATGATCGGGAAATGCCACGACCATTTTTTCCAGCCTCGTCATCCCCTCCACTACCTTCAACATTAGCTTCGACCCATGAATCGACGCCGACCATCAGATATTGACAAAAATATATTTCCTGTTCAATTCAAGTTTTATAACAATCTACCAAATTAAAAATCCCAATTCGATTGTTACAATTCATTATATCCTCATGTGATTCCAATCATCAATTCAAAATATGCATTTAAGAATATTGAAATTTTTTTGTTTTGAAAAATTCCTCTGTAGCAATTCTTTTTTGTTCAATAAATTATCCTGTTTAACTTTGCTTATAATTATTTTTAAAAATAGTATTAAATTAACACAACAAACTTTCTTTAAAGATCATGACATAACTTAATTGTACCAAGAGATATTGGATTTTTTTCTCTTTTGATTAAAATCCTGTTACTAAGAACAGAACCAGATATGCATACCATAAATGCATATATACAACCTGTAGTATTTTATACTTCCCACACAAACTTCAACATACATCCATATTTTAACAAATTCAAGGTAAAAGTTTATTCATAAGCAACAAAAGATAAAAGAGGGATTTAGTTTAGGGGTTTGCTCACCAGCATATGCACAGAACAGAGAAGTAACAGGCGTGGAATTTGCATTGATGTTGATCTGTTTTTGACCTGCTTCTTTGAATTTGTTTCAATTTTGAACTTCATCAACTTGTTGATTGGGATGCACTTTGATTCAGTTTTGATAGAGTTTGTTTGTGATCTAATCTGTATTTTTTCTCTTTTTTCTCTGGTTTCCTGGTTGCAGTTTTGATCCAATTTTTTTTCAGGTTTTGTAAATTTGTTTTGCAGTTTTAAACTGAGCATTGATTTCCAGGTTTAAGAAATGAAAACAGAAAAACCTAGTTGTATTTCTTTTTCATGCATATTTTCTAATTTCAAATTAAAAGAAAAGTTTTTCTTTTGCCACTTGTCTTTACTAATCTAACATTTGTATGCATGTTTTTAGTTTATTTCACAAGTGTTAAATGCCATCACTTTTATGTTTAAACCCCTCACTCTAGTTTATTTAGAATTTATGCTAAAAATCCCTAATTAATTTCAATTTATGAATCATATTATTTATTTGTGTTTATAAATATACTAACTATACTTATTCATTTTAAGAGAAAATGTATCTTAAACTCTTTATCAAATCTTATACTTGTTAAAATAAGTAAATTTATGTCCAAAAACTTTTCTTTATTTTATTTATGAATTTTGTTTTAAACCCTTATTTCATTAAATTTGTATTTTAAATCCTTTAATTAATTACATTTATATATATATGTAAATGTTTTTACATTTTACATTCATGAATATACAACTATTGTTTAGTTATTTGAAAATAAAATGTATTATCAAGTCTAATAATTAAGTATATAATATGTATATGTTTTAATGTTACATACAATCTATGTTTTTATTATTTTCAAATGGCATTAGGCTTTATAAATTTCAAAAGGTAAATACATATTTTTATTTGTTCTGCAAATTTCATATTATTTTACCAACAATTTCATAATTTAATCCCAAAAATTAAATTAATTGTCAAATTAAACTTGTTCAAAATTCAGGAATGTTACAGATTTTCCCCCTTAAGAAAATTTCGTCCTCGAAATTTGCCAGGGAGACAACAAAAGATGGATACACAAAGATAGAGAATCGACTCATAAATCAAGCCTATTATCTATTATGCATTTGGCTTACCAAATCAGAATATTACTAATAATTATAAGAACGAACTCATACAATACAAGACGCTCGGGTCACCAGATCTACGAATATAAAGGGGTATTGATTAGTTCAAAGGATAACTAACCCTTCATAAAACATATCTGGACCCCAAAGAAACAAATAAATGAATTTAATCTTCCGAAGTTCTCAAACACTGTGTATGGATTCCAAGCTCAAGTCGGAATTCCCTAAAAAATTTAGTTTAAAAAACCACAATTTACCTATCAACCATAGCAACCAAAGCAAACAATTCAACCAAACAAACATTCTGACTCATCTGGAGTTTAAGTCCCATGCAAATATATCAATGCTTCTTCCTGGAGCTGCCAGGAATCATCAAAGAATCGAAAAGAGACGATGATCAAAGGAGATTGATAGAGAAAGATTGTTTCCACCGTTGCAGGGTATTGACCATTTCTAGTGGTACTTCCCTGTCCCCTATCTCGTCCTCTTCTTGCACTCATACTCACTATCAGTGGATAGTAAGAGAATTTACTGAGGCATTCAAATGGATATCTTAGGGATATACTCATTCCATCGTATACTTCACCCCATCTCTAATGAGTTACCTAATGTGTTATACTCCTGAGCTAAAGTTTTAACCTTCAGCTCTGATACCAAAATGAAACAACCCTGACTGACCTTCGAAAATCGGCACCGAATACGCCAATGCGGCACATCCAAACATCGAATCTGGTTCGCCGGAGCTTATAACACATCAAATAAAACAACATAGCGAAAGAAAAAGAAATGAATATCATTGATGTACAACATTTGATACAATAATGATACAATATGAATCAATATCAGAGATACAAGATAACAATGCTACAGCAGAATAACAATATGAAATAGCAGCGAAAAACAACTAGAACTTCACACTCCAGAAGAAACTCTAATATCAGCAATCTCCATAGATAGCTTGAACCACCATCAAGTTGCACCAAGCTAAGAAAGTCCAGTCCGTGAATCCGAAAGACTCCAAAGAATTCCAAAAAGAATGCTAAGGGTGTCAAATCGATATCTATATCTACTATCTGAAAAACCCTACTCTAGACTGCCCGTGTGGGAAAATAGTGGGGACCCAGAGTTTAGGAAGGGAACAATAAACTCCAAGTCAGTCATGGGACTAGTATGAGCAAACAAAAATAGTTTATCTTTAAAACGAACAACAGAAGAAGTAGAAGAAATTTGCTATGCTTTTTGGAAAATGAAACTACCATAAGGCTTCCCGCCACACACACAATGCAAGCGCAAACTTGGAGGAGATTTCTCCTTATGATAGTCAAAAATGCTTGATACCTGAAAACCATTTGATATTATTATTAGTGCATAGTGCAGAAAACCTTTCGAAAATATAATATTAATCTTAGCCAGCATAGGTACCATTATATTATGCCTGCTCTAGCTACCACCTGAGGTGGCAGGTAATACAACTACAATCATAAAGGCTCGTATTTTTTTGTTCGGATTTCCAACAAATGGTCGGGCAAAGGAACTTCCCAAATAAAATGGAACGCCTCTGAAGGGACGCCCCCAAGAACCTAGCCGAATCTCTGCTATACAAGGCCGGGTTACCTCTGTGACTAGGTAACAACTGGCATGAGTATACCACCTCCCGATCATTACCAACCTTTATCCGAAGCGCTTCTCAACCGACAACCACAAAGTAATAAATTTGTAGCAACCACGAAGTAAGTATCTAGGCTCCATACCATGATACCACTTATAATCCAGAAGTAAATGGACATACCCTCAAAGGGAGCTACCTTCAAATAACCTTGCCGCTACGATTCCTGTTTTGACCATATCTGGGTTGTGAGGTTCGACGAAGTCTCGTCCACAAAGCTACGCTTTTTCACAAAGCCATGCTTCGATCAACAAATGATCAGCAGCACTCAGCATGCCACACTACCAAATTGGGAATGTATCACTGGTAACCATCAATTACATAACCTCTGAGCTCGTAGTCTCTGAGAAGGGTGCTAAGCCAAGAGAATAAATTCTCCGCCACCAACAGATATGTATTTAAAAGAAATCAGCTTTATATCTTAGTTTATAATGTCAGACATACAATCCATACAAGTCTGTTCCGGGTTCGAACAGAACTGAAGGCACTTCCGAAGAAGCCCTTGCAATCCGGGAATCCAAAATCCTGATCGGGCTTCCCATCACTTAGGGAATCTCTATACCGTAGCTACTCGGTGCAGAGACAATCGATAGGTCATCCTATCGTTCCCGCAAATACCCGGTCTTCATCACCGGTCTTCAAATGCTATCCATAACGTCGTATCACATATTCGGAACGGGTTATATAACACAAGGTCCTCTCCCGGCTAAACCGAATAATGAGCGCAATTTTTAAAAAAGATATGGATATGGGATCTCAGTTGAATCACAGCTTAAAGCCCAAAACCTTTCATTCAAATGGTTAAAACAAATTTTCATTTACAAATCTTTTTAAACAAAAAGATTCATTTCAAAAACCTTCAATGGTTTAAACAATTTTCACACTTAAATCTTTTAAATAAAAGATTCACTTTTAAAAACCCCCTTTTAATTTTAAACAAACTTCACCAATCTTTAACAAAGATTCATTCATAGCCTTTCAAAACAATTCCGTTTCAAGTTGGATTAACTCATCCAGTCTTTAAATTAAGGACTCATTTCATAACTTTTAAAACCATTTTCAAAGATTCATTCATAACTTTCAAAACAATTCCCGTTTCAAATCTTTTATATATAAAAGATACACCATTTAGAATCCTCTTAGATTCCAAAACAAAGCTTAGCAATTATTCACAAAGGTTCGTTCATAGCTTTTCAAAACAATTTCATTTCAAAAACCATTTGGATTCAAAAACCATTTCAAAATATTAAATTTGAATATCTATAACTTAACTGATTTCCTCGTGAAATCCATATTTGTGTGTGTATAGTGTGGTCCAAGGGTTTACACACAATAGTGCAACAACATCAACCATTACAGATTCAAATACAATAATATAATTTTATAAGCGGTATAAACTATAACGCTCATCTCTCATTCACAGATCACAGATATATATCATAGATAATAAATTACATTACAGATGATAAATTTCATCATAGAATAAATTACATCACGGTTCAAAAAACAAAATAATTCATATCACACATTATCACAAATCATGGACATCAATCAATTCAAAGCACTCCATAGAATCCTAACATCCATGAGTAAGATCAATTAATTATCTGATTTATTTAAATCGGATTAATTACTTATGGATAAATTTCTGATCCTGGTTAATTAATCATTAATTAATTACAATCTATTTTGATTAATTACTCTTTAATCATAAATTAACCTTTAATTAATAAATAATCCTTTGATTAATTATTCTTAATTAGTTCCAATAATTAATAAATTAATTCTTAATTAGTTATCCTTAATTAAAATAAATGATTTTCCCCAATCACTTTCATAAATTAATTAACCTTTATTAATTATCTTTAATCAATTAAATAATTATCACTAATTACTATTGATTAAGTCTTTTGCACCATCATACATTAAATCATTTCTTAATTAATTATCTTAATTAATTTATCCTTAATTACATTGATTAATTAACCCTTAATCAGTTATCATTAAATTAATTAAAATTAATCTAAGTGATTATCCTTAATTACTTATATCATAAATTAATTATACTGATCGATTATTCTTTTAATTACTTGATTAATCATAAATCAATTATTTTTAATTAAGTAATTATTTTTAAGTAATTAATTACCTTTAATCATAAATTAATAATTTAATTAATTATTCTTTAATTACCATCATTAAGATTATCCTTTAAGTAATTAATTATCTTTAATTAAATTACACAAAGTAATTAGCTTCTTAATTTCACAAAGTATTTCATACTTACTTAATCACTTAATTACATCCTTTAAATCAAAATTGCTATCATACAAAATCAAATGAAATCTTCTTGATTAATTAAGGAATAAATCACTCCCTTAATCACTTTTCCCATCACAACTTTATAATTTTGAAAATACTTGTTATTGAAATTTAATTATTTAACTAATATAAAATTATTAATTACCAAAACAATTTTGAAAACATTTCAAACTTTCAAATTTTTGACACTTGTTTTAAAATTGGTTTATAATTTCGATTCAAAACTTGGTCAATATTTATTTTAAAGCAAATTTAAAACCGCAAAACATGTTCCTTTTAAAATTTAAAAACCTGGAAATTTAATCTTTTAAAAGCCCAAGCCCATCATAATTTTACTCGAGCCATACTTCGAGTTTTCCTCAACTTTACCCGAGCATCCACCCAGGCCACCACTTTCCCTCTTTTTTTTTCTCTTCTTCTTCTGATTTTATTTAAATTGTTAAAATCCTATGCACTTTAACAATGGCGTACCATCCCAAGACACACCCGAGCAATACATCATCTTCCCCGAGACGTCTACCACAATTTCCTGAGTACAACTTCGGGTTCTACCCGTTCTTCTTTTTCTTTCCCTCTTTATCTTAAAACCCGTTTCTCGTCAAAACTACCCGAGCCAAAAACAAAAACCCCCGAGCAAATTTCAAAAATACCCAAGCACGACTTCGAGTTCATAGCCTTCCCTCCCAAACTACTGCTACTGACACAAACCTACATTCGTGCACATGCACGGTCAACAAAATCACTTCCGACGAACGTCGCGATCACCCACCTGTCATCCTTGACCTCATCGACGAACTCCATAACCCAGAAATCCAGTACGACTACGAAATCAAAATTGGGTTATTCAAGCATTTCTGGAACCCAAAACCCAATACCTAAATACACCTCGCACCACCGCATAACGGCGCAAGAAGCCTCGCAACTCCGCCTGAACCTCCGCCGTAGTTTCTAGCTTCAATTCCCACCAATGCGAATAATTCTGAGCCATTATCGTTGGCGAAATCATCACGTCTTTCTCGATGAAAAAGGTTATGTTCAAAACCCTAATTTGTTGTCGCACGATCACTCTGGTGATTGAGAAATACCACGACCATTTTTCCCAGCCTCGTCATCCCCTTCACTACCTTCCGCATCAGCTTCGACCCATGAATCGACGCCGACCATCAGATATTGACAAAAATATTTTCCTGTTCAACTCAAGTTTTCTAACAATCTACCAAATTAAGAATCCCAATTCGATTGTTAAAATTCATCATATCCTCATGTGATTCCAATCATCAATTCAAAATATGCATTTAAGAATATTGATTTTTTTTGTTTTGACAAACTCTGTAGAAATTTTTTTGTTCAATAAATTATCCTGTTTAATTTTACTTATAATTATTTTTAAAAATAGTATTAAATTAACAAAACAAACTTTCTTTAAAGATCATGACATAACTTAATTGTACCAAGAGATATTGGATTTTTTTCTCTTCTGATTAAAATCCTGTTACTAAGAACAGAACCAGATACGCATACCATAAATGCATATATACAACATGTAATATTTTATACTTCCCACACTAACTTCAAAATACATCCATATTTTAACAAATTCAAGGTAAAAGTTTATTCATAAGCAACAACAGATAAAAGTGGGATTTAGTTTAGGGGTTTGCTCACTAGCATATGCACAGAACTGAGAAGTAACAGGTCCGGAATTTGCATTGATGTTGATCTGTTTTTGACCTACTTCTTTGAATTTGTTTCAATTTCGAAATTCATCAACTTTTTGATTGGGATGCACTTTGATTCAGTTTTGATTGAGTTTGTTTGTGATCTGATCTGTATATTTTTTTTCTTTTTGCTCTGGTTTACTGGTTAAAGTTTTGATCCAATTTTTTTTCAGGTTTTGTAAATTTGTTTTGCAGTTTTAAACTGAGCATTGATTTCTAGGTTTAAGAAATGAAAAGAGAAAAACCTGGTTTGTATTTCTTTCTCATGCATATTTTATAATTTCAAATTAAAAGAAAAGTTTTTATTTTGCCACTTGTCTTTACTAATCTAACATTTGTTATGCATGTTTTTAGTTTATTTCACAAGTGTCAAATGCAATCACTTTTATGTTTAAACCCCTCACTCTAGTTTATTTAGAATTTATGCTAAAAATCCCTACTTAATTTCAATTTATGAATCATATTATTTATTTGTGTTATAAATATACTAACTATACTTATTCATTTTAAGAGAAAATGTATCTTAAACTCTTTATCAAATCTTATGCTTATTAAAATAAGTAAATTTATGTCCAAAAACTTTTCTTTATTTTCTTTATAAATTTTGCTTTAAACCCTTATTTCATTAAATTTTTATTTTAAATCCTTTAATTAATTACATTCATGTAAATGTTTTTACATTTTACATTCATGAATATACAACTATTGTTTAGTTATTTCAAAAGAAAATGTATTATCAAGTCTAATAAATAAGTATATAATATGTATATGCTTTAATGTTACATACAATCTATGTTTTTGTTATTTTCAAATGGTATTAGGATTTATAAATTTCAAAAGGTAAATATATATTTTGATTTGTTCTGGAAATTTCATATTATTTTACCAATAATTTCATAATTTAATCCCAAAAATTAAATTAGTTTTCAAATTAAACCTGTTTAATATATATATATATATATATATGTGTGTGTGTGTGTGTGTGTGTATATATTGTGATTGGAAAATTTGTTTTAAAATTCAAGCTAATAATTTTCAAAGCTAGTTAAAGTTAATTCTATTTTCAAAATCAATATATATGTTAATCAAAAATATTTTAGCTTGAGTTAAAATAAGATTTAAATTTTGGTTCATTTCTTTTGCTTTTAAAATTCTTTCTTTAAATTGCACATGAACATGGTTTATAAATATGTGTATAAGTTTAAACCATAAACAATTATTAATATAAACATAACATATTAATATAAATACTTGTGTGATTAATTTAAAAATGGTTTTAAACATTTGTAAATACATAAGACAAGCTTTTGACATTTGTAAATTAATGTATTCATCTAAATACATTTGTAAGCAAAGGACCACTTGTAATTAACAAGGGTCAACCTTCATTCTTTCTATTAAAATTAAATTATAAATATAAACATTGGAGAATTAATTTAATTTCTTTTTATTAACATATAAAAAACATACTGACAAGTGTTAGACTATTAATCTTGTTAATAACATGTGAAAGTTAATTAACAACTGTAATTGACAAATGTTAGTCGTATTAACAAGTGTCACTAATTTCATTTTATTTTATTATATTTCTAATTAATCTTGAATAATCCTATATAAACATATATCTCATCTCCTCTATTTCTCTTTTTACTATCTTCAATTCAAAAGCAAAGAAAAAAAACTCAAACCTATAAACAATTCACTCCAGATCAAACTAAAACCTTGTAAAACATTTCACCAACTCAATAACCTAAACCGTAAACCATTTATCAAAGCCTGTAACAAAAGATCGCCAAAACAAAGCAACTTCTCAGATTTAAAGCAACATCAATTCAGTTTTAAAAGCCTGATCATTTCAACATCAAGTATTTTCCAGTTTAGAAGGATTCAAACCATCGGCATTTCAGTTTTCAGATCAAAGCATTCAAGTTTTCAAAATCTCAAACTATTTCAAAAAAAAGCTCTTTTCGGCTAATTCTGGTGAGTAAACCTTAATTTTAAAAATAGTTTAAAAATCTATGATCATAACTAGATGCGTGAAATGGATTGTATAGGAACATGGTTGCTTATGTTTATGAGTATGAATGCATGTATGTATATATGATGTGCCTGTGTATATATCTGGATGCATGCCTATAAAATGAAGTTCATCTCTCTGTTTCTATTTACAGGTTAGTAAACAAGTTCAAAAACAAATAGCTCCCAACCTTTATCTAGCTATGATCATAAAATAGGAAATGATTTTAACAACGAAAATTCTTTAAAACAAATAGTTTTCAGGTGGAATTATTTAGTTAATATTTCATAAATAAGTTTTTACAGTGGAAATCAATTTAATCAGCAAAATTAAATATTTTAATTTCCTAAAGTGAATCCATAATCTGATTTATTAGTGCAAATAATGAATTAAGAGATGAAAATCATGATTTTTAGTTTTGTGTTTATGGAGATAATCTGAGTTGAACTGAATTTGGGTTTTCATCGTTTGTGGATGAACGGCAAGGTTATAGCAGTCGCAATCAAGGACGGAGATAGTGTGAAGGCTGATGATCATGGGAAAATAGGTGGAGGATTTTATGATGGTCGTGGTGGCTGTTCGATGTGGGTTTAGGGTTTAGGATGCTGCTTTGGTCGTCGACATTTCCAAGGTTCCTACGGTGTTGTTGATGCATCGGTATGATTCGCATATGGGGGAAATTGTAGCTGGAGTCGAGACGTCACTTTGGGTAGGTCGGCGTGGGTGCTGGTGATCGTGGGTGGCATTACGAGGTGGTTTTCTTCGATCGAATTTTGGTCCAAGCGTTCATTATGGCTCGTTTTTGTTTGGCGATGATGTTCAGTGATCTGAGTGATCGTGGAAACTTAGGGGAGGAGTGGCGACTTGTTGGTGATTATAGCACTGGTCGACGGCGACCTGTTTGTGTGTGCATGTGCATGGGTTGTTTGATGTGTCTGGGTTGTTTGATCTTTTGGGAAGAAGGATCGGGATAGGGTCGATCTCAGGGATGTTGTGCGTGTGATTCGAAGCAGGGATAAGAGCGAATGACATAGGTTGGGCTCGGGTAGTTTAGAGATTGTCTCAGGTTTGTAAGCAAACCATGTGTATAGGTTATGTAAAGATTTGTGCAGTTTTATTAAAGCAAGAAATTTCAAGTTTTAAAACATAAAGAAAGATACAATTTTAAAAACATAATAAAACAATTTTTTCGAGTTAAACATATATAAATTTTCAAAAGAAAATGTTTAATCAAGTTTTTAATTTTATTTAAAGTGAATAAGTTTTAAAAGTAATGATAATTAAGTTTTCAAAAGGAATAAGTATTTATTTAATTTATTAAACAAGTTTGATCAAGTTTTCCCAAGATTTTAAATGTTAAAATTTAGTGTTTAAATTATTTTGTTTTAAATAAATTTTATATTTTTAATTATAATTGATTCCTAAATGTTTTTTCTTCTAATGAAGTTTAATGGTGTAATTAAGTAATTAATGAAGGTATAAGAATTTATCTTTTAATTAAGGTTGATTAATTAAAGTTAATAAATTAGTGAAACTAATTAAAGGTGTGTAATTAATAAAGATTGATTAATAAATGTTAATAATCTAAAATAATTACTTAGTATAAGTAATCAATAGGTAGTTAATGAATAGGCCATTAACTATTGATTACGAGATAATTAATTAATGTAATTAATTTAAGGTAATAATTGGTTAATTTATTGATGTTAATAATCAAAGAATAATTACTTAAGGAAAGTAATTAAAGAATTGTAAATATGTATTACTAGTTCAAGGATCATTAACTAATATTTAAGAGATAATTAATGGGTAACTAATTAAGGATAGTTAATTTCTTGATTTATTAAGGATAGTTAATTACTTGATTAATTAAGGGTAAATTAATCTAAGTAATTAAAGGTAATCAATTAAAGAGTAATTTGCTCTGATACCAACAGTGACGACCCGCCTTTCATTCCACAGAAAGACGTATCGTCAATAAGAAAGAAATAGGTAGAAATAAAATAGATAGAAGAAAGAACTAATCAATATCAGAATCTCACAGCGAAAACAGTTCAAAATATAATATATCACATATCCATTATATATATTTTTGCATCATTGTTACACAGATTACACAAACATCATCACATTAGACAGTTATAAAGACATATCCATCCATTACGTTCCAAAATACAACAGTCAAAAAGATTTCAACACAATGGAAATAGATAGATATATAAGCCAAACTCCTGCTCCAAGCTATCCAAAATTCATCTAGCCAAACCTGATCACTTGGCTACTCATAAAAGTTTGAGTACCCAAGAGTTTAAGAAAACAGAAATAAACTCCGGGTCAGACATGGGTCTGGTGTGAGTAAACGATTAAGTTGTTTAACTTGAAAACTTTTGAAAATAAAATGCACCTCATAAGACTCTCCACAAATAAACACGTACAAGTTTTTACCTTACGATAACCAAAATATTTGATAGGAAATCCAATTATATTATAATAATTTCTAGGGTTCTCAATATAAAATACAGAAATAGATGGAATGCTTACATCTCATGTTCCAACATAGTTGGGCACAATCAAAACCGTACAGTCACTTATTGGAAATTGGATTCCATACAATGGCACGGCTACTGGGGTACCACCCGTCACAATACGTTGCCTAGATCACCGTACGGAGGATTCACCCTAAATCCCCTGCAACACAAAGCCGGAACCATCCCTTACTGGACAGTCCCGAATAAGACAACCTGTAGTTGTGGGCAACAACTTCCCACTAAGCCGAATAAAAAGGGACCTCTAGACAGGGGTAAATCTCATCATACTTGGGTGCTACGCACTTAAGCTTGCTGCACCTCCCCTGTTTCAGCCATTCCCGGTTGATAAGGCTTGAGGCTACGATTAACTTTTAAGAACACATCTTGGAATGCTCATCGTCCTCCATTGACGATGGTCTGATAGCATTCATCCATACAAGTTCATTCCAGGTTCGAACGAAACCGAAGGCATTATCTTGTTACACTCATTTTGGCATCACCCTCAAAGATCATGATAATAACCCTTGTGCTCTGAAACTCCATATCGATCTTTGCTTGAGATTTCACGACCTAGCGTTTAACTTGGATCGATGTGGTTTTCGGATAATCAAACTTGATAACCGATCCCGGTCTCATCGAAATCCAAACGCCATTTTAAAGGTCAAGTTGTTTAAGTTTAAACAATTCAATTCAATTATTTTGAATTCACACAGCATTTTTCACAGATAAATAACATACATTTACCATAGATATATCCAATATCACATCACAGAATATTATAGATTATCATTCAATAGATATCAATCAATCCAGACATTCTACTCAAACAATCATCCACAATTATTAATCCATATTATTATTAATTTAATTAATTCAAATAAAATTCTTTCAAATGTGATATGTAATCTATGTAACTTTGATAGATGTTGTATATTATGTAATAATTATGTGATTAATATATTTTATTCGTTCCGCTGTAAGATTCAAATGTTGTTTAGTACTTTCATCTCCATCTTTTCTATTTTCTATCCCTTTCTTTCTTAATGATGATGCGTCTTTCTGTGGAATGAAAGGCGGGTCGTCATAATGGTAACTGTAACGAACCGCCTTTCATTCCACAGAAAGACGCATTATTATTAAGAAAGAAAGGGATAGAAAAGAGAAAAGATAGAAAAGAAAGAGCTAACAAAAATCAGAATCTCACGGCGGAACGAATAAAATATATTATATCACATAAGAAATTACATAATATCATATACGTCAGAGTTACACAGCTTATACAAAACAGTTATAAACACATGTCTATTGTACAATTCAAGTTTCATACAAGACAACATTACAGAGATTCAGAACAAATTCTAGCACAGCGGAACCAAAATATATACATACACTGAAGCCTCCTGCTTCCAGTCTCCACCATAAATTCATCAAAGCTAACCCGAATCCCTTGACTACTCATAAAAATTTGAGTACCCAAGAGTTTAATAAAGTAAAAAATAAACTTTGGGTCAGACATGGGTCTAGTGTGAGTAAACGGGTTAAAGTAGCTTAACTTTAGAAAATCCTTTGAAAAGAAAGGTATCTCGTAAGACTTCCCACACATAAACATGGAAAAGTTTTTACCTTAAGTTAACCAAAACATTTGACAGGAAATCCAGTGATATTATAATATTGTCCAAGGTTTTCAAATAAATATTCACATAGCCTTGGGTTGTTGTTTGGTCAGAGAGGATGGAAGTGTTGAAAATGATTGCAAGTGGTGGTCTGTTGTGACAGATGGCAAGGGGGTTGATGATTGTTTGAGTGGGTTAGGAGAGTGTTTGTCTGTGAGGTGAACTGTGGAAGGTTTGGACAGAAATGTTGCACTGATACAGTGCACAATTTTGAAGACAGCAAGCAGAAACTGTGCCTGTGCACTGGTTTGTATAGGGTTGACATAGCCGAAATTATTACATTTATTAAATTCCAGCATACTAGCTACAAAAGTGGGTTCTATAATCAAAACTGTAAAGGCACGTAGGGAAAATGGGTTTCCATCAATGGCAGGGCTACAAGGGTACCGCTCGCCACAGTACATGGCCTAGATCACTGTACCGAGGAACCATCCTAAATCCCCTGCAACATAAGGCCTTTTACTACCTCTCAGGGACATGTAGGGGTAAGAGTCTCCCGTCCGCCACCAAACACGAAGCGAGTACCCCTATCATGTTGTACTGAAGCATATCCGACCTCGATCTCATCGAAATCCAAAACGCCATCTTAAAGTCCAAGTCATCAAATATCATTCAATCATCCATAAGCAAGATCTATTAGATATATAATTAGAGTTGTATGAACTGCGGGTCATCATAATGGCGAAGAGTGGCCGCTGTCGATGTTTGAAAAGCCTAGACCATCACAGCTGGAAATCTCAAGGTTATGAGATGATTAATTAAGATATCAACTGTCATGACCCGTCCTTCATTACACAGAAAGATGCATCATGATTAAGAAAGGGATAGAGAAGAGAAAAGATAGAGAAGAAAGAACTAAACAACATCAGAATCTCACAGTGGAACGAATAAAATATATTACATCACATAAGATATTACATAGTATCATATACATCAGAGTTACACAGCTTATATAACACAAATTAGACACTTATAAAGATCAGTCTATCATACAACTCTAATACAATACAGACATCATCATAGAGATATAACACAACGGAAATACAGATATCGAAACGTTGAAGCCTTTTGCTCCAAATTTCCTCCAGAATTCGTCAAAGCTAACCTGAATCCCTTGGCTACTCGTAAAAATTTGAGTACCTAAGAGTTTAATAAAACATAAAATAAACCCTGGGTTAGATATGGGTTTGGTGTGAGTAAATGGTTTAAAGTTGCTAAACTTTGAAAACAAAAGGTATCTCGTAAGACTTCCCACACATAAACATGAAAAAAATTTACCTTACGATAACCAAAACATTTGATAGGAAATCCATTGATATTATAATAGTGTCCAGGGTTTTCAAGTAAAATAGAAAATAGCTGGAATGCATACATCTCACATTTCAACATAGTTGGGCACAATCAAAACGTATGGCACTTATTGGAGATTGGTTTCCATACAATAGTAGAGCTACTGGGGTACCGCCCATCACCATACCTAGTCTAGATCAGAGTACCAAGGATCGACCCTAAATCCTCTGCAACACAAGGCCGAAACCATCCCTTACTGGAAAGTCTCGAACAAGACAATCTCATAGTTGGCGCGACCAACCGCACACTAAGCCAAATAAAAAGGGACCTCTATACAGGGGAAAATCTCGTCCTACTTGGGTGCGACCCACTTAGCCTTGCTGCACCTCCCCTGTTTTAGCCATTCCCGGTTGATGAGGCTTGAGGCTACGATTACCTTTTAGAACACATATCTTAGAATGCTCATCGTCCTCCATTGATGATGTTCTTAAAGCATTCAATCCATATAAGTTTATTCCGGGTTTGAACGAAACCGAAAGGCACTATCTCGCTGCACTCATTTTAAAATCACCCTCAGAGTTAACGAAAATAGCCCTTGCACTCTGAATCTCCATCTCGAACCTGAAAGTACTATCTCCTTTAAACTCATCTTGAAATCATCCTCAGAGTTTTAACGATGAATAGTTCTTACACTTCTAGTTTTCATCTTGATCCTCACTTG
This sequence comes from Allium cepa, assembly GCA_030765085.1. NCBI lineage: Eukaryota > Viridiplantae > Streptophyta > Magnoliopsida > Asparagales > Amaryllidaceae > Allium > Allium cepa. Next base: position 615,113,861 of record CM060931.1, read on the forward strand.
AATTCATGACCTAACGTTTAATTTGGATTGATGTGGTTTTTGGATATCCAAATTTGGAAATCCGATCCCGGTCTCACCGAAATCCAAAACGCCATCTTTTAAGGCCAAGTTGTTTTAAGTTAAAACAATTTAATTTATTGTCTATATTCATACGGATAGATAATTCTCATATTCTCACATAGATAATCCATATTATCACAATTCAACCCAAGCATCTCATATCACAGATCAACACATATCCCATATCAGAGATATCAAACAATCCAAGGCATTCAATAGCATTCAGTCATTCACAAGCTAGATTTATTATCACCCCATCTCTAATTAATTTAATTAACCACAAATGAATTAAATTAATTACTCTAATTACTTTAAATCCTGCTTACTTAACATTAATTAATTACAAACCAATTAATTAATTAATCATCCATTAATTATCCATCTTAATTTAGTCATCCTTGATTAATTATCCTTTAGTTACATTAAGTAATCAGCCCTTAATTGATCATACAATTTAATTATCCTTTAATCATTCAAAGTAATTCACCTTTAGTTATTCTTATTAATTACATTAATTAATGATCATCTAATTACTTCGTTAATTAATTAACTATAATTAATTACATTGATCCTTAATTAATTTCATTAATTAATTATACTTTAATTAATCACTTTCCTTTAATTAACTTTAATTAATTACAAACACTAATTAACCATCCTGCAAATATTTACCTTAATTAATTAACTCTTTAATTAATTATATTAATTAATGCTTAATTTGTTATGCAAAATAATTAATCCTTAATTACTTCCACTAAGAAATTATTCTTTAATTCTTTCTATTAAATAATTCCCTTTTAATTAATTACATCCAGTAATCACCCATTAATTACTTACACTAAGTAATTATGCTTCATTAAGTAATTCTACTTAATCAATCATCAAGTGATTATCTTTAATTAATTAAACTAGTTAATTAACTTAAATTAATCACATTTATTTAATTAATTACATTGAGTATTTAATCCCTTTAATTACTTCCATTAAATAATTACTCTTTAATTGATCACCTTTAATTACTTAGATTAATTAACCCTTAATTAAAGTAGTTAACTATCCTTAATAAATCAAGTAATTAACTATCCTTAATTAATTACCCATTAATTATCTCTTAAATACTAGTTAATGATCCTCGAATTAATTATACATATTTACAATTCTTTAATTACTTTCCTTAAGTAATTATTCTTTGATTATTAACATGAACAAATTAACCAATTAATTACCTTAAATTAATTATATTAATTAATTATCTCATAATCATTAGTTGATGATTTTTAAATTAATTATATTCATTAACTACCTAATGATTACTTATACTAAGTAATTATTTTAGATTATTAACATTTATTGACCAACCTTTATTAATTACATACCTTTAATTAGTTTCACTAATTTATTAACTTTAATTAATCAATCTTAATTAAAAAGATAAATTCTTTTATCTTCATTAATTACTTATTACATCATTAAACTTCATTAGAAAAAACATTTAGGAATCAATTATAATTAAAAATATAAAATTTATTTAAAACAAAATAATTTAAACACTAAACTTTAACATTTAAAATCTTCGGAAAACTTGATCAAACTTGTTTAATAAACTAAATAAATACTTATTCCTTTTGAAAACTTAATTATCATTACTTTTAAGATTTATTCACTTTAAATAAAATTAAAAACTTGATTAAACATTTTCTTTGGAAAATTTATATATGTTTAATTCGGAAAACTTGTTTTATTATGTTTTTAAACTTGTATCTTCCTTCATGTTTTAAAACTTGAAATTTCTTGCTTTAATAAAACTGTACAAATCTTTACATAACCTATACACAAGGTTTGCTTACAAACCCGAGACAATCTCTAAATTACCCGAGCCTAACCCATGTCATTCGCTCTCATCCCTGCTTCGAGTCACATGCACAACATCCCCGAGATCGACCTCGCCCAATCCTTCTTCCCCAAAGATCAAACAATCCAAACACATCGAACAACCCGTGCACATGCGCAGACACAACCCGGTCGCCGCCGACCAGTGCTAGACCACCAGCATGTCGCCACTTCTCCCCTTAGTGGCCACGATCACTCAGATCACTGAACATCATCACCAAATGAAAACAAGCCAAAATGAACGCGTAGGCCTAAATTCGATCGAAGAAAACCACTCCGCGATGCCACCCGTGACCACCAGCACCCAAGTCGACCTACCCAAAATGACATCTCGACTCCCGCTATGATTTCCCCATATGCGAATCATATCGATGCATTGACTAAATTGAGCGAATAGTTTTGAAAAGTTAATGGATTTTGTGACTTTTTCTTACTTAGTAATTTCAAGGATGAAATTCTTTTAAGTAGGGGAGAATGTAACGACCCATAATTTCAGTCATTTGAAATTCGTATATTTAATTAATTTTAAATATTTAAAAGTATATTTTATAAGTCGAATAAATTATATTTGAAATATAGTGATTTAATTGGATAATTAAATTGTTAGTTTAATATTTGAAATTGAGGAAATAATTAGAATTTGGATTTAATATGAATGAAAATGATTTATAAAGTTAAACTAAATCCAAATTTGATTAGAATGATGTTACAGAACTTTAAAAAATGAATTAAAAATTAAATTGTAGAAATTGAATATTTTAATATTTAACTGACGAGTAAAAATAGTCATTTTTCATACAGTCTCGGAATTCGACGAAACCAGTTTCATCGAATCCGTAATGTTATATTATTGTAAGATTTCAAATTTCATGTCAATCGGATTTACGGTTTGTCCACGAGAAGTTAAAGCGCATAAATCAGTTTAAGGGAAATTTTAAATTTAATTAGTCGATTCGAAAATCTATCTTCCAAATACGATCGAATTGGCTCCCGATATATATTCCATTGCGTTCGGAATAGCGGTAAAACATTATAAATGCCAGGTGGCAGGCTTCGTTTTGAGTTCGGAAATTTTCCAAATGAATAGTGCCCGAATATTTTCTATAAAAGGGCCTCACTTTTTCCTTTTTGCACAAACCCTAGGGAAAGAAACCTTAGCCGGCACTTCCCTTTTCAATGGCCAGAAATTTTGAATTTTCTTCCTCCGTTATCTCTCAATCCACAAACTATTAGCAAAAACGTCCAACTACGAACTTGTAGAGCACGGCGAGATCTAGCCGATCAACGGTCATGATCGAAAATTACAAAGCGGACCGCGTCAATCCTCGCTCAAAGTCGCAGCAGTTGCGCATGTTTTCCAAACGTAAAAGATGACCAAATTTCAAGTGCTCATGGCCGATGGTATGTCTCGCAATGGGCTACGATTTGGTGGTTCCTGATCGACCCCTAGTGGATCGTGTTGCGAGCGGCCGTTAGGGTTTGAAGGGCGGCGATGGGTTTACTTGCATACGTACGTGAAAATCACGTGATGGAGGAAGAAAGGCTTCATCGTCCAAATCTGGATCAAAGAAAAAAATCGACGGCCGAGATACTAAAGGTTTAAAAATAAAAATAAATATGTAAATTGACTTATATAAAAATCGTATAAACTTTAAAACTTTGTAACTTTTTCATACGAGGTCCGTTTCGCACAAAACGAATTGCTTGGGTTCATATGGACAAACACTATGCAATGGAGCTTGTTTGGAGTTGATTGGAGCTAGTGTGAAATTTGGGTAAAATTAAAAGGTCGTTTAATTTTATTCGGAATAAAACACTACAACTGCGATTGGAAGCAATGTGAGTACAACTAACTCTTTCTGACTCACTGATATTTTTATATAAGTGAAAATAAATGTTATTTATGATGATTGATGATTGTTTGGATGATATATGATATATTGGTTGATATTACATACATACCTGCCTAGTCGAGCAGATGACCCTATACGTTCCCATGTATGAGCGGATGACCCTTTGCACACGCGTTTGCCTTGAAGTGGACATTGTACACATATTCTAATATGTATATTTGTTGCAGGTGACAGGTTGGAGGGATCCAACAGGATTCCTTACCAGTATTGATTTATTTACAGATATTGTTATATAATCTGTTATCATATTATATATGATATTTTGGATGCCGTGATTGATGTATTTAGTGCTATTGCAGCACTGGGCCTATTTTTGGAATTTCAAAAATGTTAAAGTAACGATTTCAAATTTAAAAGGATTTTAAAAGTGATTTTGAAAATAAATGTTTTATTGAATTTTTGAATCGTTAAGAATTGATTTATTTTGAACAAATAAATATTATAATTTTTATGTTATAAAAATTATGATTTTTGGAGTTATATAAGTTTTAATGACGATTTGAAATTATTAAAAGAAGAAGTTTAGTTAAAATTGGTATTTTTGAATTATATTAAATGGTTTATATAGAAGATTTATAAAAATTGATATTTTATAAATCAAAATAATTGAATTATAGATAAGTTTGGTAAATGTTAAAATGTAGTTTAAATAAATCTTATAAGTAAATAAGATTTATAGATTTATGAATTTGTGAAGTTATAAAAAGACCAAATTTTGTAGAATAAATAGTTTATAAGTAATTAACTTATAATTTGATTTTAGCATGTAAATGAGCTATATACAGAATTGGTTGATAAAAAGGATTTTAGAAATTGAAGTTTTTATAAAATATAAACATGATTTATAAACATTATTTTATAAATCCGAAATCAATTGAATTGGATAAGTCAAATATAGAAGTTTACTGTAGGATATATATCCTCGATTTGGACAGTGGATGATCCTTTAATGAATATACAAAAGTAATAAATTTGGTAAAGACATTTTATTAATGAGTTTGGACAGTGAATAATATATTAAAGAAACGTTTTGAGAAGTGATATTTTAAATGGAATAAAATGTTTTAAAGATGTTTTTAAATGTGTTGAATATCGAACACATAGATTTCAACATTCACTGTTGAAATAGACATTTTCGAGAAGTAAAGAAATGATGGACTATAACACTGTTGTTATAGTAGATGATTTCCGAAAGGAAATATTTTGTATAGAATTGGGGTTTGCATATCTATCTTATTTTCGAATCCCTATACTAATGATTTTGGGTTGTCGTAATGATATTTTACGCAACATTCATTTTGATCCAAAATAAATATGTTTAAAAGAATCTTTTCCTTAAAGAATGAAATATATACTCAATCGTGATTTAAGTATATATAATATTTTCTAAGTGTTGAAAATAAATTGATTTGTGAATTACTTATTAGTAAATAAGTATTTGGAAATGTTTTCCAATATAGAAGTTGAAATGTTTTGAGAATATATCTTTTTAAAGATAAATTGAAGTAAATATTTGGCAATGATTTAATTAATAAAAGATTAATTAAAAAGGGCCTAGTGATTGTTATTGTGTTGAATATTTGTTTGCTTGTTTTGATAGTTAAATAACCGACCATCGAAATTGGCCAAGTTTTAGTTCCTCGACTTGATGTGGGAACTATTTAGTTGTACACTTAGTACGTAGCCTTCTGTGTAGGCTTGATTATCGTTTGTGTTGAGGATGTTGATTCGTAAAGTGCGGAGTATTACTCCAATCTATCGAGCTTCCTTCTTGGCCCGAAGGATAGCAAGTTGGAGACATGATATGTCTACGAGACTTAGTTTCTGTGTGAGGTTGAGAAACGCTTTTGCATTGTTGGTGCGAAGAGACCAGGATCGGTTTATCCGAAAACCACTTCGGGCCAACGTATATGCGACGATAGTGTAGGTAGCTTGTGATGATATTGATATTCCGGATTTTCATAGTGGAGTACTTGTTGATCGTTTGGGTTAAAATCCCAATATACATCCAATAGCAGTGGTCTCTTCATTATGAAATATCCTGTGACGACCCAGAATTTTTGAGTATTTGAAATGAGAATATTTAATTAATTTTAAATATTCAAAAGTTAATTATTAACTTTAATTTCAAATACAGTATTTATTTGATAATTAATTGTTGAATTTAATTATCAGAATTGGGTAAATTATTGAATCTGGAATTTTACGCCTGTTAAATATAATTTGAAGGCTTGTAAAATTTATATTGATAATACTAAAGATAATAAAAGTAATAGAATCGAATTTAAAGATGTTTGTTCAATTTTAAAAATATATCGTTTAAATTGAAATTAAAAATAGCCGTCCGAGGAAAAGTCTCGGATTTCGACGAAACCAGTTCCATTAGATCCGTAATATTGTATTATTATCGGATTTCAAATTTGGCAGTGTTTGGAGTTGTCATGTGATCATACGATAGACGAACGCGTTGGATATTTAATTGATAATAGCCGATTCGGAATTTAAATATAATACTTCAACTAGTCAAATACACCTCACATCAGAACTTTTGGGGTTCATTTCGAATCACTGTACCAGTCTCAGCCGACATGCAATATTTCCTTTCCATCGTTCAATCAGTTCAAAGTCTAGTTTTAAATAATAATAAAATAAAAGTAGAAGCTTTTAACCGAAGATACTTCCTCTTTTAAAACAATGTTATCACTTTCACTTTATAATTCGAAGCAACAGACAAGCCTCTGCCTTTATTCAAATTTAGGGTTCTTCCTTTCCATTCGAGCATTAATTCGATATCGAAATAAATAAATAAATAATATAAACCAAATCCCGTTCCTCTTTCCATCTTCCTTCCAAACCCGATCTCCCTCCCTCCTTCTCTCAGCATTCACGAAATCAAAATAAAAGGGAGGCATCGCGCTAACGAATTCGCGATTTCGTTTTGGGTTTGGAGGCATTCGAGAGAGCTGTTCGAACAAGGGTTCGGCGAAGTGGGACGAGGCTGCCTTGAATTCGCGATTTTGGAAGGAGTGACTTCGAGGCTTGCGGAGTAGTGGAGTTTGATTTCTAGTGCGGCAATCTCGAGTGCGTTCAAGGAGCATTCATTAGAAGGGAGACGAACAATCGAACTCGACTTCGAGTCGTCTCCTCGCGCATGAGGCCTGAGGTGGCTGAGGAGGGTTTCATCTGGAGGCGCGTTCGAAGTGGCTCAGGTTGCGAGGTCGTGATGGTTTTTGGTCAGGGAGGAAATGGTGAGGTATATTCCTGTTTTTGTTTTATTTTACTTAACATTTTATATATAGATTCGAGATTATAACACATATACAGAGAATGAGATTTTAAATCCAGATTTTTGATTTTTACAAGTATAAATATAATACATATAGTTAAGGAAGTGTTTAAGTAGTTTGAGTTAAATGTTTTAATTAATTTACTTAAGATTCAGCCATTGTATATAAACTGTTGCCTATTATTTCACTTATCTGAGTTAACAACAAAGTATAGATTTCAATGGGAAATTTTTAAATGAATCGGGTAGAAAAAAAATTATTTAAAAATGAGACCTTTGGAATTTATATATATATATACATATATATATATATATATATATACACATACAAAGTTTGAACAAGAAAGAAGGAGATTCAAAACGTTGAAAATTTTATAGAATTAGATTTTTGAAATCCACATATAGTTTTAGTATATAGGTAGCTCAAAGGGGAAATATATGTACATATATACATCTTTGATTTCCAAATTTATTTTACACAACATATTAAAATAATTAATTTGTTCAAAATTAGATTATTAAATGATAATAGATTTTTCAATTAGCTACAGTATTAATAAATCAGATAATTATTTATTCAAGGTGAAAACTGAAAAGAAACAAGCTGGTCTGGAGTGGGTTGCAAAATATTAATCAAAGGTGAGTTAATCTCACTCAGTTAAATTTGAATTCAAATTTAAATTTAAATGATTAAATTTAAATAATTGTTTGAGTGGTTGAGATTGATCGATGTGCTATAGTATGGTAATTTTGAAATTTACATATTATATTGTGCTAACATCTAGGGATGTAGGGAAAACAGGTTGGAGGGATCCAACTAGACCCCTCAACATTTATTATTTAATATTCTCTGTTGTGATTACTTGATATTCAATGTTGAATATATTGGAATATTGAATGATATGATTTGATTGGATATATATTGGGTATAATGAATTACCAAAAATATATAAATTGGATTTTAGGAAGAAAATAAGGGAAGTAAATTTGTAAACGAAATAATCTTAGAGAATTTAATAAATTAAGAATGAATTGAGAAAGAAATGGAAGTATGTTAAATACTAATAAATAACTTCGAATATGAAAGAAAAGGATTTGAATAAACAGTAATTAATGAATTGTAAAATTATGTGATATTAATTTAAAGGAATAAAGAATTATTTTAAAACTTAAAGTTTTAAATTTATTTAAAGGAATAAGAAGTAAATTGAGAAATCTAAATTGGTTCTTCAATTAAAGGTATTTTAAATCATAATTAAGGAATAAAATCTGAAATTAAAGGATTTTTGAATAAATGAAGTAAATTGGAAATCAATTTGGAAATTGATTTAAGTGTTTGAAATTGGATATTTGGAAGAATAAATTCAGGTGGGAATTTATTAAGGAAATGAGAAAAATTGTTTAGAAATAAATAGTGATTTATTTTTAAAGGTTGTGGAGAGAAGTATATTTTTCTGGATAGCCAAGTACGTTTTAAGTAAATTTTTAAATATAAGATAAAAGTTAATGTTGTTTTTGAAAGCATGTTTTAGAAAATTTATTATTTTTGAATGTTTAAAATTCTAAAGTAAATATGTTTCAAATCTATTATTGTAATAATTATTTAAAGGTGACTTAGTATTTTGTTTGAAAAAGTGAAAACCTAGTTTTATATCTATAAAGTAACATTATTTTCAAATGTTCATATAGTATGTATTTTTAACAAATTATTGAAGTACTTTTGACTTAAATATTTTAAAGTATATTTCAAAGTAAGCGTTTTAAATTTATTTTAAAAATCTGAAGTTTCGTGCTTGGTGATTTCAGAAGAAATAGAAAATATTTGGGAAATTCATTCAGAAAAGGAAGATAGTTTTGAAAACTGTTTTCAAAAAGGGTTTGAAAAGTGAAATATATCTTGTAAAGATATTTTTGGAGGTTAATAAATAATTTAGAAAATTATTTATTGTGTGATGGATGTTGTGAATATTAATTGATAGTTAAATAACCGACTATCAATATTGGCCAAATACGTTGATCGTTTCGAAGAGATCGGGATCGAGATTTATTTCTCGAAAACCACTTCGATCCGGTTTGTACGTTTCGTGAAAACGAGTTTGGATTCGAGGATGGAGCAGTGAAGCGCAAGGGCTAGTCGCTACTAATCCTGAGGATATTTCCAAAATGGATGTAGTAGGAATAGTGCCTTCGGTTCCGTTCGAACCCAGAACGGACTTGTATGGATGAATGCTTTCGGAACATCATCAGGTGGACAATGGGCATTCTAAGGGATAAGCTCTAAAAAGGTAACGCTTAGCCTCAAGCCTCATCAAATGGGAATGACTGAAAATCAGGGGTTATGCAGCAAGGCTAGGTGGGTAGAACCCAAGCAGGGTGAGGCCATCCCTGTCTAGATGTCCCTTTTTATTTCGGCTTAGTGGGCGGTTGCTGATCCCAACCGCGGGGTGATCTCACTCGGGATTATCCAGTAAGGGGTAGTCCCGGTCTTGTGTTGCAGGGGAGCGGTCGTACTCGGTACGGTGATCTAGGCCCCGTAGTGTGCTAGGTGGTACCCCAGTGCCTAGTCATTAATTGGAAATCCATTCTCCCTATGAGCCTTGTACGAGTTTTGTTTGTATTACCCACTCTGTGGCTAGTAGCTGGAATTTAATAGATGTAACAATTTCGGCTATTTTATAAGTATTTGTATATAGACCCTATTATAATATCAGAGGATTTCTATAAAAATTGTTTTAGCTATCGTAAGGTAAAAACCCGACATGTTTATTTGTGGCGTGGTCTTACGAGATGCTTTTGTTTTCAAAAGGATTTTTGAAACTTTAATAATCAATTGAGTGAGATTTTCTCACGCTAGTATTCCAGACTGACTCGGGTATTATTTAACTGTAATGCTCGGGTCAGACCGAGTATTATAGGATACAGGATTTGAAGCTGTGGAACTCAAGAGTCGAGCAAGATGATGATACGTACTCCCATACTTGTTTGTGTATATATATTCCGCTGTGTTGAGTTGTTGTGTATCCATTTGTATGATATTGATGTTAAGCTGTGGTTGATGTACTCTGATGATGTAATATATATAAACAGATATATTTGATTTTGAGTAAAGATCATTTATCATCTATTATATTTTACTCCGCTGCGATGGTTAGATTCTTTTTTTTTTTTTCTATTTTCTTCTTCTACCTCTTCTTCTTTAACCAAAATGGTTCGTATTTCTGTACAACTTGAGTTGATGGTTGTAGAATAATGTTGACTCAAGGGTTATGGATTTGCGGGTCGTTTCACTTGGTATCAGAGCTTAGGTTGGTGATAACCTTGGCTTTGGTGGGAATTACTCATTAAATAGAGTCCGTGGTACTCTAGAATGAGTTTGAGCATATTCATAGATTTGAGCGCATATTTGTTAGTGAATATAAAATTGTTTTTATATTGTGTTGATTTATCGGTTGAGTGTTTATGGATTCTGGTCGATATATGGGACGCTATGTCATCGATAGGAATTTCTAAACTCTTGAACAAGATAAACCGACACAGTATTGTTTTAAATTGGGTAAATGAAATAATTTTACCCAAAATTATTTTGTATATAAAGGAAATGATCTTTGTAATTGTTATAGTTATATATGGATTCTTGGTTGTTAGAAAGTGATAATATTAAATTATCATCATTGTATGATAATTGAATAAGAAATTGAAATAATAACCAGAAATTAAGGAATGAATTAATAAAATAAATGAGATTTGTAAATGTGATTCATAATTGAATAAGATGTTGAAACCATAATTAAAAACTAAGAAATAAATTCATATACAAATGAAATTTGTAATTATAAACTATAAATGTAAATTATAGTGTGATTAATAATTAAAATAAGTTCCAAGGTAATGTTCGAATATAAATTTAAAGAGTTTGGAATTTGAAAATTTGGAAATTTAAATTCCTTTGAATTTGGAAATGTTTCTCAAAAGTTGAGAAGGTAATATATATTGAGAAATATTTTGAATCAGATGTGAAGTCTAGAGAGATTTGGAATTTAAAAAAATATTTGAAGGGTTTTAAAAGAGATAAAAGCATTGAACTCTTTACGGTCGCTGGAAAATAATTCCGATGATGATCGCGACACCATCGGCGTTCATTTTCGAGTTTCCAAAAGAGGGATTGCTACCGGGACGTTTTGGATTAATGTTTGTTAGAGAAATTTGGTTGATTTTGAAAATGCAAAGGAATAATTTGGTGAGATATATATACATATATATACACGTTTTCAAAATTGAATGTTGAACTTAAGTTTAGAAAAGAAAATTTAGTTAAGTTGGATTAAATAAATGAAGTTTTAAGATTAAAATTTATAAGTAACTGATTAGTTACTATGGTATGCAAGTGAATTGAAAATTCAATGTTGGATAATGCTGATTTAAATGTTTAAAATAAGGTGCAGAATAAATTCAAATGGACTAAAAAAAGTTTATGCTTGGAAATAAAATTTATTGGTTGACAATAAATTTGTGAATGAATAAATGAAAGTAATGTTGATATTAATAAGAAGAAGTTGAAGATTTTGATTCGGAAATTGAAATTTAACTTAAGTGAATGAAGTGAAGAAAATATATTTGAATCTAACTCGAGATAAGTTAAATAAAATTGAAATTGAATTAAATTGGATATAAAGTTGGATGGAAAAATGATTATAATTGTGAAATGAAATTTATACCTTAAGCTAGTAGGTGTTATATAAATAATTTGAATTTGGTTATATGATGAAATGACTCAAATGAGCAATATAAGCTTTTAAGTAAATAAATAAGTTTTGAACCCATATATTGAGAAATAAAATTTAATTAAATTTGAATCGAATCAAAATTCAGTTGTGTCATGAAGGATGTTAAATGGAATTAAGTCCTTGCTTAATAAAACTTAAAAGAATGATATGTAATTAGATTTAACTGGAATTAAGCTAAATTAAGTTGGATTGAAATAAATTCAGCTGAGTATAGATAATATTGAATGGGATAAAATTCTACTCAAACAAATAAATGTAAATTAAGCAAGTATTGAATTAGAATAAATAAGCTTCAGAAGCTTAGAAAATAATTAAAAAGCATTGAAAAAAACATATATATATATATATATATATATATATATATATATATTACCCCTAGTTAAAAGCAAAATGTGAATATAATTGATTGTAAATAAATGGGGAAGGGTGAATATTATTAAGTGAATAGTCGTAAAAACTTAAAAGGGGAATAAGTAGACAGGATAAAAGTATTGGTATCCTAAAAAAAAAAATCCAAACTTGTGATATTTAGTAAGATTGAACTCAAGAGAATTAAATAAAATGATTTTCAAGATAAATGAAAAGGAAATCAAGTATGGGATTATAATTGGGAGTGTTGTTGAATGAAAATTGAATTGGAATAAAATGGATATGGTGTGAAATATAAACAAATCCAATTCAAGCATAAATTGAATGGTCTTATTATTAATAAATTCAACAATGAATTGTTAATGTAAATTAAAATTTAAAATGGATAAATGAATAAACTGATCGAATAAATTAGTGACATAGTTGGGATTTGATTAAAGGAAAATCAAATCAAAGATTGTGAATGGATAATAGAGTTTGGAAATGAAGCTTGAGTTACAAATAGAAATTCAACTTAAAATTGAAAGTGAATTAAATATGAATTGAAGTTGTATGGAATTGGATTAAAATAAATTTGATTGGAGATGAAAATAAATCCAATTCGAGTATGAATAAATTAAAACGAAAATGAACTTAAGTTATGAAATGGTAGTGAATTGAAGTAAATTAACTTAAGTTTAAGAAAATTAATAGAAGCATGAGATGATGTCGTGTATAATAAAATGGTTTGGAATCAAATCTATTTAGATATGAAAGAAATGCAATGAAAGTTTGTGAATAAATTAATAAAATGGGATGGGATTAAGTGTAAATTGAGTTGGAATCAATTTAAATTGGTTATAAAGCTTTTGTTATTATTTATTCACATTAATATTGTCGAATTGCATTAGCAAATTGATCGTTCGACGTAAACGGGAGTAAGCAAAATTATATGAATCAATAGCAGTTTGATAAATTTAATTTGAAATCAATGGAAATGAATATGAGTTTGTTTTGCTTAGAATGAATTAAATAAAAGCAAGTAAGTTAAAATCACTTCAACTAAATGGAATAGTTTGAAAATTGATTATAAGCAATTGTAATAAGTGTCGGAACCTTATATATGCTAATGGAAATTATATAACATGCAGTATATGTGAAATTTATGTGTTTATGCCAGTGCATCACATGCATTGTTACAGGATTGATGTTTTAACTATTTAAATTTAAGTGAAAGGCTATAAACTTCCTATATTTAGTACTTATATGTTTAAATTGAGTAAGTACAGGTACCGGGAAGCCGATTGGCTGGATTTTGGTCACGCTTGATGCTAAAAATATAACCCGCTTGCTTAAAATGCTAAATAAGGTACGCCTACGCAATAAAAATAGGAAATATGAACTGTTTTTGGTTTTTCCGACCGTGTGGGTCGATGTATATATATTTATATCTTTTGTCAAATTGCAAAATCTCCCCCGTACAAAGGAGACTCTGGCAAAAAATTTCAGAAATTTTGGGAGTTAGAAAAATTTTTGAAAATTTTTGGGAAAGATTTTAGTTAGCGACAAACGATTTCAAAATTGGAAACTGAAATAAAGTGGTAAATGAAACTAATTTAAAATAACGATATAAATGAATTATAAAAAAAAAGAGGAACTTTTTTTTATTAAATATACAAAGTTGAAGATAAAATTGAATTCAGATAGAAATGAAAGAATCAATTTGGATAGAAATAGATATAAACTAAAGTGGTGAATTAAAAATAAATAAAGAAACATATTGATTGCTTATACTAAGCTTAAGTTAGGAATGATGCATTCTCAATTGGAAATTGGTACTACTAATATAATTTAAGTCAATATTGGAATGAATAGATATTGGCATTTTGTGAGAAAGTCGGTAAAATGTTTTTGGAATGTTGTTGTGAGGACCCGCAAATCCGTACTCCTTGAATATACACTAATCTCCAAAGATTAACTCAAGATGAACAGAAATACGAATTCTCAATGTTTAAAAAAAAGAAAAAGACAGAAGAAGAGAGAAAAGAAAGAAAATATAGAGAAAGGAAAATAGAAAATAGATCGAAACTAGAACAGAAAACAACAGAACAACAACAGAATCTCACAATTCGCAGCGGAACAACATATAATAAATAAATGAATAATGTTTAAACAAAGAACTATATCAGTTATTACATTACATCACATTACATCATCATCAGAGTGTACAACAACAATAACATCAAACAGCGGAAAAAGAAATATTATATACTAGTAATACGCCATGCCATCCAGCTTGCCTCCAGCAACTTCAGAATATCCAGAATATCTTGATATACCTTAACTCTTGACTACCCGTGTGGAAATTGGTGGGCACCCAGAGTTTAGGAAGGAAAACAATAAACTCCGAGTCAGTCATGTGACTGGTGTGAGAACTCAAAACAGTTTATTTATCTTTAAAAATCAAAATAGGGGAATATTTTTAAAGTCAATTCGCAATGCTTTTAAAAATGTGACTACCATAAGGCCTCCCGCACACATACATAATGCAAACGCAGAATCGGAGGAGATAGTCAAAGATGCTTGATACGCATTAAAAAGAAACATTTGATATTATTACTAGTGCATAGTGTAGTAAAAATTCATTCGAAAATAGAATATAAATCTTAGCCAGCATAGACATTCCGCACTTATGCCTACTATAGCTACCATGTTCAATAGCAGGTTACCGCCACATTCCATGGCAGGTTATACAACTAAAACCGTACAAGATCGTATTGTTTCTTTGGATTTCCAACGAATGGTCAGGCCAAGGAACTTCCCATTGCCACATGAGAACGCCTCTGGAAGGACGTCCCCGAGAACCAAACCGGATCTCTGCCAACACAAGGCCGGGTTACCCCTAACTGGGTAACTACTGACACGAGTATGCCATCCCCCGGTCCTTTGGGACCTTTAACCGAGAGCTCTCTAATCAACATCACACAATCATAAATAAAGTGTTTCAACATGAGTAAATATCTGGGCTCCATACCATGATACCACCCTTTTACAGAAGGAAATACACATACCCTAAAGGGAGCTACCCCTCATAACCTTGCCGCATCTTTCCTGTTTTGACCATTCCGGGGTGTGAGGCTCGACGAAGTCACGTCCACAAAAACATACTTTATACAAAAGCCATGCTTTGGGTCAACAAATGATCATAGAAATGATCATCAAGATAAACGATCAAATAAATGATCCTATCACAAATAATCAATACAATGATTATTTCACAGCAACACTCAGCATGTCACATTACTAAATTGGGAATATATCGCTGATAACATTCAACTACTTAACCTCTGAGCTCGTACGTCTCAGAGAAGGGTGTTAAGCTAAAAGAATAAATTCTCCGCCACCAACAGAAATATATTTGAAAGAAATCTGCTTTATATCTCAATTTGTAACGTCAGACATACAATCCATACAAGTCTGTTCCGGGCTCGAACAGAACCGAAGGCACTTACAAAGAAGTCCTTGCAATCCAGATATCCACAATCCTGATCGGATTCCCCATCACATATGGAGAACTCTATACCGGAGCAACTCGGTGCAGAGTCAATCGACAGGTCATCCTATCGCTCTCACAAATATCCGGTCTTCAACACCGATCTTCAATGTTATCCATTACGTCGTATCACTATTCGGAATGGGTAATCCGAATAACGAGCGCAATAATTTAAAAATAAGTGTAGCATTCAAATTCAAACAAATCACAACAAATACCTTTCAAAGGTAAATATTGATAGTCGGTTATTGAACTATCAATGGATATGCACAACATCACTAGATTCCAAATAATTTTCCCAAATTATTTATTTCCCAAAAATATCTTTACAAGATATAAAAATTTCAATACCTCAAAAATAAATCAATATTTATTTTTAAACAAATTCTCTTTTCATTTATAAATTCCATAGTGAATTTATATTTCACAATATCTACTGATATACGATTTCAATTATCCATTTTCAATTTATCTTCAAAAAGATAAATTCTCAAAACGTTTCATTTCGCATTTGAAAAAAACATTTCCATACTTATTTATTAATAAGTAATTCACAAATCCATTTCTTTTCAACACTTGGAAAATATTCAATATACTTAAATCGAAATTAAGTATATATTTCATTCTTTAAGGAAATCATTCTCTTAAACATATTTATTTGGGTCAAAACGAATGTTGCGTAAAACATCGTTACGACAACCCAAAATCACTAGTATAGGGATTCTAAATTAAAATAGATATATAAATCCCAATACTATACAAAACATTTCCTTTCGGAAATCATTACTATAACAACAGTGTTTTAGTCCATTATTTCCTTCTATTTCTCGAAAACGTCTATTTCAACAATAAATGTTGAAATCTATGGTTTCGAATCTTAACGCATTTAAAACATCGTTAGATCGTTTTAATTATGTTTAAAAACATCACATCCAAAACATTTTCTTTAACATATTATTCACTATTCAAAAACGTGAATATACTTCGTTAACCAATTTCATCCTTTCTATACATTTTATTTCAAAGGATTTTTCACTGTCTAAAAAGTGAATATAACTCCATAAATAAGTTATAACAATTTACTTATCAAAATAAGTCGTTTGCGAATTTATAAAACAATGTTTATAAATTTCATTTCTATTTATTTTATAACAACTCCTTTTATAAATTCCTTATTAACCTATCTCAATTCATATCTTAATTGATATACTAGAATTTCATATTATAAGTTAAATGCTTATAAAACGATTATTTTACAAAGTCGTTCTTTTAAAGACTTTCCAAATTATAAATCTTATAACTTATAAGATTCATTTATTTAACCAAATCTATTCTTCAAATAACTTTACAAATTTTATAAACCTACTGCTTATAAAATTCCATTTATAACTTCACCGTTTATGATTCTATAAATTTCATTCATTTATGAAATTCATTCACAATTCATTCTAACACTTATAAAAACTCGTTTTATAATTCAAATGCTTTAATTTATAAATATCAATCTTATAAATTTCTTATATAAATCAATTTATACTATTATCCTTTTAAAACATCTTTAATCCCCTTTAAAATTTCACCATTTTGATTTATAAAATAATCAAATTTTATAAATCCTATATTTTCAACTTTTTATAATAAATTCAAAAATCCCGATTAACTATTTTATAAAATCATTAGCCTCGTATTTTCAAAAATCAACTTTTAACTATATTTCTCAAAAATCATAATTTTTATAACATAAAAATTATAACTTTATTTATTTATAATGGATCAATTCCAAAAATATTTTATAAACGTATACTTTCAAAAATCACTTTAAAAATCAATTTTAAAATTCCAAAATTTGGCCCAATGATGCTACACACCAAATAGTCAATCACGACAACAACGATATCATATATCAATATGATAATCCATCAAATATCAAAATATCTGAAATCAAATAAATACTGTTGAGGAATCCAGTTGGATCCCTCCAACCTGTTTTCCTGCATCCACAAACATTAGCACAATACCAATTCCGCTCCAGTACGGAATTATCGCGGTATATGGGATTTAAAATATTATCCGCTTAATAGACGGCGCAACAGGGTCTCATCCGCTATATAAATGCGGAAAATCAATAACTGCAATATATACATATGCCAATATATATATATATATATATATATATATATATATTGCTATTATATATATATATATATTACCAATTTCACTATTTATGAAATATTCGCGGTATATGTTTTTAATAAATAACGTCCGCTTACTAACGGCGCATAATGTCTATTTTAACAATCAATAGATAACAATCATCATTCAAACATGCATTCAAATATTTTAAATCTAACTATTTAAAATTAAAATCGAAACTGATTCGATTGAGTGAGAAATTCTCACCTTGATTTCAATTTCGTTTTAGCGATTTATTTCGAATAAAATTAAACGGACGTTTAATTTTACCCGAAATCCTCACTAACTCCAAATGACTCCAATCCAATTCCATAGCGTAGTGCTCGTCCATACGATTCCAACGCAACTGGTTTCGCGCGTTTTCGACCTCGTATGAAAAAGTTATGCATTTAACAAGTTTACACGATTTTTATAATTATAATTTACAACATAATTTACTATTTTAAACCTAAGATAGATCATGGCCGCTGGATCCTGTTGCTTGCAAATCTCGGCCCTCCAAATGCTTCTTCCCCACTCACACACGCCCCCAATAGCAAGGCCGAACCCACTTCAAATCCTAACCCTAAAACACGCGCCCAACTACAAGCATCTCCACGTCGATCAGCTAGCGCCATCCAACTCGCCTCACCACAAGCTACTCACGGCCACGAGCATGGCGAGCTCGGCCCCACCTACCACCAGAAAAACGCTAGCAACGGCCGGCACTTCCAAGCCAAATTGCCGATGATCCACTTCGTTTTAAACGATCATAACCGTTGATTTGATAGAACTCGATGCCCTCTACATTTTTCATGTTGGAAGATTGTTGAAATAGGGCGTGGATCGAAAGATAATTGAAGAAGAAAAAGGGAAATTTTCGGCCATTCATGAAGGGGGTGGCGGCTGAACAATTTAGGGTTAGGGTTTTATAAAATTTCTTTATTTTTTTTGTGAATAAGGCCTATTTATAGGAAATCGAACGAAACACTATTCAATTCGGAATTTCCAAACTCCGATTTACACGCGGTGACCAGCGTTTCTAGGATTTACCCCGCGTTCCGGACACAATGGAATAGGTTTCGAAAGCTAATTCGGATATCTGTGCGAGTTATGGCAATAAACGTTCAATTTGAATTAAACCGATTTAAACGATTTTCTAGACGTTTTAGCTTGCACCGGACAAACGGTAAATCCGATTGACACGAAATTTGAAACCATACAATAATATCACATTACGGATCCGATGAAACTAGTTTCGTCGAAATTAGAGACTTTTTGAAAAATGACTATTTTAACTCGCCAAATTAATATTAAAAACAATTTCGATGCGTTTCGAGCTGCCATGATCAAACGATAACTCCGATTGCTATGAAAATTGAAATCCGATAATAACAAACTATTACGGATCCAATGGAACTGGTCTCGTCCAATTCTGAGACTGTTCAAAAATTGACTAATTTCACTAGTCGATTTAATATTAAAATATTCAGTTTTCACAAATTAACTTTTAATTCGATTTTGAAAGTTCTATAACATCATTCTAACTCCAATATGATAAAATAAAATTTTACAAATCATTTTCAATCATATTTAACCTAATTTTCAATTATTTCTGTAACTTAACATATTAAATTATTGATTTAATTATCCAATTAAATCCAATTATTCAAAATAAAATTTATTCGACTTATAAATTTCATTTATTAATATTTAAAATTAATTAAATATTAAAATTTTAATTAATAAAAATTCGGGGTCGTTACATACTTCCCCCCTTAAAAGAATTTCGTCCTCGAAATTAACAAGTAAGAAAAGTTATAGAATCTATTAATTTTCCAAAATCCATAGTTAAACTTCTTACAATAACTTTACTAAGTGTTCAAATCATGCTTAGTTATCTTTTCAAACCAAACTACTATTGTTTAACTTTCAATTCCAAAATCAAAGTTAAAGTTTTCAAAATTTTCCAATTTTTCTCAAAAAAATTCTAACGCCTTAAATTTTCGTAAAAATTCGCCATAGTCTCCTTTGCGCGGCTCGATCCGGAAAAAAATGACAGTATATATATCACAAATATACATCTCATCAAGTAATGAGGCATCCCGCAGGGAAAATATTGTAAAAGTACGATATTTAATCCGAGATATGTACCTTATATTTTATTAGCGAGCATATACGGCTAATATAGCGCGAAAGCGAGCTCCAAATGCGAAGCAAACGCGATCCGCACGTACTAAACACTCAACAAACAACATGAGAACATGCATATATGAAAATAATCTCAATATACATCATATAGCAACATAATAACTATACATGCCAACATAGCAAATGAAACAAAAGTAACAAATGCAACTATCAATCAACTATCATCCAACAAATTCATAACCAATGTATATTCATTCATATTCTCATTAATATTCAATGAAATGGGTTTTCAATTTAATCACATTTGATTTATCAACAGTGGATGTTTCTTACTAACATTCATTTTCAATTTGTTTATATTCACTAATTCATATTCAAGTTGGTTCACTTCCAAATCAAATTCAATTCTATTTAAGATTCTTTTAACTTCCAATTGAATTTCAATTACTTTAGCTTCCAATTTCATTAATACTTAATGAATTATATACAATCAACTAACAACCATATAACAACCAATGTATATTAATTACAGCTAAATTCCTTTGCTTATATTCATTCAATTTGGTTTAATTAAATTGATTTTCATTCAACTATTCAACTTTCCAATAACCTAATATTCTAATGAATTAACACTTACATTCATTATTTCATATCAACTATTTAACCTTCAATTGATTTACATTCAATTCATTTACTAAAGTTGAATTTCATTTACATAACTTAAGTTCATATCCACCACTTAACTTTATTAATTTACTTTGATACCAATATCAACTTCATCCAACAACTCTTAAGTTGTATTTCCATTTTACAAACATCACTTGGTTTCACATAACTTAAAATCCCACTTATAAATCAATTCAGATTCCAATTCTAAAGTAAATTTCCATTTAACTTTAAATTCATTTTTTTATTTACAACTCATATTCATAAATATATTCATTATTTTCACTTCTTATATATATAAGTTTATTTCGCAATTGTAAATCACTTTAATTATAATTCAATTCTTATAATTCTTTTTACTTATACAATTATTCTTTTATTTAGATTATTCAAACAACTAAGCAATCCACTTATATACACTTTAATAATTCTAAAAAATTATTTCTTTATATATAAAATATACTCAAGGTAAAATTATTTCATTTACCCAATTTAAAACAATATTATGTCGAATTGTTCTATTCAAGTGTTTATAAACCCCTTCGGCATAGTTGTACAGACCGTGCTGACGAAGGTTCATACGCCACTCAATAAACCAATCATCACAATATAAAACAATTTTATATTCACTAACAAATACGCTCTCATAGCTATTATTACTCTCAACTCATTCTAGAGTACTACTGACTCTATCTCTAATGAGTAATACCCAACAGAACCATGGTTGTCGCTTAACCATATGCTCTGATACCACCTGTGAGGACCTCATTTCCGCCAGCAGCGACCGGTAGGCTTTTTAACCATCCCAGCTCCACCGTGGCTCACAGTGATACCCCAAACTTGCTTTTACGGCCACCCTTTCGAATGTCACGGCTTCGCCTAACCAACCCCGAAAAGAGGACGTGTGGGGGTAAGAGTCTCCCGTTCGCCACCAAACAGCGAAGCGAGAATCCCCCATCACATAGCCCTAAGCTCAACAAGACTGGTGTGAGAACTCAAAACAGTTTATTTATCTTTAAAAATCAAAATAGAGGAATATTTTTAAAGTCAATTCACAATGCTTTTAAAAATGAGACTACCATAAGGCCTCCCGCACACACACACAATGCAAACGCAGAATCAGAGGAGATTTCTCTTTATGATAGTCAAAGATGCTTGATACGCATTAAAAAGAAACATTTGATATTATTACTAGTGCATAGTGTAGGAAAAATTCATTCGAAAATAGAATATAAATCTTAGCCAGCATAGACATTCCGCACTTATGCCTACCATAGCTACCATGTTCAATAGCAGGTTACCGCCACATTCCATGGCAGGTTATACAACTAAAACCGTACAAGATCGTATTGTTTCTTTGGATTTCCAACGAATGGTCAGGCCAAGGAACTTCCCATTGCCACATGAGAACGCCTCTGGAACGACGTCCCCGAGAACCAAACCAGATCTCTCCCAACACAAGGCCGGGTTACTCATAACTGGGTAACTACTGACACGAGTATGCCATCCCCCGGTCCTTTGGGACCTTTAACCGAGAGCTCTCTAATCAACATCACACAATCATAAATAAAGTGTTTCAACATGAGTAAATATCTGGGCTCCATACCATGATACCACCCTTTTCCAGAAGGAAATGCACATACCCTAAAGGAAGCTACGCCTCATAACCTTGCCGCATCTTTCCTGTTTTGACCATTCCGGGGTGTGAGGCTCGATGAAGTCACGTCCACAAAAACATACTTTATACAAAAGCCATGCTTTGGGTCAACAAATGATCATAGAAATGATCATCAAGATAAACGATCAAATAAATGATCCTATCACAAATAATCAACACAATGATCATTTCACAGCAACACTCAGCATGTCACATTACCAAATTGGGAATATATCGCTGATAACATTCAACTACATAACCTCTGAGCTCGTACGTCTCAGAGAAGGGTGTTAAGCTAAAAGAATAAATTCTCCGCCACCAACAGAAATATATTTGAAAGAAATCTGCTTTATATCTCAATTTGTAACGTCAGACATACAATCCATACAAGTCTGTTCCGGGCTCGAACAGAACCGAAGGCACTTACAAAGAAGTCCTTGCAATCCGGATATCCACAATCCTGATCGGATTCCCCATCACATATGGAGAACTCTATACCGGAGCAACTCGGTGCAGAGTCAATCGACAGGTCATCCTATCGCTTTCAAAAATATCCGGTCTTCAACACCGATCTTCAATGCTATCCATTACGTCGTATCACTATTCGGAATGGTTAATCCGAATAACGAGCGCAATAATTTAAAAATAAGTGTAGCATTCAAATTCAAACAAATCACAACAAATACCTTTTAAAGGTAAATATTGATAGTCGGTTATTTAACTATCAATGGATATGCACAACATCACCAGATTCCAAATAATTTTCCCAAATTATTTATTTTCCAAAAATATCTTTACAAGATATAAAATTTCAATACCTCAAAAATAAATCAATATTTATTTTTAAACAAATTCCCTTTTCATTTATAAATTCCATAGTGAATTTATATTTCACAATATCTACTGATATACAATTTCAATTATCCATTTTCAATTTATCTTCAAAAAGATAAATTCTCAAAACGTTTCATTTCGCATTTGAAAAAAACATTTCCATATTTATTTATTAATAAGTAATTCACAAATCCATTTCTTTTCAACACTTGGAAAATATTCAATATACTTAAATCGAAATTAAGTATACATTTCATTCTTTAAGGAAATCATTCTTTTAAACATATTTATTTGGGTCAAAACGAATGTTGCGTAAAACATCGTTACGACAACCCAAAATCACTAGTATAGGGATTCTAAATTAAAATAGATATATAAATCCCAATACTATACAAAACATTTCCTTTCGGAAATCATTTACTATAACAACAGTGTTATAGTCCATTATTTCCTTCTATTTCTCGAAAACGTCTATTTCAACAATAAATGTTGAAATCTATGGTTTCGAATCTTAACACATTTAAAACATCGTTAGATCGTTTTAATTCTGTTTAAAAACATCACATCCAAAACATTTTCTTTAACATATTATTCACTATTCAAAAACGTGAATATACTTCGTTAACCAATTTCATCCTTTCTATACATTTTATTTCAAAGGATTTTTCACTGTCTAAAAAGTGAATATAACTCCATAAATAAGTTATAACAATTTACTTATCAAAATAAGTCGTTTGCGAATTTATAAAACAATGTTTATAAATTTCATTTCTATTTATTTTATAACAACTCCTTTTATAAATTCCTTATTAACCTATCTCAATTCATATCTCAATTGATATACTAGAATTTCATATTATAAGTTAAATGCTTATAAAAAGATTATTTTACAAAGTCGTTCTTTTGAAGACTTTCCAAATTATAAATCTTATAACTTATAAGATCCATTTATTCAACCAAATCTATTCTTCAAACAACTCTACAAATTTTATAAACCTACTGCTTATAAAATTCCATTTATAACTTCACCGTTTATGATTCTATAAATTTCATTCATTTATGAAATTCATTCACAATTCATTCTAACACTTATAAAAACTCGTTTTATAATTCAAATGCTTTAATTTATAAATATCAATCTTATAAATTTCTTATATAAATCAATTTATACTATTATCCTTTTAAAACATCTTTAATCCCCTTTAAAATTTCACCATTTTGATATATAAAATAATCAAATTTTATAAATCCTATATTTTCAACTTTTTATAATAAATTCAAAAATCCCGATTAACTATTTTATAAAATCATTAGCCTCATATTTTCAAAAATCAACTTTTAACTATATTTCTCAAAAATCATAATTTTTATAACATAAAAATTATAACGTTATTTATTTATAATGGATCAATTCCAAAAATATTTTATAAACGTATACTTTCAAAAATCACTTTAAAAATCATTTTTAAAATTCCAAAATTTGGCCCAATGATGCTACACAACAAATAGTCAATCACGACAACAACGATATCATATATCAATATGATAATCCATCAAATATCAAAATATCTGAAATCAAATAAATACTATTGAGGAATCCAGTTGGATCCCTCCAACCTGTTTTCCTGCATGCACAAACATTAGCACAATACCAATTCCGCTCCAGTACGGAATTATCGCGGTATGTGGGATTTAAAATATTATCCGCTTAATAGACGGCGCAATAGGGTCTCATCCACTATACAAATGCGGGAAATCAATGACTGCAATATATATATATATATATTGCTATTATATATAATACCAATTTCACTGTTTATGAAATATTCTCGGTATATGTTTTTGATAAATAACATCCGTTTACTAACGGCGCATAATGTCTATTTTAACAATCAAATATAACAATCATCATTCAAACATACATTCAAATATTTTAAATCTAACTATTTAAAATTAAAATCGAAACCGATTCGATTGAGTGAGAAGTTCTCACCTTGATTTCAATTTCGTTTTAGCGATTTATTTCGAATAAAATTAAACGGACGTTTAATTTTACCCAAAATTCTCACTAACTCCAAACGACTCCAATCCAATTCCATAGCGTAGTGCTCGTCTATACGATTCCAAGGCAACTGGTTTCGCGCGTTTTCGACCTCGTATGAAAAAGTTATGCATTTAACAAGTTTACACGATTTTTATAATTATAATTTACAACATAATTAACTATTTTAAACCTAAGATAGATCATGGCCGCTGGATCCTGTTGCTTGCAAATCTCGGCCCTCCAAATGCTTCTTCCCCACTCACGCTTGCCCCCAGTAGCAAGGCCGAACCTACTTCAAATGCAAACCCTAAAACACGCGCCCAACTACAAGCATCTCCACGTAGATCAGCTAGCGCCATCCAACTCGCCTCACCACAAGCTACTCACGGCCACGAGCATGGCGAGCTCGGCCCTACCTACCACCTGAAAAACGCTAGCAACGGTCGGCACTTCCAAGCCAAATTGTCGATGATCCACTTCGTTTTAAACGATCATAACCGTTGATTTGATAGAACTCGATGCCCTCTACATTTTTCATGTTGGAATATTGTTGAAATAGGGCGTGGATCGAAAGATAATTGAAGAAGAAAAAGGGAAATTTTCGGCCATTCATGAAGGGGGTGGCGGCTGAACAATTTAGGGTTAGGGTTTTATAAAATTTCTTTATTTTTTTTGTGAATAAGGCCTATTTATAGGAAATCGAACGAAACACTATTCAATTCGGAATTTCCAAACTCCGATTTACGCGCGGTGACCAGCGTTTCTAGTGTTTACCCCACGTTTCGGACACAATGGAACAGGTTTCGGAAGCTAATTCGGACATCTGTGCGAGTTATGGCAATAAACGTTCAATTTGAATTAAACCGATTTAAACGATTTTCTAGGCGTTTTAGCTTGCAGCGGACAAACGGTAAATCCGATTGACACGATATTTGAAACCATACAATAATATCACATTATGGATCCGATGAAACTAGTTTCGTCGAAATCCGAGACTTTTTGAAAAATGACTATTTTAACTCGCCAAATTAATATTAAAAACAATTTCGATGCGTTTCGAGCTGCCATGATCAAACGATAACTCCGATTGCTACGAAAATTGAAATCCGGTAATACCAAACTATTACGGATCCAATGGAACTGGTCTCGTCCAATTTTGAGACTGTTCAAAAATTGACTAATTTCACTAGTCGATTTAATATTAAAATATTTAATTTTCACAAATTAACTTTTAATTCGATTTTAAAAGTTCTATAACATCATTCTAACTCCAATATGATAAAATAAAATTTTACAAATCATTTTCAATCATATTTAACCGAATTTTCAATTATTTCTGTAATTTAACATATTAAATTATTGATTTAATTATCCAATTAAATCCAATTATTCAAAATAAAATTTATTCGACTTATAAATTTCATTTATTAATATTTAAAATTAATTAAATATTAAAATTTTAATTAATAAAAATTCGGGGTCGTTACAGTTGTGAACGGATATTAGTGCTAAGCAGGGTATGCAGATAATATAAAGGGAAAAGAGAATTGATTTTGATTTCAAAAGGTAAATTTGAATTGCCCAACAAAAAGGTATGTGTTTAAATTTGGTATGAAATTTGATTGGGTTTTTGGATATAGCCACTTGGCTTTTTGATTTCTTTTTGGATTTGGGAGGTCGTAGAGCCATTTTGTAGTAGTACCGAGCTAGCCGCGCAAAGGAGACGCTGGCAAAAATTTTCGAAAATTTAGGGCGTTAGAAAAAATTTGAGAAAATTTTGATAATTCAAATTTGATTTTAAATTAAATTTGAATTGTTAAATAAGTGATATTGTTTGGGGTTTATAATTAAGTCTGAAAAGTTAGAAAGAGGATTAGTATGTCTTTGATGAAAAGATTTATTTGGAAAAATTGTTAAAAGCTATTTGGGTTGAGAAAAACAGTTAATGGATTATAGATCATTCTTCCTAACTAGCAATTTCGAGGACGAAATTCTTTTAAGGGGGGAGGAATGTGACAATCCGGAATTTTTGAGTATTTGAAATGAGAATTAATTAATTTTAAATATTCAAAAGTTAATTATTATCTTTAATTTCAAATATCAGTATTTATTTGATAATTAATTGTTGAATTTAATTATCAGAATTGGGTAAATTTTTGAATCTGGAATTTTACGCCTGTTAAAAATAATTTGAAGGCTTGTAAAATTTATATTGATAACACTGAAGATAATAAAAGTAACAGAATCAAATTTATTTATAAACCAAATCCCGTTCCTCTTTCCATCTTCCTTCCAAACCCGATCTCCCTCCCTCCTTCTCTCAGCACTCACGAAATCAAAATAAAAGGGAGGCATCGCGCTAACGAATTCGCGATTTCGTTTTGGGTTTGGAGGCGTTCGAGAGAGCCGTTCGAACTAGGGTTCGACGAAGTGGGACGAGGCTGCCTTGAATTCGCGATTTTGGGAGGAGTGATTTCGAGGCTTGCGGAGTAGTGGAGTTCGATTTCTATTGCGGCAATCTCGAGTGCGTTCAAGGAGCATTCACGAGAAGGGAGATCGAACAATCGAACTCAACTTCGAGTCGTCTCCTCGCGTGTGAGGCCTGAGGTGGCTGAGGACGGTTTCATCTGGAGGCGCGTTCGAAGTGGCTCAGGTTGCGAGGTCGTGACGGTTTTTGGTCAGGGAGGAAACAGTGAGGTATATTCCTCTTTTTGTTTTATTTTACTTAACATTTTATATATAGATTTGAGATTATAACACATATACAGAGAATAAGATTTTAAATCCAGATTTTTTATTTTTACAAGTATAAATATAATACATACAGTTAAGGCAGTGTTTAAGTAGTTTGAGTTAAATGTTTTAATTAATTTACTTAAGATTCAGCCATTGTAAATAAACGGTTGGCTATTATTTCACTTATCTGAGTTAACAACAAAGTATAGATTTCAACGGGAAATTTTTAAATGAACCGGGTTGAAAAAAATTATTTAAAAATTAGACCTTTGGAATTTTTATATATATATATATGTATATATATATATATATATATATATATATACAAAGTTTGAACAGGAAAGTAGGAGATTCAAAACGTTGAAAATTTTATAGAATTAGATTTTTGAAATCTACATATAGTTTTAGTATATAGGTAGCTCAAAGGGGAAATATATGTACAAATATACATCTTTGATTTCCAAATTTATTTTAAACAACATATTAAAATAATTAATTTGTTCAAAATTAGATTATTAAATGATAATAGATTTTTCAATTAGCTACAGTATTAATAAATCATATAATTATTTATTCAAGGTGAAAACTGAAAAGAAACAAGCTGGTCTGGAGTGGGTTGCAAAATATTAATCAAAGGTGAGTTAATCTCACTCAGTTAAATTTGAATTCAAATTTAAATTTAAATGATTAAATTTAAATAATTGTTTGAGTGGTTGAGATTGATTGATGTGCTATAGTATGGTAATTTTGAAATTTACATATTATATTGTGCTAACATCTGTGGATGCAGGGAAAACTGGTTGGAGGGATCCAACTGGACCCCTCAACATTTATTATTTAATATTCTATGTTGTGATTACTTGATATTCAATGAAGAATATATTGGAATATTGAATGATATGATTCGATTGGATATATATTAGGTATAATGAATTACCAAAAATATATAAATTGGATTTTGGGAAGAAAATAAGGGAAGTAAATTTGTAAACGAAATAACCTTAGAGAATTTAGTAAATTAAGAATGAATTGAGAAAGAAATGGAAGTATGTTAAATACTTAAATAACTTCGAATATGAAAGAAAAGGATTTGAATAAACAGTAATTAATGAATTGTAAAATTATGTGATATTAATTTAAAGGAATAAAGAATTATTTTAAAACTTAAAGTTTTAAATTTATTTAAAGGAATAAGAAGTAAACTGAGAAATCTAAATTAGTTCTTCAATTAAAAGTATTTTAAATCATAATTAAGGAATAAAATCTGAAATCAAAGGATTTTTGAATAAATGAAGTAAATTGGAAGTCAATTTGGAAATTGATTTAAGTTTTTGAAATGGGATATTTGGAAGAATAAATTCAGGTGGGAATTTATTAAGGGAATGAGAAAAATTGTTTAGAAATAAATAGTGATTTATTTTTAAAGGTTGTGGAGAGAAGTATATTTCTCTGGATAGCCGAGTACGTTTTAAGTAAATTTTTAAATATAAGATAAAAGTTAATGTAGTTTTTAAAAGCATGTTTTAGAAAATTTATTATTTCTGAATGTTTAAAATTCTAAAGTAAATATTTTCCAAATCTATTATTGTAATAATTATTTAATGGGGACTTAGTATTTTGTTTTAAAAAGTGAAAACCTAGTTTTATATCTATAAAGTAACATTATTTTCAAATATTCATATAGTATGTATTTTTAACAAATTATTGAAGTACTTTTGACTTAAATATTTTAAAGTATATTTCAAAGTAAGCGTTTTAAATTTATTTTAAAAATCTGAAGTTTTGTGCTTGGTGATTTCAGAAGAAATAGAAAATATTTGGGAAATTTATTCAAAAAAGGAAGATAGTTTTGAAAACTGTTTTCAAAAAGGGTTTGAAAAGTGAAATATATCTTGTAAAGATATATTTGGAGGTTAATAGATAATTTGGAAAATTATTTATTGTGTGATGATGTTGTGAATATTAATTGGTAGTTAAA
Organism: Allium cepa; assembly: GCA_030765085.1. Taxonomy (NCBI): domain Eukaryota; kingdom Viridiplantae; phylum Streptophyta; class Magnoliopsida; order Asparagales; family Amaryllidaceae; genus Allium; species Allium cepa. Next base: position 615,143,933 of record CM060931.1, read on the forward strand.
TAACCGACTATCAATATTGGCCAAATACGTTGATCGTTTCGAAGAGACCGGAATCGAGATTTATTTCTCGAAAACCACTTCGATCTGGTTTGTACGTTTCGTGAAAACGAGTTTGGATTTGAAGATGGAGCAGTGAAGCGCAAGGGCTAGTCGCTACTAATCCTGAGGATATTTCCAAAATGGATGTAGTAGGAATAGTGCCTTCGGTTCCTTTCGAACCCGGAACGGACTTGTATGGGTGAATGCTTTCGGAACATCGTCAGGTGGACGATGGGCATTCTAAGGGATAAGTTCTAAAAGGTAACGCTTAGCCTCAAGCCTCATCAAATGGGAATGACTGAAAATCAGGGGTTATGCAGCAAGGCTTGGTGGGTAGCACCCAAGCAGGGTGAGGTCATCCCTGTCTAGATGTCCCTTTTTATTTCGGCTTAGTGGGCGGTTGCTGATCCCAACCGTGGGGTGATCTCACTCGGGATTATCCAGTAAGGGGTAGTCTCGGTCTTGTGTTGCAGGGGAGCGGGCGTACTCCTCGGTATGGTGATCTAGGCCCCGTACTGTGGCAGGTGGTACCTCAGTGCCTAGTCATTAGTTGGAAATCCATTCTCCCTACGAGCCTTGTACGAGCTTTGTTTGCATTACCCACTCTGTGGCTAGTAGCTGAAATTTAATAGATGTAACAATTTCGGCTATTTTATAAGTATTTGTATATAGACCCTATTATAATATCAGAGGAATTCTATAAAAATTGTTTTAGCTATCGTAAGGTAAAAACCCGACATGTTTATTTGTGGCGTGGTCTTACGAGATGCTTTTGTTTTCAAAAGGATTTTTGAAACTTTAATAATCAATTGAGTGAGATTTTCTCACGCTAGTATTCCAGACTGACTCGGGTATTATTTAACTGCAATGCTCGGGTCAGACCGAGTATTATAGGATACGGGATTTGAAGCCGTGGAACTCAAGAGTCGAGCAAGATGACGATACGTACTCCCGTACTTGTTTGTGTATATATATTCCGCTGTGTTGAGTTGTTGTGTCTCCATTTGTATGATATTGATGTTGAGCTGTGATTGATGTACTCTGATGATGTAATATATATAAACAGATATATTTGATTTTGAGTAAAGATCATTTATCATCTATTATATTTTATTCCGCTGCGATGGTTAGATTTTGTTTTTTTTTTCTATTTTCTTCTTCTACCTCTTCTTCTTTAACCAAAATGGTTCGTATTTCTGTACAACTTGAGTTGATTGTTGTAGAATAATGTTGACTCAAGAGGTACGGATTTGCGGGTCGTTTCATATCCAATGCAAGGATTATTCGCTACTAATCCTAGGGATTTCCCAAGAGGATGTGGTAGGAAATTACATTCAGTTTGTCCTGATCCTGGACAACTTGTATGGATGTTTATCTGACATTGCATTTCTATAGATTACGTACATTGGTTTTTACAAACGTACATCAGTGGTGGCGGAGAAGGCAACTTTTCTTAGCTTAACACCCTCCTTGAGGCGTGTGAGCTTAAGGGTTGTATTTTTGTGGAAGGCAATTAGTAGTCAACGAAATGGCCGTGTGGCATTCAAAGTGATGTGATTGTGAAAGGTAATCGTTACCTCGTCAGGCCTTATCAACCGAAAATGACTAAAATTGGGTTAGATGCAGCAGGGCTAAGTGGGTCATTCCCATTAGGATACGATCATCCTCTTCTACATATATCTTTACACACTATGACGTCATGTATCTGATTATTGTGGTTTGTATGCTATGAGGGCCCTCGATAAGGTCGGTAACGACCAGAGGATGATATATTTGATACCATCTAATTATAGAGTTGGGCCGGTCTTGTGTTGGTAGAGGATCCTTAGTGATGGTTCTCGGTACATTTTTCTAGAGACGTACCGCCGGAAGGTTGTCCTTTCACCTGGTCATTTGTATGGAAATCCAAACTCCACTACGTACCTGCCATTTTATTTGTAGAGCCTAGTATGCTGGAATTTAATAATGGTAACAATTTTGGCTATTTTGGATATTAGTTGTATACTAGACACTAGTATAATATCACATGAGTTTGATATGAAATGTTTTAGTTATCGTAAGGTAAAAACATGTCCGTGTTTATGTATGGACTTGTCTTACAAGATACTTTTATTTTGATAAAGGAAAAGTTTGGTAATTTAATAAATTCAGTTGAGTGTGTTTCTCACGCTGGTTTACCAGTCTGATCCGGGAGTTCATCCCTTTCAATGCTCGGGTCAGACCGAGTATATTTACAGGTCTAGATTTGATGCGTTTGGAGCTTCAGTAGGAGAGCTGGAGATCTTCATTTTCGTATACGCGTATCTGTTTTGATTGTTGATTATCCGCTGTGCTTAGTTGATTATTATCGGCAATTGTGAGGACAAGTTATTATAGCTGTTCAGGATGATAACTATTGATTGATTGTTGAACTATGATTTATGTATGTATATATACAGTTTCTGCTTTGTAAAGATCATTAATGTGATATTATATATTTCCGCCGCGATGTGAGATTCTGTATTATTCTGTTTGGTTCTATCTTCTCTCTTTCTTCTCTTCTCTTCTTCTCACTTCTTTTCTTTCTCTTGACTTCCCGTCAGTTTGTGCCTTTTGGGTCGTATATGTGTGGATTATTGTCGATTCAAAGGGTACAGATTTTTGGGTCGTCACATTTGGTATCAAAGCTTAGATTTTGTATGTTCCTAAGCTTTGATGTGTACTCTGTATAGATAGGGACAGTAGCACCCTAGATTGAGTTGAGTGTATTATATATATGAGCGCGTATTTGTTAGTGAATATAAAATGTTTTTTATTGTGTTTACTTATCCGTTGAGTTGTTTGTGAATTTTGGTCGGTATGTGGGATGCCATGTTATCGATAGGAATTTCCAAACACTTAAACGAGGCAAGTCGACATAGTACCATTTTAAATTGGGTAAATGAAATAATTTTACCTCGATTATATTTTATATATAAAGGAATATTTTTTTAGGAATTATTAAAATATATATAAATTAATTGTTTGGTTGTTTGAAAATGTAAAAATATATATAAGTTAATAAAGTTGTTTGAATAATCTAAATAGAAACAACAATTGTAAGAGAATAAATTATATAAGAAAATGAATTATAAATATGGAATTATAATTAATATGATTTACAATTGTGAAATAATCTTATATATAAGAAGTAGAACTATATGAATACATTTATAAATATGAGTTATAAATAAAAATGAATTTAAACTATGAATTTGAAAATTTAAATCCGTTTATTTTGAAAGTTGTTTTTCAAAGTTAAAGAGGTTATATTATTATAAATAGAAAATAAGTGAAATTATATAAGTAAGATTTATAAATAAAAATATTTTTAAAAAGAATATAAAGCACTAAATTCACTACTGTTGCTGGCAAATAATAAGGGTGATGACTGCAGCATCATCAGTATCATTTTCGAGTTTCTGTGTGATGGATTTGCTACCAATAGTAAATTGAAATTGAAGTTTTGTTATGATAAACAAATTTGAATGCATTTAAAATCCAAGTTGTAATTGATGAATATAAGTAAAATAAGTTTTGGATTTATAATATGAAATAAAATTTTAGTTTTAGTAAAGTTGAAATAAATTTGAGTTAGCATAATAACTATATGATTTGAAATTTAACTAAGGAAGGTTGAATTGAATTGAATTTTAATTGGATTAGATAAGTGATTATATAATATGAACTTGGAAGTTTAGGTAATTCAGTTGTATAACTTATAAAATGAGAAAAGATAAGTGAAATCAATTGTTAAAATGGTTAAACAATTTTGTTAAGCAAAACAAAATCAGAATTTGAATAGTGATATGAATTTGACTTAAGTAAAAGTTAAATAAAAATAGAATTTGAGTTAAATTAGTAGTGAAATTAAGTTGTATAAGTGAAAGTAAATGCAAGTGAGAATAAAATGAAGCATAACCTAACTGATGTTAAATGAAGTTGATTTTGGGTATCGAAGTAAATTAAAAAAGTGAATTAATAAAATGAAGTGATGAATGTGAATTTGAGTTATATAAAGAAATTCATCTTTATTTGTAGATTGAACTAGCAATTGAATTAATGAAATATGGATTGAATGTAATTCAATCGAATGTAAATAATTGATAAGCAATAGTAGATGTAAGTGTTAATTCATTAAAAAGCTAATGAAGTAGAGAATTGAATAATTGAATGAAATTCAATTGAATGTTAAACCAATTTGAAATTAAAAGTGTTGAACCAAATTAAATGAATGTAAATTAAATAAATTTGGTCATGTTGGTTATGCATTGTTTGTGAAATGAATGTTAATCGATTGAAAAGAAATTCAGTAAATGTTAATGAAATTGAATTAAATGAAAATTGAAAGCTAAATAATTGAATTCAAATTGAAAGTGAAGTAAGAATAAATAGAAATGAAATTGATTTGATTTAAATTGAAAGTGAACAAATTGGGATATGAATTAATGAATGTAAACTAATTGAATATGAATGAATGAATGTTACTAAAATCCAATGTTAATGAATCAAATGTGATTTAAATTGAAAACCAACTCAATGAACGTTAATGAGAAAATGAGGTTATATTGATTTGATTATTGATTGATTGGATGGATATTGCTTTGTTGGATGATAGATGTTTGATGATTGAATTTTTTGTTTTTGATTTCATTTGCTATATTGGCGTATATAGTTGTTCTGTTGGTATGTGTTGTATATTGATATTATTTTCATATATACATGTTCTCATTGTTTGTTGAGTATTTAGTAGGTGCGTATGGCGCTTGCTTCGCATTTGGAGCTCGCTTTCGCGCTATATTAGCCGTATATGCTCGCTAATAATATATAAGGTACATATCTTGGATTACATATTGTACTTTTATATGTTTTCCTTCGGGATGCCTCATCCTCGATGATGAGATGTATATTTGTGATATATACATTGTTATTCTTTTAGGGATCGAACCGTGCAAAGGAGACACTGGCGAATTTTTTTGAAAATTTGAGGCGCTAGAAAATTTTTGGGAAAATTGGAAAAATTTGTGAAAGCTAAAAGTTTGATTTTTGAATTAAAAGTTAAACGATATTAGTTGGCTTTAAAAGATAACTAAGTAGAATTTGAAGACTTAGTAAAGTTTTTGTAAGAAGTTTAACTAATGGATTTTGGGAAAGTTGGACACTTAAGTGATTTTGGTGAATCTAAATTGAACGAAGTGTTTTGAAAAGTTAATGGATTTTGTGACTTTTTCTTACTTAGTAATTTCGAGGACGAAAATTTTAAGTAGGGGACAATGTAACGACCCAGAATTTCAGTCATTTGAAATTCATATATTTAATGAATTTTAAATATTTAAAAAGTAAATTTTATAAGTCGAATAACTTATATTTGAAATACTATGATTTAATTGGATAATTAAATTGTTAGTTTAATATTTGAAACTGAGGAAATAATTAGAATTTGGATTTAATATGAATGAAAATGATTTATAAAGTTAAACTAAATCCCAGTTGAATTAGAATGATGTTACAGAACTTTTAAAAATGAATTAAAAGTTAAATTGTAGAAATTGAATATTTCAATATTTAATTGACGAGTAAAAATAGTCATTTTTCAAATAGTCTCGGATTTCGACGAAACTTGCATTATTGGATCATTATTGTAAGAATTCAAATTTCATGTCAATCGGATTTACGGTTTGTCCAGGGCAAGCTAAAACGCAGAAATTGGTTTAAGTGAAGTTTTAAATTTAATTAGTCGATCCAAAAACCTATCTTCCAAATACGATCGAATTGGCTCCCGATATATATTCCATTGCGTTCGGAGTAGGGGTAAAACATTATAAACGCTAGGCGGCACGCTTCGTTTCGAGTTCAGAAATTTTATGAATGAATAGTGCACGAATATTTTCTATAAAAGGACCTTACTTTTTCCTTTTTGCACAAACCCTAGGGTTAGAAACCCTAGCCGCCGCTTCCCTTTTCAATGGCCAGAAATTTCGAATTTTCTTCCTCCATTGTCTCTCAATCCATAAACAATTAGCAAAATCTTCCGACTAAAACTTGTAGAGAACGGCAAGATCTAGCCGATCAACGGTCATGATCGAAAATTACGAAGCGGATAGACGTCAATCCTCACTCAAAGTCGCGATAGTTGTGCATGTTTTCCAAGCGAAATAGATGGCTGAGTTTCTAGTGCTCATGGCCGATGGTATGTCTCGCGATGGGCTACGATTTGGTGGTGCCTGATCGACCCCTGGTGGATCGTGTTACGAGGGGCGTTAGGGTTTGAAGGGCGGTGATGGGTTTACTTGCATGCGTACGTGAAAACCACGTGATGGAGGAAGAAGGCTTCATCGGCCAGATGTGGATCAAAGAAAAAATCGACTGCCGAGATATTAAAGGTTTAAAAATAAAAATAAATATGTAAATTGATTTATATAAAAATCGTATAAACTTTAAAACGTTGTAACCTTTTCATACGAGGTCCATTCGCACCAAACAAATTGCGTTAGGTTCATATGGACGAACACTATGCGATTGAGCTAGTTTGGAGTTGATTGGAGCTAGTGTGAATTTTGGGTAAAATTAAACGGTCATTTAATTTTATTCGTAATAAAACACTACAACTACGATTGGAAGCAATGTGAGTACAACTCACTCTTTCTGACTCACTGATATTTTTATATAAGTGAAAATAAATGTTATTTATGATGATTGATGATTGTTTGAATGATATATGATATATTGGTTGATATTTGAATATATACCCGTCTAGTGGAGCAGATGACCCTATACGTTTCTGTGTATGAGTGGATGACCCTTTGTACGCGCGTCTGCCTTGAAGCGGACATTGCACACATATTCTAATATGTTTATTTGTTGCAGGTGATAGGTTGGAGGGATCCAACAGGATTCCTCACCAGTATTGATTTATTTGCAGATATTTTTATATATTCTGTTATCGTATTATATATGATATTTTGGATGTTGTGAATGATGTACTTAATGTTGTTGCAGCATTGGGCCTATTTTTGGAATTTTAAAAATGTTAAAGTAACGATTTCAAATTTAAAAGAATTTTAAAAGTGACTTTGAAAATAATTTTTTTATTGAATTTTTGAATCGTTAGGAATTGATTTATTTGAACAAATAAATATTATAATTTTTATGTTATAAAAATTATGATTTTTGGTGAAATACACTTAAGTATGATTGAGTTATATAAGTTTTAATAAAGATTTGAAATTATTAAAAGAATAATTCTAGTTAAAATTGGTATTTTTGAATTATATTAAATGGTTTATATAGAAAATTTATAAAATTGATATTTTATAAATCAAAATAATTGAATTATAAATAAGTTTGGTGAATGTTAAAATGTTGTATAAATGAACCTTATATGTAAATAAGATTTATAGATTTATGAATTTGTGAGGTTATAAAAAGACCGAATTTTGTAGAATAAATAGTTTATAAGTAATTAACTTATAATTGGATTTTAGCATGTAAATGAGCTATATATAGAAGTGGTAAATAAAAAGGCTTTTAGAAATGGAAGTTTTTATTAAATATAAACATGATTTATAAACATTGTTTTACAAATCCGAAATCAATTGAATTGGATAAGTTAAATATAGAAGTTTATTAAAGGAGATATATCCACGATTTTGGACAGTGGATAATCCTTTAATGAATGTATAAAAGTAATAAATTTGATAAAGCCATTTTATTCACGATTTTGGACAGTGAATAATATATTAATGAAATGTTTTGGGAAGTGTTATTTTAAATGGAATAAAATGTTTTAAAGATGTTTTTAAATGCGTTGAATATCGAACACATAGATTTCAACATTCATTGTTGAAATAGACATTTTCGAGAAGTAAGGAAATGATGGACTATAACACTGTTGTTATAGTAGATGATTTTCGAAAGGAAATATTTGTATAGTATTGGGGTCTATATATCTATCTTATTTTCGAATCCCTATACTAATGATTTTGGGTTGTCATAACGATGTTTTACGCAACATTCGTTTTGACCCAAAATAAAGATGTTTAAAGGAATCTTTTCCTTAAAGAATGAAATATATACTTAATCGTGATTTAAGTATATATATTATTTTCTAAGTGTTGAAAATATATTGATTTGTGAATTACTTATTAGTAAATAAGTATTTGGAAATGTTTTCCAATATAGTAGTTGAAATGTTTGAGAATATATCTTTTTAAAGATAAATTGAAGTAAATATTTGGCAATGATTTAATTAATAAAAGATTAAGTAAAAAGAGCCTAGTGATTGTTATAGTGCTAAATATTTGTTTGTTTGTTTTAATAGTTAAATAACCGACTATCGAAATTGGCCAAATTTTAGTTCCTTGACTTGATGTGGGAACTATTTAGTCGTACACTTAGTACGTAGCCTTCTATGTAGGCTTGATTATCGTTTGTGCTGAGGATGTTGATTTGTATAGTGCGGAGTATTACTCCAATCTATCGAGCTTCCTTCTTGGCCTGAAGGATAGCAAGTTGAAAGTTGGAGACGTGATAAGTCTATGAGACTTAGTTTCTGTGTGAGGTTGAGAAACGCTTTTGCGTTGTTAGTGCGAAGAGACCGGGATCGGTTTATCCGAAAACCACTTCAGACCAACGTATAAGCGACGATTGTGCAGGTTGCTTGTGATAATATTGATATTCCAAATTTTCATAGTGGAGGAATGCTTGTTGATCATTTGGGGTTAAAATCCTAATATACATCTAGTAGCAGTGGTCTCTTCATTATGAAATATCCAATGCAAGGACTATTCGCTACTAATCTTAGGGATTTCCTAACAGGATGTGGTGGGAAAGTACCTTCGGTTTGTCCTGTTCTTGGACAACTTGTATGGATGTTTGTTTGGCATTGCATTTCTATAGATTACGTACATTGGTTTTTACAAACGTACATCAATGGTGGTGGAGAAGGCAACTTCTCTTAGCTTAACACCCTCCTTGAGATGTATGAGCTTAAGGGTTGTATTTTTGTGAAAGGTAATCGTTACCTCGTCAGGCCTCATCAATCGGAAATGACCAAAACAGGGTTAGATGCAGCAGGGCTAAGTGGGTCATTCCCACTAGGATACGATCATCCTCTTCTTGACATATCTTTACACGCTATGACGTCGTGTATCTGATTATTGTGGTTTGTATGCTATGAGAGCCCTCGATAAGGTCAGTAACGACCGGAAGATGATATATTCGGTACCATCTAGTTATAGAGGTAGGCCGGTCTTGTGTTGGTAGAGGATCCTTGGTGATGGTCCTCGGTACATTTTTCTAGAGATGTACTGCCGGAAGGTAGTCCCTTCACCTGGTCATTTGTATGGAAATCCAAACTCCACTACGTACCTGCCATTTAATTTGTAGAGCCTAGTATGCTGAAATTAAACAATGGTAACAATTTCGGCTATTTTGAATATTATTTGTATACTAAACACTAGTATAATATCACATGAGTTTGATATGAAATGTTTTAGTTATCATAAGGTAAAAACATGTCTGTGTTTACGTGTGAATTTGTCTTACGAGATACTTTTGTTTTGATAAAACAAAAGTTTAGTAATTTAATAAATTCAGTTGAGTGTGTTTCTCACGTTGGTTTAATAGACTGATCCGGGCGTTCTTCCCTTTCAATTTAATAAATCCAGTTGAGTGTGCTTCCACTCTTTATCTAATCACTGTTAGGACTTGGGTTTCAAACAAAATCTGTTTGTTTAAATATAGATTAAGGCTTAAAATTTTATTTAACTAAATTTAATTTGTAATTTTCTACAAAACCAAGAAGAAAATTGGAAATTTAAGATATGTTAAAATTCAAACATCTTAATTCTTCGGTTCAGGTATATAATTTGAATCATTACCTAAAAACATGATTTTTAAATGTGAAATCGTAATTTTTAGTTTTGGATTGAGTGAGCATTTCAGGTTTGATCAGCAAGTGAGTTTTGAGCTGTTTCTGGTAATCAAGGTGCTCGGGGTGGTCAGGGACTACTGGAGGAAAAGGGAAGTTCGACGAACTTGGGAAAAATGTCAGATGGGTGGACAAACCATCGTGGCATCGGCGGTGGGTCGTAATGAGTTTTAAACCCTAAAATTGGTCGAGGTCAGGAATTAAGTTGCTGTGTCGTGTCTCTGGTATCGAAGATCATCGGACCTTGGGGAAAAGCAACATGGAGGGTTAGCGGAGGTGTGGTCAGAGTTGCAGCGGTGATAGTGGTCGGCGTCATGGGTTCGAGGTAGTTTTTGGTGATGGGTTTTGGTTTCGGGTAGTTCGAGATGGCTCGAATTCGATCTGAGTTTCGTGACGAAGATCTTCTGGTTGGAATCGTACTTAGGATGATCATCAATATGTTTGGAGCGTCAGCGGTGATCGAAGACACCTGGATCTCTGTTGCATGTGCACGACGAAGTTTTGTGTCAGTAGTTCGGGTTGTGGTATGACTCGAAGAGAAGCTCGGGGATGGGAGTGTGTTGCTCGAGTTCGTCTACGGGTTTAACGCGAGTGTTAAATCATGTTTCGGGGTTTTAAGTTTTTAACAAGTTTTGTTTTAATAAAGAAAGAATTCTCGGGGCTGAACTTGGGTAGGTGTCGGGTTGAACCCGAAGCATGTTTAACAGTTTTAAAAGTTTTATCAAAAGCAAGTTTTAAATTTAAATTAATCCTAGTTTAAACTATTAAAGGATAAATGTTTTAAAATTATTTGATTTAAAGAAGTTATATGATTTGTAAAGTAAAAATTATTTTTATAAACTTAATTTAGTAATTAAATTAAGTGTTGAATTAAGATAAAATATATTTAATATGTAATGATAATTAAGTCATTTATAAAGATAAGAATTTGTCTTAAGTTAATTAAGGTTTAATGATTTAAAATAAAGTAATTAGGGAATAAATAATTAGTTTAATTAATTAATGATAAAGGATTAATTAATTAATAATTAACGGTAATTAATTAATTTAACTAACAAATGATTAATTATTAATAAATTAATAATTAAGGGTTATAGGTTAATTAATTAGTGGTAAATTAATTTGTAATTAAGGATTATTAATTAATGACTAGAGATTAATTAATTAAGTAATTAAGTTGTAATTAAGCATAATTTATTAAGTAATTATAGATTAATCAATTGGTAATTAAGGATTGATTAACTAGTAATTAAAATTAATTAATTTGTAATTTAGTTTATTAATTAATAATCAAGGTTTATTAATTAATAATTAAGAGATAATTAATTAGGTAATTAAAGATTAATAAATTGATTTATAAGGTAATTAAGGAATGATTAATTAATTAAATGGTTTGTAATTAATTAATGATTGATTAAGCAGGGTTAAGTGATTAATTCTTAGGTAATTAATTTAATTTAAATTAATTAAATTAATTATAATATGGATTAATAATTCTTGCTTGTGGATGATTGTTTGAGTGGAATGTCTGGATTGATTGATATCTATTGAATGATAATTTATGAAATTCTGTGATGTGATATTGGGTATATCTATGATAAATGTATGTTATTTATCTGTGAAAAATGCTTTGTGAATTCAAAGTAATTGAGTTGAATTGTTTAAACTTAAATAACTTGACCTTTAAAATGGCGTTTGGATTTCGATGAGACTGGGATCAGATATCAAGTTTGATTATTCGAAAACCACATCGATCCAAGTTAATCGTTTGGTCATGAAATTTCAAGTGAAGATCGAGATGGAGTTTCAGAGTGCAAGGGTTATTGTCGTTAACTCTAAGGGGGATTCCAAAATGATTGTAACGAGTTAATGCCTTCGGTTTCATTCGAACCTGGAACGAACTTGTATGGATGAATGCTATTAGACCATCGTCAATTGAGGAAGATGAGCATTCCAAGATGTGTTCTTAAAAGGTAATCGTAGCCTCAAGCCTCATCAACCGGGAATGGCTAAAACAGGGAAGGTGCAGAAAGGTTAAGTGGATAGCACCCAAGTATGACGAGATTTACCCCTGTCTAGAGGTTCCTTTTTATTCGGCTTGGTGGGCAGTTGTTGGCCACAACTGCAGGGTTGTCTTGTTCGGTACTGTCCAGTAAGGGACGGTTCCGGGATTTTGGGTGGATCCTCAGTACGGTGATCTAGGCCACGTATTGTGACGGGCGGTACCGCAGTAGCCCTGCCATTGTATGGAATCCAATTTCCAATAAGTGACTGTACGGTTTTGATTGTGCCTGACTATGTTGGAACATGAGATGTAAGTATTCCAGCTATTTCTGTATTTTATATTGAAAACCCTAGACGTTATTATAATATAACTGGATTTCCTATCAAATGTTTTGGTTATCGTGAGGTTAAAACTTGTCCATGTTTATTTGCGGAGAGTCTTACGAGATACCTTTTATTTTCAAAAGTTTTCAAGTTAAATAACTTAACCATTTACTCACACCAAACCCATGTCTGACCAGGAGTTTATTTCTGTCTTCTTGAACTCTTGGGTACTCAAATTTTTATGAGCAGCCAAGTGATCAAGTTTGGCTAGATGAATTTTGGATAGCTTGGAGTAGGAGTTTGGCGTAGCTATATATCTCTCTATTTCTGCTGTGTTGAAATCTTTTTGACTGTTATACTTTGGAATGTGGTGGATAGACAGGTATTTATAGCTGTCTAATGTGATGATGTTTGTGTAGCCTGTGTAACTCTGATGTAAAGACTATATAATGGTTATGTGATATATTATATTTTGTTCCATTTCCGCTGTGAGATTCTGATATTGTTTAGTTCTTTCTTCTATTTATTCTATTTCTACCTATTTCTTTCTTATTGATGATGCATCTTTCTGTGGAATGAAAGGCGGGTCGTCACAGTTGTGTCACGAACCATCCTTCATTCCACAAAAGATGCATCATGATTTAGAAAGAAATGGATAGAGAAGAGAAAAGATAGAGAAGAAAGAACTAAACAACATCAGAATCCCACTGTGGAATGAATAAAATATATTACATCACATAAGATATTACATTGTATCATATTCATTAGAGTAACACAATTTATACAACACAAATTGAATAGTTATAAAGATCTGTCTATCATACAACTCTAATACAATACAGACATCATCATAGAGATATAACACAGTGGAAATACAGATATCTAAACACTGAAGCCTCCTGCTCCAAATCTCCTCCAGAATTCGTCAAAGCTAACCTGAATCCCTTGGCTACTCGTAAAAATTTAAGTACCCAAGAGTTTAATAAAACAGAAAAAAAACGTTGGGTCAGACATGGATCTGGTGGGAGTGAATGGTTTAAAGTTGCTAAACTTTGAAAACCTTTGAAAACAAATGGTATCTCGTAAGACTTCCCACACATAAACATGGAAAAAAAATTACCTTACGGTAACCAAAATATTTGATAGGAAATCTTATGATATTATAATAGTGTCTAGGGTTTTCAAGTAAAATAGAAAATAGCTGGAATGTTTACATCTCACGTTCCAACATAGTTGGGCACAATCAAAACATATGGCACTTATTGGAGATTGGATTTCATACAATGGCAGGGCTACTGGGTACCGCCCGTCACAGTACCCCTTCTAGATCAGAGTACTGAGGATCCACCCTAAATCCCCTGCAACATAAGGCCGAAACTATCTCTTATTGGATAATCTCGAGCAAGACAACACCGCAGCTGGCGCGACCAACCACACACTAAGCCGAATAAAAAGGGACCTCTAGACAGGGGAAAATCTCGTCTTACTTGAGCGCGACCCACTTAGCCTTGCTGCACCTCCCCTGGTTTAGCCATTCCCGATTGATGAGGCTTGATGCAATGATTACCTTTTAAAACACATATCTTGAAATGCTCATCATCCTCCATTGACGATGTTCTGAAAGCATTCAATCCATACAGGTTCGTTCCAGGTTCGAATGAATCCGATGGCACTATCTTGCTAAACTCATTTTGAATCACTGTGACGCCCCACCTCTATACCCACGCTAGACAAGAACACTCCGGAGAAGTGCTGTCAACTAGCACGGAGAATAAGGCTGTTGAGGAGCGACCATCCATGTAATAGCTTATCACACAGTGGCTATAAATAATCTTCGGAAACAAACATAGAAATAATCATATCACAAATCAGTCACAGATATCCATATCACAAAGGCGGAAGAAGATATGAATATATAACTAACACATGAAAGTGTACATCAGAGTAGTGGTCAATAAGATCCACGATAATACAAAAGAATAGCAACACGTGCTATACAAAAGAATACAACTATGAGTCTATATCTCAAGTGTATACAGCAAAAACTGCTAATCTAAACAGTTAGCCAAAAGTCAGAGTGATGAATCCCTGGGAAGAAGTCAAGCAGAAGCACCTGTAACATCTCGGTCTGATCCGAGTATTATTTAAGAAAATAATAAACGGATCAGTCTAGCTATAAATATCAGATGACATGATATAACATAAAAGATATGGCATAAACATAAACATCCATAACGACATACCGCTATAAGTATGTAAATAATGATCAACAGAAGATCAATCAATAAGAGATAATCAATATCACAAGAATCTTCTCAAAGATTCGAAGGGGGCATCATACCCTAAACTTGTACTCATAACAAGTCAATGACACAAATTCCAGAAATCAACACGAGAAATCCAGAAATCATAAAAAGGGAAAGAGGCCTATCACATGACGGTCCGAAGACCATGGGGAGCTACCCCACATGTGTGAGTGGAATCACACAGAATGAGGTCAAGACTAACCAAAAAGCAGAAAGGTATGTGTGAATGGAATCACACAAGTGGTGTCTAGTCTAACCTTGCAATGAAAGAGACATCGCGCAATTGCTAGTCTAATTCATAAAGCGATCATCAAGATCAACGAGAAGTGTCAATTACACTAAGCTAGTAAATATAGAAGTTTAGCTTCATGTCCCATAACCACTTGCTTAACTTAAATATTTACGAACAAACTGTAAATCTTCACTAATAAAATTGTCACAAGGGGTTCAATCGAACAAGTCCAAGAATTAACCGACGAAGTGAACGCAAGCGTTTCATACCACTTGTTTTACTAAGTCGTTTAATTAGATTTCTCATCCGAGTGAGGTAAAGGCTTGTATATACTAATAGATTGGAAAACGGTTTAAGAAAATATTTACTACTAGTATTGAAACCTTCATATTTTAAAGTGACAAATCACAGAAGCGATTGTAGAAACAATCAATCACAAAGATCACATTCGAAGATGTGATAAAAATCCAAGGAAATCAGCTCAGGAAGTTCGGTTGAATGTTCTTCAGATAAGATCGCCTACGCAGAGTTATACGGGGTTCGACCTGCCCGGTCAGGTCGCGGGGGTCCAGGGGGCAGCGCCCCCGGCGGGGTGCGGGGTGCGGGGCAGCGCCCCGTCACGGTACGACCTAAGTGAAGACAAGCGGCTTACGACCTAAAGCAAAATGAGGTCTAACGACCTCAAGAGTTCGCGGCCTAAGGGATACGACCTAAGTGGCGCGACCTAGTGGATGACAGGTCATACGACCTAAGGGTAAGGTCGGAGGCGACCTACGACTTAGTGGGGTCGAACGACTTAAGGACAGCCGACTTAACAAACAGGTCATACGACCTAAGGGTAAGGTCGGAGGCGACCTACGACTTAGTGGGGTCGAACGACTTAAGGACAGCCGACTTAACAATACGCGACTTAGAGAGGCTTAGGTCGGATACGACCTACGACCTAGTGGAGCATAGGTCGGAGACGACTTACGAGATAACACGCGAACGACTTACTGGAGCTTAGGTCGGAGACGACTTACGAGATAACACACGAACGACTTACTGGAGCTTAGGTCGGAGACGACTTACGAGATAACACACGAACGACTTAACTCTTAACTCGCAGCCGACTTAGCACTCTAACTCGTGAACGACTCAACACAGGCGAACAGAAATACAAAGGCGGTGACTTTTCAACGCGCGCGACTTACGACTTAGGCTTAACTCGTGGACGACTTAGCGATGGCCAGAAACGACTTAAGGCCAGAACGACCTAACTCCGAGGCA
This sequence comes from Allium cepa, assembly GCA_030765085.1. Taxonomy (NCBI): domain Eukaryota; kingdom Viridiplantae; phylum Streptophyta; class Magnoliopsida; order Asparagales; family Amaryllidaceae; genus Allium; species Allium cepa. The sequence continues at coordinate 615,160,056 of CM060931.1, forward strand.
GTGCGACCTAACTGCAGTTTTTTGTCAAAAACGCTAAAAATTGGAGTTTTTCGCCAATCCAATCCAAACCAAATGCAAATGCACATGCTAAAGTGATGGGGAATCATTCCCAACAGTCCAATATAGTTATAGGCTAGAATTGTGAGATAAAAATCTCACCTTTGCACTAAAATTTATGAAGATGAAGCTTGAAAGCAAGGAGAAGCAATCCAAAGCTTGAATCCAATATCTTCTACTTGAATTTGGAGTTGAATGATGGAGTTGCAATTGAATTTGAGCTTGGAGTTTTAATTTCCCATTCTCTTCACCATTAATGCTAAAGCTTGAGTTAGTTAGGAAATTTATGAAGAGTGAGGAGAAGAGGGTTGGAACTTGGGCTTAATAGGCTAAACTAACCCAAAGTCCAAAGCGGGAAAAGTTAGTGAAATTTCACTAACTCCAAACCTATCGATGTTTATACTTAAAAAGTTGTAAACGACATTTCGAACTCAATGGAAGTGGTCTCGAGTCCTAATTTGACCGTTTGCAAAAAGTAGTTTTTCGGACCAAAATCCGATTAACGATTTAATATTTAAATAAAAATATTTAAATGTAAACTCGATAAATATGCGGGTTGTTACAATCACCCTTAGGGTTAATGACAATATCCCTTGCTCTCTGAATCTTCATCTCGAACCTGAAAGTGCTATCTCCATTAAACTCATCTTAGAATCACCCTCAGAGTTTTAATGACGAATAGTTCTTACACTTCGAGTCTTCATCTTGATCTTCACTTGAATTCATGACCTAACGTTTAGTTTGGATCGATGTGGCTTTTGGATATCCAAATTTGGAAATCCGATCCCGGTCTCACCGAAATCCAAAACGCCGTCTTTTAAGGCCAAGTTGTTTTAAGTTAAAACAATTTAATTTATTATCTATATTCATACAGATAGATAATTCTCATATTCACATATAGATAATCCATATTATCACAATTCAACCAAAGCATCTCATATCACAGATCAACACATATCCTATATCAGAAATATCAAACAATCCAAGGCATTCAATAGCATTCAATCATTCACAAGCAAGATTTATTATCACCCCATCCCTAATTAATTTAATTAACCACAAAAGAATTAAATTAATTACTCTAATTACTTTTAAATTCTTATTACTTAACATTAATTAATTGCAAACCAATTAATCAATCATCCACTAATTATCCATCTTAATTAATCATCCTCGATTAATTATCCCTTAGTTACATTAAGTAATTAGCCCTTAATTGATCGTATAATGTAATTATCCTTTAATCATTCGCAGTAATTCACCTTTATTTACTCTCATTAATTACGTTAATTAATGATCCTCTAATTATTTCATTAATTAATTAACTATAATTATTTACATTGATCCTAAATTAATTACATTAATTAATAATACTTTAATTAATCACTTTCCTTTACTTAACCTTAATTAATTACAAACAGTAATTAACCATCCTGCAAATACTTACCTTAATTATTTAACTCTTTAATTAATTATATTAATTAATCCTTAATTAATTACACAAAGTAATTAATCCTTAATTACTTCCACTAAGAAATTATTCTTCAATTACTTTCCATTAAGTAATTCCATTTTAATTAATTACATCTAGTAATTACCCATTAATTACTTACACTAAGTAATTATACTTCATTAAGTAATTTTACTTAATCAATCATCAAGCGATTATCTTTAATTAATTAAACTAGTTAATTAAATAATTAATCACATTCATTTAATTAATTACATTGAGTATTTAATCCCTTTAATTACTTCCATTAAGTAATTACTCTTTAATTGATTACCTTTAGTTACTTAGATTAATTAACCCTTTATTAATCAAGTAATTAACTATCCTTAATAAATCAAGTAATTAACTATCCTTAATTAATTACCCATTAATTATCTCTTAAATACCAGTTAATGATCCTTGAATTAGTTATACTTATTTACAATTCTTTAATTACTTTCCTTAAGTAATTATTCTTTGATTATTAACACGAATAAATTAACCAATTAATTACCTTAAATTAATTACATTAATTAATTATCTCATAATCATTAGTTAATGATCTTTAAATTAATTATATTCATTAACTACCTATTAATTACTTATACTAAGTAATTATTTTAGATTATTAATATTTATTAATTTACCTTTATTAATTACATACCTTTAACTAGTTTCACTAATTAATTAACTTTAATTAATCAACCCTAATTAAAAGATAAATTATTTTATCTTCATTAATTACTTAATTACATCATTAAACTTATTAGCAAAAACATTTAGGAATTAATTATAATTAAAAATATATAATTTATTTAAAGCAAAACAATTTAAGCACTAAATTTTAACATTTAAAATCTTAGGAAAACTTGATCAAACTTGTTTTTAAATAAATACTTATTCCTTTTGAAAACTTAATTATCATTATTTTTAAAACTTATTCAATTTAAATAAAATTAAAAACTTGATTAATCGTTTTCTTTGGAAAATTTATATTTGTTTAACTCGAAAAACTTGTTTTGTTATGTTTTTAAACTTGTATCTTTCTTTATGTTTCAAAACTTCAAATTTCTTTGTTTTTGAATTGAAGGTAGTAAAAAGAGAAATGAAGCAGATAAGACATATGTTTATATAGGCTTATTTAAGATTTATTAGAAATATAAGAAAATAAAATGAAATAAGTGACACTTGTTAATTCAACTAACATTTGTCAATTACATTTGTTAATTAACTTACACATGTTATTAACAAGATTAATAGTCTAACACTTGTCATTATGTATTTTTTTAAATGTTAATAAAAAGAAATTAAATTAATTCTCCAATGTTTGTGTATATATACACCTCTGTTGTTTTCCCATAATTCAAAATCAACATAATTAAATTCATATCTTCTCAATGAAACAATATTAAATTTTGATCCTAAAAGAGAAAGTGTTGATCATTGATATTCGTTGCTATAGAAAGCTGGAGGTCTTGGGGTTTCGAGAAAATTGTCCCGAGGGTTTATCAATTGTCGTGGTGGCGCGGCGAGTTAAATTTAGGGTTATAAGTTAATTAATTATAGATAAATTAATTAGTAATTAGAGATTAATTAATTAAGTAATTAGAGATTAATTACTTAAATGATAATTACTTAATGTAAGTAATTAAAGGATTAATCTGTTGAGGGTTAATTAATTTAATTAGCAAGTAAAGGTTAAATTAATTAATGATCAAGGTCAATTAATTGAGGATAATTAACCAATGAGATAATTACTTGATGGAGGTAATTAAAGGTAAATTACTTAAAGGAAGTAATTAAGGATTAATTACTTAGTGTAATTAATTAAAGGATTGATTAATTAAGGAAATTAATTAAGGGGTTAGTTAATTAATGAGTGTGATTAATTAAAGGATAATTAATCAATGTAAGTGATTATAGGATAATTAATCTGAGTAATTAATTAAGGATAAATGTAATTAATGTGAATGGGTGAAGGTTAATTAATTTGTGTTATTAATTTAAGGCTAATTACTTAATGTAATTAAAGAGGATAATTAAGAGATGATTAATTAATGATTTGTAATTAATTAATGTTAAGTAAGCAGGATTAAAAGCGATTAAAGAAATTAATTTAATTTATTTAAATTAATGGGAATGGTGTGACTAATAAATCTTGTTTATGAATGATTGAATCAATTTAATGAGATGGGAAATTGATTGGAAATGGAGATTGGGAATAGAGCAGTTTGACTCTGATACCAAATGTAACGACCCGAAATTTCGACCTCAAGAATTTCGAATGCCGGAAATTTCAGATAGTTAAAGAAAGAAGAAAAGATGTAGAAGAAGGACAGAAAACAAAACACAGAATCTCACGTCTCGCAGCGGACAACAATATAATAACAATATAATTGCATTTACATAAAAAGGCTGCAATTGTTACTTTACATACAATTCATCAGAGTTACAACATTACACAAATGATGGACAGTTAAAATTAACTTATCCCAGATACAAACAATAATACTCAGTGGAAAACTCCATACGTTCCTGCCATCCAGCTCGCCTTCTGAGCTCCAGAACGTCCTAACCTAAAAAGCTATAATACTCAGTCTGACCCAAGCATTACATCAAAGTAACACCCGAGTCAAGCTTTGAAACCAGCGTGAGTAAACCCATCTAACATGAGGTACTAATGCATAACTTATTTAAAACCCGAGGTAACTACTTCTCTACAAATTCACAACTTGTTATAGTCAACACTTATTTGACAAATCAATCCCTAAGTATCTTTATTTAGTTTCAAAGGTCCATATTATTCCATTCCATCCTATTGATTTCACATATCAAATTTTTCAGCAAGCTCATTTCTAACATTTAAATCTTTAAGTTCTAAGTGATTCCATTTTCTTAAGTTCAAATCTTATTTCTATTTTACTTCAATAATGTATGTATATTACCTCAATCCATTTTTTAATTCATTGTTTCATGGATTATTAATAATAGTAGAATGATACCAGGATATGTAAACATCCAAATTGATCCAACCACCAATTAATAGCATCTAATTCCAATTTCCAAATCTCAAACCAATTTTGAGATCAGACATACTCCCAATTCAAGTCAACCATTTAACTTTCCAAGTTAAACCTCAATTTCAGCTTGAAATTTCCAATTCAGGTTGTTTGTTCTAAACTTATTTAACTTCTCCTAACTTAAATTCACTTTAATTTAATCCAGTCAACTTTACCCAATTTGAATTCTTCGTTTCGAATTTTAAACTTCTATTTAATATCCTTTCCCATTTATAAGTTCAAAAACTTATGGCTTTGGGTTTTCACATCATATACCAAGTTTAACTCAACATTTAGAGTTTATTTCAAATCATCTTTGACATTATGTATATCACTCATTTACATATTCATTTCCTTTGCACACCAAGTTATATCTTTAAATTTTAAACCACCCTTGTTTTATTTCAAAACAAATTTTTGAATTTTCAAACAACACTGGTTTGAAACAGGACCCTTTCATTTAAATAATACTATTTATTATTTCTTTCATCGTTTTGAAACAATTTCAAATTTTTGGACCTAGATTTAAAATTTCACAATTTAAATTTTCTTTAATTCCAATTTATAAGTCATACTCACCTAAATGTTTATTTGCCTAAAACATTTTTATTTTGCTTAATTTACAAATATTTCATTATTAAACACGATAACCATTTATGATAATAACCAAGATTATCATATCTGGGTACCAATTCATTTTTATCTTATTCTCAAAATACTTATACAAATTCAGGATTTTAGTTTCAATTTGGATCTATTTCAAACTTATCTTCATTTAATTTCAATTTGGTTGTATTACCATTACCACTTAATTCTCATTATTTTATTTAATTCCAATGATTCAATAACTAATTACCTTAATATATTAGAAAAACTATTAACAACTTAAATCTTTAAACAATTTAATTCTAAGTCTAAATTTAAAAATTCCATTTTAAATTACCTTTACTTAACTTATTTCAAAGTTCAAATAAGAGTTTAAAAACAATTTAAATGATTAACTCTTCAAAATCCAATTTATTATCCAATTTTAACTTCGAAACCGATCCTTAACAAATTTTTAGCAAGCTCATTTCTAAGATTTAATTTTTTAAGTCCAAAGCAATTTTCCTTTTCATAAGTTCAAATCTTATTTCTATTTTATTTCAGTAATGGATGTATATTACCTCAATCCATTTCCAATTTCTAGATATCAAACCCATTTTGAGATCACACATACTCCCAATTCAAATTAACCTTTTAACTTCCCAAGTTAAATCTCAATTTCATCTTTAAATTTCCAATTCAGGTTGATCATTCTAAACTTATTTAACTTCCCCTGAGTTAAATTTAATTCAATTTAAACAATCCATCCAACTTTACCCAATTTGAATTCCAATTTCAAATTTTAAACTTCATATTAATATCCAATCTCATTTATAAGTTCAAAACTTATCACTTTGGGTTTTCACATCACATTCCAAGTAAAAATTTGAAACTCAACACTTAGATTTTATTTCAAACCATCTTTGATATTATATATATCCCTCATATATACATATTTATTTCCTTTTACACACCAAGTTATACCTTAAATTTTTAAACCACCTTTGGTTTTAATTCAAAACAAATTTCTTTTTAAATTTTCAAACAACTTTTGTTTGAAAAAGGACCCTTTCATTCAAATAATATTATTTATTATTTCTTTTAGCACTTTGAAACAAATTCCAAATTTTCCGGACTTAGATTTAAAACCTCAAAATCTAAATTATCTTCAATTCAAATTTATAAGTCATACTCACCTAAATGTTTACTTCACCAAAACATTTCATTATTAACTTGTTCTGAAAACACTTTTACGAGTTCAGGATTTTAGTTTCAGTTTGGATCCATTTCAAACTTATCTACATAGTTTATATTATCCAATTCCTATTTGGTTGTATTTTTATTACCACTTAATTCTCATTATTATTATTTTAATGTTAATGATCAATAACCAACTATCTTAGTATATATAATAATTAGAAAACCATTTTAAAATCTTTATATAAGAAATTAACAAATACACTCTCATACAAATACACTCAACTCATTGTAGCGTACCATTGACCCTATCCTTAATGTGTAATCCCACTAGAGTCAAGGTTCTCGCTTAACCTTCAGCTCTGATACCAAATGTAATGACCCAAAATTTTCTACTCCGAAAATTCCAGATTATTAGAGAAAAGAAGAAAGAAGGCAGAAGAAGAATAGAACAACAACATCTCATATTCGCAGCGGATCAAAATATAATATCAAAATAAAAGCATTTTTATAAAGGAAAGCTGTAATTGTTACTTTACATGCAATTCATCAGAGTTACAATCATTTACAAGTAAACTGGACAGTTATACAACTTGTACCAGACTACAATCTATATAGACTACACAGTCTCATATACAGAGTGGAAAACTTCATATGTTCCTGCCATACAGCTCGCCTCTTGAGCTCCAGAACATCCTAACCTGAAAATCTGTATTACTCGGTCTGACCTGAGCATTACATCAAAGTAACACCTGGGTCAGGCTGGAAACCAGCATGAGTAAACCCATCAACATGAAATACTAAAGCATAAAATTTATTTAAAACCCGGGGTAACTCATACCTTACTACGAGTTCATAACTCATTATAGTCAACACTTTTTATCACAAATCAAACCTTAAGTATCCTTACTTAGTTTCAAAGGTCCATATTATTCCATTCCATCCTATTGATTTCACATATAAAAACTATAAAAAATATATTGTAGATTTCAAATCGAAGTGGTTTCAGGTATTATTGATACCTGACTCCGGTCTCTTCGAATCCCATGTCACCCTAACCTAAGTTATTCAAGTGAATACAATTCAATTTTAAATACAGGATGCCAAGTTTTACACAGTAATTCATCATCGATTGATAACCACATTATCATTGCTTAAACCAAATATACCATATAACAAAACATTTCATATCAAAAAAATCAACCAATCATTCATAAGCAAGATTAATTAGTCACACCATTTCTAATTAATTTAAATAAATTAATTTAAATAAATTAAATTAATTACTTTAATCATTTTTTAATCCTTCTTACTTAACAGTAATTAATTACAAACCATTAATTAATCATCCCTTAATTATCTTCTCTAATTACATTAATAATTAGCCTTTAATTAATTACCCAAATTAATTGAACTTCCACCAATTCACATTAATTACATTTATTCTTAATTAATTACTCACATTAATTATCCGATAATCACTTTCATTAATTAATCATCCTTTAATTAATCACACTCATTAATTAACTAATCCTTGATTCATTTCCTACATTAATCAATCCTTAATTAATTATACTAAGTAATTAATCTTTAATTACTTCCATTAATTAATTTCCCTTTAATTAATTATTTTCATCAATTAATTATCCCATTGGTTAATTATCCTCAATTAATTAACCTTTGATTATTAATAAATTTAATCTTTAACAACTGATTAAATTAGTTAATCCTTAACAAATGTATCTTTTAGTTACTTATATTAAGTAATTATCATTTAAGTAATTAATCTCTAATTACTTACATTAATTAATCCTTAATTTCCAATTAATCTCTAATTAATTTATAACCTTTAATTATTAATTAATTAATCCTTAATCCTTAATTAATTAATTTTCCTTTAATTACTTTATTAATTTAATTAATCATTAATTCTCAAAGACCTTAATTAACTTGAAGATAACCCATTTACCTTTATTAATTACTTAACTATGATTAACACATAAATTTAAACACTTTATCTTTTAGCCAACTGCTTGATTATATTTAAAATTAAGTTTAAAAATAATTTAAGAATTTAACTTAATAAATTTAATTAAACAAATCTTACCACTTTTCTTAAATCAAATATAAAAAACATTTATTATATAAAGAATTAGATTTAAGAAATAGTTTAACTATATTCATTATAAATTTTAAAATTTGCTTTTATTTAGAACTTAAAACTGTTCAATACTTACTTCGGTCCCACCCGATTCTCACCCGAGTCCAAAACCGAGTACTTCTCATTTCTTTCTTTCTTTTAAAAAAATAACTTGTTTAAATTTTAAAATCTGTTAAAAGTTTAAACACTCATGTACTCGGAATCAACCCCGAGACAACTTAATCTTTCCCCGAGACCAACCCGAAGAAAATACCTTCGTTCCCAAACCACACAATGGTGCACAGAATGTCCGGTGCACATGCACCGATTGACGGCGAGGCTCCAACATCCTCGACCATCATCGACAAGTCACTGTTGCCAAGCTCGACCATCGCCACTACCCAAAACCCCTCGCCGTCCCTGAAATCAAAATCGAGCAGCGACGAGAACCATCGAAACCCAACTTGATCCCAAGATTCGCCACTAACCATCTAAGATAATACATATTAATATAAATACATATAAAACATAATAGATATTTAGGATAAGTTTTCAACATTTGTAAATATTTCATTCTTGCATATTAACATTTGTAAGAAGATAATCACATATATTGACAATGTTAGCTTAGTATAACAAGTGGCAGACTTAAAATTTTCTTTTAGGATTTAATTTCAAATGAATATAGAGAAATCTGGCTTTGAGATTGAATTCAAACATCTTCTTTCATTTTCAAAATATAAGAAAAGTAAAACCTGTAAACATAAAAATAGAGAAAGGAATCAAAATAAAATCCAAATTCAACAACATCTTCAACCTGGGATTGAAGCTTAAAAGAACGAAAGCAAGCTAATAATTCAAGATTCAAATTCATCTAAGAAAATTTCCAGACCATTTCAATATATTTCCAGATTTGAAATCTAAAGTGTTCCTCTGTCTTTACAAAAAGGTGAGTGAACTGCTACTTTTATTTGTGCTTAAACCTGTTTAAAATTGATGCTTGTGATAAATCATTGAAATAACTCTGTGAAATTTGTTTGCGTGATGAAAATATGTTTATATATATATATATATATGTTATTGTTGAACCTGTATGCCTATTCGTATGTATATAAACTCCTATTCTTCGTTACAGGTTTATAAATCAAGTTTTAAAATTTAATTTCTCATTATACAATTAATATTAGGCTAAGATTTTTAAAAAGAAATTGATCATGGCAATGTAATTTCATTTTTAAAAAAAAATTCAGGTAGAAATACTAAGTAAATGTTGTGAAAATAAGAAATAATAGCAAAATTTATTTTTAGACAGAAAACCGAATATTTAAATTTCAAGTTTTGAATTCATGAATTAATTCGAGCATCGAAATCATGATTATTGGAATGAATTTCATGATTTTTAAAGCTAGGGATGTTGAGGATTTCCTAGTTGATCGGTGATTTTTTGGCAATTGCCGGCGATCAGGGAAAAAATGGTTGTCGTGATCGAGGCTAGAGGTGGTTCAAGAAGTGGGATCATGGGAAAATTAGTCAGGAATTTTATTTTTTCAATTTACAAATTTAGTATTTTAAAATTTTTAATCTTGTTAATTACTAATTAACAGATATCCAAAATCTGGGTTATTACGTTCCTCCCCCCTTAGAATATTTTCGTCCTCGAAAGGGAACGAAACCAGAACTCATTAGAATACTCATTATCAGAAAAATTTATCTCTTAAAGCTAATACAATACAAACATTTAAAATACTTATAATCAAAAAAAACTATTCAAGGTGCAGTGATACCAACTGTCTGTATCATGGTTATCCACTAATCACTTTTAAAGCTCTAATACCATTGTGATGACCCGCCTTTCATCCACAGAAAGACGCATCATCATTAAGAAAGAAAGGGATAAAAAAGAGGAAAGATAGAGAAGAAACAACTAAACAATATCAGAATCTTACAACGGAAAGAAAATTATATTAATTGCATAATTATTTTATAATATACAACATTTATAGAGTTACATAACTTATGCATCACATGTTAGACAGTTATAAAGATCAGTCTAATCATTACAACTCAAGATACAACATAGAAATACAGATACAAACACAAGCATAGCAAAACCATAATATCTATATACACTGAAGCCTCCTGCCCCAAATCTCCTTCGAAATTCGTCAAAGCTAACCTGAATCCCTTGGCTACTCGTAAAAATTTGAGTACCCAAGAGTTTAATAGAACATAAAATAAACTCTAGGTCAGACATGGGTCAAGTGTGAGTAAACAGGTTCAAGTTGCTTAACTTTGAAAATTATTCGAAAGAAAAGGAATCTCATAAGACTTCCCACACATAAGCATAGAAAAGTTTTACCTTACGATAACCAAAACATTTGATAGGAAATCCAGTGATATTATAATAGTGTATAGGGTTTTCAAATAAACTAGAAAATAGCCGAAGTTGTTACATTTATTAAATTCCAACATACATAGGTTTACAATCAAGTCCGAGGGCACTTATTGGAGATTGGATTCCATACAATAGCAGGGCTACTAGGGTACCACCCGTCATAGTATCTGGTCTAGATCAGAGTACCGAGGATCCACCCTAAATCCCCTACAACACAAGGCTGGAACCATCCCTTACTAGATAGTCCCGAACAAGACAACCCCGCAGTTGGCACGCGATTCCAATCGCCCAGTTAGACGAATATAAAAGGACCTCTAGACAGGGGAAAATCTCATCCTACTTGGGCGCGACCCACTTAGCCTTGCTGCACCTTCCCTGTTTTAGCCATTCCCGGTTGATGAGGCTTGAGGCTACGATTACCTTTTCAGAACACATATCTTAGAATGCTCATCATGCTCTAGTAACGATGTTCTGAAAGCATTCAATCCATACAAGTTCATTTCGGGTTCGAACGAAACTAAAGGCACTATCTCATTACACTCATTTTGGAATCACCCTCAGAGTTAACGAAAATAGCCCTTGCACTCTAATTGTGACGCCCCACCTCTATACTCACGCTAGCCAATGACACTACGAAGTAATGCCGTCAACTAACACGACGAATAAGGCTGTTGAGGAGCGACCATCCATGTAATTGCTTTGTGCGAGCACCGATATGACAGATAGTATAACATGCATTTCATTTCAAGAGGAAATCCGACATGCCGATACAAACTCAAAGCTACTACACAGTGGCTACGGGGTCTTCGGGAACAAATATAGAAATAAGCATAACACAAATCAGTCATAGATATCCATATCACAACGGCGGAAATAGATATGAATATAACACATAAAAGTGTACATCAGAGTAGTGGTCAAACAAGATCCACAATATTACAAAAGAATAGATACAAGTGCTACCCAAAAGAATATGTATACATCAAGGAGTCTCTATCTCGTATGTATAATAACAAAAACTACTAAACCAGAGTAGTTAGTCAAAAGTCAGATAATATTTCCAGTAGACGAGTCAAGTAGAAGCACTTGTAACATCTCGGTCTGAATTGAGTATTATTTAATAAGAAAATAATAAACGGATCAGTCTAGCAATAAATATCAGATAAAATGAGATAGAATAAGAGATATGACCAAAAACGTATGATAATAATAATGCCATACTATAAAAAGTATACATTTAACAACAACAAAGGTCATACAATATCTCAATAATCTCGAGCACCAAAAAGAATGTAACATTCTTTACCCTATTCACCAAACCACAAATATTGATAAAGTTTATTAATGTAAATAACTAAAGTTGGTGGAACACAAATTTTAGAAATCATCAACTAGAAATCCAGAAATCACAAAGCGGGGGAGGCTTATCACAAACGGAAGCATGAAAACTCACCAACACGTGTATCACAAACGGAACACTATTCCATGGTCGCTAATCATCAATTTGAGCCGATGCTCCATAAACGGTCCAAAGACCATGGGTCACTACCCCACCAAATTTGAATCGAAACTCCACAAACAGTCAAAGACCATGGGTTGTTAGCCCATATAAATGAGACGAAGCTCCATAGAACGGGGTACAATCCCCCATGTGGACAAAGAGACATCGCACATCGCTAGTCTAAACCACAAAAATGATCATCATCGATCATCAAGAAGTGTCAATTACACAAAGCCAGTAAATAAATGAGTTTAGCTTCATGTCCCATAACCACTGGCTTAACTTAAATATTTATAAACAAATTGTAGATCTTCACCCGAAAGTTGTCACAGGAGTTTCAATCGAACAAGTCCAAAAATTAACCGACGAAGTAAACGCAAGCATTTCGTACCACTAGTTTTACTAAGCCGTTTAATTAGATTTCTCAAACGAATGAGGTAAAGGTTTGTGTATACTAATAGATTGGAAAACTGTTTTATAAACAAGCTTTATATTAAAAATAGAGTTGAAATCATATTTAAGAAAGAGTTTGAATATTTACTATTAGTATAGAAACCTTTGTATTTTAAAGTGACAAATCACAAAGTTGATTGTAAAAACAATCAATCACCAAAAACTCACATTCGAAGACGTGAATCGAATCCAAAGAAACCAATACCAAATCCATCAAAACAGATATTCCCCAAAAAATCTCGAAAAAGAAGTTATCAAAGTCAACAAAGGTGATAACAACAAATTGGAGAAACAAGAATCGATTAATAATTGAAAACACAAACAAAATAGGCAACATAGGCGAAAACAACAGATTTAGTCGACTTGACAAAGGTGGTCAGTCAACTGACACAAATATTGGAAACTTTCTGTTTCCAGGTTCAATCGACTGAACCAGGGTGGTCAATCGACTGAATCATGCTTGGAAACTTTCGGTTTCTAGGCTCAATCGACGGACCCAAAGTGGTCAGTCGACTAATACCGGCGTAGGATATTTCCTGGGTTCGGTTCATTCGACTGACCTTCTAGTTCAGTCGACTGAATTGGGCATTCTAGTATTTTCAGTCTAGCCCCCAAGGGGCAAAATCCCAAGCAATTTGCGATCGTTCGAGCGACGGGCACTAAGGGTTTACGCCAATCGGCAACCCAGCCCTATACGCTCTTCGATACGCCACCAATAGCATAATCAAACATCAAAGCTAAGATTTTTAAAGATTTAACTTCAAAACACCAAAAATTGGAATATTCATAAAACCAATTCAAATCAAAATCAAATGAACATAAATAGATGTTAGGAATTCATACCTAACAACAAAGATAGATATTGACATAGATGTGAGATAAAAATATCACCTTATACACAAAAACAAGGAAGGAGAAGCATGAAAACAAAGGAAGATCAACCACTCTTCAATCTCAACTCTAAAAGCTCCAATATAAGATTATAAACAATAATTTTCCAAATTAGGTTATAGGAAATTTCTGAAATTGGAGAGAGATTGAGATGGAAAAGAAGAAGGAGATGCTTACCTAGGCTTCTCTTTGAATTTGGAGCTAAAACTTGGATTTGCAAATGAAGCTAGGGCTTAGGAATTCCTAATCTCTTTTCTCTCCCCCCCCCCCCATTTTTCTTAATGTTTGAAGTGTTAGGAAATGAGAATGAATGAAGAAGAGAGGGGGTGGAGCTAGGGTGCCTTATGTTAAAGTCAATTGGGCTGAAACCAAAACCCAAAGCCTTAAGTGAAAATGTCAAAATTCAAGCTAACTCCAAACAAGTCGATGATTATACTCAAAATGGTCGCAAATGTCATTTTGATCTCAATGGAAGGGGTCTTGAGTCCTGTTTCGACTGTTCGCAAAAGGTAGCTTTCCGGACTTAAATCCTAGTGACGATGCTATATTTAAATAAAATATTTATATATACAGTCGTAAAATATGCGGGTTGTTACAGACTCCCCTCCTTAAAAAAATTGCATCCTCGCAATATTTAAGAAGAAAAAAAGAGTAACAACCATAAAAGCATATCAACATAAAAGAAATTTGAAGTAAGGAGTTCACCTCAAAGAGCACGAGAGAGTAAGTCCGAATGTGTTCGCTCGATGAATTCTCTAGATTCCCAAGAACAATCCTTAGGATTTGAGGACCATTGAACTTTCACAAGAGAGACATCTTTATTTCGAAGGCGTTTTACCTCCGAAGCAATAATACGAATAGGATGTTGCTCATAAGTCAAATTAGACGAAACTTCAATTTCTTCCACAACACTGGGCTCAAGAATAGAATCGGAATCTCAAAGGCATTTCCATAACTGAGAGACGTGGAATACGTCATGAATAGTAGAAAACTGAGCCGGTAATAAAAGGCGATAAGCCACGGTACCAATACGTTCGATGATGGAAAATGGGCCAACATATCGAGGTGCTAACTTTCTCGATCGACTGAAACACAGAACACCCTTCATAGGTGAAACACGAATAAACACCAAATCTCCCACAGAAAATTCTAATTTCCTTCTTCAAATATTGGCATAGGATTTTTGTCTACTTTGAGCTTCCTTCATCCTATGGCGAATAAGGTCAATCTTTTCTGTGGAATCACAAATAAAGTCTGGACCTAAAACCAGCTTCTCACCAGCCTCAAGCCAACAAGAAGGAGATCGGCATGGCCTTTCATAGAGTGCCTCAAAAGGTGCCATACCAATACTAAATTGGAAGCTGTTATTATAGGAAAACTCAACAAGAGAAATGTGATCTTCCCAACTCCCACCAAAATCAAGAACACATCACGAAGACGATCTTCAAGAGTTTGATTCACCCGCTCAGTTTGTCCATCGGACCAAGGATGATAAGCGGTGCTAAAATTAAGCTTCGTTCCTAAAGCTTTCTGAAGAATCTTCCAAAATCCACTAGTAAACAATGGATCACGATCACTAACAATAGAAGTAGGAACTCCATGCAATTTAACAATTTCTTGAATAAAGAGCTTGGCCAAAAATGGCACGGTCCGATTGGACCGAACAGGAATAAAATGGGCGGATTTTGTAAGTCTATCAACTATCACCCATAGATTATCATGGCCCGAACGAGAACGGGGGAGACCGTCAATAAAACCCATGGAAATCTAGTCCCACTTCCAAATTGGAATGTCCAAAGGTTGCAATAACCCACTGGGCCTTGATGCTCGGCCTTAACAAGTTGGCAAGTCATGCAACGCTTAATGAAGTTAGCAATGTTAGATTTCATTCCATCCCAACAATAAAGTCGCTTCATATCCATGTACATTTTACTACAACCGGGATGAATGGTGAATTTAGAACGATGAGAATCTTCTAAAATGTCTTTACGAAGATCACTAATATTTGGCATGATAAGTCTACCAAATTTTTGAATACCGCCACGAGCATCAATATCAAAGTCTTTCGAACCTTCAATACTAATTTTATCCCTACAACTTTGGCTAAGAAGAGTCAATTTGGGATCTAGCTTTTGAGCATCAAGAATGCGGTCTAAAAGAGAAGGACGAGCCTTAAGGCTACAAAAAACGAGAGATGCACATAAATTGGATTCACGATCTCGAATCTCACAAGTGGATAAAGTATCGAGATCATTCCATTCGGATATCATCATGGAATCAGCCGCTTGTTGCTTACGACTAAGGGCATCGGCAACACGATTTCGCTTTTCGGGAGTATAAAGAGTATCAAGATCATAAGATGCAAGGAACTCGAGCCAACGCCATTGACGCAAATTAAGTTCCTTTTGAGAAAATAAATACTTCAAAGATTTATGATCGGTATAAAGAACAAATTTCTCACCCAAAAGATAATAACGCCAAATTCAAAGGGGGAAAACAATAGCCACGAGCTCTAAATCATGAGTGGCATATCTAGTCTCGGCTGGCTTTAATTGCCTAGAAGCATAAGCCATAACACGTTCCCTTTGCATGAGAATGGCTCCCAAATCAACAAGACTAGAATCGGTATAAACAATATAATCTTGGTTCCCTTCGGGAATCACAAGAATAGGAGCATCGGAAAGGAGTTCTTTTAATTTCTAAAAAGAAACCTCACATTTGTCCGACCAAATGTATTTAACTCCTTTCTTTGTCAAGCTAGTAAGAGGCATGGAAATTTTAGAAAAGTCTTTTATGAATCGACGGTAATAACCCGCCAATCCAAGAAAACTACGGATTTCCGTCACACTCTCCCATCTCTTCCAATCTTGAATCTCCTTCAATCTTTGAAGGATCCATGGAAATTCGGATTCAGAAATGATATGACCAAGGAATTTCACACGAGATAGCCTAAAGTGGCACTTAGAAAATTTTGCTTTCGATTGATTGCTCCTGAGAGTTTTCCAACACAATCCGAAGACGCTTTTCTTGCTCTTCCTCGGTTTTAGAATAAACGAGAATATCATCTATAAAGGTGAGAACAAATCGATCGAGGAAGTCTTTGAAAACTGGATTCATACGGTCAATGAAATAAGCTGAAGCATTCGTTAAACCAAATGGCATAACAAGCCATTCATAAGATCCATAATGCGTATGGAATGATGTCAAAGGAATGCTATCCTATGCAATACGAAGCTGATGAAAACCGATTGCTAAATCCAACTATGAAAAGACTCTAGCACCGCTAAGTTGATCGAATAGATCATCAATCCGAGGTAAAGGATATTTATTCTTAATGGTGAGATCATTAAGCTTGCGGTAGTCAACGCAAAGCCTAAGTGTACCATCGGATTTCTTCACAAAAATAGCTGAAGCTCCCCAAGGAGAGGAACTAGAACGAATAAATTTCTTCTCTTCAAATTCGAATAATTGTTTGCGCATCTCCTCATTTTCTTTATTGGACATACGATAAGGAGGACGAGTAATAGGTAGAGCTCCAGGAATTAGATTAATTCTGAACTCAACTGCACACTTAGGTGGCAATCCTAAAACGGGCTCAAATATGTCGGAAAATTAAAGAACAACATGAATGAGAGAAATGACATCTTCCTCATTATCATTATCGTTATCATAAGGATTTAAAGAATACAAAGATGCTGCCAAGTTGGAATCCGAATCTTTAAGAACAATAGAAATCTGCTTAACAGATTGAGGATGTCGAAGATGAATAGTCCGCTTAGGACATAGGACATGGGATTCATAACGGTTAAGCCAATCCATTCCCAAAATCATTCCAAAGCCTAAGTAACGCATGACTTGCAAATTGGCTTGGAAAGCATAATCATATAAAATAATCTCGACATCTTTACAAAGTAAACTAAGTGTTGCAAATCTACCAACCGGATTCACAATTCTCAAAGAAGTCATTAAAGCCATAACACTCAAAGAAAAAGTATCAACAAGATCTTTTGATATAAAAGAATGGGATGCACCCGTATCAAAGAGAACTCGAATAGGTTGAGCACGGAACATAATAAAACCATCAAGGATAGAATGAGAAATACCTTGACCACGAGAAGTGTTACTAGGGGCTTGCACCACATTTAGCTTTCCCTCCTTCTTGCTTCGAAGTTTGTGACATGGAGATATATAATGGCCCGAGCTTTTGCAATAACGATAAGTAAGAGGCTTTGAATACTTATTTGCATAATGGTCCTTAGAATCACAATTGTAGCATTCTCCACAGCTAGAAGTAGGAGTCTTTGCTACCTGTTTCCCTTTATTGTTGGGATAAGGACCTTTGAACTTATTAGGCCTCTTCTTGTTGTTGTTGAAGTTTGGTCTGGCACTCCCAACTTCAACATCACTTTCTTTATCTGCCTGTTCAAGTCGAAGAGCAATATCAACAAGTTGATCAAAAGAAACTTCCAGTTTTAGAAGTAAAGGATTTTTGAGATTCTTATTCAAGCTATAGACGGACATCTGATTTTTGTTCAATGGGGGTATTTACATACTCGACCCCATATTTAGAGAGGGACTCAAAAGATGCGACATAATCTGCCACAGAAGATTCACCTTGAACAAGGTCAATAAAACGACGGGCCAGAGTCACTTTTTCAGCTTCTGGTACAAACGTCGATTTAAATCTTTCTCGGAATTGCTCCCAAGTAAGATCCACTTCAATAATTTCAGAAATCAGAAGCTCATACCAATCTAATGCTCTTTCTTGGAGCATACTAGAAGCCACTTGGATGCGATGTAAATCTATAGTATCCATGCGAGAAAAGATGTAATCGCATGTTCTAAGCCAAGCTTGGACTTTGATAATGCACTCGGAACCCTTGAACGGCTTTCCACCCAAATTTGTATAATCTCTGCACAGGAATGCAAATCCAGATTTTGGGTGAGTAGGCTCTGGAATGGGTCCGACACCTTGAGCATTCTTTGCAAGATCTAGAAGCGGTTGGGCATACATAAATACTCCATCCTGAGCAGTAGCACTGGATTGACTGACGTTGGGACAACCTGGTATAACCATTTCTCTTCTTTAAGAAAGAAAGAAAGAAAGAAGAAGAAAAAGGTTATTCACAAAATGAATGTCAAACAATCATGATTGACAAAATTAGACACCATAAAAGAAAATAGAATAGAACGTGTCCTATGACTCGGATAAATTCCTAAGGCACGAATCCTAAGGCATGACTCCTAAGAAGAACTTAGGACGATAATGCTTGCTAGATTATTCTACATTGTTCCGAAGTTTGGTTCTTATACCAAGCTGTGACACCCCACCTCTATACTCAGGCTAGCTAAGGACACTACGGAGTAATGCCGTCAACTAGCACGAAGAATAAGGCTGTTGAGGAGCGACCATCCATGTAATTGCTTTGTGCGAGCACCGATATGTCAGATAGTATAACATGCATTTCATTTCAAGAGGAAATCCGATGTGCCGATAAAAACTCAAAGCTACTACACAGTGGTTATAGGGTCTTCGGAAACAAATATAGAAATAAGCATAACACAAATCAGTCAGATATCCATATCACAAAGGTGGAAATAGATATGAATATAACACATAAAAGTGTACATCAGAGTAGTGGTCAAACAAGATCCACAATATCACAAAAGAATAGATACAAGTGCTACCCAAAAGAATATGTATACATCAAGGAGTCTTTATCTCGTATGTATAACAACAAAAACTACTAAACCAGAGTAGTTAGTCAAAAGTCAGATAATATTTCCAGAAGATGAGTCAAGCAGATGCACCTGCAACATTTCGGTCTAACCCGAGTATTATTTAATAAGAAAATAATAAACGGATCAGTCTAGCTATAAATATCAGATAAAATGAGATAGAATAAGAGATATGACCAAAAATGTACGATAATAATAATGCCATACTATAAAAAGTATACATTTAACAACAACAAAGGCCATACAATATCTCAATAATCTCGAGCACCAAAAAGAATGTAATATTCTTTACCATATTCACCAAACCACAAATATTGATAAAGCTTATCAATGTAAATAACTAAAGTTGGTGGAACACAAATTCTAAAAATCATCAACTAGAAATCCAGAAATCACAAAGAGGGGGAGGCCTATCACAAACGGAAGCATGAAAACTCACCAACACGTGTATCACAAACGGAACGCTATTCCATGGTCGCTAACCATTAATTTGAGCCGATGCTCCACAAACGGTCCAAAGACCATGGGTCGCTACCCCACCAAATTTGAATCGAAACTCCACAAACAGTCAAAGACCATGGGTTGTTAGCCCATATAAATGAGACGAAGCTCCATAGAACGGGGTACAATCTCCCACATGGACAAAGAGACATCGCACATCGCTAGTCTAAACCACAAAAATGATCATCATCGATCATCAAGAAGTGTCAATTACACAAAGCCAGTAAATAAATGAGTTTAGCTTCATGTCCCATAACCACTGGCTTAACTTAAATATTTATAAACAAATTGTAGATCTCCACCCGAAAGTTGTCCAAGGAGTTTCAATCGAACAAGTCCAAAAATTTACCGACGAAGTAAACGCAAGCGTTTCGTACCACTAGTTTTACCAAGCCGTTTAATTAGATTTCTCAAACGAATGAGGTAAAGGTTTGTGTGTACTAATAGATTAGAAAACAGTTTTATAAACAAGCTTTGTATTAAAAATAGAGTTGAAATCATATTTAAGAAAGAGTTTGAATATTTACTATTAGTATAGAAACCTTTGTGTTTTAAAGTGATAAATCACAAAGTTGATTGTAAAAACAATCAATCACCAAAAACTCACATTCGAAGACGTGAATCGAATCCAAAGAAACCGATGCCAAATCCATCACAATGGATATTCCCCTAAAATCCAGAAAAAGAAGTTATCAAAGTCAACAAAGGTGATAACAAAAAATTGGAGAAACAAAAATCGATTAAAAATTGAAAACACAAACAAAATAGGCAACATGGGCGAAAACAGTAGATTCAGTCGACTGGACCAAGGTGGTCAGTCAACTGACACAAATCCTGGAAACTTTCAGTTTTCAGGCTCGGTCGACTGACCCAAAGTGGTCAGTCGACTGATACTGGTCTAGGAAATCTGCTTGGTTCGGTTCGGTCGACTGACCTTCTAGTTCAGTCGACTGAATTGGGAATTCCCGTATTTTCACCCTAGCCTCTAAGGGGCAAAATCCCAAGCATTTCGCGATCTTTCGAGCGATGGGCACTAGGTGTTTACGCCAATTGGCAACCCAACCCTATAGGTTCTTCGATATGCCACCAATAGCATGATCAAACATTAAAGCTAAGATTTTTAAAGGTTTAACTTCAAAACACAAAAAATTGGAATATTCATAAAACCAATTCAAATCAAAAGAAAATAAACATGAGTAGATGTTAGGAATTCATACCTAACAACAAAGATAGTTATAGACGTAGATGTGAGATAAAAATCTCACTTTATATACAAAAACAAGGAAGGAGAAGCTTGAAAACATAGGAAGATCAACCACTCTTCAATCTCAACTTTAAAAGCTCCAATCTAAGATCATAAACAATAATTTTCCAAATTAGGTTATAAGAAATTTTTAAAATTGGAGAGAGATTGAGATGGAGAAGAAGAAGGAGATGCTTACCGAGGCTTCTCTTTGAATTTGGAGCTAAAACTTGGATTTGCAAATGAAGCTAGGGCTTAGGAATTCCTAATCTCTTTTCTCTCCTCCCCATTTTTGTTTAAATCTTGAAGTGTTAGGAAATGAGAATGATTGAAGAGGAGAGGGGGTGGAGCTAGGGTCTTATGTTAAGTCAATTAGGCTGAAACCCAAAGCCCTAAGTGAAAATGTCAAAATTCAAGCTAACTCCAAACATATCGATGTTTATACTCAAAATGGTCGTAAACGTCATTTTGATCTCAATGGAAAGGGTCTTGAGTCCTAATTCGACTTTTTGCAAAAAGTAGCATTCCAGACTTAAATTCTACTAACGATGCTATATTTAAATAAAATATTTAAATATACAATCGTAAAATATGCGGGTTGTTACACTGATTCTTCATCTTGAAAATGGAAGTACTATCTCCGTTAAAGTCATCTTGGAATCACCCTCAGAGTTTTAACGATGCATAGTTCTTACACTTTGAGTCTTCATCTTGATCTTTACTTGAATTCACGATCTAACGTTTAATTTGGATCGATGTGGTTTTCGGATATCCAAATTTGGAAATCCGATCTCGGTCTCATCGAAATCCAAAATGTCGTTTTAATGTCCAAGTTGTTAAAGGTTTAACAATTTAATTTATATTCAGATAGATGACTTACAATATCACAGATGGATGATCCATATCATCATAATTCATCCAAAATATCTTATATCACCAAGCAGCACATATCACATATTAGAGGTATCACATAGTCCAAAACATCTAATGTCATTAATCATTCATAAGCAATATATTTAAGTTGAACAATTCCTAATTAATTTAATTAACCTATAATTAAATTCATTACTAACTTTTTAATCACTTAGATTACTTAAATCGTGCTTATTTAACATTAATTAATTTCAAACCAATTAATTAATCATCCATCCATTATCTATCTTAATTAATCATCCTTGATTAATTATTCTCTAATTACATTAAGTAATTAACCTTTAATTAATCATAAAGATTAATTAGCCTTAACCATTAATTAACCTTTAATTACTCTTATTAATTAATTAATTACATTAATTAATGATCTTCTAATTACTTTCATTAATTAGTTACTCTTTTTATAATTACTTTTAACAAGTAATCTTTAATTAATCACATTCACTAATTAATCTTGATTAATCATATTCAGCAATTAATTATCCTTTGATTAATTAACTAACACCTTTAATTGATTATATTAATTAATCCTTTAACTAATTACACTAAGTAATTAATTCTTAATTATTTCCATTAAGTAATTATTCTTTAATTACTTCTATAAATGATTTCCCTTTAATTAATTTCATTCAGTAATTAGCCCCCAATTAATCGCTTTTAGTAATTATCCATTAATCACTTCACCAAGTAATTATCTTTATAAACTACATTAAGTGATTATACTTAACCAATTCCACAAATTATTATCCTTAAATAGTTAATCTAATTAATTATCTTAATTAATCATCTCATATCACTAGTTAATGATCTTCAAATAAATTTCCATCATTAACTATTCACTAATTACTTGTACTAAGTAATTCTACTTTGATTATTAGCATCAATTAGTTTAGCTTCATAAATTTTATAAAGTGATTAACTTTTAATTAATTTTTTACTAATTAATTATCTTTAATTAATCACAACTCTAATGAATTAAAAGATAAATATTTAACTTAATTACATCACTAAACTTCATTAGAAAAAAACATTTAGGAATCAATTATAATTAAAAATAAATTACTTATTTTATAAAAAACAATTTAAGCAGTAAATTTTATCATTTAAAATCTTTTGAATTGTTCAAACTTATTTAATAAATTAAATAAGTACCTTTTCCTTTGAAACATAATTATTTTAAATATACCTTTAAAACTTGGTATTCACATTTACTTTTGTGTGTTTAAACTTGATTAAATCCTTTGCAAATCTTAATTAAAAACATTCACATTCACCTTATTTTTTCCTTTAACTTGATTAAGAATTTACTTTGCTTAAAAATTTGATCAAGCCTCCATTGAAAACTAGTTTTAAAATTTACTTTTACATTTTAAATTCTAGCCACGATTCTTCTTTTAAATTTGAAATCTATACATGTTTTCTTACTAAATTTAAAATATGGAAAATTATTTAAACAATCCCGAGCCTCAAGACTAAAACCCCAACATCTACCCGAGCAATTCGCAACCCACAAAGCTTCGAGTCAAACCCATATTTTCCTCGAGACAAAACTCGGGTACAAGTCTTCTTCCCCAAAACTTAACAAACCCAGATATTCAAACGTGCACAATGCACGTGCACAACGACTCCACATCGCTCGGATCAACTACGCCGGCCTCGACACATCATCGATGATCCTCGCTAACCTCCTGACCACCCAGATCGGCGATTACAAAGAAAAACAAAATCGAACCCTTCATTCCAAATATCTGAAACTAGCCCGATCGGAATCCTACCATTGTTGACGAAGTCGTCCCCGATAAACCTCGCAGACCTCACCAGAGAGTCGCCTCGACCTCCAGCATCCATCCCATGCAAAAGATTACTAAGAAGAACACTTAACTAACACAAGTCACTTTTGCGATCCCGCTAAAATCAATTTCCAAAGATACTGTTCTTTCTTCTGTATTTAGAGTTTGAGCATTAATTGTTAATAATCTAAAATAATTACTTAGTATAAGTAATCAATATGTAGTTAATGAATATAGTTAATTTAAAGATCATTAACTAATGATTACGAGATAATTAATGTAATTAATTTAAGATAATTAATTGGTTAATTTATTCATGTTAATAATCAAAGAATAATTACTTAAGGAAAGTAACTAAAGAATTGTAAATATTTGTAACCATTCAAGGATCATTAAATAGTATTTAAGAGATAATTAATGGGTAATTAATTAAGGATAGCCAATTACTTGATTTATTAAAGATAGTTAATTACTTGATTTCTTAAGGATAGTTAATTACTTGATTAATTAAGGGTTAATTAATCTAAGTAATTAAAGGTAATCAATTAAAGAGTAATTACTTAATGGAAGTAATTAAAGGGATTAAATACTCAATATAATTAATTAAATGAATGTGATTAACTTAAGTTAATTAACTAGTTTACTTAATTAAAGATAATGACTTCATGACTGATTAAGTAAAATTACTTAATGAAGTATAATTACTTAGTGTAAGTAATTAATGGGTGATTACTGGATGTAATTAATTAAAAGGGAATTACTTAGTGGAAAGTAATTGAAGAATAATTTATTAGTGGAAGTAATTAAGAATTTATTACTTTGTGTAATTAATTATGGATTAATTAATATAATTAATTAAAGAGTTAATTAATTAAGGTAAGTATTTACAGGATGGTTAATTACTGTTTGTAATTATTAATTAAAGGAAAGTGACTAATTAAAGTGTAATTAATTAAGGATCAATGTAATTAATTATAGTTAACTAATTAACGAAGTAATTAAACTATCATTAATTAATGTAACTAATGAGAGTAATTAAAGATTAATTACTGTGAATGATTAAAGGATAATTAAATTGTATGATCAATTAAGGGCTAATTACTTAATGTAATTAAAGGATAATTAATCAAGGATGATTAATTAAGATGGATAATTAGTCAATGATTAATTAATTGGTTTGTAATTAATTAATGTTAAGTAAGCAGGATTTAAAAGTAATTAGAGTAATTAATTTAATTCATTTGTGGTTAATTAAATTAATTAGAGATGGGGTGACAATAAATCTTACTTGTGAATGATTGAATGTTATTGAATGCCTTGGATTGTTTCATATCTCTGATATGGGATATGTGTTGATCTGTGATATGAGATGCTTTGGTTGAATCGTGATAATATGGATTATCTATCTGGGAATATGAGAATTATCTATCTATATGAATATAGATAATAAATTAAATTGTTTTACTTAAAACAACTTGGCCGTAAAAGATGGCGTTTGGAATTTTGGTGAGACCGGGATCAGATTTCCTAATTTGAATATTCGAAAACCACATCGATCCAAATTAAACGTTAGGTCCTGAACTCAAGTGAAGATCAAGATGAAGACTCGAAGTGTAAGAACTATTCACCGTTAAACTCTAAGGGTGGTTCCTGTAACGACCCTGGATTTTGGCCCCGGTTATCTTAATAAATATTTAATCTGATTAGATGAAAAGTAAACTGATCATTTTAAAACAAATATGATTTTGGAAATATTGCCATTTATTTATATAAATTGTATTTAAAAAAGGAGATTGTTTTAGAAATTTAAAATAAATCTCAATGATATTTACAATAAAATTATTCTTATATAGTTCAATTAAAATAAAATTCTGTCTTATACGATTGAATTACAATACTTTTTCTTATTAACATGTGATAAATAAATACATTGATGTGAATGATAATGTTCAAATAAAATCAAAGTTTATCAATATAAAATATAAATATTAAATATAAGTAAAACTTAAGAATATAATATAAATATTGATAATCAAAATATAAAATACAAATATAAATATGTAAGCAAATGAATATCATTTAAATATTGATAGCTAAAATACGAATACAAACAAATATAAGTAAATAAACCTGAAAACTATATGTTCATAAAATAAAAAGATAAAAACAAAATATCTTCATCTACAAGACCCTAGTCTATCTGAAATGAACATTTATATACAAGTATTTTCATGCTCAAGTCTACCTGCTATATGTACTTTTACATACAAAAATATATACACAGCTTAACATAATGATAATAGTGTAAACATGATTGGAAACAAAACATATAATGCCATCTATTCAAGCTAGAAAATAACAATACATAAAGTATCTTCATCTACAAGACAAATTTCTAACTTGTAAAATAAACATCTACCTACAAAATATCTTCACATCTTAAACAATGTATAAAATAAAAGATTAAACATAAAGCTTCATTTGCAAGCCAAGTATTGCCTGCAAAATGTTTTTTTTCTTATAAAATATTTATGTACAGCTAAACACAATTATAATATGTAGACATACTAAGAAACAACTATGTACTTGCTATCAATTCAGCAACTCTTTTGATCAAAAGAAAATATTATAAATCTTTTCTTTGCAGTAAATAAAGATCTGTTTATATAAAACAAAGAAATTATTTGTCCAGATACAACCTTCCCCTATTTCAACTGTTATCTTTTATACATGTGTGTATATTCATCTTGTATTTGATTCGTTCAGTAAACTATAGAAAGGAAAAAGAAAACCAAGGAAAACTAAATCAAGAAAAAAAGAAAGAAAGCAAAACTCAAATTTAAAATTCAATACAAAAACAGAGAAAAAAAATATATACAGGCAGTTTCAAAGCTTCAGGTGTTCAAAACTTCAAGTGCATCTTTCTGTTCAAAGGAATTTCCGATGAGTAAACAAATTTTTTTTTAAAGTTTAAGTTAATTAAATAGTTCATGATTCCTTAAGTAGTATAATTTGTATATTGGTTTATATTTGGATATGAATCTGTGTATATATATAGATATATATATATATATATATATATATATATATATATATATATATCATACTACATATTTATCTTCTCTACTATGTGCTCTCTGTTGTTACAGTTACTTATCCTTGTTCAAAACTCAAGTTATTCCCATCAACTCTGATAATTTGTAATATTTTTCAACTTAAACAAAATGTTCATACTAAATTAAAATTTTATTCAAAGCCAATTTAAATATGTTGTGGGAAATACACCACTGTAACATGTTATACAGTTAAATCAAATACCTCTTTGATAAAGTTGAATGGCATAAATTGCTAATTCAAGTTTATACCTTGAATTAATACTAAAAGTTATGATTTTTAAAATTTGAATGAAGATTTTTAACTTCTTTTCGAAGAGCAGTTCGAGATTGAACAAAAATTGAATTTCTTTCGATTTCTAGAGTTTGAATCAATAATAAAAGTTGAAACTTGAATTGATGCTAGTATTAACATCATGGATCATGAGAAAATTTACAGAGAATTTTTCTAATGTATAAACTAAACAAACGAACACATTTTAGGGTTTATTTCACAACTTTATTCATGTCAGCGATGTATCGAATTCTTCACCCTCACGCGATCGAGTGGCTTGAGCTTTTGGAGGTTGAAGGTTTATTGTGATGGCGTGCTTGGGTGTTGCAGGTGGATGGAGCGGCGGTGGCAGGGCGATTTACCCAAGGCCTTGTTACCGTTTTTTCGAGCAGAGGCAAATTTTTCGAATTCGAGCTTTTTAGGTGATTCGAATCTTGATTACGAGCCTAGTGTCGATTTGTGACTTGTTGACGTTATTGTTGTTCGCCGGAGAAGGGAGATGCCGCCGTGCATGTGTACGGCGGCGATGATATGCTTCTGTGACACGAAGATGTGGGTCGCGTATCGTACATGAGGAAGATGGACAAACGCTTCGGGTCGTGCTCGAGTGGTTGTGGGATTAACTTCGAGCTCTTTCGATCGAGTGCGTGTGTATTTACCGATGTTTAGATTTAAGATATAACTTAACTTACTGAAAAATAAAAGAAAAGGGGGGAAGAAGAAGTAGTGGGAAGGGCTCGGGTGATTTAAATGGTTAACTCGAATTTGCGCTCGAGTTTTTAGTAGGAAGGCTCGGGTTAACCTTAATTGCAGTAATGTATATTAAGGTGTAGTGAAGTAACCTATTTTCTACGAGTTTTAATGCTATAATTTAATAAAGATTTAACTGTTGAGATAGGAATGTAGTATACGTTTTTATTTTTAGTTAATACCTTATTAATGTTTTAACACTTAATTATTATTAAGTAATTAATATAAGTAAGTATAAATTTAATTAACATTTAAAATTGGAAGTTAAAAATTAATTAGATTTCAAAATTCAAAGAAGAGCTTTAAAGTGTTAATTAAATTGAATGGTAATTAATTAATAATCTTAGAAAACAATTAACAATAATTACTTTTAATTGTAATTAGTGATGGATTAATTGATGTTTAAGTAATAAACGAAATCACAATTAACTACTTAAGTTAATTTAAGAATAGTTATAGTCAATTAATTAAGTAATTTAACTACCTATTAATAAAAGATTAATTAAGTAATTAGCAGTTAATAAGTAGATAATTAATTTTTTATTTATTAATAATTAAAGTTATTAATTAATGATTAAGAACTGGTTAATTAAAGTTAAATAATTGATTAAGTAGAAATTAATTAAATGGTGTGGAATAAAATAAGTAATTAATTAAATAATTAAGAATTAATAGTTGATTTAGAAATGATTAATTAATCAAATAATTTGAAATGGAATAAGTAATTAATTGATAATTAATAATAAATTAAACATGATTAAGAGATAAATTCTCAAGTAATTGATTTTAAATTACATTAATTACAATGAGAATTTAAAGATGATTGCTTATGGATTGTTGTGTAGAATATCTGATTGTGATATTTATTTGGTGATATTCTGTGATGCTCTTTTTGCTGTGATATATCTATGATGATTGTATATGAGTTATC
Organism: Allium cepa; assembly: GCA_030765085.1. NCBI lineage: Eukaryota > Viridiplantae > Streptophyta > Magnoliopsida > Asparagales > Amaryllidaceae > Allium > Allium cepa. The sequence continues at coordinate 615,189,097 of CM060931.1, forward strand.
TGTGATAAATGGTATGTGAATTCAGTTGTTGAATTTAAATTATTTAAATCTGTTTAAGTTAATTAGACAACTTGACATGGCGTTTGGATTTCAATGATTCCGAGATCGGGTATCAATTTGATATTCCGAAAACCACATCGATCCAATTTAAACGTTAGGACGTGAATTCTGAAATGAAGGTCGATATGGTGTCTTCAGAATGAAAGGGTTATCGTCGTTGACTCTGAAGGTGATTCCAAAATGAGTGTGACGAGATAATGCCTTCAGTTTCGTTCGAACCCGGAACGAACTTGTATGGATCGAATGCTTTCAGCACATCGTCAAGCGGGCGATGAGCATTCTAAGAGATATGTCCTGTAACGGTAATCGCAGCCTCAAGCCTCATCAACCGGGAATGGCTAAAATAGGGGAGGTGCAACAAGGTTAAGTGGGCCATGCCCAAGCAGGACGAGATATTCCCATGTCTAGATGTCCCTTTATTTCGGCTGTGTGGGCGGTTGATTGCAACAACTTCCGGGGTTATCTTATTCCGGACTGTTCAGTAAGGAATGGTTTCGGCCTTGTGTTGTAGGGGGTCGGGAGTGATCCTCGGTATGGTGATCTAGGCCCCGTACTGTGACGGGCGGTACTCTAGTAGCCCTGCCATTGTTGGAAACCTATTTTCCCTATGAGACTCTATGGTTTTGATTTGTAATACCAACTTTTGTGGCTAACAGCTAGAATTTAATAGATGTAACAATTTCGGCTATTTTCTATTTACTTGAAAACCCTAGATACTATTATAATATCACTGGATTTCCTATAAAATGTTTTGGTTAGCGTAAGGTAAAAACTTACCCGTATTTATTTGTGGGGAGTCTTACGTGATACCTTTATTTTCAAATGATTTTCAAAGTTAAACAACTTTAAACCGTTTACTCATACCAGAACCATGTCTGACCCAGAGTTTATATTTTGGTTTTTCATAAACTCTTGGGTACTCAAATTTTTATGAGTAGCCAAGTGATAGGTTTTGGATTCTCGAGTTTCTGGAAGAGCTTGGAGCAGGAGTGCTAGACGTATGTAGCTATATCTATATATCCAGTTCCGCTGTGTAGTAATTTATGCTGTATCTCTGATGTATATAGTAACAAATGGATGTATGACTGTCAGGTGTATTGATATTGTATAACTCTGATATATGTAAAATCATGTAATAGTTATGTGATATATTATATTTTGTTCCGTTCCGTGGTGTGTGTAACACGACTACCAATAGTTGAAGTTTTGAATGTTTAAAGTTGGAGGTGTATCTGTCGAGACTATAGACCCATTATCGTCTCGAGTGAGCTTTAGGTGGAGTAAGGATTTCATTGATCTCTGAAGGAGACCTGTTACGGTTCGGAGTTCATCTTTGAAGTGTAAGTTTGGACGAGCTAGAGTTTGGATCTGTCGGATGGACAGAAGCAAGTCGTGATATCCTGATATCTCAGGATGCAGTAGATGTGTGATGAGACACAGTGACTATGAATGACCCCAAAGATGTTTCTTTGGGACAAGTTAAGGGAGTATGTCTGCTTCGGTGTTGTGGCTAAGTTCATTAGGGTGTTTTTGTTTGATTCGAGATCCGAGTTTCTTGAAGAGCTTTGGATAGGAAGTTGTTTGGCATCTGAGTCAGCAGTGTAGTTTGAAGTGTTTTGTGTGCCATCGAGGAGATTTTCTTGCTTAGCAATTTTCTTGAGATAATTTCAAGAGCAGCATAATGGATCCATTTCTTTGATGGATTGACTCGACAAATATAAGCTGTTCTGAATTGTGCTAAGGAAGCATTTTCGTTGGAAACTGATTTGGATAGAATTGCCAGAGTATCGCATGATAATTCTGGAATTCACTTGAGTAGTCTTTTACATGGAGTTAAGACTTCTCAAGAGAGGTTGAAGATATCGATGTGGTCCAAGATTTCCCTGATGTTTTCGAGGAAGTTAAGTGTTAGCCTCCCCATTGAGAGTTAGAGTTTTGCATTGATTTGATTTCAGAAGTAGTGCCGGCAATTCAGTCTAGTAGGAGGATGACTCCTAGAGAGTAGAGTCGGTTGAGCAGACTCAGGATTTTGTGGAGACGGATTGATTAGGCCAGTATTTCTTGTTGGGGTTCTGCTGCGGTGCTTATCACTAAATCAGATAGATCGCTAAGATTTTGAGTGGATTTTTGGGAATTGAATAAGTTTATTCTGATAGTCATCGATGATATTTTGGTCTATTTTTAGTCTGAAGAAGAGCACAAGCAGCATTTGAGGATAGTGTTGGAGACACCAAGAAGGCATGTTTTGAAGGCGAAGTTCTCTAAGTGCCATTTTTGAAAATCGAAAGTTATATTTTGGGACACATTATTTCTGGTAAAGGTATCTCTGTAGACCCAGCAAAGGTTGAGACTATTCTGGAATGGAAGCAGCCGGAGACATCGACGGAAGTTCGCATTTTTCTAAGTTTAGCTGGCTACTACAGGAAATTTATCAAGGACTATTCTGAGATTTCTTCACATCTGACTAAGTTGACAAGGAAAGGAGTTAAGTTCAAATGGACACCCCTGTGTGAAGAAGCTTTTCAAGAACTGAAGACGAGGCTAACCAGTTCACAGTGCTTGCTATTCCGGATGAGAAGATCAAATTTAAGTTTATACACATGCTTGTATAATTGGTTTGGGAGTAGCCTTAATGCAGGATGGAAGAGTTATTGCGTATGCGTGTCGATTATTTAAGCCTCATGAAAGGAATTACACTACGCATGATCTTGAGTTGTTAGCCGTTGTTTTGATTTGAAGACACTATCTCTTAAGAGAGAAGTTTGAGTTATTCATGGATCACAAAATCGTTGAAGGATCTTAGCCTGGGCGGCAGCGATGGGTCGAGTTTCTGGCATCATGTGATTTGGATAATCTGTATACCTTGGGTAAGGTGAATGTTTTGGCTGATGCACTTAGCAGGAATGCAGTTTTGTTTCTTTTGGAAGTTGTTCCTTCTCTCCACGGCAGAATCATAAGTAAGAAAATGGAGGATAGATCTTTTGAGGAACTGATTATTGAACTAAGGATGGACGGTGTTCAGATTTCAAGGCGGATGATCAAGTTGCTTTAAGGATTAATGGCCGTTTGTGTGCTTGATATAGATGATTGAGGCAAGAAGTCTTAGCTGAGTGTCATCACTTTAGACTGAATATTCAACTCGGAATCTCTAAGATGTATAAAGTTATGAGAAGTATTTTCTGATAGCTGAGCATGAAGAGGGATGTAGCTGCTTTCGTTTATGGTTGTGCTATCTGTTGGAGAGTAAAGAAGATCAGCAGAAGTCAGCTAGTTTGTTACAGTCTTTAGAAATTCCAGAATGGTAATGGGAGATGATTTCATCGATGATTTGCCTAGAACCAAGAAAGGTAACGATGGTATATGGGTTGTTATGGATCGTCTATAAGAGTGCTCATTTTATACCAGTTTAGGGCAACTCATACTGCAGTTTCTCTAGCAGAAATTTTCTTGAGGAAGATAGTCAGATTGTATAGTATTCCTATCAGTATAATAAGTGATCGTGATCCTATCTTTACCAGCAAATTTTGGGAAGCTCTGCAATCATCTAGGGGAACAAGTTTGAGATTGAGTACAGCCTAACATCCTCAGATAGACGGACTGATGGAGAGACTGAGCCGTATTCTAGAAGATGTATTGCGAGCTTGTGATTTGGATTTTGGTGGATCTTGGGAAGACCATCTTCATTTGGTATAATTCTTATATGATTATAGTTATCAAGCCGATATTAAGATGGCTATAACCATATAGATCCCCATCCTATTAAATTAGAGTCAAAAAATCATCTTATGCTTGGATTTGATTGGATTTGATTCAAGAAGCTTCTGCTAAGTTATGTTTATCAAGAGAAGGATGGGAGCTGCTCAAAACAGAAGTACACAATATGAGATTAAGAAAATTGGAATTTGAGGTTGGTGATCTTGTTTTTGTCAAGTTTCCCGATTAAAGGAGCTATTAGATTCGGAAGACGGGAAAACTTGCTCCGAAATATATTGGATCATTTCGGGTATTGGAAAGAGTTAGTGCTGTAGTTAGCAGAGTTGAATTGCCAAAAAGGGATGTCTGGAATTCATAATGTATTCTATATATCCCATATAAGGAAGTCTGTTCATGATCCATCATTAGATGTAGAACCAGCAGTCCAGGAAGATTTGAAAGTTGTGCCGAGTTTGTCTGTGGTCAGGAATCCAGTTCGGATTGTTGGTTAAGACGATAGGCAACTCAGAAGTAAGGTAGTGAAGCGTGTCGAAGTGCAGTGATGCGAGGATCCCAGAGATGGCACCATGGAAACTCGGGATAGTTTTAGGAAACTTATTCGGATTTGTGTCCGAATAACTAGTGATGTTTGTTAGAATAGACTGTTTGGTTATTTGCTAATGTTTGAATGATATGTATGTTTGAATGGTTGGTATAATAGCTTTTAAAATTTTCTTTGTTTTAAATTTTGGGGAGGAAATTCTTTTAAAGGGGGAGGAATGTAACGACCCTGGATTTTGGCCCTGGTTATTTTAATAAATATTTAATCTGATTAGATGAAAAGTAAACTGATCATTTTAAAATAAATATGATTTTGGAAATATTGCCATTTATTTATATAATTGTATTTTAAAATGGAGATTGTTTTGGAAATTTAAAATAAATCTCAATGATATTTACAATAAAATTATTCTTATATAATTCAATTAAAATAAAATTCTGTCTTATATCATTGAATTACAATACTTTGTCTTATTAACACGTGATAAATAAATACATTGATGTGAATGATAATGTTCAAATAAAATCAAAGTTTATCAATATAAAATATAAATATTAAATATAAGTAAAACTTAAGAATATAATATAAATATTGATAATCAAAATATAAAATACAAATATAAATATGTAAGCAAATGAATATCATTTAAATATTGATAGCTAAAATACGAATACAAACAAATATAAGTAAATAAACCTGAAAACTATATGTTCATAAAATAAAAAGATAAAAACAAAATATCTTCTTCTACAAGACCCTAGTCTATCTGAAATGAATATTTACATACAAGTATTTGCATGCTCAAGTCTACCTGCAATATGTACTTTTACGTACAAACACAGCTTAACATAATGATAATAGTGTAAACATGATTGGAAACAAAACATTTAATGCCATCTATTCAAGCTAGAAAATAATAATATATAAATTATCTTCATCTACAAGCCAAATTTTTAACTTGTAAAATAAACATCTGCCTACAGAATATCTTCACATATTAAACAAAGTATAAAATAAAAAGATTAAACATAAAGCTTCATTTGCAAGCCAAGTATTGCCTGCAAAATGTTTTTTTTCTTATAAAATATTTATGCACAGCTAAACACAATTATAATATGTAGACATATTAAGAAACAAGCATCTACTTGCTATCAATTCAGCCACTCTTTTGCTCAAAAGAAAATATTATAAATCTTTTCTTTGCAGTAAATAAAGATCTGTTCATATAAAACAAAGAAATTATTTGTCCAGATACAACCTTCCCCTATTTCAACTGTTATCTTATATATATATATATATGTGTGTGTGTGTGTATTCATCTTGTATTTGATTCGTTCAGTAAACTATAGAAAGGAAAAAAGAAAACCAGGGAAAACTAAAGCAAGAAAAAAAGAAAGAAAGCAAAACTCAAATTTAAAATTCAATACAAAAATAGAGAAAAAATATATACAGGCAGTTTCAAAGCTTCAGGTGTTCAAAACTTCAAGTGCATCTTTCTGTTCATAGGAATTTCCGGTGAGTAAATAAAGATTTTTTTTTAGAATTTAAGTTAATTAAATAGTTCATGATTCTTTAACTAGTATAGTTTGTATATTGTTTTATATCTGGATATGAATCTGTATGTATGTGTATATATATATATATATATATATATATATGTCATACGGCATATTTATCTTCTCTGCTATGTGCTCTCTGTTGTTACAGTTACTTATCCTTGTTCAAAACTCAAGTTATTCTCATCAACTCTGATAATTTGTAATGTTTTTCAACTTAAACAAAATGTTCATACTAAATTAAGATTTTATTTAAAGCCAATTTAATTATGTTGTAGGAAATACACCACTGTAACATGTTATACAGTTAAATCAAATACCTCTTTGATAAAGTTGAATGGCATAAATTTCTAATTCAAGTTTATACCTTGAATTAATACTAAAAGTTATGATTTTTAAAATTTTAATGAAGATTTTTAACTTCATTTTCGAAGAGCAGTTCGAGATTGAACAAAAATTGAATTTCTTTCGATTTCTAGAGTTTGAATCAATAATAAAAGTTGAAACTTAAATTGATACTAGTATTAACATCATGGATCGTGAGAAAATTTCCAGATATTTTCTCTAATGTATAAACTAAACAAACAAATACATTTTAGGGTTTATTTCACAGTTTTATTCATGTCAGTGATGTATCGAATTCTTCACCCTCATGCGATCGAGTGGCTTGAGCTTCTGGAGGTTGAAGGTTTATTGTGATGGCGTCATGTGGGCGAAAGCTTGGGTGTTGCAGGTGGATGGAGCGGCGGTGGCAGGGCGATTTACCCAAGCCGTTGTTATAGTTTTTTCGAGCAGAGGCAAATTTTTCGAATTCGAGCTTTTTAGGTGATTCGAATCTTGATTACGAGCCTAGTGTCGATTTGTGACTTGTTGACGTTATTGTTGTTCGCCGGAGAAGGAAGATGCCGCCGTGCACGTGTATGACGGCGATGATATGCTTATGTGACACGAAGTTGTGGGTCGCGCATCGTACACGAGGAAGATGGACGAACGCTTCGGGTCGTGCTCGAGTGGTTGTGGGATTAACTTCGAGCTCTTTCGATCGAGTGTGTGTGTATTTACTGATGTTTTGATTTAAGATATAAATTAACTTACTGGAAAATAAAAGAAAAGGGGAGAAGAAGAAGTAGAGGGAAGGGCTTGGGTGATTTAAATGGTTAACTCGAAGTTGTACTCGAGTTTTTAGCAGGAGGGCTCGGGTTATCCTTAATTGCAGTAATGTATATTAAGGTGTAGTGAAGTAACCTGTTTTCTTCAAGTTTTAATACTATAATTTAATAAAGATTTAACTGTTGAGATAGGAACGTAATATAAGTTTTTATTTTTAGTTAATACCTTATTAATTTTTTAACACTAAATTTTTATTAAGTAATTAATATAAGTAAGTATAAATTTAATTAACATTTAAAGTTGGAAGTTAAAAATTAATTGGATTTCAAAATATAAAGAAGAGCTTTAAAGTGTTAATTAAATTGAATGGTAATTAACTAATAATCATAGAAAACAATTAAGAATAATTACTTTTAATTGTAATTAGTGATGGATTAATTGATGTTTAAGTAATAAATGAAATTGCAACTAACTACTTAAGTTAATTTAAGAATAGTTATAGTCAATTAATTAAGTAATTTAACTACCTATTAATAAAAGATTAATTAAGTAATTAGCAGTTAATAAATAGATAATTAAGCTTTTATTTATTAATAATTAAAGTTATTAATTAATGATTAAGAACTGGTTAATTAAAGTTAAATAATTGATTAAGAAGTAATTAATTAAATGGTGTGGAATAAAATAAGTAATTAATTAAATAATTAAGAGTTAATAGTTGATTTAGAAATGATTAATTAATCAAATAATTTGAAATGGAATAAGTAATTAATTGATAATTAATAATAAATTAAACACGATTAAGAGATAAATTCTCAAGTAATTGATTTTAAATTACATTAATTACAATGAGAATTTAAAGATGATTGCTTATGGATTGTTGTGTAGAATATCTGATTGTGATATTTATTTGGTGATATTCTGTGATGCTCTTTATGCTGTGATATATCTATGATGATTGTATATGAATTATCTGTGATAAATGGTATATGAATTCAGTTGTTGAATTTAAATTATTTAAAACTATTTAAGTTAATTAGACAATTTGGCCTTTAAAATGGCGTTTGGATTTCGATGAGACTGGGATCGGGTATCAATTTGATATTCCGAAAACCACATCGATCCAATTTAAACATTAGGTTGTGAATTCTGAAATGAAGGTCGAGATGGTGTCTTCAGAATGCAAGGGTTATCGTCATTAACTTTGAGGGTGATTCCAAAATGAGTGTGACGAGATAATGCCTTCGGTTTCGTTCGAACCCGGAACGAACTTGTATGGATCGAATGCTTTCAGCACATCGTCAGGCGGGCGATGAGCATTCTAAAAGATATGTCCTGTAAAGGTAATCGTAGCCTCAAGCCTCATCAACCGGGAATGGCTAAAACAGGGGAGGTGCAGCAAGGTTTGGTGGGTCATGCCCAAGCAGGACGAGATATTCCCCTGTCTAGATGTCCCTTTATTTCGGCTGTGTGGGTGGTTGATTGTAACAACTGCCGGGGTTATCTTGTTCGGGACTGTTCAGTAAGGAATGGTTCCGGCCTTGTGTTGTAGGGGGTCGGGAGTGATCCTCGGTACAGTGATCTAGGCCCTGTACTGTGACGGGTGGTACCCCAGCAGCCCTGCCATTGTTGGAAACCCATTTTCCCTACGAGACTTTACAGTTTTGATTTGTAATACCCACTTTTGTGGCTAGTAGCTGGTATTTAATAGATGTAACAATTTCGGCTATTTTCTATTTACTTGAAAACCCTAGACACTATTATAATATCACTGGATTTCCTATAAAATGTTTTGGTTAGCGTAGGGTAAAAACTTACCCGTATTTGTTTGTGGGGAGTCTTACGTGATACCTTTATTTTCAAATAATTTTCAAAGTTAAAAAACTTTAAACCGTTTACTCATACCAGACCCATGTCTGACCCAGAGTTTATATTTTGGTTTTTCATAAACTCTTGGGTACTCAAATTTTTATGAGTAGCCAAGTGATAGGTTTTGGATTCTCGAGTTTCTGGAGGAGCTTGGAGCAAGAGCGCCAGACGTATGTAGCTATATCTATCTATCCAGTTCCGCTGTGTAGTTGATTTATGTTGTATCTCTAATGTATATAGTAACAAATGGATGTATGACTGTCAGGCGTATTGATATTGTATAACTCTGATATATGTAAAATCAAGTAATAGTTATTTTATATATTATATTTTGTTCCGTTCCGCTGTGAGATTCTGATGTTGTTGTTCTTTCTTTTATTTTCTTTTCTATTTCTATCCCTTTCTTTCTTGAAGATGATACGTCTTTCTGATAGTAGAAGGGCGGGTCGTCACAATTCCAAGATGAGTTTAGCGGATATAGTACTCTCAGGTTCGAGATGGAGATTCAGAGTGCAATGTCTATTATCGTTAACTCTGAGGGTGATTCCAAAATGAGTATAGCGAGATAGTGCTTTTGGTTTCGTTCGAACTCGGAACGAACTTGTATGGATTGAATGCTTTAAGAACATCATCAATGGAGGACGATGAGCATTCCAAGATATATGTTCTAAAAGGTAATCACAGCCTCAAGCCTCATCAACTGGGAATGGCTAAAACATGGAGGTGCAGCAAGGCTTAGTGGATCGCACCTAAGTAGGATCAGATTTTCCCCTGTCTAGAGGTCCCTTTTTATTCAGCTTAGTATGTGGTTAGTCGCGCTAACTGCGGGGTTGTCTTGTTTGGAACTATCCAGTAAGGGGTGGTTTCAGCTTTGTGTTGTAGGGGATTTAGGGTGGATCCTTGGTACTCTGATCTTGACCAGGTACTATGATAGGCGGTACCCCAGTAGCCCTGCCATTATATGGAATCCAATCTCCAATAAGTGTCGTACGTTTTGATTGTGTCCAACTATGTTGGAACGTGAGATGTAAGCATTCTAGCTATTTTCTATTTTACTTGAAAACCCTAGACACTACTATAATATCACTGGATTTCCTATCAAATGTTTTGGTTATCGTAAGGCAAAAAGTTTTCCATAATTATGTGTGGGAAGTCTTACGAGATACCTTTTGTTTTTGAAGTTTTCAAAGTTTAGCAACTTTAAACCGTTTACTCACACCAGACCCATGTCTGACCCAGAGTTTATTTTCTGTTTTATTGAACTCTTGGGTACTCAAATTTTTACGAATAGCTAAGGGATTTAGGTTAGCTTTGACGAATTCTGGAGGAGATTTGGAGCAAGAGGCTTCAGTGTTTAGATATCTGTGTTTCCGCTGTGTAATATCTCTCTGATGATATCTGTATTGTACCAGAGTTGTATGATAGATAGATCTTTATAACTGTCTAATTTGTGTTGTATAAGCTGTGTAATTCTGATGTATATGATACTATGTAATATCTTATGTGATATAATATATTTTATTCGTTCCGCTGTGAGATTCTGATGTTGTGTGGTTCTTTCTTCTCTATCTTTTCTCTTCTCTATCCCTTTCTTTCTTAATCATGATGCGTCTTTCTATGGAATGAAGGACGTGTCGTGACAGTTTTAAACATTAAATTTTAACATTTAAAATCTTGGGCAAACTTGATTAAACTTGTTTAAAAAATTAGTGAAACTAATTAAAGGTATGTTATTAATAAAGGTTAATTAATAAATTCTAATAATCTAAAATAATTCTTAGTATAAGTAATCAATAGGTAGTTAATGAACATAATTAATTTAAAGATCATTAACTAATGATCATGAGATAATTAATTAATGTAATTAATTTAAGGTAATTAATTGGTTAATTTATTCATGTTTATAATCAAAGAATAATTACTTAAGGAAATTAATTAAAGAATTGTAAATATGTATAACTAATTCAAGGATCATTAACTAGTATTTAAGAGATAATTAATGGGTAATTAATTGAGGATAGATAATTACTTGATTTATTAAGGATAGTTAATTACTTGATTAATTAAGGGTTAATTAATCTAAGTAATTAAAGGTAATCAATTAAAGAGTAATTACTTAATAGAAGTAATTAAAGGGATTAAATACTCAATGTCTGCCACGGTGAGGCAGGGATTGGATATGCTTCAGTATAACATGATAGGGGGTTCTCGCTTCGCGTTTGGTGGGGAACGGGAGACTCTTACCCCTACATGTCCCTGAGAGGTAGTATAAGATCTTGATGGGTTGGTTGTGAGTCGAGAGGTTGGCCATAAAAGCAAATTCAAGGTACCACTGTATGCCACGGTGGAGAATGGCCGTTGTCGATGGTTGAAAAGCCTAGACCGTCACAGTTGGATCTGGAAAATCAATTCTCTATCTCTGTGCTCATTTATTCTTTGTTGTCTCCCTGTCTAACAAATTTCGGGGACGAAATTTTCTTAAGGGGGTATTTGTAATATTTCTGTTTTTAAATCAAATTTAAATTGGTAATTAATTTAATTTTTGGAATTTAATTTGTGAATTAATTTGGTATTTTCCAAATTAAATAGATATTTGTTTATTTATTAATATAAATGTATACAAATATGATTATAAATAGAATTTTAATTGGAAATTCAGAAATAAATATTTTGAGTAATATATTGATTTCAAATTCAATTGTGGTTTAATTTGAAATTTTGGATTAAATATATATCACAAGAATGTAAATAACGGAAATGATTTGAAAATTCAATAAATTATGAATAGAATTTTGATTTGGAATTTAAAAATAAATATGTGTGTATATATATATATATATATATATATATATCTTTTGAAAGTATAAGTACAAAATTTAAAATACATTTTCTCTTAAAATGAACAAATATAGTTTATATATTTATAAATATAACTATAAAACATATGTAAATGATATATACATAAATTCATAAGTAATTTATTAACAAGGTTTTAAACATAATTTGTAAATAAATTAGAGAGAAGGTCTGAACATAAATTTATTTAAATTTAACAAGTGTGAGAAGATTTATACATGTAATTACAAGTGTTAGTTATATTAAACAAGGGTAACTATTTTAATGTGTGAAGTTAACAAGTGTCATGCTTTAAAATTTCTTTTCATTTTGAGTTTAATAAATGAAATTAAAAAAACAAGGCTAAGTATATATCACTGTCTCCTTCCTTTTCATTTTTCATTGATATAATTCAAAATCAAAACCTTATAGACATTCTACAAATCAAAGAAAACTCAAAACATAAGCCCATAAACTTTCTCAAACCATAAAAATATACCAAAGAAACTTCAATTCAGTTTTAAAGGAAAAATCATCTCAGATTTAAGCAACAATGTCTTCAACCTGGATCAAAGCATTCAGGTTCAAATTCAAAACAACAATCAAATTTCAACTCAAACAGCTTTAACATGATTCAAGTCCGAAGCATGCAAATGCAAGATCAATAATATTAAAGCAAGGATCAAAATAAAGATTCATTTCCAGATTTTGGAATCTTTTTTCAGGCTCTGTTGTCCTCTGTCTTCATTTCCAAGGTGAGTAAACTAACACCCCAAAGCTTGAATCTGTTTTTATCTGATGATTTTGATGTTGTGCTAGAAGTCTGTTGTGAAAGTTGTTTGTATAAATATTAATATGCCTTTATGTCTGTGTGTGTGTATATATATATATATATATATATATATATATATATTGTTAGTTGCATGTCTGTGTATACATCTCTATTTAATAACAGATTGATAAATTCCAGAAAAAAGTCATATCTTAAAATTTAAAAAGATTTAGGAAATGATGTTTAAATGAAATATGTTTTAATAGACCAGATCTTAATTGTAAAAATATTTTTTTGAAAAATTAGTTTAAGTTCCCAGTAAAATTTAAAATATACATTGAAAATCATATATATGTTAAAAAAATTGATGATAATAATTTCGAGTCTGAATCCCATAATTAGATTAGTGTTAACAAATAATGAATTTGGTACGAATATTTTGATTTTTAAGAATGGGATTGTTGAGATAATTTGGGTTGAACGGGATTCGGTTTTTTATCAAAATCCGGTGATCGGTAAAGTCGTGGGTCTCGAGATGATGGTTGGTGGTAGTTGGAAGTCTGGGGGACTCAAGAAATATGCTCGAAACTTTTTTCGATGATCGGAGTTGCTTGGCAAAGGCAAACTAGTGTTTATTTTCCTGTTTAGGTTGAGGGTGAAATCGAGATGACTTCTTCGTCGTTTCTACAACGGAGTCGATCGAAGTGGTGTGGATGGAAGCATGAAACTTCGACGGTGATCTGAATGTGATCGCGAGTCTTCTGACAATTAGAGGCGGTGGCACAAACCGTTTTCAGTTGATCAAGTTGGTTCCAGTGGGAGCTTGATTTGTTCGATTTTTATTCCCAGCATATACCGATGATCTGGGTATTTGGGATGGTCAATGGCCTCGTCAGCGATTTGTTGAGGGGATCGATGATGGTCGGTTATCGATCTGGTGATCATGCATATGTACCACGTATCACCAGTATCTGATCTTGGTTAAAACATTTGAGAAGATGATGGTTACTCGGGTTCAAGCATGGGAAAAAGAAGATTTGACTCGAAACATGAGAAAGAGGCGGGTAACTCGGAGTAAGGCTCGAGTTTCTATCGATTCATCTCAGGTTCGTAAAATTTGCAGCTCTAAAATTTTAAAATAAAACAAGTTTTTATTCAAATTTTAATTAAATCAGGTTTGAACAGTTTTAAACCATTTATTTTTGAATCAAATTTTGGTTTAAGATAGGGTTAATTAAGATCTTAGAACAAATTATTATAAGTTTAAAATGTTTAATATATACATATAACCTTATTTTAATATTTTAAATAAACTTAATTTTTGTAATTAAGTAAATAAGAAAAATGAAATGTTTTCAAATCATTAATTTAACTTAAAAATCTTGAGTTAATTTATGTATTAATGATGATTTATTTTCCAAAAGTCATTAACAAGATTTTAAAAGATAATTAAAGTAATTATTTAAGATAAAAGGTTTCTTTTAATTAATTAAAACTTTAAGGGATTTATCAGTGTAGGTAATTAAAGGTCAATTACTTAATGTGATTTCTTAAAGGTTGATTACTTTAATTAAAGGTTAACTAAATTATAATCATTAATTAAAGGGTAATTAATTACTTAAATATAATTACTTAATTAAAACTAATTGATTGATGATTAAAGTGGATTAATCAAGTGATTAAAGAATAATTAATTTAAGGATAATTAATCTATATGATTAATTAATTAAGGCAATTAATTTGAGGATAATTAATCAATTAAAGATTAATTAATGAAAGTGATTAGGGATAATCACTTACTGTAATTTATTAATGAAATGATAATTAATTAAGGGCTAATTAAGTAATGTAATTAATTAAGGATAATTAATTAAAGAATAATAAAATAATTAAAGATTAATTATTAATTGATTTAATAATTAATTAAGGTTGATTAATTAATAAACAAAGGTTAATCAATAAATGATTAAAGGATAATTAATTAAAATGGTTTGTAATTAATTAATAGTTAATTAACCAAGATTAGAAATTTATTCATAAGTAATTAATCTGATTTAAATTAATCAGATGTTAATTGATCTTACTTATGAATGTTTGGATTCTATTGAATGCCTGAATTGTTTGATATCCCTGATGTGTGATGCTTTGTGATATGATTTATTTGGATTTGAGCTATGATGAATGTAATTTATTTATCTGTGTTAAATTTACATATTTATATATGAATCTGTGAAGGAAGATAAGCGCTATACGATTATACTACTTATCGATATTGCTGTGTTTGTATTGTGATGATCGATGATGTTGCATTATTGTGTAAAACCTTTGGACTACACCTTGCACACACAAAGATGGATTGCACGAGGAAATCATTAAGTCACAGATATGTTGAATTTAAATATTATTTTGTTTAAAGATGTATTTTGAATCCAAATGGTTTGGGAAATGGAATTTGGGTTGAATGTAGAAAGCTTTTGAAAGGGTAGTTTTGAAATTCAAATTTGGTTTGAAAATATTATTTGAAATTATTTTGTAAATCATGTTTTGAAAGGTTTATACAATATATATATATATGTGTGTGTGTGTGTGTGTGTGTGTGTGTGTGTGTGTGTGTGTGTGTGGGTTTAAAACTATTGTTTTGGGAATTTGAAAGGGAATAGTTTCGAAAGCTACAGATGAATCTTTGTGAAAAATTAGTGAACTTTGTTTTCAAATTAAAGCGGATCTTATAGGTGTATCTTTTGTATAAAATATTTGGAATTGGAATAACTATGAATGAATCTTTGTGAATGATTAATGAACCTTGTAAAGTGAATCTTTTTGTTTAAAAGATTTGAAAGTGGAAATTTGTTTAAACCATTAGAAAAAAGGTTTTGGGTAATAAGTTGTGACTTAACTAAAATCCCAATATGTCCATATGGTTTTAAAATTAAGTGCTTATTATTCGGTTTAGCCGGAAGATGACTTTGTGTCATATAACCCATTCCGAATAATGATACGACGTAATGGATAGCATTTGAAGACCGGTGGTGAAGATCGGGTATTTTCGAGAAAGAAAGGATTACCCATGGAGTGACTTTACACTGAGTATCTACGGTATAAAGATCTCCATATGTGATGTGGAGTCCGATCGGGATTGTGAATACCCGGATTGCAAGGGCTTCTTTTGAAGTTCCTTTGGTTCTGTTCGAACCCAGAACAAATTTGTATGGATGTATGTCTGATATTATACCTTGATATGTAGAGCCAGATTCTATCAAATACATTTCTGTTTGGTGGCGGAGAATTTATTCTCTTAGCTTAACACCCTTCTCCGAGACGTACGAGCTCAGAGGTTATGTAGTTGATGGCTACTAGTGATACATTCCCAATTTGGTAATGTGACATACGAAGTGCTACTGATCATGTGTTGATCAAAGCATGGCTTTTGTGTAAAGCGTAGCTTGGTGGACGAGACGTTGTTAGGACCTCACAACCCAGAAATGGTCAAAATAGGAAGGATGCAGCAAGGTTATGAGGGTCGCGCCATTTAGTGTATGTCCATTTCCTTCTAGAAAAGAGTGGTATCATTATGTCGCCCAGATTTGTTTTTGGACATATATATGATTTTCACCGTATATTTTAAATTTTCCTGGAAACTTTAACTAATTTCCAAAAAAATTTTTTTACAATATGATCTGGTTTATTAAAACATATTTCATTTAAACATCACAATTGTAGAACAAGAGATCATTAATGTCTTGTATGCTCTAATACCAACTGTAACGACCCGCCTTTCATTCCACAGAAAGACACATCATTATTAAGAAAGAAAAGGATAGAAAAGAGAAAAGATAGAAAAGAAAGAACTAACAAAAATCAAAATCTCACGGTGGAACGAATATATTATATTATATCACATAAAATATTACATAATATCATATACATCAGAGTTACACAGCTTATACAACACAAATTAGACAGTCAAAAACACATGTCTATTATACAATTCAAGTTTCATACAAGACAACATCACAGAGATTCAGAACAAATGCTAGCACATTGGAACCAAAATATCCATATACGTTGAAGCCTCCTACTCCCCGTCTCCACCATAAATTCGTCAAAGCTAACCTGAATCTCTTGACTACTCACAAAAATTTGAGTACCCAAGAGTTTAATAAAAGAGAAAATAAACTCTGGGTTGGATATGGGTCTGGTGTGAGTAAACGGTTTAAGTTGCTTAACTTTAGAAAATCCTTTGAAAAGAAGGGTATCTCGTAAGACTTCCCGCACATAAACATGGAAATTTTTTTGCCTTACGATAACCAAAACATTTGATAGGAAATCTAGTGATATTATAATAGTGTTTAGGGTCTAGGTTTTCAAATAAATATTCACATAGCCGAAATTGTTACATTTATTAAATTCCAGCAAACTAGCTGCAAAGTGGGTTCTATAATCAAAACCGTAAAGGCACATAGGGAAAATGGGTTTCCATCAATGGCAGGGCTACTGGGGTATCGCCCGTCACAGTACATGGCCTAGATCACCGTATCGAGGATCCACCCCAAATCCCCTGCAATACAAGACCGGAACCATCCCTTACTAGATAGTCCCGAACAAGACAACCCTATAGTTGGTCGCAAACCAAATTCCCACTAAGCCCCAAAAAAATGGACCTATAGACAGGGGAAAAGCTCGTCCTACTTGGCCAAGACCCACTTAGCCTTGCTGCATCTTCCATGTTTTAGCCATTCTCGGTTGATGAGCCTTGAGGCTGCGATTACCTTTTTAGAACGCATCTATCTTAGAATGCTCATCGTCCTCCTGACGATGTTCTGAAAGCATTCAATCCATACAAGTTCGTTTCGGGTTCGAACAAAACCGAAGGCACTATGTCGTTACACTCATTTTGGAATCACCCTCAGAGTTAACGACCATAACCCTTGCACTCTGAATGTTCATCTCGAAACGGAAAGCACTACTCCGTTAAACTCGTTTTGGAATCACCCTTAGAGTTTTAACGACAAATAGATTGTAACGACCCATAAAGTTTTGTTAATTTTTAATGGTTTTATTTAGCGTACTTAATTAGATTTTTGAGAAATTTTAAATAATAATA
This sequence comes from Allium cepa, assembly GCA_030765085.1. Lineage (NCBI taxonomy): Eukaryota > Viridiplantae > Streptophyta > Magnoliopsida > Asparagales > Amaryllidaceae > Allium > Allium cepa. The sequence goes on from CM060931.1 coordinate 615,206,658, forward strand.
TTTTGAAACAAAAATTTTCATTCTAAATCCAAATATAATAAATTTAATACACATGCGTTTCAAACATATATATAAAAAAAAAAATCAAACTTACATTTATTAAAATCAAACATACATATAAGATAATATAATAAATTATAATATAGTATAGTATAACTGACATGCCTAAATGTATATGTCTTAATAACTAACGCATAAAGTTCCTATACGTATATATCATTATACTAATAAAAAAATCAAACTCCCTGTTAATAAATATTTCATATTTGTAAATAATTTCAAATTCTCACTTTTTACGTGATAAACCTACTAATAAAGAAGAAAAGTACATATTGAATAGTAGTGTGCTCTACTGCATGCACTGACACATTCTATTAAAATAAATTGTTCGAGGTAACGGTACCTTTAATTTTGACTTTATTTCTCCCGTTTCAAAATTTGAACGTGATATCCATTCAAGCTATTAATCGCCTTAATTGGTCTAAATCAGTGGGTAGCTATCATTTTTTCCTACCGTTCAAATTATTATTTTCTTTAGTAAATTTTTCAATCTTTGGATAGATTTCCCCATTCCTTGAATTCAGCTTACCTTGCCGTTTCCATTTTCAATGTATTCAATAAATTTATTCGTGACCTTCTTTGACTTTATATTGGCTCATTTATTTTCTTTACTATTTAATTGCTGTAAATATTCACCAAATCAAAACGTTTGACAGTTACTCTTCATTTCCTTTTATTTTGATTAAATCACGTTGATGAATCAATGGGCAATTTCCGTTTCTTTTACAATTAAAACTTTGAAACGTGCTGGACAAAAATAATAACAAATTGCTCAGCTCAAATCCAGGGAATTTGACAGTTGATATTACCTTATTCTTTCTCCTATTTTATACATATTCGTTTCCTTTTTTTTATGATTTCGGTTACAGAATAAATTTAAGCTATATATTTTCTTCCTATTGAAGTTTTATTACCTCTCCATCCTCTCTGCTTTTAATATATATGCTTGCCTAAATTCATCTTCATGTTTCTCTCGCCATTGAAAAAAAAACAAAACAAGACTAGCTGTTTCATCTTTTGCCTTTATAATTTTCCGTTTGCTTACATTTCTTTGCCCATTTTTTTTTCCCCTTTATCCTTGCCTTTTCAAACTGATGACGTGATGTACAAACATCAAAATTAATTGCTTTAAAATTCTAGCTATATCATAGGGTGACTGTTGATAGTGCATTCATTTTGTTTCGTTCAAAATTCCCTTCCGTTTCAAAATTCAAAGTGTGCCATCCAATCAAATTTATTGCTTTAATAATATTTCCTAAATCTATGCTTCTAGGTGTTGTTATGTCATCTCTGTATTTTGGGGTGATAAATTTTTGAACGTTTGATAATAATAATAAATCTGCTTAATATAATAGGCAATGAATTGAGATCTAGGAAATAAATAAATATAAAACTTATAACCTGCCAAATAATAAAATTGCTGTAATTGTATCGTTGATTTTGAAACATACAAAATTCTATACGTCCTTTACGCATTCATTTATTTCCTTTCTAATTTCCTATACGTTTTATTTCAATCATTTATTTCCTTTCTAATTTCCTATACGTTTTATTCCATTTATTTATTTCCTTTCTAATTTCCTATATGTTTTATTCCATTCATTTATTTCCTTTCTAATTTCCTGTACGTTTCCATTTCAATCAAATTTATACCCTTCCTATTCACTTTTCTCTCCACAATCAGCCTTTCTTCTCTCCTCTCTATTTTTCTTACCTCTCCACTTATGTCTGCACCCCCACTTTTCACGTGAAACCACTCCTTCCTCCTCTGCCTCCCCTCCTTTTCTTGTATAGCCGGTAGATGATGCAAGTTAGTATTATATATGTACATATTTAACTTGTATCTATATTTTGATTTTTTTTTTTTCGTTTATAATATATGATGCATTCAGTTAGTTGATGAATGTAGTTTGTTTAAAAAGGTTAGATTAGATAAGTTGATACAATTTAGGTCTGCATTTGTATTTTATGTATTCGATTGCATGTTTTATACATTTGTTTACACATATTTTATGTTAAGGATTTCAATTTTAATATTGCAGTAGACTAGGGTACTTTTATATTGGTATACTGATATGAAGGGACAAACCCATATTGATTCTCTGACTAACATTTATTTTAATAAAATAAGTATGTTTATAGCATACATATTTACAGTAATAGGTTACAAGGTATATTATAAGTTACGAATATTGATTTGTAAGCTATATGTATACATAGTATAATAATTCTTTAAGTCTATGTTTAAATGTTTACAAGGTAAGCTATATATATATATCTATAAGCATATATTATATTATATAAAGCAAGACTGTTTGATTATACACATGGAATAAAGTACTGTAAGTATATGAAGTTAAAAATCTCTGTTTTTTTCTCTTACGGTCAATGATAAAAGTATATGTATATTTATTAATTTTTATATGTGTATATGATATATTTAAATCAATGTTAGTTTATACGTATATAAGTCGGTTTATATAAATAGGTTTACGTATAGTATATATACATATAAAGCTTTGTCTATGTGTTATATATATTGGTTTTGTCATTTACAGTTGTGTACAGTTGGTAACATTTCAAAACATAACATGATAATTTATGATATTGGTAAAGTAGTACATATTTTTTTGCATAAGGGTTTGAATTTATACAAAGTGTCTGTATTTATATTATAGAAATTTAGTTATCTTTGGTTCATCGGTCTGTTGTTTAAATAGAGTATATACACTGATATTTTACAAAGCGTATTAATTTAATTTATGTTTAAATTTATTTTGATTTGGAATAAGTATAATACATATATCCCTCTTATTTAAATATATGTTTTAAAGGAAAATTCGTTTTAGGGAATAATTTATAACTTATATTTTCTTTTCCCGATTATATCAATACGATTCTGATTCGTTTCCATCAAACTCTATCTTTCAGCTTTGCACGTCAAGATCCACTTTCATTCTTACTTCGCTTTGCGATTTTGTTTGGATTTGTTCGATTTTCTAGAGCGTGACCAAAATTCATAGCTTGCTCTGTTGTCGATCTTTTTTTTAGCCTCGAAAGGTGAGCAATCACTCACGATTAACATTCTTTTATTTATTAAATTTGATTTCAATTGAAACGACAATTGAAATATGCTGCTGTTAGTTGTTTTTACTGTTATGAATGCTATTACCTGTATCTGTTCACCTATGACACCTGACACCAGTATCGGTTAATTATTTATGTGATAATAATACAGATTGGTTGATAATTGATTTTCTGATTGATTGTTGTTTAAATTGGATGTTAATTATTATTGTTAAATGATAACTAGTTTGCTAGTTTAAGTTGGGGTAGTATAGTTTACAAATTTAAAGGATTATATATGACGGACCTGGATTTATTAAAACCTGACCCCGCCATATGTGAACTTGATTAGTAGATTTGACCCATTAATTGTCGTAGAAATTGATAAATTATACTCTAAATATTTGAACGTAGTTTGGATTAATTGTTGTAGCTTTAAACTGAAATTTAAAAAGGAACGACAGGTGAAAAACTGTAATGTAATAATCTTTAATCTACATGAAATGATAGTGTAGATTCTAGAAATAATTATACAAGTAACAATGCGAATTAATACGATTATTTCGGGGTTATTTGATTTATTTATTGAATTGTTATTGATTGTTGTTATTGTTTGTTTATTTACTTTGACACCATCCCTGTCATCACACTGCAAGTTCCCTTTGTTATGTTTGTTTTTGAATTGAAATGGGTTGAAATGATAGACCCAAGCGGTTTCCATTTAATCAAATTTGGGGTTACGGGTTGAAATGCTATCCACCCGTATACATTTAGTGTACGGATTGAAATGATAATATCCGTAACACTTGACCATATGATAAGAAATATATGGTCTTATTAAATGTAAATTCTTAAATACATATTTAAAGGGTAATGATAAATATAGAGTTAATTATATCTAGTTTAGTCAAGATTTGATTAAATACATAAATTATGATAAATATTTATGTAAATTTTATCTCGAATAGTTTTTGCAATAATATTGAACAATTAAGATTGGGAGATAAATTTTTGGGTTTTTTTTTTAAATGGTTTTTAGATAAGGATTTATTTATTTAAATCAAATTTGAGATTTATCGAATGATATATTTCACGGTTAAATAAAATTAAGAAATATTGAGTAAAATGAAATTTAAGGTCACTAAAATGATATTGAATCAAATAAGGGAGGGTTCAAGACAAAATAATAGTGATGTAAAAATCGAGAATCTATATGAAACTGTTAAATTTTAAATTGTTATATTTGAGCTATGAACTATATTGTAATTAAATGGTTTAGAGATTTGGATATGTATTTGGAACCAAGATAGTTAAATTTGTTATTTAGATAACGAATTGAATTGGATATAAATTGAGGATGAACTAAATTGGAAATTTTTAAACTAGATTGGGAAAAATTTAGTTGAAATGTTGAATACTTAAAGTATGGAACATATTGAAATAAAAGGGGTAATTGGGATATTAAATCCAAATTTGGGAATTATAAAATTTAAGTGGTTATTTTAGGAAAATTTAAATTGATAAAATGAGATTTACTATAATTGGAATGGGAAGGTCGGGTTGATGTGAACGATTTGGAATTTGAAAGTGCTTTACTGTATACAGCATATAAATTATACAAATACTATTTTGGGAATATAATCATTTGAAGTGAAATGGATATTTAGGTTTGAAGTATAAATTAAGTGAATGACCACGGTGTAATAGTGTATATTTCTACCCTGTAGATAGTTCTATGGACCCTTAGAGGATGGACATCCCAAACATCCTTTAAGTTATGTTGTATTTCAGTTGATATTTGATTTGAGTTGAATTTATTGATATAAGAATGTTAATCCTGACTCGAGTGCTTTGTGTTTTGCTTTACGCTCGGGTCAGACTGAGTAATACCGCATTAGAGACTCACCTTTGGAGATTGGAGCTTCATTTGGAGATCCAACTATCGTTTCAGCTTTCAGTTTTCTAGTTGACTGGTTCAGAGAAGTCATCGGCTCGTACTGAAGACTTTTCTGTATTCAAGAGATTCTGATGTATTCATTTTAAACTCTGATGTATATAGTAGCTTCATGAACTACTATTTTTTTCTATTCCGCTGCATTATATTACTCTGTGTCTGTGATCTGTGTTTGATTTATTTACTGTATATTTTAAGTTTGCCAAATTAAATTAACAATTCGGTATTTTGAATTATTCAAGTCGGACATGTATGGTTTTAGTGTCGATTTGAATGGTCAAAAATAGCGGGTCGTTACAGTTGGTATCAGAGCTTTGGCTCTAGGCAAAACTTAGCATATATGGTAAATTTATTTACAGAATCACTTTCGTTCGAGTTGAATCTCTTCCTTTTAACTCGGTTTCCTTTGAATTTTGGAATGTCCCTCGGTTCCAAAATTCATTCTTGTCTCTCTCTATTTATATTCTTTTGATTCTGGAGTATCCAATAACTCCCCTAAATGATTGTAAAGGGGGATGAAAACACCTTTGCAATTGGCATTGATTCACCGAAGATTTCTGTATCCTCGGTTTATGATGCTGCTATATCTATATGACGAATTCTATCTATGGCAATCAAATGTCGATTTGCTTTAGAATTCCGCATCAATTATATTCCTGAAGTCACGGTTGACCCGGTTAAGGTCGCTCGAGATTTATAGAGGTATATCCATCTTCTATTTTGTATTTTGATTTTCTCAACTTTGTTGAGTCTATCTTCGTATCAGGATTCTATTGATTAGAGTTCCTCTAATTTAAATCTCCATCTTTGTTTGAAATCCATTCTTAAAATTATCCTTTGAAAATCGGGTATGTTTGCATTTTTGAAATTGTTTTATATATCGAAATTATTATTTTGATAACTATGATTTTATTCTTTATATAAAAGTGAAAATGTTTTCGATAAGGATAAATCAAATAAGAAATGTTATTCTATATAAAAAGGTTTTGAAAGGATTTTGAAATTTTGAAAAATTATAAGAAATTGATTATATAAAAACGATTTATAACTGAAGTGTTAAATTTGAAATTCGAGAATTGAATTCCGGTATTTTGAAATTGGTTTTAAGATTTTGGAAATTATATAAAAATAATACGATTTAAAAGTATTTTTTCGAATAAGAAATGTTTTAAATGAGTTCAAATGAATTCCAATAATTTTGAAGAAATTTCAAAGGAGTTTTCAAGAAAATAGAAGTCCAGAACTCACTTATGTCGCTGGGGAATAATTTCGGTGATGAGTGCACGCATCATCGATATTGATTTTCGAGTTTCAAAGTGGGGGAGAGGCCACTTTAATAGCTTCGCTATGCGAGTGATTTTGGAAAACCGTTTGATTTCAAATTCCGAAGTATAATTTGATATTTGTGAAAGATATATGTATATATTTGAAATAATTTAAAATATACCGGTGTCCGATCCTCGAGTTTTGATTTGACTTAGAATAACCCTGTGTATAAAAATTGATTTTCAACTTTGGATTTGAAGTTTGATTTCACCGACTATTTTGAAGGTTCAAGCACTTCCAAATCAAGGTTAAAAAGTTTAAAAGGCTAAGAAATTTCGAAAGGTATAAAATATTTGATAAATCGTATAAGTTGAGTTTTGTATGTTTAAGTTTGAAACCTTTTGTTTAGTAAATGAATATGACTATTTTGAATTATATTAATATGGAATTTAGTTTTGAAATGTATTGAAAAAAAAAATTTAGTTTTAAAGAATGGTTTCAAAAAAAAAAAAAAAAGTAAATTGGATATTTCAAGTAGAAATAAATAGTTTAAAGGTTTTAAAGGGATACTTATAAATTTGGAAACCGTTTTTGAGTATAATTGATTTTGAGAAAATATTTGGTTTTGAAATTAAATTGAAATTAAAAAACTAGTACTTATATGGTAATGTTGGAAATAAATTTGTTTGACTTGAATCAGGAAACTGGGATTATTTAATAAACCTATTATTTGGGAACTTTGAAATTAAGAGATCTAAATTGGAAGAAAATTTGGTAAAATCATATATGATTTTGAAACTGAATTGATATTGAAATGATTTGAAATTGAGAACCTTACATTATTAAGCACTTGATTTGGGAGTGGTCGAACTTATATAAAATGGATTTGTATAAGTATGAAGTTGATTTGAAATCTATTGATTTGAAAGGTACTCAATTTGGAAAGAGATTTTATATAATCGAAGTCTATATAAGTATGATTTGATCTACTATTGATTTGGAAAGTATTTGATTTGGGAAGAATAGAATCCTATATATATATGGACTATATATAAGTACAATATTTGAAAGTGATTTGAAAGGTACTATATAATATATATTTTCCAAGTAAGGATATGGAAAGTGCCTTCTGCTTGATATCCGCTTTGTGGCCACAGCGTGGATTCATTCTATCGATATTATTCTCTCTGATTTTCGGTTTTCCGGATGTAATACTCGAGTATTCCCACCGTGGGTAACCCATGGTTTCTTTTTCTCTCGTGAATGCACAGCGAAATTGCCTGGCTGAGTCTTGCCTAGGGGTACGGATTGTTTCCTGGGGGAACCAGGCGTAACCATTGTGTATCCTGCAATCTGTGTAGGTCGCGAATAGTAGCGCAAGTGCCTGGCTGAGTCTTGCCTAGGGGTACGGATTGTTTCCTGGGGGATCCAGGCGTAACCATTGTGTATCCTGCACCCTACTAGTCATCATGGCATAACTCGCAGGGCTATGAAAGCTTACGAATATGGATTGTTTCCTGGGGGAACCAGGCGTAACCATTGTGTATCTGCGAACCATGATCGGACAAAGGTTTTTGGTTTGATTGTTTTGTTTGGATCGTACTTTCCATATCTGTTGTTTTAAAAGGTTTCTCCAAGTATTTTCACTGGGTGTTGAAACAAGTCTACTTAGTACTTGAAGAATTCTAGCTTTGCGCCTGATCAACGCATGGCCAGAGTCTGCAAGAACGAGGATAAACTTGTTGAAACATCGAGTTATAAAAGTATTTTCGAAAGGAAAATTTATTTCGATATAATAATATTTTATTATAAAAGTATTTTATACAAAAATATTTTCAACAAGAAAATTCTATATTAATTTTGAGGTTAAAAAAAAAAAAAAATTCTTATGGTTCTAGATTTATCATTCATGCCCGATACTATTCTTTTGAAGCTATCTTATCTGATCAGCTTATTTACTCACCTATATTCTGTTTCCTGAAACTAACTTCCTTTCCTTTTTGAATATAATCTTTAAAATATTGTTATTTATATACTTCTTAGTTTAATAGAAGGTTTTAAATATTGTAAATATTTTAGAAGTTATTAAGTAAATACAACATATTTAAAGAATGATTCTTAATTTATTGATAATATTTGAAAAGTATTTCGAGATAAATTTACAGACTTATGAATTATAGATTTAATGTTTTCAATAGCTTCTGTGCAAATATAACTAATTATGTAAATAGATTGTTTTCAAATAATTTCATATATTTGTTAAGTGTTACTTAACATATTTAATTCCAATGGGTTTTGAATATACTTTTTTAAGTATTAAAGAAAATTTAATTTCAAATGAAGTTTTCAAATAAATATTTCAAATAAAATGTATATAGTTAAATAAATTGTTAATCCTTGTCTTTCAATCTATTTATCTTTCTAGTCATTTCTATTCTCCTCCCTTCTTCCTTTTCGGGGACGAAAAGTTTTGAGTGGGGGAGAGTGTAACGACCCATAAAGTTTTGTTAATTTTTAATGGTTTTATTTAGCGTACTTAATTAGATTTTTGAGAAATTTTAAATAATAATATTTTGAAACAAAATTTTTCATTCTAAATCCAAATATAATAAATTTAATACACATGCGTTTCAAACATATATGTAAAAAAAAAATCAAACTTACATTTATTAAAATCAAACATACATATAAGATAATATAATAAATTATAATATAGTATAGTATAACTGACATGCCTAAATGTATATGTCTTAATAACTAACGCATAAAGTTCCTATACGTATATATCATTATACTAATAAAAAAATCAAACTCCCTGTTAATAAATATTTCATATTTGTAAATAATTTCAAATTCTCACTTTTTACGTGATAAACCTACTAATAAAGAAGAAAAGTACATATTGAATAGTAGTGTGCTCTACTGCATGCACTGACACATTCTATTAAAATAAATTGTTCGAGGTAACGGTACCTTTAATTTTGACTTTATTTCTCCCGTTTCAAAATTTGAACGTGATATCCATTCAAGCTATTAATCGCCTTAATTGGTCTAAATCAGTGGGTAGCTATCATTTTTTCCTACCGTTCAAATTATTATTTTCTTTAGTAAATTTTTCAATCTTTGGATAGATTTCCCCATTCCTTGAATTCAGCTTACCTTGCCGTTTCCATTTTCAATGTATTCAATAAATTTATTCGTGACCTTCTTTGACTTTATATTGGCTCATTTATTTTCTTTACTATTTAATTGCTGTAAATATTCACCAAATCAAAACGTTTGACAGTTACTCTTCATTTCCTTTTATTTTGATTAAATCACGTTGATGAATCAATGGGCAATTTCCGTTTCTTTTACAATTAAAACTTTGAAACGTGCTGGACAAAAATAATAACAAATTGCTCAGCTCAAATCCAGGGAATTTGACAGTTGATATTACCTTATTCTTTCTCCTATTTTATACATATTCGTTTCCTTTTTTTTTTTTTATGATTTCGGTTACAGAATAAATTTAAGCTATATATTTTCTTCCTATTGAAGTTTTATTACCTCTCCATCCTCTCTGCTTTTAATATATATGCTTGCCTAAATTCATCTTCATGTTTCTCTCGCCATTGAAAAAAAAACAAAACAAGACTAGCTGTTTCATCTTTTGCCTTTATAATTTTCCGTTTGCTTACATTTCTTTGCCCATTTTTTTTCCCCTTTATCCTTGCCTTTTCAAACTGATGACGTGATGTACAAACATCAAAATTAATTGCTTTAAAATTCTAGCTATATCATAGGGTGACTGTTGATAGTGCATTCATTTTGTTTCGTTCAAAATTCCCTTCCGTTTCAAAATTCAAAGTGTGCCATCCAATCAAATTTATTGCTTTAATAATATTTCCTAAATCTATGCTTCTAGGTGTTGTTATGTCATCTCTGTATTTTGGGGTGATAAATTTTTGAACGTTTGATAATAATAATAAATCTGCTTAATATAATAGGCAATGAATTGAGATCTAGGAAATAAATAAATATAAAACTTATAACCTGCCAAATAATAAAATTGCTGTAATTGTATCGTTGATTTTGAAACATACAAAATTCTATACGTCCTTTACGCATTCATTTATTTCCTTTCTAATTTCCTATACGTTTTATTTCAATCATTTATTTCCTTTCTAATTTCCTATACGTTTTATTCCATTTATTTATTTCCTTTCTAATTTCCTATACGTTTTATTCCATTCATTTATTTCCTTTCTAATTTCCTGTACGTTTCCATTTCAATCAAATTTATACCCTTCCTATTCACTTTTCTCTCCACAATCAGCCTTTCTTCTCTCCTCTCTATTTTTCTTACCTCTCCACTTATGTCTGCACCCCCACTTTTCACGTGAAACCACTCCTTCCTCCTCCGCCTCCCCTCCTTTTCTTGTATAGCCGGTAGATGATGCAAGTTAGTATTATATATGTACATATTTAACTTGTATCTATATTTTGATTTTTTTTTTTCGTTTATAATATATGATGCATTCAGTTAGTTGATGAATGTAGTTTGTTTAAAAAGGTTAGATTAGATAAGTTGATACAATTTAGGTCTGCATTTGTATTTTATGTATTCGATTGCATGTTTTATACATTTGTTTACACATATTTTATGTTAAGGATTTCAATTTTAATATTGCAGTAGACTAGGGTACTTTTATATTGGTATACTGATATGAAGGGACAAACCCATATTGATTCTCTGACTAACATTTATTTTAATAAAATAAGTATGTTTATAGCATACATATTTACAGTAATAGGTTACAAGGTATATTATAAGTTACGAATATTGATTTGTAAGCTATATGTATACATAGTATAATAATTCTTTGAGTCTATGTTTAAATGTTTACAAGGTAAGCTATATATATATATATATATATATATCTATAAGCATATATTATATTATATAAAGCAAGACTGTTTGATTATACACATGGAATAAAGTACTGTAAGTATATGAAGTTAAAAATCTCTGTTTTTTTCTCTTACGGTCAATGATAAAAGTATATGTATATTTATTAATTTTTATATGTGTATATGATATATTTAAATCAATGTTAGTTTATACGTATATAAGTCGGTTTATATAAATAGGTTTACGTATAGTATATATACATATAAAGCTTTGTCTATGTGTTATATATATTGGTTTTGTCATTTATAGTTGTGTACAGTTGGTAACATTTCAAAACATAACATGATAATTTATGATATTGGTAAAGTAGTACATATTTTTTTGCATAAGGGTTTGAATTTATACAAAGTGTCTGTATTTATATTATAGAAATTTAGTTATCTTTGGTTCATCGGTCTGTTGTTTAAATAGAGTATATACACTGATATTTTACAAAGCGTATTAATTTAATTTATGTTTAAATTTATTTTGATTTGGAATAAGTATAATACATATATCCCTCTTATTTAAATATATGTTTTAAAGGAAAATTCGTTTTAGGGAATAATTTATAACTTATATTTTCTTTTCCCGATTATATCAATACGATTCTGATTCGTTTCCATCAAACTCTATCTTTCAGCTTTGCACGTCAAGATCCACTTTCATTCTTACTTCGCTTTGCGATTTTGTTTGGATTTGTTCGATTTTCTAGAGCGTGACCAAAATTCATAGCTTGCTCTGTTGTCGATCTTTTTTTTAGCCTCGAAAGGTGAGCAATCACTCACGATTAACATTCTTTTATTTATTAAATTTGATTTCAATTGAAACGACAATTGAAATATGCTGCTGTTAGTTGTTTTTACTGTTATGAATTCTATTACCTGTATCTGTTCACCTATGACACCTGACACCATTATCGGTTAATTATTTATGTGATAATAATACAGATTGGTTGATAATTGATTTTCTGATTGATTGTTGTTTAAATTGGATGTTAATTATTATTGTTAAATGATAACTAGTTTGCTAGTTTAAGTTGGGGCAGTATAGTTTACAAATTTAAAGGATTATATATGACGGACCTGGATTTATTAAAACCTGACCCCGCCATATGTGAACTTTATTAGTAGATTTGACCCATTAATTGTCGTAGAAATTGATAAATTATACTCTAAATATTTGAACGTAGTTTGGATTAATTGTTGTAGCTTTAAACTGAAATTTAAAAAGGAACGACAGGTGAAAAACTGTAATGTAATAATCTTTAATCTACATGAAATGATAGTGTAGATTCTAGAAATAATTATACAAGTAACAATGCGAATTAATACGATTATTTCGGGGTTATTTGATTTATTTATTGAATTGTTATTGATTGTTGTTATTGTTTGTTTATTTACTTTGACACCATCCCTGTCATCACACTGCAAGTTCCCTTTGTTATGTTTGTTTTTGAATTGAAATGGGTTGAAATGATAGACCCAAGCAGTTTTCATTTAATCAAATTTGGGGTTACGGGTTGAAATGCTATCCACCCGTATACATTTAGTGTACGGATTGAAATGATAATATCCGTAACACTTGACCATATGATAAGAAATATATGGTCTTATTAAATGTAAATTCTTAAATACATATTTAAAGGGTAATGATAAATATAGAGTTAATTATATCTAGTTTAGTCAAGATTTGATTAAATACATAAATTATGATAAATATTTATGTAAATTTTATCTCGAATAGCTTTTGCAATAATATTGAACAATTAAGATTGGGAGATAAATTTTTGGGTTTTTTTTTTTAAATGGTTTTTAGATAAGGATTTATTTATTTAAATCAAATTTGAGATTTATCGAATGATATATTTCACGGTTAAATAAAATTAAGAAATATTGAGTAAAATGAAATTTAAGGTCACTAAAATGATATTGAATCAAATAAGGGAGGGTTCAAGACAAAATAATAGTGATGTAAAAATCGAGAATCTATATGAAACTGTTAAATTTTAAATTGTTATATTTGAGCTGTGAACTATATTGTAATTAAATGGTTTAGAGATTTGGATATGTATTTGGAACCAAGATAGTTAAATTTGTTATTTAGATAACGAATTGAATTGGATATAAATTGAGGATGAACTAAATTGGAAATTTTTAAACTAGATTGGGAAAAATTTAGTTGAAATGTTGAATACTTAAAGTATGGAACATATTGAAATAAAAGGGGTAATTGGGATATTAAATCCAAATTTGGGAATTATAAAATTTAAGTGGTTATTTTAGGAAAATTTAAATTGATAAAATGAGATTTACTATAATTGGAATGGGAAGGTCGGGTTGATGTGAACGATTTGGAATTTGAAAGTGCTTTACTGTATACAGCATATAAATTATACAAATACTATTTTGGGAATATAATCGTTTGAAGTGAAATGGATATTTAGGTTTGAAGTATAAATTAAGTGAATGACCACGGTGTAATAGTGTATATTTCTACCCTGTAGATAGTTCTATGGACCCTTAGAGGATGGACATCCCAAACATCCTTTAAGTTATGTTGTATTTCAGTTGATATTTGATTTGAGTTGAATTTATTGATATAAGAATGTTAATCCTGACTCGAGTGCTTTGTGTTTTGCTTTACGCTCGGGTCAGACTGAGTAATACCGCATTAGAGACTCACCTTTGGAGATTGGAGCTTCATTTGGAGATCCAACTATCGTTTCAGCTTTCAGTTTTCTAGTTGACTGGTTCAGAGAAGTCATCGGCTCGTACTGAAGACTTTTCTGTATTCAAGAGATTCTGATGTATTCATTTTAAACTCTGATGCATATAGTAGCTTCATGAACTACTATTTTTTTCTATTCCGCTGCATTATATTACTCTGTGTCTGTGATCTGTGTTTGATTTATTTACTGTATATTTTAAGTTTGCCAAATTAAATTAACAATTCGGTATTTTGAATTATTCAAGTCGGACATGTATGGTTTTAGTGTCGATTTGAATGGTCAAAAATAGCGGGTCGTTACATAGATCTTACACTTCGAGTTTTCATCTTCACTTGAGATTTCACGACCTATCGTTTAATTTAGATCGATATGGTTTTCGGATATCCAATTTGGAAATTCGATCCCGGTCTCACCAAAATCCAAAACGTCGTCTTAAAGTCCAAGTTGTTTAAGGGTTTGAACAATTCAATTTATTACTTAGGATAACATTTACATACAGATAGATGATTCACATTACCATAGATAGATAATCCATATTATCACAATACAATCAAGCATCCCATATAACAGAGCAGCACATATCACACATCAGAGATATCATATAATCCAAGTCATCCAATATCATTCAATCATCCATAAGCAAGATCTATTAGATATATAATTCTTAATTAATTTAATTAATCTCCAATTAAATTAATTACCAACTTTAATCACTCTAGTTATCTATAAATCATGCTTACTTAACATTAATCAGTTATAAACCAATTAATTAATCATCTCTTAATTATCTATCTTAATTAACCTTCCTTAATTAATTATTATTTAATTACATCAAGTAATTAATCTTTAATTAATCACCTAGATTAATTATCCATTACCATTCACATTATCCTTTAATTACTCTCATTAAGTCATTAATTAACGATTCTCTAATTACTTCATTAATTAATTATTCTTTTAACTAATTACTTTTAACAAGTAATCTTTAATTAATCACATTCATTAATTAACCTTAATCAATCATTCAGTAATTAATTATCCTTTAATTACTAACATTAATCCTTTAATTACTTCCATTAAGTAATTAATCCCTAATTACTTCCATTAAGTAATTATCCTCTAATTACTTCCCTTAAGTAATTTCCCTTTAATTAGTTACAATAGTAATTAATTCTCAATTAATAACATTCAGTAGTTGTCCATTAATTACTTACACCAAGTAATTATACTTTATTAATTTCATAAGAGGTTATCCATAATTAATTAAACTAATTAATTAATTTAATCAATTAATTTAGTTAATTATCTTTTAATCACTAGTTAATGATCTTACATTAATTCCATTCATTAACTATTCTTTAATTACTTATACTAGGTAATATCCTTGATTATTAACATTAATTAATTAATCTTTATTAATTGCATTAAGTGATTAACTTTTAATTAATTTTACTAATTAATTATCTTTAATTAATCATAACCTTAATTAATTGAAGAAAAATTCTCTATCTTGATTAATTACTTAATTATATCATTAGAAAATTATTTAACGAACAATTACATGATCAAAAATATATAATTTACTTTAAAAAACAATTTAAACATTTAATTTTTAACATTTAAAATCATTAAAAACTTTTTCAAACCGATTTAATAAATTAAATATATACTTATTCCTTTGAAAACTTAATTGTCCTCCCTTTTTAAAACCTATTCACTTTAAACATATATTTTTTTCCAAATCTTGGATAAACATTCCTTTTTAATTATATTTATTTTTAATTACACTTTTAAACTTTGTATTCTTTCTTTAAGCTTGAAAACTTGACTTTCCTTTTAAAATTTAAACCTGGAAACAAGTTTTACAAAGTTAAAAAGAAAAATGCTAACTAAAAACGAACCCGGGCCCAATCTAATGAATCAACAAGCCAACAAAATCTTTCCCCAAGCCAAATCAATTCACTCATGTTTCTCATCTACTTCGAGCCACACATGAGTCTACATGAGATTGAACCCGAGAAAACATCTTCTTCCCAAACCCACCCAAAGCAGATACACGAGAATACTAACGTGCACGTGCATGCCTATCGAAACGCCACCCACTCCTCGTCGACGATCTTTGCCCATCGACGATAATCTACCCTAGTTTTCCGACCACACAGCTTGGTCGGACTCGACTGGGGATCCAAAACGAGATGTTTGATCAAAAACTGGAAACAACCCACCGACTAAAGCCCCTTGCCGACGATGACCTCGTCCACCGGACCCACCGCCCCTCCGACCAGATCAGCCCCCTCGACATTTCCACTCCTTGCGATCGAGTCTGGTCCCTCATCAACGTCGCACGAGCCACGATAATGTTGTCGACAGAAACAGGTCCTTAAACCCTAATTTGACGTCGACTAGCCACTCTGACGGTCTAAAAATTTGAGCACCATTTTTCTAATGATCCTCATTCCTCACTCAACCTTCAGGCCCAAGCACGCCTTCACATTTACAGTTGATCTTCGAAAATCGATGAATAAGAAAAATCCGATTATCTCAACATTACTCGATGAATACAAACTTAAAAATCATGATTGTTTTACCTAAATTCAACATTTTCCATGACGAATCACATTATACAATCCAAACTTGGAATTGTGATCATCAATTTTTGACTTACATTTGATTTCTTTACTGTATTTTCCTATTTTTAATTAATTACCAAATATAAATTTTTGAAACTATTTTTAAACATGAATTTACATCAATGAAATCATTTTCCTTTTAGAGATCATAGCTAGATAAAAATTGGGAAGGTAAGAAATGATTTTTGAACTTATTCTCTAGCCTGTAAAACAAACAGAGATACGATTTTCAATAACAGGGATGCATTTAAATATATACACATAGATCTTCACAATATTCAAACTTTATTCCAGCTCAAATATTCATGCTCATCCTAATTACAACATGATTATATGAGTTTAGCACATGCACTAAGGATTAAACATATATTTAGTTTTTTAAAATGTGTTTTCTCGATAGTTTTGAAATAACAGAGACAAGATATATACACACACACAGTCATATACATCCATATGTACAGGGCAGTTTCAATCATATTCTACAAAAGAATCATTTAGGAAAACATATTACATCCTATCCATATAAATTTATCACTTGCAAATAGATTCAAACTATTTTAAAAGTAAAAGTTTGGTCACCTAAATAAGAAACAGAGGTCAGGACTTTGCTTTTAAGTCTGGAAATTTTGATTGTTGAAACAAAAGCTTGTTGTTGATTTACTTGTTGAATTTGAATTTATAATTGCTGAGTCGAATTTGCTTCATGACTTTGATCAGGTTGAAACTGAGGTAATTGTAATTATTATTGAATATGTGGTTTGATTTTTCTTTTGAATTTTAGAAAAGATGAAGAGAAAAAGAAGATTGAGGAAGAAAGGAATTGAACTGAAAATCAAAACATATTTCTTCATTCAGTTTTGAGAATATATTTGCATATATTTCAATTTTTTTTTAAAATGCTGCCACTTGTTTAATTGCATGATGCATAAGTGACAAATGTATTTGCATGAATTCCTTAATTTACAAATGTTTAAACTTGTTTTATATGTTTACAAATGTCCAAATCCACTTTTATATTAGTATGTTATGTTTTCTATTATATATAAACTAAATTTATGTGTAAATTAAAAGAAAGTGTTATCAAACCCTTTTCCAAAATCTTATTTCTTATGTTTTAAATTTACATATATACAAATTACATCTATCTCAAGTTAAATTTTAAAAAGAAAGAATATTTAAAACAAAATAAATGAACATTTAATTAAATCTTATCTTAAACTTAAGCTAAAATATATTTTAAATGAATAAACATTCATAGATATTATCTTTGTTGTTAAGAAATATAAAGTTTAAATTAAAATAGCCCTTGAAAAGTATTATATTGAATTTTTTATAACAAACCTTCCCAAATCACAATATATTTACATATATTTTAATTTGAAAACAAACTTTTATTGAATTTAAAAACAAAGATTTCCTATTTATAATATATACAAAAATATATATACATTATAAATAGAAAACATTTTAATATTAGCCAAGAAAATTATTATATTGAATTTTTAAACCATAACTTCAAATCACAATATATACAAACATATATATTATAATCTGAAAACATATCTTTTATTAAATTAAAATCAAAGATTTCCTATTTACAACAAATATACATTATAATTAGTATGCATTTTTATCAGCTTTGAGAGATAATTTTTTACTAATTAAATATTTATTAGCTTAAAAAAAATGAACTTACCAATTTAAATGGTTATCAAAGAAAATTATCAAGCTAATATTTCATAATTTAAATAATTACTAATAAAGATTATTAAATTGATATTGCCCAAAATTTCGTGTTATCACATTCCTACCCCCTTTAAAGAATTTCGTCCTCGAAATTTAAAAGCAAAGTTAATTTAATAATCCAACAAGATTTTAAATTTTTAAATAGCAAGCATAAATTATCAACCATATACTAGCAACCAAAATAACTAATTAAATCAAACAAACTAATTATCCTGACACAAATCAGGATAAGCCTTTCTAATATTATCTAGAGTTTCCCAAGTACAAACACTGGGATACTCGCTCTACAGAACCTTAACTAGCTATACCACTCTGACCCTGCGCTCTTTCTCACCTCGATCTATAAATCTGAACAAGATATGTGACCACAAATCAAGTCCTGCTCAACTTTCAAATCCTTCCTGGACTGATGATTCAACAGCCAGTTATGCAACATACACGTGCTCCCTTAGAGATACGTGAAATACAGTGTGAATCCCAGCTATCCCAAGTGGCAATTCAGTCATGTAGGCCAAAACACTTATCCTTTAGAGAACACAGAAAATTCCAAAATACCCCAGAACTAGCTTCCAGTCCTACTAAATCTTATTGCTCCTTTGATCGGAGTGCAAGGGCTATTGTCATTCACTATGAGGGTGATTCCAATACGAGTTTAATGGAGGTAGTACTTCCAGTTTCGAGATGAAGATTTAGAGTGTAAGAACTATTTGTCGTTAAAACTCTAAGGGTAATTCCAAGATGAGTTTTAACCAAGCATAGTTCTTACACTTCGAGTCTTCATCTTGATCTTCATTTGAATTCACGATCTAACGTTTAATTTAGATCAATGTGATTTTCGGATCTCCATTTTGAAATTCGATCCCGGTCTCATTGAAATCCAAAACGCCGTTTTAATGTCCAAGTTGTTAAAGGTTTAACAATTTAATTTATATTCAGATAGATGATTCACAGTATCACAGGTAGATAATCAATATCATCACAATTCATCCAAAATTTCTCATATCACCAAGAAGCACATATCACGTATCAGAGATATCACATAGTCAAAACATCCAATATCGTTCATCATTTATAAGCAAGATATTTAAGTTGAACAATTCCTAATTAATTTAATTAACCCCTAATTAAATTAATTACTAACTTTTTAATCACTTGGATTACTTAAATCCTGCTTACTTAACATTAATTAATTTCAAACCAATTAATTAATCATCCATCCATTATCTATCTTAATTAATCATCCTTGGTTAATTATTCACTAATTACATTAAGTAATTTACCTTTAATTAATCACAAAGATTAATTAGCCTTAACTATTAATTAACCTTTAATTACTCTTATCAAAAAATTTGATTCATTACATTAATTAATGATCTTCTAATTACTTTCATTAATTAGATACTCTTTTTATTTAATTACTTTTATTTAATTAATCACATTCATTAATTAATCTTAATTAATCACATTCAGTAATTAATATCCTTTAATTAATTAACTAACACCTTTAATTAATCATATTAATTAATCCTTTAATTTTTTTGGCAACCAGGGAAACCTGTTCCATCACCGCCGACATTGCGACTCCTGAACAGTAAACCTGGGGGAACACAACTGGCCTGCCACAACCATGTCCCCAGGTAGACCAGACCTTTCGGTAGGCTTGAAGCAGTTGCCAAGAATCGAACTCCTCACCTCATACAAGGGAGGCCGTTGCTCTTGCCAACGGCGGCAAGTACGCGGACACTAATTAATCCTTTAATTAAATACACAAAGTAATTAATTCTTAATTATTTCCATTAAGTAATTATTCTTTAATTGCTTCTATAAGTGATTTCCCTTTAATTAATTTCATTCAGTAATTAGCCTCCAATTAATCACTTTCAGTAATTATCCATTAATTACTTCACCAAGTAATTATACTTTATAAACTACATTAAGTAATTATACTTAACCAATTACACAAATGATTATCCTTAATTAATTAATCTAATTAATTATCATAAGTTAATTATCTTAATTAATCATCTCATAATCACTAGTTAATGGTCTTTAAATAAATTTCCATCATTAACAATTACTTGTACTAAGTAATTATACATTGATTATTAACATCAATTACTTTATCTTTATAAATTTTATTTTTACTTAATTTTGCTAATTAATTATCTTTAATTAATCACAACTCTAATTAATTAAAGATAGATATGTAACTTAATTACATCATTAAACTTCATTGGAAAAACATTTAGGAATCAATTATAATTAAAATATATGACTTATTTTAAAACAAAACAATTTAAACATTAAACTTTATCATTTAAAATCTTTTGAAAACTTGTTCAAACTTATTTAATAGAATAAATAAGTACTTATTCCTTTGAAACTTAATTATTTTAAATATACCTTTAAAACTTGGTATTCACATTTACTTTCGTGTGTTTAAACTTGATTAAATCCTTTACAAATCTTAGTTAAAAACATTCACCTTATTTTTTCCTATAACTTGATTAAGAATTTACTTTGCTTAAAAATTTGATCAAGCTTCCATTGAAAACTGGTTTAATTTACTTTTACATTTTAAATTCTGGCCACGATTCTTCTTTTATATTTAAAATCTATACATGCTTTCTTATTAAATTTAAAATCTAGAAAATTATTCAAACAATCCCGAGCCTCAAGACTAAAACCCTGAACATCTACCCGAGCAATTCGCAACCTACAAAGCTTCGAGTCAAACCCATATTATCCTCAAGACAGTACAAGTCTTCTTCCCCAAAACTTAACAAACACAGATATTCCAACGTGCACAGTGCACGTGCACGGCGACTCCACGTCGCTCTGATCAACTACGCCGGCCTAGACACATCACCGATGATCCCCACTAACCTCCCGACCACCTAGATCGGCGATTACGAAAGCAAAACAAAATCGAACCCTTTGTTCCAAACATCTGAAACTAGTCTGATCGGAATCCTACCATTGCTGATGAATTCGTCCCTGATAAACCTCGTCGACCTCACCAGAGAGTTGCATCGATCTCCAGCACCGATCCCCCACCTCGCGATCACCTACGATTCACCATAGCCGTCGCCATCATCTCGAATACACGGCCTACCCAATTCGACGTCAAAACCCTACTTCGTCGCATCCCGACTACCCCATCCATCGATAAATACCCTCGTCATTTTTCCTATAATCAACAACCCTAAAGCCATCCCCAACCACAATCCCAAGCCTCAAATCGTCCACGATCGCCAACAATCAACAAAATACCCAAAACTGTTCAACTAAGCATATCTCGATTTATATAACACCAAAAATCATGATTTTCGTGTCTAAATTCATCATTTTCTAAGGCCAATGTAGTTCTGAAATCCAATTCAGAAATTAAGATAATGGATTTTAAGTCATATTTGGATCATCTCTGTATATTTATATTTCTATAAAGAAATTTAATGTACAAATCTTTAAACTATTTTTAAAATTGATATTACACTGTATTGATCAACTTTCATTCAAAGATCAAGGTTCGAATCTGATTGTAGAGGGAGATATGAATTTTCAAATGAAAAAAACTGAAGCCTGAGAAATCAACAGAGAAGTGTATGTATGTGTGTGTGTGTGTATTCACAGAGACATTCACATCCATATATAGAGCAGCTCGGTCACATTCTAGAAAACATTCACGCAAACATAAATTCAAAATTTCCATATGGATTTGTCACGTGAGATTGATTAAAGCTATTTTTAAAGGCAAAAAGCTTTATTGACCTTTTAAAAGAACAGAGAAGCAGATTTCTTGTTCCATGCTTTAATTTCTTAGAACTGGAATTGTTACACTTATTTTGAATTTGATTTTGAATTGCTGAGTTGATTCCTACAACTTGATGTTGAGTTGTAATCTTAGAATACTTGTTGTTGATCAGGTTTCTTTTGATTTATTTTTATTTTAGTTATAGGAAGAAGAAGAGAAAATATATGAACTATAAACTTTTGAACTGAAAAAAATAACCATATTTTTCTTCCAAAACTTATTTATTTAATTTGATTTTTAGAGAGAAATGAATCTTGCCACTTGTTAGTTTAAATTATCCATGCTTAACAAATGTAAATGCATTATCTTTGTTTCTTACAAATGTCAATTACAAGGATTTTTATGTCTAAACCCCTATCTAAAAAATCTCTTATGCCTTTTTATTTATGCAAATAGGAATTTATGTTTATATTTATTTATATATACTTATGTTTTTAAATAAATTAATATATTATATGTTTTCAAACTATTTTTAGTTCGTATGATATTTAAAAAGAAAGTATAATTAAACATTTATATATATTTTTAAACCATTTTTAGTTTAAGTAAAATAAAATTTTATAAAATCTTTTCGAACTAAAACTATTATACTTTTTAGATAAATGAACATTTTCTTTAAGTGTTTTGAAAATAATGATAAACTTTTAAATAGCTTTTGAAAAGTGCTATTATTGAATTTAACATAATTTCCAAATCACGGTGTGTATATATATATATATATATAATTTGAAAACATATTTTTATTTATTAAATTCAAATCAAATATTTTCTATTTACAATATATATAAATCTATTATAATTTCACTGGATTTCCTATCAAATGCTTTAGTTATCGTAAGGTAGAAACTTTTCCATGTTTATGTGTGGGAATTCTTATGAGATGCCTTTTGTTTTCAAAGGTTTTCAAAGTTAAGCAACTTTAAACCGTTTACTCACACCAGACCCATGTCTGACCTAGAGTTTATTTTCTATTTTATTAAACTCATGGGTAATTATATTTTTACGAGTAGCCAAGGGATTCATGTTAGCTTTGACGAATTTTGGAGGAGATTTGGAGCAGGAGACTTCAGCGTTTAGATATTTTTATTTCCGCTGTGTTATATCTCTGTGATGATGTATGTATTGTATTAGAGTTGTATGATAGACAGATTTTTATAACTGTCTAAGTTGTGTTGTATAAGCTGTGTAACTCTGATGTATATGATACTATGTAACATCTTATGTGATGTAATATATTTTGTTCGTTCCGCTGTGAGATTCTGACGTTGTTTAGTTCTTTCTTCTCTATCTTTTCTCTTCTCTATCCCTTTCTTTCTTAATCATGATGCGTCTTTCTGTGGAATGAAGGACGGGTTGTGAAAGTTGGTATCAGAGCGCTAGGTTGAGTGAATACCTAGGCTTTGAAGTAAATCTTTCTTGAGAGAGCGACTTGTATATATATATATATATATATATATATATATATATATGTATATAACTACCTGATTTGTTAGGTTATATCTTCGGCTTTGCCAACATGAGTTCTAGAGGTAGGAGGGGTAGTGGTGTGTAGCACGACTACCACTAATGGAACAAGTCCGAGTATTGAGGTTGGAAGAGTATATGCTGAGGCAGTAGACCCAATACCGCCTCGAGTAAGCTTTGCAGCATGGTGTAAGGATTTTACCAGATCTCTGAAGGAAACCTTTGAAGGTTTTGAGTCCATCTTTGAAGTGCAAGATTGGTTGCGCTCATGTGAGCGGATTTTCAAGAGTTTGGATCTATCGGATGAGCAGGAGCAAGTAATGGCATCTTGGCAACTTCAGAAAGTAGAAGCTGCGTGGTGAGACGCAGTGACTATGGATGTTCCCGAAGGTGTTTTATTTTTGAGCAAGCTTTTGAGGAACAGTTTACCTACCCATGGAAGACTCGGCTGCAAAGGAATTTTTTTGGATCTCAAATAAGGGAGTTTGTCTGTATTGGAGTATGAGATTAAGGTCTATGAGTTTCCTTGCTAGGAACATGGTCTCATTGTTACCGCCCTTAGGAAGAGCGAGATGTTTGTGTTTGAACTCGAGTTCCTTGAGTAGATGTATGCCATCTCGAAGGCTCTTTTGTGAATCGGTTGGTAGCTTTGAGGTTTGAAGAGCTTATGGATAGAAGTCTTTGGCAACTGTAGTAGGGGTGCAGCTCGGAAGAGTTTTATGGGCAGCAGGAAGGTCTTTTGGTTTAGTAGTATACTAGAAGTGGAGTTCGGAAGCAGTAGAGTGAACCCGTTTCTACGATGGTTCGGAAATCTTTGTGTTTCTTCTGTCAGCAGCCCAAACTTTTGGAAGCTTAGCAGAGCAGGGAGTTTGTTACTAAAGGTGAACCACCAGCTTCTTTTGTAGGACAAGAATAAGCTGTTCTGAGGTATGAAGAGAGAACGGTTTCCTTGGAGTTGAACTGGGTTGGATCGCAGAAGTGACTTGCGATAGTTCAAAGGTCATCTGAGTAATATTTTGCTTAGGATCAAGGTTTTTTAAAAGGAGGTAGAAGTTATCGAAGTTGTCATAAATTTTTTTCGGATATCTTCGAAGAAGTCAAAGTTTGCTTAGCATCGAAAATTGAGTTTTTGTATCGACTTGGTTCTTAGAGAGAAAGTTCGGTGGAACAGACTTAGGATTTCATAGAGCTTCTGTGTTTTCTCTTTTATGGATCCGACGAACCGTGTCTTTCGAGATATGTTGATCAACTTTGTGCTCGAGTGCATCGATGACATTCTCACCTACTTCTAATTAGAGTTGTGCAGCGGTGGCAAGGTAGCAGCTATTCTAGAGGGGAAGCAACCGCAGACTCCTATGGAAGTTTGCATTTGTTTTGGATTAAAAGGTTTCTACAGGAAGTTCAAGTGGAACTCTGAATGCGAAGAAGTTTTTCAAAATCTAAACGCGAGATTGGCAAGTGCACCTGTTCTGGTTATACCGAATGGGAAAGGTTGGATTGAAGTCTGTTGATGCTTGTAGAGTAAAGTTTGTGTTTTAGATTTCGGTAGATCTTGAGAGGATCACTGTGTTGAGTAGAATCCGGAGATCATCTTGTTCTTGGTCCAGTTATGGTTTGAGAAGCATCGGCATAGGTTGAGCTAATCAGGAAAGGATATAGGCAACTCAAAATTGTCAGATCAGTTTTGTGGATAAGAGACGAAAGAATTTGGAATTCAGAGTTAGAGATATGGTTTTTTAAAGGCTTCCTCCGATCAAAGGAGCAATAAGATTTGGTAGGACTAGAAGGCTAGCTCCGAGGTATTTGTAATTTCTTTACTGTGTTCTCAAAAGGAGAAGTTCTTTGGCCTACAGGATCGAGTTTCCAACCGGATGACTAGGATTCACATTATATTTCATGTATCTCTAAGGGAGTACATGTATGGTCCATCACTAGTTATGGAACAAGCAGTTCAGAAGAATCTAGTGGTCGAGCTGGATTTGTCTGTGATTTGATATCTTGTTCAGATTGTAGATCGAGATAAGTATGAGCTCAGTATCAGAGTGGTGTAGCTAGTTAGATTTAGTAGAGTGAGTATCCCAGTATTTGTACCTGGGAAACTCAAGATAGAATTTGGATAACCTATCCTGAATTGTGTCAGGATAATTTGGTTAGTTTGTTTAAATAAATTGATTACTATGGTTGTTAGTATATGGCTGATATGTATGTTTTGATGTTTGTAAATAAAACTTTTGTTGGATTATTAAATTATCTTTTATTTTAAATTTTGAGGAAGAAATTCTTTTAAGAGGGAGGAATGTGATGTCTCGGAATTTTGGGCAATAGCAATTTGATAATCTCTATTTACAAATTATTTAAATTGACAATATTGATTTACTAATATTTTTCTAACTATTTAAATTTGGTAATATTGTTTAATAATTTTCTTTTATAAATATTTAATTTGGAAAAATTTATTCGTTTTAGAACTAATAATATTTAATTGGTAAATTTATCTCTTAAAGCTAATAAAATTGTTTTCTATTTATAATGTATATATATTGGTATATATATGTTCTAAATAAGAAGTCTCTGGTTTTAAATTTAATAAAACATATGTTGTCTAATTTTAATATATATATATATATATATATATATATATATATATATATATATATATTTGTGTGTGTATATATATGTTGTAATTGGAAAATTTGTTTTAAAATTCAAGTTAATAATTTTCAAAGCTAGATAAAATTAATTCTATTTTCAAAATCAATATATATATATGTTAATCAAAAATATTTTTGCTTGAGTTAAAATAAGATTTAAATTTTGGTTCATTTCTTTTGCTTTTAAAATTCTTTCTTTAAATTACACATGAACATGGTTTATAAATATGTGTATAATTTTAAACCATAAACAGTAATAAATATAAACATAACATATTAATATAAGTACTTGTGTGATTAATTTAAAAATGGTTTTAAACATTTTTAAATACATAAGACAAGCTTTAGACATTTGTAAATTAATGTATTCATGTAAATGCATTTGTAAGCAATGGACCACTTGTAATTAACAAATGTCAACCTTCATTATTTCTATTAAAATTAAATTATAAAAATTAACATTGGAGAATTAGTTTAATTTCTTTTTATTAACTTTTAAAAATAATTAAAAAAATACATAATGACAAGTGTTAGACTATTAATCTTTTTAATAACATGTGTAAGTTAATTAAAAAATGTAATTGACAAATGTTAGTTGAATTAACAAGTGTCACTTATTTCATTTTATTTTCTTATATTTCTAATAAATCTTAAATAAGCCTATATAAACATACATCTCATCTCCTCCATTTCTTTTTGTACCATCTTCAATTCAAAAGCAAAGAAAAAAACTCAAACCTGTAAA
Organism: Allium cepa; assembly: GCA_030765085.1. Taxonomy (NCBI): domain Eukaryota; kingdom Viridiplantae; phylum Streptophyta; class Magnoliopsida; order Asparagales; family Amaryllidaceae; genus Allium; species Allium cepa. The sequence continues at coordinate 615,233,718 of CM060931.1, forward strand.
CAATTTACTCCAGATCAAACTAAAACCCTGTAAAATATTTTACCAACTCAATAACCAAAACCTGTAAACCGTTTATCAAAGCCTGTAACAAAAGATCACCATAACAAAGCAACCTTCTTAGATTTAAAGCAACATACTTTCAGTTTTAAAAGCCTAATTATTTCAACATCAAGCATTTTCCAGTTTAAAAGCAATCAAAGCATCAGCTTTTCAGTTTTAAGATCAAATCATTCAAGTTTTCAAAATCTCAAACTGTTTCAAAAAAAGCTCTGTTCAGCTAATTCCGGTGAGTAAACCTTAATTTTAAAAACAATTTAAAATCTATGATCATAACTAGATGCTTGTGATGGATTATGTACGAATATGGTTGCTTATGTTTATGAGTATGAATGCATGTATGTATATATGATGTGCCTGTGTATATATCCGGATGCATGCCTATAAAATGAAGTTCATCTCTTTGTTTTGATTTAAAGGCTAGTAAACAAGTTCAAAAACAAATACCTTTTTTCCCAATCTTTATCTAGCTATGATCATAAAATAGGAAATGATTTCAATAATGAAAATTCTTTTAAAAAAATAGTTTTCAGGTGGAATTATTCATTAATATTTCATAAATAAGTTTTACAGTGGAAATCAATTTAATCAGTAAAATCAAACATTTTAATTTCCTGAATTGAATCCACAATCTGATTTATTAGTGCAAATAATGAATTTAGAGATGAAAATCATGATTTTTAGTTTTTTGTTTGTGGAGATAATCTGAGTTGAACTGAATTTGGGTTTTCATCATTTGTCGATGAACAGCGAGGTTATAGCAGTCGCGATCAAGGCCGAAGATAGTTTGAAGGCTGACGATCGTGGGAAAAATAGGTAGAGGATTTACGATGGTGGTGGTGGCTGTTCGATGTGGGTTTAGGGTTTAGGATGCTGCTTTGGTCGTCGACATTTCCAAGGTTTGTACGGTGTCATTAATGCATCAGTATGATTCGCATATGGGGGAAATCGTAGCTGGAGTCGAGAAGTCACTTTAGGTAGGTCGGTGTGGGTGTTGGTGGTCGAGGGTGGCATCGCGGGGTGTTTTCTACGATCGAATTTTGGCCTAGGTGTTCATTTTGGCCCAATTTCGTTTGGCGATGATGTTCAGTGATCTGAGTGATCATGGCGACTGAGGGAAGGAGTAGCAACTTACTGGTGGTCGTAGCACTGGTCGGCGGCGACCGAGTTGTGTGTGCATGTGAACGGGTTGTTCGATGTGTCTGGGTTGTTTGATCTTTGGAGAAGAAGGATCAGGCTAGGGTCGATCTCGAGCATGTTGTGCGTGTGACTCGAAGAAGGGATGAGAGCGAATGACACGGGTCGGGCTCGGGTGATTTATAGATTGTCTTGGGTTTGTAAGCAAACCTTATGTATAGATTATGTAAATATTTGTATAGTTTTATTAAAGCAAGAAATTTCAAGTTTTAAAACATAAAGAAAGATACATGTTTAAAAACATAATAAAACAATTTTTTTGAGTTAAGCATATATAAATTTTCCAAAGAAAATGTTTAATCAAGTTTTTAATTTTATTTAAAGTGGATAAGTTTTAAAAGTAATAATAATTAAGTTTTTAAAAGGAATAAGTATTTATTCAATTTATTAAACAAGTTTGATCAAGTTTTCCAAAATTTTAATTGTTAAAATTTAGTGTTTAAATTGTTTTCTTTTAAATAAATTTAATATTTTTAATTATAATTGATTCCAAAATGTTTTTTAATAAATTTTAATGATGTAATTAAGTAATTAATGAAGGTAAAAGAAATTATCTTTTAATTAAGGTTGATTAATTAAAGCTAATAAATTAGTGAAACTAATTAAAGGTATGTAATTAATAAAGGTTGATTAATAAATGTTAATAATCTAAAATAATTACTTAGTATAAGTAATCAATAGGTAGTTAATGAATATAATTAATTTAAAGATCATTAACTTATGATTATGAGATAATTAATTAATGTAATTAATTTAAGGTAATTAATTGGTTAAGTTATTCATGTTAATAATCAAAGAATAATTACTTAAGGAAAGTAATTAAAGAATTGTAAATATGTATAACTAATTCAAGGATCATTAACTTGTATCTAAGAGATAAGTAATGGATAAATAATTAAGGATAGTTAATTACTTGATTTATTAAGGATAGTTAATTATTTATTAATTAAGGGTTAATTAATCTAAGTAATTAAAGGTAATCAATTAAAGAGTAATTACTTCATGGAAGTAATTGAAGGGATTAAATATTCAATGTAATTAATTAAATGAATGTGATTAATTTAGGTTAATTAACTAGTTTAATTAATTAAATATAATCACTTGATGATTGATTAAGTAAAATTACTTAATGAAGTATAATTACTTAGTGTAAGTAATTAATGGGTGATTACTGTATATAATTAATTAAAAGGGAATTACTTAATGGAAAGTAATTGAAGAATAATTTCTTAGTGGAAGTAATTAAGGATTAATTACTTTGTGTATTTAATTAAGGATTAATTAATATAATTAATTAAAGAGTTAATTATTTAAGGTAAGTATTTACAGGATGGTTAATTACTTTTTGTAATTAATTAAGGTTAACCAAAGGAAAGTGATTAATTAAAGTATAATTAATTGATGTAATTAATTAAGGATCAATGTAATTAATTATAGCTTATTAATTAATGAAGTAATTAGAGGATCATTAATTAATGTAATTAATGAGAGTAATTAAAGGTGAATTACTGTGAATGATTAAAGGATAATTAAATTGTACGATCAAATAAGGGCTAATTACTTAATGTAATTAAAGGATAATTAATCAAAGATGATTAATTAAGATGGATAATTAGTGGATGATTAATTAATTGGTTTTTAATTAATTAATGTTAAGTAATTGTAGTAATTGTAGTAATTAATTTAATTCATTTGTGGTTAATTAAATTGATTAGATATGGGGTGACAATAAATCTTGCTTGTGAATGATTGAATGCCATTGAATGCCTTGGATTGTTTGATATCTCCGATATGGGATATGTGTTGATCTGTGATATGAGATGCTTTGGTTGAATTGTGATAATATGGATTATCTATCTATGAATATGAGAATTATCTATCTGTATGAATATAGATAATAAATTAAATTGTTTTAACTTAAAACAACTTGGCCTTAAAAGACGGCGTTTTGGATTTCGATGAGACCGAGATCGGATTTTCAAATTTGGGTATTTGAAAACCACATCGATCCAAATTAAATGTTAGGTCGTGAATTCAAGCGAAGATCAAGATGAAGACCCAAAGTGTAAGAACTATTCGTCGTTAAAACTCTGAGGGTGATTCCAAGATGAGTTTAAAGGAGATAGTACTTTCAGGTTCAAGACGGAGAGTCTGTGTGCAAGGGCTATTGTCGTTAACTCTGAGGGTGATTCCAAAATGAGTGTACCGAGACAGTGCCTTCAGGTTCATTCGAACCCAGAACTAACTTGTATGGATTTAATGCTTTCAGAACATCGTCAATGGAGGACGATGAGCATTCCAAGATATATGTTCTAAAAGGTAATCGTAGCCCAAGCTTCATCAACCGAGAATGGCTAAAATAGGGGAGGTGCAACAAGGCTAAGTGGGTCGCGCCTAAGTAGGATGAGATTTTTCCCTGTCTAGAGGTCTCTTTTTATTCGGCTTAGTGTGTGGTTGGTCGCACCAACTATGGGGTTGTCTTGTTCGAGACTATTCAGTAAGGGATGATTTCGGCCTTGTGTTGCAGGGGATTTAGGGTGGATCCCCGGTACTCTGATCATGACCAGCTACCGTAACGGGTGGTACTCTAGTAGCACTGCCATTATATGGAATCCAACCTCCAATAAGTGCCGTACGTTTTGATTGTTCCCAACTATGTTGGAACGTGAGATGTAAGCATTCCAGCTATTTTCTATTTTACTTGAAAACCCTAGACACCATTGTAATATCACTGGATCTCCTATCAAACGTTTTGGTTATCATAAGGTAAAAACTTTTCCATGTTTATGTGTGGGAAGTCTTACAAGATACCTTTTGTTTTCAAAGGTTTTCAAAGTTTAGCCACTTTGAATCTTTTACTGACACCAAACCCATGTCTGACCCATACTTTATTTTCTGTTTTATTAAACTCTTGGATACTCAAATTTTTACGAGTAGCCAAGTAATTCAGGTCAGCTTTGACGAATTCTAGAGGAGATTTGGAGCAGGAGGCTTCAGCATTTAGATAACAATATTTCCACTGTGTTATATCTCCGTGATGATGTCTGTATTGTTTTAGAGTTGTATGATAGACATGTCTTTATAACTGTCTAATTTGTGTTGTATAAGCTGTGTAACTCTGATATATATGATACTGTAATATCTTATGTGATGTAAAATATTTTATTCGTTCCGCTATGAGATTCTGATGTTGTTTAGTTCTTTCTTCTCTATCTTTTCTCTTCTCTATCCCTTTCTTTCTTAATCATGATGCATCTTTCTATGGAATGAAGGACGGGTCATGACATTGATTTTGATTCTGGTTGAACTTCAGAAGAATTTGAGAAGAATTTGAGTGGAATTGATTTAGAAATCAAGAGAGTGGAAAGAGGAGCGAAGAATAAGAAAGTAGATGTTCAAAATTCGTTTGGAAGTTTAGTATATATAGGGAAACAATGGTCATGTCCATTCGCGAAGAGATACGATGAAAAGACACTTCCATTCAAATTTGAATTCTAAAAATTACGAACACTATGTAGACATACATAGATAGAGTATGTCGGCATGCTCTTCATAGAATTGAAAGACACTTTAAAAATATTATTCTGAAAACCCGTTGCTTTGTAAAATAATTTGATACTTTGTAGAATCATTTAAATATTGTTTACACATATTTTAATCAAAATATAACTCAATAAAACTTTAAATATCATTTGGCTATAGATACTCCTCTAATGTCCCTTTTGGTTTGGATCCCACTTCTGAAACCTCTTGTTTTGAAGTGGGTTCCGAAGTTTCACTCTTCTCGTGTAGATGTTTCTCTGCCACCTATTTCTGTTGAGGATGAGGTTGTTACTGTTGTTCCTTCTAGCAATTTTAAGGGTGTTGATATAGGTATTGTCCGGTCTCTCGTGATTTCATCTCCTTTTGCCACCTCTACATTTGTTGGTTCCACCGATCTGGTTATTGATACTACGACTACGGTCGTTTCTACTTCCCCTCATGTCTTTTGCCACTTCGATCAATTAGGACGTGCAGGAAAGGATTTGGATCCATGGGATACCTCTTTCAGATATATCCTTTTGGATGATACCACTTTTATATTTGTGTGAGAAGACCACATGGACCTCAGATGTCTTTATTATTGTATGTTTAGGTAATACATTGGTTCTTCCTTTGGATGGTCAACTAGAAAAAAGGAATGAGATTATTTCCACTGATGTCACTTAGGATAGTTCGTTTATTTTCTCTCCTGAGTTTATGGACTTTGACCCTTGTCAAGCTATGTAGTTTCGAGCCTTCACTCGAATTGTTGGGGATGCCCCATGGTGATAGCTCTAGTGTTTTTAGATGATGGTGGATGTTCCTTGATGCAGCGCACAATGCTAACTCATTTTCTTTAAGTCGCATGATAGCCTTAAGTCGTTTGCAACCTAATGAGATAGATGATGCAATAAGGGAGAATGCAGCGCAATTCGCATGTGTTTTAGGTCGCCGACGACCTAGCGAGCTGATAAGTCACCTAAGCGACCTAGCAAGTCAAATGTACCGACCCAGCGAGCTATATGATCCAGTGCAACATGCTTTAGGTCGGTTGCGACCTAGTGGGATACGACCTAGCGAGATAAGAGGGAAGGAAGAAGCAGTGCACGAGTTATGCGAGCTATCTACTTAGATCGTTCGCGAGTTATTCTTAGGTCGCGTGAAGATATTTCTGAAGCTTAAGCCACTGATTTTTAGGTCGCTCAGATCTTGTACCGTCCAGTTCTTTAAGTCGCTCATGTGATAGGACGCGGTCATGTTTGTTTAGGTCGCATGGGTTGATAAAGTCGTTTGCATTGTAATGTGCTGTAACTGTTAGGTCGTAGATCGTTTGTATGTGTGTTAACTTGTTTGTTTTTAGGTCGCATGAGTTAGCTCGTGGGTCTGTTAGGTCGTGCCTGTTAGGTCGCCGACCTGTGTCGTAAAATTCTATAAATAGCGGTGTTGTGTCACTTGTAAAGTTGGTTGATTTTGAATTAACTTTTGCTTGAGTGCTTTGTGCCTCTTTGAAATTGGAAGTGGAGCGTTTTCTCCTTTCTCCATTTTCGGTTATTCGAGTGCGCTCAAATCAACGAATTTGAAGCCGATTCACGGAATCTCATGTGCGAGATCAACGTAGAAGAATCGTAGATCTTTTAACACGGTATCGTGCGCGATCAACGTGTTGGAGATAGCTAGAATCCGGTATCTCTTGAGATCAACGGATTTGGGCATTCATCCTTGGTATCTTCAATCCATCATTCCATATTTGCATCATTCCATCGTTGTTTGTGCGTTGTGCATCATTTGATCACAAATTGAAGTTATCTGCTGCGTCAATTTGGTATCAAAGCTAGACTTAGCCAATCATTGCTATGCCGAGCCTATTGGGGGAAGATTTGAAGTGTTGAAGTGTTGAAGCAAGACCCGAGCTAAGAGCAGGCTAAGTGAAGCCAGGACGAGTGTAGATTTGAGTTACAGCCGAGAGTTAGAGAAGGTTGAAGATTGTTGTTTGATAATCATGCGGCCGAGACGTGCTAACCGTTTTCAAAATGTCGAAGATGTATATCGTAGACAAGAAGCCGAGCAAATGGAACAACCATCAATGAAAAATTTGCTGAAGGTATTGGGAAGTTAGAGAAATTGATGAATGATATGAATCAAAGTCAAAGGAGAAGGTCACCAATCTCGAACCATGGAGGAAATAGAGTTTTGCCATCGGTTGCGGAAGCGAGGAGGGTGTCACCACAATCTTTTCGAGAAAGAAGAGAATCATCAGTTTCATTGAGACGAGAATACCATGAGTACAGAAATGAAGAGAGAAGAACTCCACATGAGTTTGGAGATGAGCCATATCGTGATGCTGAAAGACATAGTAGAAGAGATATGTGTGATCGTGGAAATGTTGATGGTCGAGATCGATACCGAAGTACTTTTGAATATGATGAAGACGGTGATAGATGTAGTGTTCATTATCGAGATCGAGAGCAAGTTTGAAATCCATATTGGGATGTAGAAAATGATCATAAATGGGAGTTGGGGATGAAAACAGAAATTCCAGAATTCAAAGGAGGAATGATTGTGGAAGAATTTCTGGATTGGTTATCAAATGTTGAAGAAATTTTTGACTTCAAGGAAGTACCCGAGCATCGTAGAGTTAAGTTGGTTGCTACACGATTGAGGGGAAGAGCTATGGCATGGTGGCAACAAACTAAACTTGCACAGGAAAGAATGGGAAAGTCGAAGATAGTTTCATGGGAGAAGATGAAGAAGTTGATGAAAGCTACTTTCTTACCTTATAATTGTCAGTCTCTTATGTATCAACGCTTACAGATTTTGAGACAAGGAACAAAGTTAGTGAACGATTATGCAGATGAATTTTATTAGTTGATTGCCAGAAATGATATCATGGAGACGGAGGAACAGTTGACAGCTAGATTTGTTGGAGGGTTGAGAATGCAAATTCAGGACATGGTGAATATGTTTGATGCAAGATCCGTTGCTGAAGCACACCAGAAGGCTCTAGCTTGGGAGAGGCAAGGTAGAAGAGGAGGTGATGTGTTTAAAAATTCCAACAATCAAGTGAAAGGGGCTAGTAGCAATACTAACGTTTCCAAGGCTGTTAGTAAACCGATTGTCAATGAAGTTGCTAAGGCCAAGGTCAACAACAACTTCAAGTGTTATAACTGTCAGGAGTTTGGTCACAAGAGCAATGAATGTCAGAAGCCTAAGAAGCGAGTGATATTTGCTGAGGTTGAGGATGAGGATGCAGAAGTAGAATGTTCAAATTCACCACAAGTTGAGAATGAAGAAGAATTATTGGCGGGAGACGAAGGATGTAATTTGATGATGAGGAGATCTTGTTTGACACCAAAGCAAGAGGATGAGACTAGTTGGTTGAGGAGTAACATTTTTCAGTCAACATGCACTATTTTGGGAAGGGTTTGCAAGTTTGTTATCGATGCAGGAGGTTGTGATAATATCATCTCTAGAGAAGCTGTAAAGAAGTTGGCGTTAAAGACTGAGAAGCATCCCAAACCTTACAAGTTAGCTTGGTTGAGGAAAGGTGGGGAAGTGAAGGTTGGTCGAAGAGATTGTGTAACTTTTTCCATCGGAAAGAAGTATAAGGATGAAATTTGGTGTGATGTTGTGGACGTGGATGTATGTCATTTGTAGTTGGGGAGACCGTGGCAATATGATAGAGCTGTGCAACATGATGGGAGATTAACTACTATAGTTTCATGTTCGAGGGCACTAAAATCACTTTGGTTCCTAAAAAGCGACAATAGAGTGAAAGAAAGTTGGAGGAGATTGAAGAACTAAAGACTCTGTTATCTTTGAAGGAATTTTTTGAGGAAGTGGAGGATGAGCCTTAAGTATTTCTGTTAATTGGACGTGAAAGTAGTGAAGTAGTTGAAATTCCTGAAGATGTTAAGCCAGTATTGAAGGGTTTGAAGATGTATTTCCTGAAGAATTGCCAACAGAGTTACCACCGTTGAGAGACATACAACACCAGATTGATCTTGTTCCGGGAGCTGTGTTACCGCATAGACCACATACAGAATGAGTCCAAAGGAGCACGAAGAGTTGAGAAGGCAGGTGGAGGAGCTACTAGAACAAAGGCGCGTACAAGAAAGTTTAAGTCCTTGTGCAGTACCAGCTTTGTTAGTGCCGAAGAAAGATGGAACTTGGAGAATGTGTACAGATAGTCGAGCACTAAACAAGATTACAGTGAGGTACAGATTTTCGACGCCAAGATTGGATGATTTGTTAGACCAGTTGAATGGAGCTGCTATCTTTTCAAAGATTGATCTGAAGAGTGGATATCATCAGATTCGAATTCGACCAGGGGATGAATGGAAGACCGCATTCATGACACGGGAAGGGTTGTATGAGTGGCTGGTCATGCCATTTGGTCTTTCGAATGGACCAAGTACTTTTATGCGAATGATGAATCAGATCTTTCGACCGTTCATTGGAAAGTTCGTGGTGGTATACTTTGATGATATTTTGATATACAGTGAGAGCACCGAAGAACATCTACTACATTTGCGGAAAGTGCTGATGATACTTCGTCAGGAGCAATTTTATGCAGCAACAAAGAAATGCATGTTCATGACGCATAATGTTTTGTTTTTGGGGTATGTCCAAGGAAGGTATCCAGGTGGATCAAAGTAAAGTTGAAGTAATCAGAAATTGGCCACAGCCCAGGACTATAACTGAAGTGAGAAGTTTTCATGGTTTAGCATCATTCTACCGAAGGTTTATTCCACATTTCAGTAGTGTGATGGCGCCTGTTACTGATTGTATGAAGGGCAAGCAGTTTTCATGGTCGAAGGAAGCAGAATTTGCTTTTGAGCGAATCAAGGAACTTTTGACGACAGCACCAATTCTAGTTTTGTCGGATTTTCAGTTGCTATTTGAATTACAAACTGATGGATCGAAGGTTGGAATTGGAGGGGTGTTGAGTCAGAGGGGCCACCCAATTTCTTATTTCAATGAGAAGCTTTCGGGAGCAAAGATGAGATATAATACTTATGACGTGGAATTCTATGCTATTGTTCAAGCTATCAAGCATTGGAGACACTATTTGTTCCATAAAGAATTTGTTCTTTATACTGATCATGAAGCCTTGAAACATTTGCAGGGACATGATAAGGTTGCAGCCAGGCATGCTTCGTGGATCGCATACTTACAACAATTTACATTTATGGTAAAGCATAAGTCAGGAATTACAAACCGAGTGGCAGATGCATTGAGTAGAAGGAATCATTTGTTGACTACGATGAGAGTTGAAGTGATGGGGTTTGATGTGTTGCCGGAATTGTTTGTTGATGATCCTTACTTTGCTAAGATTATAGATGAAGTCGAGAAAGGGAAGACGGATGAGTATGTGTTGGTAGATGGTTTTCTATTTAAGGGAAATCGGTTGTGTATACCAGAGTGCAGTTTAAGAATGAAGATTGTGAAGGAGTTGCATGAAAAAGGTCATGTGGGAAGAGATCGTACTTTGCAGTTAATTTCTCAATCATATTTCTGGCCTTCCATGAGGAAAGAAGTTGAAAGATTTGTAGAGAGATGTCATGTATGTCAAGTTTCCAAAGGGACAGCTACGAATGCAGGATTGTATATGCCATTGCCCATGCCTACTAGACCATGGGTTGATATTAGCATGGACTTTGTTTTGGGTTTGCCAAGAACACAACGAGTGAATGATTCTATATATGTTGTGGTGGATAGCTTTTCGAAGATGGCACATTTCATAGCTTGTAAGAAGACAGCTGATGCGGTCCGTGTTGCTCAATTATTCTTTAAAGAGGTGTATCGACTACATGGGCTACCTGAGACCATTGTTTCTGACCGGGATACTCGATTTCAAAGTCATTTTTTGTTGAGTCTGTGGAAGATGTTTGGGACTAAGCTGAATTTTAGTAGCGCTTATCATCCACAAACAGATGGGAAAACGAAGGTGGTGAACAGATCATTGGGAAACTTGTTGAGATGTCTTGTGAAGGATAATTTGAAGAGTTGGGATGTGAAGTTATGTCAAGCTGAATTCGCACACAACCATGTAGTTAATCGAAGTACTGGATTCAGTCCATTTCAAGTAGTATATTCAGCAATTTCGAAGGGAATGCTGGATTTGTCGATAGTTCCATTCCAGAAAGGGGTTGTTAAACGAGCTTGTGATTTCGTGAATGAATTGCAGGAGTGTCACAGGATTGTTCATAAACGATTGCTTAAGTCAAATGAGAAGTATAAGCAACTGGAAGATAAGAAGCGGAGGAGTGTGGACTTCAAAGAAGGTGATTTTGTTTATGCAGTGTTGACCAAGGATCGTTTTCTAGTTGGAACTTACAACAAATTGAGAGCTCGAAAGATTGGTCCAGTAGAAATTTTGAAGAAAATTAACGATAATGCTTATCGGTTAAGATTGCCGGATCATGTCCATACTGCCGACGTTTCCAACGTCAAACACCTAATTCCATATCATGGGGATAAGTGTGTCGAAGAAGAGGAAAGTGTGAATTTAGGGTCGAATTCCTGTCAACCAGGGGAGGATGATGCAGCGCATAATACTAACTCATTTGCTTTAAGTCGCACGATAGCCTTAAGTCTTTGCAACCTAATGAGATAGATGATGCAATAGGGGAGAATGCAGCGCAATTCCCGTGTGTTTTAGGTCGTCGGTGACCTAGCGAGCTGATAAGTCGCCCAAGAGACCTAGCAAGTCAAATGGACCGACCTAGCGAGCTACATGATCCAGCGCAACATGCTTTAGGTCGGTTGCGACCTAGTGGGATACGGCCTAGCAAGATAAGAGGGAAGGAAGAAGCAGTGCACGAGTTATGCGAGCTATCTACTTAGGTTGTTCGTGAGTTATTCTTAGGTCGCGTGAAGATATTTCTGAAGCTTAAGCCGCTGATTTTTAGGTCGCTCAGATCTTATACCGTCCAGTTCTTTAAGTCGCTCATGTGATAGGTCGCGGCCGTGTTTGTTTAGGTCGCATGGGTTGATAAAGTCGTTTGTATTGTAATGTGTTGTAACTGTTAGGTCGTAGATCGTTTGTATGTGTGTTAACTTGTTTGTTTTTAGGTCGCATGAGTTAGCTCGTGGGTCTGTTAGGTCGTGCCTGTTAGGTTGCCGACCTGTGTTGTAAAATTCTATAAATAGCAGTGTTGTGTGTCACTTGTAAACTTGGTTGATTTTGAATAAACTTTTGTTTGAGTGCTTTGTGCCTCTTTGAAATTGGAAGTTGAGCGTTATCTCCTTTCTCCATTTTCGGTTATTCGAGTGCGCTCGAATCAACAGATTTGAAGCCGATTCACGGAATCTCGTGCGCGAAATCAACGTAGAAGAATCGTAGATCTTTTAACACGGTATCATGCGCGATCAACGTGTTAGAGATAGCAAGAATCGGGTATCTCTTGATATCAACAGATTTGGGCATTTATCCTTGGTATCTTCAATCCATCATTCCATATTGGCATCATTCCATCGTTGTTTGTGCGTTGTGCATCATTTGGTCACAAATTGAAGTTATCCGCTATGTCATTCCTCCTCTTCTGAGGAGGATTAGTTTTCTTGTCATTTATAATAGTTGTGGCATTCTGCCACTCTCATGTGCTGTATTTTCTTGTTTTTTTAGTAGTTAAGGTTCTTCTGCCTTACTCTTGTACTTAAACCGTGCATTATTACTTTGGTAATAAAAAGTGGACGGCCATTATAAAACCGGCTGGCTTTTCCAAAAAAACTTTATAAAATAATTTTGGAACATTTAATAAGAGTATTAAATATATTGTAAATGATATATATAAAATTAATATAGTTACTAATTATAAGTAAATATTTAATTCAAAATTTAAATATAAAAAATAAGCATAAGGAAGATGTCAACTAAAATACCAAAAAAATATTATAGATTAAAAAATTAAACATAAAGAAGATATTAACTAAAATACCAAAAAATATAATAGATTAAAAAATCTTAAAAACTTAAACTAATATATTTGTAAATATAAAAGGTTAAGAAATTATGATGAGAAATATTTTTGAATAGATGTTTAAAAAGATTATTTTTGAAACCATGATATTTGAAAAATATTTAGAACTTATTTGAAATAAAGAGAGAGAGAGAGATCAAGAAAGTTCTATCAGGGTTTTAGCAAAAATTCTACGACTCTATAACTTATCTGGAATATCTTGAACTCTTCAATATTCATGAGTCTTCATTCTTTAACTCTTGAAACTCTATATAAGCATCTTGAATCTATTCATGATATTGTACAGTCATTTAACCAATACCTGCCTAATATCCTGCACTATAAACTATATATAACTTGATAAAACATTAGTATCAATATTTATATAATGTCGTATAGTTGTTATCTTCAAATCCAATAATTAAGACGGTGCGATAGTTACGACATCTCCAATCTTTTCCTACTACTCTTTGGATTTCCACAATCCAAACCTAAATTTACGGAACCATTCTCAAAACTCTTTCCATGAGTTGACCTTCTCTGTGCCCCAAGAAGCACAATTCCATAAGCCAAAAGTGACACTTTAAGAATTTTGCCTTCCACCGATGAATGCAAAGTGTACAAAGAACCTCCTATAGATGAATAACATGCTCTTCAATACTTTGGAAAACACCAAAATGTCATCCACGAACCCTACTACGAACTTTTTTTAAGACATCTCGAAAAAACACGGCTCATCAAATCTACAAAATATGCTAGGGAATTGGTTGGCACAAATGGCACAACAAACTACTCAAAGAATCCATCGGGTGTCCTAAATGCTGCCTTATCGATGATATCATTAGCTAATCCAAGCTGATGAAATCCATTAGCTAATTCAAGCTAAGAAAATAATGAAGATCCAACCAACCGATCGAAAAGATCATTTATCCTAGGAAGTGGAAAATGGTTCTTCTTCGTAAGCTTATGCAACTCTCTATAGTCTACAAAATGTCGAAGGGAACCATTTGCCTTTGTAGCGAAGATGACTGGCGCTCCTCACTCAGATATACTCCTTCTGATGAAGCCTTTTTCCAATAGCTCACAAATTTTCTTGCTTAACTCCTTCCTCTCCCTAGGTGTCATGTGTCTCATGGGTAATGCCACTGGCTTAGTATTGTCATTTAAATAGATCCTGAAGTCGATCTCTTTCTTAAGGGGTAGTCCGCTAACCTCCTCAAAGACGTCTGGGAAATCTCTGACGACTGGAACTGAATCTAACTCCGCTGATTATGAATCAAGGGAATAAAGGAAGCTCAATATGACTGACCCCTGTGGGTCGCAAGTAACCTCGAGAGTCCAACCGCTGCATGTCTCTAGTCTAACAACTCTTCTCTCGCGGTCTAATATCGCTTCATAAGTGGATAACCAATCCATTCCCAAAATCATCCCATACCCCGAAAATCCCAGTACATAGGCATCACAGTCAAACTTTTCGCCTTGGATAAAAAATTTCAAACCCCTACAAATCATAGATAAACGTGTCGATCCTCCTATGAGGTTTGAAACAACAATGAGGTCTACTACCAAGGAGATATCTAAATGCAAACAATCTACCAAAGAACTAGAAATGAAAGAGTCCGAATACGAAAATCTGAAATAGAGATCAAATCTTCTACAAATACTTTCCTACCTCGATTCGGTTCACTACTAGAAAGTGCTACATCCAAAGCCTATATCGCGCTGCAGGTGCGCATACTTTCTGCCCCATCTTGTGAGGACAAGCTCACCTAAGGTAACCAGGCTGCCCACATATCAAACACCTCCTCTTCATCATTTTATTTTTACATTACTTTACGTAATGACCAACCAACACACAGCTACAACATCCCCCTCTTTTCTTGATCCTCTTCTGAGGTCCCCCTTCTTTCCTCTTGTCCTTACCTTTTTGTTCTTCCACTATGGCTTCTTAGAGCTTTCTGACATAGGAACCTCTTTAAACTCTCCATTCCACTACCAAGGTGCAGGCTGAACTCTCTATCGGTCTTCCAATTCTAACCACCTAAACATTCGCTCTGTGACCTAACTCGTGCCTCCTCGAAATCCTTTGTGCCAGAAAATGTCTTGCCTCCAAGGCCAGCAAAGTCCTTGCATAGCTTAGAAAAATTGGCTGCTGTAGGTGGATTAAAGGGATCTCCACCTATCTATGTTTTATTGGACGCTTGCCCTTGCACCTCTGCTACCGTAGCTCTACAAAACTAGTCAGCCATCGAATGCAAAGAAAAAGAAACTTAGGATCAAAAGAATCGAAAGAAGGTCGAACTGAGTTTTGAGGGGAATTTTTTTATAAAAACTCTTTTATATTTGAAAACTATTTCTAAGAGTTTCTTTCTGAAAAATACTTTTAAACAAGTTATTTTGAAAATACTTTAGGAATATTATAACCTTAGGCTCTGATACTAAATGTAACACCCTACACCCCATAGTATACCCAATAAGAGTACACTAAGGAATATGGTGCTTTAAAATATATTTATTTACTTTTTCACCATACCGTTTTTCTTTAAAATATCTTTAAAATGTTTTAACATGTTTTTAAAACATCTTCTTTTCCGTAAATTTTCAATTTTGCAAAAACTAGGGTAGATAAGAACAATTATTTCATTAAAAACTCCTTAACTTCCCAATTACCTAACCTTGGAGGAGTTTCTAACTACAAATCGAGACTTTCTAAAAAGGCTCTCTATAGTATCTCTCCTAACTAACAACATCTCTAATTATTACACTTAATGGCTTTATACCTTAATATATTGGAACTACTTTCTTTTATATGAAACTACTAACGCTAAAACCTTCTATGAATCCTTTAAAAGAGGACTACATGTTTATGTGAAATTACAAGGAATTTATTTTATATTTTTCAAAGTAGGCTATACAAAATATGATGCTTCCCATGCCTTTTACATCTCTTTCACGTATTCCTTATAACTTGCACAAAAAATCTTTATTTATAATTTGGTTTCATTGAAATTTTTTATCATTATTCATTTTGTTCTAATATATTAAAGGATGTTTAATCTATATTCTCTTACAATAGTCAACTTCTATGAAATTTATTAGTTTATAATATTTAACTTACATTTTCTTTTTAGAAAACCCATTTTCAAAACTGTTTTACATATCCATAACTAGAAAACATTTCCTCATACTTATTTTTATTAATAGTTGGCTTGGAAGCGCAATCTTTTGGTCCGACCGCGAAGTTCCAAAATTGCCCTTAAATATATTTCTTCTTTATTAATAGTTGGATATCACACTTTTTTGGTGTTGATGTGAACTACCAAAAACGTCCCTTTGTAAATATTATTGAATATTAATATAACTTAAAAATAGGATCAAATAAGTTTCATTTACCACTTCAAAATGCTCCTCTACAAATATTATCGAAATCTTACTATAAATTAAAAGTAGGATGTAACAAATTAACTTTCTTCTTTAAGTCATTCTTTATTATATGTAATAGCAGAAATAAAAATCCAAACTAATAAAAAATTAAATTCAATCCTTTTTAAATAATAATAGAGATAAAAATTCAAACTAATAAAAAATTAGATGTTGCAATTTAGAAAGAAAAACTAAAAATAACTGCATGTCATTTCAACACAAAAATATAGTTAAACATTTGTGCAAATCATATATTTTCTTGAATGAGTTAATGCACAATTTGTAAAAAAAATTCACATGCGAATTGTGTGCCATCATCATGCGCAAAGCGCATGCCGTAATGCTTGTTTAAATAACAAGTGTACTCACAAACCACCTTCTTTCTATACTTAGAAATTATTTTCAAAGCACATTTTTATTTGGATCAAGACAAATGTTGCGTAAAGCACCGTTACTGCAACCTAAAAATACCAATGTATGGATTTAATTAAAATAAATACTAATAAATCTCATATACTATGTAAACACATTTCTTCTCGAAGTCATCTACTATAACAACAGCGTTATAGTCTATGCCCCCTTTATTTTCAATGAAAACATCTATTGCAACAATAAATGTTGTAACCTATGTTTTCGATACTTAATACACTCTAGGTTTTATTTTCTAAAAATCTGTGTTCACCTACAAAGAAACTAGCAAGCTATATATGCTCTATAATTCTTCAAAAAGAATTTCATTTTCATATAAAAACCAATCTAAATCCTAAAATAACCCAATATTTACTTTCTCAAAAATATTATCAGTTATATGTTTTAACTTTTCAATTCTAACAATTTCATTTTATTGGGCTAAATATAAACTGGATTTTCTTCTTACTACCCTAGGAGTACCCTTCCTAAACTTTGGTAATCTCATTTCCTTACTAAAGTCTTTTGTTCCTATTCCTCTTTTATGCTTATATATATTCCAAGGCACTACCATTAAATCCACTTATCTTAAACAATTATAATTTTTGCAATTATCTACATGTGGGCTTCCTAACTGAATCTATTTTACATCTTCAATCTTTGCCTACCACTCTTTAGATTTCCACAATCCAAACCTAAATGTACGAAACTGTTTCTCTAATTCTTTCCATGTGTTGACCTTCTCTATGCCCTCAAGAAACACATTTTCTAAAGCCAAAAGTGACACTTCAAGAATTTTGCCTTCCATTGATTGATTGCGAAGTGTACAAAGAATATCCTCTAGATGAATAGCATGCTCTTCCATACTCTTGGAAAACACCAAAATTTAATCCATGAACCCTACTACGAACTTATTTAGGACATCTAGAAAAAAATACGACTCATCAAATCTACAAATTATGTTGGGGTATTGGTTAGCCCAAATGGCATAACAAACCACTCAAACAATCCATCGGGTGTCCTAAATGATGTCTTATCGATGTCATCAGCGACTCCAAGATGATGAAATCCAGTATCTAAATCAAGCTGAGAAAATACTGAAGAGCCAATCAACCGATCTAAAAGATCATCTATCCTAGGAAGTAGATAACAGTTCTTCTTCATGAGCTTATTCAACTCTCTATAGTCTACTTAAATTCGAAGGGAACCATCTGCCTTTGTAGCGAAGATGACTGACGCTCCCCATTTAGATATACTCCTTCTGATGAATCCTTTCTCCAATAGCTCATGAATCTACTTGTTGAACTCCTTCCTCTCCCTAGGTGCCATTGTCTCATGGGTAATACCACTGGCCTAGCATTGTCATTTAAATATATCCTGAAGTTGATATCTCTCTTAGGGAGTAGTCCTCTAACCTTCTCAAAGACGTTTGGAAAATCTATGACCATTGGAACTGAATCTAACTCTGCTAACGATGAATCGAGGGAATAAAGAAAGCTCAACATGACTGACCTCTGTGGGTCACAAGAAACCTCGAGAGTCCTACCGCTTCATGTCTCTAATTTAACGACTCTCCTCTCGCAGTCTAATATCGCTTCATAAGTGGATAACCAATCCATTCCCAAAGTCATCCCATACCCCAAAAATCCCAGTATATAGGCATCACAGTCAAACTCTTCGCCTTGGATAAAAATAATATAAACCAGTCCAAATCATAGATAAATGTGTCGATCCTCCTATGAGGTTTGAAACAATTATGGGATCTACTACTAAGGAGATATCTAAGTACAAACAATCTATGAAAGAACTAGAAATGAAAGAGTCCGAATAGGAAAAATCCAAAATAGAGATCAAATCTTGTACAGAGACTTTCCTATCTTGATTCGGTCCACTACTAGAAGATGCTGCATCCAAAGCCTATACTCGCGCTATAGGTGCGTCTGCTCTTTGTCCCATCCTGTAAGGACAAACTTTACTAAGGTGACTAGGCTGCCCACAGTTGAAACACCTTACCTTCATCATTTTATTCTTACAGTCCTTTGCGTAATGACCAACCAACCCACAACTATAGCATCCCCTGATTTTGTAACGACCCGATATTTTCAACCATTCGCATCCATTATAAGTGTATAGGTAGACAGTCATGCCGGAATTGGATAGCTCAAAATACCGCGTTGTAAATAAAAATTTGGCAAATCTCAGAATATACAGTAAATAAAATCACAGATCACAGACACAGAGTATATAAAAATGCAGCGGAAGAAAAAGAGATAGTAGTTCATGAAGCTACTATATAAATATGAGATACATCAGAGTTAAATAAGATACAACATAAGAGTAACAAGATACATCACTGAAACACTGGATACTGAAACAAAATAGAAGGCTGGATCTTCAAGGAAAGCTCCAACGCCGAAGGTGAATTTGGAATGCTAACTCACTCAATCTGACCCGAGCGTAAAGCAAAACACAAAACCCTCGAGTCAGGACATAAATACTTATAAACTGTAAATCAACTCAAGTGAACAGTAACAAAATGCATCAGTAACTTAAAGGATGCTTGGGACCGCCCATCCTCTAAGGATCCAATAAAATATTTACTATGTAGTAATATACGCTATATACGGTAGTGTCTAATCAGTAAAGTATAATCATATAGAAAATAGCGTTAAGGGGATGGTGAACCTTAACGCGGTCGGATCTTTAAAACCAAAATCGTAGTGGGCTCGATATAAGGATATGACACGGCACGCGAGGCAATGCCAGGGTGGATACACCGTTTGCACACCCGGACCGGTGGTGACGGCAAGCCAGCAGCTTCCGCCCACCTCGAACAATACCTCCGAATCAAAGTGGCGCCACCGAATCGAATCACAACAGTAATAGAATAGTTTCCGATGGAGCATGCTTGATGAAAGGGTGCGACCCTTTGTGTAGCCCAGTATAGCTCCTGTTTTAGTCATATATGCCAACTCACGGGAGTTGGGTCTACGTAATATACCTCGAGAACGTCGCCACCATCCTACTTCATTCTGGAATCTCCACCGCGTACACAGTTGTTAAAGTGGTTTTCGGTATTGGCCGGCTATAAGACAATATCCGATCCCGGTCTCTTTAACAACCAATCGTTATTATAACCCATGGATATTTATTTCAAATAATTTATACTTCCAAGACCAAAATATCATACTCATTTCAAAACAATATCACAATTGTATCATTTCCATTTCAAAAATAATTCAATATTATATCATTCAAATAAAACCCAAATTTTCAAATCATCGAATATTTCTTTAAATTTATTAAACTTGAAATATTCCTTTAAATTATCATAGCATTTTGGAAATGTTACCTTAAGGAATCATAGCATTTTTGGAATGTACTACTTTCCACTTTACATTGTATATAATCAAAGTATTGATAAGCTTAAAATATTAACATGTCAATTTATCATAGCCTTATAGTTAAATAAACTTTCTTACTGTAATATACAATTTAAACCGAAATTCTTATGTTAAGTTAAAAACACCTTATTAACTTACATTATTATTACAATAAGTAACATTTATCATTTTATCAATTTAAAATACACCATTACATTGATTAAAATCTACGTGTCAAATGTACGTTTTAAATTTTATATTCCTATTATAGTAATGAACATTTATTAATTAAATCAATACCACACTACTTAAAACTTTACATGTTTCTTTCTTAATTAAAACTTTACATGTTCTTGCATTAATTAAAACTTTCATTTTCTCTCATTAATTAGGACTTTACACGTTTCTTTCATTAATTAAAAACTTATACGTTTCTTTCATTAATTAAAACTTATACCTTCTTTCATTAATTAGGAATTTACATGTTCCTATCATTAATTAGAACACCATACGTTCTTTCATAAATTAAAACCTATACGTTTCTTTCATAAATTAAAACCTATAAGTTTCTTTCATAAATTAAAACCTATACGTTCCTTTCATAAATTAAACCCTATACGTTTCTTTCATAAATTAAAACCTATACGTTTCTTTCATAAATTAAAACCTATACGTTTCTTTCATAAATTAAAACCTATACGTTTCAGATTTATATTACCATTTTACAAATTTAACTAAACTTCCAGTTTATTTGATTAATTTAACATCTTTAATTAAAACTCAAATTTCACATTTTCAAGTCAAGTTATATTTTAAAATTTCATTTTCAACAGTCATTTATTCAACCACTTAAATTTATAGAAAATCAATAATTCTTTAATAAATCACTTAAATTCAAATATAGATCAATTTATCATATTTACCATTTCCAAATAAAATTAAAGTCCATTTTATTCGTGTAACTTAAATATCATTTTTAGTCAAAATTCCAAATTTCAAACATAAGTTATATTTCAAAATCCAGTTAATCCATTCATAAATTACATTTTAACACATAGAAAAATCATAATTTATTTATTTTAAAACCTTTAAAAATCTATTTAAATCAAATTTCACAATTTTATATTTTTAAAATACTTAAAATATTCAAAGCACTTTATAGAATAACTACTGGTCTGTATATAGTTTTCTAACCTAGGTCAAGTGATACGGATATGTATCATTTCAATCCGCAGTTTAAAAGGTAAAAATCCGGGTTCTATCATTTCAAACCCGCAATCCCAAGTTTAAATAAATAAATAAAATAACTTAGGCCTATCATTTCAGCCCATAATGATTTTTTTATCCTAACAGGGAACTTGCAGTGTGATCATATACAGAAATAATATAAACAATGTCAATATCACAATATACAGTCATGTATCAGATGTCAGGTGAAAATTAACAGTTTTAACATGGTAATAACACGACATAGCATATCATATGATCATCATTAACTTGCGTAAACATTTTACATTACTAAACACTTGTCATCAATCCACTTTTCATAAGTATATATGTCAGAGTGAGAAAGACTCAACTTTTCGAAGCTAGAGACCAAAACAACAAACACAAGAGCGATTCCAAAAGCACGACAAACACGATTTGAATTGAATGAATGGAAAGCCTTGATAATGATCTTGTATACAACAAATAAACAAGACCATATAAACATATGCATACAATATAAAGATTTGTTAAACAATAGAAAAGTAGAAGCAACAAATGACATTACCAAGCTTTTCAACCACTTTTGCTTGACCACAACTCCATGTATGCTCGGCCATACATGCTTAGGGCTAGGCCACACATCTTTTCAGGTGGAAAAGGATCTGGTTTGGCATCACAAAGGCATGGCAAGCACAAAAATGTGAAGTGGTAGGAGATGATATGAGGAGGTGTTAGGGTTAATTGGTGAAAGGTTAGGTTAAAAGTAAAAGGGTGGACTATAAAGGCCCATAGAAAGATAGAAAGTTTAAGGCCTTTCAAATTTCCTTTTCTATTAAATTTTATAAAAACAAAATAAACTATGACTTCAAAAATACAAGACCACTTTTAAAATAGACTATAACTTCAAAACAAAGGTGACAAAACAAATTTTGTTCATTTCTTTTTTTTTCAAACAAAAGGGCAGAGGGAATATAGACTAGAATGCCAAATTACAGAGGTGACAAAACAATTTTTTTTTTCTCATTTCTTTTTTCCAGAACAAGGGCCAGTGGAAAAATAGATTATAACTTCAAAAATACAAAGTGACAAAAGCAACTTTTTTTTCATTTCCCCTTTTTTTTTCAAAACAAGGCTCGGTGGCAATATTACTTCAAAAACAAAATACAAAGGCGACAAAAATGGAATTTTTTTCATTCCTTTTTTTTTCTCAAACAAGGCTCGGTGGTCTGGCATGGGCAGGGTCGAAAAAATATGGTGAATGGCCAAGCACAGTGGCAGGCAATAGGATAAAGCAAAACAATGAAAGGAGAACAAATGAAATAAAACAAGAGTGAAAAGAAGAAAGAAAGAAAAAAAGAAAAAAATGAAAGGAAAAGAATGCGCCGGTTCATACCTTCAGGAGATGCTCATGCAAATTTTGATGGAAGCAAAATGAATAATTTGTGGTATGGAACTTTTGAACGTGAAATATATATTAACATTTCCTCACTAATTTATGTAGAGGGCAGGCAAGAGTAAAATGCTTGAACGGTAGAGGCGATTTAATTCTATCCAATAGGTGGAAACGTATGGGAGGCAAGAGGGAAAGAAATAATTCACACACGGAAATGATTTAAGGCAAGATTTGAGCAAGATTTTGGATTCTCAAAAGAGAATATACCGCTGAAAACTTTGCATTGTTAACGCAAGAAAAAAATCAAATAGATAACGAAAAGGCAAGAGCAACAATTAAATATATGCCCAAAGTAACGTACAAATTATTTTGTTTCTCTTATTAAATAAATTTAAAATACTAACGTTTCTATTAGGAAAAATAAACCATCACTTTAAACCAAAATTTAATAGCTATTATACCATAATTAATAACATTTGATTTAGCTTCATCCAATTGATTGTTAAATATAAAGTTAAGAAACAGATGTAAACATATGTAAAAGAAATGTAAAGTTTATTTCCCGTTTCACACTAATTATTACTAACTTTTTTTTAAAAAAAAAAGTATACAACAAATCTGACCAAAACAAAAGCGAAACAAATGTTACACAATTGTATACAGTTCAAGATGAAAATTTTGCCTTTAGAATTATAAAATTTAGAATTTCTATTAAAGTTACACTTTTTATCCAAATCAAATTTTCAGACATTGTTTATTTTTATTTGGACAAATGATCAGAAATCATTTCAAGAAAATTTCCAAAATTAGATTTTTAAGAAAACAAAAGCCAAAGTCTTTAAATAAATGAAAAAAAAATTAAAATTTTAAACTTTTAAAATTTTATGTTGAAAGTCACAGTTTGACTATTTTGACCAAAATCGGCATTTCAGGCAAATATTCAACTTACACAAGTTTGGAATTATAACTCATAAAAATCAAGATTATATTTAAAATAATAAATTTAATCATTTCAAATAAGTAAAATAAGTTTTTAAATCAAAATCTTACATTAAAAATAATTAAAATATACAATAAAATAATTACAAAATACAGGGTTATTACACTCTCCCCCACTCAAAACTTTTCGTCCCCGAAAAGGAATGAGGTATGGAAGGTCACAGAAAAGATAGAGTGAAATAGGATTAAGATAAGATGACAAGAAGATTGAAGTTATACCTGATAACTGTTGTTATAGGTAAGTTTTACAAGGTGGAGATTATCAAAGATTATAGAAAGATTTCTAAACAGAAAGATCATAGAAAGATGCATATACCAGTCTATAGCAAGATGAGGACGATAAGAACAACCAAAAGATAGTTTGAAAAACAAAATAAGAAAATGAATTTGAAAGCATGGAGATTTCAACTTAAGTTGAAAATAAACTTTTACACAAGTTACATAAATCTTAACTATCTCAAATTTCATTATCTTATTATCCAATCATCTTAAATTAACAATTTTTTTTATTTAAAACCATGGGTTAGAAAAATAAACATTTATTACACTCACAATGTATTTAATAAATTTTATTCTTCTTTATTCCTAATAAAAATTAAATTTATTCCTCTCAATATATTTATCACTCATGTTCAATATACTTACACTTATTATAACTGCTTTCTTTTATTCTTAGTTCTTTTAACATCATTTTATTGTAAGTTATTCAATTACCCTTTATTATATTCACCTCTGTTAATCATTTTATAATTAAAATTTAACTGTATAACATTTATTATAACCACCAAAATTTTATTTATAAAATCTTTTTATATTGTATATTACCCAATTACATTGTTAACTTCTGAAATTAAGGTAAGTTATATTGGAATGGAATTGTGTCATACAAATAAAACTTTCCAATTCAATTATCTCAAGTTTAATCATTTATCCAAATTTTTTTGATTTTCTTTTTATAATTGAAATTATTGTTAAAAATAAAATTTAAGAATTAAATTTCCGATTTCTTCAAACCATTTAGAGATAAGTAATAATATATATAATATGTCAAATCAAATTTCAATCATATATCTATATATATTATAAATTAAGTCATATTTTAGAAATTCAAATCAATTTAATTTCCCAAAACAAAGCTGTAGCAAGACTACAGAACAGTCTCTTCACTTCGAAACTCGAAAATGAACGTCGATGATGCTGCAGTCATCACCGAAGTTATTTTCCAGCGACAAAGAGAAGAGTACTAATTTTAAACTTAAAATTCTTTGCAAACAAATTTCTATTTGAAAATATTTTAAATATTATATCCCTTTAAACTTTTAAGGTTTGGAACCATCGGAAATTAAATTCTCAAATTTCTTTTTCTAAATTCATTTAAGTTCTCATATAAATTTATAAACAATTATTTATAAATTCATTTATAGAACAATAAATGATAAATCAAGTATTATCATTTAAATTATCAATTTGAATCATTTTATTAAGTTCCATAAATATATATATCAAAATTTTATTTCATTAACCAAATTTTAAAACAATATCGTGTCAGTTTGTTCTGTCAAAGTGTTTTAGAAATCCTATCGATAGCGTTGATCAGACGAATCGATCGGAAACCCAACTCAACATCAACAACTCAAACAACACAATATATAAACAAAATATAGATTGACAAATACAATTCAAAATGTTTGAAAATATGTTGGAAACAAAAGACAAGATGATTAAATACAGAGTAAGGAGGCGGATAAGCTAAAATAAATCACGGGCAACCTTAATCGGGTCAACCGTGACTTAAAGTATAAGATCGAAGTGGATTTTCTGGGGTAAATCTACATTCGACCTCAAGAGATAGAGTTTGGGATAATAGGAGATACTAGCATCTAAACCGAGGATATAAAATTTTTGGTGAATCGATGCTGTTGTAAAGGAGTTTCACTCCTTTTACAAGAAATTTTTTGAGATTGGCGGGACCGCCAATTCACTATAAAGATCATTTGAAGTGGAGTTATGGGATACTCCAGAATCAAGTAAAGATGAGTAGCGGGGAATAAGATTGGATTTTTGGAACCGCAGGGAACGTTCCAAAATTCAAAGGAATCGAGTCAATAGAGAGGGATTCAACTCGAATGAAAGTGATTCTGTAAATACATCTACTCCATATGCTAAGTTTTTCCTAGAGCTAACCAAAGCTCTGATACCAACCGTAACGATCCGATATTTTCAACCATTCGCATCCATTATAAGTGTATAGGTAGACACTCATGCCGGAATTGGATAGCTCAAAATACCGCGTTGTAAATAAAAATTTGGCAAATCTCAAAATATACAGTAGATAAAATCACAAATCACAGACACAGAGTATATAAAAATGCAGCGGAAGAAAAAGAGATAGTAGTTCATGAAGCTACTATATAAATATGAGATACATCAGAGTTAAATAAGATACAACAGAAGAGTAACAAGATACATCATTGAAACACTGGATACTGAAACAAAATAGAAGGCTGGATCTTCAAGGAAAGCTCCAACGCCGAAGGTGAATTTGGAATGCTAACTCACTCAATCTGACCCGAGCGTAAAGCAAAACACAAAACCCTCGAGTCAGGACATAAATACTTATAAACTGTAAATCAACTCAAGTGAACAGTAACTTAAAGGATGCTTGGGACCGCCCATCCTCCAAGGATCCGTTAAACTATTTACTATATAGTAATATACGCTATATGCGGTAGTGTCTAATCAGTAAAGTATAATCATATAGAAAATAGCGTTAAGGGGATGGTGAACCTTAACGCGGTCGGATGTTTAAAACCAAAATCGTAGTGGGCTCGATATAAAGATATGACACGGCACGCGAGGCAATGCTAGGGTGGATACACCGTTTGCACTCCCGGACCGGTGGTGACGGCAAGCCAGCAGCTTCCGCCCACCTCGAACAATACCCCCGAATCAAAGTGGAGCCACCGAATCGAATCACAACAGTAATAGAATAGTTTCCGATGGAGCATGCTCGATGAAAGGGTGCGACCCTTTGTGTAGCCCGGTATAGCTCCTGTTTTAGCCATATACGCCAACTCACGGGAGTTGGGTCCACGTAATATACCTCGAGAACGTCGCCACCATCCTACTTCATTCTGGAATCTCCACCGCATACACAGTTGTTAAAGTGGTTTTCGGTATTGGCCGGCTATAAGACAATATCCAATCCCGGTCTCTTTAACAACCAATCGTTATTATAACCCATGGATATTTATTTCAAATAATTTATACTTCCAAGACCAAAATATCATACTCATTTCAAAACAATATCACAATTGTATCATTTCCATTTCAAAAATAATTCAATATTATATCATTCAAACAAAACCCAAATTTTCAAACCATTGAATATTTCTTTAAATTTATTAAACTTGAAATATTCCTTTAAATTATCATAGCGTTTTGGAAATGTTACCTTAAGGATTCATAGCATTTTCGGAATGTACTACTTTCCACTTTACATTGTATATAATCAAAGTATTGATAAGCTTAAAATTTTAACATGTCAATTTATCATAGCCTTATAGTTAAATAAACTTTCTTACTGTAATATACAATTTAAACCGAAATTCTTATGTTAAGTTAAAAGCACCTTATTAACTTACATTATTATTACAATAAGTAACATTTATCATTTTAATCAATTTAAAATACACCATTACATTGATTAAAATCTACGTGTCAAATGTACGTTTTAAATTTTATATTCCTATTACAGTAATGAACATTTATTAATTAAATCAATACCACACTACTTAAAACTTTACATGTTTCTTTCTTAATTAAAACTTTACATGTTCTTGCATTAATTAAAACTTTCATGTTCTCTCATTAATTAGGACTTTACACGTTTCTTTCATTAATTAAAAACTTATACGTTTCTTTCATTAATTAAAACTTATAACTTCTTTCATTAATTAGGAATTTACATGTTCCTATCATTAATTAGAACACCATACGTTCTTTCATAAATTAAAACCTATACGTTTCTTTCATAAATTAAACCCTATACGTTTCTTTTATAAATTAAAACCTATACGTTCCTTTCATAAATTAAACCCTATACATTTCTTTCATAAATTAAAACCTATACGTTTCTTTCATAAATTAAAACCTATACGTTTCTTTCATAAATTAAAACCTATACGTTTCAGATTTATATTACCATTTTACAAATTTAACTAAACTTCCAGTTTATTTGATTAATTTAACATCTTTAATTAAAACTCAAATTTCACATTTTCAAGTCAAGTTATATTTTAAAATTTCATTTTCAACAGTCATTTATTCAACCACTTAAATTTATAGAAAATCAATAATTCTTTAATAAATCACTTAAATTCAAACATAGATCAATTTATCATATTTACCATTTCCAAATAAAATTAAAGTCCATTTTATTCATGTAACTTAAATATCATTTTTAGTCAAAATTCCAAATTTCAAACATAAGTTATGTTTCAAAATCCAGTTAATCCATTCATAAATTACATTTTAATACATAGAAAAATCATAATTTATTTATTTTAAAACCTTTCAAAATCTATTTAAATCAAATTTCATAATTTTATATTTTTAAAATACTTAAAATATTCAAAGCACTTTATAGAATAACCACGGGTCTGTATATAGTTTTCTAACCTAGGTCAAGTGATATGGATATGTATCATTTCAATCCGCAGTTTAAAAGGTAAAAATCCGGGTTCTATCATTTCAAACCCGCAATCCCAAGTTTAAATAAATAAATAAAATAACTCAGGCCTATCATTTCAGCCCATAATGATTTTTTTATCCTAACAGGGAACTTGCAGTGTGATCATATACAGAAATAATATAAACAATGTCAATATCACAATATACAGTCATGTATCAGATATCAGGTGAAAATTAATAGTTTTAACATGGTAATAACATGGTAATAACACGGCATAGCATATCATATGATCATCACTAACTTGCATAAACATTTTACATTACTAAACACTTGTCATCAATCAACTTTTCATAAGTATATATGTCAGAGTGAGAAAGACTCACCTTTTCGAAGCTAGAGACCAAAACAACAAACACAAGAGCGATTCCAAAAGCACGACAAACACGATTTGAATTGAATGAATGAAAGCCTTGATAATGATCTTGTATACAACAAATAAACAAGACCATATAAACATATGCGTACAATATAAAGATTTGTTGAACAATAGAAAAGTAGAAGCAACAAATGATATTACCAAGCTTTTCAACCACTTTTGCTTGACCACAACTCCATGTATGCTCGGCCATACATGCTTAGGGCTAGGCCACACATGTTTTCAGGTGGAAAAGGATTTGGTTTGGCATCACAAAGGCATGGCAAGCACAAAAATGTGAAGTGGTAGGAGATGATATGAGGAGGTGTTAGGGTTAATTAGTGAAAGGTTAGGTTAAAATTAAAAGGGTGGACTATAAAGGCCCATAGAAAGATAGAAAGTTTAAGGCCTTTCACATTTCCTTTTCTATTTAATTTTATAAAAACAAAATAAACTATGACTTCAAAAATACAAGACCGCTTTTAAAATAGACTATAACTTCAAAACAAAGGTGACAAAACAAATTTTGTTCATTTCTTTTTTTTTTCCAAACAAAAGGGCAGAGGGAATATAGACTAGAATGCCAAATTACCGAGGTGACAAAACAATTTTTTTTTCTCATTTCTTTTTTCCAGAATAAGGGCCAGTGGAAAAATAGATTATAACTTCAAAAATACAAAGTGACAAAAGCAACTTTTTTTTCATTTCCCCTTTTTTTTTCAAAACAAGGCTCGGTGGCAATATTACTTCAAAAACAAAATACAAAGGCGACAAAAATGGAATTTTTTTCATTCCTTTTTTTCTCAAACAAGGCTTGGTGGTCTGGCATGAGTAGGGTCGGAAAAATATGGTGAATGGCCAAGCACGGTGGCAGGCAATAGGATAAAGCAAAACAATGAAAGGAGAACAAATGAAATAAAACAAGAGTGAAAGAAGAAAGAAAGAAAAAAGAGAAAAAAAATGAAAGGAAAAGCATGCGCCGGTTCATACATTCAGGAGATGCTCACGCAAATTTTAATGGAAGCAAAATGAATAATTTGCGGTATGGAACTTTTGAACGTGAAATATATATTAACATTTGCTCACTAATTTATGTAGAGGGCAGGCAAGAGTAAAATGCTTGAACGGTAGAGGCGATTTAATTCTATCCAATAGGTGGAAACGTATGGAAGGCAAGAGGGAAAGAAATAATTCACACACGGAAATGATTTAAGGCAAGATTTGAGCAAGATTTTGGATTCTCAAAAGAGAATATACGGCTGAAAACTTTGCATTGTTAACGCAAGAAAAAAATCAAATAGATAACGAAAAGGCAAGAGCAACAATTAAATATATGCCCAAAGTAACGTACAAATTATTTTGTTTCTCTTATTAAATAAATTTAAAATACTAACGTTTCTATTAGGAAAAATAAACCATCACTTTAAACCAAAATTTAATAGCTATTATACCATAATTAATAACATTTGATTTAGCTTCATCCAATTGATTGTTAAATATAAAGTTAAGAAACAGATATAAACATATGTAAAAGAAATGTAAAGTATATTTTCCGTTTCACACTAATTATTACTAGCATTTTTAAAAAAAAAAAGTATACAACAAATCTGACCAAAACAAAAGTGAAACAAATGTTACACAATTGTATACAGTTCAAGATGAAAATTTTGCCTTTAGAATTATAAAATTTAGAATTTCTATTAAAGTTACACTTTTTATCCAAATCAAATTTTCAGACATTGTTTATTTCTATTTGGACAAATGATCAGAAATCATTTCAAGAAAATTTTCAAAATTAGATTTTTAAGAAAACAAAAGCCAAAGTCTTTAAATAAATGAAAAAATTAAAATTTTAAACTTTTAAAATTTTAAGTTGAAAGTCACAGTTTGACTATTTTGACCAAAATCAGCATTTCAGGCAAATATTCAACTTACACAAGTTTGGAATTATAACTCATAAAAATCAAGATTATATTTAAAATAATAAATTTAATCATTTCAAATAAGTAAAATAAGTTTTTAAATCAAAATCTTACGTTAAAAATAATTAAAATATACAATAAAATAATTACAAAATACAGGGTTGTTACAGATTTTCTTGATCCTTTCTAAGGTCCTTCTTTCCTCTTGTCCTTATCCTTCTTGTTCTTCAACTACGACGTCTTAGAGCTTTCTGGCTTAGGAACCTCTTTAAGCTTTCCCTTCAACTGCCAAGATGCAGGCTGAACTCTCTGTCGGTCTTCCAATCCTAACTGCCTAAACATTCGCTCCGTGACCTAACTCTTGCCTCCTTGAAATCCTTTGTACCAAAAAATGTCTTTCCTACTAGACTAGTGAAGTCTTTGCATAGATTAGAAAAATTGGCTGCTATAGGAGGATTAAAAGGATCTCCACCTACCGGTGTTATATTAGGCGCTTACCCTTGCACCTTTGGTACCATAGCTCTTTGGAACCAGTCAGCCATACTATGCAAAGAAAAGGAAGCTTAAGCTCGAAAGAATTGAAAGAAGGTTGAACTGGACTTTTGAGGGAATTTTTTTATAAAAACTCTTTTGTGCTTGAAAACTATTTCTATGAGTTTCTTTCTGAAAATTACTTTTAAAACAAGTTATTTTGAAAAATACTTTACTTTTTTAAAACAAAATTTTTAGGAATCCTATAACCTTAGGCTCTGATGCCAAATGTAACACCCCACATCCCATAGTATATCCAATAAGAGTACACTAAGGAATATGGTGCGTTATAGGTATAGTTAAAAACTTACGGAGACTAAGATTCACAAGACAAAATAATTAAAATAGCTAAAACATTTAAATAGAAATCTCATTATTCAAAATAAAATTTAATAAATACTTCATTAAACCAAATACTAAATATCCATGTCTAGAGAAAAACATTATCTCAGTCATAACATCAGAGTACATAAAATAACTATCCCTCTCAAAGAAAAGTACCAGTACATCAAACAAAACAAAAACTAAAAAATAAGAAGTAGAATACATGAAGAAAGTCTCTGCAGCTGAACCTTTAAGAAACTCTGAAATCTATTATCCCTGCCTCAGGTGGCCTATGGAGGGGAAGGGAAATAGAGGAGTGGATCGGATTAAAAGTCTGGTGAATGAAAGTAATTACTAGTATTTTTAAGCAAGATAAAGTTAATAGAATTTGCAACAGTTCTAGTAAAAAAAGTAAATAATGGAAAAGATAAAGTTGGAATAAAATATGATTTAACTTGCTTGCTTTGCTTAGATAGTTCGATTAGATTGTGTGCACTTCTCTTAGATAATTTCTTTGATTAGGCTGAAACCCTAATCCTACTTTAATTAGGCTGAAGTCCTAATTCTACCATTGATCGTCCTTCTATCTCTACCATGCATGCTGTAGACTAGACCTATTGGCCCCTATGCAAAAGATACAGATTAGACCCTGTTGGTCCCTATGCAAAAGATGCGGACTAGACCCTGTTGTCCCCTACGCAAAAGATCCGGACTAGACCATGTTGGTCCCTATGCAATAGACACCTACTACTGCGGACTGGACCTTATTGGTCCCTACGCAATAAATACCCACTTAGCGCTTGGAACTCAATAGCCACTTATCTTCCAGCATTGAGGCCGCACGCTCTACTACTATAACGACCCGGAAATTTCGAATCCGAAAATTCTAGATAGTTAGTGAAAAGAAGAAAGAGAAAGAAGGAGAAGGAGAAGCATAAACACCAAAACACAGAAAACCTCACATTCGCAGCGGATCAAAATATAATATCACATAAATAATAATTTTACAAAGAAGAACTGTATCAGTACATTTATATTTATACATCAGAGTTACAACCATTACTATCCACTGGACAGTTTTAAACAACATGTCCTAACTATACAATAATATATCACAGTGATAAATACTCCATACGTTCCAGCCATCGAGCTCACCTCCTGAGCTCCATAACATCCTTACCTGAAAATTTGTAATACTCGGTCTGACCCGATAATTACATCAAAGTAACATCCAGGTCAGGCTGGAAACTAGCGTGAGTAAACCCATCTATTATGAAATACACCAAAACAATAACCAATTTTTAACCCGGGGTAACTCATAACAATTTTACAAATCCACAGGTTTGGTATAAACAAAACTTATTATACTCATCAATTTCTAAGTGTCCGAACTTAGAATTTTATGATCCAAATCACTTAAATCATTCCATATCAGTTTATCGATTTCACAAATTAGTTTATGAAGAATCGAAGTGGGTTCGGGTATTTACTCATACCCGACTCCGGTCTCTTCGAATCCAGTGTCATCTTAACCCAAATTATCCAATTAAATACAATTCAATTTTAATTACCCGATAACATCTTAACACATCAATTCATAATTGATAGATAATTACATTATCATCATTCATCCAACATATCATATCACAAAGCAATTCATATCAGGAATATCAATCAATCATTCATAAGCAAGATTAATTAGTCACACAATTCTAATTTAATCAAATTAATTTCCTTAATCACTTTTAATCTTGCTTTCTTAGAAATAATTAATTACAACCATTAATTAATCATCCATTTATTATCCATTTTAATTAATCATCCATGATTAATTATTTCCAATTACATAAAGTAATTATCCTTTAATTTATTTACACAAATTAATTATTCTCAACCATGCACGGCAATTAATCTTTAATTACTTTCATTAATTATATTAATTAATTACATCAATTAATGATCCCAAATTAATTACCTTCATTAATCAACCTTAATCAATCATACATCGTAATTAACCATTCTGTAATTACTTACCTTAATTAATTACCTCTTAATTAATTACCTTAATCCTTTAATTAATTACATCAAGTAATTGATCCTTAATTACTTCTCCTAAGTAACTAACCATTAATTACTTCCCATTAAGTAATTTTCCCTATAATAATTACATCCAATAACTTATCCGTTTCAAATACTTACGAACCTCATTAAGTAATTATACTTAATCAATTACCAAGTGACTATCTTTAATTAATCAACAAATTAATTTGTCTCATTAATCTCATTAATTACAACTGGAAAGTTCATCTCTGAATTACTCGACAAACGAATTAATAAATCTTTAATTAGATTAATCATTCTTTAGTTATTAATTGACAGTCTTAATCACAATTTAATTAATCTTTAATCAATAGTTGACTAAACGGTTAATCAATTCTTAATTTATTTTAATCATCTTTGATTTATCCTCAATTAATTAATCTCTCATTATTGATTAATTCCTTTTAAAATATTTATTAATAAAACTTATCCATTAATTAATAAACTTAAATACAAATTAATTACTTCTTAATTAATATTTAGAGGGAAATAGTTAGGAAAGGGTAAGTTTTAAACAAGGAAGCTTAAGCTAGATTTAAGTTTAAATTTTTAATAACAAAAACCCTTCGGGTCAAACACGAGTATACCTCACGGAAATTCTGCAAACTCACATGAAAAAAACTAAGGTCCCACTCGAGCAAAACAACAGGAACCCCATGAAGAACTTCGAGCAACTCTTTCTCTAGAAACCCCATCTCTTCTTCCACAACCTGATGCATCCATTCTCTTGCACGCATGACACGGTGCACCTGCACACGACGAACGGCCGGCATCAAACTTAGCTCTGATCATCAACAAGTCAACTGTCTCTCACCGAGTCGCCTCACATCACCGATCGACAAATCATCACGAAAATAAGGATTTCAACAGTCCAGCCACAATAAACTCCAGACCCTATCACCAAAGTTCACCCTTCATCACCGTCTACGACCACCAGGGACGCCTTTCTTAAGCTAGTTCCTTCGCCTGACCTTCATCATCAATTTCCCCCACCATTTGTCCAACTCGACACTAACACGACTTCGGAACTACCCAAGGAACAGACCCTTCTCAAAAACGCAAACCAAACCCTACCATTAACTCGTCCGGCCAACACGGCAACTGGAAAATCATGTCATTGATTTTCCAATGACCACCCTCTCACGATCTTGCTCCAGTATCATCTAGGGTAACCAGATCATCGTCAATCTCTGGAATTTGACGAAAACGTCGACTCCGTTCACACTCAAAATTCACAGCAGACTGAAGATTAAAAATCATGTTTTTAATACCTAAATTCCTTATTTACACTTACAAATCAAATTATAAAATCCAAACTTAAAATTTTAAAGGTTTATTTTTAACCCATTCCAGCTTACCACTATAATTTCGCTAAGTTTTGATTAATTACAATATTATAATCTTTGAAAACTATTTTTAGAAGTTATAAAATGTTGTTATAATCATGTTCTTTTCAAGAATCAAAGCTCAACTCTGATTGCATGAGTGAATTTAGATTCTTTTTTCTTTTCCAGGAAGTTGTTTGAGCCAAAAATATATACAGAGACTGTTTATATACATACTTAAAGATATATACACATCTAAACAGAGAGTTCAAGCATAAAACCAGATAACACAAACATGCAATCCAGATTTCAACCTTCCCTTACAATTATCACATACATTCCAGAAATCTTTTATTAAGTTGTTCAAGGGAAGATTTACTCACATTTAAAAATTTAACAGAACTTGGGAAAAATACAGTTTAGCAGAGACATATATGTTTATAAATAAACAAATCTTTCACTTAATGCTTATTAACATATGAGTTTATACATGCAAACCTATATTCATACTTTACTCAAAGACCAAGCATCAAATCAAACATTAAAGGGTGAAGTTTACTCACGTGCTTAAGATAGAGAGCCAGAAACTGGTATTTGAAACTTGAATTGTTGAATCTTGTAGCTTGCTTGATAAACTATATTTCAGATTTTCATTGCTTTGCATTTTTGATCTTGCTGTAAAGTTTTCTGTTTAGTTCAGAGATCTTTTTCTTTGAATATGCTAATGATCTTCACTTGTTATGCAGTTTTGAAAATTTTGAACTGGTGATATTTGGTTTTAAATTTGATTTTGATGATTTCAAAATCTGATTTTCAATTTTTAGGAAATAAGGAAAAAAATGTTTTAAACACGAAAGAATTTTCTTTTAGTTTTCTCTTATCTATTTACAAATGTTTTAACAATGCCACTTGTAAACTCAAGTTCTTGGAATGATTACAAGTATCTTTTTTACATGGTCAAATATCCTTACACATGTTTTTATTTCAATATTTTAATAATTTCTTACTTTTACAAATGTTTCTAAATTCATTAATGACTTATTTATTAAGTTTTAAATGTTTGTTCTCATTTTAGCTTTAATGTTTACATAAATAAATTATCTTTATTAAGTACATTCTTTAATGCTTATTTGTATATATATATTATTATAAGTTTTTTTCCAAAGTTAAAATCTCAAGAAAGAAAATTTAAAAAGGAAAAAGAATATTAAGTTAGATCTTATTTTAAAAGTTCAAACTAATATATACAACTATACACATTATCATTTGTTTTTAAAAGAATAATTTGTCAAATCCAAATGATTATATCAAGATATGATCAAATAAATATTTATCCAAATATAGATATTTACTATTAGATTTATTTGTTTAATTTATAATTCAGTATTTGTTTTAATTAACCCAATTTTTATATCAATTATAGATGTCCAGAAATTCGGGTTATCACATTCCTCCCCCCTTTAAATCTTTTCGTCCTCGAAAAGGAACGAAGTCAGAATTTATTAAAATGCTTAAAATCAGATTAATTATTCTTTAACTATTTTTAAAACATTTTTGAAAATCTATATACTATTATAAATTAGTTTATAAAAATACTTTTTATAACTCGATGTTTCAACCAGTCCATCATTGTTCTCACAGAAATTCGGTCATACGTTGATCAGGCGTACGACCGAAAATCTATAAGTACTTAGCAGACCATTTTCAACATTCAGTGAAAATACTTGGAAAATAATTTTATTTAAAATATAGAAAACAGTTTTCGAAAATAGAGGATAAATCTTTGGTGAGAATGCTTTGGAAATCATCACCCCCATCCATGGTCGCAGTTAACCCGATGGTTACGTTGCCGTCCCGATAAAATCCACAGATAACTGTAGGCCTCCCGCCCCTCGATTACACCATGGAACCCGCTACAGATCGCAGCTACAACTGTGTTTACGTAGCTATCACAACAAAAACCCATATAACTGTAGGCATCAGCGCCCTCAAATTTCGCAGCCAAAAGAATGAAACTTCTCCACTCCACTTGACCATAGATCGCATTCTACCGATGTTGCGTTGCCTTCCCGGCAAAATCAGTGTAGACCGTTGACACTCATCCTCCACACGATTTTCGCTATGGTCCCCACAGTAGATCGTAGTGACATCGAGTTACACTGTCATCACAGCATAACCAAATGCCCCTGTAGGCACCAACGCCCTCGACTTTTGCTACCCAATAATCCTCAGGAACTAGTTTGTCCGGACGCCTCACAGGATCAACTTTAGAACCCCCTTGGGGCTCAAGGCAGCACCACTCGGTGGTACTCCTGAGAAGTCTATTCCAAGGGAGCGCCTTTTTCCCCATAGCCATCATCAAAACATTATATACTATATATATAGTATCTTTAAATCATACACCTAGTATGATCTCATACAAAGCTTCTTTACACAAAATCGATTATCCCAAAATCGATAATTCCCAAACTAGACTTTCCAAATTCAATATTGATTTTACCCAAAAACCAAAAGCCTTTCCAAATCCATAGGTTCCCAAAACCTTTTTCCAAAATCCTCATAAGATCCTTTATATATATATATATACAGATATATATAATTTTTAAAACTTTGGAACTGTAACGACCCTAGATTTTAATTTAATTTAAATTGATAATTAAATGAATTTTTGAATAAAATTGTAGGATAAATTGATTTAAATGGAAGCGAGTTTCCCCGATTCGACTAGAAAATATATAAAGTCATATGGATTTGACAATTTGTATATATGTGAATATATATATTTAAATTGGATTTGAAATAAAATCATTAATAAATGGTTTTAAAAAATAAATATAGAGATATATATGTATATACATTAGATATGAATTGTAAATGAATGGTTTAATAATAATTGATAATAATAAGTATTACAATTGATGGTTAATAATAATTTGAATTTATAAATTTAATATATAACAATAAATATTAAAGTAAAATAAATAATTTAAGTTAAAATAAAAGAGGAAAATAAAAAAAAAGAATGAAACAAAACAAAGTATACATGAACATGAAGTTGAAAACAAACCTGGTAAAAAAAAATGTATGTGAAGCTTAGTATCCAGGGCAAGTATAAAGGTAGATAGAAATATCTACACATACACAAATAGGAAGCATAAAAACATAAAAGTACATATGCATAAACAAGTACAAGCAAAGTGTAACTTCTCTGTAAAGCAGCCCATAATGCAAGCCTTAACGTATCATATCAGCCTTCAAAACAAAGGCTAAAGTCTCTGCTTTGTATTGTACTAAACAGATAATATCACTGTGTACAAAAATAATATCACCAGTAACTTGCTTCCATATATCACCTTCTTCTCATCTCATTTTCATTCATCAAAAATAAGTAAACTAGAGGATAAGCAAGCATTTCCATTTTTACAAGCTGAAGCATTTATTCATGAAAACAAAAAAAAAACAAGATAATTTATCAAAGGAAAATTTCAAGCCTGAAGTAGTAAATCAAATACAAGTTTCAAGAACAGTTTTAAAAGGAAAAAGACGCTCTGCCTTCATACTTCCATGTGAGTAACTTTTAAAATTTACAAATATTGTTTGCATGATAGTAGGGTTGAAATAAATAAATATTGATAGAAGTATATAAGTGAAAGTCTGGTGTGGATATATATTGTGTGCATGCTATGTT
Source organism: Allium cepa (assembly GCA_030765085.1). Lineage (NCBI taxonomy): Eukaryota > Viridiplantae > Streptophyta > Magnoliopsida > Asparagales > Amaryllidaceae > Allium > Allium cepa. The sequence goes on from CM060931.1 coordinate 615,272,268, forward strand.
TATATATTGTGCTCTGTTTGATTCCAGGCTTAAATACACATCAAAATTTATTTGCTCTTAACCCAAGCATTGAGAAGACTTAAGTTTTGAACATAAAATGTTTGTTATAACATAGACATAAGTTTAAAATTTTGTTTAAGAAAAAAACAATTTGTTTTGGTTTTGGAAATATAAAACAACAGAGAAAACTTAGGTAAGTCAAAATTTAATTTTTCATAATTCATGGTTCTAGGCATATGAATTGAATGCTAAGACTAAAATTTGATTTTTGAAACCAAAATTACTATTTTTAGTTAAGTTTTGGGAATGCAGTTTGGGTTTGAACTGGATATGGAAATTCTTGGTTTTCTGGTGATCTACTGTAATGTGGATGTCGGGGTTCCTCCTGGAGGTGGAGGAATGAGTAGAGATTGGTGGAAAATTGTTTAATTGATGAACAGTTCGAGGAGGTGAGAGCAGCGATGGGGTTTTGTCCAGAACCCTAGTTTTATCTATGTTTAGAAATTGATCGCTAACGGCTTCTTGGGTTGGTCGAGTGTTATGAGTTTTTGGGGGATGGTGGTTGGATCGTAGATGAAGTCGAGGCCGGAGTTGCTGACTGGCTGGTGGTCGAAGCTCGGAGAACGTGGCAATGACAGGTTTGGGAGGAAATGGGTTCGAGCGTTTCTAGGTTTCAAGTTCTATCTCGAATTCGATTTCGAAGCGACGGCGAAGTTTAAGTGGTTGGAGCTTGATCTAGGGGTAATCGTCGATGTGCTCGATGCCGCGGCGATGCAGGAAGATGGCCAACGACGATGTGCACCTGAACGCGTGTCAGTGAGCACGAGTGATTGCTGATGAAAGGAGGAAGGCTCGGGTTTCCTCACGTTGGTCTCGAGTGTTTACTCGAGCAAATATGTATCGGGCTCGAAGCAGTTTGCAGGTAGTTCAAGTTGTTTGTGGGTGTTCAGTTTTAACCTGTAAGTTTTAAAAATTTTAAAACCTGGGTTCCAAATTTAAGGTTTGATTTTTTTAAAAAAAAAAAATCAAGGTTTAAACTAAGTTTTAAATCAACGTAAAAATAATAAATTCAAGATTTGTCAGAAACTTAGTTTGTGAAATAAATTAAGTTTTTACACTTAAATTGTTTAATAACTTAAAAGTGATTAAGTGGATTTGGATTTAAAATAAAATTTTGATTTGTAAAGAAAGAATTTAGATAAAGTTAAAAATCAAAATCTGGAAACCTGGACATGAATCTAAATATGGAAATCAAGATTTTGAAATAAAAAAAGTTTCTAAATTTAAAAGTTTAAATGAGTTGAAATTGTTAAAGTAGACTTTAATAGGTGAACTTAAAGAAAATTTGACTCTAATTCATTAAGGGTCCTTTTATAACAAATTATTACTTTAACAAGTAAATTTAAAGGTTTTGAAAATCAGTTTAAACTTTAGTAAAGTAAATTGGGATTTATTTTGAATCTTGGAATTTAAATTTAAATTTAAAAGTAAATTCGAAGATCAATGTTTTCAAACATATTTGTAAATGATGATTTGCAATTCATCCATTATTAAATCAATTAAAATGGATAATTTATTTATTTAATTACTTAATGATTTGGATTTATAAGTAATTAAAGGTTTAAATTTCTTAATTAAGGTTTAAAGATTAATTAAGTAAGGAATAATTAATGTTTTGTACTAATTAACTTAATAATTATAAGTTTAAACTTATTAATTTAAGTTAAATTAATTTAATTAAGGAATTTACTTAAGAATTTATAATTGATTAACTAAGTAATTAGTAATTAATAAATTGGTAAATTAATAATTAAATGTTTAATTTGTAATTAAGAATTTTTAATGATAATTAATTACAAAAATGATAATTTAGGATTTCTTTTTTTATATAAGTTAAGTAAATTAATTAAAGGATAATTGAATGATTAAAGATTGATTATTCAACAATTTAGGGTTGATTAATTTAATTAATAAATGGTTAAAGGATAATTAATCAAATGATTTGAAATCAATTAATATTAGTTAACCATGATCGATGACCCATCTGATCTAAATTAATCAGATAATTAATTGAGTTCACTTATAGATGTTTGAATCCTATTGATTGTTGAACTGTTTGATATTTCTGATAGGCTATGCTTTGTGCTATGAGTTATTTCAGTGTGATCTATGATGAATGTAAATAATTATCTGTGATGTAATTTATTTTCAATGATATACGTATCTGTGTTATGTGAATGAACGATAAGCGTTATCGTTTATACCGCTTATTAGCTATATTCTTGTATTTTAATCTGTGATGATTGAATGATGTTGCACTATTGTGTTAAACCCCTGAACCACACTTATACACACACAAATATGGATTTCACGAGGAAATCGATTAAGTCACAGATTTTGAAATGATTTTTAAAGTTGAATATTTAAATTCAAATGATTTGAAATGGATTGGGTTTAAAATAAAAATCTTTTTGAAATGGAATTTCAAAGATGAAATTTATTTTGAATAACTTGATAGAGTTTGAAATTTAAATAATTTGATTTAAATTCAAAGTGTGAAACTGAATTCTATAATTTGAAACTAGGGATTAAAGGTGTTATACCAGTTATATATGGGTTAAACCATTTTAAAATGTATTAATTTGGGAATATGAATCTAAATTAAGAACTTTAACTCGTGTAAATATAATTGAATTATTCTGAAACGAAAATGAATGTTCAATTTGTGTTAAAAAGAATTTCAAGTTTGAAAATGAAGAAAATTTCCAAGTTATGAAAACGATTTAAAAGCTATAAGTTGAATCTTTGATTTGAAGATTCAACAAGTTAATCGAATTTTGAAAGCTATAAGTTAAATCTTTGATTTAAAGATTTAAGTGAATTAATCCAATTGAAATAGAAATTGTTTTGAAATCTATGAATGGATCTTTATGAAACGGGGGTGAACTTTATGAAATGAATCTTTTTTGTTTAAAAGATTAGAAATGGTAATTTGTTTAAACCATTTGAAGGAAAGTTTTGGGTAATAAGTTGTGACTTAATTGAAATCCCAATATCCATATGTTTTTGAAATATTGCGCTCACTATTCGGTTTAGCCAGGAGAGGACCTTTGTGTCATATATCCCATTCCGAATATGTGATACGTCGTTATGGATAGAATTTGAAGACCGGTGTTGAAGACCGGATATTTTTGAAAGCGAAATGACAACTCGTCGAATGTCTTTGCATCGACTGGTCCCCGGTATAGAGACTGCATATGTGATGGGAAGTCCGAACGTGATTAGTGAATATCCGGATTGCAAGGACTTCTTTGTAAGTGCCTTCGGTTCTGTTCGAACCCGGAACAAACTTGTATGGATTGTATGTCTGACATTACAAATTGAGATATAAAGCTGGTTTCTTTCAAATATATTTCTGTTGGTGGCGGAGAAATTATTCTCTTAGCTTAACACCCTTCTCTGAGACGTACGATCTCAGAGGTTATGTAGTTCAAGGTTATCAGCGATATATTCCCAATTTGGTATTGTGACATGCTGAGTGTTGCTGTGAAATGATCATTGTGTTGATCATTTGTGATAAGATCATTTGTTTGATCGTTTATCTTTGTGATCATTTCTATGATCATTTGTTGACCCAAAGCACGGCTTTTGTATAAAGCGTGTTTTTGTGGACGAGACTTCGTCGAGCCTCACACCTCGGAATGGTCAAAACAGGAAAGATGCGGCAAGGTTATGAGGGGTAGCTCCCTTTAGGGTATGTGCATTTCCTTCTGGAAAAGGGTGGTATCATGGTATGGAGCCCAGATGCCTACTCATGTTGAAACACTTTATTTATGATTGTGTGATGATGGTGACGAGCGCTCGGTTAAAGGTCCCAAAGGACCGGGGGATGGCATACTCGTGTCAGTTGTTACCTAGTTAGGGGTAACCCGGCCTTGTGTTGGCAGAGATCTGGTTTGGTTCTCGGGGACGTCCTTCCAGAGGCGTTCTCATGTGGTAATGGGAAGTTCCTTAGCCTGGTCATTTGTTGGAAATCCAAAGAAACAATACGATCTTGTACGGTTTTAGTTGTAGAACCTGCTTCCTCAGGAGGTAGCTATAGCAGGCATAATATAATGGTACCTATGCTGGCTAAGATTTATATTCTACTTTCGAAATGATTTGTTCTACACTATGCACTAGTAATAATATCAAATGTTTCTTTTTAATGCGTATCAAGCATCTTTGACTAACATAAGAAGAAATCTCCTCCAAGTCTGCGTTTGCACTGTGTGTGTGGCGGGAGGTCTTATGGTAGTCTCATTTCAAAAAGCATTGCGAATTAACTTTAAAATATTTCTTTGAATGTTTTAAAAGATAAACTGTTTTTGTTGCTCACACCTGTCCCACGACTGATCCAGAGTTTATTGTTTCTTTCCTAAACTCTGGATGTTCATTATTTTCTACACGAGCAGTCTAGGGTTGGGTTTTTCAGATAGTCAGATTAGTAGGTTATCTGGAGCTAGTTCAGTCTTTGGATCACACCGCACTTGCTTATCTTTGTGCATCGTTATTGGGAGTTCGAGCTATTGCTGGGTTGGTTCTTGGAAATGGAGTTGCAGTTCTCGGAGTTCTCTTTTGAAGACTATCTTAGAGTTGTATTGTTCCGCTGCTAGATGTCATCTATTTTCTTTTCCGCTGCTATTTATTGTATCATATCTCTGATGTATATTGATATCTATTGGATCATCTGTTGTATCAGATATTGTATCAAAGCTGTATATCAATGTATTATTCTTTTATTCCGCTGTGTTGTTTACCTAATGTTGTTATAAGCTCCGGCGAATCGGATTTGAACGGTCGAATCTATGGCATTCGAATACGATTTGAAGTATGGATGTCGTTTTTCGAGAGGGCAAAATCCGTTTCGTCACATTTGGTATCAGAGCTAAGGGTTGAACTTTAGCTCAGGAGTATAACACATTAAGTAACTCATTAGAGATAGGGTGAAGTATACCCTAGAATGAGTAATCCCTAAGATATCCGTTTTAACGCCTCAGTAAATTCTCTTACTATCCACTGATAGTAAGTATGAGTGCAAGAAGAGAACGAGATAGGGGATAGGAAAATACGGCTATAATTGGTCAATGCTCTGTAACAACAGTGGAAACAATCTTTCTCTGTCAACCTCTTTTGATTCGTTTCCAAAATTCTTTTGATTACTTCGTGACAGCTCCAGAAAGAAGTTCCAGTGCGATGATGGCTCTACGAATCGTTGTAGAAAATTCTTACTTCATATCTTCATCGGTTTCTTACCAGTTTCTTGATTTAAACTCTAATGAATATGAATTTGAAATTAAAAATTTTAAATGAATTAAATTTTTTAAATTGAGTTAAAGTTGATTAATGAAATATGAGGATAAATTTGAATTGTATCGATAAAACGATTTCGTTTAAAACCAAATTTTGAAATTCTGTTGTAATTTCTTGGGTTGGTTGAAGTCTGAAGAGGGACAAATTGGTATATATTTTGAGATATTCCGACTTGAGTTTGGAATTCATATCTTAAGTTTGAGGAATTATAGGAGATCGAATCTGTCTATCTCTGTGTTGTTTTCGTGCCTGCGAATTTCGAGGACGAAATTCTTTTAAGGGGGAAAGTTTGTAACGACCCTAGATTTTAATTTAATTTAAATTGATAATTAAATGAATTTTTGAATAAAATTGTAAGATAAATTGATTTAAATGGAAGCGAGTTTCCCCGATTCGACTAGAAAATATATAAAGTCATATGGATTTGACAATTTGTATATATGTGAATATATATATTTAAATTGGATTTGAAATAAAATCATTAATAAATGGTTTTAAAAAATAAATATAGAGATATATATGTATATACATTAGATATGAATTGTAAATGAATGGTTTAATAATAATTGATAATAATAAGTATTACAATTGATGGTTAATAATAATTTGAATTTATAAATTTAATATAAAACAATAAATATTAAAGTAAAATAAATAATTTAAGTTAAAATAAAAGAGGAAAATAAAAAAAAAGAATGAAACAAAACAAAGTATACATGAACATGAAGTTGAAAACAAACCTGGTAAAAAAAATGTATGTATGTGAAGCTTAGTATCCAGGGCAAGTATAAAGGTAGATAGAAATATCTACACATACACAAATAGGAAGCATAAAAACATAAAGGTACATATGCATAAACAAGCACAAGCAAAGTGTAACTTCTCTGTAAAGCAGCCCATAATGCAAGCCTCAACGTATCATATCAGCCTTCAAAACAAAGGCTAAAGTCTCTGCTTTGTATTGTACTAAACAGATAATATCACTGTGTACAAAAATAATATCACCAGTAACTTGCTTCCATATATCACCTTCTTCTCATCTCATTTTCATTCATCAAAAATAAGTAAACTAGAGGATAAGCAAGCATTTCCATTTTTACAAGCTGAAGCATTTATTCATGAAAACAAAAAAAAACAAGATAATTTATCAAAGGAAAATTTCAAGCCTGAAGTAGTAAATCAAATACAAGTTTCAAGAACAGTTTTAAAAGGAAAAAGAGGCTCTGCCTTCATACTTCCATGTGAGTAACTTTTAAAATTTACAAATATTGTTTGCATGATAGTATGGTTGAAATAAATAAATATTGATAGAAGTATATAAGTGAAAGTATGGTGTGGATATATATTGTGTGCATGCTATGTTTATATATTGTGCTCTGTTTGATTCCAGGCTTAAATACACATCAAAATTTATTTGCTCTTAACCCAAGCATTGAGAAGACTTAAGTTTTGAACATAAAATGTTTGTTATAACATAGACTTAAGTTTAAAATTTTGTTTAAGAAAAAAACAATTTGTTTTGGTTTTGGAAATATAAAACAACAAAGAAAACTTAGGTAAGTCAAAATTTAATTTTTCATAATTCATGGTTCTAGGCATATGAATTGAATGCTAAGACTAAAATTTGATTTTTGAAACAAAAATTACTATTTTTAGTTAAGTTTTGGGAATGCAGTTTGGGTTTGAACTGGATATGGAAATTCTTGGTTTTCTAGTGATCTACTGTAATGTGGATGTCGGGGTTCCTCCTGGAGGTGGAGGAATCACTAGAGATTGGTGGAAAATTGTTTAATTGATGAACAATTCGAGGAGGTGAGAGCAGTGATGGGGTTTTGTCCAGAACCCTAGTTTTATGTATGTTTAGAAATTGATCGCTAACGGCTTCTTGGGTTGGTCGAGTGTTATGAGTTTTTGGGGGACGGTGGTTGGATCGTAAATGAAGTCGAGGCCGGAGTTGCTGACTGGCTGGTGGTCGGAGCTCGGAGAACGTGGCGATGACAGGTTTGGGAGGAAATGGGTTCGAGCGTTTCTAGGTTTCAAGTTCTATCTCGAATTCGATTTCGAAGCGACGGCGAAGTTTAAGTGGTTGGAGCTTGATCTAGGGGTAATCGTCGATGTGCTCGACGCCGCGGCGATGCAGGAAGATGGCCAACGACGATGTGCACCTGAACGCGTGTCAGTGAACACGAGTGATTGCTGATGAAAGGAGGAAGGCTCGGGTTTCCTCACGTTGGTCTCGAGTGTTTACTTGAGCAAATATGTATCGGGCTCGAAGCAGTTTGCAGGTAGCTCAAGTTGTTTGTGGGTGTTCAGTTTTAACCTTTAAGTTTTAAAAATTTTAAAACCTGGGTTCCAAATTTAAGGTTTGATTTTATTTTATTTTTAAAAAAAAATCAAGGTTTAAACTAAGTTTTAAATCAACGTAAAAATAATAAATTCAAGATTTGTCAGAAACTTAGTTTGTGAAATAAATTAAGTTTTTACACTTAAATTGTTTAATAACTTAAAAGTGATTAAGTGGATTTGGATTTAAAATAAAAATTTGATTTGTAAAGAAAGAATTTAGATAAAGTTAAAAATCAAAATCTGGAAACCTGGACATGAATCTAAATATGGAAATCAAGATTTTGAAATAAAATAAGTTTCTAAATTTAAAAGTTTAAATGAGTTTAAATTGTTAAAGTAGACTTTAATAGGTGAACTTAAAGAAAATTTGACTCTAATTCTTTAAGGGTCCTTTTATAACAAATTATTACTTTAATAAGTAAATTTAAAGGTTTTGAAAATCAGTTTAAACTTTAGTAAAGTAAATTGGGATTTATTTTGAATCTTGGAATTTAAATTTAAATTTAAAAGTAAATTCGAAGATCAATGTTTCCAAACATATTTGTAAATGATGATTTGCAATTCATCCATTATTAAATCAATTAAAATGGATAATTTATTTATTTAATTACTTAATGATTTGGATTTATAAGTAATTAAAGGTTTAAATTTCTTAATTAAGGTTTAAAGATTAATTAAGGAATAATTAATGTTTTGTACTAATTAACTTAATAATTATAAGTTTAAACTTATTAATTTAAGTTAAATTAATTTAATTAAGGAATTTACTTAAGAATTTATAATTGATTAACTAAGTAATTAGTAATTAATAAATTGGTAAATTAATAATTAAATGTTTAACTTGTAATTTAGAATTGTTAATGATAATTAATTACAAAAATGGTAATTTAAGATTTCTTTTTTTTATATAAGTTAAGTAAATTAATTAAAGGATAATTGAATGATTAAAGATTGATTATTCAATAATTTAGGGTTGATTAATTTAATTAATAAATGATTAAAGGATAATTAATCAAATGATTTGAAATCAATTAATATTAGTTAACCATGATCGATGACCCATCTGATCTAAATTAATCAGATAATTAATTGAGTTCACTTATAGATGTTTGAATCCTATTGATTGTTGAACTGTTTGATATTTCTGATAGGTTATGCTTTGTGCTATGAGTTATTTCAGTGTGATCTATGATGAATGTAAATAATTATCTGTGATGTAATTTATTTTCAATGATATACGTATCTGTGTTATGTGAATGAACGATAAGCGTTATCGTTTATACCGCTTATTAGCTATATTCTTGTATTTTAGTCTGTGATGATTGAATGATGTTGCACTATTGTGTTAAACCCCTGAACCACACTTATACACACACAAATATGGATTTCACGAGGAAATCGATTAAGTCACAGATTTTGAAATGATTTTTAAAGTTGAATATTTAAATTCAAATGATTTGAAATGGATTTGGTTTAAAATAAAAAACTTTTTGAAATGGAATTTCAAAGATGAAATTTATTTTGAATAACTTGATAGAGTTTGAAATTTAAATAATTTGATTTAAATTCAAAGTGTGAAACTGAATTCTATAATTTGAAACTAGGGATTAAAGGTGTTATACCAGTTATATATGGGTTAAACCATTTTAAAATGTATTAATTTGGGAATATGAATCTAAATTAAGAACTTTAACTCGTGTAAATATAATTGAATTATTCTGAAACGAAAACTGTTTGTTTTCAAATAATAAAAGCTTTCACATAAGAAATGAATGTTCAATTTGTGTTAAAAAGAATTTCAAGTTTGAAAATGAAGAAAATTTCCAAATTATGAAAACGATTTAAAAGCTATAAGTTGAATCTTTGATTTGAAGATTCAACAAGTTAATCGAATTTTGAAAGCTATAAGTTAAATCTTTGATTTAAAGATTTAAGTGAATTAATCCAATTGAAATAGAAATTGTTTTGAAATCTATGAATGGATCTTTATGAAACGGGGGTGAACTTTATGAAATGAATCTTTTTTGTTTAAAAGATTAGAAATGGTAATTTGTTTAAACCGTTTGAAGGAAAGTTTTGGGTAATAAGTTGTGATTTAATTGAAATCCCAATATCCATATGTTTTTGAAATATTGCGCTCACAATTCGGTTTAGCCGGGAGAGGACCTTTGTGTCATATATCCCATTCCGAATATGTGATACGTCGTTATGGATAGCATTTGAAGACCGGTGTTGAAGACCGGATATTTTTGAAAGCGAAAGGACAACTCGTCGAATGTCTTTGCATCGACTGGTCCCCGGTATAGAGACTCCATATGTGATGGGAAGTCCGAACGTGATTAGTGAATTTTCGGATTGCAAGGACTTCTTTGTAAGTGCCTTCGGTTCCATTCGAACCCGGAACAGACTTGTATGGATTGTATGTCTGACATTACAAATTGAGATATAAAGCTGGTTTCTTTCAAATATATTTCTGTTGGTGGCGGAGAAATTATTCTCTTAGCTTAACACCCTTCTCTGAGACGTACGAGCTCAGAGGTTATGTAGTTCAAGATTATCAGCGATATATTCCCAATTTGGTAATGTGACATGCTGAGTGTTGCTGTGAAATGATCATTGTGTTGATCATTTGTGATAAGATCATTTGTTTGATCGTTTATCTTTGTGATCATTTCTATGATCATTTGTTGACCCAAAGCACGGCTTTTGTATAAAGCGTGTTTTTGTGGACGAGACTTCGTCGAGCCTCACACACCGGAATGGTCAAAACAGGAAAGATGCGGCAAGGTTATGAGGGGTAGCTCCCTTTAGGGTATGTGCATTTCCTTCTGCAAAAGGGTGGTATCATGGTATGGAGCCCAGATGCCTACTCATGTTGAAACACTTTATTTATGATTGTGTGATGATGGTGACGAGCGCTCGGTTAAAGGTCCCAAAGGACCGGGGATGGCATACTCGTGTCAGTTGTTACCCAGTTAGGGGTAACCCGGCCTTATGTTGGCAGAGATCCGGTTTGGTTCTCGGGGACGTCCTTCCAGAGGCGTTCTCATGTGGCAATGGGAAGTTCCTTGGCCTGACCATTCGTTGGAAATCCAAAGAAACAATACGATCTTGTACGGTTTTAGTTGTAGAACCTGCTTCCTCAGGAGGTAGCTATAGCAGGCATAATATAATGGTACCTATGCTGGCTAAGACTTATATTCTACTTTCGAAATGATTTGTTCTACACTATGCACTAGTAATAATATCAAATGTTTCTTTTTAATGCGTATCAAGCATCTTTGACTAACATAAGAAGAAATCTCCTCCAAGTCTGCGTTTGCATTGTGTGTGTGGCGGGAGGTCTTATGGTAGTCTCATTTCAAAAAGCATTGCGAATTAACTTTAAAATATTTCTTTGAATGTTTTAAAAGATAAACTGTTTTTGTTGCTCACACCAGTCCCACGACTGATCCAGAGTTTATTGTTTCTTTCCTAAACTCTGGGTGCTCATTATTTTCTACACGAGCAGTCTAGAGTTGGGTTTTTCAGATAGTCAGATTAGTAGGTTATCTGGAGCTAGTTCAGTCTTTGGATCACACCGCACTTGCTTATCTTTGTGCATCGTTATTGGGAGTTCGAGCTATTGCTGGGTTGGTTCTTGGAAATGGAGTTGCAGTTCTCGGAGTTCTCTTTTGAAGACTATCTTAGAGTTGTATTGTTCCGCTGCTAGATGTCATCTATTTTCTTTTCCGCTGCTATTTATTGTATCATATCTCTGATGTATATTGATATCTATTGGATCATCTGTTGTATCAGATATTGTATCAAAGCTGTATATCAATGTATTATTCTTTTATTCCGCTGTGTTGTTTACCTAATGTTGTTATAAGCTCCGGCGAATCGGATTTGAACGGTCGAATCTATGGCATTCGAATACGATTTGAAGTATGGATGTCGTTTTTCGAGCGGGCAAAATCCGTTTCGTCACAGGAACATTTCAAACTTGAATAAAACTCCTTTTATACCCCAAAACACCTTCAAAATCCTTTTCTTCTGGCAAGAGATTCAACAAGGGGAGTTTTATTTTATAAAACAAAGATATTTACTTTGTTTACTCAAATCAAATATTCTAATTTGATTACTCCTTCAAAAATCATTTTTATTCAAATCCGTACGATGTACACATATCATCCGTACGCTATACCAATCTGATCGCTCACTCGATCACACAATTTCACTTCCGAACTAGTATCGTCCACCCGACTTCCTAGTGCGGACTCAGATTTGGTTTCTTGATCAGAAACCGTCATTCCCCTTGCATTGTCATAACTATGATAGAGAATATCCAGAATCAATCAACAACCCATATCCAGGTTCGTCATCGAAAATCGAGTGAAAAATCCCACTCGGATCGATATAACCATCTCGAAATTTTGTGCTCGAATCTGGATCAAATCACTATGCGAATAGAATAACATACGTACACTCTACGTATTTATCTTTATTGGTTATTAGCCAAATCAATTTCTCTTTCTATTCACATTCACTTTAATTTTCATTCACTTATCTACAATCGCTTAAATCCATTCGGATTATCACCTCTATTCTTATCTCGATTGGGTATTTAAACAATAACAGTTTAAACTCCGACTAGTTTATCTAGAAAATAGTTCGAAAAATTCAAAAATAGATAAGTAGTTGGAAAATAATTACTAGTTTGTAAAATAGTTCAGTAATTGTAAAATAATTGGAAAATAGTTAAATAGTCATAGAAATTTTAAATAATTCCAAAATAGCTATAAATAGTAATTAATAGTTGAAAATAGTTGTTAGTTTATAGAATAGTTAGAAAATTGTAACAGTTTCAAAAATAATTGTAAAACAAGTATAAGAATAGTTTGGCTTTTAAAAGAAAGGTTTTATATATAATAAATAGCTTGGAAAAATAGGTTTATATTAAAACAAAATAGTCCAGAGTCAAAACTGTTCACTTCCCATTCTTTCATTCTCAATCAATTCAATTTAAATTTCCTCTTCCATTTAAATTGACCCAATTCAATTTTAAATAATTTCAATTTCCATTGGACTTGATTTATTCCAAATTCAAGTTAAATTAATTCTCTATTCCTTTTCAAATTTGAATCAAATTCTATTAAATTTTAAACATATTCAACTTTAATTACAATCCCAAGTTATTCCAATCACTTTGGACCAATTTCAAATTGAACCCACTTCAATTTCAAATCGTTTCCAATTAATCCAATTCAATTTTCCCTTTGAATCTTATACTCATACATCTTCAATCACAATCTCAATCAATTCAAATCAAATTCAATTTGAACTAATTTCAAATTTAAATCATCTCGAATTATATGAATTCGAGTTAATACTTCAAATGTTGATTTAATTCCTTTAAATCAATTTACCTTTTTATCCCAACAATGGATTACCATACTCCATTTCTCATTCATTTAAACAAATCCAATTCACAACTTAAAGATTTTTAACAACAATAGGATGATGTCATCTAATTCATCTTAAAACATCCATCAATTTACAATTTCCAGATCTCAAACCCATTTTGAGATCACACAAACTCCCAATTCAGATTAACCATTTAACTTCCTAAATTAAATTCCAATTCCATCTTGAAATTCCCAAATCATGTTGATCATTCCAACTTATTTAACTTTTTTCCAAGTTAAACTCAATTCACTTAATCCAGTCAACCTTACCCTATTGAATTTCCTTTTCAAATTTTAAACTTCATATAAATAATCTTTCCACTTATTAAGTTCAAAAACTTTCACTTTGGGTATCATATCTCATTCCAAATTGAAAACTCAACATTTAGAGTTTATTTCAACCTACCTTTGATACTATGTATATCCACCTATATACATATTAATTTCTTCTACATACCAAGTTACACTTTAAAATTTTAAACCACCTTTGGTTTTTAATTTAAAACAAATTCCTTTAAATTTTCAAACAACTCTTTGTTCGAAATAGGATCATTTCATTCAAATGCATTTAATAATACTATTTCTTATTTCTTTAAATTAATTACGTCGTTAATTAATTCTAATTAATCACATTCGGTAATTAACTTATTTCTTCATTGCCTTCATTAAGTAATTGTCCCTTAAATTACTTACCCCTAGTTACTTCATTAAGTAACTCCCTCTTATATATCAATTCCAGTTGTTATCCATTAATTAATCTCATTAAATAAATTTTAATTAATTACATAAATTAATTGATTATCCTTATCCTGAAACCTTTCCCAATTTCAAGATTTAATTTCAGTTTGAATCCATTTCAAACTTGTCTTTAATTTAATTTCATTTTGGTTGTAATTCTATTACCACTTAATTCTTACTATTACTTTTAATTTAATTAATACTACAACCTATTTCCTTAATATAATAGATAATCTATTTCTTATATAAGATTCATTTACTTTTGAAATCATTTAAAAACCTTTATATAAGAAAATAACAAGTACGCTCTCTCATATTTATATACTCAACTCATCCTAGGGTACCACTAATCCTATCCTTAATGAGTATCCCAATAGAGCCAAGGTTCTCGCTTAACCTTCAGCTCTGATACCAAATGTAACGAACCAGAAATTTCGAACCTGAAAATTCCAGATAGTTAGTGAAAAGAAAAAAGAGAAAGAAGAAGAAGGAGAAGCATAAACACCAAAACACAGAAAACCTCACATTTGCAGCGGATCAAAATATAATATCACATAAACAACAATTTTACAAAGAAGAACTGTATCAGTACATTTATATTTATACATCAGAGTTACAACCATTACTATCCACTGGACAGTTTTAAAAAACATGTCCTAACTATACAATAATATATCACAGTGATAAATACTCCATACGTTCCAGCCATCCAGCTCACCTCCTAAGCTCCATAATATCCTTACCTGAAAATCTGTAATACTCGGTCTGACCCGAGCATTACATCAAAGTAACACTCGGGTCAGGCTGGAAACCAGCGTGAGTAAACCCATCTAATATAAAATACACCAAAACAATAACCAATTTTTAACCCGGGGTAACTCATAATAATTTTACAAATCCACAGGTTTGGTATAAACAAAACTTATTATACTCATCAATTTCTAAGTGTCAGAACTTAGAATTTTACGATCCAAATCACTTAAATCATTCCATATCAGTTTATCAATTTCACAAATTAGTTTATAAAGAATCGAAGTGGGTTCGGGTATTTACTCATACCCGACTCCGGTCTCTTCGAATCCAATGTCATCTTTACCCAAATTATCCAATTAAATACAATTCAATTTTAATTACCCGATAACATCTTAACACATCAATTCATAATTGATAGATAATTACATTATCATCATTCATCCAACATATCATATCACAAAGCAATTCATATCAGGAATATCAATCAATCATTCATAAGTAAGATTAATTAGTCACACAATCCAAATTTAATCAAATTAATTTCCTTAATCACTTTTAATCTTGCTTTCTTAGAAATAATTAATTACAACCATTAATTAATCATCCATTTATTATCCATTTTAATCAATCATCCATGATTAATTATTTCCAATTACATAAAGTAATTACCATTTAATTTATTTACACGAATTAATTATTCTCAACCATGTACGGTAATTAATCTTTAATTACTTTCATTAATTATATCAATTAATTACATCAATTAATGATCCTAAATTAATTACCTTCATTAATCACCTTAATCAATCATACATCGTAATTAACCATTCTGTAATTACTTACCATAATTAATTAGCTCTTAATTAATTACCTTAATCCTTTAATTAATTACTTCAAGTAATTGATCCTTAATTACTTCCCCTAAGTAACTAACCCTTAATTACTTCCCATTAAGTAATTTTCCCTATAATAATTACATCCAATAACTTATCCGTTTCAAATACTTACGAACCTCATTAAGTAATTATACTTAATCAATTACCAAGTGACTATCTTTAATTAATCAAAAAATTAATTTGTCTCATTAATCTCATTAATTACAACTGGAAAGTTCATCTCTGAATTACTCGACAAACGAATTAATTAATCTTTAATTAGATTAATTATTCTTTAGTAATTAATTGACAATCTTAATCACAATTTAATTAATCTTTAATCAATAGTTGACTAAATGGTTAATCAATTCTTAATTTATTTTAATTATCTTTGATTTATCCTCAATTAATTAATCTCTCATCATAGATTAATTCCTCTTAAAATATTTATTAATAAAACTTATCCATTAATTAATAAACTTAAATACAAATTAATTACTTCTTAATTAATATTTAGAGGGAAATAGTTAGGAAAGGGTAAGTTTTAAACAAGGAAGCTTAAGCTAGATTTAAGTTTAAAATTTTAATAACAAAAACCCTTCGGTCAAACACGAGTATACCTCACGTAAATTTTGCAAACTCACACGAAAAAACTAAGGTCCCACTCGAGCAAAACAACAGGAACCACGTGAAGAACTTCGAGCAACTCTTTCTCCAGAAACCCCATCTCTTCTTCCACAACCTGATGCATCCATTCTCTTGCACGCATGACACGGTGCACCTGCACACGACGAACGGCCGTCATTAAACCTAGCTCCGATCATCAACAAGTCAACTGTCTCTCACCGAGTCGCCTCACATCACCGATCGACAAATCATCACGAAAATAAGAATTTGAACAGTCCAGCCATAATAAACTCTAGACCCTATCACCAAAGTTCACCCATCATCACCATCTTCGACCACCAGGGACGCCTTTCTTAAGCTAGTTCCTTTGCCTGACCTTCGTCATCAATTTCCCCCACCATTTGTCCAACTCGACACTAACATGACTTTGGAATTACCCAAGGAACATACCCTTCCCAAAAACGCAAACCAAACCCTACCATTAACTCGTCCGGCCAACACGGCAACTGGAAAATCATGTCATTAATTTTCCCATGACCACCCTCTCACGATCTTGCTCCAGCATCATCTAGGGTAACCAGATCATCGTCAATCTCTGGAATTTGACGAAAACGTCGACTCCGTTCACACTCAAAATTCGCAGCAGACTGAAGATTAAAAATCATGTTTTTAATACCTAAATTCCTTATTTACACTTACAAATCAAATTATAAAATCCAAACTTAAAATTTTAAAGGTTTATTTTTAACCCATTCAAGCTTACCACTGTAATTTCCCTAAGTTTTGATTAATTACAATATTATAATCTTTGAAAACTATTTTTAGAAGTTATAAAATGTTGTTATAATCATGTTCTTTTCAAGAATCAAAGCTCAACTCTGATTGCATGAGTGAATTTAGATTCTTTTTTCTTTTCCTGGAAGTTGTTTGAGCCAAAAATATATACAGAGACTGTTTATATACATACTTACAGATATATACACATCTAAACAGAGAGTTCAAGCATAAAACCAGATAACACAAACATGCAATCCAAATTTCAACCTTCCCTTACAATTATCACATACATTCCAGAAATCTTTTATTAAGTTGTTCAAGGGTAGATTTACTCACATTTAAAAATTTAACAGAACTTGGGAAAATACAGTTTAGCAGAGACATATATGTTTATAAATAAACAAATCTTTCACTTAATGCTTATTAACATATGAGTTTATACATGCAAACCTATATTCATACTTTACTCAAAGACCAAGCATCAAATCAAACATTAAAGGGTGAAGTTTACTCACCTGCTTAAGATAGAGAACCAGAAACTGGTATTTGAAACTTGAATTGTTGAATCTTCTAGCTTGCTTGATAAACTATATTTCAGATTTTCATTGCTTTGCAGTTTTGATCTTGCTATAAAGTTTTCTGTTTAGTTCAGAGATCTTTTTCTTTGAATTTGCTAATGATATTCACTTGTTATACAGTTTTGAAAATTTTGAACTGGTGGTATTTGGTTTTAAATTTGATTTTGATGATTTCAAAATCTGATTTTCTATTTTTAGGAAATAAGGAAGAAAATGTTTTAAACACAAAAGAATTTTCTTTTAGTTTTCTCTTATCTATTTACAAATGTTTTAACAATGCCACTTGTAAACTCAAGTTCTTGGAATGATTACAAGTGTCTTTTTTACATGGTCAAATATCCTTACACATGTTTTTATTTCAATATTATAATGATTTCTTACTTTTACAAATGTTTCTAAATTCATTAATGACTTATTTATTAAGTTTTAAATGTTTGTTCTCATTTTAGCTTTAATGTTTACATAAATAAATTATCTTTATTAAGTGCATTCTTTAATGCTTATTTTTATATATATATTATTATAATTTTTTTTCCAAAGTTAAAATCTCAAGAAAGAAAATTTAAAAAGGAAAAAGAATATTAAGTTAGATCTTATGTTAAAAGTTCAAACTAATATATACAACTATACACATTATCATTTGTTTTTAAAAGAATAATTTGTCAAATCCAAATGATTATATCATGATATGATCAAATAAATATTTATCCAAATATAGATATTTACTATTAGATTTATTTGTTTAATTTATAATTCAGTATTTTTTTTAATTAACCCAATTATTATATCAATTATAGATGTCCAGAAATTCGGGTTATCACAACTACCATTAGTCTCGCACTATCCGTTGCTCCCTCCTGTTGACCCCTTATTTACAATAGCTCCAACATAAGCATGCCCTAGCCTCACCTCTGCTATTTTGAGACCACCTGTGTCTAACTGAAGGGAATGTTGTTGGTTCAGGTCCTAACAAACAAAATCTAGTTGCGCCCCTTAGCTAAATTCTCTGATTTGAACTTCTATTTACTGACCACTTATTTACCATTAATCAAACATAAGCGTGTCCCCAAGAAGAATGCTGCTAGTACAGGTCTTACTACTATCTTTTCTTATTAACTTAAGTATAAGTTTTAAAAAAGATCTCTATATGTGTAACGACCCGTAAATTTTCGATAATTAAAATAGCTAATTTAATAAGATTTCGTGTTTTAGGGTTAGAAAAAAAATTGTAAGTCGTTTGGAATAATAATAACTGGAATTAATTGCCACAATAATTATCCAAGTAATTATTTATAGATTGAATGGAGTTCTAATCTAATTGAATTGACTCAAATGTTATAACTTGGTTAAGGGAATATATGGAAAAACCAATGCAAATAAGTGAATAAGAATTGTGAATTATTTAGGTAGTAATACAAATTTTAATAGATTGGTTTCAAAGATTTGAATAGTAATAAGTATTGAAAAATAAATGCTACTTTGTGAATGTCATTGCAATCAATAGTTGGATAGGATAGAATTCATTGGGTGTAATAGAGTAATTGATTGATAAGTAAAAATCTATTTAAAATCAAATATTGAATATTGAACAGGTAAATTGTTTAAATTAAATATTTAAAACTAATTGAATAATTGAATAACTGTAAAATGAAAATAGGGTTCTAAGATGTGAATTGGTTTTAAAGGTTAAATTTTATAAGTTCGTTTTAAATAATTCAAAAGATAGTGATTTAAGAATAATCAAATTTAACTAAATTTAATATTACAAATGTTTGAATAATTAAATTCCGAATTTGATATGATTAATTTGATATTGAAATTTAATATATGAAAATAGAGTGAATAATTGAAATTTGATTTAATATGATTCAAATTGGTTTCCAAAGTGAATGTAAGTTATATTGGGATTATAATAGAGTTAATAAGATTTTAAAATTGGAATTTATTGGATAATTGAATAACGGGTTTAACATGATTAAAAATAATTTGTAAAATTTTGTTTTATCATATTGGAGTTATAGTGATGTTATAGAACTTTTAAAAATGAATTTAAAATTTATTTGTGAAAATTGAATATTTTAATATTTAATTATCGACTGAGAAATAGTCATTTTTCAAACAGTCTCGGATTTCGACGAAACTAGTTTCATCGGATCCGTAATGTGATATTATTGTAAGATTTCAAATTTCGTGTCAATTGGATTTACCGTTCGTCCGGAGAGCAAGCTAAAACGCATAGAAATTCGTTTAATCGGTTTAATTTAAATTTGATCATTTATTTCCGTAACTTGCGCATACGATCGAATTAGCCTCCGAAACCTATTCCATCGTGTCCGGAACACGGGATAAACCCTAGAAATGTCGGTCACCGCGCGTGAGTCGGAATTCGGAAATTCCGGGATGAATAGTGTACGTCGATTTTTCTATAAAAGCCCCCTCTCTTCATAAATTTGCAAAAATTTATAACCCTAGGGTTTCTATTCAGAGTCGCCGCCTCCTACCTGATGCACAACCAGAAACTTTCAACCTTTCTCCTCTAATCTCTTCAAATCCGTCAATCTATTCATTAAACTTCCAACATGAAACTTGTAGAGGGGAGTGAGATCTAGGTATTCAACGGCTATGATCGTGTTTGGAGCTTTGAATCAACGGCAAATCTCGTCCAAAGGCCTGTAGTTGCGCATGCAAATCGAGACGTTAGGGAAGGAGGAGCTCCATGGCTTTGCAGCCGAGTGAAGAGGAGGGGATGGGCTTTGGAATGGAAGCTTCTGATCGTCTTCAAAGTCATCGAGGAGGTCGCAAGATTCAACCCTAAATCATGAGCATATGGGTTCGGTTTTCATCTGTTAGTCGCGTTTGTTACTGGGAGGTGGAAGAGAGGGGGTCATGCGGCCTTGTTCTGATGAAGGCAAATCTAACGGCTGTGATTCGTTGAAGGTTAAAATAATAAAAGAAATTGTTAATTAATGCAAATAAAAATTCGTGTAACTTTGAAATTTCATATCTTTTTCATACGAGGTCGAAAACGCGCGAAACCAGTTGCATTGGAATCGTATAGAAGAGCACTACGCTATAAAATTGGATTGGAGTCGTTTGGAGTTAGCGAAAATTTTGGGTAAAATTAAACGTCCGTTTAATTTTATTCGAAATAAAATGCTGGAACTACATTGAAATCAAGGTGAGTGTTTCATAACGCTCACAACGTCAAATTTGACATTACGAAGTGTTATGATTTTAGTTGTCGTTGTTTGATAGAATTTAATTGTCATATAGATTGTCATTTGAATTAACCGTTGAAATTTAATTGACAGTTAAATTGAAATTAAAATTGAATTGCGATTAAATTACCTGACATTGATAACTATGAAATTGCCATGAATTGTATTGTCTATTGGATGATTTATTTCGATGGATGCTATTGGTTGATATTTAAATGTTTGGATGTTTATTTGCTTACATATAACCTGTTATGCATACATATGGCACTATGATAGATTTAAGTGATATATATTCATCCCTGACATCTAATTGAAATAAATAATTACTTGGCCATAGGATAGAAAATTATATACGGACACCGGATTGGCTAAATTTATAATTTAAAAAATCGTCGATTTGAAATTTATTTAAATGTTTTGATTTAAAAGTTATAAATAGAAATCAATTTATAGAAATCGAATTTATCGAAAAATTGAGTTTGGAATGTTGAAATAAATTTTGGTTAAAAGAAATTGTTAAAATTTAAAGCGGAGACTTTGGAAATTTAAAATGGGGATATGATTGAATTTCGAAATTTGATTTGTTTTAAAGATTGAACCTTAATTCGAGCTTTGAATATTACTAAGTAAAAGTGATATAAAAATGATATTTTGAAATCGAGCTTGGAATTGAATCATATTTGAAATTTGGATTTAAACTTGAATATTGATGGAAATTTTGTTAAGTGTTATAAATGGATATTTTGAAAATCAAGCACTAAATCGATATAAATTGAAATTGAATTAATTGAAAGTGAATATAAAAATTGAATAAATTTGAAGTCAAAGTTGACGTCGATTGAATCGAAATCGAAATTGAATCGGTAGAACGGAAATTGAAATTGTTTTGAATTGGGAAGTTATAATTGAAATGGTTGGGTTTTGAAGCTGTTTTATTTTGTTTTCCAATTTACTCAGTTATATAAACCATTTTGAATACTTAAACTATTTTAATCTATTTTAAATCTACTTAACCCGATTTAAATTATTTTAAACTAATTTATCTATTTCAAATCCATTTTAAGATTTTTAGTATTTTTAACTATTTTAATTATTTAAAACTACTTTTAAACTCCTTAAAACTATTTTCTAAAATTCTAAGCTGGTCAATAAGGTGAAATGTTTATGTTTAAATCTTAAATGTAAATACGAATTGGTTTAGATGAAGTTGCAACCTAAATTGAAATTCGAAATGATTTTGAAATCGAAATGAGATATTGATGCGAAAATTGATTTTGAAATGAAATCTTACATTTGAATAGATACGATGATATTTGAAATGGATTTGATTTTTTTGAAGCGAATATGATATTTTGATATCAATTATGAATCAATTTGAAATGTAAAAGAGCCAACGGTGTAATAATACGTAGTTATTAAAGAGACCGGGATCGGATATGGACATACTCTCTGTCGATACCGAAAACCACTTTAATAACTATTATACGCGGAGTGTTGATCTAGAATGAAGTGGATGGTTTGGTGAATGCGCTGATTGAAGAAAGAGAACGATATTGGATGACCCCTGGCATGACTAAAACAGGAGCCGCGCCGGGCCATTGAGGGTCGTTACCTCTAGCGGACACACTTCTTCGATACCATATCTATTACATTTGTGATTCGATTTGGGTGCACCCCTTGATTTGGGAGTGTTGTTTCGCGGTGTTGGGGTAGCTGCTGGCTATGCTCAACATCAGTCCGGATCACGCAACTACTAGTATCCTAGTTGGTATCGCCTCATGTACCTTGTCATACTGATTATCCTATTCGCGACCACTACGTTTTGTTTTGTGTTATACCTATGGGGTACCCTCTGATAACCACCAGTTTACGGTGGGGCTTACGGTGCTGTATAGACTATGGCATTATAAAAATGTGTTAAAGGGGATTATGGTAACGCCTTAACGCTATTTTAATACTTTATATTACTGATAGGCATTATCTACTTAGCGTACATTACTACATAGTAGATAGTTTAACGGATCCTTGAGAGATGGAAAATCCCGTAACATCTCTTAAGTTATTGCACGCACATTGACACTGGATATGAGATGTCAAACCCCGTAAACATCTTTGATGCTGTTACACTCATATTTATTTACGATTGATTTAACTTTCATAAGGATATTTTAGTCCTGACTCGAGTGTTTTGTCTTTTCATTACGCTCGGGTCAGTCCTGAGTTTTTAGATTTTTGAAGATCTATTCTGGAGGACGAAGACAAAGATTTGGTACACTATTACTTTTATTATCTGTGCATCATGCTGTCTGCTACATTATTTTAATTATTCTATTGTATATGTATAACTCTGATAAATGTTGTATAAATAATAATCAAGGTATAGTAAACAGCTTCATGAACTGTTTATTTGACTATTATATTTTATCGTTCCGCTGCGAGATTCTGTGTTGTTTCATTTCTTTTATTTCTCTTTCTTCTCTTTTCTTATTTACCCCAATAACCATCTGCCCTTTTGAATGGTTTGGAACCGGCATGTGTATTTGATCGTCGGTTTAAACTGTCCAAAAAGGCGGGTCGTTACAATATTTATCAGAGCTTTGGTTTAGCGATAACCTTAGCTTTGTGGGGTCTGGCTCTTTATAAATTGGGTAGTAATACCCTATGATGAGTCGCTGAGTGTATATACATGAGACAGCATATTTGTTAGTGTTATAAAATGTTTTATATTGTGTCGGTTGATTTGTTGAGTGGCTTATGGATTCTGGTCAATACTAGTAATTAACGTCATTGATAGGGATCTCTAAACACTTAAACAGAACAATTCGACATAGTATTGTTTTGAAATTGGGTAAATGAAATAATTTTGCCCTAATTATATTTTTTGTATAAAGAATTATTTTCAAAATTTATTGTGACTTATCTAGCTTACCTGATAGTTAGGAATGATAATATTGGTGGTTATCATTAATTGGGTATTGTAATTTAATAAATAAGGTTTATTACAAAATGAACAATGATAAAACAACTTGTGGACTATCGTAAGAAATAAAATCCTATAAGAATATTTTATAAAGGTGACTTATGAATTAGAATAGATTTAAATTGGAAAAAATAATAATTTGAATTTAAGACCCGGAGATTTTGAAAATGGTTCTCAAAGTTTTGAAGAAAATATATTGTGATATTAGTTGGAAAATATTTATAGGAAATATTTTGAAATGATTTTTAAGAAGGAAGGAATTAAGTACTCCTCTCTTCTATCGCTGGAAAATAATTTCGGTGATGACTGCGCAGCATCATCGACGTTCATTTTCGAGTCTCAGAGTGGGGGAGACTTCTAAGAAGCTTTGCTTTCCTTCGAAATTATTTTGGGTAAATGGGTTTTGGTTTAAACTCCAGAGGTATGATTTGATATATTAAAGATATAAGTGTATATGTTATTTCAAACGATTTGAAAAGAACCGGGCATTTAAATTTCTAAGTTATGTTAATTAGTAAATTTCAAATTATTTGAATGAAATGTGAATAACCAGAATTTATAAAATAAGAGGATTAAGATATCTAAGCTATTGTTTGGGAAAACTTTAAAGTTGAAAGGTAAAGAGGATTTAAACAAATTAAATTTGTGAACATTCTAATTAAGTAAAATGAAATTCTATAAATTTGTATCATACCAAAATTACATCCTGATAACATATAACAAGACTTACCAAATGTTAAAAGTTAAAATGATGTTTTGGATATGTAATGAGATATTGTACAAATAAACAGAACCTGAAAAAATTGAAGTATACAAGTAAGGAAAACTCAAAGGGAATTAAATGTATATAAATGAAAATTTTGGTTGTGATAAAAATGTTATATACTTAAATATAATATGAAATGATGAATGGAACAAGTAAGTGAACTTAAGAAAGAAGATAAATGAATCATATTATATCTTGTAAATTGGTTATAGAAAATAAATCTAAATTGCAAAGGGATTGTAACCTTTAAGATAGCTGTAAACTAAGAAAAGTCATTTATGAGAGGTTAGACTTTTATAGGATGATTAATAAACTAAAGTGCTGGTTAATAAATTATTCCATAAATAAATTTGTTATTAACTAAAATTATGTAATTAAAGTAAATGTAAACAAAAGAATTTGGTATAGCTAAGAATCAATTGGAAAATGAAATTGAATTTAATTAAATTATATAGAATGTTTAAAATGAACTTGAGTAAGCAAATTCTATGATATGATGTTTAAGAAAAGATAATGTTAAAGAATATGCTACGTAAAGAAATGAATACACTAACTGAATAATGGATTGTGAGTAATTAAGTGAAAAAAATATAAAAGCCAATAAAATAATTTAGTATAGATAAATTGGATAGAAATCCATTGGAAGGTAATACGTGAGTTGTACGTATATTATTTTGTTCGCATAACGATTTGATCCAAATTCGAGCATAAAATTTCGAGATGATTTATATCGATCCATGTTAGGATTTTCCACTCGATTCTCGACGGCGAACCCTGGATATGGATTTTTGGTTTGATTCTGGAATTCTCTATCATAGTATATGGCTATGCAAGGAGAGTAACAGTTTCCAATCAAGGAACCAAATCTGAGTCCGCACTAGAGAGTCGGGTGAACGATACTAGTTGGAAGTGAAATTGTGTGATCGAATAAGCGATTAGATTGATATTGCTTACGGATGATATATGTACGGCTTACGAACTTAATTAAAGTTAATGTTGGAAATTTAAGATGCCAAATATAAAATGATTCTTTTAAAATTATATAACAGGATATATATGTAAAAGAGATAAACCAAATTGAATGTAAAAAAATTAATAAGTTGGTTATGTTGGGTATGATTTGGTTGTTATATGATTGTTAGTTGATTGTATATAATTCATTAAGTGTTAATGAAATTGAAAGCTATAAACCATTGAAACCAAATTGGAAGTTAAATGAATTTAAATAGAATTTAATTTGATTCAAATTGGAAGTGAACTAATGTAAATATAAATTAGTGAATGTTAACTAATCGAATTGAGAATGAATGTTAGTAAAATCCAACGTTAACGAATCAACTGTGATTAAAATTGAAACCCAAGCCAATAAATATTAATGAGAAGTGAATTTATATTGATTGGTTATGGATTTGTTGGATGATAGTTGGATGATAATTGATTTGGTGGATGCATTTGTTGTTTTGTTGCATTTTCTATATTGGCACATGTGGTTGTTATGTTTCTATATGGTGTATATTGATATTATTTTCATATATGCATGTTTCTCATGGTTTGTTGAGTGTTTAGTAGGTGCGGATTGCGCTTGCTTCGCATTTGGAGCTCGCTTTCGCGCCATATTAGCCGTATATGGTCGCTAATAATATAAAAGGTACATATCTCGGATTACATACCGTATTTTTACACTTTTTTCCCTACGGGATGCCTCATCACTTGAAGAGATGTATATTTGTGATATATATACTGCCATTTTTTTTCGATCGAGCCGCGCAAAGGAGACTCTGCCGAAATTTTCCGTAAATCCGGGTGTTAGAATTTTTTTTCAAGTTTTTAAACTTTTTTTATTTTTATATAACTTGTTTTGATAACTAAGTTTTAAAGTTAGAAAGCCGTTCAGGGTAACTTAGTGGAAGTCTAGTAATGACTTTATAAGTGGAATTTCATTGTTTTATAAGTTGGTAACTTTGAATAAAATATATCTAATGTTGAATTCTATACTTAGTTCATTTCTCCTTCTTTTCCCCTTTACGGGGACGAAAAGTTTTGAGTGGGGAAGAGTGCAACGACCCGTAAATTTTCGATAATTAAAATAGCTAATTTAATAAGATTTCATGTTTTAGTGTTAGACAAAAAATTGTAAGTCGTTTGGAATAATAATAACTGGAATGAATTGCAACAATAATTATCCAAGTAATTATTTATAGATTGAATGGAGTTCTAATCTAATTGAATTGACTCAAATGTTATAACTTGGTTAAGGGAATATATGGAAAAACCAATGCAAATAAGTGAATAAGAATTGTGAATTATTTTGGTAGTAATACAAAATTTAATAGATTGGTTTCGAAGATTTGAATAGTAATAAGTATTGAAAAATAAATGCTACTTAGTGAATGTCGTTGCAATCAATAGTTGGATAGGATAGAATTCATTGGGTATAATAGAGTAATTGATTGATAAGTAAAAATCTATTTAAAATCAAATATTGAATATTGAACAGGTAAATTGTTTAAATTAAATATTTAAAACTTATTGAATAATTGAATAACTGTAAATGAAAATAGGGTTCTAAGATGTGAATTGGTTTTAAAGGTTAAATTTTATAAGTTCGTTTTGAATATTTCAAAAGATAGTGATTTAAGAATAATCAAATTTAACTAAATTTAATATTACAAATGTTTGAATAATTAAATTCCGAATTTGATATGACTAATTTGATATTGAAATTCAATATATGAAAATAGAGTGAATAATTGAAATTTGATTTAATATGATTCAAATTGGTTTCCAAAGTGAATGTAAGTTATATTGGGATTATAATAGAGTTAATAAGATTTTAAAATTAGAATTTATTGGATAATTGAATAACGGGTTTAATATGGTTAAAAATGATTTGTAAAATTTTGTTTTATCATATTGGAGTTATAGTGATGTTATAGAACTTTTAAAACTGAATTTAAAATTTATTTGTGAAAATTGAATATTTTAATATTTAATTATCGAATGAGAAATAGTCATTTTTAAAACAGTCTCGGATTTCGACGAAACTAGTTTCATCGGATCCATAATGTGATATTATTGTAAGATTTCAAATTTCGTGTCAATTGGATTTACCGTTTGTTCGGAGCAAGCTAAAATGCATAGAAATTCGTTTAATCGGTTTAATTTAAATTTGACCGCTTATTTCCGTAACTCGCGCATACGATCGAATTAGCCTCCGAAACCTATTCCATTGTGTCCGGAACGTGGGATAAACCCTAGAAACGCCGGTCACCGTGCGTAAATCGGAGTTCGGAAATTCGGCGATGAATAGTGTACGTCGATTTTTCTATAAAAGCCCCCTCTCTTCATAAGTTTGCAAAAATTTATAACCCTAGGGTTTCTATTCAGAGCCGCCGCCTCCTACCTCATGCACGGCCAGAAACTTTCAACCTTTCTCCTCTAATCTCTTCAAATCCGTCAATCTATTCAACAAACTTCCAACATGAAACTTGTAGAGCGTAGTGAGATCTAGGTATTCAACGGCTATGATCGTGTTTGGAGCTTTGAATCAACGGCAAATCTTGTCCAAAGGCCTGTAGTTGCGCACGCAGGTCGAGATGTTAGGGAGGGCCGAGCTCCATGGCTTTGCAGCCGAGTGAAGAGGAGGGGATGGGCTTTGGAATGGAAGCTTCTGATCGTCTTCAAAGTCATCGAGGAGGTCGCAAGATTCAACCCTAAATCATGAGCATATGGGTTCGGTTTTCATCTGTTAGTCGCGTTTGTTACTGGGAGATGGAAGAGAGGGAGACGTGCGGCCTTGATCTGATGAAGGCAAATCTAACGGCTGTAATTCGTTGAAGGTTAAAATAATAAAAGAAATTGTTAATTAATGTAAATAAAAATTCGTGTAACTTTGAAATTTCGTATCTTTTTCATACGAGGTCGAAAACGCGCGAAACCAGTTGCGTTGGAATCGTATGGACGAGCACTACGCTATGAAAATGGATTGGAGTCGTTTGGAGTTAGCGAAAGTTTCGGGTAAAATTAAACGTCCGTTTAATTTTATTCGAAGTAAAACGCTGGAACTACATTGAAATCAAGGTGAGTGTTTCATAACGCTCACAACATACTAAATATCTTTATGCTAGTCAAATTTGACATAATGAAGTGTGATGATTTTATTTTTCGTTGTTTGATAGAATTTAATTGTCATATAGATTGTCATTTGAATTAACCGTTGAAATTTAATTGACAGTTAAATTGAAATTAAAATTGAATTGCGATTAAATTACCTGACATTGATAACTATGAAATTGCCATGAATTGTATTGTCTATTGGATGATTTATTTCGATGGATGCTATTGGTTGATATTTAAATGTTTGGATGTTTATTTGCTTATATATAACCTGTTATGCGTACATATGGCGCTATGATAGATTTCAATGATATATATTCATCCCTGACATTTAATTGAAATAAATAATTATTTGGCCATAGGATAGAAAATTATATACGGACACCGGATTGGCTAAATTTATAATTTTTAAAATCGTCGATTTGAAATTTATTTAAATGTTTTGATTTAAAAGTTATAAATAGAAATCAATTTATAGAAATCGAATTTATCGAAAAATTGAGTTTGGAATGTTGAAATAAATTTTGGTTAAAAGAAATTGTTAAAATTTAAAGCGGAGACTTTGGAAATTTAAAATCGGGATATGATTGAATTTCGTAATTTGATTTGTTTTAAAGATTGAACCTTAATTCGAGCTTTGAATATTACTAAGTAAAAGTGATATAAAAATGATATTTTGAAATCGAGCTTGGAATTGAATCATATTTGAAATTTGGATTTAAACTTGAATATTGATGGAAATTTTGTTAAGTGTTATAAATGGATATTTTGAAAATCAAGCACTAAATCGATATAAATTGAAATTGAATTAATTGAAAGTGAATATAAAAATTGAATAAATTTGAAGTCAAAGTTGACGTCGATTGAATCGAAATCGAAATTGAATCGGTAGAACGGAAATTGAAATTGTTTTGAATTGGGAAGTTATAATTGAAATGGTTGGGTTTTGAAGCTGTTTTATTTTGTTTTCCAAATTACTCAGTTATATGAACCATTTTGAATACTTAAACTATTTTAATCTATTTTAAATCAACTTAACCCGATTTAAATTATTTTAAACTAATCTATCTATTTCAAATCCATTTTAAGATTTTTAGTATTTTAACTGTTTTAATTTTTTAAAACTACTTTTAAACTTCTTAAAACTATTTTCTAAAATTCTAAGCTGGTCAATAAGGTGAAATGTTTATGTTTAAATCTTAAATGTAAATACGAATTGGTTTAAATGAAGTTACAACCTAAATTGAAATTCGAAATGATTTTGAAATCGAAATGAGATATTGATGTGAAAATTGATTTTGAAACGAAATCTTACATTTGAATAGATACGATGATATTTGAAATGGATTTGATTTTTTTGAAGCGAATATGATATTTTGATATCAATTATGAATCAATTTGAAATATAAAAGATCCAACGGTGTAATAATACGTAGTTATTAAAAAGACCAAGATCGGATATGGACATACTCTCTGTCGATACCGAAAACCACTTTAATAACTATTATACGCGGAGTGTTGATCTAGAATGAAGTGGATGGTTTGGTGAATGCGCTGATTGAAGAAAGAGAACGATATTGGATGACCCCTGACATGACTAAAACAGGAGTCGCGCCGTTCGCCACCTCTAGCGGACAAACTTCTTCGATACTATATCTATTAAATTTGTGAATCGATTTGGGTGCACCCCTTGATTTGGGGGTGTTGTTTCGCGGTGTTGGGGTAGCTTCTGGCTATGCTCAACATCAGTCCGGATCACGCAACTACTA
The DNA here is from genome assembly GCA_030765085.1 of Allium cepa. Classification (NCBI taxonomy): domain Eukaryota; kingdom Viridiplantae; phylum Streptophyta; class Magnoliopsida; order Asparagales; family Amaryllidaceae; genus Allium; species Allium cepa. Next base: position 615,302,610 of record CM060931.1, read on the forward strand.
GTATCCTAGTTGGTATCGCCTCATGTACCTTGTCATACTGATTATCCTATTCGCGACCACTACGTTTTGTTTTGTGTTATACCTATGGGGTACCCTCTGATAACCACCAGTTTACGGTGGGGCTTACGGTGCTGTATAGACTATGGCACTATAAAAATGTGTTAAGGGGGATTATGGTAACGCCTTAACGCTATTTTAATACTTTATATTACTGATAGGCATTATCTACTTAGCGTACATTACTACATAGTAGATAGTTTAACGGATCCTTGAGAGATGGAAAATCCCGTAACATCTCTTAAGTTATTGCACGCACGTTGACAATGGATATGAGATGTCAAACCCCGTAAACATCTCTGACGCCGTTACACTCATATTTATTTACGATTGATTTAACTTTCATAAGGATATTTTAGTCCTGACTCGAGTGTTTTGTCTTTTCATTACGCTCGGGTCAGTCCTGAGTTTTCAGATTTTTGAAGATCTATTCTGGAGGACGAAGACGAAGATTTGGTACACTATTACTATTATTATCTGTGATCATGCTGTCTGCTACATTATTTTAATTGTTCTGTTGCATATGTATATCTCTGATAAATGTTGTATAAATAATAATCAAGGTATAGTAAACATGTAACGACCCACAAATCCATACCCCTTGAGTCAACACTATTCTACCTAAATCAACTCAGGTTGTACAGAAATACGAACCATTTGGGTTAAAGAAGAAGAGGTAGAAGAAGAGAAAATAAAATCAACATCAGAATCTAAGCATCGCAGCGGAATAAAATATAATAGATAGTAAATAATCTTTATCAAAATCAAATATCTCTGTTTACATATATTACATCATCAGAGTACATCAGTCACAGCTCACAACAATAACATACAATGGATACGCAACAACCCAACAGTGGAAAATATATATAAACAAGTACGAATGAACGTATCGTCATCCAGCTCGTCCCCGAGCTCCACAGCATTTCCTGTATCCTATAATACTCGGTCTGACCCGAGCATTACAGTTAAATAACACCCGAGTCAGTCTGGATTACCAGCGTGAGAAAATCACACCCAATTGATTACTAAAGTTTCAAAAAATCCTTTGAAAACAAAAGCATCTCGTAAGACCACGCCACAAATAAACATGTCGGGTTTTTACCTTACGATAGCTAAAACAATTTTTATAGAAATCCTCTGATATTATAATAGTGACTATAGAAAGTAAATAGAATCTAGCTGAAATGCTTGCATCTCACGATTCAGCAATAGTTGGGCACAATCAAAACCGTACGGGCGCGTAGGGAAAATGGATTCCAACTAATGGCTAGGCACTGGGGTACCACCTGTCACAGTACCTGGTCTAGATCAGCGTACCGAGGAGCCACCCTAACTCCCCTGCAACACAAGACCGGAACCATCCGTTACTGGACAGTCCTGAGCAAGATCACCCCGCGGTTGGGATCAGCAACCGCCCACTAAGCCGAAATAAAGGGAAATCTACACAGGAATGACCTCACCCTCCAGTGGGGGCTACCCATGAAGCCTTGCTGCATATCCCCTGATTTTCAGCCATTCCCATTTGATGAGGCTTGAGGCTAAGCGTTACCTTTTTTAGAATATATTCCTTAGAATGCCCATCGTCCATCTGACGATGTTTCGCAAGCATTCATCCATACAAGTCCATCCCGGGTTCGAACGGAACCGAAGGCACTATTCCTACTACATCCATTTTTGGAAATATCCTCAGAATTAGTAGAGACTAGCCCTTGCACTTCACTGCTCCATCTTCGAATCCAAAATCGTTTACACGAAACGTACAAACCGGATTGAAGTGGTTTTCGAGAAATTAATCTCGATCCCGGTCTCTTCGAAACAATCAACGCATTGTCCAATATTGATAGTCGGTGATTTAACTATCAATTAATATTTACAAACATCCATCAAACAATAAATAATTTCTCAAATTATTTATTTATTCCAAAATTATCTTCACAAGATATTTTTTACTTCCAAATTCCTTTTGAAAACAGTTTCAAACATATTCCTTTCCCGGAATAACTTTCCAATATTTATTTCCACTGAAACGCCAAGTCTAAAATACTTTTAGCTTTAAAATAATTTAAAAGCACTTAGTTATAAAATATACTTCATAGCCTTAAAAATTTAAACTACTTTAATACTTAATTTAAAATATATACTTTAGGAATATTTAATAAATAAGGCTACTTTTATAAAATATAAACTAGATTTTTGTTTAAAACAAATACCAAGTCATTTAATAATTACTACAATAATAGGTTTGAAAAATATTTATTTTAGAATTTAAACATTTAATAATAATAAGTTTTCTAAGATATGCTTTTTTTTTAAATAACATTAAAACCTTTAACTTATGTTTAAAACTGCTTGAAAATCGTACTTGGCTATCCAGGGAAACACTCTTCTCTTTTACATCTTTAAAAAAAATGAATCACTATTTATTTTTAGACGAATTTCCATTCCTTTATAAATTTCCACTTGAATTCATATTTAAAATATTCGCCGATATTTTATTTTACCTGATATCCCAGCTTAAAATTGCCAAAATCTCACTTAATATTAATTCTTTATTCATTCAAATAATATCACTCAAGCTTTACAATTTTTTATTAACTTAATAATTCAAATTCCTCTTATTCCAAATTTGTTAGAGTTTTGCAATCACTTTTATTTATTTTATTTTCAATTCATTATTAATTTATTCCAATTCACTAGAATTATTTTACTTAAAAATTTACTCTTTTATTTCTCTCGAAAATAAAATTCTAGAGATTTGATAATTTATTTACTGAGATACTCAATCCAACCATACCATTAAATATTTCAATTATTCATAAAATGATCACAGAATACCAAATATTCAGACCACAGAATATTAAGCAATCTAAATAATTTCGAGGGGTCCAGTTGGATCCCTCCAACCTGTTTTTCCCTGCATCCACAGATGTTAGCATCACATAATATACCCATTTCAACTTATACTATACTATATCACATCAATCAATCCAACCATACAATCAATTATTTAAATTTAATCATTTAAATTTAAATTTAAACCGAGTGAGATTAACTCACCTTTGATTTTTGTTTTGCAATCCACTTCAATATTGCTTTGGTTTTCCTGATGTTTGACCTTGAATAAGCATTATAGGATTTTATTAATATTTGAATTAATCAACCAATTAATCACCAATTATTTATTTAATTTAAGATAATAATTTCATTTTTTTTAAACTAATAATTTGATTTTAAACTAAGTTTACTTTTAATACATATTCTTTAGTAACTGAAAAAAATAATTAAGTTTATACAATAAATTAACCACCATGAATACACATTTTTTCCAACTGAATAGTCTTAAATTAACCGTCTAACTTGATTACTAAAACGAACAGAAATAGAAACTTATTGTTATATTTATACCTCACTGTAATATATTTCTATTTCCTGCACATGACCATGTTAAATTGAGATTAACTTAAAATATAAAACAGTTTAATAAAACTTTACCTCACTGATTCCAAATTTTATTAACCAGTAATTAATTTTTTTTTATATACATACCATCGAATTAAATCAAAGAAAATGTCATACCTTAATCGACCGCAGCCCCAAATCTCCACCATCGCCTGCACCTACGATCATGTCCAATCGAAACGCAGCGTCAAGACCCAAGGAAATGCCTACAGCCGCTACCCTAAATCCCAAAGCAAAGTCGCGATACCCCTTCGCGAAACCGAGATCTGAACGCAACTTAGTTCGCTCACCAACACTCGATTGGCATGCCCCTCCACATGCCGACAGCGCAGCCTCCTAAGATTCGAACAACCCCCTACGCACGAGTTTCCCCCCTTCGCGAACAACTCGAGCTCGCGTTCATGCTAAACAATTTGATCGCAAAGTACAGGGAGACGCAATTTCAAATTTTAGGAACAGTCGCCACTTTAAACTTTTTTTTTAATTCAAACAGAATGAGGGTTTTGAGAAAAAGGGGTACTCGGCTGTGGAATAATAGGAGATAAGAGATTTTCTTATTTTTCTTCTGAAGGAAGCCATTGTTTATTTAAATTTGATCATCATTTTGTTTTTTTCGTCTCAAGGAAGATTGGAATGGAACGTAATTAAATGGAAGGAAGTGGCGTATAAAGAAAGCTTTGCGTAAGAAAATATCTAGCTATAGTGATTGAAAATAAAACTAATGTGACAAGATTTTGACCAGTCAACAATGTATTTATATTGAGTTTCCGATAAAATTCAGTGCGTTTATATGTCGTACACTCACACACTAACTCCGATCAATACGAAATTTGAAATCCGATAATAATTCAAAATCACGGACCCAATGGAACTGGTTTCGTCGAATTCCGAGACTGTGCCTCGGAAGGCTATTTTTAAATTCAATTTAAACGATATAAATTTCAAGACTGAACAAAACACTTCCAAATCCAATTTTAACACTTATACTATTTTTCATATTATCGATATAAATTTTATAAGCCTTCAAATTATTTTTAACAAGCTTAAAATTCCAGATTCAACATTTTACTCAACTTCAAATTATTTAATTCAATAATTTAATTATCAAATAAATCGTGATATTCGTAATTCAAGTTAAAATTACTCTATTGAATATTTAAAATCAATTAAATATCCCCAATTTTAAATGCTTGAAAATTCCGGGTCGTTACATTCCTCCCCCTTAAAAGAATTTCGTCCCCGAAATTACTAGTTAGGAAGAATGATCCAATACCCGTTACTATTTTTACCAACCAAACAGTTTCTAACAGTTCAACATCTTACCAACTATCTTTTTATAAAAGATCCATTATCATTCTTATTAACTTTCCAAACCTTTCCCTAGTTTCAAACTATATTATTCGTTTAATCATTCGAGTTTCAATTTAAAACCAAATTTTGAGTTATCAAAATTTTCTCAAAATTTTTCTAACTCCCTAGATTTCCAAAAAATTTCGCCAGCGTCTCCTTTGCGCGGTTAGCTCGGTACAACTACAAAATGGCTCTACGGCCTCCCAAATCCAAAAAGAAAACAAAAGGCCAAGTGGCTCAATCCAAATCCCAATCATATTTCACACCAAATTTAAATACATACCTTTTTGTCGAGCATTTCAAATTTATATCCTTTGAAATCAATCCAATTCTCTTTTCCCTTTATATTACCTGCATATCCTGCTTAGCACTAATATCCAATCACAATATTCTCAAATCATCATATCAACTTTCTTACAAACTGTCGGTATTTATTCACTCAAATATTATCTTAGGTTATATTTGTAGCATCAATTCCCAATCAAGAATTCACCATTCCCTTCTTAAGTTAGTATAAGCATTTTATATGTTTCTTATATTTATTTTCACTTCACCACTTTAGTTTATATCCATTTCTATTCAAATCGATTCTTTCATTTCCATATGAATTCAATTTATCTTTAACTCTAAATATTTAAATTTTATTTTTCATTTATAACCAATTTATGTCATTATTTAAGTTAGTTTCATATACTAACTTATTTTAGTTTCCAATTTGAATTTGTTTGTCGTTAACAAAATTTTCCAAAAATTTTCAAAAATTTTCTAACTCCCAAAATTTCTGAAAAATTTCGGCAGAGTCCCTTTTGTACGGAGGAGCTTTTGCAATTTGACAAAAAAGATAAAAATTTATACATCGACCCACACGGTCGGAAAAACCAAAAACAGTTCATATTTCCTATTTTTATTGCGTAGGTGTACCTTATTTAGCATAGTAAGCAAGCGGCTTATTATTTTTAGCAAATAGCACAACCAAATCCAGCCACACGGCTTCCAAGTACCTGTACTTACTCAATTTAAACATGTAAGTGCCAAATATATGCAGTTTAACTATATTTCACTTATTTATAATAGTTAAAACATATGAATTCTAAAAGAAACTCATACCAAACATTTTTCTGTAAGCAATTTATATAGTTTCCATGCTAAGTCAACTGTTCCAATTTATTTATAACCATTTTCACTCAATTCGGATGGTTTTTCGATTCATTCGTATACAATTCCATCAATTTGAATGGTTTAGAATTCAATTGATTACTTTTAATTTATTCTTAAGCAAATTGAACTCATATTTAATTCAATTGCTTTCAAAATAAATTTATTTTACTTCTATCAACTCATAGAATTTTAATTACTTCCATTTAGATCCAATGATATTTATTCTATGAAAATTTGACAAGATCTATGTGAACAACCAAATATTTATGTTTTATAACCAATTTAAATGGATTTCAACTCGATTTATACTTAATCCTATTTCATTTTCAAATTTATTCACAATCTAAATATTCTCATTTCAATGTATATCAAATTTTGAATACATTCACTTGCATTTCATTTTATTAACCAAACTAGTTCATCCAAAACTATTAACAGCTTAGGTTCATCTTCATTACTAATTAAATTCCCTTTTATCTTAATCCATTCACAATCATTTATTTAGCTCGACAAATTCCATTTAAATTTCATTTAAAATCCATTTATTTACATTTCATTCTATATTTGTTTATTCAAACTATTTTATTTAGCTCAAAACAACCCAAGTTATATCATTCAATAACCATTTCTCAACTTATTTAAACCACATTTCATTTGATACTTATTTATTCCATCATTTATTTAATCAATATAATGAGTTTATCCACATTCACTTAAACCATTCTAATAAACTCAAAACGTTCTATTTTCCTTATTGTCTCAAGTTATTTCAATTCCTTAATAATTTTAAAAGGTTTACAATTATTTATTTAAGCATTTTCGTTCCATTAAATATTATCGGCAACTCACCAAATTTTATTTCAATTAAAATTTATTTATTTTTACTTGGTTTAAAACCAATCCAATATTATTAAACTTTGTTTAAGTTGAATTCAATTCAACTCTCCTTCCTTCATTTAGCTTAAGTCAATTTCCTTCAATTTTATTCAAATTTTATACTTAAGCTCATTCTCATCTTGCAAACAAAGTTCTCTTTTCAATTTAACTTGATTCTATTTCAATTTTATCTCATTTCAAACTACAAATTTATTTAATCAGTTATTATACATTTTAACCCTTTTAGATTCAGCTCATTCGATTTATTACAAGGTCATTTCCAATTTACTTCCACTTATTTGGAATTTATTGGCAATTCAAACCATCACTATTTTAATCTAGTTACATTTTTATTCCATATATTTCAATTATATTTAATTTGTTAACACTTCAAGTTAAATTCGAATTTATAACTCAAGTTCTGAATCCACTAGCCATTTTAATATACCACCAAATTTCAAGAACTCACAATTCAATTACATTTACTTCACCAACAATTTAGGTCGATTTTAATTCGTAACTTGAGTTTTATTTCCAACCTCCATCATAATCTCACAATTCAATTTCATTAACTAATTTATTATCTAATTAGTCTTTCCCCAATTTATAATCCAAAACTTGAATTTTTTTTTAATTCCAAATATCACTTCATTTAATTTTTCTTAGTTCAATTTATTTATTTATTTTATTTTTCTCCTTTTCAAGTTTGGATTTTCCTTCGTTTTATTATCCAAAACATCAAACAATATTTATTTTGGATATTCTATCCCACTTTTCAAATTTAATAAGTCACAACTTATTATTTCACACATTTCCATTCATCCTAGGCTTAAATATGTTCATCTTTATTTTTAACTCAAGCCTTATGCTTATTTATAACCCAAGCATATCTTGTTCCATGGATTTTGATTCCTTTACAAGTTGTTCTAACTTATTTACTTCAACCCAATCTTTACCCAATTTAATTTCCATTTATTCAGGTAAGAATCTAATTCCATTCTATAACTTAATTGAATTCTTATTCCAATTCAATTTAATTTTAACTCAGATTTATTTAACCCAATTCGATTTCAACTTAATTCGAATACACTGGATATTATTTTCAACTTATTCAATCAATCCTAATCCAGTCAAATTTTTATTTCCAAATCCAAGTTAATTTCATTTTTAACTTTTCTTTTAAATTTAAATTCCAACATACAAAGCTTATTTATCCTTCCTGATTTAAAAGAACATCCTAACTTATAAGCTTATAACCCATCTTATCAGGATTTTTAAAATACCGGCTTTTGGTTTCAAAACATTTTGAAATCTCCAACATCTCAAATCACACTTCTCAAAATTTAAACCAATCCCGGTTTTATTCCCAGCAAATTTCCTTAGAAATTTTCAAAAACAACTAGCTTTCTGAACAAGTCAATTTGGCAGCAATCCGTCACTTAGGAATTCGAAAATGACTACCGATGATGCGGCCGTCATCATCAGAATTATTTTCCAATAATCCAAGTGATTTCAATGCTATATCACTTTCAAAATCCATTTAAAACAGATTTCTTTTCAGAAACATCACCAAAACAATTGTGCTATTATTTATCTTCAAAACACTTCCAAAATCTCCGGGTTTTAAATTTCCAAATCCTGCTTAAATCAATTTTACTATAATTCATTTGCATAGCTTATGCTCATACAAATTCTTATTTGATTATATTTCAATTTATGAATTTCATTTATGACTCATACTTACGAATTTTCATTTTATAATGAATTTATTCCCTTAAACTTTGGTTATACTTTCAATTTCTAGTTAAATTCACTTAACAATGATAATACTTTAATATTATCATTTCTAACATCCAAGCAACCATATAATAGCTATATAGTTTACCAAAAACTTTCTTTATATCAAAAATATATTTTTGGGTAAAATTATATCATTTAGCCATATTTAAAACAATATCGTGTCGATTGTTCTATTCAAGTGTTTAGAAACCCTTTCGATACAGTTGTCCAGACTGTACCGACGAAGGTTAATATGCCACTCAATAAACCAATCAACACAATATTAAAACAATTTATATTCACTAACAAATACGCGCTCATATTTATTTATACGCACAAACTCATTATAGAGTACTACGGACTCTATTTTAAATGAGTAATTTCCCACCAGAGCCAAGGTTATCACCAACCTATGCTCTGATACCAAATGTAACGACCCGCAAATCCGTGCCCCTAGAGTCAACACTATTCTACCTAAATCAACTCAAGTTGTACAGAAATACGAACCATTTGGGTTAAAGAAGAAGAGATAGAAGAAGAGAAAACAAAATCAACATCAGAATCTAACCGTCGCAGTGGAATAAAATATAATAGATAGTAAATAATCTTTACCCAAAATCAAATATCTCTGTTTACATATATTACATCATCAGAGTACATCAGTCACAGCTCACAACAATAACATACAATGGATACACAATAACTCAACAGTGGAAAATATATATAAACAAGTACGAATGAACGTATCGTCATCCAGCTCGTCCCTGAGCTCCACAGCATTTCCTATATCCTATAATACTCGGTCTGACCCGAGCATTACAGTTAAATAACACTCGAGTCAGTCTGGATTACCAGCGTGAGAAAATCACACCCAATTGATTATTAAATTTTCAAAAAATCCTTTGAAAACAAAAGCATCTCGTAAGACCACGCCATAAATAAACATGTCGGGTTTTTACCTTACGATAGCTAAAACAATTTTTATAGAAATCCTCTGATATTATAATAGTGACTATAGAAAGTAAATAGAATCTAGCTGAAATGCTTGCATCTCACGGTTCAGCAATAGTTGGGCACAATCAAAACCGTACGGGCGCGTAGGGAAAATGGATTCCAACTAATGGCTAGGCACTGGGGTACCACCTGTCACAGTACCTGGTCTAGATCAGCGAACCGAGGAGCCAGCCTAACTCCCCTGCAACACAAGACCGAAACCATCCCTTACTGGACAGTCCCGAGCAAGATCACCCTGCTGTTGGGATCATCAACCGCCCACTAAGCCGAAATAAAGGGACATCTAGATAGGGATGACCTCACCCTCCAATGGGGGCTACCCACGAAGCCTTGCTGCATATCCCCTGATTTTCAGCCATTCCCATTTGATGAGGCTTGAGGCTAAGCGTTACCATTCTTAGAATATATTCCTTAGAATACCCATCGTCCACCTGACGTGTTTCGCAAGCATTCATCCATACAAGTCCGTCCCGGGTTCGAACGGAAGCGAAGGCACTATTCCTACTACATCCATTTTGAAAATATACTCAGAATTAGTAGCGACTAGCCCTTGCACTTCACTGCTCCATCTTCGAATCCAAAATCGTTTATACGAAATGTACAAACCGGATCGAAGTGGTTTTCGAGAAATTAATCTCGATCCCGGTCTCTTCGAAACGATCAACGCATTGTCCAATATTGATAGTTGGTGATTTAACTATCAATTAATATTTACAAACATCCATCAAACAATAAATAATTTCCCAAATTATTTATTTATTCCAAAAATATCTTCACAAGATATTTTTCACTTCCAAATTCCTTTTGAAAACAGTTTCAAACATATTCCTTTCTCGGTATAACATTCCAATATTTATTTCCACTGAAACGCCAAGTCTAAAATACTTTTAGCTTTAAAATAATTTAAAAGCACTTAATTATAAAATATACTTCATAGCCATAAAAATTCAAACTACTTTAATACTTAATTTAAAATATATACTTTAGGAATATTTAATAAATAAGGCTACTTTTATAAAATATAAACTAGATTTTTCTTTAAAACAAATACCAAGTCATTTAACAATTACTACAATAATAGGTTTGAAAAATATTTATTTTAGAATTTAAACATTTAATAATAATAAGTTTTCTAAGATATGCTTTTTTTAAATAACATTAAAACCTTTAACTTACGTTTAAAACTGCTTGAAAATCGTACTTGGCTATCCAGGGAAACACTCTTCTCTTTTACATCTTTTAAAAAAATGAATCACTTTTTATTTTTAGATGAATTTCCATTCCTTTATAAATTTCCACTTGAATTCATATTTAAAATATTCGCCGATATTTTATTTTACCTGATATCCCCGCTTAAAATTGCCAAAATCTCACTTAATATAAATTCTTTATTCATTCAAATAATATCACTCAAGCTTTACAATTTTTTATTACCCTAATAATTCAAATTCCTCTTATTCCAAATTTGTTAGAGTTTTGCAATCACTTTTATTTATTTTATTTTCAATTCATTATTAATTTATTCCAATTCACTAGAATTATTTTACTCGAAAATTTACTCTTTTATTTCTCTCGAAAATAAAATTCTAGAGATTTGATAATTTATTTACTGAGATATTCAATCCAACCATACCATTCAATATTTCAATTATTCATAAATCATCACAGAATACCAAATATTTAGACCACATAATATTAAGCAATCTAAATAATTTCGAGGGGTCCAGTTGGATCCCTCCAACCAGTTTTTCCCTGCATCCACAGATGTTAGCATCACATAATATACCCATTTCAATTTATACTATACTATATCACATCAATCTATCCAACCATACAATCAATTATTTAAATTTAATCGTTTAAATTTAAATTTAAACTGAGTGAGATTAACTCACCTTTGATTTTTGTTTTGCAATCCACTTCAATATTGATTTGGTTTTCCTGATGTTTGACCTTGAATAAGCATTATAGGATTTTATTAATATTTGAATTAATCAACCAATTAATCACCACTTATTTATTTAATTTAAGCTAATAATTTCATTTTTTTTAAACTAATAATTTGATTTTAAACTAAGTTTACTTTTAATACATATTCTTTAGTAACTAAAAAAATAATTAAGTTTATAAAATAAATTAACCACCATGAATACACATTTTTTCCAACTGAATAGTCTTAAATTAACCGTCTAACTTGATTACTAAAACGAACAGAAATAGAAACTTATTGTTATATTTATACCTCACTGTAATATATTTCTATTTCATGCACATGACCATGTTAAATTGAGATTAACTTAAAATATAAAACAGTTTAATAAAACTTTACCTCACTGATTCCAAATTTTCTTAACCAGTAACTAATTTATTTTATATACATACCATCAAATTAAATCAAAGAAAATGTCATACCTTAATCGACCGCAGCCCCAAATCTCCACCATCGCCTGCACCTATGATCGTGTCCAATCGAAACGTAGCGTCAAGACCCAAGGAAACGCCTACAGCCGCTACCCTAAATCCCAGGCGAAGTCGCGATACCCCCTCGCGAAACCGAGATCTGAACGCAACTTAGTTCGCTCACCAACACTCGATTGGCATGCCCCTCCACATGGCGATAGCGCAGCCTCCTGAGATTCGAACAACCCCCTACGCGCGAGTTTCCCCCCTTCGCGAACAACTCGAGCTCGCGTTCATGCTAAACAATTTGATCGCAAAGTACAGGGAGACGCGATTTCAAATTTTGGGAACAGTCGCCACTTTAAACTTTTTTTTTAATTCGAACAGAACGAGGGTTTTGAGAAAAAGGGGTACTCGGCTGTGGAATAATAGGAGATAAGAGATTTTCTTATTTTTCTTCTGAAGGAAGCCATTGTTTATTTAAATTTGATCATCATTTTGTTTTTTTTCATCTCAAGGAAGATTGGAATGGAACGTAATTAAATGGAAGGAAGTGGCGTATAAAGAAAGCTTTGCGTAAGAAAATATCTAGTTATAGTGATTGAAAATAAAACTAATGTGACAAGATTTTGACCAGTCAACAATGTAATTATATTGAGTTTCCGATAAAATTTGTGCGTTTATATGTCGTACACTCACACACTAACTCCGATTAATATGAAATTTTAAATCCGATAATAATTCAAAATCACGGACCTAATGGAACTGGTTTCGTCGAATTCCGAGATTATGCCTCGGAAGGCTATTTTTAAATTCAATTTAAACGATATAAATTTCAAAACTGAACAAAACACTTCCAAATCCAATTTTAACACTTATACTATTTTCCATATTATGGATATAAATTTTATAAGCCTTTAAATTATTTTTAACAAGCTTAAAATTCAAGATTCAACATTTTACTCAACTTCAAATTATTTAATTCAATAATTTAATTATCAAATAAATCGTGATATTCGAAATTCAAGTTAAAATTACTCTATTGAATATTTAAAATCAATTAAATATCCCCAATTTTAAATGCTTGAAAATTCCGGGTCGTCACAAAACAGCTTCATGAACTGTTTATTTGACTATTATATTTTATCGTTCCGCTGCGAGATTCTGTGTTGTTTCATTTCTTTTATTTCTCTTTCTTCTCTTTTCTTATTTACCCCAATAACCATCTGCACTTTTGAATGGTTTGGAACCGGCATGTGTATTTGATCGTCGGTTTAAACTGTCTAAAAAGGCGGGTCGTTACAATATGTGTAAAGGACTACCCCGTTGGGCTTACAATACCAATCTCCTATATCTATGAAGGACTATCCCGTTGAGGCTACAATACAAATCTTTTATATCTTGCTTAATAACTTAATCCAAGATCTAAGTTTATTTCTGCTTTATTTGCTCATTAACTTAATTTAAGTCCTAAAATAAGCCTTTTCTGTTATCTCTAATTATAACTTGTGTGTTATAATTCTGCTTATTTACTTACCCCAAGGTCTAAGTATAAAAATAAGCTACTTCTGCTATTTCTTCTATTTTCTCTTTTTAGTTATAATTACATGTTATAACTATGCTTGCAAATATCTTAAATTTGCCTTTTTTAGTCTAAGTCCAATTTATTAGTCTTTATTACTTTACATCCCATTTCCTATAAATTCAGTATTCTTATATTTTATTCCATATTAACGAATTATTTTTTTCTATTTATTCCATTCATATAAAAAAGAAGTAAAAAGAATCTGACATTTATACAAGAAATCCCAACGTAGAATAGATGTAAATAATACGTAAATAACAGTAAATAAATGTAAATACCGTAAATAACTGTAAATAATTGGGAAAGCTATAATTAATAGTATATAATTACAAATAATGAAATAGAATAGCTAAAAGAAAATAGGCTGGGAAAACAAGTCAAAAATTTATTTAAACTGTAAATAAACTTACATAAAGGTTATCCCAAAAATCGAAGAAAAACTACAACTATTGGAAACTCTATTATTTGAAATTACTTAAAAATCTAAAATAATTACTTAAACACTCACCTGTGGTCCTTAGCTTTTCCCTCTGGCCTTCCTGGATCCACTTGAATGGTGTAAAATATTTTAATTAAAAAGACCTTCTCCTCAGAAAAATATTCCTTTTAGGGTCCAGCCTCAGGCAATGAACCCAAATGGAGAAAATGTAAATGAGAAAAATAGCTTGGCCTTGAGTCTTATTTATAGTGTCACTCGTGGATCTTAGACCGTTGGATTTGGAGATGAAATCTAGTGCAACCACATCATGGGCTCGATAGGAACCGTCGGATGGAAGCACGAACGCACAGGATCGAAGAAAAGTTGCAAAATGACATGTTAAAATCGATCTGGACGAAGCCACGTACGAGAATGCATTCTGAGGTAGGTGGGTCAACCACTATCGACCTTCACAAGCAAGAGTCGGCCTATAGATCGACCTTGCCTATGTGGGGGTCGACTATAGGGTCGACCTAGCCCCTTATATGTATATATATATACACATTTCCTTTCTTCTACTCATTTCTTCATTAATTCATATCTTATATCTACAATCTTGGATTTTGATATTCTATATATGGAAATTGACCAGAAATTACCAGCGACACAATGGTTAAACTCCCGTGGCTTAGTTCTGATAATTTCAAAAAGTTATTTATTATTTAATTATTTTGTTAATTAGTTACAATAGCTTAAAATTTGGGTTATTAGAAAACCACTTTTAAAATACTTTAAAAATAGTTAGTAACCACTTATAAAAAGAATGAAACCAAATACTTAGATCTAAGTATCTTTCCAAACCTATTAATTCCAAAAAATTGGTCTTGAATGGGCAATTTTTCACTAGTGACGTTTTGGTCGTTTTCGAGATGTTACTTAACTTTTTTAATATTCAATATTTTCGTAATGACTCACCCTACATAGAAAATCGACATAAATACACGCATTGTATAACATGCCGACCAATCAAGTGCGTAAAAGGCAGATTGTTAAGGGGAAAAAAGGAGGTAGAAGAAGAAGAAAACTAAAACAAAACAGAATCTCACGACGGACAGAATAATATATAATATCAATAGCTCTTTACACAAATCAAAACTGTAATATACATATTTCACATCAGAGTACACAAATCAATAATTACCAGCCTGGATAGTTATAACAACCTGCATATATAGTTGTTGGAAATTTCGAAGAAAACACTGCAACGGTAATAAACAAGTACAAGTAATACGTCTTCGCCATCCAACTCATCTCCTGAGCTCCATATCATCCTAACCTGAACCTGTAATATCGGTCTGACTCGAGCATTATAATAAAATAACAACCGAGTCAGTCTAGAAAACCAGCGTGAGAAAACACACTCAGTTCTGAATTATTAAAGTTTCAAAATCCTTTGAAAATCAAAGGTATCTCGTAAGACCACGCAACAAATAAAGATGATGGTTTTTTACCTTATGATAACCAAAACATTTCAAATCAAAATCATTTGATATTACAATAGTGTCTAAGTACAAATATTTATTCAAATAGCT
The DNA here is from genome assembly GCA_030765085.1 of Allium cepa. Lineage (NCBI taxonomy): Eukaryota > Viridiplantae > Streptophyta > Magnoliopsida > Asparagales > Amaryllidaceae > Allium > Allium cepa. Next base: position 615,318,301 of record CM060931.1, read on the forward strand.
GAAATGCTTGCATCTCACATTCCATCATAGTTGGGCACAATCGAAACTGTACGATGCTCTTATTGGAGAATGGATTCCAACTGAATGACTAAGCACTAGGGTACCACCTGTCACAGTACATGTCTAGAAAAACTATACCGAGATCGAACCTATCAATCCCTGCCAACACAAGACCGGACTATCCATGACCTGGATAGACTGAATATGCTATCACTACGGGTGTTCCCACCCTTTCCGAACTCCTTTCACACGTAGTGATAATATCCAAGGTTATCTAGAATGGTGATACACGTGCACCACTTGGGTTCTACGCATTTAGCCTTGCTGCATCTCCCTGCTTTATAATCATTTCGATTGATGATGCTAGAGGCTACAATTGCCTTTTTAGAAATATTTACTTAGAATGCTCATTGTCCTCCAATAACAATGTACTGATAGCATTCATCCATACAAGTCTATTACCATTCCGAACGGAACCGAAGGCACTATTCCTTCTATCTCCATTTTGGATTCACCCTCAAGATTACTAGAGATTAGCCCTTGCACTTCACTGCTCCATCTTCAACTCCATGCTATTGTCTTCATTACGAAAACGTACTCGTTGGATCGAAGTGGGTTTCGAATCATAAATCTCCCGGTCTCTTCGAAACAACATTCGATATTCCCAGCAAACTCAACCTCAGTTCTTTAGGAAATAAATAGAAGAAAATAAGATCGAAGATCACCTCCTAACCATTAGTGGACGGATTTCCTTATAACGTCCTAGAAGAACGAAACAAGTTATAAGTACAGTATAGCACCTCGAATGGTAACTGTACTATATAATCCCATGCTTCCTCTAGATATTTCCAAAGTTATTATTAGGTCTAGATTTGATAGTCAGTTATTTAACTATCAAATAAAAAATCAATTCAACCAAAACTTCTTTTTCACAGAAAAACACCAAGTCTTATTTTAAGTTAATTTTTTTAATAATTAAATCTCTTTTTCCAAAGCTTGTGCTTATCTTATCGAAATCAGTATATTCACAAAGTATCCTTTTTAAAAATATCTAAAAATCCCTTTAGAAAATAAATATGGAAAGTACCACTATGGCATCAAACCATGGATCACAACTCAATGGTTACGTCTCTATCCTAGAGAAATCCAAGACTTAGCTGCAAGCACTCACTGCTTCCGATTTACGCCATGTGAGTATACCATTACTTCCCGAAAACTTTATTTAAAAATTATCTCAAAATACGTATAATTTCAAAAATAATTTTCAAGTTAAATCTAGTCAAATATACTTAATTAAAGGTTATTACACAAAGCCATATTAATATTTAATAATTTTCTTTTAAAAACAGAAATGTTGACTAGTTCTTAAATAAAAATAAATTCTTAAAATGATAATAAAATAACTATATAATAATTAAAATGTTCTAAACAATTTAAAATAATTAAATAACTAATTTCCAGAATATTCCTAGTACTTTTAAAATTTCCAAATCGGTAAATTAAAATCCTCTTGTAAAACAAGTCAAATTCCTCGATTTCAATCACGTTTAGTAAATTTGAAAACCTCACTTGAACTCCAGTTTAACCAATTTGATTCTTATTTCTCAAATTCACTTTTATCTTCCAAATATTTAAAATCTCAATTTTTAAACCTTTTACATTTAAAACAAGTACCATTTAACGTTTATTATTTAAAATTCCTTTTATATACTTTTATTCCAAGTACTTGTCTACAATTCCCGAATTTATTAAGTGCAAATTTTAAACTATTTATTTTATCCAATTTATTGACCTAAAATTCTTTATAACATTTCACTTCAAAAATCCCCTTTAATTTTCTTTTCGAAATTCAACCCATATTTTATTGATATCTACAAATACCAAAAATCAAGTCCAAAACAACCATAGCATCAAACCAATATAAATTCCATAGTAATTTATCATATATTATTCTCACAGGACGTACATCACCATATTTGAAAATAAATTCAAAAATTTTGAGGAAACCAGTTGGATCCCTCCAACTTGCTTCTTTGTATCCACAGATGTTAGCACAACATAAAAAAAAATAACAATTCCACTTCGAGGTGGAATATCATGGTATATAAGGTTATATTATATTATGCGGGGCGCATAGGGTCTCATCCGCTATATATATATATATATATATATATATATATATATATGCCGGAATATCGATCACTCTATTATATATACTACTGTATATAATTTCGCATCCAACTGATAAAAATGTGTCAATTTAACCGATCAACTATTTATTAATTCTAACTATTTAAAATTAGTCACTCGCAGTCCAAAATTGAGTGAGATTAATTCACCTTGAATTTTTACGTTGCCAACGTTCCAATTTTACTTTAAATTTAGAATGTTCAATTTAACCTAAAATTTTCACTAGCGCCAATCGATTGCAGATATACACCATAGTGCAGTACTTGTCGCTGCGATTCCGATGCCGCTTGTTTCATCTGATTTCGACCTCGTACGACCAAGATATGAGATTTATAACTTTTGAATATATTTTATATAACTAAATTTCCTTTTTCTTTTTATTTTCCAATGAATCTCGGCCGTACGTTATACCTAAGGAAATCCAAGTAGCTTATCCTTCTTCTCTTTCGAGTTCATGCCAGAATTAAACGAACCCATCGTCGCCCCTTAGGGTTTGCTAGCCGCACCTCCTCGATCGCCTAGGGGTTGATTGGTCGCCGCCATACGACAGCAGCCACCTTGCTCCCCCACGGCCCGAGCCCAACGAAGCTCGGCGCTGCCATATGATCACAAAATTGCACGAAACACATAACATACGCACCACGATTTTGGCCTCTACACTCCACCATCGACGATCACGTCCGTATGGATGGAAAGCTCTCGCAAAGCTCTACGATCTTTGTTTAGAAATCGAGGCTTAATTGTGTAAGGTTTTCGAGATATTTGAAAAAGAAATTCGATAATTTTCAGCCATTAAACGAATTGAAGATGGCGACTCCTCTTTTGCCTAGGGTTTTACTGTAGACCGTATATATATACACGATTTTATATTTTATTTTATTATTATTTTCCAAACTTACATGCTTTTTCAAACGAACTCCAAGCGAGATGTGCCGTCAGGCGTTTATAACGTTTTACCCATATTCCGAACATAATGGAACCGGTTTTAGAGTCTAATTCAATCGTATGTGGAAGATAGCATTTTGAATCAAACAAAAATATTAAATTTTTGATATTTATTTCAACACATTTCTATCCCGTATGACCAAACAACAACTCCAATGCTATGAAATTTGAAATACGATTATAATACACTATTGTGGATCAATTGGAATTGGTTTCGTTGAATTTCAAGACCATGCCTCGGAAGGCTATTTTAACTCGTCGATTAAGTCGAGCGATTTTCAAAATCGTCGAAATCATTTAAAATTTTCAATTTCAAAATTTTACTAACTCCATTTTATTCAATTAGAATTTATATTCATATTAGAAATCATTTTGATTCTTTTAAACCAAAATTCCATTATGTACACTATTTCCATATATTAATTTCACTATTAAATTAATATAAAAATTTCAAACTTTAAATTTATGGACTTTTAATTCGATTTAAAATTTCAATATTATATTTTAAATCCAAATATAATTTTAAATAAATTTTAGAAATCATTTCCATGCAGCTTTGACTTCAAATTCCCAGGTTCACCTATTATCCCAACTTAAATTATTAAATTCATATTTACCAATAGAATTAATCACTAATTTGAAAATATAAAGCATTTCACTGATTCTTCCATATTCAAAATCAATTGATAATGCAAATTTAACATTTAAAATAAATTAGATATTCAAAAACGAATGACCGAAATTCTGGGTCGTTACATTCCTCCCCCTTATAAAAATTTTGTCCCCGAAATTTGCTAAGGTAGGAAAATGCTTCCAAACCCATTCACTTTTTCCAAAACCCACTCAATTAAAATTCAATATTCACTTTTCTAACCTTTCTTATTTTATCCAAAACAATTAGCTTTTCTTTTTGAATCAAAACCCTTGGTTTCTAATACAATTCAAAAATCATATTTCTAGTTAACGAAATTTTTCCAAAATTTTCAAAATTTTTCTATCACCCTAAATTTCCGAATTTCTTTTACAGCGTCTCCTTTGTATGGAGAGCCATTTACAATATCACAAGAGAGATAAATATATATGCATTGACCCACACGGTCGAAAAACAAAATATATAACAATATATTATCATTTATTTATTTTATTGTGTAGGCGTACCTCATATTAGTGTTTTTAAGCGAGCAGCTTATTTAATCTGCATTTACACAACCCAAAATCTACCAAAACAACTTTCTGTACCTATACTTACTCAAAATAAGCACATAAGCTTCAAAAGCATGAAAATTTAACAACATTCCATTTATCTACAAGCCCAACACATTAACTTCATGACCCAAACATGAAAATCAAATATATTTCAAAGAATTATAAAGTTCTAACACTAATTTTAATTTCCTTCTCCTGGACCATATATCATTTCATTCAATTCGAAATAATTTACAACCAAATTTATTGCATTCAATCCATATTTACAACAAACGAACTCATAGTCACTTCACACTAATTTCTATGTGCTTTACTTGTATAGATTCACTTTTATTAAATTTCAAATTGATTCACAATCAATTTATTTGCATTCCATTTATTATTCACTTCCACTATATGCAAATCCATTTTACCAAACTTTAATTTATTCCCCTTTTTAAATTGGCTTTAACAAATTTATCCAATTTCCATTTGATTCCCATTTATGCTATTCACCAACCCTTGTTTGTTTTGTTTTGCATTAACCCCATTCCAATCCATGTTAATTTTATTTATGAATCCCTTTCATAAATAACCACCTAAGTTAAATTTTCATGGCAACCAAATTCTAATTTCTTTAAACTGATCTCCTTTAATTTACTCATTTCTATTTACTTAGTATATCGCTTTAAGACTATAACACTTTGGAAAACATTTTATAAAATTATTTCTAATGTTTATTATAATATTCCATATCATTACTTAAGTTTATATTTATCTTATAACTTAAATTCATACCCAAGTTATCAAATCCATATCCTAAAATCATGTTAAATTCATTTATTCTTAAGCTGAATTCGTTCCTTGTTATCAATTTCTTAACCTTTTTAACTTGGTTATCTTTTTCACCTTTCCAGTTTAATAAGTTATATAACTTATTTATACACAATTCCTTGAATTTCCTACTTAAGTTTACTTTCAATCAATATTTATAACATACGATTATACAATCACTTCACAATTCATATTTACATTCAATTTACTCAATTTCAATTCACCCTCCATTTGAAATTCAAATTTTGAATTTCCTATCTTTTGCCATAATACCAAACCATTTTAATTTAGGTTTTACCGTTTCATTTCCAATTCATAAGTTCAAACTTATTTGCACTTATCATATATTGCTTACTTGAGTCCATTCACATTTTATAATCAAAGCTTTGGATTGTTTATATCACTTAATAGCTTAAGTGTATTCATCCCATTTAATAGTTATAACTTATAGTTATATGATTATTCTACATTTCAACTTTATACCCATTTCAGTTCAAATCCAACTTCTATTTTATTTAACTTATCTTAAGTTAAATCTCAACATATCCTATTCACTTTAATTTACTCAAGTTAAATTTTAATTCCAGGATTAAAATTTTCATTTTCCTTTCTTATCAATGCCAACATCAATTTATATGTTCAATAACAAATTTCTCTTAACTTTACAAATCTTTTAAATAGAAACCTCAGAATCCAATCACCCAGTTTTATTTCAATCATTTTTAAATCATAAATATGCGTATATCACCTTTGTATATAAATTCATGCCTCTAGATTTTCAAAACAACTTTGCTTTACCCAAAAAAATTTCCCTTTGGAAATTTCTAAAATAAACTTGTTTATCAAGCAAGTCCAGAACAAATAATCACAGCCAATCACTACGGTAATAATCAATCACTTAGAAACGCAAAAATGAGTACCGGTGACGTGGCCATCATCACCAAGATTATTTTCCAACGATTGAAGTGAGTTCAATGCTTCCTTATTTCCAAAAATTCATTTTAAAACAATTTCTATTCCAAGGACATTTTCAAACACCACTTCATTATTCCTTACAAACCATTTTAGGAAAACGTTTCCAAAATTCTCAAGACTTAAAAATTCCAAACACTTACTCCAAATTCAATTTAAAACATTTTCCAAAATTTCTTGGTTTCAAATTCTGATTTTAAAGCAATTTTAGTTATATCCTGTTGTATAAATTTACTCTTATACAATTTCTATTTGATTATATATAAAACATCTCAACATCTATAATTCATTTGATTGTAATATTGGCAACCAAACATTCCAAGCATATATAGTATAATAATTTTAAAAAATTATTCCTTTTATATCAAAATATAATTTTGGGTAAAATTATTTCATTTGCCCACTTTAAATCAATATTATGTCAGTTTACCGTGTTTAAGAGTTTAGAAACCCTATCAATATGGTTGTACTTCCCATACCGACCGGAATTCATAAACACTTAACCGATAAGTCGACACAATATAAAAACATTTTATATTCACTAACAATCATGCAATTATAGCTATTAATACACTCAAACTCATTCTAGAGTACTACTGACTCTATCTCTTGAGTAATCATCTACCAAAGCCTAGGTATATCGCCAACCTAAGCTACCACATGTAATGATCCGCCCTTCACAACCATTGAAAATTGACATAAATACGCTCATTGTATAACATGCCGATCAATCAAGTGCCGGAACGACAGATTGTTGAGGAGAAAGAAAGGAGGTAGAAGAAGACTAAAACAAAACAGGACCTCACAACAAACAGAACAATATATAATATCAATAGCTCTTTACAAAAATCAAAACTGTAATATACGTATTTCACAGTAGAGTACACAAATCAATAATTGCTAGCCTGGACATTTATAACAACCTGCCCACACAGTTGCTGGCAATTTCAAACAAAACACTACAGCGGTAACAAACAAGTACGAGTAATATGTCTTCGCCATCCATCCCGTCTCCTGAGCTCCGTAGCATCCTAACCAAAACATGTAATACTCGGTCTGACCCGAGCATTATAATAAAATAACACCCGAATCAGTCTGGGAAACCAGCATGAGAAAACACATTCGATGCTGAATTATTAAAGTTTCAAAATCCTTTGAAAATCAAAGGCATCTCTTAAGACCACGCCACAAATAAACATGATGGGTTTTTACCTTACGATAACAAAAACATTTCATATCAAAGTCATCTGATATTATAATAGTATCTAAGTACAAATACTCATTCAAATAGCTCAAATGCTTGCATCTCACGTTCCAGCATAGTTGGGCATAATGAAAACCGTATGGCGCTTATTGGAGAATAGATTCCAACTGAATGACCATGCAATGAGGTACCACCTATCATAGTACATGTCTAGAAACATTGTACCGAGATCGAACATATCGAACCCTGTCAACACAAGACCGAACTGTCCCTGACCTGGATAAGCCAAATATGCTATCACCCCGGGTGTTCCCACCCTTTCTGAGCTCCTTTCACACGTAGTGATAATATCCGAGGTTATCTAGGAAGGTGATAGACATGTCCTACTTGGGTGCTACCCACTTAGCCTTGTTGCATCTCCCCTGCTTTTCAGTCACTCCAGCTTGATGAGGCTAGAGGCTATGATTACCTTTTTAGAAATATTCACTTAGAATGCTCATTGTCCTCCAATGACAATGTACTGATAGCGTTCATCCATACAAGTCTGTTCCCGGTCCCAACGGAATCGAAGGCACTATTCCTTCTACATCCATTTTGGAATCACCCTCCGGATTGGCAGAGATTAGCCCTTGCACTTCACTGCTCCATCTTCTAGTCCATGCTATTGTCTTCATTATGAAAATGCACTCATCGGATCGAAGTGGGTTTCGAATCACAAATCTGATCCCAATCCCTTCGAAACAACGTTCGATATTCCCAGTAAACTCAACCCCGATTCTTTAGGAAATAAACAGACAAAAATAAGATCAAAGATCACCACCCAACTGTTAGTGGACGGATTTCCTTATAACGTCCTAGAAGAACGGAATGAGTTATACGTACAGTATAGTACCTCGAACGGTAACTATACCATATAATGTCGTGCTTCTTCTAGGTATTTCCAAAGTTATATTAGGTCAAGATTTGATAGTCAGTTATTTAACTATCAAATAAACAATCAATTCAACCAAATACTTCATTTTCGTGGAAAATCACCAAGTCTTATTTTAAATTAAATTTTTAAATAAATTAAATCTCTTTATCTAAAGCTTGTACTTATCTTATCGAAATCAGTATAGACACAAAGTATCCTTTTTAAAAATATTCAAAACCCCCTTTAAAAAACTAAATGTGGAAAGTACCACTATGGTATCTTACAGCTCAATGGTTACCTCTCTATCCCAGAGAAATCCAAGACTTAGCTATAGGCATTCACTGCCTTCGATTTACGCCACCTAAGTATATCATTACTTTCCGAATTTTTTTTTAAAAAAATTATCTCAAAATAATACTTATAAGTTCAAATATAAATTTTCAAGTTAAATCTAGTCAAATATACTTAGGTAAAAGTTATTGCACAAAGCCATATTAATATTTAATAATTTTCTTTTAAAAATAGAAACCTGACTAGTTCTAAAATAAAAATAAATACTTAAAAATCATTATAAAATAACTATATAATAAATAAATGTGTTCTAAAAAATTTAAAATAAATCAAATAACCAATTTCTAGAATATTCTTAACACTTTTAAAATTACCAAATTAATAAATTAAAATCCTCTTTTAAAACAAGTCAAATTCCTCGATTCCAATCCCATTCCGTAAATTTGAAAACCTTAGCTTCAGTTTAACCAATTTGATTCTTATTTCCCAAATTCACTTATATCCTCAAAATATTTAAAATCTCGATTTTTAAACCATTTATATTTAAAACAAGGACCATTTAGGGTTTATTATTTAAAATTCCTTTTATATACATTTATTCCTAAATCCTTGTCTGTAATATCCCGAGTTTGTTAAGTAAAAATTTAAAACCATTTATTTTATCCAATTTATTAACCTAAATTTTTAATAAGATTTCACTTCAAAAATCCCCTTTAATTTTCTTTTCCAAATTCAACCCATATTTTATTGGTATTTACAAATACCAAAAATCAAGTCCAAAATAACTAAAGCATCAAATAAATATAAATTCCATAGTAATCTATCAAAAATTATTTTCACAGAACATATATCACCATATATGAAAATAAATTAAACATTTTTGAGGAATCCAGTTGGATCCCTCCAACCTATTTCCCTGCATCCATAGATGTTAGCACAACATAAAAAATACCAATTCCACTTCGAGGTGGAATATCGCGGTATATACGGTCATCCGCTATTATGCGGGGCACATAGGGTCTCATCCGCTTTATATATGCGGTAATACCAATCACTCCAATATATACTACGATATATATTTCGCATCCAACTGATAAAAATGCATCAATTTAACCAATCAATCATTTATTAATTATAACAGCTTAAAATTAATTACTAGCTGTACAAAATTGGGTGAGATTAACTCACCTTGAATTTTTTTGTTGCCAACGTTCTAATTTTACATTAAATTGAGCACGTTCGATTTAACCTAAAATTTTCGCTAGCTCGGGTCGACTGCAGATCTACACCACAGCATAGTGCTCGTCGTTGCGATGGTGCCGCTTGTTTTGTCCGATTTCGACTTCTTATGACCAAGGAGATTTATAAGTTTTAAATATGTTTTATATAAGTAAATTCTTTTCTTTTTATTTTTATTTGCCAGTGAATCTCAGCCGTATGTTATACCGGAGGAAATCCAAGCCGCTTATCCTTCTTCTCCTTCGAGTTCATGCCAGGATTAAACAAACTCATCGTCGCACCTTAGGGTTTGCTAGCCGCACCTCCTCGATTGCCTAGGGGTTGATCGGCCAACGCCATACGACAACCCCACCTTGCTCCCCCTACGACCAAAGCCCAGCGAAGCTTAACACTGCCATACGATCACAAAATTGCATGGAACACACGACAAACGCGCAACGATTTCGGCCTTTACACTCCACCACCGACGATCACGTCCAAAGCTCACGCAAAGCTCACGCAAAGCTCTACGATCTTCGTTTAGAAATCGAAGCTTAATTATGTAAGGATTTCGAGATATTTGAGAAAGAAATTCGATAATTTTCGGCCATTAAACGAATTGAAGACGGTGGTTCCTCTTTGCCTAGGATTTTACTATAGACCGTGTATATATATACATACGATTTTATATTTAATTTTATTATTATTTTCTAAAATTACATGTTTTTTCAAAACAACTCTAAACGAGACGTGTCACCAAGAGTGCACATTGTTTTACCTATATTCCAAACATAATTGAACAGGTTTAAGGGCCCAATTCGATCGTATGTGGAAGATAGCTTTTTGAATTGAATTAAAATATTAAATTTTCGATATTTATTTCAACATGTTTCAATCCCATACGACCAAACGGTAACTCCAATGCTACAAAATTTGAAATTCGATAATAATACACTATTATGGCTCTAATGGAACTAGTTTCGTCGGATTCCGAGATTGTGCCCCGGAAGGCTATTTTAACTCGTCCTTTCAATTGAGCTATTTCCAAAATTGTTGAAATCATTTAAAATTTTCAATTTTAAAATTTTACTAACTCCATTATAATTCAAATAGAATTTATATTCATATCAGAAATCATTTCGATTTTTTAAACCCAAATTCCATTATTTACACTATTTTCATATATTAATTTCACTATTAAATTAATATAAAAATTTCAAACTTTAAATTTATCGACTTTTATTTCCATTTAAAAGTTCAATATTATAATTCAAATCCAATTAGAATTTTAAATAAATTTTAGAAATCATTTCCATGTAGCTTTGACTCTAGATTCCTAGATTCACATACTATCCTAACTTAAATTATTAAATCCATATTTACCAAATAGAATTAATCGCTATATTTGAAAATATAAACTATTTCAATGATTCTTCCATATTCAAAATCAATTAATAATGCAAATTCAACATTTAAAATAAATTAAATGCTCAAAAATGAACGAACAAAATTTCATGTTGTTACAATTCTAATAGCAGAAAACATATATATAATACATTATAAATATGACGAGAAACCTCTAAGGATCTCCCCACAAAGTTCCATAATAATTTTCAAAAATAAGGCAATTCACAACTGCATCTATAGCGACTATCATTATATGTGCAGTTTCAAATCCGAGTCTGATCTAAACCAAAGTCCATCTATAACCTATGTGTTTTGTAAAAAGTCCTTTTATAAACCATACAAGTCCATTCAAGTCCATACCGAGTTCATTCAAATCAATATACATGGATCACATATGTCACTTACTTTTAAAGTAAGAATTCCAAACCAATGTTTTAACATAAGTTAACAACAATTCAAAAAACATACAATCAAACACAAGCATATATGTGTTATATTTTCATTCAAAGTGAGTTTTTAACTCACCTTCACCCCAATCATTACTAATATCTAAGAACCTAAGCCTAACCCCACTTGCAACCACCTCCGTCCTTCCTCCTTTCCCTTGCTTGCATTTGCTCGTTTCTTCCTTCCCTCTTACAATGCACACAACCAAAGCTTCCTATGGGAGTTTGGCTTCACTTCTTCATGTTTTGGCATTTCTAATATTTCACTAAGCTTTATGGAAAATTTTGAAGTGGTTTAGAGTTGATTTGCAACTATTTCCTTTTAGAACAAAAGAAAGGAAGAAGAAGAAGAGAAGCCATTGATTTTTATAACTCGTAATCTTTGTGTTTACTTCCTAAGGGTGTTCCCTCACCTATATAGCCTTAGGAATGTGACGAGGAAAGACCAAAAAACCCTATAAACCCTAACACCATTAATTACAAACATCATGTCTACTTTAGTCACATAAGCTTAAGGGATAAGGATTTCCTTATCTGCTTATTTTCCTTTTTTGCTCATTTTTAAAATGCCTGATCCTCTCTTACATCATGCATGATATCATCCCATTTAGTTAACCATAAGCATAAAAATATTTTTAGTTGCAAATTATCTCCTTAATGATTAATTAGACATGCACAAAAAGTTTAAACAACTTTTGTTGAGATATTATAGTAATAAGCAATAAGCATGCAGTAAGCATCTATTGTAGTAAGTATATTTTATATTTATATTTGTCATGCAATAAGCATCAATTATAGTAAGTATATTTTATATTTTTGTTCATCATTTTTTAATTTAGTTTAATTTTATATCTTAATTGGTAAACATTTTATATGCATAAATTTATCTTGTAGATTATTATAATATTATATAGCATATGTTCTTGCAGTATTAGAAAGGTCAAATGTTATCATTTCATTTTTCTAATAAGGATATCTACTAGTCTTTTATGTTTCACCAAACCCTAAACAACTAGGAAGTCTTTCAACTTCACTAGTGGGTGTTAGGACTCGTATATCTTGAGATTCTGAGCTTAAGGAAAGCTCAACAAATCATACTCCCATATACGATGGGTAACACCTATCGGTTGTATCACACAACTCCTTACCCATGGTTCCTTGTCCTACTCCCGCCTTTATCTTGAGTAAAGCTCAACATGTAAAGTGGGACTATTCACTCGGACCTATCATTTCGCAACAACTGAAGTATAATGCATATAACTTGAGGAAAGCTCAACAAGTTTGTTGGTTATCTTGCCTCGTCTATTCAATATATTAATATGACCACACATAACATCCCTAACTTGAGAAAATCTCAATAACTAAAGAGTATGCAAGTAATCTATTAATATATAAATGATAGAGGACAAATTTATATTAAAGATTCATTACCTTTAATATATTATATCGAGTAATATCTACTTATGGAATAATATATTTCTTGTGAAATGCCCTCATGATTCAAGTGTCGAACACATCTGGAATCACGATATACGTATAGTACATATGTGCTTATCCCTTAATCTGTTTAGGGTTTCTTTAGTGGTCCACATTTAGTTTATACATTCATATTACACAAGTTTCATTATTATATAACTTTTATATTTCATACTACTTATATAATATTCTTATGTATGATATTATATTAATTAAATCTTATTTTATTAATTAACATTTCAATTAATTTTATATTATTTTAATATATCATTTATATTAAATATTTATTACATACTATAACCTTTATAGTATTACATATGTATCTTATATATGTGTATATTCATTTAATTAATTAACCATTAATTGATTTACTTAATTAATTAACCTTTAATTAATTAATATAATTAATTAATTACCCTAATTTTTTTAATTAAATCATATTAATTTCAAAATTCAATTTATATACATATATGTATACTTATATTATTTAAAATTTTAAAATATCATATTGTAATGTATAATACATGCATATATATTTTTATAATTAACTTATTTTATTAATTTGTCTTATTAATCCAATTGATAAAATATTAAATTTTGAAATTGTGACGCCCCACCTCTATACCCACGCTAGCCAAGAACACTACGGTGTAGTGCTGTCAACTAGCGCGGAGAATAAGGCTGTTGAGGAGCGACCATCCATGTAATTTCTTATCACACGGTGGCTATAAAATAATCTTCGGAAACAAATATAGAAGTAAGCATAACATGCGAATCAATCATAGATATCCATATCACAAAGGCGGAAAGAGATATGAATATATATCACATAAAAGTGTACATCAGAGTAGTGGTCTAAAAAGATCCACGATAATACAAAAGAATAGCAACGCGTGCTATACAAAAAAATACAACTATGAGTCTATATCTCAAGTGTAAACAACAAAAGCTGCTAATCTAAACAAGTAGCCAAAAGTCTGAGTAGTGAATCACTGGGGGAGGAGTCAAGTAGTAGCACCTGTAACATCTCGGTCTGACCCGAGTATTATTTATAAGAAAATAAAAAACGGATCAGTCTAGCTATAAATATCAGATGACATGATATAAAATAAAAGATATGGCATAAACATAAAATATCCATACTGACATACTACTATAAGTATGCAAATAATGATCAACAGGAGATCAACCGATAAGAGATAAATCAATATCACAAGAATCTTCTCAAAGATCCAAAGAGGGCATCATACCCTAAACTTGTACTCATGACAAGTCAAAGAGATAAATTCCAGAAATCAACACAAGAAATCCAGAAATCATAAAAAGGGAAAGAGGCCTATCACATGACGGTCCGAAGACCATGGGGAGCTACCCCACATGTGTGAGTGGAATCACACAGATTGAGGTCAAGACTAACCAAAAAGCAGAAAGGTATGTGTGAATGGAATCACACAATTGGTGTCTAGTCTAACCTTGCAATGAAAGAGACATCGCGCAATTGCTAGTCTAATTCATAAAGCGATCATCAAGATCAACGAGAAGTGTCAATTACACTAAGCTAGTAAATATAGAAGTTTAGCTTCATGTCCCATAACCACTTGCTTAACTTAAATATTTACGAACAAACTGTAAATCTTCACTAATAAAATTGTCACAAGAGGTTCAATCGAACAAGTCCAAGAATTAACCGACGAAGTGAACGCAAGCGTTTCATACCACTTGTTTTACTAAGTCGTTTAATTAGATTTCTCATCCGAGTGAGGTAAAGGCTTGTATATACTAATAGATTGGAAAACGGTTTAAGAAAAGAGCTTTGTTATTAAAAATAGAGTTGAAATCATTTTGTTGAAAGAGTTTTGATATTTACTACTAGTTTTGAAACCTTTATATTTTAAAGTGACAAATCACAGAAGCGATTGTAGAAACAATCAATCACAAAGGTCACATTCGAAGATGTGATAAAAATCCAAGGAAATCAGCTCAGCAAGTTCTGTTGTATATTTTTCAGATAATATCCCCTACGGAGGGGGGGTCCAGGGGGGGTGGCAACCCCCCAAGGTGGGGGTGCGGGGGCAACGCCACCGCTTACGGGGTTCGACCTGCCCGGTCAGGTCGCGGGGGTCCAGGGGGCAGCGCCCCCGGTGGGGTGTGGGGCAGCGCCCCGTCCAAAACGGTACGACTTAGTGAAGACAAAATGAGGTCTAACGACCTAAGAGGAATAGGGTCGAGCGACCTATAAAACTCGCGACCTAAAAGTTAGCAAGGTCGAACGACCTATAGAGGCATAGGGTGCAGCGACCTAAAACATCGCGACCTAGTGAAGACCTAAGGGAGGCGAGCGACTTATAAAACTCGCAACCTAAAAGTTAGCAAGGTCGAACGACCTATAGAGGCATAGGGTGCAGCGACCTAAAAGTTAGCAAGGTCGAACGACCTATAGAGGCATAGGGTGCAGCGACCTAAAACATCGCGACCTAGTGACCTAACGGTTTAAGGGTCTTGCGACCTAACTGGAAACAAGGTCCAAACGACCTAACGACTTAAAGTGAAACCTGGCTGAGCGATATAAGGTCGGAGACGACCTACGACTTAACTCCGTGTGAGCGACCTACGACCTATGGTTGCTACGACCTAACGAGTTCCAATAGTGAAGGCTTAAGGTCTAACGACCTAAGGGGTACGACCTAAGGTCTTACGACCTAAGGTGTTGAGGTTGGACGACCTAACCAAATTGCATAGGCCATACGAGCTAAGGCCTAACGACCTAACTCCGAACGAGCTATACGCGAGTGACCTAGGGCGCTAACTCGCAAACGACCTAACGTTAACTCGCGAACGACCTAACTCCAGACGCGCCTTTTCAACGCGTGCGAGCTGAAGACCTGCCGACCTACGACCTAAATCCAAGCGACCTAAGGCCTAACGACCTATAGTGGACGAATAGGCTAAGGCCAGAAACGACCCAAATGAAGGTGACGACTTTTCCACGCGAACGACCTATAGATGCTGGGCGACCTAAGGGGGACAGAGCGACCTAAGCCAGAAATTCACCCCAAAACACTAAAAAGTGGAGTTTTTCGCCAATCCAATCCAAACCAAATGCAAATGTGCATGCAAACATGATAGGGATGCATTTCCAATAGCCCAAGATAGATATAGACTAGAATTGTGAGATAAAAATCTCACCTTTGCTCCAAAACCCAATGAAAATGAAGAACAAAGCTTGAAGGCAAATGGAGAAGCAACCACAAGCTTGAATCCGATGTCTTCTTCTTGAATTTGGAGTTGAATGTTGGAGTTGAATGTTGGAGTTGCAATAAAACAACGACTTTGGAGTTTTAATTTCTCATTCCATTCACCATTTTTGTTGAAGCTTTAGTGTTAGGAAATGAAATGAAGCAATGAAGAAGAAGGGGGGTGGAACTTGGGCCTAATGGGCTAAAAGTCCAAACCAAAGGCTCGAGTGAAAAAGTGGTGAAATTCCACTAACCCCAAACATATCAATGTTTATACTTAGAAGATTGCAAACGACGTTTCGAACTCAATGGAAGTGGTCTCGAGTCCTAATTTGACCGTTTGCAAAAAGTAGCTTCGGACCAAAATCCGATTAACGATAAAATATTTAAATAAAATATTTAAATATAAAAATCGATAAATATGCGGGTTGTTACAGAAATTAACATATATATATATATATTCAAACATTTTGAAAATTTATTATATTATAACTATTATAATACATTTATATCTTATTTTAAATTTAACTTTTAAAATTTTATTATATTATAACAACTATAATATTTTTCTTATTTTAAATTTAACTTTTAAAATTTAAAAATTTTATTTTTATTTTCAAAACAATTTTAAAATTAACTCCAGGCCCAATTCAAATTAGGCCACTTCTAGTAGGGGCAATCTTTTGGGCTTACATGTTTGTTCAGGCCAAGCTGGTAGTTGGGTAAAGTAGAGTACTATATTACCCAAATCCAATCCTAAATACTACCTTTCTAGACACTCTATTATTTAGGCTACAAGCTTAATTAGTTGACCCTAACATGACTAATTTGACTGCATTGGCTATTGAGCTCTAATACCATTGTTGGAACTGAGTCAGCCCATAGTAGAATTTATAAGTGAATTTCAAATTTTTTCCTTATTGGATCTTTGTTGGACCTATAAAGTATAATTTATTTAGAACATTTCTAAACTTAATTTAAAAAAAATTATTGTTTCATTTAAATTCATAAATTTCTGATAGAAATTTATTTAATTTATTTTCAAATTATATATAACAATACATATGTATCATATACATATATGTGTGTGTGTGTGCAAGTGTAACATGATATTCCATGTAAGATATAACATGCCCGTATATAGATGTTGGGACTTACATTGCAATGGATGTGTTAGCTCGTCCTATATGTATTATATATTGTCTAAATACATGTATGTATTTATACATATTATATATAAAAACCCAAGTGTGTGTATGCATATATACATATATACGTATGTTATAAGAAAATATTCTAAATATATTTGTAATTAAAATATTATAGTATTAAATATTAAATAAACACACACACATATGTGTAAAATATAAGTTTAATTTTTAATATTTTTACAATTTATGTTTATATATTTATATATATGTATATATGTATGTATGTATTAAAGTAACATAATTTCATACATATATATATATAACAATATGTGTGTGTGTGTGTGTGTGTGTGTATAATAATTAATATTAATATGGGTTAGCGTTGTTTATAAATATATATAAATTTAATAATTTTACATATTTTTTCATCTAGATCGAATTCGCAGAAGCTCTAAATTTTGATTGTATATAAATATATTATGAATTAATTAGTAAAACAACAATAAGTAAATGATAGAAAATATTTAAACAATAAATATTTTGTATTTTAAATTTTCAAACAATGTGGTATAATATTTTATAGCTTACAAAAAAAATTCTAAATTTTCTAAATCAATTTTTTTTATTAGTTAAATATTTTCAATCGAATTTAAAAATGATTTCTTAAAAATATAAAACTTAATTTAAAAAAATCTAATTTTTTAATTGAAAGCTTCAATGATGACAATTTAATTTTAGAAAATTTAAAACTGAATTTTTAAAACATTATTTATTTCATATTAATTTATTAATTCGTATAATGATTAAAAAATAATAAAAAATATTAGATAAATACCAAAAAAATTATTTCGGTCATTAAAGTCATAATCAATGTAAATATACAATTTAAAAATAAAATTTTAGTTATTTATGTGAAATAATTATATAGTTTAATACAAATCATATAAATCAGTTAGTCAACTTATTTTTTTTTTGGAAATCAGGGAAACCTGTTCTGTCACCGCCGACATTGCGACTCCTGAACAGTAAACCTGGGGGAAACACAACTGTTCCACCACAACCGTGCCCCCATTTAGACCAGAACTTTCGGTATACTTGAAGCAGTTGTCAGGAATCGAATTCCTTACCTCATACGAGGGAGGTCGTTGCTCTTGCCAACTGTGCCATGTGCGCGGACGCAGTTTGTCAACTTATTAATACATGTGTAAATTAATTAATAAAATATAATGATTTAACTATGCTATTAGATATTTGGTGAAAAAATTGTTTTTTATAAACATATACACATAACCAATGAATATGTGACAACATCAATACCTATAGGAATCTCACCTAACTAACAATACAATAATCACAATATATATATGAACAATATACAGTTTTATAGAGGTTATGCATTATATATATATGATCATTTAGCAAAAACTAATGACCTTAAGTGCACTTGTAATGATGATTTCTCCCCTTTCGAAAACTTCACGATTCTACGGATTACTAGCCCTGAATCACAGACCCTTTTGCTATTAAATAGCTGTTAATTTAAATTCATTTAGATTTTAGTTTTATTGGAGCTTATGGAAGGTGTAATTTGGTCAAGATGAAGGAGATATGAGGCAACAAAAAGCTATTATTAAATTTAGGGTTAGAGTTCCTTTTATAATGGCTGAATGAGAGATAAAAGTGAATCACATCATATGCCCTTTCTCACTAAATCTCCACCATCCATCACAAACCCTTTTATCCTATTTTGCTTGCCCCTATATCTAATGTTTGCCACCGAAATTTTTCCTCCAATTTCATGGGCTAATAGCCCATTTAAGCCCAAGTAAATATAGTCAATTAAATCCAATTTATTTCTTTATCGATATCTCATATTGATCGATATATTTATATCTATTATACATATACACAACACTATTTATTCCTCAAACCAAATTCAATTTTTATAATTAACATTTCATAAATATTAATTAATTTAATTAATTTATAAAAATTATAAACTAATTAAATCATTTGGTCTAGAGAGAATTCATCATTTCGATTGTGTGACTCGTAGATATAAATTCAACTAGCGATTAACATCGAACTATTTGAATGCTAACGTGCATATGTCACTTAGTGTAACGACCCGTAAATTTCGTGGACTTAATTTTGTTGAATTAATGAGTTTTTGTAATTAAATTTAGAAAAAAAACTTTAGAAACTAATATTGAAATGAACGCTAAAATAAAATATATAAACGGTGACTTAAAACCCATTTACAAGCAATTTGAATAAATTTCAATAAATGAGATGGGGTAAGTATTATACCTGGATACAAATTTCATATAAAGGGAATTAACTAATATGTTAATGTAAATTAAGAAAGTATTGGAATAAATGATATTCCATTCATACTTGTAAGCAGTTATTATAAGTTGCATGTTGAAATGGTTGATTGAATTGGAATTTAAAATTTAATTTAAATGAAAATAATATAAAGGTTTACAATAACGGAAATTTAGTTAATAAGGTTAGAACAAGTTGATAAGTAGTAACCAAAATAAGGGAATAGTATTAATGTAAATAAAGTTGAAACAAATTGGATATAGAGAAATAAATGTAAGCATTTAATAAATTAATTATTGTGGATTTCAATAAATGGTAATTGAATAAAAGTCAACATTCTCTAAGTAATCATATTACTTGCTGGAAAGTAATACGTAATTGATTGAACGTAATTACGAAATATAAAATTTGTGTATACACGAGATTTTTAACGGTGATTGTTAAGAAACAAACCTATAAAGGCATGTAAAGGAAATAGGTAACGATCTACATGTTGTTTATTTCATTTAGTATGTTAAATTAAAATTTGGGAATCAAATCTCAATTAAGGGAAGTTAAGAGGTACGTAAATTTGAAATAAAATCTAATAAATATTACATAAATATGGAATGTAGTACAAATGGTTGGGGATTGTCAAATTTGGTAAAAAGGGACTGGACTTAGGAAATTTTGTTCATTGAGTTTAAAACCTTAATTAATACGCGTAATTGACAGGATTCACATTTTTATACAACCGTTGATACAAATCTAAGATGTATATAGAAGTATTAGTGTAATGAAATGTAAACAAATGTTAAGTATTATAGGATAAAGATTGTTTGAATAAAAAGAATGGGAATCAACATTTAATTATTTATTTGAATTTAAATTACGATAATATGATTTATTGTAATTAAATAGATTTAATATTTAAAAATTTCGTAAATATAAATTTAGATGAAATTGGGAGATATTTACGTAATAGATATGAATCCAATGGTAGTCTCATTTATTGGATACTAATAGATTGAATAATTAAATGAAAGTCAATTAAAAGGAATTTTTGCAAATTTAATTTATAATTTGCGAATATAATGAAACTGAAATTTAACGCAGAAATGAATAAATTTGTTAATTCTAAATTTACATCTGGATTTGGTTTAATTAATACGAGGGATTAAGAAAATAAAAGTGATAAAGATTGTCAATTTCAGAATTTAAATAGGAAATTTGATTTAATCAATTTATTGTAAATTTATTTAATTAATATAAAAACAGCCATTTTGGCCACTCACTCGGATTTCGAAGAAACCACTTTCATCGGATCCGTAATGGTGAATTATTGAAAGATTTTAAGTTTTGTAGCGATCGGGCTTGTCGTTTGATCGTACGGACTCGAAACGCTTTGAAGAAATAAACGCAATTGAAATCAATTTGGAAAATATTGTTTTTAGCATAACTTCTTCATACGATGGAATTCGGACTTGAAACCTTTTCCATTGCGTTTAAAATATTTTAAAACATCTATTTTGATATATGGGTTGACCCAATTTCGTTCCGGAGTAGAAACGGGCTTTTCGGGCCATTTAGCGTTCAGCGCGTATACCAATCTGATGCATCTATTATTTTTCAACCTTTTCTATATATAACCCGTTATACCGAGTCACGCTTCGAGTTTCAGAGGCAAAAACGCTGTATCTACTTCGGGTCAGGAAGAAAATGACTCGGGTCGCTCCGGGTCGTTTTGGCAAAAACTCCAAGCAAGCACCGGGGATTTGAGGCGACGCACCGAAGTCGAACCCAAAGTCGACGCAGGACCAGAATTTTCCAATTTTCATAACTTTTGCGTACGAGCTCGGATCCACACGCGGTTTATTTTGCTGGGATTGTATCGGAATTACAGACATTTTCACGTTGGTTTGGACGGATTTGGAGGCTGTCAAATTTTTGGCTTTAAATATAAACCAAAGCTCGGTGGGGTCTGACTCTTTATCAATAGGGTCGAAACGCCCTATGGGAGTCGCTGAGTGTATATATATGAGAGAGCGTATTTGTTAGTGTTATAAAAGGTTTTTAATATTATGTTAATCTGTTCCGTTTTGTATTTATAAATTCTGGTTGATGCATGGGACGCTGCGACATTAATAAGGATTTCTAAACACTTAATAGGACAAACCGACATAATATTTGTTTTAATATAGGTGAATAAAATAATTTTGCCTATTATATTTTCTATATATAAAATAAAGTTTTTTTTATAAATAAGGTATATATTTGGTTGCAATATATTGGTTGTTATGTAATAAAATTTATAAATAATAGGTGAAATTAGATGGAAAATAAAATTGGAAATTTAGAACTTAAGTTCCGGGGTTCTGGAAATTCTTTCAATTGATTTTGAAATACAATAATAATACTATTAGAAGTATTTTTTGATATAAATATTTCGATATAATTTGAAAGAATTGTTTAAAAAGAAATTTTGAAAAGAAATAAGTTATGTACTCCCCTCTCTATCGCTGGAAAATAATTTCGGTGATGAGTGCACGCATCATCGACTTTCATTTTCGAGTTTCGAAGTGGGAAGGCCACTGTGGTAGTTTTACTACAGATTTATTTTGATAAACAAAAGTGAATTTTTATTTTTTTTAAATATAATTGGGTTTATAAGTTGTAAGTATATATATTTACCTATTATTTTTAAAATATTTGAAATTTAACCCGGTATTTAGTTCTTAAGTTTCCATAAATAAATAGTTTCAATTATTCTAGTAAAATGGAATCTAAGTAATTAATAATTGAAACCCTAAATGAAATAAGAGGTTTAATGCTAGGTTATTAATGGTATTAAATGAAATTTAAAATTGCAACCTATGAAATAAAGGATTATTATTGAACAGTAAATTTATTAAAGAAATAAGAGAAACTTGTATGATTTTAATTACATTCTTAAAAACATATATATAACTTACCAAATATTTAAAATTTGAAATGTTTAATAAGAAAATGTAATGGAAAATATACAAGTAAAAGTATTTAATGAAGGTGTTCAATAAATCGCTTTTATTCATAAGAAGTGATGATATCGGAATAAGCTAAGTTATAATTGAAATTTTACTATTAGTAAATATAATAAAAGGTAAGTATTACAAATAGATGATTATAAACTTAAGTAAACAAAATGGAAATGCTAAGAAATTGAATGGGACATGAATACTATTGATAAATGAATGTAAATAAAAGAGGTCATGCTATAATAAATGAATGAATAATTATAATGAAATAAAAGGAACTAGCATGACCTGAGTTAATGGAAATGAATAATTGTAAGTAGTAAGTGAAAATAAACGAAACAAACATTGAATGAATAAATGAAATTAAAAGTTTGGTAGAAATAAATGTAAATTAAAAAGATAAATCATTGTATAAATTAAAGGAAATCAAACAACAAATGTATGAAATGAAATTAATAAGAATGAAATGGAAGAAAATAAATAAAATTAAGTAGTATATATGGAAGATAATAAACTTAAGTAAAGGATTGAAGCTATTTATTAATAAAATAAGAAGAAAAGATGAATGCCGTAAATATATAAGTGTAGACTTAAATTAATGTATTAATGTGCTAAGAAATTGATTTGCACATGAATACTATAAACAAATGAAGTTATGCAGTATGAAATGAAAAGAGAAAAATGAATTATATACATATATATAACTATAAATGCAAACAAGTGTAATAAACACTAAATTAATGAATGGAGATAAAAGTTGTAAGAAATAAACGTAAAGTAATAAATGAAATTTATAAGAATGAGCTTGATTTATTATTTGGAATTGTTGCTTGTTTGGTTTATGGTTGTTTGGGGTAAGATACTTTAAATTTGGATTGGATGAATGAATAATCTATTTAGTTTTATCTAAGGCTGTTGAGTAAATGATGCGATAGTAGTTTATGCTTCATTCCGTGCAATATAAAAGTTTTGAACCCGAACAACTATTTGTTTGTTTGATTGAATGGTTGTTTTGTATTTGTGTATGATATTTGTTGAAATTGATGGTTGTTGTATTGATTTGTTGTTAGTGATTGAAACCACCTAAATATTTCATTTTAAATAATTGTTAAACCTTTTAGAATATATAAGTGAAATGCAGGGTTTGGAAGCAATTGCCCGACTAATAGGTACGTTTTTGGATTACGGGTTATGGCGTTATTATATTGTTTTCCCGTGTTGGGATATATATATATATATATTATTTTGGAAATTATATGTTATATATTGTTATATTGATATTATATGTTCTTCCGAGTCTCTCCGTACAAAGGAGACTCTGCCGAAATTTTCCGTAAATTTTTGGACTTAGAAATTATTTTGAAAATGTTCTTCCAAACTTTATTCATTTAAGTAAAAAAAAAAAGAGAGGATATAATGATTATAAAATGGGTATATTTTATTTAAAGCAATAAAATTTGTAAATTATTGTTTATATGTTAATATTTTGAATAAGATGATTGTTTATTTAATTCTTCCTTCTCCCTTCTTTTTACTTTTCGGGGACGAAAAGTTTTGAGTGGGGGAGAGTGTATCGACCCGTAAATTTCGTGGATTTAATTTGGTTGAATTAATGAGTTCTTGTAATTAAATTTAGAAAAAAAAAATTTAGAAACTAATATTGAAATGAACGCTAAAATAAAATATATAAATGGTGACTTAAAACCTATTTACTAGCAATTTGAATAAATTTCAATAAATGAGATGGGGTAAGTATTATACCTGGATATAAATTTCATATAAAGGGAATTAACTAATATGTTAATGTAAATTAAGAAACTATTGGAATAAATGATATTCCATTCATACTTGTAAGCAGTTATTATAAGTTACATGTTGAAATGGTTGATTGAATTGGAATTTAAAATTTAATTTAAATGAAAAAAATATAAAGGTTTACAATAATGGAAATTTAGGTAATAAGGTTAGACCAAGTTGATAAGTAGTAACCAAAATAAGGGAATAGTGTTAATGTAAATAAAGTTGAAACAAATTGGATATAGAGAAATAAATGTAAGCATTTAATAAATTAATTAATGTGGATTTCAATAAATGGTAATTGAATAAAAGTCAATGTTCTCTAAGTAATCATATTACTTGCTGGAAAGTAATACGTAATTGATTGAACGTGACTACGAAATATAAAATTTGTGTACACACGGGATTTTTAACGGTGATTGTTAAGTAATAAACCTATAAAGGCATGTAAAGGAAATAGGTAGCGATCTACATGTTGTTTATTTCATTTAGTATGTTAAATTAAAATTTGGGAATCAAATCTCAATTAAGGGAAGTTAAGAGGTACGTAAATTTGAAATAAAATCTAATAAATATTACATTAATATGGAATGTAGTACAAATGGTTGGGGATTGTCAAATTTGGTAAAAAGGGATTGGACTTAGGAATTTTGTTAATTGAGTTTAAAACCTTAATTAATACGCGTAATTGACAAGATTCACATTTTTATATAACCGTTGATACAACTCTAAGATGCATATAGAAGTATCAGTGTAATGGAAAAAAAAAATTCGGATCTGCAGCCACTTGGAGTCGTGCTTCGAGTTTCAAAGGCAAAAACGCTGTATCTACTTCGGGTCAGGAAGAAAATGACTCGGGTCGCTCCGGGTCGTTTTGGCAAAAACTCCAACCAAGCAATGGGGATTTGAGGCGGCGCACCGAAGTCGAACCCGAAGTTGACACAAATCCTCGGTGCTTACTTGGAGTTTTTGCCAAAACGACCCGGAGCGAGCCGAGTCATTTTCTTCCTGACCCGACGTAGGTACAGCGTTTTTTCCTCTGAAATCGAAGCGTGACTCGAAGTGGCTGCAGATCCGAAAATTTTCTCACAACTTTTAAAATTTCTTATGTTTGTTAAATTGATATATGATGTGATTTGAAAATTTATCTATGTTTGTTTGGCCTATTTTTAATCATCATCTCAGTTAATTGCATTTAATTAAATTTTTGTTTATTATTTATTGCATATTAACTGCCAGTTAAATTTATATTTATTTTTTTATTGCATATAAACTACCAGTTAAACAGTTATAATTTGTTTTTGAATATGAACTGATAGTTGATACCAGTTATTTATCACCTGTTATATATTGATATATTGTTTGAATTTGGATGATGATTGTGATAAATGGATGTATGATTTTGATGGATGAATGGATGTTTATTTATATTAACTACAATTTGTTATGCATTTCGTTTCATTCGGGATTACGGTTTGAAATGATATATGACCGTAATTTTTATTTTAAATTACGGATTGAAATGATAAATATCCGTATCACTTGACCATAAAATAGAAAATTTTATACAGACATCGTCGGTCTATATATATAATTTTTTGAAAATGACTTCTATGGTTTGGATAGGATATGGTTTAATAAATATTAAATTTTGATATTTTATAAATATTATTTTATATATACATATATAGTTAAATTGTTGAATTTAAGCTATGTATAAATCTGTTAAATAAAAATGAATAAGTTAAATAATGGAGGTTGATAATTTATATTATATGATTTAGTACAGGTTTAAGATATTGTGTATATATAGAGTTTTAAAGGATTCAAATCAATTAATATTGGAAGATAAATCGGAAATTTATTTAGAATTGAACTTATTTTAAAATTTAACTCCATAAGTTGATGTAAACTTATTAAGATTGGAAATTTAAAGGTATGATATTTATAACTGGATTTTTATTCAAGATAAATCAAATGAATATTTTTAGTATAAATAAACTGAAGGAAATATTTAGTTGTTAGTAATTTGAGTTTTATTTAAAATGATTACAGATTTATTATGTAAATATTTTAGACTAAAATATAGAATAATGAATGGTTGAATAGAAAATTTCCAACCTTAGTTTTGAAATTGTTAAAAACTCAAAGTTTGAAATATATTGGAATCGAAGTGTTTTATTGAAACTGAAAGAGAATATAGATTTATGGGTTTAGACTTAATTTAAAGTGAATAAATGGGAAAGGCTTGGAAATTATTTACTTTATAAAGTAATTTAAAATAAACTATTTTACATACTGTTGAATATCCAAACCATTCAAGTTTTAGAGGTTATGGTTTTAAAACTATGAATTTCGAAGTATTATGTTTTGTAAGTTATAATTCAAATGTTTGGTCTCCAGATATTATAAATTTTAAAGCAGTATGATTTTGGAAAAGAAATATATTTGAAATAAAAATGATATTATTAATTTGGGTTTTTATAAAATAATATCAAAATGAGTTGTTTTGGAAATGGAAATGATATCGTATTTATGGGTTTGAAATTGATAATTATATTCTGGTTTTAAAGTATAAACTATTTTTAAAGACCGCGGTGTTATAATAACGTTTGGTTGTTGAAGAGACCGGGATCGGAAGTTGTCATACAACCTGCCAACTCCGAAAACCACTTTAACAACCATGTACGTGGTGGAGATACTAGAATGAAGTAGGATGGTGGAGGCGTTTCCTCTGAGGTGAATACGTGGACCCAACTCCCGTGAGTTGGCATAAGTGGCTAAAACAGGAGCGATCGACAGGTTAATAAGGTAGCACCTTTGATCGGACACTTCCCTTCGATACTATACTCTGACTTTGGATTGATTCGGTGGCCACCTTCACTTTTGATTTCTTTGATTTGGGGGTGTTTGTCCGAGGTAGGCGGTTGCTGCGTGCTACGCGTTACCACCGACCCGGAAGCGTAATTGGTATATCTACCCTGGCATTGCCTAGTTGTGCCGTGTCACCTACCCTATCGCGCCTTGTACGAGTTTGGTGTTCTCCCGTAGCCCGTGGAGTATTTAGAGTAGTCCCCTGATCTGGAGATGCGCTGATACTGGACGGACTACTGGGACTATTACGTGTTAAGGGCTATATGGGTAACCCCTTAATGCTAAGAAAAAAGTAAGTTTATTTTATAATACTATTATAATAGTGCAATATACTACATAGTAAATAGTTTAACGGATCCTTAGGAGATGTAAATCTCGAGCATCTCTTGAGTTACTGCACTCATATTTATTTTTGTTAATTTAACTCACATAAGATCTTTTGGTTCTAACTCGAGTGTTTTTGTCTTTTCAAATTCGCTCGGGTCAGTCCGAGCGTTTCAGGATTTGAAGATTTAGCTCTGGAGGACGAAGACAAAGATTTGTATTACTACTATCTTCTATATTATTCCACTACACCATTTAATTCCGCTGCATTGATATTTATTGGTATGTAAAACTCTGATTTTTATTGTATAAAGAAGAAGCAAATGTTTTGTAAACAGTTTTATGAACTATATATTGATTATTATATTTTATCCTTCCGCTGTGAGATTCTATTTTATTTTATTTCTTCTCTGTTTTTCTTATTTACCCCACAACAATCCCCCATTCCGTATGGTTTGAATCGGCATGTGTGTCGATTTAAAGCGTAGGAGAAGGCGGGACGTTACACTTAGCAAGTGGTATGACATTTTGGCTAAATTTATCACTTACTTAGTTTCAGTAAAGTCCAATTTCACTTTATTAAGCATTACCTGGTTGTGACATTTGTTTACACCAATTCTCTTTGTCAAAAGTATATCACTTAAAACTTAAAGAATTTGCTAAGGGTCAAAATTCCAGTGTCATCCATATTCAGCTCCATAGTTCATACACAAAGTCCTTGGTTCAATAATAACAATTATTATTAATGGAAATGCTCCTGTTAGGGTGTGATAACCCGAATTTCTGAACATCTATAATTGATATAATAATTGGGTTAGTTAAAACAAATACTGAATTATAAATTAAACAAATAAATCTAATAGTGAATATCTATATTTGGATAAATATTTATTTGATCATATCTTGATATAATCATTTGGATTTGACAAATTATTCTTTTAAAAACAAATGATAATGTGTATAGTTGTATATATTAGTTTGAACTTTTAAAATAAGATCTAACTTAATATTCTTTTTCCTTTTTAAATTTTCTTTCTTGAGATTTTAACTTTGGAAAAAAAAATTATAATAATATATATATACAAATAAGCATTAAAGAATGTACTTAATAAAGATAATTTATTTATGTAAACATTAAAGCTAAAATGAGAACAAACATTTAAAACTTAATAAATAAGTCATTAATGAATTTAGAAACATTTGTAAAAGTAAGAAATTATTATAATATTGAAATAAAAACATGTGTAAGGATATTTGACCATGTAAAAAAGACACTTGTAATCATTTCAAGAACTTGAGTTTACAAGTGGCATTGTTAAAACATTTGTAAATAGATAAGAGAAAACTAAAAGAAAATTCTTTTGTGTTTAAAACATTTTCTTCCTTATTTCCTAAAAATTGAAAATCAAATTTTGAAATCATCAAAATCAAATTTAAAACCAAATACCACCAGATCAAAATTTTCAAAACTGTATAACAAGTGAAGATCATTAGCAAATTCAAAGAAAAAGATCTCTGAACTAAACAGAAAACTTTACAGCAAGAGCAAAACTGCAAAGCAATGAAAATCTGAAATATAGTTTATTAAGCAAGCTACAAGATTCAACAATTCAAGTTTCAAATACCAGTTTCCGGCTCTCTATCTTAAGCAGGTGAGTAAACTTCACCCTTTAATGTTTGATTTGATGCTTGGTCTTTGAGTAAAGTATGAATATAGGTTTGCATGTATAAACTCATGTGTTAATAAGTATTAAGTGAAAGATTTGTTTATTTATTAATATACATGTCTTTGCTAAACTGTATTTTTCCCAAGTTCTGTTAAATTTTTAAATGTGAGTAAATCTTCCCTTGAACAACTTAATAAAAGATTTCTGGAATGTATGTGATAATTGTAAGGGAAGGTTGAAATTTGGATTGCATGTTTGTGTTATCCGGTTTTATGCTTGAACTCTTTGTTTAGATGTGTATATATTTGTAAGTATGTATACAAACAGTCTCTGTATATATTTTTGGCTCAAACAACTTCCAGGAAAAGAAAAAAAATCTAAATTCACTCATGCAATCAGAGTTGAGCTTTGATTCTTGAAAAGAACATGATTATAACAACATTTTATAACTTCTAAAAATAGTTTTCAAAGATTATAATATTGTAATTAATCAAAACTTAGGGAAATTACAGTGGTAAGCTGGAATGGGTTAAAAATAAACCTTTAAAATTTTAAGTTTGGATTTTATAATTTGATTTGCAAGTGTAAATGAGGAATTTAGGTATTAAAAACATGATTTTTAATCTTCAGTATGCTGTGAATTTTGAGCGTGAACGGAGTTGACGTTTTCGTCAAATTCCAGAGATTGACGATGATCTGGTTACCCTAGATGATACTGGAGCAAGATCGTGAGAGGATGGTCATGGGAAAATTAATGACATGATTTTCCAGTTGCTGTGTTGGCCGGACGAGTTAATGGTAGGGTTTGGTTTGCGTTTTTGGGAAGGGTCTGTTCCTTGGGTAATTCCGAAGTCGTGTTAGTGTCGAGTTGGACAAATGGTGGGGGAAATTGATGACGAAGGTCAAGCGAAGGAACTAGCTTAAGAAAGGCGTCCCTGGTGGTCGGAGATGGTGATGAAGGGTGAACTTTGGTGATAGGGTCTGGAGTTTATTGTGGCTGGACTGTTCAAATTCTTATTTTAGTGATGATTTGTCGATCGGTGATGTGAGGCGACTCGATGAGAGACAGTTGACTTGTTGATGATGGAAGCTAGGTTTGATGCCGGCCGTTCGTCGTGTGCAGGTGCACCGTGTCATGCGTGCAAGAGAATGGATGCATCATGTTGTGGAAGAAGAGATGGGGTTTCTGGAGAAAGAGTTGCTCGAAGTTCTACATGGGGTTCCTGTTGTTTTGCTCGAGTGGGACCTTAGAGTTTTTCGTGTGAGTTTGCAGAATTTAAGTGAGGTATACTCGTGTTTGACCCGATGGGTTTTTGTTATTAAAAATTTAAACTGAAATCTAGCTTAAGCTTCCTTGTTTAAAACTTACCCTTTCCTAACGATTTCCCTCTAAATATTAATTAAGAAGTAATTAATTTGTATTTAAGTTTATTAATTAATGGATAAGTTTTATTAATAAATATTTTAAGAGGAATTAATCTATGATAAGAGATTAATTAATTGATAAATCGAAGATAATTAAAATAAATTAAGAATTGATTAACCGTTTAGTCAACATTGATTAAAGATTAATTAAATTGTGATTAAGACTGTCAATTAATAACTAAAGAATAATTAATCTAATTAAAGATTAATTAATTCGTTTGTCGAGTAATTCAGAGATGAACTTTCCAGTTGTAATTAATGAGATTAATGAGACAAATTAATTTGTTGATTAATTAAAGATAGTCACTTGGTAATGATTAAGTATAATTACTTAATGAGGTTCGTAAGTATTTGAAATGGATAAGTTATTGTATGTAATTATTATAGGGAAAATTACTTAATGGGAAGTAATTAAGGGTTAGTTACTTAGGAGAAGTAATTAAGGATCAATTACTTGATGTAATTAATTAAAGGATTAAGGTAATTAATTAAGAGCTAATTAATTAAGGTTAGTAATTACAGAATGATTAATTACGATGTATGATTGATTAAGGTTGATTAATGAAGGTAACTAATTTAGGATCATTAATTGATGTAATTAACTGATATAATTAATGAAAGTAATTAAAGATTAATTGCCGTACATGGTTGAGAATAATAATTTGTGTAAATAAATTAAAGGATAATTACTTTATGTAATTGGAAATAATTAATCATGGATGATTAATTAAAATGGATAATAAATGGATGATTAATTAATGGTTGTAATTAATTATTTCTAAGAAAGCAAGATTAAAAGTGATTAAGGAAATTAATTTGATTAAATTAGGATTGTGTGACTAATTAATCTTGCTTACGAATGATTGATTGATATTCCTGATATGAATTGCTTTGTGATATGATATGTTGGATGAGTGATGATAATGTAATTATCTATCAATTATGAATTGATGTGTTAAGATGTTATCGGGTAATTAAAATTGAATTGTATTTAATTGGATAATTTGGGTTAAGATGACATTGGATTCGAAGAGACCGGAGTCGGGTATGAGTAAATACCCGAACCCACTTCGATTCTTTATAAACTAATTTGTGAAATCGATAAACTGATATGGAATGATTTAAGTGATTTGGATCATAAAATTCTAAGTTCTGACACTTAGAAATTGATGAATATAATAAGTTTTGTTTATACCAAACCTGTGGATTTGTAAAATTGTTATGAGTTACCCCGGGTTAAAAATTGGTTATTGTTTTGGTGTATTTCATATTAGATGGGTTTACTCATGTTGGTTTCCAGCCTGACCCGGGTGTTACTTTGATGTAATGCTCGGTTCAGACCGAGTATTACAGATTTTCAGGTAAGGACGTTATGGAGCTCAGGAGGTGAGCTGGATGGCTGGAACGTATGGAGTATTTATCACCGTGATATATTATTGTATAGTTAGGACATGTTGTTTAAAACTGTCCAGTGGATAGTAATGGTTGTAACTCTGATGTATAAATATAAATGTACTGATACAATTCTTCTTTGTAAAAATTTTATTTATGTGATATTATATTTTGATCCGCTGCGAATGTGAGGTTTTCTGTGTTTTGGTGTTTATGCTTCTCCTTCTTCTTCTTTCTCTTTCTTCTTTTCACTAACTATCTGGAATTTTCGGGTTCAAAATTTCTGGGTCGTTACATTTGGTATCAGAGATGAAGGTTAAGCAAGAACCTTGGCTCTATTGGGATACTCATTAAGGATATGATAAGTGGTACCCTAGGATGAGTTGAGTATATAAATATGAGAGAGCGTACTTGTTATTTTCTTATATAAAGGTTTTTAAATGATTTCAAAAGTAAATGAATCTTATATAAGAAATAGATTATCTATTATATTAAGGAAATAGGTTGTAGTATTAATTAAATTAAAAGTAATAGTAAGAATTAAGTGGTAATAGAATTACAACCAAATTGAAATTAAATTAAAGACAAGTTTGAAAAGGATTCAAACTGAAATTAAACCTTGAAATTGGGAAAGGTTTCAGGATAAGGATAATCAATTAATTTATGTAATTAATTAAACTTTATTTAATGAGATTAATTAATGGATAACAACTGGAATTGATATATAAGAGGGAGTTACTTAATGAAGTAACTAGAGGTAAGTAATTTAAGGGACAATTACTTAATGAAGCCAATTAAGAAATAAGTTAATTACCGAATGTGATTAATTAGAATTAATTAACGACGTAATTAATTTAAAGAGATAAGAAATAGTATTATTTAATGCATTTGAATGAAATGATCCTATTTCGAACAAAGAGTTGTTTGAAAATTTAAAGGAATTTGTTTTAAATTAAAAACCAAAGGTGGTTTAAAATTTTAAAGTGTAACTTGGTATGTAGAAGAAATTAATATGTATATAGGTGGATATACATAGTATCAAAGGTAGTTTGAAATAAACTCTAAATGTTGAGTTTTCAATTTGGAATGAGATATGATACCCAAAGTGAAAGTTTTTGAAATTAATAAGTGGGAAGATTATTTATATGAAGTTTAAAATTTGAAAAGGAAATTCAAATAGGGTAAGGTTGACTGGATTAAGTTAATTGAGTTTAACTTGGGAAAAAGTTAAATAAGTTGGAATGATCAACATGATTTGGGAATTTCAAGATGGAATTGGAATTTAATTTGGGAAGTTAAATGGTTAATCTGAATTGGGAGTTTGTGTGATCTCAAAATGGGTTTGAGATCTGGAAATTGTAAATTGATGGATGTTTTAAGATGAATTAGATGATATCATCCTATTGTTGTTAAAAATCTTTAAGTTGTGAATTGGATTTGTTTAAATGAATGAGAAATGAAGTATGGTAATCCATTGTTGGGATAAAAAGGTAAATTGATTTAAAGGAATTAAATCAACATTTGAAGTATTAACTCGAATTCATATAATTCGGGATGGTTTAAATTTGAAATTAGTTCAAATTGAATTTGATTTGAATTGATTGAGATTGTGATTGAAGATGTATGAGTATATGATTCAAAGGGAAAATTGAATTGGATTAATTGGTAACGATTTGAAATCGAAGTGGGTTCAATTTGAAATTAGTCCAAAGTGATTGGAATAACTTGGGATTGTAATTAAAGTTGAATATGTTTAAAATTTAATAGAATTTGATTTAAATTTGAAAAGGAATAGAGAATTAATTTAACTTTAATTTGGAATAAATCAAGTCCAATGGAAATTGAAATTATTTAAAATTGAATTGGGTCAATTTAAATGGAAGAGGAAATTTAAATTGAATTGATTGAGAATGAAAGATTGGGAAGTGAACAGTTTTGACTCTGGATTATTTTGTTTTAATATAAACCTATTTTTCCAAGCTATTTATTATATATACAACCTTTCTTTTAAAAGCCAAACTATTCTTATACTTGTTTTACAACTATTTTTGAAACTGTTTAACAATTTTCTAACTATTCTATAAACTAATTACTATTTTTAACTATTAATTACTATTTTATAGCTATTTTGGAATTATTTAAAATTTCTTTGACTATTTAACTATTTTCCAATTATTTTACAATTACTGAACTATTTTACAAACTAGTAATTATTTTCCAACTACTTATCTATTTTTGAATTTTTCAAACTATTTTCTAAATAAACTGGTCGGAGTTTAAACTGTTATTGTTTAAATACCCAATCGAGATAAGAATAGAGGTGATAATCCGAATGGATTTAAGCGATTGTGGATAAGTGAATGAAAATTAAAGTGAATGTGAATAGAAAGAGGAATTGATTTGGCTAATAACCAATAAGGATAAATACGTAGGGTGTACGTATGTTATTCCATTCACATAGTGATTTGATCCAGATTCGAGCACAGAATTTCGAGATGGTAATATCGATCCGAGTGGGATTTTTCACTCGATTTTCGATGACGAACCTGGATATGGGTTGTTGATTGATTCTGGATATTCTCTGTCATAGTTATGACTATGCAAGGGGAATGATGGAATCTGATCAAGAAACCAGATCTGAGTCCGTACTAGGAAGTCGGGTGGACGATACTAGTTCGGAGGTGAAATTGTGTGATCAAGTGAGCGATCAGATTGGTATAGCGTACGGATGATATGTATACATCGTACGAATTTGAATAAAATTGATTTTTGAAGGAGTAATCAAATTTGAATATTTGATTTGAGTAAACAAAGTAAATATCTTTGTTTTATAAAATAAAACTCCCCTTGTTGAATCTCTTGCCAGAAGAAAAGGATTTTGAAGGTGTTTTGGGGTATAAAAGGAGTTTTATTCAAGTTTGAAATGTTCCAAAGTTTTAAAAATTATATATATCTGTGTGTATATATATATATAGAGGATCTTATGAGGATTTTGGAAAAAGGTTTTTGGAACCTATGGATTTGGAAAGGCTTTTGATTTTTGGGTAAAATCAATATTGAATTTGGAAAGCCTAGTTTGGGAATTATCGATTTTGGGATAATCGATTTTGTGTAAAGAAGATTTGTATGAGATCATACTAGGTGTATGATTTAAAGATACTATATATATAGTATAAAATGTTTTGATGATGGCTCTGGGGAAAAAGGCGCTCCCTTGGAATAGACTTCTCAGGAGTACCACCGAGTGGTGCTGCCTTGAGCCCCGGGGGGGGTGGGGGGGGTTCTAAAGTTGATCCTGTGAGGAGTCCGGACAAACTAGTTCCTGAGGATTATTGGGTAGCAAAAGTCGAGGGCGTTGGTGCCTACAGGGGCATTTGGGTTATGCTGTGACGATAGTGTAACTCGATGTCACTGCGATCTACTATGGGGACCATAGCGAAAATCGTGTGGAGGATGAGTTTCAACGGTCTACAATTGATTTTGCTGGGAAGGCAACGCAACATCGGTAGACTGCGATCTATGGTCAAGTAGAGTGGAGAAGTTTCATTCTTTTGGCAGCGAAATTCGAGGGCGCTGATGCCTACAGTTATATGGGGTTTTGCTGTGATAGCTACGTAACCCCAGTTGTAGCTGCGATCTGTAGCGGGTTCCATGGTGTAATCGAGGGGCGGGAGGCCTACAGTTATCTGTGGATTTTGTCGGGACGGCAACGTAACCATCGGGTTAACTGCGACCATGGATGGGGGTGATGATTTCCAAAGCATTCTCACTAAAGATATATCCTCTATTTTCAAAAAATGTTTCTATATTTTAAATAAAATTATTTTCCAAGTATTTTCACTGGATGTTGAAAACGGGTCTGCTAAGTACTTATAGATTTTCAGTCGTACGCCTGATCAACGTATGACCGAATTTCTGTGAGAACAAGGATGGACTGGTTGAAACATCGAGTTATAAAAAGTACTTTTATAAAACTAATTTATAATAGTATATAGATTTTGAAAAATGTTTTAAAAATAGTTAATGAATAATTAATCTGATTTTAAGCATTTTAATAAATTCTGACTTCGCTCCTTTTCGAGGACGGAAAGATTTAAAGGGGAAAGGAATGTGATAACCCGAATTTCTGGACATCTATAATTGATATAATAATTGGGTTAATTAAAACAAATACTGAATTATAAATTAAACAAATAAATCTAATAGTAAATATCTATATTTGGATAAATATTTATTTGATCATATCTTGATATAATCATTTGGATTTGACAAATTATTCTTTTAAAAACAAATGATAATGTGTATAGTTGTATATATTAGTTTGAACTTTTAAAATAAGATCTAACTTAATATTCTTTTTCCTTTTTAAATTTTCTTTCTTAAGATTTTAACTTTGGAAAAAAAATTATAATAATATATATACAAATAAGCATTAAAGAATGTACTTAATAAAGATAATTTATTTATGTAAACATTAAAGCTACAATGAGAACAAACATTTAAAACTTAATAAATAAGTCATTAATGAATTTAGAAACATTTGTAAAAGTAAGAAATTATTATAATATTGAAATAAAAACAAGTGTAAGGATATTTGACCATGTAAAAAAGACACTTGTAATCATTTCAAGAACTTGAGTTTACAAGTGGCATTGTTAAAACATTTGTAAATAGATAAGAGAAAACTAAAAGAAAATTCTTTTGTGTTTAACACATTTTCTTCCTTATTTCCTAAAAATTGAAAATCAGATTTTGAAATCATCAAAATCAAATTCAAAACCAAATACCACCAGTTCAAAATTTTCAAAAGTGTATAACAAGTGAAGATCATTAGCAAATTCAAAGAAAAAGATCTCTGAACTAAACAGAAAACTTTACAGCAAGATCAAAACTGC
This sequence comes from Allium cepa, assembly GCA_030765085.1. Taxonomy (NCBI): domain Eukaryota; kingdom Viridiplantae; phylum Streptophyta; class Magnoliopsida; order Asparagales; family Amaryllidaceae; genus Allium; species Allium cepa. The sequence goes on from CM060931.1 coordinate 615,355,464, forward strand.
AAAGCAATGAAAATCTGAAATATAGTTTATCAAGCAAGCTACAAGATTCAACAATTCAAGTTTCAAATACCAGTTTCCGGCTCTCTATCTTAAGCAGGTGAGTAAACTTCACCCTTTAATGTTTGATTTGATGCTTGGTCTTTGAGTAAAGTATGAATATAGGTTTGCATGTATAAACTCATATGTTAATAAGTATTAAGTGAAAGATTTGCTTATTTGTAAACATATATGTCTCTGCTAAACTGTATTTTTCCCAAGTTCTGTTAAATTTTTAAATGTGAGTAAATCTTCCCTTGAACAACTTAATAAAAGATTTCTGGAATGTATGTGATAATTGTAAGGGAAGGTTGAAATTTGGATTGCATGTTTGTGTTATCTGGTTTTATGCTTGAACTCTCTGTTTAGATGTGTATATATCTGTAAGTATGTATACAAACAGTCTCTGTATATATTTTTGGCTCAAACAACTTCCAGGAAAAGAAAAAAAAATCTAAATTCATTCATGCAATCAGAGTTGAGCTTTGATTCTTGAAAAAAACATGATTATAACAACATTTTATAACTTCTAAAAATAGTTTTCAAAGATTATAATATTGTAATTAATCAAAACTTAGGGAAATTACAGTGGTAAGCTGGAATGGGTTAAAAATAAACCTTTAAAATTTTATGTTTGGATTTTATAATTTGATTTGTAAGTGTAAATGAGGAATTTAGGTATTAAAAACATGATTTTCAATCTTCAATCTGCTGTGAATTTTGAGTGTGAACGGAGTTGACGTTTTCGTCAAATTCCAGAGATTGACGATGATCTGGTTACCCAAGATGATACTGGAGCAAGATCGTGAGAGGGTGGTCATGGGAAAATTAATGACATGATTTTCCAGTTGCCGTGTTGGCCGGACGAGTTAATGGTATGTAACATCCCGCCTTTTCGCACACTTTAAACCGACACACGTGCCAATTCAAAGCATACGCAAGGGCGGATTGTTATGGGGTAAATAAGAAAAACAGAGAAGAAATAAAACAAAATAGAATCTTACAGCGGAAGGATAAAATATAATAGTAAATATACAGTTCAAAACAGTTTACAAACACTTGATTTGCTTTATACAATAAATATCAGAGTTACACATACCAATACAATCAATGCAGCGGAATAGATAGAGTGTGGTGCAATACTATATATAATAATAATACGACTCCTTCGTCTTCGTCCTTCAAAGCTAAAGTCTTCGATCCTGAAACACTCGGACTAACCCGAGCGAATTTGAAAAGACAAAAACACTCGAGTCAGAACTAAAAGATCTTATGTGAGTTAAATTAACAGAAATAAATATGAGTACAGTAACTCAAGAGATGTTCGGGATTTACATCTCCTAAGGATCCGTTAAACTATTTACTATGTAGTATATTGCTCTATTATAATAGTGTCTATTTATAAAATAAACTTACTTTTTAATAGCGTTAAGGGGTTACCCATATAGCCCTTAACACAAATAATGCCAATAGTCTATACAGTACCGTAATACCTCCTGATCGGGAAGCTACCAGAGGATACTCCATAGGTACGACACAAATAGAAACTCGTAGTAAAGGCTCGGTATGGTAGGTGACACGGCACAACTAGGCAATGCCAGGGTAGATATACCAATTGCTATCCAGGCTGGTGGAAACGCGTAGCCGCAGTTACCGCCCACCTCGGACTAACTCCCCAAAATCAAAATATAGAAGTGGCCACTGAATCAATCCAAAATCAAAGTACAATATCGAAGAGGAGGGTCCGATCAGAGGAATGACCTCATTGGCCTGAGAATCGCTCCTGTTTTAGCCACCTTATGCCAACTCACGGGAGTCGGGTCCACGTATTTACCTTACAGGAAACGTCGCCACCACCTACTTCATTCTGGAATCTCCACCGCGTACACGGTTAGTCAAAGTGGTTTTCGGTATCGACAGAGAGTATGTCCATATCCGATCCCGGTCTCTTTGCCAACCCATCGTTTTTATAACACCGCGGTCATTTAAAAATAGGTTATACTTTAAAAATCAGAATAAACATTCCATTTCATAACCATGAATACGATATCATTTCAAAACCCAAAACCATATTTTATCACTTATCCCAAATATAATTCTTTCCCAAAATCAAAATGCTTTAACTTCATATCGTCTGAAAATCAAATATTTTCAAAGCATAGTATTTTGAAAATCATAATTTAAAACCATAACTTCTAAAAACTTGAATGGTTTGGACATTCAACGGTGTATGAATTAAATGGTTTAACTTAAATGTTACTTTGTAAAGAAAATAGTTCTCATGGCTTTACAAATACATTTCTTTATTAAAGTCTAAACCAAAATTTATATTATCTCTCTCAAGTTCCAAAACCACTTCAATTTATTTATATATACGTATATCCATTTTGAGTAACAATATTTCAAACTAAAATTGGATTTTATTCTTTCAACAGATCAATTGTTCTATTAATTAGTCTTGAATATTCACATAAAATCCATAAATAATAAGACTTCAATTTCTAGTAATAAAATATATATATTTTCCCAATTCAAATTATACTAGAATATTCATTTCAATTTATTTTGGGAAAAATCCAATTATAAATATCATATCTTAAAATTTCCAAACTTAACATTTAAACATATGATATAAATTATTAAACTCCATTTTCTTAATTTTTTTTCCATTTTTAAATAAAGATTTTTATACACCTTTTAATTTCAAAATTTTCAACTTCATATGTATATATATGGAAGAATAATATTTATATAATATAAAATTTAAGATTTTTAGAAACCGTATTCCATCCAAACCATAGAAATCACATTAAAATAGTTATATATAGACCGCGGTGCCTGTATAAAATTTTCTATCCTATGGTCAAGTGATACGGATATTTATCATTTCAATCCGCAATTTAAAAGATATAAAATTTTGCGGTTGTATATCATTTCAAACCACAATCCCGAATGAAATGAAATATGCATGATAATTTGCAATTTAATGGTATACGATAAACATCCATTCACTAACATCATCCATCATCCAAATCGCAATCATCAATCAATATCAATCAATAACAATATTATATTTGATAATATATAACAGGTAATAACTGGCAATTTTATTCAATTTAAATTTAACGACCATAAATCTAACAGTTTATATTCAGTAATAAATTATATAACTGTTAACTAGCAGTTTCATGCAAACACAAATTCTAACTGTCAATTAATACGCAATAAATAAATTAAATTAACAGTTAAATTCAATAAATGCAATTCAGCAGATATGAATGAAATAAGCACGCCAAATACTCATAAATAAATTGCTATTCATTTCTAAAATTAATTTAACAAACATAAAAGCTTCTAGTAGTTGTGAGTGGGTTTTAAACACTCACCTTTTGAATTTAAATCGAATTCAAATCCGATTTAAACCCAAAAATTCGACTATCTCCAAATCTGTCCAAACCAGTGTCAAAAGATCTGGAATTTAATTTCGATCCTAACAAAAAAAATTGCGTGAAACGGAGTCCGTATGTACGAGTTATGATTATTAGAACTAATTGAAATCAAAATTAACAAAAATAAATTAAACAAAAATAAAATACCGTGCCACATGCACTCTTCCCTCGTGAAAAAGCGTATGCTTCTTCTTGATTGCTAACTTTGTTCCGTAATTTTTCTTTTATTTCTATTTACTTTAATTTTCCTCCTTATTATATGAATGTATGCATTTTTAAAAGGTTTGGAAAAAAAAAAGATTTGAAAAAGAAAATGATTAAAATAAAAACTGAAAATGGAAGAGAAAAATCTAGATTTGAAAAGAAAGAAGAAGGTTTGAAATAGAAGAAAATTTGAAAAAGAAGAAGAATATTTTAAGAGAAAGGAAAAATTAAAATGAGAGATAATAAGGAGCTTTGAGAAAAACAAGAAAAAAAAAGAAGAAGAAGAAGAAGAAGAAGAAGAGTAGCATGGAGGCTAGGGTTAGAGTTAGGAGAAACAAAATGTAAAAGAAGAATAAGATGTAGGTTATTTATAATTAGGAAATGAATGGAAAGAAATAAAGTAAATATGAACAAACTTGGTTTTGAAATATAGAAAATATGAACAACCTTTTTAAAAGTAGCAGGTATTAAAAAGAGGTATTTATTTATTAGAAAGGGAATGAATGGACTAACTCTATACTGTAAACATACTTTTAGGATTCAAATTTCAAAACAATTGTTTACTTAATGAATTTTATTAACCCTAAACACACCAAAATTAACTTCATTAACTCAAGTAATATTCGAATTTCTACGCATTCGGGTTTTTGTCTATGCATAATAATTTTTTTATAATTACCTTAAAAATGAAAACATTTGATTTGTTTTTCCCAAAATGATCTCTAATTACCATTAAAACACCCTTTTTGTTTACCATAAAACGCGCGTTTTTTTTTTATTAAATCTATTAATTGCAATCACCGTTTTCTTTTCTTTTAATTGAAATATTTGAACTACATTAATTGCAATCACACAAAATTAAATTTTAAAACAGACAACTAAATTGCATAAAAAAAAATAGAAAAATTATTTATACATAAGAGTAATAAATAGATTATTTTCCTATTCTTGTAATTAGTTTGTAAGCTAAACACAGTTCAAATAAACATATATTTCTTTCTTTAAAAATCAATCTTTCTATATTTTTATTTAAATTAAGTTAAACCTACATTCATAGATGAAACATTCATTTTATTGATGTAAATGTTTTTTTTTTTTTTTTGAATCAAAACTTTTCTTATATTTCACAAAACATAAGCTGCTTTTATTTGCACCTATTACAATTAGTATTCTCTCTCCTATTAATTTCAGTTGATTAAGTTTCAAAATGGGCTAAATGAATGTAATGATAAGTAGAACAATTACTTCCTATTAACGTAATATTTAGATGTTAAATTCTCATTTATTTTGCAATACTTCAATTAAATTAATAAATATTGCTCTCTATACTTAAATATATATTAACAAAACGTTAGCTTTGGATTGGTAGAATTTGATTTACCGAAGTTTACTTACATAATACAAACTATATTAATTTGCCACCTATTAGTTCTTAATTATATTTTTAAGTTCGTTACCTATCCACCTTGATTAAAATTCCATCTATAAAGCAAATTTAGTTAGCCTTAACATTACTACACTAAATCTACAATCAGTTTCAATTAATATAGAATTATATCTTAAATACTTACCATTTATTTATAAATTAGGTTACCTTCCAATAAATTTTATGCCTAAGTATTTGATTGGATTGCCATCTTTACTATGTCTATTATTAATTAGCTTCAAATTCTGCAATTTCACTTCTTAAATCCACCCTTTGCTATATTATAAATAAAATTTACATTGGTTACATTTCACATAAATGTATCATTTATTTACATTTATTACAAACTTATTTCCAATTCCAACTAAAAATCTAAATAAATGAATAGGCAACCTACCATAAACATTACCGTTACCTTTTTGTCACATACAAAATCTTTTATTACAAAAATCAATTTTTGCATATATTTTTATACTACAAATTCAATTTACTTATGTTCAAATTGTAGCCAAACCTGACTTTTAAATTATTTTATACCAAATTGGGATTTCATTAAATTTATTAATTATTACCCTTAATTGGCATTTATCACCTTGTATTCTCGTTATCATTTCATAGATATGATTCCCAATTTCTTATTATTGACTTAAATTGGCATTACTAACATTGCATTAAACGTTGTTACTTAAATCTCTACCCAATAGTAATTAATACTCTAAATAAATACGCTTACTCCTTTCGTTATTTATTAATTATCACAAGAAACGTTTAATCATTTCAACAACATTGTAATTTCAAATTACCTACATTGATTGTATACGTTTTCCATTATTATCATTTATTAGAATTCTATTCAACTTTCCATCTTATGCATATAGTTAACCTTTCTATTGATTTTTCCTTCAAATTTTTTAGTTACTTCTTAACTTACAAAAAGGCAATGATTAATTACATTTAATCGCTATAAATTAAATGCATTGGTAACGAACGATATCTGTCACCATTATACAATTTATAACATTTGTAATTTATTCTCTACAACAATTATTACCTATCAATATTATTTCGCCCATAAATACAAACTTGCAATTGTTCTTATTATCATATTCCATTTACTGTTAACAATGTTTATTACATTATATTAGTTTAATATTTTCCTCAAATTCCTCATATTCAACTCATATATAGGTAAAATTCTTTTCACCACTTAAAATCATTTGAATTAACTTCGAATTACTATAAGTAGGTTTTTAATTTATTTTTCTTCTAAATTTAATTACAACTTATTAATTTAACCAAATTAAATCCATAAAATCTACGGGTCATTACACTCTCCCCCACTCGAAACTTTTCGTCCCCGAAAAGGAAAAGAAGGGAAAACGAAGAACTAAGAAATCAATATACCTCATTCATACATCAACTTTATAAACAATTAAATTTATAAAATTAATTAATTTAGATAAAATATATCAATTTATAACCATAAAAAAAATTATATCTAAATTACTAAAGTTTGGAAAAACATTTCAAAATACTTCTAAGTTCAAAATTTACGGAAAACTTTTGGTAGAGTCTCCTTTGAACGGAGAGACTCGGGAGAAAATATAATATCAAAATATAACCATTATATTACATATTTTATCCAAAATATTATATCTCAACCCGGGAAAATATATAAAATAGCGCTATAAATCGTAATCCGAAGCGTACCTATTTGTCGGGCAATTTATGCTTAATTTATGGAACCAAAAGCAGTAGCAATTGCTTCCATAACCTGCATTTCACTTATAAACATCCAAAGGTTTAACAATTTCTATAAAGCGAAATATTTTCATGGTTTCAACTACTAACAACACCAAATATACAATCATAAATTTCAACAAACAGCATACACAACAAAACAACCATTCGATCAAACAAGCAAATAGTTGTTCGGGTTCAAAACTTGAAATGGTACGGAATGAAAAATAACTATCCAGTGCATCATTTACTCAACAGTGTTAGATGGGACAGAATAGCTTATTTATTCATCCTACAACTTCAAATTTCCTTACCCAGCCAACCATAAAGCAAACAATATCGATTTAAACCAACAAATCAATTTAACCTATAAAAATTCATTACATACTTTAGTTGTTTGATTTCCTTTCTTTTATACAAACCGCATAAATTTTCCTTTTTATAGTTTACATTTATTTCTAACAACTTCAAATTTTATTTTCTCGTCAGTGGTTGTATCCTTGATTTTTACTTATTACTTACAATTTATTCACTTTTATTATTTATTTATTCCGGTCATGTAAGTTTCTTTTATATGTATTGTATTTAATACACTTCTAAATTTCAATCTTTTATTCCATGCTTACAATTCTGTTACTTATTTATAGTAACCCTTTTTAATTCCCTTAAATTCTTAACCCTAAAATATCCATTCTTATAAGTAAAGGAATTTACAAATTCTTTAACTAGGGTTTGCAGTCATTTATTTATCTTACCTACTTTCCATTATATTTAGCTAGTAGTATTTAATTCATACTTAAGTTAATAACCCTACACATCAATCCTTATTTATTAAAGAATTTCATTTTATTCACTTAAGTTTAAAATCACCTATTTATAATACTTACCTTTAATTTTGGTAAAATTTCAATTATAACTTAAGTTTATACCATTAAATTCTTATTTATAATAGCAATTCATTGAATACTTCATTATTTCCAAAATTTCTACTTGTATAATATTCTATTCCAATCACTTAATTTACATTTCAACTTTTTTTTTATACTTGGTAAGTTATTTATGTTAAAGAAAAAGCAAAAGAACTTATGCAAGTTTAATCTCAACTCTTTTAATTCATTGATTACTTAACCTTTATCTCACTAACCTAAAAAAATTTTACAACTAATTAATGGAAATTCAAGAATTAATACCGGGTCAAATTCCAAAATTTCTTTAAAATAATAGATAATTAATTTCTTACAACTTTTATATCTCTAATTACCTTTAAACAATTAAAATTTTAAATAATTTCAAAACAAATCTGCAGTAAAATTTACTACAGTGGCCTTTCCCCTTCGAGACTCGAAAATGAAAGTCGATGATGCGGCCGTCATCACCGAAATTATTTTCCAGCGACAGAGAGGAAAGTACAAAATTTATTTTCTTCAAAATCCTCTTTAAACCAATTCTTTCGAATTATACTAAATATTTATATAAGAAAATATTTATAAACCAAATCATTATATTTCATAAATCCTTTGAAAGCAAATTTTTAAAATCCCGGACTTAAGTTCTAAAATCTCCAATTTGATTTATTATAATTTCAACTTAGCTTTAATTCATTACAAATATTTTTATTACCTAACACCCAACTATAGCAACCAAATATAGATATCATTTGAAAATTTTATTTTATATATAGAAAATATAATAGGCAAAGTTATTTCACCTATATTAAAACAATATTATGTCGGTCTGTCCTATTAAGTGTTTAGAAATCCCTATTGATGTCATAGCGTCCCATGCACCAACCAGAATTTATAAATACAAAACGGAACAGATTAACACAATATCAAAATCTTTTTATAACACTAACAAATACGCTCTCTCATATATATACACTCAGCGACTCCCATAGGGTATTACTACCCTATTAACAAAGAGTCAAACCCCACAAAGCTAAGGTTTATCGCTAAAACCAAAGCTCTGATACCAACTGTAACATCCCGCCTTTTCGCACACTTTAAACCGACACACATGCCAATTCAAAGCATACGCAAGGGCGGATTGTTATGGGGTAAATAAGAAAAACAGAGAAGAAATAAAACAAAATAGAATCTTACAGCGGAAGGATAAAATATAATAATAAATATACAGTTCAAAACAGTTTACAAACACTTGATTTGCTTTATACAATAAATATCAGAGTTACACATACCAATACAATCAATGCAGCGGAATAGAAAGAGTGTGGTGCAATACTATATATAATAATAATACGACTCCTTCGTCTTCGTCCTTCAAAGCTAAAGTCTTCGATCCTGAAACACTCGGACTGACCCGAGCGAATTTGAAAAGACAAAAACACTCGAGTCAGAACTAAAAGATCTTATGTGAGTTAAATTAACAGAAATAAATATGAGTACAGTAACTCAAGAGATGTTCGGGATTTACATCTCCTAAGGATCCGTTAAACTATTTACTATGTAGTATATTGCGCTATTATAATAGTGTCTATTTATAAAATAAACTTACTTTTTAATAGCGTTAAGGGGTTACCCATATAGCCCTTAACACAAATAATGCCAATAGTCTATACAGTACCGTAATACCTCCTGATCGGGAAGCTACCAGAGGATACTCCATAGGTACGACACAAATAGAAACTCGTAGTAAAGGCTCGGTATGGTAGGTGACACGGCACAACTAGGCAATGCCAGGGTAGATATACCAATTGCTATCCAGGCTGGTGGAAACGCGTAGCCGCAGTTACCGCCCACCTCGGACTAACTCCCCAAAATCAAAATATAGAAGTGGCCACTGAATCAATCCAAAATCAAAGTACAATATCGAAGAGGAGGGTCCGATCAGAGGAATGACCTCATTGGCCTGAGAATCGCTCCTGTTTTAGCCACCTTATGCCAACTCACGGGAGTCGGGTCCACGTATTTACCTTACAGGAAACGTCGCCACCACCTACTTCATTCTGGAATCTCCACCGCGTACACGGTTAGTCAAAGTGGTTTTCGGTATCGACAGAGAGTATGTCCATATCCGATCCCGGTCTCTTTGCCAACCCATCGTTATTATAACACCGCGGTCATTTAAAAATAGGTTATACTTTAAAAATCAGAATAAACATTCCATTTCATAACCATGAATACGATATCATTTCAAAACCCAAAACCATATTTTATCACTTATCCCAAATATAATTCTTTCCCAAAATCAAAATGCTTTAACTTCATATCGTCTGAAAATCAAATATTTTCAAAGCATAGTATTTTGAAAATCATAATTTAAAACCATAACTTCTAAAAACTTAAATGGTTTGGACATTCAACGGTGTATGAATTAAATGGTTTAACTTAAATGTTACTTTGTAAAGAAAATAGTTCTCATGGCTTTACAAATACATTTCTTTATTAAAGTCTAAACCAAAATTTATATTATCTCTCTCAAGTTCCAAAACCACTTCAATTTATTTATATATACGTATATCCATTTTGAGTAACAATATTTCAAACTAAAATTGGATTTTATTCTTTCAACAGATCAATTGTTCTATTAATTAGTCTTGAATATTCACATAAAATCCATAAATAATAAGACTTCAATTTCTAGTAATAAAATATATATATTTTCCCAATTCAAATTATACTAGAATATTCATTTCAATTTATTTTGGGAAAAATCCAATTATAAATATCATATCTTAAAATTTCCAAACTTAACATTTAAACATATGATATAAATTATTAAACTCCATTTTCTTAATTTTTTTTCCATTTTTAAATAAAGATTTTTATACACCTTTTAATTTCAAAATTTTCAACTTCATATGTATATATATGGAAGAATAATATTTATATAATATAAAATTTAAGATTTTTAGAAACCGTATTCCATCCAAACCATAGAAATCACATTAAAATAGTTATATATAGACCGCGGTGCCTGTATAAAATTTTCTATCCTATGGTCAAGTGATACGGATATTTATCATTTCAATCCGCAATTTAAAAGATATAAAATTTTGCGGTTGTATATCATTTCAAACCACAATCCCGAATGAAATGAAATATGCATGATAATTTGCAATTTAATGGTATACGATAAACATCCATTCACCAACATCATCCATCATCCAAATCGCAATCATCAATCAATATCAATCAATAACAATATTATATTTGATAATATATAACAGGTAATAACTGGCAATTTTATTCAATTTAAATTTAACGACCATAAATCTAACAGTTTATATTCAGTAATAAATTATATAACTGTTAACTAGCAGTTTCATGCAAACACAAATTATAACTGTCAATTAATACGCAATAAATAAATTAAATTAACAGTTAAATTGAATAAATGCAATTCAGCAGATATGAATGAAATAAGCACGCCAAATACTCATAAATAAATTGCTATTCATTTCTAAAATTAATTTAACAAACATAAAAGCTTCTAGTAGTTGTGAGTGGGTTTTAAACACTCACCTTTTGAATTTAAATCGAATTCAAATCCGATTTAAACCCAAAAATTCGACTATCTCCAAATCTGTCCAAACCAGTGTCAAAAGATCTGGAATTTAATTTCGATCCTAACAAAAAAAATTGCGTGAAACGGAGTCCGTATGTACGAGTTATGATTATTAGAACTAATTGAAATCAAAATTAACAAAAATAAAATACCGTGCCACATACACTTTTCCCTCGTGAAAAACGCGTATGCTTCTTCTTGATTGCTAACTTTGTTCCGTAATTTTTCTTTTATTTCGATTTACTTTAATTTTCCTCCTTATTATATGAATGTATGCATTTTTAAAAGGTTTGGGAAAAAAAAGATTTGAAAAAGAAGAATTGAAAAAGAAAATGATTAAAATAAAAACTGAAAATGGAAGAGAAAAATCTAGATTTGAAAAGAAAGAAGAAGGTTTGAAATAGAAGAAAATTTGAAAAAGAAGAAGCATATTTTAAGAGAAAGGAAAAATTAAAATGAGAGATAATAAGGAGCTTTGAGGAAAACAAGAAAAAAAAAAGAAGAAGAAGAAGAAGAAGAGTAGCATGGAGGCTAGGGTTAGAGTTAGGAGAAACAAAATGTAAAAGAAGAATAAGATGTAGGTTATTTATAATTAGGAAATGAATGGAAAGAAATAAAGTAAATATGAACAAACTTGGTTTTGAAATATAGTAAATATGAACAACCTTTTTAAAAGTAGCAGGTATTAAAAAGAGGTAATTATTTATTAGAAAGGGAATGAATGGACTAACTCTATACTGTAAACATACTTTTAGGATTCAAATTTCAAAACAATTGTTTACTTAATGAATTTTGTTAACCCTAAACACACCAAAATTAACTTCATTAACTCAAGTAATATTCGAATTTCTACGCATTCGGGTTTTTGTCTATGCATAATAATTTTTTTATAATTACCTTAAAAATGAAAACATTTGATTTGTTTTTCCCAAAATGATCTCTAATTACCATTAAAACACCCTTTTTGTTTACCATAAAATGCGCGTTTTTTTTATTAAATCTATTAATTGCAATCACTGTTTTCTTTTCTTTTAATTGAAATATTTGAACTACATTAATTGCAATCACACAAAATTAAATTTTAAAACAGACAACTAAATTGCATAAAAAAATAGAAAAATTATTTATACATAAGAGTAATAAATAGATTATTTTCCTATTCTTGTAATTAGTTTGTAAGCTAAACACAGTTCAAATAAACATATATTTCTTTCTTTAAAAATCAATCTTTCTATATTTTTATTTAAATTAAGTTAAACCTACATTCATAGATGAAACATTCATTTTATTGATGTAAATGTTTTTTTTTTTTTTGAATCAAAACTTTTCTTATATTTCACAAAACATAAGCTGCTTTTATTTGCACCTATTACAATTAGTATTCTCTCTCCTATTAATTTCAGTTGATTAAGTTTCAAAATGGGCTAAATAAATGTAATGATAAGTAGAACAATTACTTCCTATTAACGTAATATTTAGATGTTAAATTCTCATTTATTTTGCAATAATTCAATTAAATTAATAAATATTGCTCTCTATACTTAAATCTATATTAACAAAACGTTAGCTTTGGATTGGTAGAATTTGATTTACCAAAGTTTACTTACATAATACAAACTATATTAATTTGCCACCTATTAGTTCTTAATTATATTTTTAAGTTCGTTACCTATCCACCTTGATTAAAATTCCATCTATAAAGCAAATTTAGTTAGCCTTAACATTACTACACTAAATCTACAATCAGTTTCAATTAATATAGAATTATATCTTAAATACTTACCATTTATTTATAAATTAGGTTACCTTCCAATAAATTTTATTCCTAAGTATTTGATTGGATTGCCATCTTTACTATGTCTATTATTAATTAGCTTCAAATTCTGCAATTTCACTTCTTAAATCCACCCTTTGCTATATTATAAATAAAATTTACATTGGTTACATTTCACATAAATGTATCATTTATTTACATTTATTACAAACTTATTTCCAATTCCAACTAAAAATCTAAATAAATGAATAGGCAACCTACCATAAACATTACCGTTACCTTTTTGTCACATACAAAATCTTTTATTACAAAAATCAATTTTTGCATATATTTTTATACTACAAATTCAATTTACTTATGTTCAAATTGTAGCCAAACCTGACTTTTAAATTATTTTATACCAAATTGGGATTTCATTAAGTTTATTAATTATTACCCTTAATTGGCATTTATCACCTTGTATTCTCGTTATCATTTCATAGATATGATTCCCAATTCCTTATTATTGACTTAAATTGGCATTACTAACATTGCATTAAACGTTGTTACTTAAATCTCTACCCAATAGTAATTAATACTCTAAATAAATACGCTTACTCCTTTCGTTATTTATTAATTATCACAAGAAACGTTTAATCATTTCAACAACATTGTAATTTCAAATTACCTACATTGATTGTATACGTTTTCCATTATTATCATTTATTAGAATTCTATTCAACTTGCCATCTTATGCATATAGTTAACCTTTCTATTGATTTTTCCTTCAAATTTTTTAGTTACTTCTTAACTTACAAAAAGGCAATGATTAATTGCATTTAATCGCTATAAATTAAATGCATTGGTAACGAACGATATCTGTCACCATTATACAATTTATAACATTTGTAATTTATTCTCTACAACAATTATTACCTATCAATATTATTTCGCCCATAAATACAAACTTGCAATTGTTCTTATTATCATATTCCATTTACTGTTAACAATGTTTATTACATTATATTAGTTTAATATTTTCCTCAAATTCCTCATATTCAACTCATATATAGGTAAAATTCTTTTCACCACTTAAAATCATTTGAATTAACTTCGAATTACTATAAGTAGGTTTTTAATTTATTTTTCTTCTAAATTTAATTACAACTTATTAATTTAACCAAATTAAATCCATAAAATCTACGGGTCATTACATGGTAGGGTTTGGTTTGCGTTTTTGGGAAGGATCTGTTCCTTGGGTAATTCCGAAGTCGTGTTAGTGTCGAGTTGGACAAATGGTGGGGGAAATTGATGACGAAGGTCAGGCGAAGGAACTAGCTTAAGAAAGGCATCCCTGGTGGTCGGAGATGGTGATGAAGGGTGAACTTTGGTGATAGGGTCTGGAGTTTATTGTGGCTGGACTGTTCAAATTCTTATTTTCGTGATGATTTGTCGATCGGTGATGTGAGGCGACTCGGTGAGAGACAGTTGACTTGTTGATGATCGGAGCTAGGTTTGATGCCGGTCGTTCGTCGTGTGCAGGTGCACCGTGTCATGCGCGCAAGAGAATGGATGCATCAGGTTGTGGAAGAAGTGATGGGGCATGTGGAGAAAGAGTTGCTCAAAGTTCTACACGGGGTTCCTGTTGTTTTGCTCGAGTGGGACCTTAGTTTTTTCATGTGAGTTTGTAGAATTTAAGTGAGGTATACTCGTGTTTGACCCGAAGGGTTTTTGTTATTAAAAATTTAAACTTAAATCTAGCTTAAGCTTCCTTGTTTAAAACTTACCCTTCCCTAACTATTTCCCCCTAAATATTAATTAAAAAGTAATTAATTTGTATTTAAGTTTATTAATTAATGGATAAGTTTTATTGATAAATATTTTAAGAGGAATTAATCTAAAATGAGAGATTAATTAATTGAGGATAAATCAAAGATAATTAAAATAAATTAAGAATTGATTAACCGTTTAGTCAACTATTGATTAAAGATTAATTAAATTGTGATTAAGACTGTCAATTAATAACTAAAGAATAATTAATCTAATTAAAGATTAATTAATTCGTTTGTCGAGTAATTCAGAGATGAACTTTCCGGTTGTAATTAATGAGATTAATGAGACAAATTAATTTGTTGATTAATTAAAGATAGTCACTTGGTAATTGATTAAGTATAATTACTTAATGAGGTTCGTAAGTATTTGAAATGGGTAAGTTATTGGATATAATTATTATAGGGAAAATTATTTAATGGGAAGTAATTAACGGTTAGTTACTTAGGAGAAGTAATTAAGGATCAATTACTTGATGTAATTAATTAAAGGATTAAGGTAATTAATTAAGAGCTAATTAATTAAGGTAAGTAATTACAGAATGGTTAATTACGATGTATGATTGATTAAGGTTGATTAATGAAGGTAATTAATTTAGGATCATTAATTGATGTAATTAATGAAAGTAATTAAAGATTAATTGCCGTACATGGCTGAGAATAATTAATTTGTGTAAATAAATTAAAGGATAATTACTTTATGTAATTGGAAATAATTAATCATGGATGATTAATTAAAATGGATAATAAATGGATGATTAATTAATGGTTGTAATTAATTATTTCTAAGAAAGCAAGATTAAAAGTGATTAAGGAAATTAATTTGATTAAATTAGGATTGTGTGACTAATTAATCTTGCTTACGAATGATTGATTGATATTCCTGATATGAATTGCTTTGTGATATGATATGTTGGATGAGTGATGATAATGTAATTATCTATCAATTATGAATTGATGTGTTAAGATGTTATCGGGTAATTAAAATTGAATTTTATTTAATTGGATAATTTGGGTTAAGATGACATTGGATTCGAAGAGACCGGAGTCGGGTATGAGTAAATACCCGAACCCACTTCGATTCTTTATAAACTAATTTGTGAAATCGATAAACTAATATGGACTGATTTAAGTGATTTGGATCATAAAATTCTAATCTGACACTTAGAAATTGATGAGTATAATAAGTTCTGTTTATACCAAACCTGTGGATTTGTAAAATTGTAATGAGTTACCCCGGGTTAAAAATTGGTTATTGTTTTGGTGTATTTCATATTAGATGGGTTTACTCATGCTGGTTTCCAGCCTGACCCGGGTGTTACTTTGATGTAATGCTCGGGTCAGACTGAGTATTACAGATTTTCAGGTAAGGACGTTATGGAGCTCAGGAGGTGAGCTGGATGGCTGGAACGTATGGAGTATTTATCACTGTGATATATTATTGTATAGTTAGGACATGTTATTTAAAACTGTCCAGTGGATAGTAATGGTTGTAACTCTGGTGTATAAATATAAATGTACTGATACAGTTCTTCTTTGTAAAATTGTTATTTATGTGATATTATATTTTGATCCGCTGTGAATGTGAGGTTTTCTGTGTTTTGGTGTTTATGCTTCTCCTTCATCTTCTTTCTCTTTCTTCTTTTCACTAACTATCTGGAATTTTCGGGTTCGAAATTTTCGGGTCGTTACATAGGGACTTTGACTTTGAGTTGACCTTGATACTAATCCTATAAAACTAAGGAGACGAATTCTATCTTGAATAGTGCTTCATTTCCAATACTTCCACTCGATCTAACTATTGTTACTCGAACGAATGTTGTGCCATGATTTAACTAAAATCAAAGCAGAGCTTTCATATTGAAGATCCACATGATTGTCAAGTAGAAAGAACTGTGTAAATCAATCACGTCAACATTTTCCATTTGACCTTACTTATATTAACCAACGGAAAATTATCAAGTGAATCGTATTTTTTGGCACCGACGCAAGTCCAAAAATCACTCTAGGTTCCTAGGCTTTGAATTGGTGTATCAAGAGGTGCAGACTGTAACATAAAACATGAGCTATTCTCCATTCCCACCGCCACTACTCAACGCCAAACGTTCCATGCCGTTTCGGGCTAAGAAATCGAGATCCACTGCTTTGATAGAGGAAGTTGCGAATTTTGACATGTTCAAATAAATTGTTGAATATTGTCTCAGAATTCGATTTTCTATGTACGAACATTGTGAGCAATGAAAGTTTGCATTGCTTTTCGTGAATGAGCCATCATTAGCTTATTGTTTTATTTTTGAAAAAAGAAAATGAATTTTGACTTATGTGACAAATGCGATGAAGGTTTTTCGTTCAAATGTATATTTTTTAGTGAAAGGTAACTTTTTTTTTCTTTTCTTACATGCATCGTTTTCATTCATCATTTCTTTCATGCATATTTTGGCTTCAAGCAAAAATTGCATCCTATGGTTCCACCCATGCAGCCTACCCTACATAACGTGAAACACTCCTGGTTGCTCTAACCCTAATCTTCGCTGCTAAAGTCACCACTTCTTTTTCTCTGCTTCTCATCTTTTCTCTACTCACTCTCTACTACTTAATTGTGATTATGATTTTTTCTATTTTATTTTTGTAATCATTGCGATGCAAAGGAATATCATAATTTCTTTTCCACATTCTATTCTTTTTTATTTGACTTTTGCGAACACCTTATATGTGATGAATTACCAATGATGGTTTTCAATAACTATAAATTTCGATCTATGTATATGGTTGTTTTTGCAGGCATTTACATAGTATGAAAATATTAATGTCTAAGGCTTCTATCTCTGTCATCTTTAGTCAATTATAGCTACTTGGTTTTGAAGTTTGTCTTCGTCTGCAACATAAATTTTAAAGAAGAGGTACGAAATCATTGATTAGATCTCTCTACTATTTCATTTCTTCTTTATTGATATTTGATTATTTTATAATGTTTTGATGAAATTTGACTGTTGCTGCGATGGTTTTCTCATTAATATGATTCCCATTTATTAAATAACAGTAAAGTGGAAGAATTTAAAGTTCTCTCATTAACTCTGCCATTTCCCTCTTCTCTCTTTAAAAGTCTTTAGATATTTATATTTAAATTATGATTTTATACTTTAATTCTACAAACAAGTATGCAATAATATGTTACCAATAAGCAAAGATCCCACTAACTCAAAATTAAACATACATATAATGTTAACACATATTATATAAATTGTTAACCATTGACGCATTAATATTTTATCAAACATAAGCATAAAGAAGAAATAGTGCAATCAATATTTTAAACATAAGCATATTGTATCAAATGTAAGCATACATCGATATTTTAAAAAACTTGTTAATAGTATTAATTTAGAAACACTACAGTAATACAAATTTACCACATTACAACCATATTTAGTACTCAAATCACATCACAACATTAAATTAAATTTGTGCCTTCACAAGATTGTTCAAGATGCCTGCATTACTACGTAAAAATAAACCAGAATCTTTGTACAACTTTAGATTCCAAATCTTCACTAGCACAACCCCATCTTTGATGTCAATCTATCCAATCTACGGTCGCAAAAAAACAATGTAAAAAAATATATACCTATACTCCTACAAGAAACCAAATTAAAAATAACTGTTTATATTAAATAATAAATAAATGATCATGTCATGAAAAACAATGCCCAAAATAATTGTACATGTGATTAGAAACAAATTAAATAGAATTGTATGCAATAATAAAAGGAATACACATGGTTCAACATGGTCCATTTCATTCAAATTCAGAAAAAAAAAATCTCTTAATATATGACAAAGTCTTCCCCTTGTTCCTTATCACTACAATCATCTAGCTTCAGTAGTACCATATCCCAATCGCATTTCCAATATAAGTAGAACATTGTAAACAACAATCACTACGGAAGCTCGGATCACTTTTTTATTATTGCTTAACTTAGGTATTTCTCTATGTCTCAATTTCTTAATCCAATATGTTATTTCCATACTTTGATGCATAATGAAATAAATAACTTTCTTATTATATATTTGATTTATTTAAATTATCCTAATAATATAGTATAGTTCTTATAAACATTTTATTCTATGCTATATTTTATATACATCATTATGCATAGATAAACTTATTTTCTTATCAAAAAAGCAATTATAATTTGAAAAATAACAAATCTTCAAAAAAGGTCATCATATCTTTTCATGAATTACTATTTTTTTAAGTTTAAAAAAAATTATTACTAAAGTTTCTGCTCATAGGTAACCAAAAAGATGAAAGCCAAGTATTACAGTTTACAATCTCTAGACATATTTATAAAAGACTGCAACATCAATGAAAGAGATTCTAGAATATAGAAGTTGATTAATTCAAAGGACAGTGAAACTTTCACGATTAACATGTTGCTAACTAATGAAGAGGTAAGCGCCGAATTACTACAAGTAACAATTCAAATTTGTCTTAAACATATTAAAATAAATCGACTTTTGTTTAATACTGATGCCAATTGGTGGCGGTTGTACCAAATTATATAATGAACAAGCTCCAATCTAAAGTTGGACAGGGATCAATATTTGTAATAAGCAACTTTTGGCATCAAAAATAAAAATTCACAAACCTACTGAATTATATAGTGTATTTGCACAATTCAGGTATTTTTCTTCATCTTGGTTTTATTTCTATATATTTTATCTTTCATAAAATGAAGCCAATATAAAATGCTCAAAATCATTATATATGGTCGCACAGCTAATTTACAAATTAAGTATATGGGAATTCTTGAAGATTAAAATCGTTTTGAGATTGAAATACACACATTTTTGTTGTTCCACCATGCATACTGAAAAAATTGGGTTATTGACTATTTTAATCCTAACCAAATAAATTAAAATGTATTCTAAATCATGTGGTTGAATTTATTGAAACATATAGTTACATAGTTAGGTCAACGGAGTGTATCCAACAATTTGACATATCTGCCTCATCAAGTTGATTTTGTAGCTCATAAATTTTTGTTTATTTCTATTGGCGCCATGTGTAACAGATTGAAAATCAATGATGCATATATACAACAACTTAAGATGAATAGAAGGCAATCAAGCAGTCATAAACTAATTAGCTGAAACAACCAAACTATACGAAGAAGTATTCTACATTCATTATTCATTGAAACATTTGCCTATTTATATTGTGAAAACTGCAATCAAAGACATGCATAATTCATAATGTAATAAAATTACACTCTTCAATTCATTTATAATTAAATAACAATGAAATAGCCAAATAAAATTACACCATCCAGTTTTCTCTAGAATGAGTTTATCTTTAAAAACTGTAACCTATGAATTTACGATGCAATAAATTATCATAGATTGAAATATTATCACAACTCATTTTCATAAACTATAGCCTACAGACACTGCAACTTATTTGCATATGAGGAATTGAAATCTTAGGACAAGATAGGAGATAGTACCTTTCATTTTAAGCATATAGGAGCAGATTTACAAGCATCCAAACCTCCTCTCTGGAATAGATTAAAATTTCATAAAATTTCATAAAATTTTCCTTCAATTTATAATGAATTTTCGCCATTTTTTCTGTTGTTTGGGACAAGAATGATTGATAACGTATTGTTGGGATAAGCAAGAAAGGCTGCAAGCATTCAGATGGTATTGTTTTAAATGTGAAATTTCTATTTCACCCTTAGGGTGCAGTTAGTTTATATCTTAGCGCTTCAACCTTGGACATCGTTGTATTTCTCATAAGTTAGCAACTTTTAAATGGGCCAATCATAGGTTGAGTTGTGCAAATATTTTTCCTAGACATTAATTTAGAATGCTTAATATTATCTTATGTTTTATTAGAAGAATAATTGACAACTCTTAATTATTTTCTTAGTACTATTTCAGGTGAATTTCAAAAAAAGTTGAAGTAATTAACCTTTATTTTATGCTATTAAATATATGGTAATTCATTAACATTAATCATCCTTTATTCATGAAATTTAATTTAAAAGCTACGGTGGCTTTTTAAAAAAAATACGAGTTTCATTTTTAGTGTGCTATAAAATTACATTAATACATTATCACAGACCAACTAAAAAATCGATCATAAGTTATACATTTTATAAATGATATTACTTTTATATTTTAAACTTTTAAAAATACATATAGTTTATAAAAATAATAAATTCATAAAATAGCAATTCCAATATGCACACCTCTTTCATATTAACTAAAGTGATAAAATTAAATGTTAGATTATATGTAAAATTACGTTAAGCACAAAAAAATTGTAAACATAAACAATGATAACAGTTTAAATTTTTAGTTCATTCATCTTAATAAATTATCAATATTAACAACTTTAATTTCTAATTCATTATCACAATAGATTTTCAATTGATTTGTTAAATAACATTACAACAAAAGAATTTCTAGCCTTTTCTGCTACCGATTTTCTAATTTTTTTTCTTCTCTCCTAATACTTTATCATAAATTATCTTTATATAGTTTATGATATTTAAACTATCTGCATTTTTTAGTAATTCTCATTAATAATTTACTTTCAAATACCCACGTTTTATTATTTATATAGTTGTAAACATTTTTATCTGTCTCTCCAATTATTTTACATTTAAATTAGTTAAATATCTTAAATTTAAACTTCCTAAATAAAGCTAGTTAATTAATATTCACTAATTCATCACATAAATCCTATAAATGACCATTCTATATATATACCAAAATTATAAAGCTACATAAATTTTTGAGTACATCTAAATAACATAACAGAAACTACATACATTATAAACAATAAAATCTATAATTTATATTTCTTTAATCTCAATAACTTGCCTAATAGTAAAACAAAATAATTTTCATGCCATCGAGTAGTTCTATAATTCTTACGTAAACAATAATATAAATTTTACCATACATTGCATAATAAAAAAAATAGTAAAGAAATACTTAAATATAAATACTATGATTTTAAAACATTGTTGTGTGCAACACGCATGTAACACACTAATTATATTGTGGAAAGTTCAATTCCATTATAAACTAGATGAGCAACCTATTACATTTTCATTTTTTTATAAATATTATGCTATTTTTTTGCATTTGATCAAGAAATTTTGCAAATACATATTTATTCTATCATTGTGTGGATTTTTTAAAATTTGTTTTCTGCTTGGGTTTAACTGAATAGAGCGCAAGTATCCTAAATTCATTAATTTCGATGGAATAGCGAAGCTAGCATATTTCCATAATAATATTTTTGTACTTGTACGGTCGAAGAGAACGAATTTTAATAAAACAATGACTTTGAAATTCAGATGGGTAGAAATATTACATTTGAATAAGCATGATGATGCTATGATGTAATGAAAAGTTATTTGATCCTTTTTGTTTATTAAACAACTTTATTCTATAGATATGCTGCATGAAAATTATAGCTAGTATAACCGTACAATGGTGAGAAAACCTTCCCACCGACTATTCCCACCGTTTGTTTGTGCGATTCTAAAATTCATTTTCTTTGAACTTTTATTAATTTAATTTAGCGTAATTTTATTACTGAAAACATTAATGCGTTGGTCGAAACAAAAATTAATAACATTTGTTGTTTTTATTTCCAAAAAAGAAACTTCTTTAATTTTGCATGCTTAATGTAACATTGTGAGTTTGTAATATGTTAACTAATGAAACTTAATAAAAGCATTAAATAACGTTTGTAATCTTTAATTTAGAAGAGAAAATTAAACTCATGGTATCAAAAGAAACATATTACACTTTGGCTGACCATAAAGAACAATAAGTTGAGGAATAGACATTTTTCTTTCAGAAGCAAAAACATAATATATCAAATACTGAAATATAAAATTGAATAAATATGTCATGTTTGTCAAATGTAAGCTAGCATAGTATTGTCCCTACTAAAACAAATCCAATGTATATCCATTCACAAAAAAGGTAAGTTTTACATCTTCCTTTGCATCTTGATCAAAACAAAAATTCCCATTTATAGAATATCTTATATATATATATATATATATAAAGTTACATAATGATTTAGGCTGGGAAGCTCCATAATCTCAACGTCTGCTCTATGGACAATTTTCCTTTATCAAAATCATTGTAAACACTATCTCCTACTATCTCTCGATATACTTGATGAACTATCTAATGACACAGTAATATGTCGACCAAAATCTCCATCCTGAGCGAAAAAAGGATGTTGAGAATTGATTAGGAAGCAAACTTCTTATAATCCAAGGAAATTTAAGACATTATACTTCATCCTGAAATTTTGTTCTTTGATTTTGTGGCTTTTTTTGAATTTACAATTATAGTAACAACATAAAATTAACCCTACTCTATGATATCTAGTGAAGTTTTTAGCAATAATTTCTAAAACATATACTTGAAATAATATTCTATCATTGCCATCTGTTTTTGTACATTTATTTAGGCATGAAGGTATAAACGCATTCAGTCCAGCAAACCACAACACAACTTCAGCTTGGTCTATACAAATCCGTATAAGAATAATAGTTAAATGGAAATCATATTGTAGCACATAATAACAAACTAGAAAGTAATATTGTTTTACTTACTCTGGCAATGGAGCGTTCACCATTATTGTAGATAAGAGAAAATGATAGGTAATCTTTTTCAGGTCACAGAAATTCCTGAAAACAGCTTGCGTTGTGTTATGATAAGTAGTATAACCAATTTTATATTTCCCCTTATCAATAATTCTACTTGTAAATTCTCATTAGCTAATCATGCTGTTGTACAATTTGTTTCTCTTTTTAAAAATTACCAATTCATTTGATCAGGGCCGACCCTGAATTATAGGAGGCCCAAGGTGATATTATATCAGAGGCCTATTACATGAAAAATAAAGTAAAGAACAATAAAAGTGAAGAGATTCATTAAAACAAAATGAATCAACGAGATTATATAGATAAGTTATAACAAATCTTTTACCTAATATTTATCCTTCTTACGTTTTGACTTACGAAAGTACTAAGAAAATCATTTAAATCAAGTGATTCTAATAAAAATTTCTCGATATTGCTAATCCATTTAATCTTTCTTATGACATACTCGTCCTGGGAAAAGATTTAATTAGCTTTAGGTTTGAAAAGCCGGAATAGTTAATAATATTCTACAAGCAACCATGCATTTACATAAAGACAACTCATCCTTTTAATATAATTTAACACACCAGTCGCTTTTTTGACATCTTTTGGTAAAATCCTTCTTAAGATTTCAACTCCATTAATAACTCCACCCCATCGATATCGGAATTAGCCTCATGCTTTAAGACATTCTCAAGATGGAAGCATGAAGACTTCAAATTATCGCATGAACAAATTTTCAATCTCTCTAAATCATACAAGAACCCAAATATGTCATCAAATTTCTTAATTTATTCAAATCTACTTTCAAGTGATGATAACCCTTGATCCACAATGTATAACAAGTATTGACTCTAAATGATTCTTTTGGAGGTAGAACCATCTCTTCACTATTACTTTCATAAAATTGTTTCTTTCTACGTATTATACCTTTTTGGTAAAATGAGGGTTCAATTCCCATTTTATTTGCGATAACTTCGGTATCAACCAATGAATATTCAAACCCACTTTCTCTAAATGTTTTAGAAAAACAAATTAACCCTTTTAGATGATCCATGGCGACTTCCATCTACATCTCTTTTACTTGCAACTCTTTGCTCACTCTATTAACATTATTCAGTATATTATACCATATTACCATACCAGGTAAGAACTCAAAAGTCTCAAGCTCATACTTTGCTAAGGATACGGCCTCACTTTTGCACATTGGATCATCATTAAGACTTGCTAATTGAACCAAAGCATTTTTAATTTTTGGAGCTTGAGTCAAAATTATTTTTACACTTTCAACATGTCTTTCCCAACATGTTTATGATAATGGCTTTAATGTAAGACCGTCTACATTGTCTTTGAATATTTCCCGTCCTTTAGTAGAAGATGAAAATAAAGTGTACATGCATCGCACTACTCCAAAAAAGAAACGGCTTTAGAGCAACATTTAACCATATCACAATATGTAAGATTAAGGCTATGACAACCACATGGGGTATAAAATGATCTAGGATTTACATGTAGCACTCTATTTTATACACCTTTATTTTTTCCTTTCATGTTTGAACCATTGTCGTGTCCTTGTCCTCTCGCATTATTGATATCAAGATTAAGATCGTTCAAATTATCAACAAGTTCATCAATAATCCCCTTACCAGATGTGTCGTCAACCACTAAAAATCCTAAAAAGAACTCTTCCACCTTTGCAATATTCTTTGAAATATCCACACATCGTACGACTAAAGTCATTTGTTCCTTATGACTAGCATCGAGAGTACAATCAAGTATAATAGAAAAATATTTTGATTCTTTGATTTTTTCAATAATTGTTTTTCTAATCTCACTAGCAATTAGAAGTATTGATTCATTTTGAATTTTGTGATTAAGATAATGATAATGAATTTCTTTACTTTGAATTGTACCATTATGTTCTTGCATTATTGGATCAAATTTGGTAATCATTTCTATCATGCTTAGAAATATACCATTGTTCTCTTGATAAACCTTTTCATTTTCTCATCGAAATGCCAAATTATTTCGAGCAAGAGTTGTGAAAATGGCTATTATTCTCATTAGCACTTGTCTCCAATGTTCTTTATCCTTATTTATTTGTTCTTGAATGTTTTGTCAATTGTAGTATCCATTTGAAATCTAGTTTCCAGTTCAATCCATTTCTCCATGGCATGGATATGGTCAACACTAACTTCATGCATTTTTAGCTTCTTAGTAATATTTTTCCAATCTTTCACACAATCATTTGCTGATTGTGTCATCATTCCATCTGTTTTAAATAACTTGCAACAAAAACAAGACATTTTGCCTAAAGTTTTTGAGTATATTAACATTTTCCTATCATACTTCTTTCCATTTGATAACTATCGAAAATAGTGTACAATAGAGAAATGTTTATTTGATTTATCTTTGGGATAATCAATATTGTTCTTCCTTGTAGGGCCTTTCTGAACAATTTCCAATTTATCGGGTCGTTAACGTCAATATAAAGCGGTACAAATTCTTGGGGGGGTCTATTTATTTTGGATGTTCTCATTGACATCTTCGTTAATATCTTCATTTTCTTCATCACATATTATAGGAATATTTTCTACTTTGTCTTCATTTGTCTCTCCCTCAACAAAAAATTCATCTTGTTTTTTGCTAAAAAATTTATCAAGTGATCCAATTTGCTTTTTTTATCATTTTCAACTTTAAGTTTTCTTTTCCTTTTAGAAGTCCCGGTTCAAATTTTCTACCCAACATGATTTTCATTCAAAGTCCTATAAATATAGTGAATATGTGATGGCTCGCCTTTCATTCCACAGAAAGACGCATCATCAATAAGAAAGAAAAAGATAGAAAAGAGAAAAGATAGGAAAGAAAGAACTAGACAATATTAGAATCTCACAACGGAACGAATAAAATATCTTACATCACATAAGTATTTACATAGTAGTCACCATACATCAGAGTTACACAGCTTATACATCACATATTAGACAGTAATGAAGATCTGTATATCATTATAAGCCAAAATACAACACAGAGATACCAACACAATGGAAACGTAGATATCTATATACGTTGAAGCCTCCTGCTCCAAGTCACCTCCATAAATTCGTCAAAGCCCAGCTGAATCCCTTGGCTACTCGTAAAAATTTGAGTACCCAAGAGTTTAAGAAAAACAGAAAGTAAACTCAGGGTCAGACATGGGTCTGGTGTGGGTAAACGGGTTAAAGTTGTTTAACTTTGAAAATCATTTAAAAACAAAGGTATCTCGTAAGACCACGCCATAAATAAACATGTCGGGTTTTTACCTTACGATAACCAAAACATTTGATAGGAAATCCAGTGATATTATGATAGTGTCTAGGATTTTCAAGTAAAATAGAAAATAACTGGAATGCTTACATCTCACGTTCCAACATAGTGTGGCACAATCAAAATGTACGACAATTATTGGAGATTGGATTACAAACAATGACAGGGCTACTGGGGTACCGTCCGTCACAGTACCTGGCCTAGATCATAGTATCGAGGATCCACCCTGATCCCCTACAACACAAGACCGGAACCCCTTACTGGGTAATACCAAATAAGACAACCCCGTAGTTGGCGCGACCAACCGCCCACTAAGCCGAATAAAAGGGACCTCTAGACAGGGGAATCTTATCCTACTCGGGTACTACCCACTTAGCCTTGCTACACCTCCCCTATTTTAGCCATTCCCGATTGATGAGGCTTGAGGCTACGATTACCTTTTTAGAACACATATCTTGGAATGCTCATCGTTCTCCAATGAAGATGGTCTGATAGCATTCATCACTACAAGTTCGTTCCAGGTTCGAACGAAACCGAAGGCACTATCTCGTTACACTCATTTTGGAATCATCCTCAGAGTCAACGACAATAGCCCTTGCACTCTGAATCTTCATCTCGATCGAAGGCACTATCTCCGTTAAACTCGTTTTGGAATCACCCTTAGAGTTAACGAAAACAAACCTTCCTCTTTGAATTCTTCATCTTGGTCTTTACTTGAGATCTCATGACCTGTTGTTTAATTTAGATCGATGTGGTTTTCAGATATCCAATTTGGAATCCGATCCCGATCTCATTGAAATCCAAACGCCGTCTTTTAAGGCCAAGTTGTTTTAAGTTTTAACAATTTAATTTATTATTTAGAATAACATATTCACACATATAGATAATTCAAATTATCACAGATAGATAATCCTTATTATCACAATTCAACCAAGCATCTCATATCACAGAGCAGCACATATCACATATCAGAGATATCAAATAATCCAAGGCATTCAATATCATTCAATCATCCATAAGCAAGATTAATTAGATGTACAATTCCTAATTAATTTAACTTAATCTCCAAATAAATTAAATTAAATTAATCACTCTAATTACGTTTAAATCCTTCTTACTTAACAGTAATTAATTACAGACCAATTAATTAATTATCCTTTAATTATCCATCTTAATTAATCATCCTTAATTAATTATACTTTAATTACATTAAGTAATTAGCCTTTAATAAATCATATAAATTAATTATCCTTTAACCATTCACATAAATTAACCTTTAATTACTCTCATTAATTAGTTATACTATAATTAATTTCATTAATTAATGATCCTTAATTAATTACATTAATCAATTATCCTTAAATTACTTACATTAACTAATCCCTTAAATCAATTACTTTAATTAATTAATCCTTTAATTAATTTACCTTAAGTAACTAATCCTTCCATTAAGTAATTATCCTTTAATTACTTTCATTAAATAATTTCCCTTTATTAATTACATTCAGTAATTATCCATTAATTACTAACACTAAGTAATTATACTTTATTATACATTAAGTAATTATACTTAATTAGTTACATTAAGTAATTATAACTTAATCAATTTCTTTAAGTGATTATCCTTAATTAATTAAACCAATCAATTGTCTTAAATTAATTACATTAATTAATTATCTTAATTAATTAAGTAATTGTACCTTAATCGCTTTTATTAATAAGACCTTAATAAATTAAGATAATCCATTTACCTTAGTTAGACACTTACTTAACATTTATATTAATTAAATTAGATGCTTGAAAACAATTTATACAAAATATTTGAGAACTCTTTGATTTATTAAGGTTAACTACTCTTACTTTAATCACATCTTAATTCAAACATCATCTTATTACATTTGAAAACACTTATGAATTTAATTACATAATTAATCTAATATATAATTACCTTTAACAAAAACAATTTAAAAACATTTAACTTAAAAAATTAAACCTTGAAACTTATCTAAAAACTTGTTTGATAAATTTATTTTGCAACTTTGGTTTATATTCTTCGAAAACATGTTCATTTTAACATAATTTAAACTTGGAACATGTTTACTTGAAATCTTGTTTATTTTTATTTAGCTATGAAAACTTGTTTAACATTTTCTTTACTTTTTAAACTATGATTTTCTTTAGCTTTTAAAATCTAGTTAAACAATTTTACTTTAAACTTGCATTAGCCCATTTCTTTTGAAACCTATCATGCTTCCTTTAAAATTTAAAACTGGTACTTTTTTTTAAAACCTGAAACCTCAAAATAGAAATAACCCGAGCCAAAACATAAAATTCCCGAGTCAACCTCGAGCTATCCTTGTGACACCCAAGAACTAACTTCCTTCAAGCCAACCCACAGACATCTTCGAGATCGACCCGAGCCACTCCTTTTCCAATCCACAACAAACCCAAACACAAACGTGCACATGTGCACCTGCACGTCGACTCCACGCTCCTCCGGCCAACTCACCGTCCATCAGCAAGTCGCCTACAATCCCGCCGACTAACACGACCACCCAGATTTACGAAATCGCCAGGAAAACGAAATCGCATTATCCAGCACCCCTGGACTCCAAACTCGATCAACCAAAATAGCTCGCCCCGACGATCCTGTCCACCAGAACCCCTGCCGACCAACCAAAATCTGCTTCACGTCACCATACTCCGATCCTCCACATGCGATCGCTTCCAGATCATCCACGATGACGAAATCATCTCGAGAACCACTTCGACTAAAACCGGGCATAAAACCCTACATCGCCGACGTACAGCCACCACGACGAACTTCAAATCCAGCGATCATTTTTCCATTGATCGCCATCCTCCACACTACCTCCAGCCTTGATCACGTTGACAAACACCTCGCCGATCGTCGGAATTCGGCGATGATACATAAATCGATCAACTCGAGATAACTCGACAATTCTAAGCCTAAAAATCTTGAAACCACTATCAAAAATCGTGGTTTTCTAACACGAATCAATTCATGAAATCCAAACATGAAATCGTAATTATTGATTTTTGACTTATATATAATTTTTGACTGTAATTTCCTAATTTTGAAATAATTACTAAATTTAAATACCTGATAAAATTGATAATACATTATTATAGTCATTTTTCATTTATAAATCTTAGCCTAAAATCGATTACAGGGGAAGATATAAATTTATATATATGAAATTGAAGCCTGTAATACAATAGAGGCAGGTACATTCCTTTGCCCAGACATGCACAGAACAATCTTCTCATATTTATACATGCACATATAAATTCATGCATACAAACATCTTTCACTACATTACTACACCATTTTATCACATGTATCAAATATAAGAACAAATTTAAAACTGTTTTTTAAATGAAATTTTACTCACCAGATATTAAAACAGAGAACAGGGTTTTTATTTTTGATCTGGAACTTTGATGTTTGAGTTGAATTCTAGCTTGAACTTCTGCTTGATGTTGAACTGATCTTTGAATTTGAATCTATCTGAGTTGAATTTGCTTGAGGTTGAAGATTTGAAAGTGTTGTTGTTGTTTTGAATTTATTTTCCTTTTAGTTTCAGTTTTGAAAATGAAAGAAGAATTGAGAAGTGAAGAATAATAAAGCCTGGTTTCTGACCTCTATTTTTTTCCATATATATTTCAATTAAAAGAACAATATTTTCCACTTGTTATTTAGAATGGCACTTAAGCTACAAATGTCAATGCATGGATTTTTTTTAGCTTACAAATGTTTAAATGCAAGAATTAAATGTTTACAAATGTTTAAACCTTTATTATATATTTTTCTTAATTACTTATGTTTTTTATGTACTATGTTTATATATGTTTTAAATCTTTAAATATCTACAAATTATTCTTATTCATGTGTAATTTAATAGAAAGAGTATTAATCCTTTATTTAAATCTTTTCTTATGTTTTATATAAACTTACATATTATGTTTTTAAATGTTTATAAATCAACAAATTACATTTATTCATGTTAAATTTAAAAAGAAATAATATTAAGTCTTTTAATTAAATTCTACTTGAAACTTAAGCTATTATACTTAAGTTGTTAATTATAAATAAATACTAACGTTAAAAATGTTTAATTTAATTTTAAATTAACTTTTGAAAATCAATATATTGAATTCAAACATAACTTCAAAATCACAATATATATATATATATATATATATATATTATAATTTGAAAACATGTTTTTATTAGTTTTGAAAAGATAAATTTACCAATTTAAATAGTTATAAAAGAGGATTATCAAATAAATATTGCCAATTCAAATTATTATAAATGAAGATTATCAAATTGCTATTGCCAAAATTCCGGTCATCACAGAATAATTAAAATAAGTTCACAAAAAGTGGTAGAGTTATACAGCACTTTTTGTAATCTAACTTGTATCACAAACTATGTGATACGACTATACATTCTTATACTTTCAAGGATAAGTATTTAATAATATGATCATAAAAATGATGATATTTAATGAGTGATGAGATAACTCTAGAATGAATATTTTCTTTTGTTCCTTTTAATAATCATGGACCCCAGATGTCTTTTACAGAAATTATATGCTTTTCAAATTTCAATATGACTTCACTGTTTAAATAGTGGTTCCAACTAGTGCATTCTTATCAACAATTGCAACAGAAATTGAATATATGGGATGAGGCATTGGCAATTAATTTTTCGAACTTTAACTTCCAGAACAAGTATAAAGTATATTCCAAAATTTCAAAACACTATGTCAATAAAAAAAGAAGACAATTAATTTCTAGAATTCCAAAACTAATAGGCATGAGGTAATGATCAAAAATTTAGAAATTTACCTTTACAAAAAACAAGAAACAACTCCAAATCCAAAACCAACAATCAAATTCGCTGCCGTCCGTTGCCTACGAGGCTTCGAGTTGCAGTTGTCGATGTCCGCTGCGTTGGAATTGTTATCACTGCTGTTGATAGTCGCGAATTTTTTTAAATGTGGAAGAACTGCACCCTAAATCTCAAATTTGTTGTCTGTAGATGTAGATAGTGTAACAACCGAGAAGTTAGAAACTAACAATAGGCAAAAAAAATCAGTGGCCCGTTAATATTTGAGGCTGTTAACCCAAAAAATGGATCAACACCATGGTTAGAGTTTGAAAGCACCAACCCTGTTCTGACAAAGCAATATCACATAGATCATCTATATAAGAGAATTACAGTAAAAGAAAGAAGACAGGGAATTTTTATAGTGGTCTGCTATTAATGAAGCCTGCATCCACTTTTTAATTTTTCTTATAGATTGATTGCCGTTACAAGAGATGTTTGATTATAAGGCTTTGATTGTCTTTAGATATACTGAATCCCCAAAGTTGGAATCCACTGGAGAATCACAGTGAATTCCTTTGGAGATTGTTATGAGGGAGGTAGAGAGTGAAGAATAATTCCAGCAGAACTTCAGCAACCAGTCCTAAGAAGACCCCTTTTATGTTGCGGGTAGGATGATATTTATATGGGTCGGAGAGCTTCTGGGCTAGGCTACATTTTCGTCAGCTCGTAGGTTGGTAGGAAACGACCCAATGAGAGTTTGCCATGCAAAACGAGGAAGAACCATGGGTCATCGACGACCCATAAACTTGGCTCGTTTTGCGAGCCAATGTCTTGATCTCTTCTCGAATGTTTCTTGTCGTAGTATTCTTTGGCTAGTTTGTTTGAAGGTTTGTGGAGAAATATGGGTTGTTGATGATCCAAGCACTTAGGATTTTTTTGGAGTTTGAAATTGGAGATTTTTCCTTAGTCTTTTATCGTAGTTGTTTTTGTAGTATCATTGCACATTACTACGTCTTGATGACGATCTACTGGCTGATTGTGCTTTGATTGTTGACTAGACTAATTGACGCTAGCTTCTTGGTTCAGCTGAACTTGGTCGTTGCTTTAGTAATATGATTTGGCTCTCATCATTGTGATGGTATTGTTCCGTATTCTACTAAACCCTGTTGGGTTAAAAACATAGATAACATTTGCTCCCTAAAGTACGCCTTTTGAATGATAGGTGTTCTTTGCTCTAAAACAAGTCATGGCAACGAGTCTTCGGTTGTTGAGCTTTAGTCTTGGTGAATTATCCAGTCCTTCGGATTCTCTTGCCAGTCAAAAGTTATTCCAAATCTGTTACAGCCTAAGACTCTAGACTCTACCTAAGTGTAATATATAAAACACAATCATTCCGATTTCATTTGGGGTTATTATAGCATATGTCTCTAATTACATTACACATCTCTAATCGTCCCGTGTTCATTCGAGATTTACATCATTCCCTATTTTTGCTTTACATTCAGAGTTTTTACATTATATATCCAAGTCAAAACCATATATCAGAATCACATTATATCACATCATGTCATAGCATATATCAAAATCAAATTGTATCACATCATATATCAAAGTCATCCTGTGTTCATCCAGGATTTATCCATTTTATTCTATTTATAAGGCATTCAGATCTTTTTTTTTTAAACCAAATTTGTTTTAAGGTTCGATCTTTCTGGATCGCTTAAGTTTAACGTATGATATCTTCGGATCCTTTAATGTTAGCTTAACGCGTGGTCGCTCCAGATCGTTTAATGTTTAGTTTAATAAGCGATCTCTTTGGATCGTTCAATGTTTTAAGTTAAGGGGACAAACTTTTCGAATCGTTTGTTTGTCAAGCCAAGGGGGATTAGGTAAGCCCATCTGATCACTCTTCGGTGAGGGGACTTACATCTCGCATTCTGGCCCCGTGGTGGGACTCTAAGGCGATCAGTACCGTATAAGTCGATCCACTCGCTCTCTTGCAAGGGTACTTGCACCTTGCACTCTGGTCCCCGTGGTGGGACTCTATGACGATTAATATCGTACAAGTCCATCTACTCACTCTTTGGCAATGGGACTTGCACCTTACACTCTAATTTCGTGGTGGGACTCTAAGGCGATCAATATCTGTTATCAAAATTCAAATCAAAACAAAAAAAATATAAATTAAACAAGCAAGAGTCTAAAAGGTTCATCTCAGGCATCCGTCTCAGAGCATGCCTAGGGACCGTTCGGGATCATGTACACATGTAAGCGACCTTCGATTGCTATTGTCCAAAATTCTCCCAGGCATCCAACTCAAAGCATGCCTAAGGACCATTTGGGATCCTATACACGTGTAAGCGGCCTTCGATTATTATCGTCTACATACCAAAAGAAAAGCTTGGGAAAAGAAATGACGTATTGGAATCGAATCCGACTCCTATTTACCTTGATCATAAGATAATTTGACTTGGCGCTTGTCCCTGGCCGTTTTTTGATGCATTTCCATGAATGGAGGTTGTCCTGCAATTCCACCACAGTTCTGTTCTTAATCTATTGTGGCATCTGATTGTTCCAAACCAGTTCTTCTATCATATCACAAAGGTGTCGACACTCGTTCGTCTCATGCCCATTCAACTCATGGAAGATGCAAAACTTTTTGGATTTTTTCTCTCGGTCAGTGGGCTTCCTCCTAGGCGGCCTTCGGTAGAGCTTCTTCCCCTTGTATCTAGGTATGTCCTCTTTGAAGTTTCAATTAGTTCGGTATATGAGGAGAATCATGGCTCGTTTCTCTGTTGTTTTGGGTCTTTTGATGTTGTCATCGGCTTTCCTCTTCCCTTTGTCTTTTCCAATTCCAACTCCAGACAGTCCCTTGCCTTCAAAGGCATTTATTTCAGCCTCTACATCCTCATCCTAAAATTTGGTGTTTTTTGGACGCAGGTACCTCTCATCTTCACAATATAATTCAGCAAGATCCACTGGTGGGTCTTTTTTCAATGCGACTTTGAAATAAGTCTTATTCGCGACTCCAGATACTGCTACCATTACGATAAACGATGGGTCCAGTTTGTCCACCGCGGCTACATCGCATTGCATCTTATTAAATAACTTCTCAAGGATTCTCCAACCTTCATTTTACATTTGAGAGCATAAGTACATTCCTTGGTTGCGAGACATAAACCCTGAACTGTCTCAAAAATCTGCTCATTAAGTCGGTCCACGTGCTTACGAACCCATTTTCCAATTGTCTAAACCACACTACAGCCAAATCTGTTAAACATAAGGGGAAGCATTGCCCCATTACTTCCTTAGAAGCACCAAACACCGCCATATGTTGGATGCATCGCATTATATGAATCGTCGGGTCTGTCTTCCCATCATACATTCCTAATGTCGGAAGCTTGAAATCTGGAGGATTTCGCGCGTTCCGGATATTAACCGTAAATGGATTTCAATTCAAATCTTCCAGACCCTGACCTAGGGAGCCTCCTCTAATGAATCTCCATACCAATACAGGAATTCTGTTCTCACCATCCAATGTAGGTCTCTATCCTAAAGCAATACCTTTCCCCCTGCCCCGTTGGGGGTATCCCAGGATGGATTCTTCCCGCAACATGCCTATGTTCTGATTTGCAACTCTATCTTCATTCATTCCTCCATAACTTTGAGGAAGTTTAGGTACATATCCTTCAGTCGGTCACATCCTATTATTCGGATCAGCTTCCATGCCACCAGTCCCTGGTGTTTTAACAGTCGCTCTGGCACTGGTATTGATTCCCATATTAATTCCAACGCTGTCCCCATGTGGCGGTTGCTCTGGACATGGGGGCAAGGCTCCATCTTGCTCCAATCCAAATTCGGCAATCCCTGCATTGTTCCCTAGAGTTTAAATCCTATTCCATGTAGATCTAACCATCCCTTACTTCTTCATCCTCTGGAAGAATCCATCCATCATCCCCTGTTGTCTAGCTAAGAGCCCATCATGCATCTCTTTCATCATCCTTTCCATCTTCTCTCTAATCACAAAGCTAGGGTATGAGAATTTGAGTAAACTTCCTAGCTACCCCCAAGCTTCGGTTGACTTGCTCTAGCTTTAGATCTAGTGTTAGGCCTCTACATTTCCTTTGAATCTCAGATTCAGACTTCAATTCTTCAGATCTCGTTCAAGGTTCTCAATGGAAGCACCAAAATGTTAACCCAAAAAATGGATCAACGCCCTGGTTAGAGTTTGAAAGCACCAGCCCTATTCTGACAGAGAAATATCACAGATCATAGATATAATAAAAGAACAGTAAAAGAAAGAAGACAGGGAATTTTTATAGTGGTTTGGGTGTTAATGAAACCTACGTCCATTTTATAATTTTTCTTATAGGCTGATTGTTGTTACAAGAGTTGTTAGATTACAAGGCTTTGATTGTCTTTAGCTAGATTGAATCCCTTGAGTTGGAATCCACTGGAGAATCATAGTGAATTCCTTTGAAGGTTGTTGCGAGGGAGGTAAAGAGTGAAGAATAATTCCAGCAGAACTTCAACAGCCAGTCCCAAGAAGCCCCCTTTTATGTTGCAGGTAGGATGGTATTTATATAGGTCGGAGAGCTTCTGGTATAGGTTACGTCTTGATCAGCTCGCAGGTAGGTAGGAGACACCCCAGGGAGAGTTTGACATGCAAAACGAGGAAGAACCATAGGTTGCCGACGACCTATGGCCTATGGATCGCCGGCGACCCATAGACTTGGCTCATTTTGCAAGAAAACGTCTTGGCCTCTTCTCGAATGTTTCTTCTCATAGCATTCTTTGGCTAGTTTGTTTAAAGGTTTGTGGAGAGTTATGGGTTGCTGATGATCCAAGCACTTATGATTTTTCTAGAGTTTGAAATTGGAGATTTTTCCATAGTCTTTTATCGTAGTTATTTGCGTAGTATCGTTGCAGGTTACTCCGTCTTGATGACGATCTGCTGGTTGATTGTGCTTTGATTGCTACTTGGACTGAACTGACGCTATCTTCTTAGTTTAGTTGAACATGGTTGTTGCTTTGGTAATATGATTTGGCTCTCGTCAATGTGATGGGATTGTTCTGTATTTTGTTAGATCCTGTTGGGTTAAAAATCCAAATAACATTTTCAAATGTTATCCAGAAAACACCATCCTTGAAGAAGAAATTAAAGATTTACTTCCTAATTTCCTTGCATTTATAACCTCAAATAATTAATAAAAAGCGGTCATATCTCCACCATAAATACCAATTCATTACTTAATAAAAACCAGCCATATCTCCACTATAAATACCAATTCATTACCCATCAAAGCCGGATTTAATGCCCAATAAATGCCATGATAACCAACTTATTTATTACTAATTAATTCTAACCATTTTCATATCAAATATTCCTTAATTCCCTTCATCATTACCTTATATAGGAAGATTATGGTGCAATTAATATCAGCCTAATCAGCATCACTACAATTCCACACCATCACTGGTCAAGGCTTACAACTATAAATATACCTAGTGGTACAAAAGAAAAAAGTAAACAAAATGAAACAGAAAATACGACTTCTCCTCTGCTCCTCAAAGTTTCTTGTAATATGAAACTACTAAATAAATTATAAAGTAGATGTAGGCCATAGATTTTGCCGAACCACTATAAAAATTTCGTGTCTCTTTTATCTTTTCTTCTTTTTATCTTCTTATTTTGGTGATCCGTATTGCTGTTTCTAGATTACCATTAAGGTTGGTGCTTTCACATTACTTTGGGTGTTGACGGCCATTTTTGTTGGCAACATTATGGTGCTTTCACTAAGAAGAACAAGAGAATCTTAGATCTGAAGCTTATGCTATTAGGAAGAAGATCCAACTCCAGATTTGAAAGGAAAAATTTAGATCTGGAAAATAGGTTCCTAGATTTAGCATTTAGAAGATGAAGAAGCCTCAAACAAGGAAAAGTGCTATGGAAGGAACTTAGCATTGGGGCAACCAAGAGGCGTCCTCTCATTCAAGCTTTCCTTCTACTATGAAGCAAATAGCTGGAGGCAACCAGCAAGGACCAGAAACAGTGGGCATGTAAAGCCCCTCACTCAAATAAGTATCAAACACTAGGGTCTACTAATCAAATAGAAATTATCATCAACTGAACTAAACTAAAAAAATGAGATCTAAAATTTAGATCCCTTTCTGCATTTGAATTGTGCATCATCAAAAAATGCTTTAAAGATTAGCATTTGGGAAGCG
Source organism: Allium cepa (assembly GCA_030765085.1). NCBI lineage: Eukaryota > Viridiplantae > Streptophyta > Magnoliopsida > Asparagales > Amaryllidaceae > Allium > Allium cepa. The sequence goes on from CM060931.1 coordinate 615,393,507, forward strand.
ATTTACTCATGTAAGCAATCCCGAATGTAAGGGTCCAATACTCTCATTCCTTCCCAGGAGCGACACCTCATAAAAAAAATTTTCTTACATAAAACCAGTTTTAAAGGTTAGTGCTTAGAGAACGAATTACATGTGTGATGACCGACCCCGAACGGTCCACAGCCATGCTCCGATTCGTTCCTAGGAGCGACACTTTTCAAAATTATTTACAACATCGTTCTTGTTTTCAATCAAAGGTTATAGAAGCAACCTGTGAACTTCTATCTAAAGTATCTCTTGAATATGAATGCTCTCGAGTATGAATGATTAACTCTATCTCCTTGTGCAGGAATGGTCCGACACTTGACATCTTTCACACATCCAGAGAGATGAGAATTTGATGCCAACAAATTTGCTTTCATTAACCCAATTTCTTGAGCGAAGCATACCTCGTTGCCAACAAGGCATACCTTAGGGGGTAAATATTATCCAACAAATTAGTCACCATCATCGAAGAAGAAATTAAAGATTTACTTCATGATTTTCTAACATTTATAACCTCAAATAATTAATAAAAAGCGGTCATATCTCCACTATAAATACCAATTCATTACTTGATAAAAACCAGCCATATCTCCACTATAAATAACAATTCATTGCCCATCAAAGCCAGATTTAATGCCCAATAAATGCCATGATAACCTACTTATTTATTTCTATTTAATGCCATCCATTTCCATATCAAATATTTCTTAATTCCCTTCATCCTTACCTTAAATAAGAAGATTGTAGTTCAATTAATATCAGCCTAATCAGCATTGATACAATTCCACACCATCACTGAGTCAAGGCTTACCGCTATAAATACACCTAGCATTGCAAAAGAAAAAAGTGAAGAAAATGAAACTGAAAATATGACTTCTCCTCTGCTCCTCAAAATCTCTTGTAATATGAGACTACAAGTGATAAATAATGTATAAAGTGGATGCAGGCCATAGACTTTGCCGAACCACTATAAAAATTTCGTGTCTCTTTTACCTTTTCTTCTTTTTATCTACTTATTTTGATGATCTGTGTTGTTGTTTTCTGGATTGCCGTTAAGGCTGGTGCTTTCACATAAATTTGGGTGTTGACGGCCATTTTTGTCAGCATCAGAGGCCTTAGGAAAATGTCCTTAGTGGCCTTATGCCAAAACCATCCCTGTATTTTGATACATCTCACAAAGGAACCGGTTCACCTGCTCTATGAGTTTGTAGAGAAGAGGTTCACTAAAACCTATGCACCCATCCTTATTGAAGTAAATCAAAGTCATTATTTAGTAAACGATTATGACTTCAAAGTAGATGGAGGTATAACATTGATCGATGCACCCCCTTTTTGCTGTTTTTGCAGAGCGGGACGACCAATCCCACTCATAATATCACATACGGCTATCATTAATGGATGGCAGCTACTAACCAAGTTCTCAACTAATTTAATAAATGATGCCACGTTATAGCTTTTAGCAGATTCACCTGCTGCTTTCTTTTTAGATTTTTCTACTGCTACCTCTTGAGCTTCACATTTTTGTTTCAGACTTTTTGACCTACAACAAAAGATAAGCTACAATTATGTTCGTCCTTAGTTTAACTCGATCGAAGAATTATAGCACCATGTAGTATGTACTTAGTTGAGCTTGCAATTCGCAACCTTTTTATCTAACAATTCAAAGTACAAATTAATTTAAAAGATTAAAATCCTTCAAAATCAATTTATACAGATACATTTTTCATAGCAAATAAATTACAGACCAATTCTCAAAATTTGAAATTTCAACATAACTACCTTAAAATCATAAATTAATTTAAAAATAATAAAAAAATAAAAAATAATCCATAGATAAAATTCCCCAGTGATTCCATAACCTTAAAATTTTCGGTGTCCACATTGATAAAATCTTACTATCATCTGAGCGTGCTCTAAAAGATTAGACAACAAGTTCTATACGTGTGTGTACATACATACATATATATATATATATATATATATATATATATATATATATATATATGAAAATAGAATTCCCACACAGAAAATTTTACTGCCATTATTTCCTATTAAATATAATATGTTACATTAGATTCTCTTGAAGCAAAAACTAGATCAATCCCTGTCCCCTTTAAACAACATCTGAATATTCTACAACTCTATTGAATTAACCTTTAGTTTGTCTCTTTAATCACCAAAAAATAAATCCTAGCAAACAATATAAAATGAAAACAAAGACATAACCTAAATCAATCTAGAATATTGATCCAAACTCTAATTGCAAAATAATAAACAAGTAGTTCCCAAAAATGATCTTTTCTAGCCTTTGTACTATACATCAATGATTACTTTGTAAATAAGTAGCTCGAAAACTGAGTACCCGATTAACTCGTAAACAATCGTGATCAAAATAGATATCAACCAAATACGTAATCACATAAGTGATCTGGACAATTGAGATCGATTTAAAATGCAACGACAGAAGAGGTAACAGATTTAATGAAAATACCTAAAATAGTATAGAACGAGACCGTGGTTTGGCCACTGAAATATGGAAAATTGCGATTGATGATCGAAGATAAGAAAGCAAGGGCGATCTACTAAAAGTTGCAAAAATAGGGTTTGGCCCACTGAGATCTGGCATGAAATTAGTGTTGCGATGAATAAAATTAGTGGCGAAATTAGTGCTGTAATGAAATTGGAAGTCAGGTATGTAGGATGCGGTGATTGTAAAGTAGAAGAAGTTTGCGAAACGGGAGGAGAAGAGTATGGAAGAGAACATGGAAGAAACAAAATAAATGAATGTGGCGTGCAATTTTCGCTTCGGACGAAATTGATTTTCACCATAGGCAAAGCTGTCCAACGGTCGATTTGATTGAAGAAAAATATTAGAGATGGTAATTGTAGAAGTGTCCCTAGTTGAAAATCATTTATGCAATGCATGTATTTTACTCTGTATTTTTTATGTTCTTTTATGGTTAACGTATAATTATTGACTAAAATATGTGTTTTGGATAACGTTCTAGTAACGATTCTGTATAACGGTAATTATTGAATGATTTATTTCACTTATTCTTTAATGGATGTTGATTATCGAGTTTTCTTAAGAGAAATGCTATCACCGGCACTACTACAAAACAGGCCATTTGCATCGGTTGTTTACCCCCTTTTTGCATCAGTTCAGCAACCGATGCATATGCAACCGATGCAACAGGTTTAACACTTTTGCATCAATTCTGAAACCGATGCAAAAAGGTACTTTTTGCATCGGTTGTTACTAACAACTAATGCAAAATATCATGGTCGGTTGCTTGAACACAGCCCCCATGTTGCATCGGTTGTAATGAAAACCGATGCAACAAAGGAACTTGTTGCATAGGTTGTTGTGAAAACCGATGCAAACTAATCTCTCTATTGCATCGGTTTTTTATAACAACCGATGCAAACTAATCCCTCAGAAACCATTATTACAGTACTCAAATAGAATATATATATATATATATATATATATATATATATATAAAATCCAAACGCCACAAGTCTGACAAAACAACTCGCAAACTAGAAACATGAACAACTTCATTATTTGCAAGGAAAAATCTCATTATTACACAACATATTCAACCCAAATGTGCATAGAAATGCATGAAAGTAATACACAAACTCAAGTCCAATTTTGCATTCACTTTCTCCTCACATAAAAACTCTCTATATAATTCTCATGAAAACTAAACCTGTGGTGATGTAGCAGCATCAAAAGACTTCCTTCTAACCAGCAAGCAAGTAATCCTTTCAGACTCCGCCCTCACATCATCAAGCGTGCTAATTACAAAATCAGGCCTATGAAGAGCAAGACTGAGCATATCCTTCCCCACCACAATCATACTCGCATCCAGCAACACATGCCATGAGCCTATCTCTTGGGCATACTTTCTGCATGTCAAGAAACACATCATTAATACAACAGTTTTTCTTTTATTTTCAAGAAAATGCACTGATATATTGATTAAATGTTTATGTTTATATGAGATGCATCAATGAATCATCAAAAGCTTGCTTTAGCTTAGAAAATTTTATTTATACATGTATTATGCTAGTGCTATATTATTTAGGTTCCATTTTGCTATATTTTAGTGTGTGATGTATGCTTGAACGCAACACTGTATACAAAAAGAAGAAGACAGAAAATATATTACCTTGACAATCATGTTGTTCGGTCTGGTGTTATTCATCGGTGATCTTGGTATGGGGTTAAACACCGATTACAAGTAGTGGAAACAGCTGCCACTTCTTCATCAACACTCAACCACACTTCACACAGCAGCTCTCAACTTCCTCTCTGACAACAATTACATCACTTCCCACTACAATCACTCCGTCATTCCAATACAACTCCCCCCATCCACAACTACAACTACACTTTACTGACGAACTCCTTTAAACATCCCACCTTTGAACATCCCTCACTGACTAGTACACAGAAACTATCACATACTTGCCTTCATTCCACCTTGTCGACCATAACCCACATCAGACATAACATTCTACTCCTCTAAAAACTGCCATCCATAGCAGCAGCACCATTCACATATCAAACATCCACCCCAACCCTTGTTTACCCACCTGACCACAACAGCCACAAATCACTTCAACTTCATCATCTTGCCAATACAACTGCCTGTCAACAAGACCATACTTCTCACAACACTGCAACAACTTGCCACTCCATTGCCTTAAACCGCTGCATAATCACAGTGCTGCTGGTGATCACAGTGCTCTGCATAATCAAACATTGCCCCTTCAATACACTGTCTCAATACTCCAACTGACATCAACTACCACAGCATAAACCACCACAGTTCCTCCTTACTATCACACAACTCTCCACTTCAATCATACTACCTTCATCACTGCACAGGCATCCCCCTGCTTCATCACTGCTCATAAAAATATATCTACAGACATCAAACAGTCCACACCAGTCACCACTTCAGTTCACATCACTTCAGTTCACCATACTGTGACCATCATCAGTGTTTCACCTCTTCCTCTCTCTATACAAACACCACCACCTTACCTTCACTGTAAGCAAAATGACTGTTATTACTAACTCTCCCTAATGAATTTATTATCACATGCAACAAACTAACATGTTATACACGTAGAAAAATATGGATATGATTGTTATTACCTCGAAATGTTTATGCCCAATAACTTGTCCACTGAAGCAAAATGACTGTGCTGCTAAAACAACCTATATATGTATCATCAATAAGCACGAATGTTAATATCTGAATAAGCACTTTGGTTACAGAGTAATGAACTATTGCAGAATAATGACTATTTCAAGTTAAAAACAGACATACACCAACTAATAAGTAGTAGTAGTAATAGTAATACAGAAGGAAACAATGCAAGGATGCAAAGACCGAGTGCAAAGTTTGAAACTAATCTCATCTGCTAATCTCATCTTACATGTTGTCTCCATCATCGTCATCATTGAGCATTTGGACGACCTCAGAAACACCCTTAGCCAGTTGTTTAGAGATGCCACCAGCTGGCAGGTCAAATTTTCTGCGCCTTAGTGAACCTGGTTTGCCCGCTTGGTGTGGATCCACTGTATCCAGCATGTAGTCTAGTTCCTCCACCATCGACTTCCTTGCTGCCCTAACCATGTAGTCTGGTCCCTGTATATATATTGCGAGTAAATATGTTCTGTTATATGTTACACACAAACTCAACTTTTCTTAATTTTCGATTTCCATTATGTACATACTCAATATAACATGTTTACAGCTTGGTGCTGATCATATAACAACTCCAAATTGTTATGAATTCATCATGGAAGTCCAATGTACCACTTCAGACCAATAATTGCAATTCAAAGACAAACTATGCTGCTAAGCTTATAGAACTAATAGCACTGCTTAAATGCTCAAGCTAATTTGGTTTGCAGCTTGAAATTAGGAGCTTGGCTCAAGTATATTAGTGGGATAAGAAGAGGTTGGCTTTCTACAGATAGATTGGCATTTCTAATCAAGGATTTCAAAACGTGTTTTATATCGTAAATCATAAAATCCAAACTTTAAATTGAAATGGATTTAAATCGTAAATCATAGATTCAATTTTAAGGTTTTTACATAGACTGAATTTGTTCACGATGTTTGAATTTCTTTATCTAAACCAAAAGCTCAAGCTTGAAAACACCAGAATTAGAATTTTGGATCCAAATAAGTTTGGATTGAATGATTTTTCTCGACTGTGGTTTTAACTGAGTTTGAATTATAATGTAAAATTGAATCGGAAAAGGAAAGATTCGATCCGAAAATGGATTTAAATCGTAAGATTTTTGATAAACAAGCTTCTAATAGAATATATATATATATATATATTATATATATATATATATATGCGCAATGCCTAAATATTTGACTAGTCCAGCATTTTAAGAGCTCTGGACCACGTTATATAGAGGCCCAGGCCCCAGGATAAATAGTCGAATCATATTTCCCGGCTAGAAAGATATAAAACTGAATGTTCCAGTAAGAAATAAAATTCAAAATTAATCAAAAACGTTGAATACCTTTCTTCCCATTGATCAAAAGACACATGCACAAGCTGAGCTGGTTAACCGTGATTACGGTTGAGTGTATATGTATGTAAATATAAATGAACATGCACCAGTCACATAAAGCTTCACTTAATTCACAAGTCTCACAAACATCACAAGTGTAGATGGACGAAAACATAAATCTACAGAATGATAAAGGAGTTACCTCAATAGCATCAACAGTTAGTAGAAGGACAATAATTTTCTCAGCAAATCTCTGACGCTCTTCAGCATCTGTAGTAATGTGACGCCTATAAGAGAAATTGTAAAAGAGAGCTCTAATCTCCTTCAGCTTGGCTTTCGCTATTGCCAAAGCTCTAAGGCAGCGAACCACTTGGGAGAGGCGAACCAAGTGAGTCCTAAATGTCATCTGGATTATTGTGGCAGCATCCTATGGAGATAGTTCCTTCTTTTTTCCCTTGTTCTTATACTTGGCAAATGCCTTCAAAAGACAGATTATATAATTAAATTCAAGCAATTGCAAAAGATAATGGTAGGACTGTAGACATGACCAACTTTGCACCCATGTATGTATATGAAATTCATTTTAATCTTGGTCAAAACAAACAGCAACTAAACATATCCCAGTTAAATATTAGACAAATATATTTTACATCGCGAGCATGTTCAACACTGGTTACAAGTAGTGGAAACAGCTTATAAATTATTTATTTGTTGAATGTTTGTAACAGTTTATAAGGAGAAACAAGTTGCTTAGAAATTGATAAGTCGTAACTCATAACTGTATGTTTGGCAGCTGCTTGTAGGTACACAAGTAGTTTTTAAATTACTTGTTTGGAATTGAACGTTTGGAAATAGTTTATAAGAAGGTGAAATAAGATACCTAGTTGATTAGTTATAGACTTATTTCATTTGTTATAACTAAGCTTTATCAAAATTGTAAATTATCCAACCAACTACCTCTACCTTTAACTCTTACTTCAAGTCAAAAAACTCATTTTCCAGGTAGGAAGCAGCATTTTCATACAAAAGTCACTATAATCCAATTTGTAATTCAAATTTAGATCATTATTATTAGTATAAGAGTGCTTCGTAACTTTGGTGCAAGAGGTCACAAGTTCGAAACTTACTTTCGAACATTTATTGACAAGGGATATGTTGTCCCAATGATTTGTTGTATATAAAGTACCATTTCAAAAAAATAAAAATAAAATAAGAGTGCTTCGTAGCACTTATTTGAAATCTTCTTAAAAGGAGATCTAAATAGCAATTTTTAAGTATATCTGATTAAATGGTTATAATTAAAAGGATTTCGATGTAAGTTCACTTTTAAGTTCAAATAATTTTTTTTTTGTGTTTGACTAATGACTGCTATGACTTATAAGTTATAAGTAACGAATATATACCAGGTTACATAATTTAGACATGTCCATGTAAACGGATGGTCAATGTTACGTTGTGTCATTTTGCTTGTAAATTGTATGAAACAACAAGGTTATTTTAGAGCATTGAGATGTAATGTCAACCTAAAGTCTATATATCAAAAGATGATTCATAATGTAAACTCGATGTGGTTTTAGAAAAACAGTCATGACACTAAAGGTAAAAAAGAACTACTACGCAAATGTACCGTTAAAGCAACCATCGTGCACACTATACCAATTCTAATCCCCTTCATGAGAAATGAACCAATGAAGTAAATTTTAGATACTAATGCTGGGTTGACACCTTTCTTAATATCTCTTACCTAGAAAAATAAATAAAAACCACACATAAACAACTTTAGAAGCATAATTCAATTATAATGGCGATTTGAAATAGAATTCTTGCAAACATACAATTTGAACGCCATCTTTATAAATATGTTAAGTTATTGCTAGCACCAATTATAGAGATTTTTTGCTGCCCCCATCCTCTTACCAACCTAACATACAAATTGTACGATCAAAGTGGCAGCAACTATAGAGATTAATGGAGCTATAATGTTGGCACCAAAATACTTCTACCTTTTCTTTCCTTAATTGTAGCAAAAATCAATATCCTCTTCAGTTCATGTTTAGGTTCATTTACTTTGTAAATAAGTTAAGTGCATGCATATGTGCACATATGCGTGAATTTCTAACAAGCAAAAAATAACATTTTTTTTTGCAACCAAAAGAAATTTAAGGAAAGTAGGTCACATCAATATCGTTTGCCGGTTTCACTACAAAAGTGAAAAACTGAATCAACAATCTCTAACTCAAAAATACATCACCCACTTCAAAACAACCATTATATTTTGATTAAACAACTTACTCCATGGTAGGATGCTTGAAAAACCAATTTCATAACTGATACAATATTGGTCTTGTTCATGAATTGTCGAATACCAAGCAGCCCTCTAATTTGCTGCAGTGCAATTGCTATTGCTGCTCCTGCCATAAAATCAAATGCAAAAGAAACTCTATGAGAAATCCTAGCTTGTAAATACACGGTTCAGAAGCAAATCTTAGTCCTTCAAGAATAATTTATTTAATTTTTATAAAACTTAATTAACTCGGTGTGAAATGTACGATCCTATTTCAGAACGAAAATATTGAAGTTCAATACTGAATCGCGATTTCAATTTAAACATCGAATTAACACAAAATCAAACGAGATTTTGTTCAGTAGCGCTATCTCGATTCAGCGGCAATAAAAAACATAAAAATAAATAAATAAAGGAATAACAGGAAGAGGCAGCAGTAGAAAACCTGAATTGAAGAATTAAGCGGTGGGTTTTGGGAAGCGCAAACACTTTCTATCACATCATCCTGCCTTCACAAACAAACGCAGCAATTTTTATCAATTTTTTTTTGAGGATTTCGATTTGGGAGGAACTACTAATTTGGTTTGAAGTTAAAATTCACAGTCGAATTTGATTTGAAGTCGTTTAATTGAACGAACATAATTTGCTTTTGTTTTCTTCTTAACGGGGGAAGTGGAGGGTAAATGAAAGGCGGGAAATGAAAAGTTAAGGGGAGGGAAAATGAAAGTTGGAGTAGAAAACCAATGGAAAATGAATGCAAACTAAAGTAGTTGCATCAGTTGAATTTAAAACCGATGCAACTAAAACTATTTGCACGTACCAATTGCATCGGTTGTTGGTGAAAACTGATGCAAATTTGATTTTTTATTACCTATTGATTTTCACGTACCAGTTGCATCAGTTATTAAGATAGAACTGATGCAAATAGTTCTATTTGCATCAGTTTTTACTTCAACTGATGCAGATGAGGCGAAGCATTATGCACTTTTTGTACTAGTGCGGTTTCCTAAAGTATAATATTTATGCTATTTTATGGATTAAAATCATTTGAGTCTCAAATATTATACATTATTTGCAAAGTGATTGATGTGGGTTCCTTTGATTCCTATCAGTAAAAGAGAAAATAGAGCTATACTCTTCCTAAAAGAGAATAATTATAGAGTACAACGATATTTTCCTAGAGTATAATCTAAAATGTTGAATTTCGTGAAGAAAAATGCTATCATCATTTTCCTATAGTATAGTTATATTTGATCTTTTATTGATGGAAATTAATGAGTCTTACATACTAATCATTTATTGTAAAATGATTAGCATGGATTCCCAATGATTTCCAGCAATAATAGAGTAAGCAGAGCAATACATTCCCACAAGAGTGATGCTAAAAGTGCTATTTTCTTAAAATAGAGTCTTAGAGCCTGTTTATCAACTACTTGATGCAAATGACTTACAGTTTAATTCTACCAAAAGTAACTTATAAGTCATAAGCAACCCTTTGTTACTTATGAAATTTGTTAAAATTTTGACTTATAAGTAAAGAAAAGTAGTTGTCGAATACTTTTTTGATAGGGTTAGTCAAAAGTCTATATCTATGAAAATAAGTTCTTTTCAGACATGGCCTTAGTACGCTAACACACAAAGGAACTTTAAGAACTTAGTCATTTGTAATTTTAAATATTTTATGTAATGAGCACTTCAGTTAATATAGATCTTAGCTAGTCATCACGCCCAATTAGGGTTAAAATTCACTATGTTCTAGAGATTACGACAATTAAAGTTAGTGTTATTAATCGTTCATTCCTGAATTTTCATCTACCCCATTTTATTTTATTTATTTGTAAGGACTGAAATGGAATGCTTTAAAATTCAAGAATTAATTATTAAAAAGTACTATCTTTTATGTTTTCTCTATTATAAAGGTTCATAGTTCAGTTGGAGTCTGAATGATTTTCATGTATTTGATTCTTGGTAGGTACGTGCTATTTGGGTTAAATTTTGTTTTGATACATGTATGAATAATGTGTGATGATAAGTAATATTTTGTATGTTTGGTGTTTTATGAATTGAATGATGGACTAATTTTGTGATTATTGTAAGCGTGGTTTAATTTTTATTGCTTGTTATTGATGTTATTGTTATTGGCTTTAACTTGATTTGGAAATTTGGATATATAAACTTAGTTGGCCTTAGTTTGATTTGCAAATTTGGTTCGATGAATTTAATGAGAATAGTCTGCTCAAGACTGATTATTAGTTGTGGCTAGGGGTTTTCTTCGTTACTTCATAAACTAGTTGATCATCTTTCAACATTAATTGTTGTCTAAGTATAAGCAAAATATAAACAAATGATATGTGTGTGTGTGCACATATATATATATATATATATATATATATTTGTGTGTGTGTGTATGTACACACACATCTGTGTGTGTAACAACAACAATAGCAACAACAATGTTACCCATTGTTTAGTTCATGATATACCAAAATATTGGAATACGTTTTTCTTTCATCATATTACACTTCTTATATGTTTATTTTATTATAACTAAGTTCAAATTACACCTAGCCTATAGTAAATATATTTTGGATTAATTTCAAAATATGATTATTGTTTATTATTATCATCGTTATAATTTTGATCAAGGGTTATTGTTTAGATTTATTAATGAATACTTTAAGATTTGAAAATTGGTTACATGTATGATGTCCATTGTTTATATTTGTTTTTCATGATTATAAGATCAGTTAATTTAATTTGTATAAAGGATTTTGTGTAATTCTGAAGAGATACGATTATTAAGTCATAAAGGAAAATGAGAAAAATGGTTGTAGCGGAATTAGATTAAAAAATATGACTATTAAGTAAGTTTAGTAAATCTAAAAAGGGAGGAATTTTGTTCTTTCAACCCTTGGAAAATAATCTAATATTTCATATAATAACTTCAAAGAAAATAAACGAACTTAAGAATTTTAGAAGAAAATGTTTTCTTTGTTGTGAATAATATCCCTAAATATAAAATATATTTTGATTAAAAGATTTCATCTATTTTTTTTTTAATTTTCAAATTTACTTCCATTTTTTTCAAAGATTGAAAGATTGTTTATGTTAAATGTAATCGGTCCTAGTAGTTCAGGTATCTAAAACTAGTTTAAGTAAGTGCCTTGTTGCAAGTACTAATTAGATTAATATAGCTAAAAAATAGAAGTAGTTTATATACAGTATATATATTAGATGGAGTAACAAAGACAAACGACTATCTTTTTATATTTTAAGTCATACAATAGCTAAAAATAAGAATAAAAATCTGATTTATGTTGGAACTATTAATCATTAAATTTAAAATCATTTAGGTCATATTAAGATTCTACAAATAGCAATTCATAACATAAAGTTAATAAAAATAAAGGTAAAAAGTCTAACCTTTTATGCAAAATTATGATTCCTGTAATTGATACAATGCTTTAATATTTTCTTTCAGTTTCTTCCAACGAAAGCAAATGATGAAAACTATAAATTTATGAGATTTTTAAAAGCTGTAATTTTTAAAATTTGAAACTATGAATTAAGGAATGGAAGATGAATTGATACTCATCTGTCTTGCATTTAGCATTACTTTTATTTTTGTATAACTTTTTTTGTTCGCGTCTGCTATAAATTTTTACATATTGGTTTTGATTTTTCTATTTTTGTGCTCCAGCGCAAAATGGACTCAAAGTCACGGCTTTAGTGGGTTTACCCAAGGATCATCCTTGACCTTGTCAATGCTCCCATTGCACCAAATTTTTTGTGTCAAATTCACACAAGGGAGACGAAGATGATCTGATATATATAGCTATCAAGAGTTTGGGAGATTTATATTTTAAATTTGACATTTATCTCTACATATTTATGCTCATGTATTTGATTTAATTCTTGTTTGATATAATCTTTGATTTTTTGGACATTATTTGGTCGAATGTCATTTTTGATGAGGTTATATTTTCATTTCAATATCTTTAGTTTTTATACATTATTTTAGTGTCATCGCTCATATTTTTAAAGATATTTATCATTTGTAGTTTTGTTATTCAAATATGTTTAATATTATACTTATTTTATTATACTTATTCTACTTTTGTTCTTTTAAATAATATTTCACATAATACTATACATCAATAATTTATCAAATGGTTTATTTAGTTTATGCTTCAAAGGATTTAAAATGTTGAATGTTGTGAGAATATAACTAAGCTATTATTTAGAGATCACGTAAATAAAAAAGGTTGTGTCAATAATAATTAAATATCTTTAGTTGGATTTTGAAGGAGTTTAATGTATACAATGCAGTGAAACAGTGCCTATTACTTGTGTTTAGCTTAGTTTGATATGTTTATACACAAGATGTGAAGAAATGTAATATTTTGTATATGTTGTGGCATTTCAAGTGTAACGACACGAAATTTCCGAACCCGAAAATTCCAGATAGTTAAGGAAAAAGAAGGAAGAGATAGAAGAAGAAGAAGATTAGAAACATCAACATCTCATATTCGCAGCGGATAAAATATAATAATAAATAATAACATTTTACAAAAGAATATTATATCTGTCGATTACATTTTAATACATCAGAGTTACACATTTATACAAACACTGGATATACACAATTTTCAAATCTTATATTTACCATAATACAATACAGCGGAAATACTCTATACGTTCTTGCCATCCAGCACGTCTCCAAGCTCCAGAACGTTCCTACTTGAAAATCTATAATATTCGGTCTGACCCGAGCATTACACCAAAGTAACACCCGGGTCAGGCTGGAAACCAGCGTGAGTAAACCCAACTAACATGGAATATCCAAGCAAACAACTTATATAAAACCCGAGTAACTCATATCAATTCACAAGCCACAATTTATTATAGACATCACTTATTTCACATATAAGTTTCTAAATACCGCAGATTTAGATTTAAAATAGTCCAATTCCTCCAAATCACTTTACTCCAGCATATAGATTTTACATATCAATCTGTAAAAATTCAAAGTGGTTTCGGGTATTCGCCAATACCCGACCCCCGTCTCTTCGAATCTCATATCATCCTAACCCAAATTATCCTTATGAAATACACAACATTTCATATCAGAGATATCAAATTATTCAAAGCATTCAATAACATTCAATCATCATAAGCAATGCTTAATCACATACAAATTTAATTTAATTAATCCTGATTGAATGACTCATCTCAACCACTTAGATTTCTTTATTAAACATTAATTAATTTCAAATCAATAAATCAATCAACCCTTCCCTATCCATTCATCTTAATTAATCTCCCTAGATTAATTATCTTTCAATTACATTCAAGTAATTATCTTTAATTAATTTCATGATATTAATTATTCTTAACCCAAAATCAATAAGTAATCTTAATTACCTCATGAATTAATTAACTATTTTAATTACATTAATCCATAATTACTTATATTAATTAACTTCTCATAAGTCACTTATATTGATTTATTTTCTTAACTAATCAACCTCTATTTACATCATTGATCATATAAATTTAATGATTTCTCATTTACATTTCAATTTATTCTAATCTAATGTAATTACATTAAAAAATCAATCATTAATTAAACCATAAATATTAATCATTCTTGATTTATCTCAACCGATAATTATCTACCTTGTTATTTACTTCATTAAATAAATCAATTTCTCCTTAATTAATCATCTTGATTAATCTCTTGATTAATTAATTCTCTGATTACATTACGTAAATATCCCTAGTTAATTATATAAATTTAATTATTCCCAAACAATTATAGTAATTAACCTTTATTTACTCCTATAATTACATTAGTCCTTAATTAATTCTTCAATTAATTTTTTGTTCTAACTAATCAAATCCTATTCATTAATCCGCTTGATTAACCACATTTAGTAATTCATTATCCCTAATTAATTACATAACTTAATTAACTTCTAATAAACAGTAATTTATTAATTTCTTCACTAAAAAATTACACCTCATAAATTGCATTAAGTAACTACACTTAATCACATTCAAGCAATTTTTTTTAATTTACATTAAATAATTAACCATCCTTAATTATTTCCATCAATCTCATTCTTCCATTACTCATTAACTAATCATATTCAGAGATTAACTAACCTTTAACAAATCATATTTTAATTAATTATTAAATTAATTAATTTAAGTAATTAACCCATTTTAATTATTCAAGTAATTATTCTTTAACAATCCTAAATAATTATACTTATTTCATTATTAAGTAACTATCACTTGATTTATTATCCTTAAGTTTTTAATTAATTAACTTTAAAAATATCATTTTATAACTGATTTCCTTATCCTTCTCAAAACACATTTAAAGTGTTTTCTTTCAAATTTATTTTTAAATTTAAAACTGTTTTCTTTCAACCAACACAGATAGATACAGCAACCAATATAACTAAAGCTTTCACAAATTCATAACAGAAAATCAGTTGCACAGATCGAAGATTACTCACCTTAGTTTCTGATTACCGCCCACTTCGTTCTTGATTAGATCCAAGATTCAAAGAAACCCGACCACAAAGCATCATCTTCCCCACGCGCACGCGCCTAGTCGCCATTGACATGCTCGTGACCTCAACTCGCGCTTGTACGTATCGCGACTTAACCATCCATTGCCGCTGCCAAACCCCAAAATCGAGCGTGCCCAGATCGGCTCGATCCTCCTTCGCGCACGCGAGCCGCTCCTGCTAAACGCAGTGCGTCGCCTCCCCTCGTGACCCTCGAACTTCGCACCTACGGTTAAACTACTCGAGCTCGAGCTCGATTCACACCACTGCGAATTGATTCGACAGGGTTTCTTCTTCGCCGTGCTCGAGATTGTACTCACGTTCGAACGCGATCCTTTATTACTTAAAATCGTGGATTGGGTTTCGGTCCTGGTCGCCATTTTTCTAGAGTGAAGAGGGTTTTCAAACGAAGAAATTGAAGGGAAAGTTCAGTCCTTGTTATTTTATAAAAGGAAAGTCCTCCCTTTGATTTTGACGAGTGCGTGAATTTTAAACGAGAATAGGAGACATGATTTGATTTTTTTCGTGCTGCTGGTTGGGTATAATGGTTTGCAGAGAAATAAAAAGAAGATGCGACATTATTTCGGCTGCTGATTTAACCTTTATATTTTATATTTTAATATTATTAATTTTCAAAATATCTTGTTTAGCATAATTCTAAATCTCGAACTCCGAATCAGACCTAGCGGCAAATGTTATAAGGTTTTACCTGCATTTCGAACACAAAGGGACATGTTTCAGAAGCTAATTCGATCATATGCGTGAGTTACTGAAGTAAACGATCAATTTTAAATCAAATCCATTATAATAGTTACTTTGCGTTTTGAGCTGTCAGGGTCAAATGACGACTCCGATTGTTACGAAAATTGAAATCCGATAATAACTAACTATTTCAGATCCAATGGAACTGATTTCGTCGAATTCCGAGAATGTGCCTCGGAAGGCTATTTTTTAAATTCAATTTAAACGATATAATTTCAAAACTGAACAAATCATCTTTAAATTAAATTTCAACCATTCTATTATCTTCAGTATCATCATTATAAATTTTATAAGCCTTTAAATTATTTTCACTAGGCTTAACATGAAGATTCAATAATTTACCCAATTTCGAATTATATAATTTAATAATTTAATTATCAAGTAGATATTAATATTTGGATTTCAAGTTAAAAATAACCTTTAAATATTTTAAAATCAATTAATTATTCCAATTTAAATTGTTAAAAATGCCGGGTCATCACATTCCTCCCCCCTTAAAAGAATTCTGTCCCCGAAATTACTAGTTAGGAAGAATGGTCCAATACCCGTTTACTTTTCCTCCAAAACCAATGGTTTCCAACTTTATTTACTCCACTTATTCAAATTTAAATTTCAAATTCAAATTATCAAAAATTTCTCAAAAATTTTCTAGCTCTCTAAATTTCCGAAATTTTTTGCCAGCGTCTCCTTTGCGCGGCTAGCTTGGTACAACTACAAAAGTCCTCTATGGGCTCCCAAATTCCAAAAGAAACCAAAGTCAAATGTCTAGATCAAAAATCCAATCCAATTTCATACAGAAATTTAAATACTTACCTTTTAGTCGGGCAATTCAAATTTATCTTTTGGAATCAAATCCAATTTCTTTTCCCTTTAATACCTACATATCTTACTTAGCAACAATATTCAATCATAACTTTCAAATCATTTATACATTTCCTCACATAAGTTTCCACATCTACTTCTATGCAAATTAGTTTTCCCCGTTTTCATACGAATTCAATTTATTTTCAATTTTTGAATATCAAATTTTTTCTTTCATTTATAACTGATTCATATTAGTTTCATCTACTAAGTTATTTCAGTTTTCATATTTAAAAATCGTTTTGTTACTAAAGAACATTTTCCAAAAATTTTCTAACCTCCAAAATTTTCAGAAAATTTTGGCAGTCTCCTTTGTACGGAGGAGCTTTTGCAATTTGACAAGAGATATAAATATATATACATCAACCCACACGGTCGGAAAAAGCAAAAAACAGTTCACATTTCCTATTTTTATTGCGTAGGCGTACCTTTATTTAGCATTTTAAGTAAGCAACTTATTTATTTTAGCAATTAATGCAACCAAAGCCAGCCAAACGGCCTTCGGGTACCTGTACTTACTTAATTTAAACATATAAGCACTCTATATATGAAGTTTATAACATTTCTCTTACAAAAACAACTACAACACATCAACTCTAAAAGAAATGCATTCTAACTAACTTCCACGAGCAATTGATAAATTTTTAATACCAATTCAATTTCTTCCAACCAATCCATAAGCCATTTCATTCAATTTTAATGGTTTGCAACTCAATTTCTTACATTCAATTGATTTTTAATCCAAACAAGTTCATATTCACTTCAAATGATTCACAATCAATTTTATTTAATCTCTATCAACTCATAGAATTTTAATTACCTTTGTTTACGCCAAATGACAACTATCTTTATGCAATTTCGGCGATATTTGCTTAATAGAGTATCCATTTTAGTTTATAACTACTTTAAATTAATTTCAACTCATCCTGTATTAATTTCATTTCATTTCTAATTTATTCACCAACCATTCATTTCATTTCATTCGACACACTTCCCTTATTTCCAATTTACTTACGAATTTCGTTAAATATTATTCATATCACACTCGAATTTTATTCATAGTTCAAACCTTCACTATTCCGATCCAACTCTATTTTATTTTTATTTTTATAGCATCCCCACTTATTTAATTCATTATCAAATCCAAATCGAATTCTATTTACAATTCGAATTCATTTTCGAATTCCATTATTAACTTACAATCCATTTATTTAACTGAGTTAAATTTTATTAATATATTCTATCAACTAATTTATTTAGCTGATTAGCTTACTTCCAATTTTTATTACAAAATTCAATTCATTAAAAAAAAATCGAGTTAAATCTTATTTATAATTCCAGTTTGGATTTTCTTTCATCTTTCAAAATTCCAACACCTTTATTTAAAAACTTTATAAATTCTTTTAAATTCACATCATACTAATAAATAGCTCTTTATAAAAGTACTTCTTATAACTCGATGTCTTAACCAGTCCATCCTTGTTCTCACAGAAATTCAGTCATATGTTGATCAGGCGTAGGACTAAAAATCTATAAGTACTTAGCAGACCCATTTTCAACATCCAGTGAAAATACTTGGAAAAATAATTTTATTGAAAATATCGAAAATAGTTTTTGAAAATAGAGGAAATATCTTTAGTGAGAATGCTCTGGAAATCATCACCCCATCCATGGTCGCAGTTAACCCGATGGTTACGTTGTCATCCCGACAAAATCCATAGATAACTATAGGCCTCCGCGCCCCTCGATTACACCATGGAACCCACTACAGATCGTAGCTACAACTGGGGTTACGTAGCTATCACACCAAAAACCCATATAGCTGTAGGCATCAGCGCCCTCGAATTTCGCTTCTTTTGATGTTGCATTGCCTTCCCAGCAAAATAAAGTGTAGACTAATGGCACTCATCCTCCACACGATTTTCGCTATGGTCCCCACAGTAGATCGCACTGACATCGAGTTACACTATCATTACAGCATAAACCAAATGCCCCTGTAGGCATCAACGCCCTCGACTTTCGCTAGCCAATAATCCTGAGGAACTAGTTTGTCTGGACTCCTCACAGGATCAACTTTAGAACCCCCTTCCTTGGGGCTTAAGGCAGCACCACCCGGTGGCACTCCTGAGAAGTTCATTTCAAGGGAGCGCCTTTTTCCCCAGAGCCATCATCAAAACACTTTATACTATACACATATAGTATCTTTCAAATCATACACCTAATATGAATTTCATCAAAGCTCCTTTACACAAAATCGATTATCCCAAAATTGATAATTCTCAAACTAGGCTTTCCAAACTCCAATATTGATTTACCCAAAAATCAGAAGCCTTTCTAAATCCAAAGGTTCCCAAAACCTTTTCCAAAATCCTCATAAGATCCTTGATATACATATACATACAGATATATATAATTTTTAGAAACTTTGGATCATTTCAAACTTGTATAAAATCCCTTTATACTTCAAACATTTCCAAAAACATTTTCTTCTGGCTATAGATTTAACAAGGGGAGTTTTATCTTATATAATAAAGATATATAGCTTCATTTATTCAAAATCAAATATTCAAATTTGATTTCTCTTTCCAATATCAATTTCATTCAAATCCGTACGATGTACATATACCATCCGTACGGTATATCAACCTGATCGCTCGCTCGATCACACAATTTCACTTCCGAACTAGTATCGTCCATCCGACTTCCTAGTGCGGACTCAGATCTGGTTTCTTGATCAAAAACCATCATTCTCCTTGCATAGCCATAACTATGATAGAGAACATCCAGAACCAATCAAAAATCCATATCCAGGCTCGCCGTCGAAAATCGAGTGAAAAATCCCGACTCGGATCGATAAACTATCTCGAAATTCTATGCTTGAATCTTGATCAAATCACTATGCGAATAGAATAATATAAGTACATCCTACATATTTATCTTCATTGATCATTAGCCAAATCAATTTCCTTTCCATTCACATTTCCTTTAATTTCTATCCACATATTTACAATTGCTTCAATTCCATTGGATTATCACTTAAATTCTTACCTCAGTTTGGTATTTAATCAATAACAGTTTAAACTCCGACCAGTTTAGAAAATAGCTTGAAAATTTAAAAATAGGTAAGTAGTTGAATTTTTTTTTATTAGTTTACAAAATAGCTGTAAAATAGTTAACTAATTGTAAAATAGTTGGAAAATAGTTAAATAGTTTCATAAATTTTGGATAATTGCAAAACAGTTGTAAAATAGTAGTTAATTTTTAACATAGTTGAAAAATAGTAATTAGTTTAGAAAACCGTTGAAAAATGGTTAAATAGCTCCAAAAATAATTGTAAAACAAGTATAAAATAATTTGGCTTTAAAAAGAAAGGTTGTATGTATAATAAATAGCTTGGAAAAATAGATTTGTTCTAAAACAATTTATTAAAAATAGTCTAAAGTCAAACTGTTCAATTCCCAATCCCCATTCTCATCAATTCAATTTAAATTCGTTCCATTTTAAATTGACCCAATTCCAATTTAAATAACTCCAATTTCCATTGGACTTGATTCATTCCCACTTCAAGTTGAATTAATCCTGATTTCTTTCCCAATTTAAATCAAATTCCATTTGATTTTAAACCTGTTCTCTTTAATAATAATTTCAAATTATTCCAATCAATTTTGGACTATTATCAGTTGAACCACTTCAATTTCAAATCATTTCAATTTAATCCAATCCAAATTTTCCATTGAAATTTTTAAAACTTACACACCTTCAATCTCAAATCCGATTAATTCAAATCAGATCAATTTGGACTAATTCAATTTCAATCTCAATTTTAGACCATCTCGAATTATATAAATTCGAGTTAAATTCTCAAAGATAGGTTTAACCCTTTAAACCAAATTAACCTTTATTAAAAGTTTTTTTTAAACAATTTAATTCCTGAGTCCAATTCTCAAAATTCCATTTTAAATTATCTTTACTGATGTATTTCAAGGTTCAAATAAGAATTCAATACAATTTTATTTTAAAATTTTAATTTATTACTCAATTTTATCTTCCAGTTTGAAGCCGGTTCTTAAACAAGTTTAATTTACAAATTCAATTATTCAAATTTTTAATTCAAAGTAATTCCATACCCTTAATTTCAAATGAAAGTTTAACTTCCCTTTTTCTCAATAATGGATATATCACCACACTTCATTTCTATTTCATTTAAACAAAACTGATCCACAATTTAAAGATTTTTAACAACAATAGGATGGTATCATCCAATTTATTTTAAAACATCTATTCATTTTCAATTTCCGGATCTCAAACCCATTTGAGATCACACAAATTCCCAATTCAAATTACCACTTAACTATCCAAGTTAAATCTCAATTTCATCTTGAAATTTCCAATTCAAGTTGTTCATTCACACTTATTTAACTTCCCCCAAGTTAAATTTCAGTTTGCTTAATCCAAATCAATCTTACTCAATTTGAATTCCCACTTCAAATTTCAAAATTATTTTCCTCTTATAAGTTCAAAACTTATATCACTTTGGATTTTACATCACACTTCAGGGAAAATCAAAACTCAACATTTAGAGTTTATTCCAAATAATCTTTGATATCATGTATATCCATGCATATATACATATTTATTTGTTGGCTCTCCCAGCCATGTTTTAAAATTTTAAGCAATCTTTGGTTTTAAATTTAAACAAATTTCAAAAAACCCAGTGTTCGCAACAAGTCTCCTTTATTCAAATAATACTTATTTATTCTTTTAGCACTTTGAAACAATTTTTTCAAATTTATGGACCTAGATTTAAAATTCCACAATTTAGGTATTTTCAATTTTATAAGTCATACTTTACTTAAATGTTTACTTCTTTAGAATATTTCATTTTGCTTACTCATTAATACACATCTTATTATTAGACACACAACAATCACTTATGATAATAACCAAGATTATCATATCAAAACCATCCATTATCATCTTATTCTGAAATACTTCTCCAATTCAAGATTTCAATTTTAGTTTGAATCCATTTCAAACTTACCTCTATTTAATTTTAATTTGGTTGTATTTCTTTTAACATTTAGTTTAATTCCAATAATTTAACAACCAATTACCCTAATATTTATTAGAAAGAAATATTGCTTTCTATATCAAATATAATCTTATATAAAATCATTTAAAATCCTTATATAAGAAAATAACAAGTACGCTCTCTCATACACACACACACACACTCAACTCATCCTAGGGTACCATTGAACCTATCCTTAATGAGTACACCCACCAGAGCCAAGGTTCTCGCTTAACCTTCAGCTCTAATACCAAATGTAACGTCTCGACATTTCCGAACCCGAAAATTCTACATAGTTAATGAAAAAGAAGGAAGAGATAGAAGAAGAAGAAGATCAGAAACATCAACATCTCACATTCGCAGCGGATTATTATATAAATAATAACAATTTACAAAAGAATATTATATCTGTCGATTACATTTTAATACATCAGAGTTACACATTTATACAGACACTGGATATACACAATTATC
Source organism: Allium cepa (assembly GCA_030765085.1). Lineage (NCBI taxonomy): Eukaryota > Viridiplantae > Streptophyta > Magnoliopsida > Asparagales > Amaryllidaceae > Allium > Allium cepa. The sequence continues at coordinate 615,416,120 of CM060931.1, forward strand.
AAGTTTCAGATTTACCATAATATAATACAGCGGAAATACTCTATACGTTCTTGCCATCCAGCCCGTCTCCATGCTCCAGAACGTTCCTACCTGAAAATCTGTAATACTAAGTCTGACCCGAGCATTACACCAAAGTAACACCCAGGTCAGGCTGGAAACCAGAGTGAGTAAACCCAACTAACATGGAATATCCAAGAAAACAACTTATATAAAACCCGGGTAACTCATATCAATTCACATGCCACAATTTATTATAGACATAACTTATTTCACATATAAGTTACTAAATACCACATATTTAGATTTAAAATAGTCCAATTCCTCCAAATCACTTTACTCCAGCATATAGATTTTACATATCAATCTATAAAAATTCGAAGTGGTTTCGGGGGTTTCGGGTATTCCCCAATACCCGACCCCGGTCTCTTCGAATCTCATATCATCCTAACCCAAGTTATCCTTATGAAATACACAACATTTCATATCAGAGATATCAACTCATTCAAAGCATTCAATAGCATTCAATCATCCATAAGCAATGCTTAATCACATACAAATTTAATTTAATTAATACTGATTGAACGACTCATCTCAACCACTTAGATTTCTTCATTAAACATTAATTAATTTCAGATCAATAAATCAATCAACCCTTCCCTATCCATTCATCTTAATTAATCTCCCTGGATTAATTATCTTTCAAGCACATTCAAGTAAGTATCTTTAATTAATTTCATGATATTAATTGTTCTTAACCCAAAATCAATAAGTAATCTTAATTACCTCATGAATTAATTAACTATTTTAATTACATTAATCCATAATTACTTATATTAATATAACTTCTCATAAGTCACTTATATTGATTTATTTTCTTAACTAATCGACCTCTGTTTACATCATTGATTATATAAATTTAATGATTTCTCATTTACATTTCAATTTATTCTAATCTAATTTAATTACATTAAATAATCAATCATTAATTAAACCATAAATATTAATCATTCTTGATTTATCCCAACCGATAATTATCTACCTTGTTATTTACTTCATTAAATAAATCAATTTCTCCTTGATTGATCTCTTGATTAATTAATTCTCTAATTACATTAGTAATTATCCCTAATTAATTATATAAATTTAATTATTCCCAAACAATTATAGTAATTAACCTTTATTTACTCCTATTAATTACATTAATCCTTAATTAATTCTTCAATTAATTTTTTGTTCTAACTAATCAAATCCTATTCATTAATTCGCTTGATTAACCATATTTAGTAATTCATTATCCTTAATTAATTACATAACTTAATTAACTTCTAATAAACAGTAATTTATTAATTTCTTCACTAAGTAATTACACCTCATAAATTACATTAATTAACTACACTTAATCACGTTCAAGCAAATACTTTTTTTTTATTTACATTAAATAATTAACCATCACTAATTATTTCCATCAATCTCATTCTTCCATTACTCATTAACTAATCATATTCAGAGATTAACTAACCTTTAACAAATCGTATTTTAATTAATTATTAAATTAATTACCTTAAGTAATTAACCCTTTTTAATTATTCAAGCAATTATTCGTTAACAATCCTAAATAATTATACTTATTTGATTATTAAGTAACTATCACTTGATTTATTATCCTTATTATTTTAATTAATTAACTTTAAAAATATCATTTTATAACTGATTTCCTTATCATTCTCAAAACACATTTAAAGTGTTTTCTTTCAAATTCATTTTTAAATTTAAAACTGTTTTCTTTCAACCAACACAGATAGATAACAGCAACCAATATAACTAAAGCTTTCGCAAATTCATAACAGCAAATCAGTTGCACAGATCGAAGATTACTCACCTTAGTTTCTGATTACCACCCACTTCGTTCTCGATTAGATCCATGATTCAAAGAAACCCGGCCATAAAGCATCATCTTTCGCACGCGCACGCGCCTCGTCGCCATTGACGTGCTCGTGACCTCAACTCACGCTTGTACGCATCGCGACTTTACCTTCCATTGCCGCTGCCAAACCCCAAAATCGAGCGTGCCCAGATCTGCTCGATCCTCCTTCGCGCGCGCGAGCCGCTCCTGCTAAACCCAGTGCGTTGGCTTCCCTCGCGACCCTCGACCTTCACGCCTACGGTTAAACTACTCGAGCTCGATTCACACCACCGCGAATTGATTCGACAGGGTTTCTTCTTCGCTGTGCTCGAGATTGTCCTCGCGTTCGAACGCGATCCATTATTACTTAAAATCATGGATTGGATTTTGGTCCTGGTCGCCATTTTTTTAGAGTAAAGAGGGTTTTCAAATGAAGAAATTGAAGGGAAAGTTCAGTCCTTGTTATTTTATAAAAGGAAAGTCCTCCTTTTGATTTTGACGAGTGCGTGAATTTTAAATGAGAATAGGAGACATGATTTGATTTTTTTCGTGTTGCTTGTTGGGTATAATGGTTTGCAGAGAAACAAAAAGAAGATGCGACATTATTTCGGCTGCTGATTTAACCTTTATATTTTTATATTTTTATATTTTTATATTATTAATTTTCAAAATATTTTGTTTAGCATAACTCGAAATCTCGAACTCCGAATCAGACCCGGCGGCAGGCATTTATTAGGTTTTACCCGCATTTCGAATACAATGGGACATGTTTCGGAAGCTAATTCGATCATATGCACGAGTTACGGAAGTAAACGATCAATTTTAAATCAAATCGATTATAATAGTGTCTATGCGTTTTGAGCTTTCAGGGTCAAATGACAACTCCGATTGTTATGAAAATTGAAATACGATAATAACTAACTATTTTGGATCCAATGGAACTGGTTTCGTCGAATTCCGAGACTATGCCTCGGAAGGCTATTTTTTTTAAATTCAATTTAAACGATATAATTTCAAAACTGAACAAATCATCTTTAAATTAAATTTCAACCATTCTATTATCTTCAGTATCATCATTATAAATTTTATAAGTCTTCAAATTATTTTCAATAGGCTTAAACATGAAGATTCAATAATTTAACCAATTTCGAATTATATAATTCAATAATTTAATTATCAAGTAAATATTAATACTTGGAATTCAAGTTAAAACTAACCTTTAAATATTTTAAAATAAATTAATTATTCTAATTTAAATTGTTAAAAATGCCGGGTCATCACATCAAGAGTTGAACTATGGAATGGTCACATGATCTTCATAGGTATTGTAGGTACATGTTTATTTGTTTTGCATGTTTTGCTGTTGATTTTTATGGGTTTTAGTTTGATTTGGTGGATTGAGGATAATTATTAATGAGAATTATTTGACTTTACTCTTTCTTCTGTATATGGATGTATACATAAGACAGAATTCGTGGTTTTACACGTGAGCTTCATATGTGAATCACTTGTGTTTTTTGTTATGTGTATTGTGCATACAAAAAAGTTGGTAGAGTAGCTTTTATTGTTTAAATATGAAGGATGCATACATCTAGACGTTCTATGTTGGAAGCGTAGTAGTGGTTGATGGTCGACTTTAGTGATTGTGTGTCTACAGAGGAGCTGGTGATTGGGTCCAACGCTCCTAGTATTACAAAATACTATTCGATAATCTTTCAAATGTAACAATTATAACATTAATTATGCACCACTATTCTAGAAGTTAGATGTTTCGGCTTTGCTCCGTGAGGTCACAAGTTTGAACTTTGCATAGATTGATCCATGCCATTAAAAAAATCATAACATCAACCCATAATAATTCATGAGGTACTGAAACATAATTTTTTTATCGTAGTATCAAGTGATTATCGTTCAAATTTGAAAACACAAACTTTTAGGTTTGGAAGTTGATTTGTTACGTAATGTTTTTTTGGAAAAAGGTACTTTATATACTAAAAATAGTACTCATATACTTCCATAATATGCCTCATTAAAATCGTGCAATCTCCCTAACCTAAATGGGTACCTTACCGGGAAAGAGTACATATCATATCCATATATCACAATACAACAAATAACAAAGCCTGCAAAACCAAGTTGTCAAATATATGGAGGAGTAAACAAATAAGTAACACACTCAAAACCATCAATACGATCAACTTGGGGCAGTAAACAAATAAAAAACTAACATTACAAGACACATGTAGCAAATAAGACAAAACAAAATAAAAGGAAAACAACGCAACAGACGGTGTCTTCATTCTTTAGCTTCTAGGAGAGAGAAAACCATCGTCTTTGTTAAAATTAGATCTGATCTAATTCATCTACCGAAGCTTGGCAATAATGGCTGATGCTACTAATATAATGAAGCAAGGAAAGATAATTAATGCCAGGCTGCAATAGGAGGCAACACTGCGATCAAGGAGGTGGATGATTGGAACTTGGGTCAGTTGCAATGTCAAAGTATGACAAGATATGCTCAAACTCTTTACTTTTCGTCTTAGAATCCAATTTATGCTTAATTAAATACTTGTAGTCTTGAATTATGAGCATGAATCTCACTTTAACTGGCAGTTCAATATCTTTGAAAATCTGAGAATTTCTTTCACACCAAATGTGCCAAATCAGTGAAGTAAAATTTATGTTTGTAAGATGGTTAATTATTAAGTTACTTATCTAATTTTGGCATAAAATTTCCAAGATTTGGTTAATATCATAATTGTTACCGAGGTTAATCTTTAACTTATGCATAATATCCTCTTGTAGTGGCTTCAAATATACGCACTTAAAAAAAAACGGTCCCTATCTTCATGTTGATTTAGACACAGCACACAAAATCGATCAATCTCAATGTTCCATCTATTGATTCTGTCTTTAGTATTCAATTTGTTTAATTTAGCCAGAAGAGAACAAGTAGCCTTTTTTGAAGCACAAAATTTATCCCAAGTTATGTTAGTCCAATTAAACTCGGCATGTTTGCATCTAATTTATTTCCAAGCGAGTTCATACTAAACTAACCATTGTTATAAGGATTCTAGAACCAAAAGTCTTGTTGCAATTGATTATGAATTTCGATATTGTGTACTGTGTGTTGAATTTGGGTAGGAACATAATCAATATAATCTTTCCATTTATTGCCAGATATTAGAGTAGAGATTTTTCTATTATAACCACCAGTAAAAGACATAATATTCCATCCAAACTTATCTATAAAGGAATAACCATTTAGCCATGGGTCAAACCAAACATCTGTATTTTAACCATTATCTATTTTCGTATCAATTAATCCTTTGCACCATTGTCTAGCTCTAAGCATGAGTTTCCACGTATATGAAGCATTATTATCCATAACAGTGGTCCAACAATTTGTATTATTACATTATTTATTATACATCCATTTGGCCATAGAGATTCGCCTTATATACATTTCCATAACAGTTTTACTGCTACTGCTTTAGCAACTTCATCTATCCTTTTAATACCAAGGTCACCCTAACTTTTAGTTTTACACACATCATCCTAGCACATTTTATGAACTTTGGATTTCCATACAAAGTTAGCACATAGAGAATTAATTCTCTAGATGACAGTCATAGGAAATTGTGAGAATTGCGGCCAAAATTGAATCATAGGGTAAATGACAGTTTTAACTAATTCAGTTCCACCACTAATATTGCGCATTTTACTATTCCAATGGGTAAATTTTTTATTTATCTTGCCTATTAACCATCCAAAATCCCTCGCTTTTAATTTGTTGTTAGATAATGGGATGCCTAAGTAAATAACTGGAAGGTTTCCAATGCTGATATTTAAAATATTAGCAATTTGTTGCTTGTTATTTGCTCCTTTACTAAAAAACAAAGTAAATTTGTTTCCATTTAAGTCAAGGCCAGTTAAAATCACCAACAGCTTAAATATGTGCTAAATGCTTTCAGCTTTCTTTGTTGTAGCTTTGGCCAAAATTAAAATATAATCCGCATACAATAAATGAGTAATCATTGGTTCAGTTTTGTATATGGGGGTGATATTACCTTTCAAGTACTCCATATCAAGTTTAATTGGGAGGAATTCCATAGCAATAGAAAATAAATATGGCGAGAGAGGGTCCCCTTATCTTAATCCCCTCGTATTGTCGATGAATCCAAAAGGGGAGCCATCAGTTAACACCGAAAACGAAGGAGTAGATATGCACTCATAGATGAGATTAGAAAATAACATTGGAAACCTCATAGAGATCATTATGTGACGAATAAAATCTCTACTTATTTTATAACAGGCTTTATGCAGGTAATTTTCATGCGTAGATTATTAGAATTTTTTCTATTGGATCCTGTGAGCATTTCATACGCTAATAGGGAATTCCCAATAATTATTCTACTAGTAATGACGCATTCTGATTATATGAAATAAGATCATTATATAAGCTTTCATTCGATTGCAATGAAGGTTGGCTAAAATTTTATATGGGATATTACATAGAGAAATCGATCTAAAATCAGTTATATCAGCTGCATTCATGTTTTTTTTGGAATTAGACAAATAAATGTGTGATTGATTTCTCTAATAATTTTTTCGATTGGAGAATACCATTCATAGCATTCCAGATATCATTTTTAATTTTCTCCCAATGCACTTTGTAGAATTTTGAATTAATACCATCAGGTCCAGGGGTGTTATCGTCATTATTCTGGAATATAGCTAATTTAATTTCCTCTAGCTGAAATGGTTTGGATAAATTGCTTCTAACATTGTCAGATAGGATTTTCTTACATGTAATGCCTGAAAACTGATATGTAGCCTAAGATGATAAGAACAGATCAGAAAAGTAATTAGTAGCTTCACACGTAAGTTTTTCTGATGCTGATGACCATGATCCATTATCGTTAAGAATAAAATTATTCCTTCGTCTACGGTTAAGAACATTAACCTTACTGTAAAAGAATTCAGTTGGTTTATCCCCTTTAACAAACCAATTTATTTTCATTCTTTGCTCATTTTCAATTGCAATTTTTCTCATAGTAGAATGGATCCTCTCATATTTCAAAGTGTATTTTCCTATTAAACTCTCATTCAAAGGGTAATGAACCAGTTGTTTATAAAGATCATTAGCCTCATCTTTTAATTTAGCAACCACTATATGTATGTTATTTTTATATTTTACCCAATTCTTCAATGCAGATTTCGTCGATTTTAGTTTGCATAAGAGAACATGAAGAGGCTTTCCATTAAACTCATGCATCAGAACATCCTAAAGGGAAGAGCGATAGCTCTCTTGAAGGTACCAAGAATTGTTATATCTGAAAGGTCTCTAGTCTTGATTTTATTATGTAATAGAAGTTTGATAATAATAGAAGAATGATCACGCAAAGAATGATTTCCAAAGTTAATACTAAACAGATAAAACTTATCCAACCATAAAGAATTAACAAAAACATGTCCAATTTTAGTGTGAATAAAGAAACTTTGTCCTCCTCTCTAAGTAAAGTAGTTCCCAGTAAAATCTGGCTCAACTAAATTAGATGAAGAAATGCAGTCAATAAAATTATGCTCACCCATCGAATTAAAGAGACCATTATTAATTCTATCATTAGACGATAAAATAACATTAAAATCGCCCGTCACAATCCATAAGAGATTAAAGTTGGTAGAATGTTCAATAGTATACTTCTGTAAATCTATCCGCTTCACTTCATCACCGAAAGCATAGACCGTGGTGCACAAAACACTAATATCATTCACATTATGCAAGATGCAATATATGAATTGGTCATTAGAATGTAAAATGAAGTTCGCCCATTGTGTAGAGTCCCAAATAATTAGAATTCTACTTTTCTGACCATTAGTAATATTATGAGAATATTTCCAATTATTATTGATTTTGGCCATAAATCTATCAATATTATCCAGCGATAGTTTATTTCCAAAAATTACAAGAAAAGAAAATCTTTTACTGTTCAAAATTTGCAAAATTTCCAACTGTTCTGCAGGGGCATTCATACCCCTGATGTTCCAAAAAGGGAACTCCATCTACAAGCTATTTTCTAGGTTGCTATTGTTTACAAGGGAAGTAGCTATCCTCGATGCCTTAGCTTTATTTTGTCTTTTTATTTTTACCTTTCAGTTGGTTAACCAAGCTGGTCCATGTAGGATTCTCTATAACATCACCAGAATTAGTGGCTTTAAATTCAAAAGGCACTTCCTCTGTACTAGTTTTTCGAGTTGATCTTGTTCTAGAGACATGCGGTGTTTCATTATTTGCTTATCAGATACAGAACAAGAGGATGGATCAAGTGGCACATCAGATGTAACATCCAGCCTTTTCGCACGCTTTAAATCGACACACGTGCAAATTCAAACCATACGAAAGGGCAGATTGTTATGGGGTACATAAAAAAACAAGAAAGAAATAAAACAACATAATCTTATAGCGCAAGGATAAAATATATTAATCAAATATACAGTTCATGAAGCTGTTTTTCAAAACATTTAGTTATACATACAATATATATCAGAGTTATACATACCGTAGAATATCGATAATGCAATGGAATACAATAGTGTAGTGGAATAATATAATAGGTAATAGAAATAAAATCTTCGTCTTCGTCCACCAGAGCTAGAGTCTTCGAATCCTGAAATACTCAGGATGACCCGAGCGAACTGAAAAGACAAAACACTCGAGTCAAAACTAAAAGATTTTATGTAAGTTACATCAACAATAAATATGAGTGCAGTAACTTAAGAGATGCTCGGGATTCACATCTCCTAAGGATCCGTTAAACTATTTACTATGTAGTAATATTTCTCTATTATAATAGTGTTTGTTAGTAAAATAAACTTACTTTAAAGTAGCATTAAGGAGTGACCCAATATCCCCCTTAACACATAATATATTCCCATACTCTATACAGTACCGTAATCTCCCCTGTACTGGGCATCGTTAGAGGGCACTCCATAGGTATGGTACAAAACAAAATTGTATAAGGCGCGTTAGGGTAGGTGACACGGCACAACTAGGCAATGCCAGGGTAGATATACCAATTACGTTTCCGGGTCGGTGGTACGCATAGCCACAGCTACCGCCCACCTCGAGCCACACCCCCAAATCAAAGAAATCAAAAGTGGCCACCGAACAAATCCAAAGTCAGAGTAGAATATCAAAGGGATGTGTCCGATAAAAGGGGATACCTTCTTAACCCGTCAATCGCTCCTATTTTAGCCATCTTATGCCAACTCACGGGAGTCGGGTCCACGTATTTACCTTAAAGGAAACGCCGCCACCATCCTACTTCATTCTGGAATCTCCACCGCATACACGGTTGTTAAAGTGGTTTTCGGAGTTGGCAGAGAGTATGACAACTTCCGATCCCGGTCTCTTTAACAACCAAACGTTATTATAACACTGCGGTCATTTCAAAATAATTTATACTTCAAAACCGGAATATAATATCCATTTCCAAACCATATAATTACGATATCGTTTTCCCTTTTAAAATCAAATCAATATGATATTATTTTCCAAATATATCCCTTTCATAACATTTTCAAGGTTAAATATTACGAAACCAAATGCTTGAAATATAGCCTTCCAAAACATAAAACTTTGAATTTCATAACTTTGAAATATAACTACACCCCTTAAATGGTTTAAACATTAAATTACTTAATAAAATACTTCTTTAATTTCATAAATAAATTCCAAATATCGATTTGAACCTCCAAATAAACCATTTCTAATTCAATATTTTCAAAGCTTAAATTCAATATTTCAAAACTAAATTTTATAATTCATATATATATATATACACTAATTTCACTTTTTCTATTATTTAGTTTGAAATATTTACTTAATAATCTAGTATCCCTTTAATAAAACTCCAAATTACAAAAATTGAATATTCCTCAATTCATTTAGACTTGATATATTTACATAAACCACCTTAACCCCGAATTTAGTTTTTAAAACCATATTCTTTAAAAATCAAAATTTCAATAAGTTCCAATGGATTTTAGATAAAAATTTTAGTTAAATAAAATCTCAAGTCCATTTCAAAACTATTTTCTCACACTTGATTTATAAAAATCAATATAAACTCTATATAGAAATATATTATTTAAGTAAATACTTCCCATATTATAATTTAATAAAATCAACTTTATTATTAAATTTATATATACTTTAAACAAATTTATACATAGCTTAAAACCAAGAATTTTACTATATATAAAATAACCTTTATCAAAAATCCAAATCGATATCTCATCAACCATATATATTTCTTTACGAAACCATAGAGAAAATTTCAAAATATTTTTATATATAGACCGCGGTGTCTGTATAAAATTTTCTACCATATGGCAAGTGATACGAATATTTATCATTTCAATCCGCAATTTAAAAATAAAAATGCGGTTATGTATCATTTCAAACCGCAATCCCGAATGAAATGAAAATGCATAATAACTTGTTGTTTATACCCTTATAAAATTCAGCATCCATTCATCCAATATCAACCATCAACCATTTATCGCAATCATCATCAAATTCAACAATAGCATCAATATAGAACGCATAATAAAAAAGGTATTAAATAGCAGTTTATATGCAATGAATAATTAATTAACAATTTAACTGGCAGTTTAAATGCAATGAATAAATTAGATAGCAATTTAATTTAAATAAATGAAATTAAATGCGGTGATGATTAAAAATATGCCAAACAACCATAAATAAATTTTAAATCATCATATATCAATTTAACAAACATAAGAAAATTTAGAAGTTGTGAGTGGGTTAAAACACTCACCTTTGAATTTAAATTGAATTCAAATCCAATTTAAACCCAAAAATTCAACAGCCTCAAAATCTGTCCAAATCGGCGTCAAAATCTCCGGAATTTAAATACGATCCTAACGCAAGAAACCGTGTGAAATTCTGATATCGTATGTGGAAGTTATTGCAGTTAGAAGCTTTGAAATCAAAATTGAAAATAAAATAAAATAAAACATTAACCTCTTTCTGCCACGTCACATAAAAGCTACAGGCCAACCCTAGCTCGCGCAAATTCCTCTCGTACACGACTCAACCTCCAGCCGCCTCCTATACCTCATCGTCGACGTCACCACGAGCACTTGGGCCAGATCTGACAACTCCTGTGAGCCTGCCACACCGAGCCGCCCCACTGGCCACCACCTCGCCGCCTGCGACCACCCAAATCACCGAAAACAGAAAGCCCACGCGCCCCTTTTTCCTCCAATTTACAACGAATCCAAACGCTAATAGAAGAGAATAGCCGTATGGATCGGCCTGCCTCGATACCCTCTTCGGAACCATGCCCTCTGATCGTGGAACCGTCGACGATCCGCCGTTAAATAGAAAACCCTAGTTACGAACGGCCGTAAGTGATTCACGATTTATGGGTAAGCGGTGAATCGATTCTAAAAACGAACAGCACCGGAAGATTATGCTCATTGAGAGCTTCAACGTATATTTTTTTCAAATTTTTCTAAGGAGTTGAAATTTTAGCTTTGGATTTGATTTGAAATTGGATGTAGAATTTGTTTGTCTGCCATTGAGGAGGAGAGATTTGAGATGTACGTACAGACAAATGATAATAGAGCTAGGCTAGGGTTTATATAGGCAGGTCAGAAATTAGAATGGATGGATAAGGTTGGATATACGCTCTAACGCCAAAGTGGCCCAAAAAGCCCGTTTCGACTCCAGAACGAAATTGGATCAACCCATATATCAAAATAGATGTTTTAAAATATTTTAAACGCAATGGAAAAGGTTTCACGTCCAAATTCCATCGTATGAAGAAGTTATGCTAAAAACAATATTTTTTAAACTGATTTCAATTAAATCGATTTCAAGGCGTTTTGCGTTTGTGCGATCAAACGACAAGTCCGATCGCTACAAAACATGAAACCCTACAATAATTCACCGTTACGGATCCGATGAAACTGTTTTCTTCGAAATCCGAGTCGGTGGCAAAAATGTCTATTTTTACACTAATCAAATAAATTAATAAATAAATAAATTAAATCAAATTTCCAATTTATATTCTAAAATTGACAATTTTTATTATTTTTAATTTCTTAAACATTTATACTAATTTAAACAAATTTAACTATTGATTTAAAATCGATAAATTCCTCAATTTCCTTAAATTCAACAATTATAAATTAAATTTCCTAATTCTATTTAATTAAACCCATCAATAATTGTTCCATTCATTATTGTTAAATAGATGACTTAAATATTGTATTTAAAACTACTACATTAATTTTTCTCATATTATCTTTATTTTCAAATAATGTAGTAATTAATTTCATTCACAAAAAATCCAATGAATTATAATTTGTTTCAATAAATAAATTTGATTTAACTCCAAATCCTTTTTATCTCATCAAAAATTATTCAATAAACAAAGGTAACCTCTGTTTACCCTATTATACATTGGTAAGTTCAAATTTTCATCTTTCCTCCGTACTAACTACCCTATTTTCATTTTGTTACATTTCTACGAATATACACGCTAACTGTGTTTTACATTCTAAATAAATTCGTTTACTTAGGTTCATACTTTCTATTATATCTATTACTACACTACGCATTAATTTACAGTTCCAATTATTCCATTATTACATTTACGCCTTCCGTTATTATATTAATAATCGCTAAAGTAACTTTTATTATCAACTATAAATATTATAACTACTTAACGAACATTGATTTTATAAATTTACAATTTATTGCGTGTTCTTCATCAATTAATATAATTTTGAATTCCTTTCCCAATTTACTAATTTCAATCAATCCTAACTTTACCATCTGTTTCAATTAATAGGGTGTGCACTAATTTAGTTATTGCATTAATTCTTATTAATATAACATTGATGTTCCTTTACTCTAATTGATTTCAATTTTTTTATAAATGAAATAAACAGGTAACCTTACAATACACAAATGTTTATTATTTCCAACGAATTATCATAGTTGCCTACATTATATTTACTCCAATATTTACACACAACCGTTACTATTTTCACATGCCAAATCCTTATACAATGGTCATTTTATTTTTATTTATTATAAAATTTATAACTTAAATGTTTGCCTTGGTTTTCTCACATTAATAGGGTTTTTATTTCTTACAATATCAATGTTACCATTTATCCTATTATTTCACCCATTATTTATCATTAAAGTCTCAGTTGAATTTATTTATCTAGATTTCACTCTTTTAGTACATCATTCATTACTTTATGAAATAAACAACATTTAAACTCATAAATGTAATACCAAATTTCATTTTAAATCCAATTGATTTTCAATTAAAGTTTATACATATTTCAAACAACTATTATAATTATTCCAAGAAACATTGGCTTTATTAAATGACTATTTATTATAATTTAATTTCCTTAATTTAATTCAATTAATGTAACAATGTGTTCTTACATTAACTAATTCAATACCTACTTTATGTTTTTTTTATTCAATTTACATCCAGGTATAACGCTTACACTATTTCATTAATTGTAGTTTCATTCAATCTATAACAATTTTAGCTTTAATAATCATTGTTACACTTCAACATAGTTATTATTTCATTATTCATTCACAAATTTTATTTGTTTCAATATTATCCCATTTATACATTATAAGATTTTTATTTCTATCTAAATTTAATTACAAAAACTCATTAATTTAACCAAATTTACTTACCAAAATTTACGGGTCGTTACACTCTCCTCCACTCAAAACTTTTCGTCCTCGAAAAGGAAAAGAAGGAAAAAGAAGAATTAAATAAGCAATACGTCTTACTCAAAATATTTACAAAATTTATTACTTTAAATAAAATATACCCAATTTATAACCATTAAATATTTTTATACTTAAATAAATAAAGTTTGAAAATCATTTTCAAAAATTTTCTAAGTCCAAAATTTACGAAAAATTTCGGCAGAGTCTCCTTTGTACGGAGAGGCTCGGGAGAAAATATAATATCAAATATAACAAAATATCACATCTAAATCCAAAATATTATATCCCAACACGGAAAAATATATAAAATAGCGCTATAAAACCATAATCCGAGAACGTACCTATTTGTCGGGACATTAACGCTTAATTATGAAACCAAAAGCAGTAGCAATTGCTTCCATAGCCTGTATTTCACTTATATAATCCAAAAGAGTTAATAATTATATAAAATGAAATATTTAGCGTTGTTTCAATCAATAACAAACAAATCCATACAAACATCAATCACTAGCAACAAAGCATACAACCATCATATAAAAACCAATCCACATCAATCATTCATTCATATCAAACAAAATAAATAGTTGTTCGAGTTCAAAACTTCAAATTGTACGGAATGAAAAATAAACTACTAAGTGTACCCTTCACTCAACAGTCTTAGGTGAAACTAAATAGATTATTCATTCATTCAAACTATTTTAAAGTATCATTACCCAAACAACCATAGACCAAACAACAACAAATTCCAAACAATATATCAACTTAATTTTTTGTTAATTTCATTTCAAACTATTGTTGTTTGATTTCCTTTTTATCCATATACTGATTTATCTTTTTAATTTTACATTATTTCTTGCAAATTTTCATTTTTAATTCGATTCCTTTGCATATTACTTCATTTATTTACTGCTTAATTTCATTTATTTACAGTATTCATCTTTCTGTTTATTAAAATAATTAACTTCAACATTTACTTAAGTCTATAAATACTTACATACAACATTTACCTTTTACCATATTTCGTTATAGTAAGATTTCCATTATAACTTAGGTTTATAACAATTACAACATCAATTCTTAAGAATAAAAGAAATTTATTGAACACTTCATTACATACTTTCACTTGTACCACTTCCATTACCTTTTCTTATTAAACATTTCAACTTTTAATATTCGGTGAGTTATATATATATGTTTTTAAGGATGTAATTTGAAAGTTATACAAATTTATTCTATTTCTTCTAATTAATTTAATGTTCAGTAATTATATCCTTTATTTCATAGGTTAAAGTTTTAAATTTCATTTAATACCATTTATAACCTAGCATTAAATCTCTTATTTCCTTTAGAGGTTTCAATTATTAATTACCTACGTTCCAATTCTACAATAATTGAAATTACTAATTAATGGAAACTTAGGAACTAATACCGGGTTTAATTTCAAATCATTTTAAAATAATAGAAAAATATATACTTATAGTTTATATATCCAATTATATTTAAAACAACTTAAAATTTATATTTATTTATAAAAATAAATCCGCAGTTAAACTACTAAAGTGGCCTTCCCACTTCGAAATTCGAAAATGAATGTCGATGATGCGGCCGCCATCACCGAAATTATTTTCCAGCGACAGGGAGGGAAGTACAGAACTTAATTTTCCCAAAATATTCTTTAAAACAATCCTTTCAATTTATATTGAAATATTTATATCAGAAAATACTTCTAAAAATATTATTATTATATTCCAAAATCATTTGAAAGAAGTTTTCAAAACCCGAAAATTAAGTTCTAAATTTCCAATTTTCATTTATTTCATTTTCAATCTTATTTCAACTATTATTTATAAATTTCATTACCTAACAACCAATATATTACAACCAAATATATATATATATATATCATTTAAAATTTATTTTATATATAGAAAATATAGTAGACAAAATTATTTCATTCACCTATATTAAAACAAATATTATGTCGGTCTGTCCTATTAAGTGTTTAGAAATCCCTGTTAATGTCATAGCGCCCCATGCACCAACCAGAATTTATAAATACAAAATGGAACAGATTAACCCAATATTAAAACCTTTTTATAACACTAATAAATACGCTCTCTCATATATATACACTCAGCGACTCCCATAATTTATTACTATCCTATTAATAAAGAGTCAGACCCTATAAAGCTAAGGTTTATCGCCAAACCAAAGCTCTGATACCAAATGTAACATCCAGCCTTTTCGCACGCTTTAAATCGACACATGTGCCAATTCAAACCATACGGAAGGGCGGATTGTTGTGGGGTAAATAAAAAACAAGAAAGAAATAAAACAACAGAATCTCACAACAGAAGGATAAAATGTAATAATCAAATATACAGTTCATGAAGCTGTTTTTCAAAACATTTAATTATACATACAATATATATCAGAGTTATACATACCATAGAATATCAATAATGCAGCGGAATACAATAGTTAGTGGAATAATATAATAGGTAATAGAAATAAAATCTTCGTCTTTGTCCTCCAGAGCTAGAGTCTTCGAATCTTGAAATACTCAGGCTGACCCGAGCGAATTGAAAAGACAAAACACTCGAGTCAGAACTAAAAGATCTTATGTAAGTTAAATCAACAATAAATATGAGTGCAGTAACTTAAGAGATGCTCGGGACTCACATCTTCTAAGGATCCGTTAAACTATTTACTATGTAGTAATATTTCGCTATTATAATAGTGTCTATTAGTAAAATAAAATTACTTTAAAATAGCGTTAAGGAGTGACCCAATATTCCCCTTAACACATAATATATTCCCATATTCTATATAGTACTGTAATCTCCACCGTACTGGGCGTCGTCAGAAGGCACTCCATGGGTATGGTACAAAACAAAATCGTATAAGGCGTGCTAGGGTAGGTGACACGGCACAACTAGGCAATGCCAGGGTAGATATACCAATTACGCTTCCGAGTCGGTGGTAACGCATAGCCGCAGCTACTACCCACCTCAAGCCACACCCCCAAATCAAAGAAATCAAAAGTGGCCACCGAATAAATCCAAAGTTAGAGTAGAATATTAAAGGGATGTGTCCGATAAAAGGGATACCTTCTTAACCCGTCAATCGCTACTGTTTTAGCCACCTTATGCCAACTCACGGGAGTCGGGTCCACGTATTTATCTTAAAGGAAATGTCGCCGCCAACCTACTTCATTCTGGAATCTCCACCGCGTACACGATTGTTAAAGTGGTTTTCGGAGTTGGCAGAGAGTATAACAACTTTCGATCCCGGTCTCTTTAACAACCAAACGTTATTATAACACCGCGGTCATTTCAAAATAATTTCTACTTCAAAACCGGAATATAATATCCATTTCCAAACCATATAATTACGATATCATTTTCCCTTTTAAAATCAAATCAATATGATATTATTTTCCAAATATATCCCTTTCATAACATTTTTAAGGTTAAATATTTTGAAACCAAATGCTTGAAATATAGCCTTCCAAAACATAAAACTTTGAATTTCATAACTTCGAAATATAACTACACCCCTTAAATGGTTTAAAATTAAATTACTTAATAAAATAAAATACTTCTTTAATTTCATAAATAAAATCCAAATATCGATTTGAACCTCCAAATAAACCATTTCTAATTCAATATTTTCAAAACTTAAAATTCAATATTTCAAAACTAAATTTTATAATTCGTATATACATACACACCAATTTCACCTTTTCTATTATTTAGTTTGAAATATTTACTAATCTAGTATCCCTTTAGTAAAACTCCAAATTACAAAAATTGAATATTCCTCAATTCATTTAGACCTGATATATTTACTTAAACCACCTTAACCCCGAATTTAGTTTTTAAAACCATATTCTTTAAAAAATCTAAGTTTCAATAAGTTCCAATGGATTTTTATTAGATAAAATTTTTAATTAAATAAAATCTCAAGTCCATTTCAAAACTATTTTCTCACACTTGATTTATAAAAATCAATATAAAATCTATATAGAAATATATTATTTAAGTAAATACTTCCCATATTATAATTTAATAAAATGAACGTTATTATTAAATTTATATATACTTTAAACAAATTTATACATAGCTTAAAACCAAGAATTTTACTATATATAAAATAACCTTTATCAAAAATCCAAATCGATATCTCATAAACCATATATATTTCTTTACGAAACCATAGAGAAAATTTCAAAATATTTTTACATATAGACCGCAGTGTGTGTATAAAATTTTCTATCCTATGGTCAAGTGATACGGATATTTATCATTTCAATCCGCAATTTAAAAATAAAAATGCGGTTATGTATCATTTCAAACCGCAATCCCGAATGAAATGAAAATGCATAATAACTTGCAGTTTATAACCCTATGAAATTCAGCATCCATTCATGCAATATCAACTATCAACCATTTATCTCAATCATCATCAAATTCAACAATAGCATCAATATAGAAAGTATAATAAACAACAGGTATTAAATTGCAGTTTATATTCAATAATAAATTAAATAAATGTTTAACTAACAGTTTATACGCAATGAATAATTAATTAACAATTTAACTGGCAGTTTAAATGCAATGAATAAATTAAATAGCAATTTAATTTAAATAAATAAAATTAACTGCGGTGATGATTAAAAATATGCCAAATAACCATAAATAAATTTTAAATCACATCATATATCAATTTAACAAATATAAGAAATTTTAGAAGTTGTGAGTGGGTTAAAACACTCACCTTTTGAATTTAAATTGAATTCGAATCCAATTTAAACCCAAAAATTCAACAGCCTTAGAATCTGTCCAAACCAGCGTCAAAATCTCCGAAATTTAAATACGATCCTAACGCAAGAAACCGTGTGAAATTCTGTTATAGTATGTGGAAGTTATTGCAGTTAGAAGCTTTGAAATCAAAATTAAAAATAAATTAAAATAAAACATTAACCTCTCTCTGCCATGTCACGTAAAAGCTACAAGCCAACCCTAGCTCGCGCAAATTCCTCTCATACGCGACTCAACCTCCACTCGCCTCCTATACCTCGTCGCCGACGTCACCACGAGCACCTAGGGCCTGATCTGATAACTCCTGTGAGCCTGCCACAACTCGCCGCCCCACTGGCCACCACCTCGCCGCCTGCGACCACCCATATCATCGAAAACCGAAAGCCCACGTGCCCCTTTTTCCTCCAATTTGCCACGAATCCAAACGCTAATAGAAGAGAATAGCCGTATGGATCGGTCTGCCTCGACACCCTCTTCGCAACCATGCCCTCTGATCGTCGAACCGTTGATGATCCGCCGTTAAATAGGAAACCCTAGCTACGAACTGCCGGAAGTGATCCGCGATTTCTAGGTAAATGGTGAATCGATTCGAAAAACGAACAGCACCAGAAGATTACGCTCAGCTTCAACATATATTTTTTTCAAATTTTTCTAAGGAGTTGAAATTTTAGCTTTGGATTTGATTTGGAATTGGATCTAGAATTTGTTTGTCTGCCATTGAGGAGGAGAGAGTAGAGATGTACGTACAGACAAATGAGAATAGAGGTAGGCTAGGGTTTATATAGGTAGGTCAGAAATTAGAATGGATGGATAAGGTTGGATATACGCTCTAACGCCAAAGTGGCCCAAAAAGCCCGTTTCGACTCCGGAACGAAATTGGGTCAACCCATATATCAAAATAGATGTTTAAAAATATTTTAAATGCAATGGAAAAGGTTTCACGTCCAAATTCCATCGTATGAAGAAGTTATGCTAAAAACAATATTTTTCAAATTGATTTCAATTGATTTCAATTAAATCTATTTCAAGGCGTTTCGCGTTCGTACGATCAAACGACAAGTCTGATCGCTACGAAACTTGAAATCCTACAGTAATATACCGTTACGGATCCGATGAAACTGGTTTCATCGAAATCCGAGTCGGTGGCAAAAAAGGCTATTTTTACACTAATTAAATTAATTAATTAATTAATTAATTAAATCAATTTTCCAATTTATATTCTAAAATTGACAAATCTTATCATTTTTAATTTCTTAAATATTTATACTAATTTAAACAAATTTAACTGTTGATTTAAATTTGATAAATTCCTTAATTTCCTTAAATTCAATAATTATAAATTAAATTTCCCAAACTCTATTTAATTAAACCCATCAATAATTATTCCATTCATTATTGTTAAGTAGATGGCTTAAATATTGGATTTAAAACTATTACATTAATTTTTCTCATATTATCTTTATATCAAGTAATGTAGTAATTAATTTCATTCACAATAAATCCAACGAATTATAATTTATTTTAATAAATAAACTTGATTTAACTCCAAATCCTTTTTATCTCATCAAAAGTTAATCAATAAACAAAGGTAACCTTTGTTTACCCTATTATACATTGGTAAGTTCAAATTTTCATCTTTCCTCCATACTAACTACCCTATTTTCATTTTGTTACATTTCTATGAATATATACGCTAATTGCGTTTTACATTCTAAATAAATTCATTTACTTAGGTTCATACTTTCCATTATATCAGTTACTACACTACGCATAAATTTACAATTCCAATTATTCCATTATTACATTTACGCCTTCCGTTATTATATTAATAATCATTAAAGTAACGTTTATTATCAACTATAAATATTATAACTACTTAACGAACATTGATTTTATAAATTTACAATTTATTACGTATTCTTCATCAGTTAACATAATTTTGAATTCCTTTCCCAATTTACTAATTTCAATATTCATTGATTTTATAATTGTTATCATTATTAGCATCAATATTCATATCAAACCATTGATCATATGTTTCTATGGAGTAGGTTTAGGCATCCAAACTTTGTTAAATTGACAATGAGTTTTAGCATGTCCAAAACTAGAGCAGTTCGAGCAAATAGATGGCTTCCACTTGTACGTCACTTCTTGCTAAATAGTTTAATCCTTCTCACGTAAAATAGTTATTTTACTTGGAAATTTAAATGAATTATTAATTTCAATTAAGACTCTAACATACGCAATTTTTATTATACCTTCTATGAATTTATCTATTTTGATGGGGGATCCAAGGAATGAGGCAATATGACTAATCCCCTCTTTCGTCCAATAATGAAGAGGCAAGTTAGGGAACGAACATAAATCGGAATAGAGTATAGGAGTTCTTTGTTAAGTTGCCTTCCAAGCAACCACCTCTTCATTATCATCAACTTTTTATTATAATAGTAAGGACCTCCTTCTAATATTTTATCATAATCCTATTTATTGTTAAATTTAATGACATAAAATCCATATTTTCCTTAGAATAAATAGAGAATTCTTCATCAGGCTTCCATACTCTAGTAATGTAATCCTTGAAGTGTGAGTAATATGGCCTAGGACCAAGAGCATAGACCACAATGGCATTATCCCATTGTTCTCTAGCATCCTTAACAATCTCAGCAGACATTTTACCACATTGCATTGAATTAAATTCACGTGGATGATAAAACTTTAATGGAATAGAGACTGGAATATTATTACCCTTAACAACTTCATTCCATGCACGGCTAGACATAGTGGAAAAATTCCATTTATTGGCAGCAGATCTATTTTCAGATTGATTGGCACAATTAATATTACTATTGATGCAGGCATAATTTTAATCACGTTTTGATGTGGGGGTGATTTTAAATTCTTATTATGTAAATCATGAGAGGCGGGATTAGTTGACCGAGATAGATGCATAACCATTGATTAGCATTTCCACTTACCTGATTGAACCAGGTTGAATCCATCATCAATATCAACAGCAGAATCTGTAGGCAGCAGGGGAGGAAAACCATAGGGTGGATGTGAGAAGATGGGAGGCAGATTAGGAGGGGAGGGAGTCTGACGACTGGTTGGGATGGCGAAAGACGTATCAATTACTGTCAATAGGGAATCACGTGGCGAATAGAATGAGGCGGAGAAGAGATACTGGCGGCAACGGCCAGTATGCCGGAGGTTGCGGCTCTTAGTTAGTCTAAGGTTTCGCAAGCAGAGGAAAGGAGCCAAATTCACTTGTTTATGCTATTTTTAGAGACTAATTATATTATATTTAAGAGGATTTATTTAATTTATGATTATGAAATCAATTAATGCTAAAAAAAATATAAAATGAGAAAAGTGACAGTTGTAATATTATACTATGAAAAGTTGACAATGTTTTTAACTATAATGCGTTTGGATTTGATGCAATAAACTTTTCTAATCTTTGTACCGATTGAACTTTTATTTTTATTAATAGTTTGAATAGAAACACAATCTTTTAATCGACCGTGAAATCTGCAAAATACCCTTATATGCAAACAAGAAGTCAGCAGTTCGAATCCTACCGAGAATAGAAATTAACATTTATATTAAGTTGAAATTCTGAAACAATAGAAAGTTACATGTTCAAAATCCTATTTCAATAAAAAGATAACATTTTTCTATTATATTTTTATTTTATTTTTAGAAAATTACAAAGAATTTTAAACATAATAATTTATAAGGGGTTTTTATATGCACGTGCAAATGATCTCATAAATCAGTTAAAGCTATTTAAATTATATTTTCTTATACTTGTTACTTTTGGTAATCTTAGAATCTAGTTGAATGACGACAAGAGAGGAGATATCACTTTATAAAGAGTGGTTAGTTGTAATACATTTTTTTATTTGTGACCAGCTGTAAGGTATATACTGCATTGTTAACATAGTTTGTCCACTTTGTTTTGTTGAAGTCGGGAATAATATAAGTATTATTGGTGATGCGCACCCTTTTCTTCCAACTTTGGAATGTTCATGTATCAAGTTAATTTCCACTATTTGATTATATTGATTAACCAATTAATATAAAGGAAATGAAAATGGTTAGTTGAAATCCAAAGTGCATATGGGGTTGCCATAAAGTTTTGAGGGTATAGGACCGTTTTTAGTAAAACAAGTGATCCTCTCTAGGAGGAGAGAATCCATAGGGTAGGGGACTGTCATATGATAATATTATAGGATATGGGACTATTATATGATTTGCTTCTGATTCTATAGAATATAATGAAAATCCTTGAATTTCTTTGTTGTTCTTCCATCTTTTCAAAAATTGATAAACACGATTTGGAAAAAAGTGCAATTGAAATACGTATTAATTTAGTATAGATCAGGAACGATTGGTTTTCTAATGCTATGAAAGTATCGTGAGAGAAATTCAAAGAATTATGAATGTCTACGGCGCTTTGATGGAGTAGAATTTGCATACGTTTCATCGCATGAGGTTTAATTATGTATTATATACAAGTTTTTGGACTACGTTAATTTTGGGTTGGTTTTTACCTTATTTTTTCATAGAACAGCGACAAGGAATTACCAAATCCTTCTTGTCTTTTGAGGAAAAAACTATTTGCCTAAATGCTTAATATTATCTTTTGAGGAAAATGTGTACAAGTCTTTGGAGGGTGATAACCTGTTGATATTACATGTCGTAGGTGGTATATATACACACATACTACAAGTCATAATATGTTCGAGGTTTGAATCATGCTACATAATATTCGAACTCGTGATCTCAAAATCTAATTTTAAGTGCTTTACTATTGGTACATGGTCTTGGACTACTTAACATTTATTATTATTATTATTATTATTATATCGGTATGTGTGTATTTGTGCAGTTAAAGCTCCACTAAAGCCCCACAAAATCCCCCGCTATAGCTTGTAGCATTCTTCGACTTCTACACCTTGTCAATTTAGCGCCATTAAACAGTACATTTCCTTTAAACCCCGCCATTTTATGCTATATCCATTAAATCAAAGCTTTTCAGCATCCGCTTTAGCAACATTAGTATAAAAAAGGTAGATTTGACTCGTTCTCTTTTAAAATAATCAACATATTTACGGTAAAAGTTTAATTTTAATGCATAAGTGCCCATTGTAAATTAGAAATCTACTATAATCATCAAATCTAGACTGCATAACTCATGATATTTTTTGGTTTTGTTACATAAGATTAAACAATATTCTTTTTCCTACACGACTGATGTGAGAATGAAAATTAATTAACTTTAAATATTTGGTTTTATATGTAATGATGCTTTTTTGCACCTCCATTATTTTCTACTATATCCCCAATTTGTCCCCACAATAAATTTTTGCACCTCCACCGCTATAGAACCGCAAAGCATTTTGAGTGCATAGGGGTGTGTGTGTTTTATAATTCACAATTTTAATTCCTTTATTGCATTGATAAGTCACCTTATTGTCCATCACACACTGGTTTTGCTATTACAACATCAACTTGACGCATATTAAACTTAGCAGTTACCTACAAACTATAGAATGATATAATTTTTTGAAATGATTTACACATTGTTACATGCTCCTCCGAATGGAATTATGCTCTTATACTTGGCTGAGATGGATATTAGACATTAGTGTATTAAATATGTTAAGTCTCATTTCATAAACTTTCACCATATATCACCTATATCGATTGGGTCTCAATAAATCTCTTCAATGTTGCATTCTAGTCATATAAAAAACCATCTCGATGTAATCCCTTACTGGGACAATAATACGATTATTATTGTTCATCTCAACGTCATTTAAAGGTAATGCTTAACATATAAAGTGAGCATATATATATATATATACATATATAATATATACATACATACAGATATACACATACACATACACATATACATGTGTATAAACACACAAACACACACGCACACATACAAACATGTGTGTGTGTATATATGTAACATCGATGATAAACTCAATAGTAATCAATCACACATGAATGGCAACCAAATAATACAATTCAATTTATTTTCTTTTTCATGATCATAATGTTTCCTTTCTTATAACGATTTGGGATATATTCCTTAATTCCCATAACTCATTAATTCTCTTTTAAATTTATTGCTTAGGTAATAATAAATTTATTACTAAATTTTATTAAATCCCGCTTCCAATCATTAAATGAAAATTAATTGATAAAATATACCTTTTCAATTAAAACATTACTTTTCATATTTCCATTATTAATTAGAAAATCACTTTGGATTTAGAAATCCAATAATTAAAATATTTTATGAATTCACCGTTTTTTAAAATATTTTGAATTAAACATTTGAGGTTTATCCATTTAATTATTTATCTAGGGAAAATTCATTAAAAATCTATAATAGTTGGTAGCCACACTATTGGATAGACTTCTATCACAACTTTCATTGTGAATGTTGGTAGCCACTCGGATGGGTGGTCTTTCATTATAGATCTCATTCAAACTATTTTCCATTTTGTTCTCTTACTTAATTCTTAAATAAACATTTAGTTATAAATTTGGACAAAGTTACTCTTCACAAAAGTAGTTAACTTTTACATTCTTTATAAATCAACTGGAATTTCTTTGTCTATAGTCCTTTTCCAGAAATGAATTTGGATTTTTAAATAAAATTAAACAATTTAATATTTTTCCAGCTTTGTAAATTTTTAATATTCATTTATAAATTGAAATGGAAATCATAATTCCTTTTATAAAATAATTTCTCATTTAAATAATTCCTTTGTTTCATTTGTCGAACTATTGTCTATGTTTTATAACACAATTTGAATTTACAATATTTTTCAAGTCTTTTAGTTCAAATTTAGAAAATAAATATTTTTTATGAGAATTGTTTTCCTTTGGGTCTTAACTTATTGAGTAATTGTCCAGGCCTACTTTGCAACTATTGTTGCTGCATTGCAGCATCACCCCAAGCTTTAGCCAATGGCCGCAACCCACAACACTAGTTTTTCGCTGCCACAAAAGCATCAGCATCGTAGGCACATAGAGTTGTGGGCTTACGCCCATAGCGGGTCCTACTTCATCACCGTATGTGGTGAGAAAATCCATATCTCTCCCTCATGCATATGCGAGGGAGACATCTTATTCCATTAACACCATTTGGTATCAAGGCTTGCACTTTAATTGTTGGACAACGGTCAACAAAACCCCACTCTTTTTCAATAGAAAAAATTCACCTAAGTTTCCCCTCAATAACAAGCAATCCATCTACACCCAAATCCCAATTTTTCATCGTCAAATTCATATATCAAATTTCGAAGAACCCAAAACTCCAATTATCAAATTCAACGATAAAATCCAGACTCAACACCAAAACTTTACAATTCAGGCATGTTTATCACTTCATCCATCATTGAAATCACAAATACACACACGCACACATACATAGGTTAAGGATCGTTGCATCTCATTCTATATCTCTACAATTTTCGATATTACACTATTCCAAATAAAATGTAAATCTACATTATGAATACCATGTCCACCAATATTGAGATCATTTCAAAAATCACGATATGTTTAATATGTTGTGTCGAATATCAACTGTTAAACACATATTTTAACCATTGATTTAAAACATGGTTCTGGAACATATAAGGATCTCTCAAATTTACAAAGATGATCTTGAGTTATGTAATAAAATATATATAAATTTTTGTATGATTTTGAATTGTGCATGGTGAAAAATAAATGGGTTTAGATGAGGTGTATTGGAGTGAGGTGTAGCGGAACCCTTCTTTGTGTACACACACACACACATACATACATACATATAAATATATAGACATACACACAGATACATGTGTGCAGTTATTTGGGTTTGTGTGTGTATATATCAAAATATAAATAAACATGCATAGAGGAAAAAATAAATTAATAGGCAATTTATTGAAATCACTCACAAATTTAATGCAAATTCCTTTTCTTTATCTTCTATAATTAATGGAAATCAATTCTACATCCAATTAGCCTCGAATGAACCCATGTCTTTGATTTGAAAGAAAATTGTACCGTCACAAGACAAGCTAAAATTAAATTGTATTATAGACAATTGTTTGTTGATATTAATTTGAGTGGCTTGGTGATTTTTGAGATTTCATATGAAATGGAGAAAACAAAATATGCACGAGTTGAAGGAGAAGAAGAAAACGTACACATGATTAATAAGATGAAGAAAATGAGGCCTGTGCATTTTTGTGTATGGTGGAAAATTGTTTAAAAGCCCCAATGTTTTTTAACATTGCATAAATTTTCTTTTTTTTCCTTAAAGCTCCCAAAGCTCAACTTTTTGCGCAACAAATTTTACCAAAAAATATTTAATTAAATTCTTAACCGAATTATCTTCTTTTTAAAAATAAATTTTCTCAACAAAAGTTATTTTCTATTTTTAGTAATTTTATTTGTGAAGAAAAACAGCGTTTATCTTAATAAATTGATTAAATATTACAATCAATCAAATAAAAATATTTTCACATATTATTTTTATTTTTCTATAACAATCTTGCTTTCTACACAATATAAGTAAATAAATTTTATTAAAATAAAAGTGTTTGAACTTGATTATTGATAGTTAATACTTTGAAAATGAATTGTTAGCTAATTAAATTCTATATAATAAAAGATTTTGTTGCAATAAATTGAATTAAATCAATAAATTATTTCTGAAGGATTTATTGAAATTGTATAAATTATTTTAATTGAACATAAAATATTTTGAAGCGTAAATACTTTTAAATATGTTTAGAATAACTGAATAATAAATTTATGTGGCAATAGTTCGATGGATTGGTAAATTAAATTAAGCAAACATCGAGTTGTATAAAATGGTGCAGCTGTGGACAATATTTCATAAAATAAAGTGCTAATTAGATTAAATTAAGTTAATACTTATTTACAAACAAGTAAACTGAATTATTAAAAAGAAACGAAAATTTTATTTGATTTTAATTGAGCCTAAAATCAAGGCCCAAAGTAAACCAACTGAAGTCCACATGCTTTCCTATTATATATTCTTCTTTTCCATTCCTGAAACTTCGAGCATTGGACCTTAAATGAAAACCTAAACCCTTCCATTTCTAATTCGTGTCCTAAGCTCTAAAATTCCACCCGCAATTTATAAAAAATACGAGGGTTACGCCACGCACGACAACCACGTTCTCGATTGTGGTGACATGACCAAGCAAGCGAAGGCGAGGAAGCATCAAGGTAGGAGAGCTGGGCATGCGATTGAGAGATTGGGTCAAGTGACCCTAGGTTCTCGTAATTTTTGGGAATGAGAGGAGTGATTGGGGGTACGATAAGGGGATGCAAGGCGATCATTGGTTGTTGACGGGGAGGAGGTGGCTACCACTTGGAGCTTTATGCGACAATAGCTTGCGTGCATGTCTGGTGGAAGTTAACATCAGGTTGAATGAAATAGTGGTTGAGATGGTTGGAGGTGGAAGAGCTACCACGATGATGATGAGGGGTCTTGTGAGTTGCTATTCATGAACGCTTTGAGTTGTAGCTTTCGGTGTTAGGGCGGTTGTGGTTGGAGCAGGTTGCTGATTTTTGGCAAAGAGTAGCGACGACAGTCGAAGGTGGTGCAATAGTTTGTGATTGGTGTGCACAAATTATATTGATCGGCTTCATTTCAGTGAGCTATCTCACTCACAACTATGTCCATTTCATTTGAATTGATGCATAACCCTCCATTTATTTAGGTGATTGCTTGGTTGAATCGATGATTGGTTATTGGATATGGTTGATTGTTTATTGATGATTGACAATTGAATTTCTTTGGAATGAATGAAACTGATAGATGCTGAATGATATTAATTGTATGAGTGTCGTGTATTTTGGGTTTAGATTTATTGTGTGTAAATTGGCAAATTTCAATGACGATATTAATAGAACACAACATTTACAATTGACTGAAATAGAGGCAAATGAAGTAAAAATGTAAAATTTAAAAAAGTAAATTATTTTGGTGATAAACAGCGAATTCTAGAAAGATATTTTATTTTTATCATTGTGATTATTGAATTAATAGAGAATTTGAAAGAGAAATGATTTTGTAAAACTATTTATAAGTTAAATAATTTTGAGGATATTGTAAATGAAATATCTAGGAAAATGATGATTTGAAAATATATGCTTGAGTGGAAAATAAAAATGAATTGAGAATATTCTTTTTAATTTAAAGTTTTTAAAGGTATTTGAAAAATATAAACTTCTTCATAGTATTTTATTGAAGAAGAGGTTTGAGACGAAAGGATTCTGGTATTTTTAAATTCATTTGCGGGTTTGAAATGAAATCCCTTTGGAATAAATCTATGATTTAAAAATATGAGGATTTGAGAAGTAATAATTATTTTATATAGAAAGGGTAATAATTTAATCAGGTGTTTGTCAAACAAATTGAAGGGTTTGAAAATAATTGAGGACTTTAAATAATGATTTTGAAATTGTATATTTGGTGTGCAAATATTTTGTATCGAGAATATATTGGATTTGAGATTTTAAAGTTATTTAGAAGACATAAATTTCTTTGTAGTATTTCTATATTATTAAAGAGGGAATTCTAAGTGAAACTAGTGTTAATATTTTGTTACGAACAAGATGAAGTTAAATTAGCCGTTTCATTGAGAATAATAAAGTAATAAAATAAATGATAATGATTTGAGCAAGAGTTAATTATTTAATGAAGTGGAAATTTACTTAATATTGATTAATTGTTGGTGTTGTGTATATGATTGTATTTCATCGGTGTTATGCACTATTTTAAATCTTGTTTATCTCAGCCAAGATCTCACTCGAGATCTCATTTTCAAACTTGAGGGAGATGAGATATAGCAAAACGAGACATTGAATTTTGTCTATATATTATTTAACACTCATATTGTCTAAGATGGTGAAATTTGATGTGATATCCCAGTAGAAGATCTCATATGAAGTTATGTTTTTTCATTTACATGTTTCTTTTACTTCTTCTATGGGTTCAAAAGAAATTACACTCTAGTGAGTTTTTAATTGCCATCTAGTTCTTTTTTTACGTTTTAACGAGTGAGAAAAAATAAATGACTTTTTATTTATTTTATACTTTTAATATCCAGATGAGTATAATCCATTCAATTAATATCGAATCAATCATATTTTCACTTTGATATAAAAAGTAAAATTAACATTTCCCTTTTATATAAGTTATTTATATTAAATTGTTTATATTTTGATAACAATTATTACGAAACTATTTGAAATATCAAATTTAGATGCTTAACTTATTCCGAGAAAGTCCCGACATGGACTTTAAAATCCGAGATGTACACCCAAGATATACTCATCTCACCCAATACGAGATATTATATGTAAAATTCCTCTGACAAGACGCGAGCGAAACACTAGATAAAACCTTAGTTCTGTAGGACGTTCGTGTGTGGTGTAATTATTTACCCAACACAAGTATAATATCGGATAATTTATTGAAGGCCAAGTATTTAACACTTGGATATTAGTAAATTATTCTATATTATACACAAATATTAATTAATACTATTTGGATTTCTAACCTGATGTGTGAGGTAAATTATATTATTCCTTATTTTATTTCAAGCGGGAATATAATTATCTCCGCTTTTAAGTGGAATGAGGAGTACGAAGTCCCTTATGAAGATGTGATAGCTAGAAGTTTTTGCTAGCCCTATCATAGCTTGATCGACTATGGGGTATCTCTCTGATGGTTGTGGCGACATAGCCCTCTCGTCGAATGGTGACAGTCCACTGCATAAGCCAACAGGACGAATACAGAATGAAGTGAGGAGGTTGACGATGGCAGTGAGGAGCGAGGAGCAAGGAGCGTGGAACTCAGGAAGCAATATATTTTGTAGCTAAAGACTAGTGAAGACGCACGCAAAATATTTACGAGTAGGGTCTCCCATTGCATCTAAGAAGCCACGAGGCTCAAGTGTAGACTCGGTTTTGGAAGTAACAATAACAACAGCACATATAATAGCCGTAGCAGTAACGAAAATTAAAATGAAGGTTAAAATAAGAATAAAATGAATAAAAATAATACCGCTAAATAAATATGAATAAATTGATGTTTGATGTGTGTTATTTGCGATGAGTGAGGTATGTGATGTGTACATGTGTGTGATGTATGTTGTGTATGATCCATGATGCAAGAGAAGTGTGTGATGAGTGATGTGTGAGCTATGTGCAGTATGTGATGTGTGCGATGGATGTTTGATGTATGTCGTGGGATGTGTATGATAGTGTTTTGGTGTCTGATGGATGTTATGGTGTTTAATTTTTTATGGATGTTGTTTGATGAGTCATGGATGTTTAATTTTTCCTTTGGATCAATTTATTATTTATGCATTCATTATTTACATAATACTTGGGTCAGCCTGAGACATTTCAGGTTCAAGGATGATATGATCAGATTTGTTTACTGGGCTTTGTTGGAGGCTGTATTACTAGATGTTTGTATATTGTGTATTTGGGCTTGTGTATGTATATGATGTTGGATTAGATGTATTAGATTTATGTTGTATATAATTAAGGCTAGTGGGATTTGACTTTTTGAATCACGGTCTGACTCATATGACGTATTATATTTTTATCGTTGAGTTAGTGACTCTGTATTCTCTATGATTTATTTTGTATTATGTATTGTTCTATCCTCGGGCACCGCATGTGTTTATTGCTTTGTACCGAGAATGTGTACATCAAGATGAGTGATTTTTATGTTATGAGACATACTTAGTGTTGGTCCAAGGGGATATTCATGTGTGCTTCATCCACGTTGCCTCATTCTCTGTGTTACTCAATGGTATTACTCAGAAATACTCCTGGGTAATACTGGTATAGAGTTGGGTGTTATATTGTTGGTATCGGAACGAGGTCTAGATCAATACCGAGTATAGGAGACACGAGCCCTAGCCTTATATGAGATTTAAGTTTCTATCCCCATGGGTGTAAGGTAGATGATTGCTTATACTTTGTTGATAGTAGGAGTATACAATGATTATGAGGGTAATCATTTGGGGACATATTTGTGCTTTTCATATTATATAGTATATTTTTATACCTTTTTTCGAGTGTAAACCTCTATATGAGATATAGAGGAACAGATGAGGTTGAAGAAGCATAAGTTTTTGGTTCGATCAGTAGTGTCGGCTTGGATGAAGAATGTTAACCTCTTCTGCGTGGCTCTAAAGTGAGAATGAAGCTGTACGATTAGAGAAACTGTAAAAGGCTTTAATTCAAACTTTGTGTTGAGCATATTATGATTTTAAATTATGATAAGTGAGAGGATCCAATAATGATCAGAATGGTGCAACAAAAGTATATAAATTGCTTTTCATTGAGTATTTTAATTATTTGGCTGTTTTGATTGGATGATGATTGATATTTTGATTTCTTTGCGCAGATATATTGATTGATGATGTTTGTTTTGAGGGACCTGTCTTGAGTGTGGTGTTCGAAATAATTATTACCCAAGCTAGAATCCTATATGAGTTTTGTTATCTTACCATGAACTATAGTAAAGGAAAATGGGGCAGGACGTGAGATTAGGAAAATTACCGTCGTGTCGAGGAAGTTAAATGGAAAGGAAAATGGGAGTGAATCGGTCAAATTCATACTGCACAAGGAACCAATTTGAAGTCACAACACCTAACCCGACCCAAAAACCTACAACCAAGGGAATTGCACAAGAGACAATACTGCATGCATTGAGAAACATGGGCTGGTCACAATGACGATACATGAAATTAAAGGCAAGACACGAATACTACATCGTGACACAGGAGGCAGAATGTGTTATGCTGAACTGAACACATCTCCAAAGTTCATAATTTTTCAAACCTATAAGAATAAGTCTGCACCAGTATATACTGGAGGAAACCTGGGTAGCACTACATTGGATCAAAAGCATTCCAAAGGGCTGCACATACGGCCACTCAGGATACGCTTTGATGCATGTAACGACCCAGAATTTTTATTAATTAAAATTCGTATATTTAATTAATTTTAAATATTAATAAGTGAAATTTATAAGTCGAATAAATTTTATTTCGAATATTGGATTTAATTGGATAATTAAATCGATAATTTAATAGTTGAAAATACAGAAATAATTGAAAATTGGGTTAAATATGATCAAAAATGATTTGTAAAATTTTATTTTATCATATTGAAGTTATAACGATATTTTAGAACTTTTAAAATCGAATTAAAAGTTAATTTGTGAAAATTGAATATTTTAATATTTAAATCGACTTGTGAAATTAGTCAATTTTCGAACAGTCTTAGAATTGGACGAAACTAGTTCCATTGGATCCGTAATAGTTTGTTATTATCGGATTTCAATTTTCGTGTCAATCGGAGTTTTCGTTTGACCGTGGCAGCTCGAAACGCATCGAAATTGTTTTAATATTAATTTGGCGAGTTAAAATAACCATTTTTCAAACAGTCTCGAATTTCATCGAAACCAGTTTCATCGGATCCGTAATGTTATATTATTGTATGGTTTCAAATTTCATGTCAATCGGATTTACCGTTTGTCCGGTGCAAGCTAAAACGCCTAGAAATTTGATTTACCGATTTAATTTTAAATCGAACGTTTATTGGCATAACTCGCACAGATGACCGAATTAGCTCCTGAAACACGTTACATTGTGTTCGGAACGCGGGGCAAACCTTAGGAACGCCAACCGGCACGCTTCGTTTGGAGTTCGAAAAATTCGGGGTGAATAGTGTTCGCGTATTTTTCAATATAAGGCCCCTATTATCTCCATTTTGCAAAAACAAGGCAAACGCTAGGGTTTCATCTGCAGGCCGCCACCCCCTTATAATCAATGGCCGAAAATCTTGCTTCTTCCTCCTCCAATTTCTTCAAATCCAAGCCTTGTTTCAAGAAACTTCTAACTACAATGTTAAAGAGCGTGATGAGGGCTTCCCATCCATACGGAGATGATGTGATATGGCGCAATGATGAGGTGGGTTTTGACCCGCGTTCGTGCTCATGCTCGCACGGTTTCCAGAGAGAAAGAGGGGGCCGAGCTTCAGGCTATGGATGGTGAAGGTGGCTCTTGGCGAGGGCTTCAAGGTGGTGCTATCTGATCGAGGTGGAAGTGCGCGTAGTGGTTGCAAAATGGAACCCTAATACGACGGCTTATGGGTTGCGCACGCGTTCACTGGAGAAGGAGGAAGAAAGGAAGAGGACGGCCGTGATTTTTGGATGCAGGGATGAACGGTAGTGATTTAGTTAGGGTTGTAAAAAAAATAAAATTATGTTGTAAATTTTATATTAAAAATTCGTGTAACTTTAAATATTCGTATCTTTTTCATACAAGGTCGAAAACGTGCGAAACAAGTTGCGTTGGAATCGTATGGACGAGTACTACGCTATGGAATTGGATTAGAGTCGTTTGGAGCTAGCGAAAATTTCGGGTAAAATTAAACGTCCGTTTAATTTTATTCGAAATAAAAGCTGAAAACGAAATTGAAATCAACGTGAGAACTTCTCACTCAATCGAATCGGTTTCGATTTTTATTTTAAATAGTTAGATTTAAAATTCTTAAATGTATGCTTGAATGATGATTGTTATCTATTGATTGTTAAAATAGACATTATACGCCGTTAGTAAGCGGAGGTTATTTATTAAAAACATATACAGCGAATATTTCACAGTACAG
The DNA here is from genome assembly GCA_030765085.1 of Allium cepa. Classification (NCBI taxonomy): domain Eukaryota; kingdom Viridiplantae; phylum Streptophyta; class Magnoliopsida; order Asparagales; family Amaryllidaceae; genus Allium; species Allium cepa. The sequence goes on from CM060931.1 coordinate 615,450,408, forward strand.
TGAAATTGATATTATTTATGTACTTGGAGTTGATTTCCCGCATTATATAGCGGATGAGACCCTATTGCGCCGTCTATTAAGCGGATAATATTTTAAATCCCATATACCGCGATAATTCCATACTGGAACGGAATTGGTATTGTGCTAACATCTTTGGATGCAGGAAAACAGGTTGGACGGATCCAACTGAATTCCTCAACAGTATTTATTTAATTATGGATATTTTGATATTCGTTGATTATCATATCGATATATGATGTCGTTGTTGTCGTGATTGACTATTTGGTGTGTAGCATCATTGGGCCAATTTTGGAATTTTAAAATGATTCTTGAAAGTATACGTTTATTAAATATTTTTGGAATTGATTCACTTTAAATAAATAAACGTTATAATTTTAATGTTATAAAAATTATGATTTTTGAGAAATATAGTTAAAAGTTGATTTTTGAAAATATAGGGTTAATGATTTTATAAAATAATTTCAATGGGGATTTTTGAATTTATTGTAAAAAGTTTAAATATAGGATTTATGAAATTTGATTATTTTATGAATCAAAGAAAATGGTGAAATTTATAAAGGAGTTTAAAGATGTTTTTAAATAATAATACCAATTGATTTATATAAAGGATTTATAAATTGATGTTTATAAATTAAAAATATTTGAATTATAAAACGGGTTTTTATAAGTGTTAGAACGAATTGTAAATGAACTTCATAAATGAATGAAATTTATAGAATTATAAACGGTGAAGTTATAAATGGAATTTTATAAGCAGTAGGTTTATAAAATTTGTAAAGTTATTAAAAGAATAGTTTTGAGTAAATAAATGAGTCTTATAAGTTATAAGATTTATTATTTGGGAAGTTTAAAAGAACAATTTTGTAAACAAATAAATTATAAGCATTTAACTTATTATATGAACCTTTAGTATATAATTGAGTTATAAATTGAAATAGGTTAATAAAGGAGATTTATAAAAGGAAGTTGTTATAAAATAAATAGAAATGGAAACGATAAACATTGTTTTATAAATCCGCAAACGACTTATTTTGATAAGTAAAATTGTTATAACCTATTAATGGAGTTATATTCACGTTTTTAGATAGTGAATAATCCTTTAAAATAAAATGTATAGAAATGATGAAAATTGGTTAACAAAGTATATTCACGTTTTTGAATAGTGAATAACATGTTAAAGAAATTGTTTTAGATGTGATGTTTGAAATAGAATTAAAACGATCTAACGATGTTTTTAAAATGTGTTAAGATTCGAAACCATAGATTTCAACATTTATTGTTGAAATAGACGTTTTCGAAAAATAGAAGGAATTGGTGGACTATAACACTGTTGTTATAGAAAATGATTTCCGAAAGGAAATGTTTTATATAGTATTGGGATTTATATATCTACTTTAATTTCGAATCCCTATACTAGTGATTTTGGGTTATCGTAACGATGTTTTACGCAACATTCGTTTTGACCCAGATAAATATGTTTAAGAGAATGAATTCCTTAAAGAATTAAATATATACTTAATTTCGATTTAAGTATATTGAATATTTTCCAAATGTTGAAAATAAATAGATTTGTGAATTACTTATTAGTAAATAAGTATGGAAATGTTTTTCCAATGAGAAATGAAATGTTTTGTGAATTTATCTTTTTGAAGATAAATTGAAAATGAATAATTGAAATCGTATATTCATAGATATTTTGGAATGTAAATTCATTATGGAATTTATAAATGAAAAGGGGAATTTGTTTAAAAATAAACGTTGATTTATTTTTGAAGTGTGGGAATTAATTTACGGATTTGGAACGTAAATATAAAGTAAATCGTTAAGGATTTATTTAATTGGTTTAAATGAACTATGTTGAAATGAAAGTATTTCCGCGTAAGGAAAATGATTGAAATTTGTTTTCTAAAGTGGTAAAGGTGAAAAGTGATTTGAAAATTGTTTTCAAATGGGTAAAGTGTGAAAATTATATATCTTGTAAAGATATTTTTGGAAAATAAAAAAAAAATTGGAAAATTATTTGGAATCTGGTGATGTTGTGCATATCCATTGATAGTTCAATAACCGACTATCCATATTTACCTTTGAATGGGTATTTGTTGTGATTTGTTTGAATTTGAATGCCACACTTATTTTTGGATAAGCGCTCACTATTCGGGTTAACGGGGAAAGGACCTTGGGGTCGTATAACCCATTCCGAATATGAGATACGTCGTTACGAATTGCATTTGAAGACCGGTGTTGAAGACCGGATATTTTTGAAAATGGAAGGATTACCGTCGAATGTTTCTGCACCGAATGGCCCCGGTATAGAAATTCCATATGTGATGGGAAGTCCGGACGTGATTAGTGAATATCCGGATTGCAAGGACTTCTTTGTAAGTGCCTTCGGTTCTGTTCGATCCCGGAACAGACTTGTATGGATTGTATGTCTGACATTACAGATTGAGATATAAAGCTGATTTCTTTCAAATATATTTCTGTTGGTGGCGGAGAATTTATTCTCTTAGCTTAACACCCTTCTCTGATACGTACGAGCTCATAGGTTATGTAGTTGATGGTTATCAGCGATATATTCCCAATATGGTAATGTGACATGCTGAGTGTTGCTGTGAAATGATCATTGTTTGATCATTTGTGATATGATCATTTGTTTGATCATTTATCTTTGTGATCATTACTTTGATCATTTGTTGACCCAAAGCATGGCTTTTGTATAAAGCGTGGCTTTGTGGACGAGACTTCGTCGGACCTCACACCCCGGAAATGGTCAAAACAGGAAGGATGCAGCAAGGTTATTAAGGGTAGAGCCCTTTAGTGTATGTCATTCCTTCTGGATAGAGGTGGTATCATGGTATGGAGCCCAGATACTTAACCTATGTTGTTGCTGCAAACTTATTACTTTGTGGTTGTTGGAAATCGAGGATCCTCGGATGTAGATCGGTTACGATCGGGGGATGGCATATTCGTGTCAGTAGTTACCCAGTTAGGGGTAACCCGGCCTTGTGTTGGCAGAGATCCGGTTTGGTTCTCGGGTCGTCTTTCCAGAGGCGTACCCATGTGGCAATGGGAAGTTCCATGGCCTGACCATTTATTGGAAATCCAAAGAAACAATACGATCTTGTACGGTTTTAGTTGTAGAACATATCATTCACTTATGGTGGTCACCACTGTTTGGATGGTAGCTATAGTAGGCATAAGTGCGAAATGCCTATGCTGGCTAAGATTTATATCTTTATTTTCGAAATGAATTTTGCCTACACTATGCACTAGTAATAATATCAAATTTTCTTTTTAATGCGTATCAAGCATCTTTGACTATCATAAGGAGAAATCTCCTCCGATTCTGCGTTTGCATTGTGTGTGTGCGCGGGACGCCTTATGGTAGTCTCATTTTTAAAAGCATTGCATATTGAATTTAAAAATATTCCTCTATTTTGTTTTTGAAGATAAAAATAAAACTGTTTTGAGTTCTCACACCAGTCTTGCTTAGCTTAGGGCTATGTGATGGGGGGTTATCGCTTCGCGGTTTAGTGGCGAACAGGAGACTCTTGCCCCCACACGTCCTCTTTACGGGGTTGGTTCGGCGTAAGCTGAGACAGTCCAGAGGCTGGCCGTAAAAGCAAGATTGGGATATCAATGTAAGCCACGGTGGGGCTGGGATGGTTGAAAAGCCTACCCGTTGTGACCGCTGTCGTCGACATTTACATCTGGTATCAGAGCATATGGTTAAGCGACAACCATGGCTCTGTTGGGTATTACTCATTAGAGATAGAGTCAGTAGTGCTCTAGAATGAGTTTGAGTGTAATAATAGCTACGAGAGCGTATTTGTTAGTGAATATAAAATTGTTTTGTATTGTGTTGACTTATCAGTTGATTGTTTATAGATTCCGGTCGATGTAGTCTAGCTAACTATCGTAGATAGGGGTCTCTAAACTCTTAAACAAGATAAACCGACATGATGTTGTTTTAAATTGGGTAAATGAAATAATTTTACCTTGAGTATATTTTATATATAAAGGAATAATTTTTCAGAATTATTAATGTGTATATAAGTTGATTGTTTGGTTGTTGAAAATGTAAGAATATATATAAGTAAAATTAAATGATGTTTGAATAATCTAAATAAAGGAATAATTGTATAAGCGAAGAATTATAAGAATTGAATTATAATTAATGTGATTTACAATTGTGAAATAAACTTATATATATAAGAAGTGAAACTATATGAATATATTTATAAATTTAAAGTTAAATGGAAATTTACTTTAGAATTTGGAATCTGAATTTGATTTATAAGTTGGAATTTAAGTTAAGTAAAACCAAATAATGTTAAAATGGAATATAACTTAAGAGATGTTGAATGAAGTTGATTTTGGTATCAAAGTAAATTAATAAAGTTAAGTAATGGATATGAACTTGAGTTATATAAATGAAATTCAACTTTTGTAATTGAATTGAATGAATAGATTGAATGCTAATCAATTTAATGTAAATAATTGATAATGAATGTAAGTGTAATTCATTAAAATCTAATGTTATTGCAAGTTGAATAATTGAATGAAAATCATTTTAATTAAACCAATTGAAAGCAAAGGGATTTGGTTGTAATTAATATACATTGGTTGATATATGATTGTTAGTTGATTGTATATAATTCATTAAGTATTAATGAAATTGAGTTAATGAAATTGAAAGCTAAAGTAATTGAAATCCAATTGGAAGTTAAGTGAATCTTAAATAGAATTGAATTTGATTTGGAAGTGAACCAACTTGAATATGAATTAGTGAATATAAACTAATTGAAAATGAATGTTAGTAAAAACATCCACTTTTAATGAATCAAATGTGATTAAATTGAAAACCCATTTCATTGAATATTAATGAGAATATGAATGAATATTTATTGGTTATGGATGCTAGTTGGTTGATGGTTGAATATATTGCTTTTACTGCATTTGCTATGTTGGCATATATAGTTATTATGTTGCTATATGTTGTATATCGATACTATTGCCTATATACATGTTTCTCATTTGTTTTTTGAGTGTTTAGTAGGTGCGGATCACGTTTGCTTCGCATTTGGAGCTCGCTTTTGCGCTATATTAGTCGTATATGCTCGCTAATAAAATATAAGGTACATATCTCGGATTAAATATTGTACTTTTACACTTTTTTCCCTGCGGGATGCCTCATCACTTGATGAAATGTATTTTTGTGATATATATATTGTCATTTTTATTCGGATCGAGCCGCGCAAGGAGACTATGGCGAATTTTTCCGAAAATTTGAGGCGTTAGAAAAAATTTAGGAATTTTTGGAAAATTTTGAAAACTACTTTGATTTGGAATTGGAAGTAAAACAATAGTTGTTTTTGAAAAGATAACTAAGTATGATTTGAAAACATAGTAAAGTAATTGTAAGAAGTTTAACTATGGATTTAGGGAAAGTTAATAGATTCTGTAACTTTTCTTACTTGGTAATTTCGAGGACGAAATTCTTTTAAGGGGGAAGTTTGTAACGACCCATAATTTTTATTAATTAAAATTCGTATATTTAATTAATTTTAAATATTAATAAGTGAAATTTATAAGTCGAATAAATTTTATTTCGAATATTGGATTTAATTGGATAATTAAATCGATAAGTTAATAGGGAAAATACAGAAATAATTGAAAATTGGGTTAAATATGATCGAAAATGATTTGTAAAATTTTATTTTTATCATATTGGAGTTATAAAGATATTTTAGAACTTTTAAAATCGAATTAAAAGTTAATTTGTGAAAATTGAATATTTTAATATTTAAATCGACTAGTGAAATTAATCAATTTTCGAACAGTCTCAGAACTGGACGAAACAAGTTCCATTGGATCCGTAATAGTTTTTTATTATCGGATTTCAATTTTCGTGTCAATCGGAGTTTTCGTTTGACCGTGGCAGCTCGAAACGCATCGAAATTGTTTTAATATTAATTTGGCAAGTTAAAATAGCCATTTTTCAAAAAATCTCGGGTTTCAACGAAACCAGTTTCATCGGATCCGTAATGTTATATTATTGTATGGTTTCAAATTTTGTGTCAATCGAATTTACCGTTTGTCCGGTGCAAGCTAAACGTTTATTGCCGTAACTCGCACAGATGACCGAATTAGCTCCCAAAACACGTTCCATTGTGTTCGGAACGCGGGGTAAACCTTAGAAACGCCAACCGCCACGCTTCGTTTGGAGTTCAGAAAATTCGGGGTGAATAGTGTTCGCGTATTTTTCTATATAAGACCCCTATTATCTCCATTTTGCAAAAACAAGGCAAACCCTAGGGTTTCATCTGCAGGCCGCCACCCCCTTATAATCAATGGCCGAAAATCTTGCTTCTTCCTCCTCTAATTTCTTCAAATCCAAGCCTTGTTTCAAGAAACTTCCAACTACAATGTTAAAGAGCGTGATGAGTGCTTCCCATCCATATGGTGATGATGTGATATGGCGCAATGATGAGGTGGGTTTTGACCCGCATTCGTGCTCGTACTCACACGGTTTCCAGAGAGAAAGAGGGGGCCGAGCTTCAGGCTATGGATGGTGAAGGTGGCTCTTGGCGAGGGCTTTAAGGTGGTACCATCTGATCGAGGTGGAAGTGCATGTAGTGGTTGCAAAATGGAACCCTAATACGGTGGCTTATGGGTTGCGCACGCGTTCACTAGAGAAGGAGGAAGAAAGGAAGAGGACGGCCGTGATTTTTGGATGCAGGGATGAACGGTAGTGATTTAGTTAGGGTTGTAAAAAAAAAATTATGTTGTAAATTTTATATTAAAAATTCGTGTAACTTTAAATATTCGTATCTTTTTCATACGAGGTCGAAAACGCGCGAAACAAGTTGCGTTGGAATCGTATGGACGAGTACTACTCTATGGAATTGGATTGGAGTCTTCTGGAGCTAGCGAAAATTTCGGATAAAATTAAACTTCCGTTTAATTTTATTCGAAATAAAAGCTGAAAACGAAATTGAAATCAAGGTGAGAACTTCTCACTCAATCGAATCGGTTTCGATTTTTATTTTAAATAGTTAGATTTAAAATTCTTAAATGTATGTTTGAATGATGACTGTTATCTATTGATTGTTAAAATAGACAATATACGCCGTTAGTAAGCGGAGGTTATTTATTAAAAACATATACCGCGAATATTTCACAGTACAGTGAAATTGGTATTATTTATGTACTTGGAGTTGATTTCCCACATTATATAGCGGATGAGACCCTATTGCATCGTCTATTAAGCGGATAATATATTAAATCCCATATACCGCGATAATTCCGTACTGGAACGGAACTGGTATTGTGCTAACATCTTTGGATGCAGGAAAACAGGTTGGAGGGATCCAACTGGATTCCTCTACAGTATTTATTTGATTATGGATATTTTGATATTCGTTGATTATCATATCGATATGATGTCGTTGTTGTCGTGATTGACTATTTGGTGTGTAGCATCATTGGGCCGATTTTGGAATTTTAAAATGATTCTTGAAAGTATACGTTTATTAAATATTTTTGTAATTGATTCATTTTAAATAAATAAACGTTATAATTTTAATGTTATAAAAATTACGATTTTTGAGAAATATAGTTAAAAGTTGATTTTTGAAAATATGGGGTTAATGATTTTATAAAATAATTTTAATGGGGATTTTTGAATTTATTGTAAAAAGTTTAAATATAGGATTTATGAAATTTGATTATTTTATGAATCAAAGAAAATGGTGAAATTTATAAAGGAGTTTAAGGATGTTTTTAAATAATAATACCAATTGATTTATATAAAGGATTTATAAATTGATATTTATAAATTAAAAATATTTGAACTATAAAACGGGTTTTTATAAGTGTTAGAATGAATTGTAAATGAACTTCATAAATGAATGAAATTTATAGAATTATAAACGGTGAAGTTATAAATGGAATTTTATAAGCAGTAGGTTTATAAAATTTGTAAAGTTATTAAAAGAATAGTTTTGAGTAAATAAATGAATCTTATAAGTTATAAGATTTATAATTTGGGAAGTTTAAAAGAACAATTTTGTAAACAAATAAATTATAAGCATTTAACTTATAATATGAACCTTTAGTATATAATTGAGTTATAAATTGAAATAGGTTAATAAAGGAGATTTATAAAAGGAAGTTGTTATAAAATAAATAGAAATGGAAATTATAAACATTGTTTTATAAATCCGCAAACGACTTATTTTGATAAGTAAAATTGTTATAACTTATTAATGGAGTTATATTCACGTTTTTAGATAGTGAATAATCCTTTAAAATAAAATGTATAGAAATGATGAAATTGGTTAACGAAGTATATTCACGTTTTTGAATAGTGAATAACATGTTAAAGAAATTGTTTTGGATGTGATGTTTTAAATAGAATTAAAATGATCTAACGATGTTTTTAAAATGTGTTAAGATTCGAAACCATAGATTTCAACATTTACTGTTGAAATAGACGTTTTCGAGAAATAGAAGGAAATGGTGGACTATAACACTGTTGTTATAGAAAATGGTTTCCAAAAGGAAATGTTTTGTATAGTATTGGGATTTATATATCTATTTTAATTTCGAATCCCTATACTAGTGATTTTGGGTTATCGTAACGATGTTTTATGGAACATTCGTTTTGACCCAAATAAATATGTTTAAGAGAATGATTTCCTTAAAGAATGAAATATATACTTAATTTCGATTTAAGTATATTGAATATTTTCCAAATGTTGAAAATAAATAGATTTGTGAAATACTTATTAATAAATAAGTATGGAAATGTTTTTCCAATGAGAAATGAAACGTTTTGAGAATTTATCTTTTTGAAGATAAATTGAAAATGAATAATTGAAATCGTATATTCATAGATATTTTGGAATGTAAATTCATTATGGAATTTATAAATGAAAAGGGGAATTTTTTTAAAAATAAACGTTGATTTATTTTTGAAGTGTGGGAATTAATTTATGGATTTGGAACGTAAATATAAAGTAAATCTTAAGGATTTATTTAATTGGTTTAAATGAACCATGTTGAAATGAAAGTATTTCCGCGTAAGGAAAATGATTGAAATTTGTTTTCAAAAGTGGTAGAGGTGAAAAGTGATTTGAAAATTGTTTTCAAATGGGTAAAGTGTGAAAATTATATATCTTGTAAAGATATTTTTGGAAAATAAAAAAAATTGGAAAATTATTTGGAATCTGGTGATGTTGTGCATATCCATTGATAGTTCAATAACCGACTATCAATATTTACCTTTGAATGGGTATTTGTTGTGATTTGTTTGAATTTGAATGCCACACTTATTTTTGAATAAGCGCTCAATATTCGGGTTAACCGGGAAAGGACCTTGGGGTCGTATAACCCATTCCGAATATGTGATACGTCGTTATAAATTGCGTTTGAAGACCGGTGTTGAAGACCCGATATTTTTGAAAACGGAAGGATTACCGTCGAATGTTTCTGCACCGAATGGCCCCGCTATAGAAATTCCATATATGATGGGAAGTCCGGACGTGATTAGTGAATATCCGGATCGCAAGGACTTCTTTGTAAGTGCCTTCGGTTCTGTTCGATCCCGGAACAGACTTGTATGGATTGTATGTCTGACATTACAGATTGAGATATAAAGCTGATTTCTTTCAAATATATTTCTGTTGGTGGCGGAGAATTTATTCTCTTAGCTTAACACCATTCTCTGATACGTACGAGCTCAGAGGTTATGTAGTTGATGATTATCAGCGATATATTCCCAATATGGTAATGTGACATGCTGAGTGTTGCTGTGAAATGATCATTGTTTGATCATTTGTGATATGATCATTTGTTTGATCATTTATCTTTGTGATCGTTACTTTGATCATTTGTTGACCCAAAGCACAACTTTTGTATAAAAGCGTGGCTTTGTGGACGAGACTTCGTCGGACCTCACACCCCGGAAATGGTCAAAACAGGAAGAATGCGGCGAGGTTATTAGGGGTAGCGCCCTTTAGTGTATGTCATTTCTTCTGGATAGAGGTGGTATCATGGTATGGAGCCCAGATACTTAACCTATGTTGTTGCTGCAAACTTATTACTTTTTGGTTGTTGGAAATCGAGGATCCTCGGATGTAGATCGGTTACGATCGGGGGATGGCATATTCGTGTCAGTAGTTACCCAGTTAGGGGTAACCCGGCCTTGTGTTAGCAGAGATCCGGTTTGGTTCTCAGGTCGTCTTCCAGAGGCGTACCCATGTGGCAATGGGAAGTTCCTTGGCCTGACCATTTGTTGGAAATCCAAAGAAACAATACGATCTTGTACGGTTTTAGTTGTAGAACCTATCATTCACTTATGGTGGTCACCACTGCTTGGATGGTAGCTATAGTAGGCATAAGTGCGAAATGCCTATGCTGGCTAAGATTTATATCTTTATTTTCGAAATGAATTTTGCCTACACTATGCACTAGTAATGATATCAAATGTTCTTTTTAATGCGTATCAAGCATCTTTGACTATCATAAGGAGAAATCTCCTCCGATTCTGCGTTTGCATTGTGTGTGTGTGCGGGAGGCCTTATGGTAGTCTCATTTTTAAAAGCATTGCGAATTGACTTTAAAAATATTCCTCTATTTTGTTTTTAAAGATAAAAATAAAACTGTTTTGAGTTCTCACACCAGTCACATGACTGACTCGGAGTTTATTTTTTTCCTTCCTAAACTCTGGGTACCCACCAATTTCCACACGGGCAGTCGAGAGTTAAGGTTTATCAGGATATTCTGGAATTCAGGAGTTGCTGGAGGCAAGATGGATGGCATGGCGTATTACTAGTATACAGTATTTCTTTTCGCTGTTTGTTGTTGTTTGATTGTTGTACACTCTGATGAAATGTAATGTAATAACTGATATAGTTCTTTGTTTTAAAGATTATTCATTTATCTATTATTTGTTGTTCCGCTGCGATTGTGAGATTCTGATATTGTTCTGTTGTTTTCTTTCTGTTCTGTTCTATCTTTTCTCTCTTTTTTCTATTCTTTTTCTTTCTTTCTTTTTCTTAGAAACCCTAAGTGTTCGGTTTTCCGGCATTCGAGTGCTTGGCATTTGATACAGTGAACGTATTGATGTCGGTTTTCGGAAGTCGAAGAATTGGGTCCTCACAATGCAGAACCATACTTACAGGTAAACAACAAAGAAATGGAGCTCCCTCTCTGCCTCTCTATCTTTAGCAACCTGAGCATACTTGCAAGGAGGGTAACTCAAACAGCAACCACCTCAGATCATAGCTAGCACCGAATGCATTTTCAAGAATATGTCAAGTCAACTCTCTGAAATGTTAGCAAGGTAGTACGACCTAAACATCGAGCAGCCTTCATCATTGCACCTCCTCACATACATCAACGTCAACCCAAAGCCTCAGGGCGGCTCTTCATCAATCTTCTTCAGGCATCCATAGTTCCAAGGAAGAAGAGGCCAGCCCATACAGGCTAGGGCATCGCTTCATATTTTTCAAGTATCCCTCTTCAAATTTTCAGGATTCTCACCAATGCCATGGTTTCTTGCCACATCACCAATCTAAGCACTACAAACCAACACCGTAGATGAATGACAAATGGCAAGGTCTGACGTGGAGGTTGAAGTGAAAGATAAAGGGAAAATAAGGCAATTAACAGTGCTTTTCTTTTGTATAAAAGAAGGCACTAAAGGATGAAGATGAGGATCTTTTTCTTCTTATTCCCAAAAATGGTAAATCTAAGATAAAATATTGTATGCGTATGAGCAACTGTAATCATTAGTACCAAAACAGCAAAGATATAGTGGATTATCCCATGGACATAGGATTAACAATAATTCGAACCATGTAAAATTTTATGTGTCCTTTACTTTCATTTCTTCTTATTTTCTTATGTGATACTTGTTCGAGAATAACACCTCTTTTACAAAAACCATTTTGACATTTCAACAAATAGTTGTAGTGCGACTATAAGGCTGTGTAAGCGCCCAACAACATAGTCACTCCTTAAAGGCATATTTAATGCAATTTAAATCTGTTGATTCAAAATCGTGAAAGTGATCGACACGTAAGATTGCTTCATGATCCAGTTGAGTGTCGTGAAGACGAAAAACTTCACTAACATTTTTGATGCTAGAAGGAAGGCTTGAATCTACATTTCCATTTTTCTCGGTCTTAGGCGAATCTGCCTAACCTCTAATTCTAATATCTCATCTTCGGCAATTCTGCCAATTCCTCCCCCTTTGAAATGTCATTCCTAGCTTCAGTTACTCAGGCTGAGGAAAGGACCCCTGAAGGAATCATGTATATCCTTTCCAAACCTTATTTCAATCCCTTAGCAAATTAGGGAACCAATAAAATAGAGGATTTCAAGGGGTAGTGGTCCAGGGTGCTATACTTAAGACAACCAATCGTCCACTACCCATAGCTCACTGCCCATTTTTATCTACTACATCTCTCATACAAAAGATATGCGATCACAACACACTCAAAAATTAGAATGGTGAGACTGGAAAACCAGTGGAATCAGAACCAATCGCTACTTGACAGACTGACTCGATTTAATCTCAAGGACGGTGATGCTGCTACTTTTCAAGCAGATAAATGCCTAGAGTGTCTGTGGATATGAAGATTCCTGCTAACCAAAAAAGAGAAAAGAAACCAGCAGCGGAGGCCCAGCAATCCAAACCACTTCACAAGTCCTTAAGATAATACTGCCATGAGAAAGCGATAACATTTGGTATGGTAAGCCTGGGCCCATTTAAACTTCTCATCTTCCTTAATAGCCGCCTCTTCTTACTTAGTCATCCCACCTCATTGCGCATCCTGCTCGAAGGACAAAAAGTTCAGTGACTATAACTTCAGCATTAATCTCCTTCCAAACAAAGCAGCATGCAGAAGTGGTTGAGGTAGACCATGGTTTGAAGAATCCCAAACCAGAAAGGTATCAAAATCAGAGGAAAAACCAAGCTTGGAAGTCACACCAGGGACACCAGATCTCATCCAGAGCAGCTCGTACATCTTATGTAATAAGCATTAAAAATGTGTATATATATTGATGTACTAAACTAGTTGTTGGGATATTAGACAGCCCAAAACAATATAAAAATCTTTGTGTTATTTCTCTTTGAAAATTTAAATACACATTCATAGTTCACCACTACTATTCACTGATTAAGCATAACGTGAGTTCGGTAGGTAAAAACGACACTCTCAACACTGAAAATGGTGAAATTGGACATACACACTAGGACTTTCATCAATGCATACTGGCTCTTAAGCTAAATTGCTGCACTGGACATGAGGATATTAGAATGCGCTACCCCAGTATAAATATTTCTATGATAGAAATATCATAGTCAAACAGGTCACAGGGATATTAGATGGCCTGAACCAGTATAAAAATCTCTCTATGTTAGCTAATTCAACATAGCGCACTAGATATATGGATAATAGACAGTCGAAACCAGTACAAAACAAATCATACGCATGAAAAAGGGGTAGTATATGCACGATCTGGTTTCACAGTCAAATTTTTTCTTAGTCCCCTTAAAAATAGGAAAGTGAACTGTGCCAAGCCTAAAAAAAATTTCTTATAGATCATTGCCATCATTCCACAGTTGCAATGCAACCTACGAATGACAACGACAATCTCAGAAGTAAGAACGACGATGCTGGATGAAGATGCGGTCAAGCATGCCTATGATATTACGGCCCCAAACCAAGGGATAGGTCATACAAGCATATGGCCAAGGACATTACTCCTCGAAAAAAGGGGAAGGTCATATCAAGCACATGATCAAGCATACATACGACATTAAGCCCCCAAACAAAGGGGAAGGTCAAACCAAACATGCAGCCCATCCAATGCTGGACACTTGGCCTAAACAAGGGGTTAGGTCATACCAAACATGAAAGAAAAGACTGCGACCTAAGGGTCAAGACTATATGGGCATAAGCTATGTTTGGATCTTCTTCTATATGTGATAAGTAAGTGCAACGCATGGAATGTGCCATAAGTTATCAATCTGGTACAAATCCGTATGCTACTCAAAACTTGCCAGTTATATATCGCAAATCTAAGTTAACCGTACATAGTTAGATTTTTTACATGCTTACCATAAAGCAATTATCAATCTTAAATGGGTGCTCATGGTTTACAAAAGATTACATGATGACTTAACACCTCATACTAAAAGCTACGTTATGAATCTGACTCAGAATCAGAAGACGAGCTAGTTTCGACGTTTCACGTCGATACAACCAACGGGAACGCATTACCGAAGGCTGGAAAGAACCACTTGCTAATTGAAGAGCAGGGGGCTAGTCTTCTATCTTAGTAATAATGACCCATAATCGAGTATGTATAGCTCTACTACAGTAAAACCATGGTAAGCAACACAGGTATCATAATTGGCAGCGGCCCAAACATTCTAACAATCTCGAGGCTTACACTTATAATTGGCTCGGTTGTACAAGAAGGACAAATCAAGTCCAGGTAAGAAACGTATAAAAACATCAATAGCACATTGCCAGCCTATTTCCACTATTGTCTTCTTCACCTTGTCTTTATCGAGCTCTTTCGATTGGGATTCCCTATCCATGCCATCCTGGGAAATTGCGATGGAACTAATTGGGCCTCACATTCCAAATTGAAGATCTTGTTTTCTAAGGCATACACCCGTAGTATAGCCACCTTCCTAGTTCTTTCAATCTCTCTCAAGAGATGCTGCTTTGTTTTGTCGATGTTCCTAGAGAAAGGACCAAAGACTCATCCTCAGTGAGACAGGAGGGTGAAACCCTAAGTACCTAATGTCTCTAGCTCTCCCTTATAATAATCCTCCAACTTTTTAATCATAGCCTCATAATAATTCTTTATGTCATTCTTCTATTTGAGGATCTCGTCCTAGTCAGTCCTAGAAAGAGGCACAAGAATTACATCTGATCTAAGGGAGGCACATGCAATTGAGGTCATCAGAGGATCACTTTCGACACTCATGCACAACACGATCTCTTTGTCCATCTCCACGATCCACTGCTTCAACCCTTTTCTTAAAGTGCGACTACCACCGAACTCTAATCGAGAGGAACCAGTTAGAAAAGTCAAATAAGTCCACGCATATTAGAATTAGGTAATGTATAAATAAGCTAACTAAGAATGCTATAAGCGTAGAAATATTAGTAAGGAAAAGTTAGTCAATAAACAAACTTCTAAATTATGACAAGAATTGCCAAAGTACAAATTTTTGTCCTTATCCTAAGTTCTTGGCAATTAAGCACTGAAACGATATCTAAGGAACCATAAGAAGAGAGGGGGCCATGCTAAAAAGAAAGGTCCTATGTGGGTCATAACGTGGTATAGCCTAATGATTCATGGGTTGATCAGATGTCACTTCGAATTCCTCTTTGTCATTTAGAAAATTCTGGTCTAGCGTAGGGTAGAAAAACTCCAGGGTGTCTAAGGATTAGTGAAACAAAGCCTCCACCCTCTTAATTTTGGCCTCCTCTTACTTAAGCTTATTCAAGTAAGAAGCAATCCACCTTCGAGAAACATGCAGTGATTCCTTAAGCTCACATATCTTCAACATGGCTTTTCTCCTTATGTCGTTCAGAATGTCAATTAGCCGAGACTTGTGTTTTTTGTTTGATTTGAGAAATCACCAAATATTCTATGGGCAATAGTTTTCCGCCCATCATTACAAAGTGAGAGGACCCAAAACCTATAGGGAGGATAGTAATAGTATCGGAGGGGGAAAAGAGATCGTCCTCTCACATTTAAAGGCCTCTTTCTCACTAAACAATCTAACAAAGGGAAACATAAGAAATCTAGGATTTAATCATATATATATATTGAGGAATTTGAATTAACTTTGTTCGTAGATGCTTTTTCCCTTCCCTTAGATTTCAAGTTCCCAGGGTCGTCCTTTACAACTTCAATTTCAGTGGGATGCTTAGAATGACTGGAGGCAACATCCTGCTTCACAACCTTCTCCTTATTCCACCTATCATGGCAATACCCATAAATGGAGGCGACTAAGGACTTGTCCTCAAAGAAGTCAAACTTAACCTCTATCCCAAAGACGCGCTTGGCCAAAGCATAAAAACCATAAGTCACACCATTAGTAACGGTATCAAGCTTATTTTTTGATTGGGTCAACTCCTTCCTCACTCCTTCCAGCTCCTTTCCACTTTAGCCAATGCCTCATCATGCTCTCTCAGTTCATGCTCAGCTGAAATCCAAGCAACCTCTGTAGCTTTAGCTTCCCTATCAACCTGCTCTCAGAACATCTTAGCCTCTTCTTCAGCCTTAGAAGAAGCCTGTATAGACTTCTCATTATTAAATGAGGCGAGATCAGCTTCAAGTTTAGCCCTCCATTCCAAGAGCGAAGCATGTGCACTCTCCTTCTCACGTGCTTTCACCATCAATGCCATGAACTATAAGTAAAGTTCGAGAAATATAAGTGATAGACTGGCAACTATAAGAAGAAAAGGAGAGAAAGAAGATCACTTACATAAGACCAAAGCTTCTCAAACTCAGTCAGAACTTTAGAAGAAGATATCTTAGGAGTTAGAGTAGGAAGGAAAGAGGGAACTTGGGAAGTTCTCCCTAGTTTCTCAATGAAAGAAGATATTGTTACCTTAGCCATAGTCAGGCTGCCCTCATTAGGGGCAGGATAATTATGTAAACAAGAAGTAGTCAATGTGGTTGGTGTGGAAGTAGGAGAGGAAGGAATAACTGCAGGAAGAGGAAAAATAAAAGAAGAGTGGTATTTAATTTTTTGGAAGAAGTAGGAGAATCACCAGATTTGTCTCTTTGAGTCCTCTTCCTTCTTCAAAGCCTTGTGGAGCTTTGCAGCAGCTAAAGCATTCATTGTACCTATAAAGAAAAGGAGATTGCAAGATTAAAATCATAAGAAGGATAGCTCCCAAATTCTACCGTGGGCAGCTTATACCTCCAAATTCAGTTGGGGAGGAAGAGGGCTTAAATCTGACACAAGAAAACATATGATGAGGATGTAGTGGACGAGGCTCTTTCGATTTTTGTCCATTAAAAAACTGATCTATTTTCATGTCCTCTACTGCCAATCTTTAAATCCGTCATTCATAAGAATATACAATTGTTCCTTTTCCTCATAGGAGATGATGTGGACATAATAGTGATGGGAGAAGGGAGGAAAGTTGTCCAAGTTTGAAATGAAGAAATAAAATTTGGCTCACTTTTTGGTTTTCTAAGGAACTTTAGGAAAAATTGATTCCTTGGATTGAATGTAAAAGAAGCCATTGTTAACCTTTGAAGGATTCTTCTTTACTTCAAAAAGAAACCAGAGGTCTTCACTGGTGAGACTGAGACCACTTTCAGCATGAAGAACGAAGGTGGCCAGGGCAACAGTATAGGAATTACGCCTGTCAATGGATACCCGAAAAATCCAAAATCCGTCCTGATCCATATAAAAAAACGGATATTATCCGATATCCGAAAAGCAGATGCGGATATCCGATATCCGAAAAGGAAATTGGATGCGAATGCGGATATGGGCATATCTGTATCTGAAAACATCCATCTGATCCAAAATTAATTATAAAAATTATTATTATTCTTGATTTATTATTTAATGATGAACTTAAAATATACTTAAAAATGAATTGTTCCACTTTAAAAAACTAATTAGTATTGTAGTGTGTGTATTTTGATTTGAGTAAGTGATTGGTTTAGTTCAAAAATATTAGTATAATAAAAAATTTATTCAATTTTGGATGCGGATATTTCAGATATTTTCGAATATCCGAAAATATCCTCCTTTTATTTTTGGATGCGGATATTTTCAGATATCCGAAAAATATCCATGGATGTGGATACAGATGATAATTCTCAAATATCAACGGATATCGGATGCGAATTCGGATGTAGATTTAATTTTTCGAATGCGGATGTGGATACACCCATATCCGCATCCATTTGCATCTGTTGGAAGCCCTAATAGGAATGAGGGGTTGAAACCAACTGTAATGACCCACCTTTTTGGACTGTTTAAATCGACAATAATCCACATTGTCAAATCAAACCATTCAAAAGGTAGGATTGTCAATGTGGTAAATAAGAAAATAAGAGAAAAGAAGGAATAACAAAACACAGAATCTCACAGCGGAATGATAAAATATAAAACTCAAATAAATAGTTCATAAAGCTGTTTTATAATATACATTTGATTTCTAAAAGTTTACAACAATAAGAGTACAAACAATGACATATCAAAAATGATGCAGTGGAAAAATTACTAATAACATAATATGTACCAAACTCTATCTTCGTCCTCCAGAAATAGAGTCTTCAACACTGAAAAGCTCAGACTGGCCCGAGTGTAATGAAAAGAAAAAACATTCCAGTCGGAACTAAAGGATCTTATGCAAGTTAAATCGATAGTAAATAAATATGAGTGTAATGGCATCAGAGATGTTTATGGAATTTTACATTTTCTATCTAGTGTATAACATGTGTACAAAAACTTAAGAGATGTTTGGGATTTTGTATCTCCTAAGGATCCATTAAACTATTTATATGAAGTAGTATACGCTATATATGTAGTGTCTATTAGTAAAGTAAAGTATTAAAATAGCGTTAAGGCGTTACCCATATCCTCCTTAACACATTTTCGTAGGCATCATAGTGTATATAGTTCTATAAACTCCACCGTAAACTGGTGGGCTATCAGGGAGCACTCCATAGGTACGACACAAACCAAAATCGTAGTGGGCTCGATAAGGCATATGATAGGGTACACGAGGCTATACCCACAGTATGATTCTACCGAATTGCAGAACCAGGCTGGTGGTAATGCATAACCGCAACTACCTCCCACCTCAAATAACACTCCCATAATCAAATCGAAGGTGGCCACCAATCAATCACAAAGTAACATATATGGTATCAAAGAAGCATGTCCGATCGGAGGTGCGACCTCACTTGGCCTGGTTATGGCTCTTGTTTTAGTCATATCAGGCAGAGGAAGGTTAGGGATGCATTCTTACCTCATACCAGTAGCGTTTGCCAAACCATCCTACTTGGTTCTGGATTCTCCACCACGTGCATAGTTCTTAAAATGGTTTTGGAATTGGTAGAGAGTATGACAATATCCAACCCCGGTCTCTTTAACAACCAAACGCCCATTTCACACTATGGTCAGTTTATAAAACATTTTTAAAAATAAATCCAAAAAATGTTTTATACCTTCATATCAAGATAACCATATACTTATTCCAAAAGTATAAATATATTCATAAATATCGAGAAAGATTTTTTTCAATTAATTTGAAAAATAATTAATAAATCACTCTTAAACAATTTAAAAAATATTTATATGCTTTAAAATTGTAAAGGCCCGCAAATCCGTACCCCTTTCGAGCTGGCAAAATTCCACAATAATTCAGCCCAAAGTAGAACAAATGTATGAGTCTTCGGGTTTAAAGAAGAAAGAGGTAGAAGAAGAAACAGAAACAATAAACAGAATCTCACATATTGCAGCGGAACAAATATAATAGATAAATGAATATCTTTAAAACAAAGAACTATATCAGTTATTACATTACATCACATTACATTATCAGAATGTTATAACAACAAAACAACGGAAAAGAATATAACATATACTAGTGATACGCTTCGCCATCCAGCTTGCTTCTGATCTCCACAACATCTCTTTTCTGACTTCGCTCCAGAACAATTATAACCTGACTCTAGGCTGCCCGTGTGGAAAAATTGTGGGCACCCAGAGTTTAGAGAGGGAACAATAAACTCCAGGTCAGTCATGGGACTGGTGTGAGATCTTAAAAACAGTTATTTTCACAAAGAAAGGAAAAGAAATCCGCTATGCTTTTTGGAAAATGAAACTACCATAAGGCCTCCCGGCACACACACAATGCAATCGCAGACTTGGGGGAGATTTCTCCTTATGATAGTAAAACATGCTTGGTACGCAAAATCCTTTTTAATATTATCATTAGTGCATAGTGTAGAAAACATTTCGAAAGTATAATATTAATCTTAGCCAGCATAGGTACCATTATATTATGCCTGCTATAGCTACCTCCCGAGGAGGCAGGTTATACAATTGCAACCGTAAAGGGCTCGTATTGTTTCTTGGGATTTTCAACAAATGATCAGGCTAAGGAACTTCCTACTGTCACATGGGTAAGCCTCTGGATGGACGCCTCGAGAACCTAACCAGATCTCTGCCAACACAAGGCTGGGTTACCTCTGTAACTAGGTAACTACTACACAAGTATGCCATCCCCTGGTCGTTTGCCACCTTTATCCGAGGATCCTCAACACCAACAAGCACAAAGTAATAAATTTGCAGCATCAACATAGGTAAAATATTTGGGCTCCATACCATGATACTACCCTTTTCCAGAAGGAAATGATATACACTTAAGGGGATCTACCCCTAAATAACCTTGCCGCATCCTTCCTGTTTTGACCATTTTCGGGTTGTGAGGTCCGACAAAGTTTCGTCCATAAAGCTACACTTTTCACAAAGTCATGCTTTGATCAACAAATGATCAGCAGCACTTCGTATGCCACATTACCAAATTGGGAGTATATCACTAATAACCATCAACTACATAACCTTTGAGCTCGTACGTCTCAGAGAAGGGTGTTAAGCTAAGAGAATAAATTCTCCGCCACCAATAGATATGTATTTGAAAGAAATCTGCTTTATATCTCAAAGTATAGTGTCAGACATACAATCATACAAGTCCGTTTTGGGATCGAACGGAACCGAAGGCACTTCTAAAGAAGCCCTTGCGAATCCGGATATTCACTAATCACGTCCGGAGTCCCCATCACAAAGGGTGATCAAATCTCTATACCGTAGCAACCCGGTGCAGAGACATTCGACAGGTAATCCTTTCGTTTTTGAAATCAACACTATCTTCAAATGCAATCCCATTTCGTCGTATCATTATTCGGAATGGGTTTTATGACACAAGGTCCTCTTTTGGCTAATCCGAATAACGAGCGCTTATTTTTAAACATAAGTGTTACATTCAGATTTCAACAAATCACAACAAATTTTCCACTTTGATCTTTTAAACAAAGGATCCATCACAATCACAAAGGTTCGATGTGGTTTTCGAATATCCATTTGGAATTCAACCTCCAGTTGCATCGAAATTCAAATGTCATTAAAAAGCCAATATTGATAGTCGGTTATTTAACTATCAATCAACATTCACAACAATCGCTGGATTTAAATAATTTTCCCAAATTATCTATTTTCTAAATATCTCCACAAGATATATTTTCATACTTCATTCCTTTTGAAAACGAATTTAAAAACATTTTTCACTCGTGGAATAAAATTCCCGATATTATTAATTTCCACTGAAAATTTGCCAAGTCCAAATACTTTAAAATAGTTTAAATCGCTTACCCAAATACACTTGGGAAACATTTAAAATAAAACTATTTTTTAACACTTACTTAAATATTAGTTATGAAAACATTATACTAATATCACATATAACTTTAAGTCTAGACTATTTTTAAAATAAAATTAGTAGATAAGATATAACTATTTTAAATAATCGTTTCCTAAAACAAATATCAATTTTAATCTTTAAAATAATCCCTTCTATAAGTAATTAAATAAATCCATACTTTAAAGATTTTAAACCAGTTAAGAAAATTATTTATTCAAAGTATCCTTTCTAAAACCATCCTTAAAATTTTTCAGTTTATATTTATAGGCTACTTCGGAATTATACTCAGCTTTCCAGGGAAAATACATTTTCCATTTCAAAATGGTTCATTCAAATCAATTAATAAATCTTACTTGATTTATTTTAAATTTACGTTCCAAATCCGTAAATTTCCTTCCACATTTTTTTAAAAATAAAACAATATCTATTTTTAAAACAAATTTCCCTTACCTTTATAAAATTCCCATTGTGAGTTTAAACTTCTAAATATCCATTGATATACGATTTCCAAATTGATTTCAAAAATCATTTCCAAACACCAAATCAATTTTCAAATTGATTTCAAATTGATTTCAAATTTTATTTTAAACACCAAATCAATTTACGAATTTATTTTCAAAATAAATTCCTTTATCTTTTCCAAATTATTTAAAAGTCGAATTTTGAAATAAATCCTTCAACTTTAAACAATATTAGTAAGAATTCCTTTATTAAATCTTTCCCCATTTTTTATTTATTCAATAGGATTTCACTATAGATTCTCTGCTTAAATTTGAGAATCCAATTTTATTTATTTCTGGTATCTTACGATACCAAAAATATATTCGGCTAAATTTTAGCCTTCAACGATTTCAATCACAATATAATCATACACAGATTTTAAATAAATCAACACACAATATTGAAACAAATTCAAATATTTGAGGAATCCAGCTGGATCCCTCCAACCTGTTTCCCTGCATCCAAAGATGTTAGCACAACAATTAAATACCAATTCCACTTTAAGGTGTAATATCGCGGTATATGGGATTTTTATAATATCATCCGCTATTATGCGGCGCATAGGGTCTCACTCAATACAACCGATAATAATTTAACATCCAAACACACAATCAACAATTTTAAATTTAACTATCACAATTCAACAATCAATCAGTAACTGAAATTTTCAATTATTATAATTTAAGTGAGAAGATCTTACCTTTGCTTTATTTTGCAATCCATTTCCAATCCAGTTTGTTTTCGTCACGATTTTAGACCTTACATAACAATTATACGATTTTATTAATATTCGAAATAAATTCAAACAATTCAATTCACCATTTTATAGTTTTTTAAATTCAACTAATAATCTAGTTATAAATTGATGATTAAATTTTTAAACAAATTTTCTTTTGAAAAATTCTCTTAGCAACTAAACTAATTTAATAGTTTTCATAAAATAAATTAATCACCAAAACCTTAATTTTAAAGATAAATTAGTAAAATTAAGATATGTAAATGTATATTTATTTCTTTACGAACTACTTATATAATAAAAATAATCTATATAGATTTCCTAAAAATCTTATTTATGTAAACTTTTAAATGCTTTTCAAAATTCTTATTATTATATTCTTCATTTTATAAATCCTTTTAACCGTTTATAACCAAATATAAAATTTCAGTAAATAGCAAAACAACCTTTTCCCTTTTACTGTTCTCTACATTTTTAAATTCATTTTCAAATTTAAATTGAATTGAAAATTTAGCAAATAGCTTACTGCACCTCGAAGTTGCACACCCGAGAACAACCTCGTGACAAGGTCGCAGTATCCATTCAACCTATCGCTGCCATCACGAACCCGAAGTCCTAGCTTCGATCGCGATATGGAATCTTCACCTCGCGCTCGATCATGCGCGCAGCCACAAGATTCCCCCCTGCGATGAACACGCCATCGCCTCCACGCTCGATTTGGATTCCATTAACATTGATTTATATCGCCAATACCAATATCCTCAAAACAACAGCGCCTCCATTCGCACGCCTCCCATTGCAACCATCGTTCCTCGCGACCTTGCTGCTTGCTCCTAAACATCGCGCCTATCTCCACAAATCACGCCGTCGATCGACATAGGAGTTTGCCCTGGCTTGACTCGAGATTCTCGTCGCGAAGTGGTCATGACACTATTCTGCCACCCAGTCGCCGTACCCTCAAAGAAGTCGCGCTCGACATCGCCTCAAGTCGAACTTGAGATCGCGATTTCGATTTAAAGAAAGTAGGACTTCGGCTTGTATTTCTTTTTTTATTATGCCGTCGAATTCGACTTTAAGGAAGAAAAAGGAAAACGAAGAAGACTTCATAAATTAAAATATGGAGAGAGATTGTTTTCACGATTATGAAGAAAAGAAGGCGGCCATTAAATTAAATTTTATTTCTGATTGAAGAAAGGACGAGAAGACATCGCGATTTAAAGAAAATGGGAAGCGTATGGAAGAACGAGCTACAGTGTTCTGATGGAACGGAAAAGTAGCTGATGGGAAAGAATTTCGACTGTGTTGACTAAGGTGTATATATATATATTAAATTCAAATTCAAAACGTCTCGATAAAAGCAATTTAAAGTCTCGACATCCTCTCAAGGCGTGCTGCTAGGCGTCTATAATGTTAAACCTCGATTTCGAACCCAACGAAAAAAAATTCGAGTTCTAATTCGATCATATGGAGAAGATAGCATTTTAGATCGACTATTAAAATTAATTCAATTAATTACTTTCTAGGCATTTATATTACGTACGATCACACAATAGCTACGAACAGTACGAAATTTGAAATCCGATAATAATTCAATATTACGGAACCAATGGAACTGGTTTCGTCGAAGTCCGAGACTGTGCCTCGGAAGGCTATTTTTAAATATTGATTTAAACGATAAAATTTCGAAACTAAACAAAATATTTCCAAATCCAATTCTGAAGCTTCCATTATCTTCAGTATTATCAATATAAATTTTCTAAGCCTTTAAAATATTTTTAATCAGCTTATAACTAAAGATTCAAATTTTTATCCACCTTCAATAAATTAAATTCAAAAGTTAAATTGCCAAATCCATAGCAATATTCGAAATTCAAGTTAAACTAAATTCTAAATTTTTAAAATCAATTTAATTATTTCGATTTCAAATGTTCGAAATTCTAGGTCGTCACATCCTTCCCCCTTAAAAGAATTTCGTCTCGAAATTACAAGTTAAGAAGAATGATCCTTAACCCATTTATCATTTACCAAAACCAAACAGTTTTATCAATTTGCCCAAAACAAGTCTTTTTATCAAAGATTCATTATCATTTTAACTAATTTTCCAAACAATATTGTTTTCTTAACAATTCAAATTTAAATTCAAATTCAAATTTCAAACTTTTAAAAAAATTTCAAAATTTTTCTAACTCCCTAAATTTTCGAATAATTTCGCCAGCGTCTCCTTTGCGCGGCTAGCTCGGTACGACTACAAAATGCCTATGTGGGCTACCAAATTCCAAAAGAAAACAAATAGCCAAGTGGCTAGATCAAAAACCCAATCAAATTTCATATAGGAATTTATACACATACCTTTTTGTCGAGCAATTCAAATTTATCTTCTGAAATCAAAATCAATTTTCCCCACTTGCTTTATAATAGCTGTATATCCAATTTAACCATATCCAACTATAGATTCCAAAATCATTTAATACATTTCCATACAGAAGTTTCATATCTACTTCTATTCAAATTAGTTTTCCCATTACCATATGAATTCAATTTATCTTCAACTCTGAATATTGAATTTTATCTTCCATTTATAACTGATTCATATCATCATTTTAAATTAGTTTCAATTTCCACTTCCAAAATTCCTTATTTTAGTTCCAATTTGAAATCGTTTTTTCGCTAACAAAATTTTGTTTTTCAAAAATTTTCTAAATCCCAAAACTTTCGGAAAATTTTGGCAGAGTCTCCTTTGTACGGAGGAGCTTTTGCAATTTGACAACAGATATAAATATATATACATCGACCCACACGGTCGGAAAAACAAAAACAGTTCATATTTCCTTTTTTTATTGCGTAGGCGTACCTTCATTTAGCATTTTTTAGCAAGCGGCTTATTTAGTTAGCAATTTGCGCGATCAAATCCAGCCCAACGGCTTCCTTGAACCTGTACTTACTCAACCAAAACATGTAAGTGCTAATTATATGCAAGTTACTAGTATTTCACTTATTTTAATATAATTAACACATAAACTTCACATATAATGCATGGTATATAATTTCCATAAGCACATACAAGGTTCCGACACTTATTACGATCGCTTACAACCAATTCTCAAACCATTTCATTCAGTTTAAGTGATTTACAACTTACTGGCTTATATTTAATTCATTCTAAGCAAAAAAAAACTCATATTCATTCCAATTGATTTCAAAATTATCCTATTTCACTTCTAATAACTCACAGGATTTTATCTAATCTCGTTTACATCGAACGATCCATTTTCTTATGCAATTCGACATTATTCAGGTGAATAAATATTTACTCAAGTTTATAACCAATTTAAATTGGTTCCAACTCAATTTATATTAATTCCTTCTATTTTAATTCATTCACAACCGTTTATTTAGCTCGACACATTCCATTTCAATTTTATTCCTTTTCAATTTTATTCACGATCCATTCATTTGCGTTTCATTTTTTATCCGCATTCATTTCATTTGAAACCATTCTATTTAACTTGGAAACATTCCATATCTCTTATTTTCTTTAAGTTATTTCAACTCCTTAACGATTTCATTTCTAAACTCAAAATTTCAAAACTTTTCAAACCCTTTCAATTCTTTTCAAAACATTTCTCTAGAATTCCATTTCAAATTACAAATCACATTTACAATTTACATTCTCAAATTTCATTTGTCTATGAATTTTATGTCTCGGCTTTAAGTTATGATTTCAATTTCTTATTCAATAATCAATGATAATAAGTTAATATTATTGCTTCCTAACAAACAAGCAACCATATACTATAATAATTTACGCAAAATTATTCCTTTAATATACGAAAGTAGTTTTGGGCAAAATTATTTCATTTACACTAATTTTAAAACAATATCGTGTCGGTTTATCTTGTTTAAAAGTTTAGAAATCCCTATCAGTACAGTTGGCCAAACTGCACCGGCCAGAATCTATAAACAATCAATCGATAAGTCAACACAATATAAACAATTTTTTTATATTCACTAACAAATACGCGCTCATATCTGTTATTATACTAACACTCATTCTAGAGTACTATTGACTCTATCTCTAATGAGTAACACCCACCAGAGCCAAGGTTGTCGCTTAACCAAATGCTCTGATACCAAATGTAAAGGACCGCAAATCCGTACCCCTTTTGAGCTGGGAAAATTCCACAACAATTCAGTCCAAAGTGGAACAAATATACGAGTCTTCGGGTTTAAAGAAGAAAGAGGTAGAAGAAGAAACAGAAACAATAAATAGAATCACACATATCACAGCGAACAAAAATAATAGATAAATGAATATCTTTAAAACAAAGAACTATATCAGTTATTACATTACATCACATTACATTATCAGAGTGTTACAACATCAAAACAACGGAAAAGAATATAACATATACTAGTGATACGCTTTTCCATCCAGCTTGCTCTGATCTCCACAGCATCTCTTTTCTGACTTCGCTCCAGAATGATGATAACCTGACTCTAGGCTGTCCGTGTGGTAAAATTGTAGGCATCCAGAATTTAGAAAGGGAACAATAAACTCCAGTTCAGTCATGGGACTGGTTTAAGATCTTAAAAACAGTTATTTCCACAAAGAAAGGAAAAGAAATCCGCTATGTTTTTTTGGAAAATGAAACTACCATAAGGCCTCCCGGCACACACACACAATGCAATTGTAGACTTGGGGGAGATTTCTCCTTATGATAGTCAAACATGCTTGATACGCAAAATCCTTTTTGATATTATCATTAGTGCATAGTGTAGAAAACATTTCGAAAGTATAATATTAATCTTAGCCAGCGTTGGTACCATTATATTATGCCTGCTATAGCTACCTTATGAGGAGGCAGGTTATACAATTGCAATCGTAAAGGGTTCGTATTGTTTCTTTGGATTTCCAACAAATGGTCAGGCTAAGGAACTTCCTACTGCCACATGGGTACGCCTCTAGATGGACGCCCCGAGAACCTAACCGGATCTCTACCAACACAAGGCCGGGTCACCTCTATAACTAGGTAACTACTACACGAGTATGCCATCCCCTGGTCGTTTGCGACCTTTATCCGAGGATCCTCAACACCAACAACCACAAAGTAATAAATTTGCAGCATCAACATTGGTAAAATATCCGGGCTCCATACCATGATACTATCATTTTCCAAAAGGAAATGACATACCCTCAGGGGGAGCTACCCCCAAATAACCTTGCCGCATTCTTCCTGTTTTGACCATTTTCTGGTTGTGAGGTCCGACGAAGTTTCATCCACAAAGCTACACTTTTCACAAAGTCATGCTTTGATCAACATATGATCAGCAGCACTTCGTATGCCACATTACCAAATTAGGAGTATATCACTAATAACCATCAACTACATAACCACTGAGCTCATACGTCTCAGGGAATGGTGTTAAGCTAAGAGAATAAATTCTTCTCCACCAACAGATATGTATTTGAAAGAAATATTCTTTATATCTCAAAGTGTAGTGTCATACATACAACCTACAAGTCCGTTTCGGGATCGAACGGAACCGAATGCACTTCTAAAGAAGCCCTTGCAAATTCGGAAATTCACTAATCACGTCCGGAATCCCCATCACAAAGGGTGATCAAATCTTTATACCAGAGCAACCCGGTGCAGAGTCATTCGACAGGTAATCCTTTCGTTTTCGAAAATACCCGGTCTTCAACACCATCTTCAAATGCAATCCCATTTCGTCGTATCGTTATTCAGAATGGGTTTTATGACACAAGGTCCTCTCCCGGCTAATTCGAATAACGAGGGCTTATTTTTAAAAATAAGTGTTAGATTCAGATTTCAACAAATCATAACAAATTTTCCACTTTGATCTTTTAAACAAAGAATCCATCACAATCACAAAGGTTCGATGTGGTTTTCGAATATCCATTTGAAATTCGACCCCCGGTCGCATCGAAATTCAAATGTCATTAAAAATCCAATATTAATAGTCGGTTATTTAACTATCAATCAACATTCACAACAATTGCCGGCTTTAAATAATTTTCCCAAATTATCTATTTTCTAAATATCTCCATAAGATATATTTTCATACTTCAATCCTTTTGAAAACGAATTTCAAAACATTTTTCA
The DNA here is from genome assembly GCA_030765085.1 of Allium cepa. Classification (NCBI taxonomy): domain Eukaryota; kingdom Viridiplantae; phylum Streptophyta; class Magnoliopsida; order Asparagales; family Amaryllidaceae; genus Allium; species Allium cepa. The sequence continues at coordinate 615,479,291 of CM060931.1, forward strand.
CTCGTGGAATAAAATTCCCGATATTATTTATTTCCACTGAAAATCTACCAAGTCCGAATACTTTAAAATAATTTAAATCGCTTATCCAACTACACTTGGAAAACATTTAAAATAAAAATATTTTTTAAAACTTACTTAAATATTAGTTATGATAACATTATACTAATATCACATATAACTTAAAGTCCTAACTAGTTTTAAAATAAAATTAGTAGATAAGGTATAACTATTTTAAATAATCGTTTCCTAAAACAAATATCAATTTTAATCTTTTAAATAATCTCTTCTATAAGTAATTAAATAAATACATACTTTAAAGATTTGAAACCATTTAAGAAAATAATTTATCCAAAGTATCCTTTCTAAAACCATCCTTAAAAAATTTCAGTTTATATTTATAGGCTACTTCGAAATCATACTCAGCTTTCCAGGGAAAATACATTTTCCATTTCAAAATGGTTCATTCAAATCAATTAATAAATCTTTCTTGAAATATTTTAAATTTACGTTCCAAATTCGTAAATTCTTTTCCATATTTTTTTAAAAATAAAACAATATCTATTTTTAAAACAAATTTCCCTTTCCTTTATAAAATTCCCATTGTGAATTTAAACTTCTAAATATCCATTGATATACGATTTTCAAATTAATTTCAAAATCATTTCCAAACACCAAATCAATTTTCAAATTGATTTCAAATTTTATTTTAAACACCAAATCAATTTACGAATTTATTTTTAAAATAAATTACTTTATCTTTTCCAAATTATTTAAAAATAGAATTTTTAAATAAATCCTTCAACTTTAAACAATATTACTAAGAATTCCTTTATTAAATCTTTTCCCATCTTTTATTTATTCAATAGGATTTCACTATAGATTCTCTACTTAAATTTGAGAATCCAACTTTATTTATTTCTGGTATCTTATGATACCAAAAATATATTCGGCTAAATTTTTGACTTCAACGATTTCAATCACGATATAATCACACACAAATTTTAAATAAATCAACACACAATATTAAAATAAATTCAAATATTTGAGGAATCCAGTTGGATCCCGCCAACCTATTTCCCTGCACCCACAGATGTTAGCACAACAATTAAATACCAATTCCACTTCGAGGTGGAATATCACGGTATATTGGATTTATATAATATCATCCGCTATTATACGGCGCATAGGGTCTCATTCAATACAACTGATAATAATTTAACATCCAAACACACAATCAACAATTTTAAATTTAACTATCACAATTCAACAATCAATCAATAACTGAAATTTTCAGTTATTATAATTTAAGTGAGAAGATCTCGCCTTTATTTTGCAATCCATTTCCAACCCAGTTTGTTTTCTTCACGATTTTAGACCTTACATAACAGTTATATGATTTTATTAATATTGGAAATAAATTCGAAGAATTCAATTCACCATTTTATAATTTTTTAAATTCAGCTAATAATCTAGTTTTAAATTGATGGTTTAATTTTTAAACAAAATTTCTTTTGAAAAATTCTCTTAGTAACTATAATAATTTAACAGTTTTAATAAAATATTAATCACCAAACCCTTAATTTTATAGATAAATTAGCAAAATTAAAATATGTAAATGTATATTTATTTCTTTATGAACTACTTATGTAATAAAAATAATCTATATAGATTTTCTAAAAATCCGATTTATGTAAACTTCTAAATGCTTTTCAAAATTCTTTTTATTATATTCTTCATTTTATAAATCCTTTTAACCGTTTATAACCAAATATAAAATTTCAGTAAATAGCAAAACAACCTTTTCCCTTTTACTGTTCTGTATATTTTTAAACTCATTTTCAAATTTAAATTGAATTTAAAATTTAGCAAATACCTTATTGCACCTCGAAGTTGCGCACCCGAGAACAGCCTCGCGACAAGGTCGCAGTATCCCTTCAACCTGTCGATGCCATCACGAACCCGAAGTTCTAGCTTTGATCACGATATGGAATCTTCACCTCGCGCTCAATCACACACGCATCCACGAGACTCCCCCCGCGACGAACATGCCATCGCCTCCTCGCTCGATTTGGATTCCATTAACATTGATTTAAATCGCCAATACCAATATCCTCAAAACAACAGCGCTGCCATTCGCACGCCTCCCATTGCAACCATCGCTCCTCGCGACCTTGCCGCTTGCCCCTAAACGTCACGCCTATCTCCACAAATTGCACCGTCGATCGACATCAGAGTTTTCCTTTGCTTGACACGAGATTCTCATCGCAAAGTGGTCACGATACTATTCTGCCACCCAGTCATCGTACCCTCAAAGAAGTCGCGCTCAACATCGCCTCGAGTCGAACTCGAGATCGCGATTTCGATTTGAAGAAAGTGGGACTTCGGCTTGTATTTTTTATTTTTGTTGTGCCGTCGAATTCGGCTTTAAGGAAGAAAAAGGAAACGAAGAAGACTTCGTAAATTAAAATATGGAGAGGGATTGTTTTCGCGATTATGAAGAAAAGATGGCGGCCATTAAATTAAATTTTATTTCTGATTGAAGAAAGGAACGAGAAGACATCGCAATTCAAAGAAAATGGGAGGCGTATGGAAGAAAACGAGCTAAAGTGTTCGGGTGGAACAAAAAAGTAGCCGATGGGAAAAGAATTTCGACTGTGTTGACTAAGGTATATATATAAATATTAAATTCAAATTCAAAACGTCTCGATAAAAGCAACTTAAAGTCTCGACATCCTATCGAGGCGTGCCGCTATGCATCTATAATGTTAAACCCCTATTCCGAACGCAACGGAAAAGGTTTCGAGTCCTAATTCGATCCTATTGAGAAGATAGTTTTTTAGATCGACTATTAAAATTAATTCAATTAATTGTTTTCTAGGCTTTTATATTTCGTACGATCACACGATAGCTCCGAACGCTATGAAATTTGAAATCCGATAATAATTCAATATAACGGATCTAATGGAACTGGTTTCGTCGAAGTGCGAGACTATGCCTCGGAAGGCTATTTTTAAATATCGATTTAAACGATAAAATTTCAAAACTGAACAAAACATTTCCTAATCCAATTCTGAAGCTTCTATTATCTTCAGTATTATCAATATAAATTTTCTAAGCCTTTAAATATTTTTAATCATCTTATAACTGAAGATTCAAATTTTTATCCACCTTCAATAAATTAAATTCAAAAATTTAATTGCCAAATCCATAGCAATATTCAAAATTTAAGTTAAACTAACTTCCAAATATTTAAAATCAATTTAAATATTTCGATTTCAAATGTTCAAAATTCTGGGTCGTCACAAAAACCATTATAAAGCTATTTATAAATTCCAAAACAGTTTATAACTCTTCCCCTTTCATATACTTCTACACAAATTCCTTTTAAACGCTTCTAAATCCCTTTTATACAAGTTATTTATAAAACCCCATTATAAAATCCTTTAAACCTTTATAAACTCCTTTGTAAAACCATTATAAAATCCTTTATAAAAGTCCATTTTCAAAAAAAATCCTTTATAAAAATCTTTTATAAATCCTTTTATAAAAATCGATTATAAAATCTCAAAAAAAAAAACTTTTATAAATTCCTTACAAAATCTTTACAAAAATTCTAAAATCTTTTACAAAAATCTTTTATCTATTAAAGTTATTATAAAAGTCTACATTTATTATCTTACATTAAATTTTTAAATAAATCTTTTGAAACTACATTTTATATTTTATTAAAATAAATTTATAAAGTGTTTTTATAATATTACATTATTTATATTATATAATTTAAACTAAATAAAATTATAAGTTAAAATCTTAAATTTACATTTAAAACCATACATTAACTTTTAATTTTGAAGCTTTTTAAAACATATAAAATAAATTATTTTCCAAAGATAAAATTTAAACAAAATCATTAAATTAAGTTTAAAAATCAAGTTTAGAATTCAAACATACTTTACCATTTAGAAAATAGTTTAAAATTGACCATGGTGTCCGTATATAATTTTCTACCCTATGGTCAAGTGATTAAGTATGTACATTTCAACCAAAATTAGTTAAATTTCCCATGTATATATCATTTCAACCAGTATTCCGAATCAATAATTTCCAAATCGATAAAACCGCTGGAGTATGTATCGTTTCAACCCATAATGATTTTTCCTGATCTATAAGATCATTCAGGTATGTATCATTTCAACCCATAATGATAACAGAGATATAAACATCCAAAATGCCAACAAATAACGTCCATCACAGTCAACATTCAAATCAGCTAATAAATCACAACAATTAACTGGTTATCATTATCAGGTATTTAACTAATAATTTAAATTCAATATTAATTTAAATGGCAATTTAATTCAATAAAATTCAATTTCAATTAAAATATCAAATTAAACTACCAAACAACAGTTAATAAAATTCTTATCAATTCAAAAATTTAATTCAACTAACATAAGAAGGTTTAGTATTTGTAAGTGGGTTAAATCACTCACCTTTGATTTACAGTCGATTAAAAATCCAAATAAAGCCCAAAATTTGAATAGTCTTGGAATGCAGCCAAACCCATTCCATATCGTCTGGAATTTCGATACAATCCCAACTGAAGAAAGCATGCCCAAATTCGAGCTCGTATGAAAAAGTTATGATAATTAGAGGATTTTAAAATTTAAATCGAATACTAACTAGGTCAAACTTGTAATTACCTCATCCATGCAACCCTAATGCCAATCGAACGGAACCTATGCTACACGCACAGCCGCCGCCTTCTACCTCGATGTCGCGCCACCTATGTCAAACTTCGCCAAGATCCAACGCGACCATCCTCTTCCCCATGGCCTTCCACCTCCCCTGGACCTTGCGCGGTCATCTCAGCCTCCGCCTAGTGCGACGCTCCGCTGCCGGCAAAGTTCACCGTTACTGGCGAAACCATGCCTCCATACAATGAACGATGACCTAATCGAAGACCTGCTTGCCCTCCTCTTCCATACGCAACTCCCCGATCGTCGATTGGTCAACCATCTTTTGTTAAATCCAAAACCCTTACAATGGACGTCTACGAAAGATCGCCAAATTCTGGCCAAACCAAGACTCAATTGCAAAAACGAACTACAAATGTAGGTTGTATTCATCTAGAGCTTCGCGATAATATATAATTCGATAGGTTTTGAGGAGTTTGAATTTTCGATTTGAATTTGAATTTAGGAATTAGGGTTTTTGGAAAGACAACCACTGAGAAGGAAGAGGAGATAGAAATAAGCGGTGTATGCATAAATTGGAACAGACAGCTAGGGTTTCAGTAGGAAAAACTATTTATATAGACAGATATGGAACAGAAATGTATGAGATGAGAACGAATGGACAGATCGAATTGAGTCGGAATGATAAAAACGACCTAAAAAGCCCCTTTCGCTTTCGAAACGAAAGTAGGTCATCCCAAATATCAAAATATAGGTTTTCGATATTTTAAACTCAATGGAACTAGTTTCATACCTCAATTCCATTATATATAGAAGTTAGCTTTTAAAATGAAATTATATTCATTTAAATTCTTTTAGTTGATTTCTACGCATTTCAAGCTCGCACGATCAAACGATAAATCCGACCGCTACGAAAGATGAAATCCAACAAAAATTCACTGTTACGGATCTGATCACCTTTAATTAAATAAATTATTATTAAATTCATCTAATCACCTTTAAATTCAAATTTAAAAGTTAACCATTATACTATCCTGGACCACACAGGAGTTACACAGAAATAAATAATCTTTTGAAATTTAATTTTCCATGTTAATTCCAAGGTTTAAATATTTCATAAATTTCAACGTCTAATTATAACTGCAATAAATTCATTCATTATAATTTAAATTTTAAAAAATTCTTTTAATTTGATTCTCACTCATATTATTGAATCAACTATTACCTTATGAATATAATTATCATTGCTTCACATTTTATTACATTGATATTCTACAGTTATCTTCTTAACTCATATTAACGACAATATTTAATTATATTAAATTCATATTGATTTCCAAATTATTTCAACGAATTAAATAATAAAATAATAATTAAAACAATTATTACACATTAGTAATTCTAACGCATTTCTTAGCCTATTGTTTACAAACAAAAGCTAATAAATTTATGTATTAATTAATTTATTTCATCTTCTATAATAAACCTATTTCAATTAATAATAGTTTATTTCAACATTGAATCCAACATTAAATTTATTCCATATTTACAATTATAACCAAAATTAACTTTACAATTATTTCAATTGATTGAAATTACATGAAAAAAGTTGTCAATAACATTCAACTAACATTATTAAAAAAATATTCTAATTATTTTTCTCATCAATAAATCATAATTTTTAATTTTTGACAATATTAATTTCCAAAATCTCATTTAATTTAATAGTTTTAATTATCAAAATATAGGTCGTTACACTCTCCCCCACTCAAAACTTTTCTTCCTCGAAAAGGAACAAAAAGGAATTTCGAAATTTGATATAATTTTATTCAAAATAATAAATTTATAAACAACTAATTTACATAATTTAGTTTAATAAAAATTCGAAAATAACTCTACTTTCATAAAATTTTCTAAGTCCTAAATTTACGCAAAATTTCGGCAGAGTCTCTGTCACATAGTTAGGTCTGGAAAAATAATAATATCAATAATTTTAGTATATTTATCATATTTTAATTATGAAATATCCCAAACCATGCATAAAACAATAAAATATCATTTCAAAACCATGATCCGAAAACGTACCTATTTATCGGGCAAACAAACTTTATTTATGAAACCAAAAGCAGTAGCTATTGCTTCCATAAACCTGCTTTTCACTTTCATGATCCAAAAAGAGTTAAAATGATGTGAGAGAATAATATTTTAGTTGTTTCAAATCAATAGTACAAACAATATGTTATATATAATAATCTTATGCAAAGAAAAAGAAGACAACCATCATATGTAACAAAAGTAATCAATGATATATCCATAGTACCCAAAACAAATGGTTTGTTTAGATTTAGAAACTTTTCATCGTCCAAGCATGATAAATAAACTACGAAGCGTACTTCATGCTCAATAGCTCTCAAGTAATTACTTAATAGATTATTCATACAACCTTAAACAGTTTATTACATCATTCCCCAAACATCCCATAAGCCAAACACATAGAATTTTAAATATTATTTAACTTTATTCGATTAGTTTCATTTCATCATTGACCTTTTATTTATTTTCATTCATTCATACAAGGTCATCCTTTATTTTTATTTTCTTTCCATTCATTTACTCACACAATTTATTTCCCATTCAATATTTAATATCACCAATGACTAATTTCATAAGGTAGTACTTAAGTTTCCTATAGGTTAATTTACATTCATTATTTTTATATAACTTGATTCCCATTTAATATTAATATTCATTAATGAATCAATTTATACTTAAATTTTTCTACTCTTTGATTCCCATTTGTTACTTCATATAATTATCATTAAATTTTAAAACTATTTATGAATCATTTTCTTTAAGTTTATAATCATTTACTCAAATAATATTCACTTTTTATTATTCAATTTAATTATTAAGCATTTCAAAACACCAACTTAATTTTAAACATTTCTTTCACATCATAATTCTATTTGTAGACATAGTTCCATTTGAACATTTTCGTTACTTAAGTTTTACTTGTATAATATTCTATTACATATTTATATTACATTTCAACTTTTAAACATTTATGGTAAGTTTTATGTATGTTTTTAGAATGTAATTGAGTGTTATACAAATTTATATTAATCATTTTAGTTAGCAAAAATATTCAATAATTTACTTCTTCTAAATTTCTTTACCCTTTAATTTACAAGTGACAAATCTCCAATTTTTTTACAGTTTTATTAACCACTTAGCTTCTATTTCTTATTTTTCATTTTAGAAGTTTCCCACTATTAAAATAGTTAAGATTTCATTTCATTACAATAATTGAAATCTCTAATTTATAGAAACTTAAGAACTAAATACCGGGTTCATTTTAAATCAGTTTAAAATAATATATATACTTATATTTTTTGTATATCGAATCATACTTAGAAAGTTCAGAATTAAGACTTGTTTATCAAAACAACTGTGTAGTAAAGCTACTTTAGTGGTCTTCCCACTTTAAAACTCGAAAATGAACGTTGATGATGTCGCGATCATAACCAAAATTATTTTCCAGTGACAGAAGAGGGGAGTATAGAACTTATTTCTTTTTAAAAAATTTAAATAATTTCTTTTAAATCACATTGAAAATATTTATATCCAAAAATACTTCCAATAATACTAATATTATATTCCAAAATCTTTGAAAACCAATTTCAAAACTCCAAAACATAAGTTCCCAAATTTCCAATTAAGTTCATTTTATTTATAAATCATATTTTGCAACCAATATTTCTAAATATTCACTTCCTGAAAAATAAACATATCACATACAACTATATCCGTTTATAAAAAAATTATTCTTTTATATACAAAATATAATACTTTGTAACGACCCGTAAATTTCGACAATTAAATTTTTAATTAAAAAGGATTTTGAAATTTAAATTTTGTAGAAAAGGGAAATATATATATATATATATATATAAAGGAGGTAAATTAATACTAGATGAACGCTAAATGAAAATTTATAGCAACGGTAATTAAAAATCTTAATTATTGTTAAATTTAATAGAAATCTAATGATTGAGATAATGGAAGATTTATACCCTTGTGTAAGTTGCATAAATAAAGGAGAATTAAATTTATAATTAATAATGAATTGTAGAAACGGTTATTTAACTTAATTGTTAAAAGGTTAGGTGAAATATCAATAAAGGAATAGTGTAATTTGTTGCACTTGAATAAAATATAAAATAAAGAATTAAAGACAAAAATTTAAATTACCTATGTATTAGTAAATTGGTAAAACGGTAACTGTATAAGAATTAAGATAGTAACAAATGGCAGTTGCTGGACAACCAATTTAATGCAAATTCAAAAGTGATTGAGACGACTGTTGGGTTTTAATGGAGTGTAAATAAATAGTGAAAAACATTATAATATCTTAATTTAAATATGATTGTTTAATTAATACTAAAAGAATAAAATTGAAATAGTATTTAATGTAATAATAACTATAATAAATTGCAATTGTATAATGGAAGTAAATTGTTAATAAATGGATGTAAATATTAACTAAATGATGGAAATAAAATATAAATGAATGTTTGGATAAGATCATAAGTAAATGAAATTAGGTATCATGTATTGGAAATAAAGTTCATTTAAATATTGAGAAATTTTAATGTTGTTATTAAGAAAAACGTTACTTTAGTAATTTTTAATATAGTAACGGGTGTGCGAACGCGAATTAATGGAAACGTAAAACTTATTTTAAGTGAGTATTTGAGTGTAGACTTATGAAATAGATTAATGACAATAAATTTTTGTACGTTATTTATTCTATTAGTTTGTTAAGTTTTATTTTGATCAATTTCAATTAATGCACTAAATTATTTCAGTTAGTGTGGAATATTGGTAAGTGAATAAATAAGATGTAACCTAGATAAATTTCCATTCATAATATGATGATTAATGTGATATAAAGAATGAAACCAAAATGGAATGAATTAATTAAGGTTCTAACTTTATTTATGCGTAAAGTTAACAAAATTTCCAATAAAATTTAGATACGGTAAGTTATGCAAACAAAAGATGAAATTTTGGGAAATATTTATGTATTGGAATATAAAAGAAATGTTAATTAGGTAGTTGAGTAATAATTGATTTATTTTGAGTTGTAATCCAGTAAAATCAAATTTATTAGAATTTATTGCAATTAATTGGATTAATTGCAGTAACCTTTGGAAATTGAAACTTAGTAAAAATAATCTGGATTGGATTTCAAATAAATAGGTTAGGATGAGTAACTGAATTACATACTATGAATAGTAAACCAGGAAGATTAAATTTAATTAATATAAAATAGTTGATTTATTGCAAATAAAAGATTATGTAAATATTTAGTTAGGTGGAATTAAAGATAATTACATAATAAGGTATGAATCCACTGCTAATTTTATTTATGGAAATGAAAAGAGTACCAAAAACAAGCTTTGTCAGTATATTTAAGTTTAATGTATAATAATAAGTTAATGGTAATAAAAGAAGTTTAAACATCTGTTAATAGAGAGTTGAGTTTAAATATAAGAATATTAAGAAGTAGATTTTTGAATACAACATTTGATCCATCCACTTAAAATGTATAGATAGGATAATTGCTGATTTTTGATTTAAGTAGTGCAAACGGAGATTTATCTATTTATTGGAATTGGAATTTATAAGTGTATAAATAGGAAATAAGTGAAATTTATTTTAAATATTCATAAATGAAGATTTAGATGAAGGTGAGAATGGTAATGCTTTAAATAGTAGAGACGTAAACAAATCAATGTAGGTAATTAGAAATAAAATGTTGTCGAAACGATAAAACGTTTCTTGTGAAAAATGGATGACATAACGAAAAAGGGTAATGTATTCACTTGAATATAAATTGAAACTTATTTAAGGTATTAATTACAATGGATAGAGATTTTGGGTAACATTGTAAATGATATGTAAGTAATGCAAATGTATGTCAATAGTAAGGGATTAGGATGAATTAAAAATTTGTAACATAGGAATTACCTGCCTATTTGTTAATAAAAATTTGAATGGTTAGTAAGTGATAATAGAATAAGTGTACATTAGTGGAATTGAGGTAACGTTGGTTTTAATGTTGAGAAAATAAATGGGTATAGTAAAGTTTAAGTGAAATTGTAAGTATGTATAGGGGAATGAATTATTGCAGGGAAATATTTGGTAACCATTGCAATAAATGTAAATTTGTGTGCATTAATATGAAATTTAGTAATAGGTGTGAATAACTCAAATTTATTCATAGGATAAAGAATGATGGAAATAACGTTTAATTAATATATCGGGATTTAATTGATCATAAAAGGTTGATTGCAAATCAAATGAAAAATGCTTAAATGGGAATTAAGTTATTTATTCATTTGGATTTAAAGCATGATTGAAATTTTTGGAAACTGAATAAAACGTTTTATGTTGATTGAAATTTAAGTTGGAAGTAATTAAGATAAATAAAATATGTATAATATGGAATTCAAATATACATAGAAATGTGGATTTTAGTATGTAAACGTAATCTATTGAGAATGGATAGAAATTTAATCTGTAATTATTACAGTGTAACGACCCAGAATTTTTAGAAATTAAAATTTGAATATTTAATTAAATTTAAATATTAAAAAGTGAATTTATAAGTCAAATAAATTTTATTTTGAATTATTGAATTTAATTGGATAATTAAATCGATAATTTAATATGTTAAATTATGGAAAAAATTGAAAATTGGGTTAAATATGATTAGAGATGATTTGTAAAATTTTATTTTATCACATAGGAGTTAGAACAATATTTTAGAACTTTTAAAATCGAATTAAAAGTTAATTTGTGAAAATTGAATATTTTAATATTAAAATCGACTAGTAAAAATAGTCAATTTTTGAACAGTCTCAGAATTGAACGAAACCAGTTCCATTGGATCCGTAATAGTTAGTTATTACCGGATTTCAATTTTCGTGTCAATCGGAGCTATCGTTTGATCGTGGCAGCTCGAAACGCATCGATTTATTTTTAATTTAAATTTGACGCGTGAAAATAGTCATTTTTCAAAAAGTCTCGGATTTCGACGAAACTAGTTTCATCGGATCCGTAATTTGATATTATTGTAAGGTTTCAAATTTCAAGTCAATTGGATTTACCGTTTGTCCGGTACAAATTAAAACGCCTAGAAAATCGCTTAAATCGGTTTAATTCAAATTGAGCGTTTATAGCCATAACTCGCACATACTTCCGAATTAGCTTCCGAAACCTGTTCCATTGTGTCCGGAACGCGGGATAAACCCTAGGTACGTCAGTTTCGGCGCCTAAATCGGAGTTCGGAATTTCCGGGTGAATAGTGTCGAACGAAACTCTATAAATAGACCCACCTCTTCATAATTTGATAAAAAAAAAAACCCTAACCCTAATTTTTTAACCTAGCCGCCACTTATTCAACCAAAGGCCAGAATTGTCTCTCACTTCTTCATCAATCTCTCTCAATCCGTAAGGAATTACGCGAAGTGTTCAACACGGAAGTCGTAGAGCACGACGAGAGCTTCGATTCCATACGGTGATGATCGGAAATGGTGCAACGGAGAGGGAGCTAGGGGGGCCGTTCCCTACAGGTCACGCACGCATTCCTAGGAGGAGGAGGGGGCCGAGCTTGCTATCCTTCAGGCCGAACATGGTGGAGAGGTAGGGCTTCGACATGGTGGGGTTGTGATCGAGTATAGGCGAGTGATTGAGGCGTAAATTTAAACCCTAGCTAGCTATAATGGGTTCGGCCTCAATTGTGTTACCTGGAGATGAAGACGTGAGGGAGAAGATGAAAGGGACGGCCAGATTTGCAGGAGCTTGGATCATGTGGCTGTGATGAGTTTAGGTTTATAATTTTAAAGTTTGTGTTGTAAATTTAAGTTATAAAATCGTGTAACTTCAAAAATTCATAACTTTTTCATACGAGGTCGAAAAAATGCAAACTCAGTTGCGTTGGAATCGTATGGACGAGCACTACGCGATGGAGTTGGTTTGGAGTCATTTGGAGTTAGTGAGAATTTTGGGTAAAATTAAACGTCCGTTTAATTTTATTCGAAATAAATCGCTAAAACGGAATTTAAATCAAGGTGAGAACTTCTCACTCAATCGAAATAGTTTCGATTTTATTTTAAATAGTTAGATTTAAAATATTTGAATGCATGTTTGAATGTTGATTGATATCTATTGATTGTTAAAATAGACATTATGCGCCGTTAGTAAGCGGATGTTATTTAATAAAAACATATACCGCGAATATTTCATAAACAGTGAAATTGGTATTATATATAATATCAATATATATATATTGGCATATGTATATATTGGAGTTATTGATTTCCCGCATTTTTTAGCGGATGAGACCCTATTGCGCCATCTATTAAGCGGATAATATTTAAAATCCCATATACCGCGATAATTTCGTACTGGAGCGAAATTGGTATTGTGCTAATGTTTTTGGATGCAGGAAAACAGGTTGGAGGGATCCAACTGGATTCCTCAACAGTATTTATTTGATTATGGATATTTTGATATTCATTGATTATCATATTGATATATGATATCGTTGTTGTCGTGATTGACTATTTGGTATGTAGCATCATTGGACCAAATTTGGAACTTTAAAAATGATTTTTAAAGTTGATTTTTGAGAATATACTATATTTTGGAATTGATCCATTTTAAATAAATAAACGTTATAATTTTTAATGTTATAAAAATTATGATTTTTGTGAAATACAGTAAAAAAACTGATTTTTGAGAATATGATGCTAACGATTTTATAAAAAAGTTTAATCGGGATTTAGAATTATTGTGAACAGTTTAAATATAGGATTTATAAAATTTAATTATTTTATGAATCAAAAGAATGAAGTTTTTAAAGGAATTTAAGATGTTTAAAAAGAATAATATGAATTGATTTATATTAAGAGATTTATAAATGGATATTTATAAATTGAAATATGGACGTTATAAAACGAGTTTTTATAAGTATTTTGAATGAAGTGAAAATGAAATTCATAAATGAATGAAATTTATAGAATTATAAACTGTGAAGTTATAAAAGAAATTTATAAATAGTAAGATTTATAAATTTGGTGAAATTATTTGAAGAATAGATTGGTTAAATAAATGGATCTTATAAGTTATAAGATTTATAAATTGGAAAGTCTCTAAAGGAACGATTTTGTAAAATAATCGTTTTATAAGTAATTAACTTATAATATGAACGTTTAGTTTATAATTTAGTTATAAACTGGAATAGGTTAATAAAGGAATTTATAAAAAGGAAGTTTTTATAAATAATTAGAAATGGAATTTATAAACGTTGTTTTATAAATTTGTAAATGATTTATTTTGACGAGAAAATTTGTTGAAACTTATAAATGGAGTTATATTCACATTTTTGAATAGTGAATAATCCTTTGAATTAAAATGAATAAAAGGATGAAATTTGTTAACAAAGTATATTCACGTTTTTGAATAGTGAATAACACGTTAAAGAAATTGTTTTGGATTTGGTGTTTTAAATAGAATTAAAACGACCTAACGATGTTTTAAAATGTGTTGAGATTCGAAACCATAGATTTCAACATTGATTGTTGAAATAGACGTTTTCGAGAAATAAAAGGAAATAGTAGACTATAACACTGTTGTTATAGTAAATGATTTCCGAAAGGAAATGTTTTGTATAGTATTGGGATTTATATATCTATTTTAATTTCGAATCCCTATACTAGTGATTTTTGAGTCGTCGTAACGATGTTTTACGCAACATTCGTTTTGACCCGAATAAGTATGTTTAAGTGAATGATTTCCTTAAAAGAATGAAATATATACTTAATCTCGATTTAAGTATATTGAATATTTTCCAAGTGTTGAAAATAAATAAAATTTGTGAATTACTTATTAAATAAGTATGGAATTGTTTTCCAATATGAAGTGAAAAATTAGAATTTATCTTTTGAAGATAAATTGAAAATGAATAGTTGAAATCGTATATGCATGAATATTTTGGAATATAAATTCACTAAGGAATTTATAAATGAAAGGTGGAATTTGTTTAAAAATAAATATTGATTTATTTTTGAAATATTGAAATTATATATCTAGTGAAGATATTTTGGAAAATAAATAATTTGGAAAATTATTTGGAATCTGGTGATGTGTGCATATTCAGTGATAGTTCAATAACCGACTATCAATATTTCCCTTTGAATGGGTAATTGATGTGATTTGTTTGAATGTGAATGCTACACTTATTTTTGAATAAGCGCTCACTATTCGGGTTAACCGGGAAAGGACCATGGGGTCGTATAACCCATTCCGAATATGTGATACGTCGTTATGAATTGCATTTGAAGATCGGTGTTGAAGACCGAGTATTTGCGAAAGCGATAGGATGACCTATCGATTGTCTCTGCACTGGGTAGCTCCTGGTATAGAGATTCCTTAAGTGATGGGAAATTCGATCGGGATTGTGAATACCCGGATTGCAAGGGCTTCGTAAGAAGTGCCTTCGGTTTTGTTCGAGCCCGGAACAGACTTGTATGGATTGTATGCCTGACATTACAAGTTGAGATATAAAGCCGATTTCTTTCAAATATATTTCTGTTGGTGGCGGAGAATTTATTCTTTTAGCTTAACACCCTTCTCTGAGACGTACGAGCTCAGAGGTTATGTAGTTGAATGTTATCAGCGATATATTCCCAATTTGGTAATGTGACATGCTGAGTGATGCTGAAATGATCATTGTGTTGATTATTTGTGATAGGATCGTTTATTTGATCGTCTATCCTTGTGATCATTGTGTTGATCATTTGTTGACCCAAAGCATGGCTTTTGTATAAAGTATGTTTTTGTGGACGTGACTTCGTCGAGCCTCACACCCCGTGAATGGTCAAAACAGGAAAGAAGCAGCAAGGTTATGAGGGGTAGCACCCTTTAGGATGTGTCCATTTCCTTCTGGAAAAGGGTGGTATCATGGTATGGAGCCCAGATACTTACTCATGTTGAAAACACTTTGTTATGATTGTGTGAATTGATTACGAGCGCTCGGTGATAAAGGTCCCAAAGGACCGGGGGATGGCATATTCGGTCAGTTGTTACTTAGTTAGGGGTAACCCGGCCTTGTGTTGGTAGAGATCCGGTTTGGTTCTCGGGGATGTCCATCCAGAGGCATTCTCATGTGGCAATGGGAAGTTCCTTGGCCTGATCATTCGTTGGAAATCCAAAGAAACAATACGAGACTTGTACGGTTTTAGTTGTATAACCTGCTATGGAATGTGGCGGTAACCTGCTATTGAACATAGTTAGCTATAGTAGGCATACGATAATGGTCGTATGTTGGCTAAGATTTATATTCTACTTTCGAAATGAATTTTCCCTACACTATACACTAATAATAATATCAAATGTTCTTTTAAATGCGTATCAAGCATCTTTGACTATCATAAGGAGAAATCTCCTCCGATTCTGCGTTTGCATTGTGTGTGTGTGCGGGAGGCCTTATGGTAGTCTCATTTTTAAAAGCATTGCGAATTGAAATAAAAATATTCCTCTATTTTGATTTTAAAGATAAATAAACTGTTTTGAGTTCTCACACCAGTCACATGACTGACTTGGAGTTTATTGTTTTCCTTCCTAAACTCTGGGTGCCCACCAATTTCCACACGGGCAGTTAAGAGTTAAGGTTTATCAGGATATTCTGGATATTCTGGAGTTGGTGGAGGCAAGCTGGATGGCATGACGTATTACTACTATATAGTATTTCTTTTTCCGCTGCATTGTTTGATGTTGTATGTTGTACACTCTAATGATTTGATATAATGTAATATAATGTAATGTAATAACTGATATAGTTCTTTGTTTAAAGATTATTCATTTATTATTATATGTTGTTCCGCTGCGAATTGTGAGATTCTGTTGTTGTTCTGTTGTTTTCTGTTCTATCCTCTTTTCTTTCTATTTTATTCCGTTCTGTTTTTCTTTTTCCTCTATATTCTATTTTCTTCTATTTTAAAATTTTCTGTTCTCTTTTCTATTTTCTTTTCTCTCTATTTTCTGTCTTCTCTCTTCCTCTCTTTTCTTTTCTTAAATTCTTTAAAAAAAATCCATAACATTTCGGTTTTTGGCCTTCGATTTCTCGACAGTCGATAAAGTGAGTATCGATGTTGAATTTTCGAAAGTCGAAAATCTTCGGGGCGTTACATACAGTAATTTAGAATTTAGTTGAAATTGGAAATTTATCTACGTATTTGGAAATTTATGGAATTGTGAATATATATATGAAAATTTAAATGAAGCATCTAATTATACATGTGTGAATACGCTTAAAATGCAATGTAAATGTTGAGAAAGAAATAATTTAATCCGTAACGTGTATAATTAATATCCTTTTGGGACCACTTCTGTTTGCACGTTAAAATTCGTGTACACCTATCCTGTTGCGATCTATCTATAAATATGCTGTGATAAACCCTAGCCTCCTTTCTATTGTCAATTGGCTGTACGTTCATTTTTCTTCATCTCTTTCTTTTTCTCAATGGTTACAAAACCTAATCTATCTACAATTCAAATTTTCTAATAAAATTCAAACTCTCCACAAAAATTCCAGAAAATTTATGATAAAGTTCTCGAGACACGTAATCTGCTGGTACAATTCGTTTTGTGTTTTGGATATTCGTTCGACCAGAAAAAATTCGACGATGTGCTGTAGCTTTTAGCTGACGTGGCCATTGAAGTTAAGTGGGTTTTGTTTTGTTTTATTTTATTTTATTTTTATTTTTGTTTTCAAATCGTTTAAAATGAATATTTTTTTCATACGTTCTCCGATTCACGCGAAATTTCTTTTGTTAGGATCGTAATTTAATTCCAGATCCATTGACGCTGGTTTGGACAAATTCTGAGACCGTCGAATTTTTGGGTTTAAATCGGATTTAAATTCGATTTAAATTCAAAAGGTGAGTGTTTTAACCCACTCACAACTACTAGAAGCTTTTCTGTTTGTTAAATTAATTTTAGAAATGAATAGAAATTTATTTATGAGTATTTGGCATGTTTATTTTATTCATATCTGTTGAATTGCATTTATTAAATTTAACTGTTAATTTAATTAATTTATTGCGTATAAATTTACAGTTAAAATTTATTTGTTTGTATATGAACTGCTAGTTAACAGTTATATAATTTATTACTGAATATAGACTGTAGATTAATAGCTGTTAAATTTAATTTGAATAAAATTGCCAGTATTACCTGTTATGTAGTACCAAAAGTAATATTGTTATTGATTGATATTGATTGATGATTGCGATTTGGATGATGGATGATGTTGATAAATGGATGTTTATTGTATATCATTAAATTGCAAATTATCATGCATATTTCATTTCATTCGGGATTGTGGTTTGAAATGATATATAACCGCAAAATTTTATATTTTTTTAAATTGCGGATTGAAATGATAAATATCCGTATCACTTGACCATAGGATAGAAAATTTTATACAGGCACCGCGGTCTATATATAACTATTTTAATGTGATTTCTATGGTTTGGATGGAATACGGTTTCTAATAATCTTAAATTTTATATTGTATAAATATTATTCTTCCATATATATACATGTGAAGTTGAAAATTTTGAAATTAAAAGGTGTATAAAAATCTTTATTTAAAAATGGAAGAAAATTAAGAAAATGGAGTTTAATAATTTATATCATATGTTTAAATGTTATGTTTGGAAATTTTAAGATATGATATTTATAATTGGATTTTTCCCAAAATAAATTGAAATGAATATTCTAGTATAATTTGAATTGGGAAAATATATATATTTTATTACTAGATATTGAAGTCTTATTATTTATGGATTTTATGTGAATATTCAAGACTAATTAATAGAACAATTGATCTGTTGAAAGAATAAAATCCAATTTTAGTTTGAAATATTGTTACTCAAAATGGATATACGTATATATAAATAAATTGAAGTGGTTTTGGAACTTGAGAGAGATAATATAAATTTTGGTTTAGACTTTAATAAAGAAATGTATTTGTAAAGCCATGAGAACTATTTTCTTTACAAAGTAACATTTAAGTTAAACCATTTAATTCATATACCGTTGAATGTCCAAACCATTCAAGTTTTTTTATAGAAGTTATGGTTTTAAATTATGATTTTCAAAATATTATGATTTGAAAATATTTGATTTTCAGACGTTATGAAGTTAAAGCATTATGATTTTGGAAAAGAATTATATTTGGGATAAGTGATAAAATATGGTTTTGGGTTTTGAAATGATATCGTATTCATGGTTATGAAATGGAATGTTTATTCTGATTTTTAAAGTATAACCTATTTTTAAATGACCGCGGTGTTATAATAACGATGGGTTGGCAAAGAGACCGGGATCGGATATGGACATACTCTCTGTCGATACCGAAAACCACTTTGACTAACCGTGTACGCGGTGGAGATTCCAGAATGAAGTAGGTGGTGGTGACGTTTCCTGTAAGGTAAATACGTGGACCCGACTCCCGTGAGTTGGCATAAGGTGGCTAAAACAGGAGCGATTCTCAGGCCAATGAGGTCATTCCTCTGATCGGACCCTCCTCTTCGATATTATACTTTGATTTTGGATTGATTCAGTGGTTACTTCTATATTTTGATTTTGGGGAGTTAGTCCGAGGTGGGCGGTAACTGCGGCTACGCGTTTCCACCAGCCTGGATAGCAATTGGTATATCTACCCTGGCATTGCCTAGTTGTGCCGTGTCACCTACCATACCGAGCCTTTACTACGAGTTTCTATTTGTGTCGTACCTATGGAGTATCCTCTGGTAGCTTCCCGATCAGGAGGTATTACGGTACTGTATAGACTATTGGCATTATTTGTGTTAAGGGCTATATGGGTAACCCCTTAACGCTATTAAAAAGTAAGTTTATTTTATAAATAGACACTATTATAATAGCGCAATATACTACATAATAGTTTAACGGATCCTTAGGAGATGTAAATCCCGAACATCTCTTGAGTTACTGTACTCATATTTATTTCTGTTAATTTAACTCACATAAGATCTTTTAGTCTGACTCGAGTGTTTTTGTCTTTTCAAATTCGCTCGGGTCAGTCCGAGCATTTCAGGATCGAAGATTTTAGCTTTGGAGGACGAAGACGAAGAATCCGTATTATATTGTTTATAGTATTGCACCACACTCTAAATTTCCGCTGCATTGATTGTATTGGTATGTGTAACTCTGATATTCATTATATAAGTAAAATAAATATTTTGTAAACAGTTATCATGAACTGTATATTGATTATTATATCTTATCCTTCCACTGTGAGATTCTATTTTGCTTTATTTCTTCTCTGTTTTTCTTATTTACCCCATAACAATCCGCCCTTGCGTATGCTTTGAATTGGCACGTGTGTCGGTTTAAAGTGTGCGAAAAGGGGGGATGTTACAGTTGGTATCAGAGCTTTGGTTTAGCAGTAAACTTTGGCTCTGTGGGGTTTGACTATTTATTAATAGGGTAGTAATACCCTATGGGAGTCGCTGAGTGTATATATATATGAGAGAGCGTATTTGTTAGTATTAATAAAAGATTTTGATATTGTGTTAATCTGTTCCGCTTTGTATTTATAAATTCTGGTTGATGCATGGGACGCTATGTCATCAATAGGGATTTCTAAACACTTAATAGGACAGACCGACATAATATCCGTTTTAATATAGATGAATGAAATAATTTTGCCTATTATATTTTCTATATATAAAATAAAGTTTTAAATGATATTATGTATATATTTGATTGATATAGATTGGGTGTTAGGAAATAAAAATATTTATAATAATTGAAGCTAAGTTGAAATTAGAATAAATCAAATTGGAGATTTTAGAACTTAAGTCCGGGATTTTAAAAATTTGCTTTCAAAGGATTTATGAAATACAATGCTTTGGTTTATAAGTATTTTCTTCTATAAATATTTCATTTTAATTCAGAAGAATTGTTTTAAAGAAGATTTTGGAGAAAATAAATTTTGTATTTTCCTCTCTGTCGCTGGAAAATAATTTCGGTGATGGCGGCCGCATCATCGACTTTCATTTTCAAGTTTCGAATGGGAAAGACCACTGTAGTAAATTCTACTGCAGATTTATTTTGAAAATATCTAAAATATTAATTTTTACAAATATAATTGAGATATAAAAGTAGTAAGAAATTATTTATTTATTTTTATAGATAATTTGAAATTTGACCCGGTATTTAATTCTTAAATTTCCATTAATTAATGGTTTAAATTATTTTAGTGAAATAAAAGGTAAGTAATTAATGAAGTGAAACCTCTAATTTAGAGAATTAATGCTAAGTTATAAAGGAAGTTAAAATTTTAACTTATAAGAGAGGTAAAGATTTATTGAACAATGAATGAATTAAAAGAATTTAGATAAACTTGTATAAGTTCAATTACATTTTTCTTTAACATATATATAACTTACCAAATATAAAAAGTTGAAATGTTAAATGAGAGATTGGAATTGAATATTTTACAAGTAGGAATTTTGGGAAATAATGAAGGATTCAATGAATTGCTATTATAAATAAGAATATAATGGTATAAACTTAAGTTATAATTTGAATTTTTCCATAATTTAAGATAAGTATTATTAATAGGTGATTTTAAACTTAAGTAAATAAAATGAAATTCTTTAACAAATAAAGATTGATGTGTAGGGTTATAAACTTAAGTGTGATTTAAATGCTACTAGTTTAATATAAGTGGAAGTGGGAAATTAAATTGTTACTACTATTAAATATAATAGAAACGTCAACATTTAATAAATGAATGAAATTAAAGGTAAGTTGAAATTTTAATTTATAAAACGAATATATATTTGATGAACCATTAATTAATTAAAGGAATTGAGAAGAAACTTGTATAAATTTCCACTTACATTCTTAAAACATATATAACTTACCATATAAGAAAAGTGCTAAGTTAGTAAGAAAATGTAAGGGAAATTCTTACAAGTGAAGAGTAAGGTAATGAAAGTAATCAATTAATTTGCTGTGATAAAATGAGAATTAAATTATATAAACTTAAGTTAAATTGGAAATTCTACTATATAAGTAAAGGTAAGATTATAAATAGATGATATAAACTTAAGTAAATAAAATAGGATACCAATATAATGAATTTTGTAATAAATGGAAAATGAAATTTGTAGGAAATGAAGAAATCCCTCCATAAATGAAAAAAAAAAGAAAATCAAACAACTAAAGCATGAATTAAATGTATAATAAGTTAATTTGGTTGTTGGTTTGAATTGTATTGTTTGATTTATGGTTGTTGGGTAAGGAATTTGAAGTTTTAGATGAATAAATAATCTATCTTTGTTCCGTCTAAGACTGTTGAGTAAAGGATGCACTTGATAGTTATTTTCATTCCATACAAATTTCAAGTTCTGAACCCGAATAACTATTTGTTTGATGAATTAAATGGTTGCTTTGTCTTGTGTAGGTATGCTGTTTGTAAGGTTGATGGTTGTTGTTTTGTTTGGTTGTTTAATGGTTGAAACCACTTAAATATTTCACTTTATATAAATTTGTATATTTTAGCTAAATTAACTAATTTTGTAAATTTAAAATATTGATTTCGAAATTCTTCTTTTCCCTTCTTTTCCTTTTCGGGGACGAAAAGTTTTGAGTGGGGGAGAGTGTAACGACCCGTAAATTTCGACAATTAAATTTTTAATTAAAAAGGATTTTGAAATTTAAATTTTGTAGAAAAGGGAAATATATATATATAAAGGAGGTAAATTAATACTAGATGAACGCTAAATGAAAATTTATAGCAACGGTAATTAAAAATATTAATTATTGTTAAATTTAATAGAAATCTAATGATTGAGATAATGGAAGATTTATACCCTTGTGTAAGTTGCATAAATAAAGGATAATTAAATTTATAATTAATAATGAATTGTAGAAACGGTTATTTAACTTAATTGTTGAAAGGTTAGGTGAAATATCAATAAAGGAATAGTGTAATTTGTTGCACTTGAATAAAATATAAAATAAAGAATTAAAGACAAAAATTTAAATTACCTATGTATTAGTAAATTGGTAAAACGGTAACTGTATAAGAATTAAGATAGTAATACAAATGGCAGTTGCTGGACAACCAATTTAATGCAAATTCAAAAGTGATTGAGACGACTGTTGGGTTTTAATGGAGTGTAAATAAATAGTGAAAAACATTATAATATCTTAATTTAAATATGATTGTTTAATTAATACTAAAAGAATAAAATTGAAATAGTATTTAATGTAATAATAACTATAATAAATTGCAATTGTATAATGGAAGTAAATTGTTAATAAATGGATGTAAATATTAACTAATTGATGGAAATAAAATATAAATGAATGTTTGGATAAGATCATAAGTAAATGCAATTAGGTATCATGTATTGGAAATAAAGTTCATTTAAATATTGAGAAATTTTAATGTTGTTATTAAGAAAAACGTTACTTTAGTAATTTTTAATATAGTAACGGGTGTGCGAACGCGAATTAATGGAAACGTAAAACTTATTTTAAGTGAGTATTTGAGTGTAGACTTATGAAATAGATTAATGACAATAAATTTTTGTACGTTATTTATTCTATTAGTTTGTTAAGTTTTATTTTGATCAATTTCAATTAATGCACTAAATTATTTCAGTTAGTGTGGAATATTGGTAAGTGAATAAATAAGATGTAACCTAGATAAATTTCCATTCATAATATGATGATTAATGTGATATAAAGAATGAAACCAAAATGGAATGAATTAATTGAGGTTCTAACTTTATTTATGCGTAAAGTTAACAAAATTTCCAATAAAATTTAGATACGGTAAGTTATGCAAATAAAAGATGAAATTTTGGGAAATATTTATGTATTGGAATATAAAAGAAATGTTAATTAGGTAGTTGAGTAATAATTGATTTATTTTGAGTTGTAATCCAATAAAATCAAATTTATTAGAATTTATTGCAATTAATTGGATTAATTGCAGTAACCTTTGGAAATTGGAACTTAGTAAAAATAATTTGGATTGGATTTCAAATAAATAGGTTAGGATGAGTAACTGAATTACATACTATGAATAAGTAAACCAGGAAGATTAAATTTAATTAATATAAAATAGTTGATTTATTGCAAATAAAAGATTATGTAAATATTTAGTTAGGTAGAATTAAAGATAATTACATAATAAGGTATGAATCCACTGCTAATTTTATTTATGGAAATGAAAAGAGTACCAAAAACAAGCTTTATCAGTATATTTAAGTTTAATGTATAATAATAAGTTAATGGTAATAAAAGAAGTTTAAACATCTGTTAATAGAGAGTTGAGTTTAAATCTAAGAATATTAAGAAGTAGATTTTTGAATACAACATTTGATCCATCCACTTAAAATGTATAGATAGGATAATCGCTGATTTTTGATTTAAGTAGTGCAAACGGAGATTTATCTATTTATTGGAATTGGAATTTATAAGTGTATAAATAGGAAATAAGTGAAATTTATTTTAAATATTCATAAATGAAGATTTAGATGAAGGTGAGAATGGTAATGCTTTAAATAGTAGAGACGTAAACAAATCAATGTAGGTAATTAGAAATAAAATGTTGTCGAAACGATAAAACGTTTCTTGTGAAAAATGGATGACATAACGAAAAAGGGTAATGTATTCACTTGAATATAAATTGAAACTTATTTAAGGTATTAATTACAATGGATAGAGATTTTGGGTAACATTGTAAATGATATGTAAGTAATGCAAATGTATGTCAATAGTAAGGGATTAGGATGAATTAAAAATTTGTAACATAGGAATTACCTGCCTATTTGTTAATAAAAATTTGAATGGTTAGTAAGTGATAATAGAATAAGTGTACATTAGTGGAATTGAGGTAACGTTGGTTTTAATGTTGAGAAAATAAATGGGTATAGTAAAGTTTAAGTGAAATTGTAAGTATGTATAGGGGAATGAATTATTGCAGGGAAATATTTGGTAACCATTGCAATAAATGTAAATTTGTGTGCATTAATATGAAATTTAGTAATAGGTGTGAATAACTCAAATTTATTCATAGGATAAAGAATGATGGAAATAACGTTTAATTAATATATTGGGATTTAATTGATCATAAAAGGTTGATTGCAAATCAAATGAAAAATGCTTAAATGGGAATTAAGTTATTTATTCATTTGGATTTAAAGCATGATTGAAATTTTTGGAAACTGAATAAAACGTTTTATGTTGATTGAAATTTAAGTTGGAAGTAATTAAGATAAATAAAATATGTATAATATGGAATTCAAATATACATAGAAATGTGGATTTTAGTATGTAAACGTAATCTATTGAGAATGGATAGAAATTTAATCTGTAATTATTACAGTAATTTAGAATTTAGTTAAAATTGGAAATTTATCTACGTATTTGGAAATTTATGGAATTGTGAATATATATATATGGAAATTTAAATGAAGCATCTAATTATACATGTGTGAATACGCTTAAAATGCAATGTAAATGTTGAGAAAGAAATAATTTAATCCGTAACGTGTATAATTAATATCCTTTTGAGACCACTTCTGTTTGCATGTTAAAATTCGTGCACACCTATCCTGTTGCGATCTATCTATAAATATGCTGTGATAAACCCTAGCCTCCTTTCTATTGTCAATTGGCTGTACGTTCATTTTTCTTCATCTCTTTCTTTTTCTCAATGGTTACAAAACCCAATCTATCTACAATTCAAATTTTCTAATAAAATTCAAACTCTCCACAAAAATTCCAGAAAATTTATGATAAAGTTCTCGAGACACGTAATCTGCTGGTACAATTCGTTTTCTGTTTTGGATATTCGTTTGACCAGAAAAAATTCGACGATGTGCTGTAGCTTTTAGCTGACGTGGCCATTGAAGTTAAGTGGGTTTTGTTTTATTTTATTTTTATTTTTGTTTTCAAATCGTTTAAAATGAATATTTTTTTCATACGTTCTCCGATTCACGCAAAATTTCTTTTGTTAGGATCGTAATTTAATTCCAGATCCATTGACGCTGGTTTGGACAAATTCTGAGACCGTCGAATTTTTGGGTTTAAATCGGATTTAAATTCGATTTAAATTCAAAAGGTGAGTGTTTTAACCCACTCACAACTACTAGAAGCTTTTATGTTTGTTAAATTAATTTTAGAAATGAATAGAAATTTATTTATGAGTATTTGGCATGTTTATTTTATTCATATCTGTTGAATTGCATTTATTAAATTTAACTGTTAATTTAATTAATTTATTGCGTATAAATTTACAGTTAAAATTTATTTGTTTGTATATGAACTGCTAGTTAACAGTTGTATAATTTATTACTGAATATAGACTGTAGATTAATAGCTGTTAAATTTAATTTGAATAAAATTGCCAGTATTACCTGTTATGTAGTACCAAAAATAATATTGTTATTGATTGATATTGATTGATGATTGCGATTTGGATGATGGATGATGTTGATGAATGGATGTTTATTGTATATCATTAAATTGCAAATTATCATGCATATTTCATTTCATTCGGGATTGTGGTTTGAAATGATATATAACCGCAAAATTTTATATTTTTTTAAATTGCGGATTGAAATGATAAATATCCGTATCACTTGACCATAGGATAGAAAATTTTATACAGGCACCGCGGTCTATATATAACTATTTTAATGTGATTTCTATGGTTTGGATTGAATACGGTTTCTAATAATCTTAAATTTTATATTGTATAAATATTATTCTTCCATATATATACATGTGAAGTTGAAAATTTTGAAATTAAAAGGTGTATAAAAATCTTTATTTAAAAATGGAAGAAAATTAAGAAAATGGAGTTTAATAATTTATATCATATGTTTAAATGTTAAGTTTGGAAATTTTAAGATATGATATTTATAATTGGATTTTTCCCAAAATAAATTGAAATGAATATTCTAGTATAATTTGAATTGGGAAAATATATATATTTTATTACTAGAAATTGAAGTCTTATTATTTATGGATTTTATGTGAATATTCAAGACTAATTAATAGAACAATTGATCTTTGAAAGAATAAAATCCAATTTTAGTTTGAAATATTGTTACTCAAAATGGATATACGTATATATAAATAAATTGAAGTGGTTTTGGAACTTGAGAGAGATAATATAAATTTTGGTTTAGACTTTAATAAAGAAATGTATTTGTAAAGCCATGAGAACTATTTTCTTTACAAAGTAACATTTAAGTTAAACCATTTAATTCATATACCATTGAATGTCCAAACCATTCAAGTTTTTTTATAGAAGTTATGGTTTTAAATTATGATTTTCAAAATATTATGATTTGAAAATATTTGATTTTCAGACGTTATGAAGTTAAAGCATTATGATTTTGGAAAAGAATTATATTTGGGATAAGTGATAAAATATGGTTTTGGGTTTTGAAATGATATCGTATTCATGGTTATGAAATGGAATGTTTATTCTGATTTTTAAAGTATAACCTATTTTTAAATGACCGCGGTGTTATAATAACGATGGGTTGGCAAAGAGACCGGGATCGGATATGGACATACTCTCTGTCGATACCGAAAACCACTTTGACTAACCGTGTACGCGGTGGAGATTCCAGAATGAAGTAGGTGGTGGTGACGTTTCCTGTAAGGTAAATACGTGGACCCGACTCCCGTGAGTTGGCATAAGGTGGCTAAAACAGGAGCGATTCTCAGGCCAATGAGGTCATTCCTCTGATCGGACCCTCCTCTTCGATATTATACTTTGATTTTGGATTGATTCAGTGGTTACTTCTATATTTTGATTTTGGGGAGTTAGTCCGAGGTGGGCGGTAACTGCGGCTACGCGTTTCCACCAGCCTGGATAGCAATTGGTATATCTACCCTGGCATTGCCTAGTTGTGCCGTGTCACCTACCATACCGAGCCTTTACTACGAGTTTCTATTTGTGTCGTACCTATGGAGTATCCTCTGGTAGCTTCCCGATCAGGAGGTATTACGGTACTGTATAGACTATTGGCATTATTTGTGTTAAGGGCTATATGGGTAACCCCTTAACGCTATTAAAAAGTAAGTTTATTTTATAAATAGACACTATTATAATAGCGCAATATACTACATAATAGTTTAACGGATCCTTAGGAGATGTAAATCCCGAACATCTCTTGAGTTACTGTACTCATATTTATTTCTGTTAATTTAACTCACATAAGATCTTTTATTCTGACTCGAGTGTTTTTGTCTTTTCAAATTCGCTCGGGTTAGTCCAAGCATTTCAGGATCGAAGATTTTAGCTTTGAAGGACGAAGACGAAGAATCTGTATTATATTATTTATAGTATTGCACCACACTCTAAATTTCCGCTGCATTGATTGTATTGGTATGTGTAACTCTGATATTCATTATATAAGTAAAATAAATATTTTGTAAACAGTTATCATGAACTGTATATTGATTATTATATCTTATCCTTCCGCTGTGAGATTCTATTTTGCTTTATTTCTTCTCTGTTTTTCTTATTTACCCCATAACAATCCGCCCTTGCGTATGCTTTGAATTGGCACGTGTGTCGGTTTAAAGTGTGCGAAAAGGGGGGATGTTACATACTAGGTAAAATTATTTCATTTACCTATATTTCAAAAACAATATTTTGTTAGTCTTCCTTATTAAGTGTTTAGAAATCCTTATTGATGCCATAGCATCCTATGTACTGACCAGTATTCTTAAATACCCAACAGAACAAGTTAACACAATACAAATTTTTTTTATAACATTAACAAATTTGCTCTCTCATATATATATATGCGCTCAGACTCATTATAGGGGATTAATAACCCCATATCTAATGAGTTAACCTCGAACAGGCTAAGATATCCATAAACCAAAGCTCCGATACCAACTGTAACTACCTGCCTTTTTGGACGGTTTAAATTGACAATAAACTAAATATGTCAACTCAAACCATTCAAAAGGGAGGATTGTCAATGGGGTAGATAAGAAAATAAGAGAAAAGAAGGGAAAAAACATGGAATCTTATAGTGGAATGATATAATATAACACTCAAATAAACAGTTCGTGAAGGTGCTTTATAATATACATTGGATTTCAAATTTTTTACAACAATTAGAGTAAAAACAATGACATATATAAAAAATGATGTGGTGGAAAAATTACTAATAATATAATATATACCAAACTCGGTTTTCGTCCTTCATAAATGTGGTCTTCAGCACTGAAAAGCACAGACTGTCCCGAGCGTAATGAAGAGACAAAGCACTCGAGCCAGAACTAAAAGATCTTATGCAAGTTAAATCAGCAGTAAATAAATATGAGTGTAATGGCTTCAAAGATGTCTACTGGATTTTACATCTCCTATCTAGTGTATAACGTGCATGCAATAATTTAAGAGATGTTTGAGATTTTCCATCTCCTAAGGATCCGTTAAACTATTTATGTGCAGTAATATACACTATATATGTAGTGTCTATCAGTAAAAAAAAGTATTTAAATAGAGTTAAGGCGTTTCCCATATCCCCCTTAATACATTTTTATAGGCATCGTAGTGTATACAGTACTGTAAACTCCACCGTAAATTGGTAGGCTATCAGAGAGCACTCCATAGGTACGAAAAAACCAAAATCATAGTAGGCTCGATAAGGCATATGAAAGGGCACACAAGGCTATACCACAATAGGATTCTACGGGATTGCGGAAACAGGCTGGTGGCAATGCATAGCCGCAGCTACCACCCACCTTGAACAGCACTTCCATAAACAAATCGAAGGCAGCCAACAATCAATCACAAAGTAACAGATATGGTATCAAAGAAGTGTATCCGATCGGAGGAGCGACCTTACTTGGCGTAGTTATGGCTCCTATTCTAGTCATATCAAGCTGACCCGAACGTCAGGGCTGCTTTCTTACCTCATACTAGTAGCGTTCGCCAAACCATCATACTTTGTTCCGGATTCTCCACCACATGTACAGTTGTTAAAGTGGTTTCGAAATTGGCAAAGGTTATGACAATATCTGATCCCGGTCTCTTTAACAGCCAAATGCTTTTTTAACACTATGGTCATTTTATAAAACATTTTTAATAAAAAATCCAGAAAACAGTTTATACCGTCATATCAAGATATCCATATACTTATTCTAAAAGTATAAATATATTCATAAATATCGAGGAAGATTCCATTTAATCAATTTCAAAAATAATTTACAAATCTTTCTTAAACCATTTATATGCTTTAAACCATTTATATGCTTTAAACCATTTATAAAGCTATTTATAAACTTTAAAACAGTTTACAACTCTTCCCATTTCATAAACTTCTACGCAAATTCCTTTAAAACACTTCCAAATCCCCTTTATACAAGTTCTTTATAAAACCCTTTTATAAAATCCTTTGAACCTTTATAAACTCCTTTATAAAACCATTATAAAATCCTTTATAAGAATCTTTTATAAATCCTTTTATATAAATCCATTATAAAATCTCAAAAGAACTTTTACAAATTCCTTACAAACCTTTACAAAAATCCAAATCTTTTACAAAAGTCTTTTATCTATTAAAGTTATTATAAAAGTCTATATTTATTATCTTAAATTAAATTTTTAAATAAATCTTCAAAAATATATTGGATATTTTATTAAATTAAATTTTTAAAGTGTTTTTTATATATTACATTATTTAAATTATATAATTTAAACTAAATAAAATTATAAGTTAAAATCTTAAATTTACATTTAAAACCATATATTAACGTATAATTTAAAGCTTTATAAGACATATAAAATAAATTATTTTCCAAATATAAATTTTAAATGAAATCATAAAACTAAATTTAAAAATCAAACATACTTTACCATTTAGAAAATAGTTTAAAACCAACTAATGCTGTCTGTATATAATTTTCTACCATATGGTCAAGTGATTAGGTATGTATCATTTCAACCCAAATTAGTTAAATTTCCCAGGTATATATCATTTCAAACCGTATCACGAATCAATAATTTCCAAATGAATAAAATCGCTTGGGTATGTAGGATTTCAACCCAGAACTATTTTCCCTAATCTATAAGATCATTCGGGTATGTATCATTTCAACCCATAGTGATAACAGAGATATAAACATCCAATCATCTAAAATGTCAACAAATAACATCCATCACAATCAACATCCAAATCAACCAATAAATCACAACAATTAACTGGTTGTCAATATCAGATTTTTGACTAATAATTTAAATTAAATATTAATTTAAATGGCAATTTAATTCAATAAAATTCAGTTTTAATTAAAATGTCAAATTAAAATACCAAACAACAATCAATAAAATTCTTATCAATTCGTAAATTTAATTCAACTAACATAAGAGATTTAGTATTTGTGAATGGGTTAAATCACTCACCTTTGATTTACAGTCGATTAAAAAACCAAATAAAGCCCAAAATTTTAACAGTCTCATAATGCAGCCAAACTAGTTCCATTTCATCTGGAATTTTGATACGATCTCAATGGAAGAAATCGCGCCCAAATCCGAGCTCGTATGAAAATTTTATGATAGTTAGAAGACTTTAAAATTTAAATTAAATTAACTAGAGCAAACTTGTAATTACCTTATCCATACAACCCTAATGCTAATAGAATGGAACCTAAGATACGCGCACAGCCGCTGCCTCTACCTTAATGCCACGCCACCTATGTCGAACTTCGCCAACTTCCAATGCCACCATCCTCTTCCTCATGGCCAGCTGCCTCTCCTGGACCGTAACAACCCGATATTTTCAGCCATTCGCATCCACATATGTCGGACTTGAATTGCTCAAAATACCGCATTGTAAATAAATTTGGAGCAAATGAAATACAAATCACAGAATCACAGACACAGAAATATCAAAATAACTTGCAGCGGAAATTAAAATAGCATAGTAGTTCATGAAGCTACTATAACAAACTCTGAAGATACAATACAAAATATCAGTCTGAAAAACATATACAATAGAAATCTCAAATACATAGCAGTTTATAAATACCAGAGCTGAAATAGAACAACTGAAACTGAGAGGGAACAGATAACTAGACAAGCAGAATCTTCAGCGATTCCTAGCTCTAGAAAAGAAATCCAAAGCTAAGCTGTAAATACTCAGGCTGACCCGAGCATAAAGTAAAACGCAAAACACTCGAGTTAGGACATATATACTTATATAATGTAAAGCAACTCAAGTGAACTGTAATGGTAATGTACAATAACTTAAAGGATGCTTGGGATCGCCCATCCTCTAAGGATCAGTTAAACCATAAATTAAATACATCTTGTGGTTAAAATTTCAAAATAGTAATTTATACTTCGAAATCAAATATCATTTCAAAATCCAATATCAATCAAAAATACATTTCAAAATATCAAAATAACATATCTTTTCAAACCACATCCATTTTTATTTAAAATACTATTTCGACACACATCTCAAAATAGTTTATATTTCAAAACAAATTATTCATTTTAAATCATTAAAATGAAGTTATTATATTTAATAAATAATTTATTAAATTTCCAAAATTTAAATATTTCAAAGTTCATTTATTCACTTAAATTTATTAAAACAATGAACATTGAACTTTCGCAGCATTTAGAAAATGCTACGGAAAGTTATTTTTAGAACAATTCAATTTAACAAAAGAGAGCATTTAAAAATGCTGTAATAGGGTTACTTTAGTTCAAATAAAACCTTAGTTAATTTCAGCAACTACAGCACTTACAAAGTACTATAATAGCCCTAATTCAATTTAGCCATTTAGTTCATTTCTATCAACTACAACATTTACAAATGCTGTAATATCCTTCACATTAGAAATAATAACATTTCAAAAACGCTGTTAATTAAATTCCAAATTTTCAGTATAATTTCACAAACAATTAAATTTTTAATTAAACCATTTTAAACTTATAAAATCTTATATTTTTACTTTTAACACAATCATTTAAATACCCTTATGTTTATGATTTTATAAAGTTACATTTTCATTCAAAAATCAATATTTAATAATAATTCACATATGAAATTCACACATTCAATTTCAATTCTTATAATTAAAGTTTTTAACTTAACAGTTAAGTTTAAAATTTCAAATATAACTTATCTTTCATTTTTTATTTTCTTGACTTAAAATTCGCTTTTAAACAAAATTCATTAATTCACAATTTAAGTTATATTTCAAAATTCAACTTAAATATTCATTTATTTCATTTTTTCAATTATTCAAAAATCATTAATACTTTATAAAATCATTTAAATCCATTTTAAATCAAATTTTAAATTTATTTATCATATTTTCCCACTTAATTTAGATTCCATTTATCCCCAAATCAAAATTACCAAAATAACTTATATTTCACATTTCTAACTTTACCATTAAATTATTTCATCTGTATATTTTTAGAAAATCAATAATACTTTACAAAAATCATTTTTTAATTAAGTTTAAATAAAAATATTATAATGTTTACATTTCTAAAATACTTTAAAAAATTTATAAAAATATATATTAACCACGAGTCTTTATAAAATTTTCTAGCCTAGGTAAAGTGATACGGATAATATATCATTTCAATCCGTAATTTATGAAGAAAACCCAGGTTCTATCATTTCAAACCTGCAATCCCAAATAAAAATGAAATAAATAAAAATCATTCAGGCCTATCATTTCAGCCCATAACGATTTTTCTCTATTCTAAAGTCCGTTCGGGTATGTATCATTTCTACCCATAGTGATTCTAATCTAAAGGGAATTTGCAGTGTGATAAACTGATATAAATAAACAGAATAACATTATATAACAGTAACATATGATATAACAGGTAAATAAGCATGGGTGAACATCATATAATCATAACATAACAAATATAGCATGGTGATATGTTTTACAGATTCAGTTGTAATCAGTTTACTAGTTATATAAGTATAAATTGTCTGGTAAGAATTACTCATAGGTATAAGCTGGAGACAACAAATCAAATGCACAAATTGAGATCCACAAAAGCACGATAGCACGACAATGATTCGAGTGTGGGAGAGACAAAGCAAAATTTTTGTCAAGAAGGATGGCCGGAATTTTTTGATGATGAGAAGTTTATTTTACGTGAAAATGAGATGGTGAAGTGGTCGGCTGAAAGTAGTGAGGAGTTATGGCAGCAAAAGTTGAAAAGATGTTGGTTGAAATGTGAAAAGACAAGAATATAAAAAGCCTTAAGCAAATCAAAGGTCACAAATCTCTTCAAATTACCATAATTTCTTTTGTAATTTTATACAACTGAAAATACTTATAAATTAATATAAAAATACGAAAATTTAGTAAATAAACAAAAATAAATAAATAAATAAATTTTAATTAAATATGATTAAATGAAGAAAATAACAGAAAAATGGAAACTATGCTTTAAAATAGAAAATAAATGCAATAAATTTTGGAAAATTTTTATTATCACTTTAAAAATATTTAGAAATAAAAATATAAATCTAACATGCCATATAACACATATTAGAACATAGTATGACGAATAATTTTTTTTTTATTTATATAAATGAAAATAGACAATTTTATTAAATAAATCAATTTACATACAATATTGTAAAAAGCGTAACTTTCACAATATAAATCGGATTTCAACGAAACGAAAAGTGTATTCTTGAAATTAAATATATTTTAATAACAAAAGATAAAATTTAAAAATTCAAATATTTAAATTTTAAATTTAAAAGTCAAAGTTTGACCAGATTGACCAAAAATCCATTTTTTTGGAAATATCCTATTTATTCAGGTTTGAAATTATAATTCACACAAAAATCAAAATATACTTTTGAAATAACAAAAGTTATTCATTTTAAGAAATATAATAAAGTTTTTAAATTAGGATTTTCAATTTAAATAATTAAAATAAACAATTAAAATAATTACAAAATACTGGGTTGTTACATGGACCTTGCGTGGTCGTCTTAGCCATTGCCTATTGCGATGTACCATCGCTAGTGAAGTTTGCAATTTCTGGCAAATCCATGCCTCCATACGATGAACGAAGACCGAATCTGAGACCTCCCCGCCCTCCTCTTCCAGATGCAACTCCTTGGTCGTCGATGGGTCAATGATCCGCCGTTAAATCCAAAACCTTAGCAATGAGCAACTGAGAAAGATTGCCAAATTCTGGCTAAACCGAGACTCAATTGAAAAAACGAACTATAGATATAGTTGCTTTCATCCAGAGCTTCATGATGATATATAATTCGATAGGTTTTGAGGAGTTTGAATTTTCGATTTGAATTTGGGAATTAGGGTTTTTTGAAAGACAACCATTGAGAAGAAGAGGAGATAGAAATAAGCTGTACATGCATAAATTGAAATAGACTGCTAGGGTTTCAGAAGAAAAAATTATCTATATAGAAAAAAAATGGAATAGAGATGGATGTGAACGAATGGAAAAATCGAATTGGGTCGAAATGATAACAACGACCTGAAAACCCGTTTCATTCCCGAAATGAAAGTAGGTCATCCCATATATCAAAATATAGGTTTGCAGTATTTTTAAACTCAATAGAACTAGTTTCAAACCCCAATTCCATTTTAAACAGAAGTTATCTTTTAAAATCAAATTATATTCATTTAAATTCTTTTAATTGATTTTTACCGTTTCATGCTCACACGATTAAACGATAAATCTGATCGCTACGAAACTTAAAATCCTACAATAATTCACTGTTACAGATCCCATGAACCCGTTGAAATCCAAGAAAGTGGCCATAAAAGTCTAATTTTCACGTTAATTATATAAATTATTATTAAATTCATCTAACCACCTTTAAATTCAAATTTAAAAGTTAACCACTTTACCGTCTTAGATTAAACAAGAATTACGTAAAAATAAATAATCTTTTGAAATTTAATTTTCCATGTTAATTCCAAGGTTTAAATATTTCATAAATTTCAGCGTTCAATTATAATTGTAATAAATTCATTCATTATAATTTAGATTTCAATAAATTCTTTTATTTTGATTCTCACTCATATTATTGAATCAACTTTACCTTATGAATATAATTATCATTAGTTTACATTTTATTACATTGATATTCTACAGTTATCATCTTAACTCATATTAACAACAATATTTAATTATATTAAATTCACATCGGTTTCCAAATTATTTCAACGGATTAAATAATAAAATAATAATTAAAACAATTATTACAGATTAATAATTCAAACACATTTCTAAGTCTATTGTTTAAAAAAAGCTAATAAATTAATGTACTAATTAATTTATTTCCTTCTATAATAAACCTGTTTCAAAAACAATAGATAATTTCAACAATGAATCCAACATTAAATTTATTCCGTATTTACAATTATAACCAAATTAACTTTACAATTATTTCAGTTGATTGAAATTACATTTTAACAGTTTTCAATAACATTCAAACAACAATATTAAATTATACTCTAATTATTTTTCTCATCAACAAATCATAAATTTTTATTTCTGACAATATTAATTTCCAAAATCTCATTTAATTCAAAAGTTTGTAATTATAAAAAATAAGGGTTGTTACATGATCAATGCCAAGGGAAGAAAGCCACTAACGAATAGTCAGATGCATAAGAAGATAAAAGCCACATCAAATGTGTTCGGTAGTGATGGAGATATAACCCTCTGGCGACATATGGATACGTTCATGAGATTCGTGAATCCTAGCTTCATAACCCGAAAACCCAAATTGCCTAAGAACACAGATGGCATCTTCTAGTTGAGCGATTTTAGAAGGAAGAAGCGAAGAGGAAGACAAAGAGGAATCCATGTCAAAGTTCAAAGTTTACTTTAAAGAAGGGCCAAACAAGAATCGAGATATAATTCCTCATATTTTCAATTTATCAAAATACCCCCAAATTTGGAGATTAACCCAATAAATTTTATTTTTGAGAAAAAAGATAAAAGAAAATTTAGGAAAGATGTAGAAAGAATATACATACCTTAATTTTAATAATGGCCACGAGATCGAAGTAACAAAGGATTTTTGTGAAACGTGGATTGACTGCTAAAATAATGAGGGTAAAGGTTGATAAAAATTTGCCTAAAGAAACGAAAAGCCAGGTTGAACAGCGGTTTGAAAATAGACCAATAAGAGGATGGTATGTGCATAAGAGCATTAAATGCGAGTGTGGCTAAAAAGACTTTTTTCCCACTACTGAAAAGATAGATTAGATAGAACTAACTAGACATGCAAACTGGGTGTTTAAGACAAGTCTATCCCGACCTGCAATTGCCATTGTTTTAGGGGCCAAGTGTTACACCCATTCTTACCACAACCTACAATAAATGAAAATGGGGCAGGACATGAGATAAGGAAAGTTAACCATATATGGAGGAAGTTAATGGAAAT
Source organism: Allium cepa (assembly GCA_030765085.1). Taxonomy (NCBI): domain Eukaryota; kingdom Viridiplantae; phylum Streptophyta; class Magnoliopsida; order Asparagales; family Amaryllidaceae; genus Allium; species Allium cepa. The sequence goes on from CM060931.1 coordinate 615,516,573, forward strand.
GAAAATGGAGTGAATAAATCAAATTTTGACTGCACAGAGAACCAATTTGAAGTCACCATACCCAATCCGACCCAAACCTTGCAACCAAGGAAACTGCGATAAGAGACAAATACTACATGCATTGGAAATATGAGCAGGTCACAATGATAATATACGAAATCGAAGGAGAGACAGGAATATTGTGTCGTGGCACAAGAGGCATAATGTTATGCTAAATTGATCGCATCTCTAAAGCTCATACTTTATCAAACCTATAAGAACAGGTCTGCATCAACACATACCATGGGCAACCAAAGTAGTACCAAACTTGATCAAAAGCATTACAAAAGACTAAACACAGGGCCACTCAGGATAAACTTTGATGCAGAACCATAGTTATAGGTAAACAACAAAGGTACGAAGCTCCCTCTCTCTCTCTATTCAACAACTCGAGCAAACTTGCAAGGAGGGAAACTCAAACTGCAACCACCTCAGTCCACGGCTAGCACCGAATACATTCCAAGCATGTGTCAGGTTAACTCTCAAAAATATTAGCAGAACAGTACAACCTGAACACCAGGTAGCATTCATCACTACACCTCCTCAGATACATCAATAGCATCCCAAAGCCTCAGGGCGGTTCCTTACTAATCCACTTGAGGCATCCGCAATTCCAAAAGAGAAGAGGCCAACCCATACAAGCTTGGGCATCCTGCCCAATTTTTCAGGCATCCCACTTTAAATTTCCAAGATTCCCACTAATTCCATGCTTTCCCACCAAAGACTCGTCATCAATCTAAGCACAACAAACCAACATGTAGATGAATGACAGATGGCGAGGTCTGACGGTGGAGATAAAGAGAAAGATAAAGGGCAAATAAGGCAATCAACAATGCTTTTCTTCACACTATAAAAGAAGGCACTAAAGTACGAAGAAGGGGATCTTTTTCTTCTTCTTCTTCTCGAAAAGGGAAATTTAAGATAAAATATTATATGCTTCTGAGTGGTTGTAATCATTTGTACTAAACCAGCAGAAATATAGTGGATTATCCCATGGACGTAGGATAAATAATGATCCAAACCACATAATAATTTATATGTCCTTTAATTTCATTTATTCTTATTTATTTGTGTGATAATTATTCGAGAATAACATTTCTCTTGCAAAAGCCATTTCGACATTTAAACAAACAGTTGGAATGCGACTATAAGGCTATTTAAGAGCCCAGCAACATAGTCACTTCTTAAAGGAAAATTAATGCATTTTAAATCTGTTGATGTAAAATTGTGAAAGTGATTGACACTTAGGATTGCTTCACGGTTATGTTAAATATGGTGAACATGGAAAACTTCACTAACAAGTTCAAATGATTTTGAACCCAATGGTATTTTTGGTTGCGAAATGAACGCAAGAGATAATGAAAGTTATTTTCAAATAAAACAAAACAAAATAGTTATACAAAAAATTAAAATTGGATTAAAATAAACACGAAGATGGAAGCTTGCTTGTTTATTTTTGCATAGTTAGATGATTAATGATGTTTGAGATTTTGTAAGTGAGCATTTTTATTGTACTCGATTGATTATTTCTAAATATTTTGATATAAGTATATATTAATTAAAAATCTTTTTGTTATAATATATGTATGGTTTGGAGGGATGTTTTATTAGAAGTTAGGGAATTTTTTACAAAAGTTTAAATTGTTTTGAAAGTAAATATTTAAAATAATTTATGAAGCTGACTTCGTGTCAACTTGTCCGTTGAGAGTTTAAGAATTATGGTCGATGTGTCTAGTCAACGTTATCGATAGAAATTCCTAAATGCTAGACAGACACGAGATTTTGAAGAGAGATGTATTATTTTGAAGGAAAGTAATAGATTTTGAGTTTTATTATAAAACAATATTTGAATAATATTTCAAAGAAAGCTATATTTAATTATTAATCGTTTTGAAGAGTTAGAGAAATTTAGAGAATATTTTAAAGAGAATAAATTTTTTTAATGAATAAAGAGTTATTATTTTGAAAGAAATATATAATTTGATGAAAAGTGTGATTAACAATTAAAAAAATGATTTGCAAAGAAATTGATATTCTAAAGAAATATTTGAGTTAAGTTTTGAAAAGAATATATATATTGATAAGGGGAATATTCTTTTGAGATGATTTAAAAAAAGATGAGATATAATAATTTTATAATATTTGAAGTTTTATGAATTGTTGCGACTTAAGTATATAAATGTACGTGAGTGTATAAGGGGAGTATTATTATAGTGATGCAATGAATTGTGTTGAAATATAATAATATTTTTTTAATTATATTTAGAGGTTTAATTGATGTGATAATTGCAGCCATCGAGCATTAGTGAGCAGTTGAAGTCAGTGGCGAGGCAATGTTAATCACACGGTCAATATTGCAACCAATTGACGAAGTAAACCACTAGAAATTTGTGGCGTGGCATTATCTCTAGATTGGTAAATATATTTGAATTTGAAATGAGTATGGCATGTGATGTTACGATTGTATGCTAGTCATATTGGACGATGTTTGAAATTTTGACGAACGTTGTGAAGATGTTTAGGATGTAATGTGTTATGGAAAAAAAATGGAAAAAAATATATTTACATTTTAACGTTAATAAATATATTGAAATTGATTTATAATGAAACAAAATAAATACTATTTGGAAAGACTCGATGAAAGTTATGAATAATGGTTTTATATTATTAGAAGATGTTGAAATGAAGATGATATATATAACTAAAAGTGATATGATTATTAATTGATTTGTAATTAAAGATGTCGATTATTTTGGAAAAGATAAGAAAGAAGAGATTAGAGTTCTTACAAATATGATCATAACTTGTGGCAGAGTGATCTGATTTTGTTAATTCCTCTTTTCTTGGTCAGGAAATTGCATAAGCAATAGCTTTGTTATTATTGTTTTCAAAAAATTTAAGTTTTAATGAGGTAAAAGTATAAATTTCAATAGGTAGTGTTCGCTATCTCGTATAAAATTGCCTAAAACTGAGCTGAACTCATTTCCTCATAAATTTTAAACCGTTTGTCCGATTTAGAAGATTTTTCCAATTTTGGAGAGTAAAGAGTATAAGATACAACTTTTATTTTAAGTGTTTCACAAAATTTTGATGTTTGCTAAGCCAAAATTATTGTTTTATATCACTGACCTGCCGAATTTCAACCAAAATCAAACTCAATCACTATTAGTTTGATTCTATATAGTTTCCTCTATGATTTCTATTATCTCTCTCACTCCAATCAAGATCAAAGTGCTATTTAAGAGTTATAGGATCATTTATAATCAAGATTAAAGATCAAAGTCTGTAAAACTCTATCAAATCAAACTGCTATACCTGTGGGTGCGATTATAGCCCGTAAATCAATTGGGTGTGCTTAGTAACCTGTAAGTCTAGTGGGTATGCTTGTAGCCTGAAAATCAAATGACTCTACCAAATTTCGGGATTCTGGACGGTGTGTCTTATGGTCTTGAAATCGAGATTGTATTTGCATTTACTACTTGAAAAGAAATTCGTACAAGGAATTGTATAGGACCGGATGTAGGGTAACTTCGAACTAGTAGAAAATCTTGATGTCTTGTTTTCTACTACTTTTACTTCATTTACTTTTATCTGTGTTTTGATCCTGTGATTGTTTCTATGATAAATAAATGCATAATTACGAGTATAATTTCAACAGATTTCAAAAGGATTCATATAATTAGAAAATACTATTCACCCCCCTCTAGTGTTAATTTAGCCTTAAGATCCCTATTCGGCAATCTAACATTTGGTATTAGAGCTTTAGTTTTCAAAGTATTCATTATCTTTTTTTTAATTTTAAATGGCTGCCAACACTGGTTATAGTATTGCTAGTAACACGGTTAATACACTTGTTAGTAATTCATTTATTGAAGGACAATCTACTGCTAGACCATCACTTTTTAATGGCAGTAAGTACACAATTTAGTCATGTAGAATGGAAATCTATTTGCAATCAATTGGATTAGATACTTGGAATATTTATAATGATCCTAATTTCGACTAAAATTATTTAGGAAATTTAATTAGATAAATTAAATGAAATAATGAGGATGGTTAAGGGGTTGAGATTTGTAAATTAATAAAGAAGCCGTGCCTTAATGAATATATAAGAAAAAGAGAATTATAGGAATATGACAAGGGCAAAATAGATACAGACTTTGTTATTATACCCTAAACCCTTCTACCCTTCATTTCCCATTCATTTCAACATTCATAAACAAAACTAAAGCCCCAAGAGCTTGGCCGACCACCATTAAGAAGAATCAAAAGAAGATAAGCTAGGAATCAAGTAGAAAGCTTAAAGAAATTAATCAAAGAGAAAATCTCAACCATCTTAACACCAAGCTAAGGTGAATAATTCAATTACATCTCACTTTTGTAAAATATTACGGTTAAGGTTGGATCCAATTAATTTTGCAAATAAAATGCCATGTTATGTTTTCTTAAATGTATATATATGCTTGTTGATGATTTATGATGTTTTATATAGATTTTATGATAAGTTTAGATGGGAAAACCTATTAAATGACATCCAAATGGTTTGCATTTTTAATATATGGTCAAAATCATTATTTCAGAAGTGGGTTTGAAGTTTCATAATTTTCTAAGTTGTCGTTGATTTATTATGAATTTTCTATGAAAGAAAATGGTTAATATTAGGTTTAAATTATTTAAAGAAATTATATAACGAGATCCGAAATTTAAATATGTTAGAAAACATGTTAAAAGTGAATCATGGTATTTTTGGTGAATTTTCCTAAGTATTTTATTATGGCTATAAAATTATTTAAGTTAAGAGACTTAAATGTTTTATATGTTTTATCAAGGAGAATGGCTTTCTTGTTAAAACATTTTAATTGATAATCTTGAATTCGGCAGCCTTTTAGAAAAAGATTTAGATAAAGAAATGGCAACCGATTACATTTTTGACAAATAAGGCAAGTTAGGTAAAAAGAATTTTTTTGAAAGGCTAAAAAACAGTTTTGCTTGGAACTACCGTTTCGCTACTTCCATCTGTTGGCTTTCGACACCATAACTTCACTTATGAACCCATTCGAAACCAATGCTCATGGTATCAAGCAATTGATATGCAGTGCATTGGAGAAAGGTGGAGGGGACCGTGTCGAAACCATGCTTTTGAAGGACTAGAAGTTTTTGTTATAAGCTTTTGAATCCACTATTTGTATTTGCTTTTAAAGATGCTTTCAAAGGGGTGCTTTCAACTTATCTTTGTTTTAAAAGAACTGCCTTTGTTTAGAAAAGAGCTTTCGAATGAGTTACCTCTTATTTATATTCTAAAAGAAGCTTTCGAAAGGATAGCCGCTGTTGATCTTATGCATAGCCCATGCTGTCATATTTTTACCTTTCGAACAAGTTAGGGCCGTTTTTCTTTATAGCCTTAAAGCAATGTATTCAAAAGGGTGCTCTCGCCTTTTACTTTGAAGCCACCTTCTCAATGTTTTCGAAAGGGTCGTATAGCCGCTTTCAAATGGTTTTGGAGGCAATGGTTTCAAAAGAGTGGTTTTCGACACTATCCTCTTCCTTTTACTTGGGACTAATGCTTTCGAAAGCAATGCTTTCACCCCGGTTTTCTATGACCCTACAATTATATTATATGTTAAACCCAAAGGTTTCGGAAGGAATGAGTTTAAATGGTTTCGAAGAAATGTTTCCACAAACCCTTACTTGAACCCAAATGCTTTCGAAAGGCATGCTATAAGTGTTTCGAAGGGGAGGTCCCCAATCTTTTTGAAAGGAATATTTTAAGTGTTTGAATGAAAGATTTCCAATGCTTTTAAAAAATGAGTTTAAATGGTTTAAAAGGAGATGCCCAAGGTTTTAAAGAAATGATTTTGAAAGGCATATTTTCAATACATTCGAAAGGTATGTTTTTGCCTTTCGGCCTAGTGTTTCAAGGTTAAAGTAGTTAACTTATTTTGAAAGAGGTACTTTCAGTGAATTCAAAAGGGATTGTTTAAGGTTTAAAATAAAGGTTTCGAAGGTACTGTTTTGGCCTTGTGGCCTAAAGCTTTCTAAGTCAAAATGAGATTTTAACTTATTATGAAGGGATAGATAATCCCATTCATTTGATTTCATCAATATTGTTTTGTGTAAAGCATATATCATGGCATAAGTGTTTCGAGTAAGGAAAAGTATATGGTTTCCTTGTTTTATAAAGATACGATTTTAAGGATAAATCATTTGCAAGGATCGTTTACAAGGAAATGAAATTTGAATAGGGTATTTAACCCTAAGTATATTATAGGAAATGAAATATGAATATGGTAGTTAATCCTAAGTTTATGACTCAGATATTAGAGGCCGGATGTGACTGGTGTAGGGTCGTGCCTTATACTTTAGCTAATAGCCCCTAGCTAAAATAATTCCAAAATTCTAGTGTGTAGGGCTTTGTCACAGAAGGGACTAAAATAGTATTACACACAGAAGGGAATATACATAGTAAATATAAGTTGTTGGTGAGCCGCAAAACCATTAGGTTTAGTTGACCCTAGAAGAAGTGAGTTAAGGGTAGTCAGCCCAGTATTGTGTCTAATAAACTTAGATTATTGATTTATGTCTGGTTGGCCCGAGTCGGCCAACGGTTAATAGTTAGCCAGGTAAAACTATAGTATGGACATATAATCCACTGATTTCTTTATTATTATGCATATATGTATTTGCTATTATATTATAATCAGTTTGATTATAGGATTTGATTTGCAAAAGATATGCTTTTAAAAGGATAGTAGTGAGGGGAAACCCATTCTTCTAAGCGGTGTGGTCTCACTTAAAATCAGTAAATCGAGATGTAGTAGTATTATTCATACCAGACTTTATGTCTGACTCGAAGTTTATGTTTTCACCTTAAACTCTTGGGTGCTCAAAATTTTATTTGAGTAGGTTGAGAGTTCAAGATTTTTCAGGTTTAGCAGGTTGGACGAATAAGCTTCCGAAGACATGCAGGAGGCAAAGCTAGCTATGTAGGAGCCATTTAGTATTATTTCCGGTATGATGTATTTATGACTGATATTTCTAATTAGTACTTTAATCATCCACGAGGGCATCTTCACATGTCGCACTTGGCATAATTTGTAATAATTTTATTTGTTTAGAACCTAGGAATCGTGTTTAGATTATGTAATTGAATACGAAATATGGATTTGAAATATAATAGAAAGGTTATTTTTGAAATCTGTGTTGATTTTATTTCATATTCATGTACTTCTGATATTATGAATACCACTAATATAACCATATTTTGTCACTGCAAGTTAATAATATGGATGACTGCATATCTATAGCACTTAGCTTCGGCCCTTATGATAGGGGATGTTACAATATCACACAAACTAAGTACAATAAACCCGAGACTGATTTTGCACAATGGACTGTAGAACAAAAGGCAGTTGCACAAAGTAAATCTAAGGCCATCAATATACAATTCTGTTTACTAGATAGAAATGAATTTAATAGAGTATCTATATATAAGTCTACATTTGAAATTTGGAGAAACATATGAAGGCACAAGCAAGGTTAAACAGACCAAAATTTCCATGTCAACAAAACAGTTTTAATTATTTAAAATGAGTCCAAATGAGTCCATATGTGATATGTATAGTGGATTTCAAGATATAGCATACCCACTTATTGCGTTGGGTAAAAGTTTCTCCGAGGAGGATCAAGTTAGAAAATTCTCTATTCACTTGCTCCTGAATGGGACAAAAAGATTCTTGCAATCGAAGAGGCTAATGATATTAGCAAACTAAAGATTGAGGAGTTGGTTGGCAATTTAATGTCTTTTTAGGCACAAATGCTAGGTAGAAGAGAAACAAAGCAATAGAGAAGAAGTCCATAACATTCAATGTAATGAAGGATACTCTAGATTCAGATAGTGATAATGATGAAGAAATTGTTTTCATAACAAGGAACTTTAGAAAATTCCTGAAATATAGAAAGATGAACAATTTTAAAAGAAATTACAACAAAAGTCCTAGAAATAGAAGTGGAACCAGAAATGGAATCATATGTTATAACTGCGATGAACCCGATCACTTAAAATGAAACTGTCCTCATCCTAAGAAACTGAAAACTACACCAACCACTGATTCATCTCGAAAGTGGAGAAGAGCCTATACTGCAACACTAGACGACTCAAACACATCATCAAGTGAAAATGAACCAGATACAAAAATAACCAATATGTGCTTCATAGAAATATATAATTTTGATACAATTAATGAAATAAGATCAAAAAAAGGTACACATTCAATATATTAAGAACTTTATATCATTTGAATTTTTTATTGTTCGATTGTTAGGAATATCCATAGGATATTAATAATATTGGTTGAATATTTTGTGATTTTTATATTTTTATACTCTTTAATATAATAATAATATAAAATATATTGAAAATAATTTTTAACTATTTTTTTCTGTAAATAGAATAACTAAATAGTTATATGTAAAATAAAATAGGATATAGTTAAAAACAAATACTTTTGAAAAATTCAATGTATATGTCGACATACACCCTTAGCATATGTCGACATACATGTTCATAATTTGAATTTGAATTTCAAAATTTTTCCTTTACCTTTTCACCTACCCCGATGTTTTGGAAATGTGTCCCTTAACCAAAGAACATGTCTTTTGATTCTTTATTTGTTATCTCCATCTCTTTTCATTCAATTCACCTTTCATTTCAAAATTCAAACCTTCATTAACTCTCTTATCTCCTCAAAAAATTTATCAATGATTTCCTCAAGCACTCCAACCTCCTTGAGACTCTCCAAGACTATCAAAAACTTTCTCTTCCATGATCAAGAAGCCATGAAAGCTTATATTAGCTATATGAATTATGGAAAAGTTTCTATGGGAAAGTTCGCCCGTTTTAATGATTTTTCTTCTTATGAAATTGATGTTCTTTGTTTTCAAAATTGAGTTCTCTGTTTAATTAATGCTTCTCAAAATGATTTTGTTTGCTATCTACTCTTAGTCAAAATGTTTTACTCAAATTTAAAATGGATATTTCATGAAGGTAGAGAAGGAGAAGTGTAGAGTAGTGTTAAAGGAACTTTAATCATTTTGAATTGCGAACTTTTTGGTAACATTCTTAGATGCAAATCTACAAGAATGGACCTTACTTGTTTCAAAATTAATGAGCATGATCGTGAAGTTTTAATAACATTTTCGAAGGTGATGATAATTTTGAGTTTAAAAACTGAAATTTCCATCCAAAAGCTATAATTCTTAATCTTCTTTTGCAATATACTATCGCTGCTTGTTAGGAAATTTTAAAAATCCTACCTTGAAAGTTTGTAAAGCTCTTTTTGCCATTTATTGTCGATATGACATAAATTAGGAACAAGTTATTTTGGATAATTTTATCCCAAAAATCTTTCCAACCATGAAAATGCACTATTTACTGGTATTTATTTTACCCGTATTTTCAACTACTTTGGTGTTGACTTTAAAAGAGAGGAATTTGACTCTCGTAAAGTGTTTAATCCTGCAAATATAGATCTTATGAAAATTTCACCAATTTTCAAGCCATATGAAACACTTGCGGTGAAAGAAGAGAGGTTAGCATATAAAGAGAAAGAAATGCAAGAAAAAGAGGAAGAGGAAGAAAGGGAAGAAATGGATATTGAAGAAGAATATGAGGAGGAGGAAACCTCCATAGAAAGTATTGAATATCCACTCCATCCAACCAACCAACACCTTCTCAACAACCAAAAGAAGATTGTTGAAAATCAAAATATTCTTAAGTGTTCCATGAGTAAGAAGTTAACCACTATTTCCAACAAAATGGACCAATTCTTTGAAAAAGTGAAACGAAAGCTTGGAATCTCTTCACAATCCTCTTAATCCACATCCTTCTAGTTAATATAAAGTTGTTTAAGTGTGTTATATTTGGTTGTTTTAGTTTAAGTGTAAATTGAATCTATGTATATTTTCATTTTCTACCTTAATATTAATTGAAAATTTGTTTCCTTACTATTGTACATGATTATTATCTTGGAAATCATAACTAGTATAGTAGTATAAGTTAGATACTTTAGAGTACAAAAAAACAGTTTTGAAAATTTGTACGTACATGTCGACATACCCTAGGTATGTATGTTGACATACAACTGTAAGTTTTCAAAAATTTTAATTTTTAAAACCGAATAAACAAAAAATGTCTATTTAATTCCAATGGCTTTCCACGTCTTTAAATACGCATTCAGGCTAGAAATCACTCATTTTCCACTCTCTTTCTTCTTCCTTTACATTCGTAAACTTCAAATCATAAATAATGGATTCTCCTATTCAAAACTAACCAAAAACCTCGAACAAATGCTTCAATCTTTCAAAAACATTCTCTCTTTCATCCTACAAAACCAAAGACACTTAGGGTTGAGTCAAATACAGATGATCTAGGAGCAAGAAAGGCATTTCGATGCGATTCGATGGATGATCTAAGCCCTAAACAAAGAAGAATCAACTGCTAATCCAGAGTGCACCATTAAGAAAGACGATGAAGATTGGAAGGCTATCAAAGCAGCTCCATGTTTAGCACTGATGAATGGGTTGAAGTCGCATGAAATACCTAGTTAAAATAGGTTTGATTAGACTCACACACTTAATTTGATTGGATTTTTGTTTGGATTTGAATATTGTCTAACATGTGACATTATGAATGGCATAATGCTTGGAATTAATTGAAATCTTGAATAATGTTATCTCATTTTACATATCGTATTTCTTATATACCATTCTTGTATTTCATGATCGTATTACTTATCACTTCTATTTATATTTATATCAATTTGAGTATATAGTGTTTTATTTAGGGGAAGTTAGAATTTGTATTAATAGTTAGGATTAGAATTGTAGTTATAGTTAGTTATTTTTAATTGATGACAAAGAGGGAGAAATATATCAAATACTAGGCATATGTTAAGAGGGAGTTATATTATATTTTATATACAAAGTTGTCATCATAAACAAGCAGGAGATAGTTAGTACTTGAGATATTGGTTTTGATGACAATTTTTTGCGCCAAAATTGGTCACAAACCCTGAATATCTTGAAAGCACCAATATATGAAAATAAATCAACAATATCCAAACACAAATCTCAGATCCAAGCAAAATAGAGAACAATAATTGAAAAATAACGAACAAAAACACAAGATTTATAGTAGTTCGGCTATCTCTGGCCTACGTCCACTTCAAATGATAATCTTTTTATTGATGTTCTTGCTGGTTACAGTGGATTATAGCAGTAATTTTTGAGTACAATGATGGAGTTTGAGTGCAATCGTGATTCTGGCGGAGTCTGGACGTCGCTAGATCCTAAAAGTCCTTTTTCTGTAGGCTCTAGGATGCTATTTATAGGCGTTCCATGCAAATATCTCACCTAAACTTTGGGAGACTCCTTCTGGCATGTGAGTGGGTCCAAGCGATCGATCCTACGAAGTATCAACTCGATCCGTGATCGATATGAATCAATTTCACATCGATCAAGAATTTGTCTAATCGAGCTGAAATTTAGGATGAACCTCCTCTAGCATGTATGTAAGCTCTGCGAAAATTTCATAGCATTTGGATCTATGGATTGTGAGATATGATCGATGCAAGATTGCGTTTCCGTTAATGCCTCCATGTTCGAATCGATCCTTTATATCGATCAATTCGTATCGATCTAAGCACGTGACAGCATGTTGACGCGGCGCGCACTCTTCGGATCGATCCACTTTTTAAACCGAGTTGATCGAGTCTTATTTGCACCATGTTTGTATCGATGGTTCATAGCTCTGTTCGCATCAATGTTTGGGGCTCATCACTTCGTATCGATTTTTAAAGGGGATGCACTGTCGTATCAATCGACCCTGATTCTGTTCGTATCTATCAACTGATTGATACGAACTAAGGATTCATGATTCCTGGGGATCGATACAAACAACAAGTTTTGGATCGATGCGAACAAGGATACCATTAGATCAACATGAATAGTGTAATTCACTGGATCAATGCAAACAGAATCGACATGATGACTCGATTCGAACACATGGATATGAACAAGACTTCTTGGATGGATTCGAACACACGGGAATCTGATCGACATGAACCCGATGGATGCGAAGCGAAGTCACACTAATCGATACGAAATCGATCGATTCGAACAAGTCGATATCATGGCTTTTTGATCGATTCAAACTTGATCGATTCAAAATTAGACTTCCCCGGATGGATACGAAGCGTGTCTTTCTCAACTAGTATTGATCATATCTCGATCATATGAACTTCAATTGACCTGAAATTTGAAACGTTGGCTTTTATGGCTTTGCTTTTCATGTCTTGTCAATCGTAGCTTGATCCGGACTTGGAAAAAATTCATCGATATCCATAGTGAACCTGCAATGCATAATCAATATTCGGAATGAGTAATCATTGATTTTTAGTTAATTTCTTGATATCTCGACCTTATTAAAAGGTGGGATAATACTTTTCCCCCAAAACAAGCCTTTTGGCAAAATGTGTGTTTTGAATAGCTTCAAAACAGATGTAGTGAGCTTATTTTTTATTCGTAGCTATAATATTGTCAATCAAGTTTATGGTTGTTCGAAGCCGAATCAATATTCATTCCCACATGTGGAAGTCAGAAATCAAAATTTATAGCCTCTCTGGACTATCAATGGTCACTCCGGACCCCTACTAAGTCCATTCCACACCTAGCGATCGAATAGAAAGATCCCGTTGCGCTCCGGCGTTACTTTTTATCACTTGCACTCTGGCCCCAGCGAGGACATATAGCGATGTCTTGGTCATTCTAGACCGATCACAGCCTCTTCGGGCTCTTTCCGAATCTCATCCTGTCACTCTCCGGTGAAGTGGAAACAACGTCGAGTGAGCCAATCCTGTCGCTCTCCGATGAAGCGGCAACACCTCTGCACTCCGGTTCAGTGTCTCTGAACATTAAGCGATGTCATGGCCTAAATCTTAGGCCGATCATAGACACTCCGGGCTCTTATCGAACCCTGACCCAATCACTCTTCGGTGAATGGGGAACGACATTGACTGGGTCGATCTTGTCCTATCCAGCGAAGTAACTTACTTCTTGCACTTCGGACCCTGCCTCTTCGGGTAGGGTCACAAAGCGATCATTTTCAAGCTGGTTTTCAATATTCATCCTTTAACTCTTCGGTCAAAGGTTTACTTCAATAAATTCAAGTTCATTTATTAAATTCAAATCCCAAATGTTCAATCTCAAACAACAGGAAAAACTAGACATTGGCTCTCCGGGTAGAGTGATCTATTACCATCTCAGAGCATGCCTAGGGATCGCTGCGGTTCCTGTACATGTGTAAGTGGAATTGCCGTTTTATTTTAAAATCAAATCTAAAGAGTTTAATCGACCAAAGTCCAAATCTTGAACTTGGTCCTTGCCATCATAATCAATTGATGTTGAGTCGTGATCCCGATCCAGGATTAGTCATGTTAGGTGGAGTTTTAGTTGCTCAGGTCCTACGGACGTTGTCCGTTCTCTTATATATTGTGGAAATCTACCACTTCGGGCGTATTCTTCCACCTCATCCTTTAGGTGGTGGAATTCATTGGTAGTATTCCCTTCCAGCTCATGGAATATGCAGCAATTCCCACACCTACGCTCCCGCTCTATTCGATCTCTCCTGGATGGTTTTCGATAGGGGAGTTGCCCCTAGTCCCCGTATAAATCCGTTCCAGGCTTGCTGTCAGGTTATGTATTGTCTGAATCTAGGTTTTCGGAATTTCTTCCGTTTATCAGGACCATCATATCTGTCATCCTGCTTTCGCTTTCCTTTGTCCGTTCAGACTGTTCTATGGCGGTTCCTTCGCCTTGCACAGCATTTGTTTCTCGCCTCTCCGCACGTGAATCTTCCAGCCAAATGAATCTTTTAGCTTCATGATAGAATTCTCCGAGATCTAGTGGTGGATCACTTTCCAAAGAATCCTTAAACTCTGTGCCTTCAGCAACTCCCACTATTGCCACCATCAAAATCATCGATGGATCCGAGCGATCTACTGAAGCTACAATTGCATTGAATCGCAACAGCAAGTCTTTTATGGACTCTCCGGTCCTTTTCTTTATCGAAGCTAAAGTCATCACACTCTTGGGTCGCGTCACGTGGACTGTAACAACATGCATATTTTACGATCATATATTTAAAAGTTTTATTTAAATATAGCGTCGTTAATTAGATTATTGGGTCCAAAATGTTACTTTGTGCAAACTGTCGAATTGGGACTCGAAACCACTTCCATTGAGTCCAAAATGGCGTTTGCGATCTTTTTGAGTGTAAACTTCGATAGTTTTGGAGTAAGTCGAATTTTGCTATTTGCTAAGTGGGCTTTTGGGTTTGGGTTTCACCAAGTCATCCTATACACCAACTCAGCCCCTCTCCTCTTCATTCACTCATTTTCATTCCTCAAACTTAAACTTTAACTAAAAATGGGGGAAAGGAAGAAGAATTAGAAACTCCAAGCCCTAGTTCATTTGCAAAATCCAAATTCTTGCTCCAAAATCTAAGAGAAGCTTTGGTAAGCCCTCTCTTCTCCTTCCCCAACTCTTTTTCTTTCCAATTTCAGATATTCCTAAACCAAAATTTGGGAAATGTTCGTTTGATCTTAGATTGAAGCTTGTAGAGTTGAAGTGGAGAGTGGTTGATCTTTTCTTTGCATTTGAGCTTCTCATCCGTGTTTTTGAGTTAAAAGGTGAGATTTTTATCTCACATCTATGTCTACTACTATCTTGGATTGTTAGGAATGAATTCCTAACATATTTACATGTTCATTTGCTTTCGATTTGGATTGATTCAGTGAATTTGCCAGTTTATGATTTTTGAAGCCAAATCTACGAAAATCCTTATATGGGTGTTGGATATGTTGTTCGGGGCGTATCGCAAGCCATTAAGACTGGGTTGTCGCTTGGCATAAATCCTTAGTCGTCGTGCTTGTCTGATCGCTTCCGATAATAGTTTGGCCATCATTGGCCGAGGTTCAGAAAAGTGTCTTAGCTTCAGATTCAGACGTCTGAATTCTTATTTCAGACGTCTGAATATTATACTGGGAATTTTTATTCCCCGGTATTCAGACGTTTGAATCAAAAGTTCAAGACGTCTGAATGCGCTCGAGTGCAACCAAAAAGAAAATAGGCTAAATTAGCCATTTTCAGATGTCTGAGTTTTCTATTTCAGACGTCTGAATTGGGTTCTGGAAAACAAATAAATTTCCAAATTCAAACGTCTGAATCATCAACTTCAGATGTCTGAATCTGTTGTTTTTGTTCAATTTGCCTTTGGGATTGAATTTCCAATTTTTTGGCTTTAGTTGATCTGATTTGTTGATTATCATTTACTGTTGACTTTGATGACTTCTTTTTAGATTATGTACACGAGTTTTATAAATGAATTTGGAATAAGTAATATATATATTATTTCAAGTATAAAAATTACTGTTGTTTTGACTTCAGTTGCCTTCAATTTAAAGTGAATTTTCAAGCAGTTATCCCGAAAAGATGATTTGATATCCGTTTTTACGGTGTTTTATGAAGCGTAATTTCCTTGTCGAAATTGCTACAGATGTTGCCTTTTTAATCACGTGTTTTCAAATCATTTTAAAATAAAATTGTTTCCAAAAATTTCACAGTTTACGCTTTCAAAAGAATAAGGAATCGATTTAAACGTTTCAGCAAAATTAAGGTCTATGAACCCTTACTTTTACCAATTCGGTTAATTCCGGACTTGTCCGTTTGAGAACGTAAAATGTTATTTATATATAAAATACAAGATTTTGCACTTTCAAGGAAACGAGGAAGAGATTTAAACGATTTAGCAAAAATGTGGAGTATGGAACCACACTTTTACTAATTTGGTTAATTCCGGACTCGTTAATTGAAATATTTGCTGAGGATTTATTGTATGAAGATTCTGATGATTTTGTTGGGCTTTCGAGCCACTTTGTTGGACCTTTGGGTCATCTGATGGACCTTCGGGTCAATTACCAGTACTAGACCTTCGTGTCACTCTACGGACCTTCGGATCATCTGATGAGCGTCAAAAATTTATAGTACTTGGTAGGCTTCGGCCATATGAGATGCCCGTGCGTCATAGCTTAGACTCGCCATCTGCTGGGATCGATCCACTTTTATGTTGATTTTCTAGTTATCTTACTTTGATTTCTAGATTTTGTGAATGCTGATTTTCTAGTTATCTTAATTAATTTCTAGATTTTTGTGTACTGCTGTTTCGAATTCAATTGTGAATTTGGAAGATGATGTTGATGGAGTTTAAATGAGATTTCTTCATTTAAAACTAGGTTGATTATTTATGCTGAATAGTCTCATTCGAGACTATGATTATTTTACCTTTATGTTGTTTATGATGCATTAAATTCTAAGTTTAGATTAGATTGATCCGTTTATTATTTTCTTTTAAATAATACTCGAGTCAGACTGAGTTATTTTAGGATAATCACTATCTCTGATTCAGTTGTAGCTTCAGCTTTTCTGATTTCACTCCATCTTTTGTCTAGACTTCGAGAAGTACTTTTGGTGTATTGATTCTCATCTCATGTATGTATTGATGGATATATATATGTACATTTGGTTCATGTGAACTATCGATTGTTGTAGCATGTATCCAGACTTGTCTTCCGCTATATCTGATATTTCTGTTCTGATGTGATTATACTATCAGTGTTGTTGTTATTATGAGTTGTTTTGAATTTTTCTTTAGCCACCGTGGTTTTGTTTTTTGGATTGAATTTATATCTTTGGGAGTAATTTACACAACTCCTATTGATGTAATCAATACTCGTCTAAGGCATAACTTACGGATGGTCATTTCTAAAAAGACTTATTCTTCGCAATAGCAGACGTTATTCCTTATAATAACCTTTGTTACTGTGAGCATAGAGGTGGGGCGTCACAGATTGGTATCAGAGCTGAGGTTCATAACAAATTATAATAAAAACGGAACAGAAGTAGTATGGAACATGCGTTACAACTATTCGAGGGTTTTATTCGTGCCTTTCTAATCTATTCCTTCGTTGTTCTTAAACTTTTAGCCACTTTAACATGTTGGAATATGTCTAGGAATGAATCTTATATTTTCGTAGTATTCTATTTGTTAAAATCCTTATCTTCTCTTGACTCTCAGCCTATGGCTGGAAGAGGTAGAGGGAAGCGTTCTTCTGCAGGTCCGTTTAGTGGTTCTCATCCAACGGAGTCTATATGTCAGCTGATCAGTTTGTGGAGCTATTTCGAGGTACTCAGCCTTCTGTTGCTACTCCTGCAGCTCCTACTCAAAAGTTTGCCTTCACCCGCATGTGTCGTGACTATTCCCACCTTGGAGGCAAGCCTTCAAGGGATCGGAAAGTGTATTGGAGGTTCAGACTTGGTTGCGCACTTGTGAGCGCATATTTTCTTGAATGGATCTTTCAGATCATCGTGTTCTCGTAGCATCTAGTATGTTGCAAGAGCGTGCACTAGAATAGTATGAGCTTTTTATTGCGGAAGTTGATGAGTTCTCTCTCTTATGGATTCATTTTAAGGAACGTTTTGAACTTAAGTTCGTTCATGAATCAGAAAAGGTTAATCTTGCTCGTAGTTTCCTTGAGTTGAAGCAATGAAAGTCCTCTGTTTCTGATTATGTTGCATCTTCCGAGGCCTTGTCCAAATACGGAGTTGAGTTCATTAACACTCCGCGTAAGAAGAATCTTCATTTTGTTGATGGTTTGAAGAAGTATTTGAAGAAAGTTCTTTTGCTTCAGCTTAAGCTCTCTTTTGAGGAGCTTGTTGATTCGGCTCTTTGCCTTGAAGCTGTTGAAAAGGAACATGATAGTGGTGATGAGGTTGAGGTTTCTAAGAACCCCAACAAGAAGAGGTTTCCATTTCATAAGCCTAATTCTTCCAACCAAAAGAAGAAGAAGCAAGCTACCTCTAGTTCTCGGCCTAGTAGTGCACCTTCTAATCAAAGGGCGTGCTATAATTGTGGTTCTCTGGATCATCTTCACCATAATTGTCCTAAGCCTCGCATTTGCCACTATTGCAAGAAAGAGGGTCATTGGATTTCTGATTGTCCTACTTCTTCTAGGGGTCTCAAATCTGGGAAGCTTAATGTTGCTAAAGCTTTGGGTGATTCTTCTCGGCCCAAAGGTATTACTCCTTCTGTTTTGGAAGGTTTTATTTTATTTCATGGCCGTTCTATTAGAGTTCTTTTCGATACGGGTGCCTCGCATTCATTGTGTCAAAGGAGCTTGTTGATGTTATTCCTTGGGATGTTGTTACTCTTTGCGACCTTTTGAGGATTGTGAATCCTATTGGTGGATCCACTACTCTTGGTTTGTTATGTGTTGATGTTGAGATCATTCTTTGTGTTTTCTCCTTTCATGCGAATTTTTATGTTATGGATCATCTTGATTTTGATACGATATTGGGTATGGATTAGCTCGTCCGTTATGAAGTTCAAATTCTATGTCCCAAAAGAACTTTATATCTTAAGCATCCCGATGCTAGCAAGCAGTTATCTATTATATTTTGAAGCATGAATCATACTTCGAATGCTCTCATTTCTTCCTTCGAGTCAGAGGATGTCATAGCTAATATTCCAGTTGTTTGTGATTTTTCTGTTGTTTTTGAGCCTATTTCGAGGTTGCCACCGAATAGGACAATTGAGTTTCGTATTGATCTTATCTCTGGTACTCATCCTGTCAGTCGTCTTCCCATGAGGATGTTTGCTAAGGAAAATGAGGAATTCAAGCAACAATTATCTGAGTTGGAAGCCAAGCAATTTGTTCGTTCTAGCTCTTCTCCCAACTCGACCTTACAACCGGTTTTCATTTGGCTACGAGTTGCGAAAGTTAGCCTTCCACTTACAACATTCCACACTCGTTATGATTCTTATAAATGACTTATTATGTCATTCAGTTTGCCCAGCTTATTTCATCCATTTTATGAATCGAGTATTCTACGAATATCTTGATGGCTCCATTTGTGTATTTATTGATTCTGGATGAAAACAGCAATTTAAAATTTTGCAAATCTTTTTCATAAGATTTATTTACAGGTATAATTGGATTTTTGTTTATCATATAGAAGATGATTTTGTGATTGTATTACCCATCGAGTGCTTTAAGAATTCTGGTCGATGCGCTTGATCAACGTTATCGATAGGAATCTCCTAAACGCTTTGATGAAACAATTTGACACAATAAATTAACCTATAAAAAGTAAATTTTTCTAGAAAATAATTTCTTAAAGAAAATTGTAATTTTGGAAGTTTTAGCTTTTAAGGAAAGATGATTGTTTGAAAGAACTCTTTTTCGATACTCTCATCCTTGTGATTCCCAAAGGGAACCAAGACTTTATTATTTGTACCAATGCTAGCTGTATTGGTTTCGGTGTTGTTCTCATGCAAAAGGATAGAGTAGATGCCTATGCTTCTAGACAACTAAAGCCTAACGAGATTCGTTATGCTACCCATGAGTTGGAGTTAGCCGCTATAGTCTTTGCTCTAAAGATTTGGCGACATTATTTAGTGGGCGAGCATTTTATTCTCTTTACTAATCACAAATCTCTGAAGTATTTATTTACTCAGAAAGAGCTTAATATGAGGCAACAGCGTTGGCTCGAATATCTTGCTTCATATGATTTCGATATTCAGTATACCCCTGGTAAGGGTGATCGAGTTGCTGATGCGCTTAGTCGCAAGCAGCAAGTTGTTGTTTCCATGATGCTAGTAGAGTGGAATATTTTGGAAGCTTTATCTCTTTATGATATTAGAGACCGTCCTTCAGTTTCTGATTCTCCCGCGCTTTTATTTAGCATAGAAGCTCGTCCTAGTTTGTTGCATCGTGTTGCCGATACCCAGAAACAAGATCCACATATGGCTTATCATATTCAGAGCTGTAAATCAGAATCTCGAAGTGATGATCTAAAGGATTTCGATATTGATATTCATCGTTGTATTCGGAAGAAGGAAAGGTTGATCGTGCCTAATGTTTCTAATCTTAGAAATGACATTATTGAGGACTGTCATCGTTCTAAGTATACTATTCATTCAGGTAGTAGTAAAATGTATGCTGATATGAAATGCTTATACTTTTGGGAAGGTATGAAGCGTGATGTTGCAAGTTATGTAAGTCGTTGCATGATTTGTCAACTTTTTAAAGTAGAACACCAGCATCCTAGTGGTCTTTTGCAGCCTCTTGAGATTCCATTATGGAAATGGGATCAGATTTCCATGGACTTCATTGATGGTCTACCTCATTCGAGGTCGGGCCATACTAGTATTTGGGTGATTGTTGACAGATTGACTAAATCAGCCAATTTTATTCTCCAATCGGACTGCTCCTTTATTGGCTAATCTTTTTATTTAAGAAATCATTCGACTTCATGGTGTTCCTAGTTTATTGTTAGTGACAGAGATCTGCTTTTTACTAGTGGTTTCTGGCACAGTTTTCAGAAAGCTTTGGGCACTAAGCGCAATCTCTGTACAGCTTATCATCCATAGTCTGATGGTCAGACTGAAAGGGTGAATCAAGTCTTGGAAGATCTCCTTCGAGCTTGCATTCTTGATTTTGGTGGTAGTTGGGAAGACCACTTATCTCTTGTTGAATTTTCTTATAACAACAGTTTCTAATCTAGTATCGGTATGGCTCCTTTCGTAGCCCTTTACGGAAGGCTGTGTCGATCACCATCTTGTTGGTTGGAATCCGGGGAAAAGTTAGTTCTCGTCCCCGATTATATTCGTGAATCTTCGAAGAAGATTGATATCATTAGACAGAGAATGAAAGAAGCTCAGAATAAGCAGAAATCTTATGTCGATCATCGTAGGAAGCCTTTGGAATTTTCTGTTGGCGATCTCACATTCATTCGTGTTTCCCCGATGAAGGGTGTGGTGCGTTTTAGTAGCTCTGGGAAATTGGCTCCTCGTTATATTGGACCGTTTCCTATTACAGAACGCATTGTCCCAGTTGCTTATCGTGTATCACTACCTATTCAGTTTTCGAGAATACATGACGTATTTCATGTATCCCAGCTTCGTCGATGCCTTTGAGATTCGGATTCTTCTATTAATCCTCATATGTTGCAAGACCTTGAGATCTCACCCGACTTGTCTATTGTGCAAAATCCTATTCGTGTGCTAGCATCGGAGGTTAAACACCTTCGAAACAAGGACGTGCCGCTCATTAAAGTTCAATGGTCCGCTAATCCTAATGACTATACTTGGGAAACCAGAGAGTTTATCGAGCAATGTATCCGGGTTTTCTATCTTTGCTCAGAAACAGTGAGAATATCTCTTCATATCAAGCTTATTCCTTTTCTTTTTTGGGCGATATAATTAGGTAGTTGTGACAAATATCGTCTCTAGGAATTGCATGGACGCAATTTTGTTAGGAGGGAAGATCTATAACAACCCGCATATTTTACGATCATATATTTAAAAGTTTTATTTGAATATATCGTCGTTAATCAAATTATTGGGTCTGAAATGTTACTTTGTGCAAACTGTCGAATTGGGACTCGAAACCACTTCCATTGAGTCCAAAATTGCATTTGTGATCTTTTTGAGTATAAACTTTGATACGTTTGGAGTAAGTCAAATTTCGCTATTTGCTAAGTGGGCTTTTGGGTTTGGGTTTCACCCAACTCATCCTATACACCAACTTTACCCCTCTCCTCTCCATCTACTCATTTTCATTCCTCAAACTTAAACTTTAACTGAAAATGGGGGAAAGGAAGAAGAATTAGAAACTCCAACCCCTGATTCATTTGCAAAATCCAAATTCTTGCTCCAAAATCTAAGAGAAGCTTTGGTAAGCCCTCTATTCTCCTTCCCTAACTCTTTCTCTTTTCAATTTCAGATATTTATAAACCTAAATTTGGGAAATGTTCGTTTGATCTTAGATTGAAGCTTGTAGAGTTGAAGTGGAGAGTGGTTCATCTTTTCTTTGCATTTGAGCTTCTCATCCGTGTTTTTGAGTTAAAAGGTGAGATTTTTATCTCACATCTATGTCTACAACTATCTTGGATTGTTAGGAATTAATTCCTAACATATTTACATGTTCATTTGCTTTTGATTTGGATTGATTCGGTGAATTTGCCAGTTTATGATTTTTGAAGCCAAATCTACGAAAATCCTTTTATGGGTATTGGATATGTTGTTCGGGGCATATCGAGGAGCCATTAAGATTGGGTTGTTGCTTGGCATAAATCCTTAGTCGTCGTGCTTGTCCGAAAAGATGATTTGATATCCGTTTTTACGGTGTTTCATGAAGCGTAATTTCCTTGTCGAAATTGCTACAGATGTTGCCCTTTTAATCACGTGTTTTCAAATCATTTTAAAATTAAATTGTTTCCAAAAATTTCATAGTTTACGCTTTCAAAAGAATGAGGAATCGATTTAAACATTTCAGCAAAATTAAGGACTATGAACCCTTACTTTTACCGATTCGGTTAATTCCGGACTTGTCCATTTGAGAACGTAAAATGTTATTTATATATAAAATACACGATTTTGCACTTTCAAGGAAACGATGAAGAGATTTAAACGATTTAGCAAAAGTGCGGAGTATGAAACCACACTTTTACTAATTTGGTTAATTTTGGACTCGTTAATTGAAATATTTGCTGAGGATTTGTTGTATGAAGATTCTGATGATTTTGTTAGGCTTTCGAGCCACTCTGCTGGACCTTCGGGTCATCTGATGGACCTTTGGGTCAATTACCAGTACAAGACCTTCGGGTCACTCTGCAGACCTTCGGGTCATCTGATGGGTGCCAAAAATTTATAGTAGTTGGTATGCTTCGGCCATATGAGATGCATGTGCGGCGTAGCTTAGACTCGCCTTCTGTTGGGAGCGATCCACTTTTATGTTGATTTTCTAGTTATCTTACTTTGATCTCTAGATTTTGTGAATGCTGATTTTCTAGATATCTTAATTGATTTCTAGATTTTTGTGTACTGCTGTTTCAAATTCAATTGTGAATTTGGAAGATGATTTTGATGGATTTTAAATGAGATTTCTTCATTTAAAACTAGGTCGATTATTTATGCTAAATAGTCTCATTCGAGACTATGATTGTTTTACCTTGAGGTTGTTTATGATGCATTAAATTCTAAGTTTAGATTAAACTGATCTATTTTTTATTTTCTTTTAAATAATACTCGGGTAAGACTGAGTTATTTCAGGATAATCGCTATCTTTGATTCAGTTGCAGCTTCAGCTTTTGTGATTTCACTCCATCTTTTGTCTATACTTCGAGGAGTACTTTTGGTATATTAATTCTCATCTTATGTATGTATTGATGGATATGTATATGTACATTTTGTTCGTGTGAACTATCGATTGTTGTTGCATGTATCCAGACTTGTCTTCCGCTATATCTGATATTTCTGTTCTGTGTGATTATACTATTAGTGTTGTTGTTATTATGAGTTGTTTTGAATTTTTCTTTAGCCACCGTAGTTTCATTTTTTGATTGAATTTATATCTTTGGGAGTAATTTACACAACTCCTATTATTGTAATCAATACTCGTCTAAGGCATAACTTAGAGATGGTCGCTTCTAACATGCCTTATTCTTCACAATAGCAGATGTTATTCCTTCTAATAACCTTTATTATTTTGAGCATAGAGGTGGGCGTCACATGGACCCTAAACTGTCTCATGAAGCATTCACTAGCTCGCCCCATGTTCTGATCGATCCATTCTCTAGCTGCCTAAACCAAAGTGCAGCCAAATTTGATAAAAATAAAGGGAAACATCATGCCATCACTTCCTCGGATGCTTCCAGCACTTCCATATGCCTGATATATCTGGTAATGTGCATGGTTGGTTCTGACTTTCTGTCATAAGGCTCCAGCATGGGTAACTTGAATTTCGAAGGATTCCTCGCATTTCTGATATTCGAAGTAAACGAACTCTGAGTAACTTCATGCAATTCTCCGCTCGACATTCCTCCTCTCATGATTCGTCGTACTAGTCCAGCCATCCTTCCATCTCCATCCAGGGGTTGTCCCCTCAGCGTGCCCCTATCTTGCACCTCGGGTCCCGAAGGGTATTCTGGGTAATATTCTTCACGTGGCTCATTAGCGTTAGCGTTGGCTCTGGCATGTTAAACTCCATCTATGGGCCTTCCAGCATAAGATCCCGAGGGACTGCCCCCAAGTCCATGTTGATTGCCTTCAGGCCCTGCATTCTTGTCTTGAATCTAACCTTCTTTGGTTTCTACAATCCTAACTCCTTGTCCCACATTTGCAGCCGCTGTAGTTGGTCCAAGGTTCTACGCACTTGTTGCTCTCATCTGCTCAAAGAAGCTTCGCATTATATCTTGTTGACTCTTCAATAATCTTTCATGTATTAAATCAACCATAGCTTCCATCTCGTCCCTAGTGATGTAGGTAGAAGCTTGTCCTTCTCCAGCTCCAAAGGATGCCTCTTGACTCCCCCTTTGTTGGCTTCTCTCAACTTTTCGTCTTCTACATGCTTGTCGCGTCATTGTCTTTTAAATCTGAATTCCAAATCTAGTATAGCGGGTGCTAGTTGTTCTCAGTGAGAGCACCAAAATGTTTGCATCAAAATTGGTCAAAAACGCCGAATATCTTGAAAGCACCAATATATGAATATAAATCAACAATATCCAAACATAAATCTCAGTTCCAAGCAAAATAGAGAACAACAATTGAGAAATAACAAACAGAAACACAAGATTTATAGTGTTTCGGCTATCTCTGGCCTACATCCACTTCAAATGATAATCTTCTTATTAATGTTCTTCTGGTTAAAGTGGATTACAGCAGTACTTTTTGAGAACGATGATGGAGTTTGAATGGAATCGTGATTTTGGCAGAGTCTGGACATCGCCAGATCCCAAAAGTCCTTTTTCTGTAGGCTCTAGGGTGCTATTTATAGACGTTCCATGCAAATATCTTGCCCAAAGTTTGGGACACTCCTTCTGGCACGTGAGTGGATCCACGCGATCGATCCCACGAAGTTTCGACTCGATCCGTGATCGATACAAATCAATTTTGTATCAATCAAGAAGTTGTCCAATCGAGCTAAAATTTTGGCATAAACCTCCTCGAGCGTGTACGTAAGCTCCTATGAAAAATTCATAGCATTTAGATCTGTGGATTGTTAGATATGATCGATGCAAGATTGCATTTTCGTTAACGCTGCCGTGTTCGAATCGATCCTTTGTACCGACCCATTCATATCGATCCAAGCACGTGACAGCATGTTGACGTGGCATGCACTCTTCGGATCGATCCACTTTTTACGTCGGGTTAATCGAGTCTTATTTGCATCCTGTTTGTATCGATGGTTCGTAGCTTTGTTCGCATCGATGTTTGGGGATCATCCCTTCATATCGATTTTTAAAGGGGATGCACTATTCGTATCGATCGACCCTACTTCTATTCGTATCTATCGACTGATAAATAGAACTAAGGGTTCATGATTCCTAGGGATCGATACGAGTAGCAAGTTTTGGATCAATGCGAACAAGGATCCCATTAGATTGACACGAACAGTGTAGTTCACTAGATCGATGCGAACAGAATCAACATGATGACTCGATTCGAACACATGGATACGAACAGGACTTCTTGGATGGATTCGAACACACGGGAATCTGATTGATACGAACCCAATGGATGCAAAGCGAAGTCACACTGATCGATACGAAATTGATCGAATTGAACAGGTCGATATCATGGCTTTCTGATCAATTCGAACTTGATCGATTCGAAATTAGACTTCCTCGATGGATACGAAGCGTGTCTTTCTCAACTAGTATCGATCATATCTTCATCATATGAACTCCGATTGACCTGAAATTTGAAACGTCGGCTTTTATGGCTTTGCTTATCATTCTTGTCAATTGTAGCTCAATTTGGACTTGGACAAAATTCATCGATATCCACAGTGAACCTGCGATGTATAATCAATATTCGGAATGAGCAATCATTGATTTTAGTTAATTTCTTGATATCGCGACCTTGTTAAAAGGTGGGATAACAACAATAACTTTAGGAAATCATATAAAATATAAATCATAATGTTTTATCAAGATATACAGTATATAGTGCAGGATATTAGACATTTCATGATTTCAAAAGACTGTACAATATCAAGTGAAGGTTGAAGAGATTCAAGATATTGATATATAGACTCAAGAGCTAGAGAATGAAGACTCATGATTATTAAAGAGTTCAAAATTTCAAGATGTTCCAGATAAGTTATAGAGTCATAGATTTATGTTAAAATTTTGATAGCATTTGATCTCTCTCTCATCTCTCACTCTCTCTAATTTTAAATAAGTTTTTAATTCTTTTCAAAACAATTTTTTTAATATTGTTCAATTTCTTATACTTATAAATATTATTTTAAGTTTTTGATGTTTTACTAAGCTATTATTTTTATTAAATTTTGATTTATATTGGTTTATTTTTAAAAATCTTATCATATAAATTTACCTAAGTTTTATTATGATTTAAATGTGTATAAATTATATTTAAGCATGTTTACAAAGTATCAAATTATTTTACAAAGTAATAAATTTTAAAAATAATATTAAAAATAATATTTTAAAATGTTTTTCAAAATTACGAAGAGTATTTCGACATATTCTACCCCTATATGACAACATACTAGTTGCGATTTTCAAAAATCATATTTCAAAAGAAGCGTCTGTTCATCGTATCTCTTCATGAACAGACATGACCGTTATTCCTCTATAAATACCTATTTTCCCGACGAATTTTATTATCATATTTCAATCTTCTTCTCTCCTCCTTATCCTATTTTATTTTTTAAACAAAAATATAACCATACTCTGTCGAATTTCAACCAGAATCAAACTCAATCAACATTGGTTTGATTCTCTATCATTTTGCTCTCTGATTTCTATTATCTCTCACACTCCAATCAAGTTCAAAGTGCTATTTAAGCGTTATACGATCAATAGTAATCAAGATCGAAGATCTAAGTCGGTAAATCTCTGTCACATCATACTGATATACTTGTGGGTGAAATTGTAGCCCGTAAATCAATTGGGTATGCTTAGTAGCCCGTAAATCTAGTGTGTATGCTTGTAGCCTAGAAATCAAGTGGCTCTACCTAAAGGCCAGGATTCTAGAGGGTATGTCTCATAGCCTTGAAACCGAGACTGTATTTGTATTTACTAAGTTGAAAAGAATTCCGTACAAGGAAATGCACGGAACTGGATGTAGGGTAACTCTGGACCAGTATAAAATCATGATGTGTTCTTTCCTATTACTTCTACTTCTTTTACTTTTATCTGTGCTTTGATTCTGCGATTGTTTCTATGATAAATAATTGCATAATTCTAAGTATATATCAAAAGATTTCAAAAAGATTCATATAAATTAGAAAACAGTATTCAACCATCCTCTAGTGTCAATTCATCCTTAAGATCCCTATTCCGCGATCTAACAATATACTCATTCAAGTTCATTTTACATACGACTAACGTTTATATTGAGTTAAGAATAGGTTTTCAAGAGGCATATTTGGACTTATTAACGAGCTTGGCTTGCTTTTGCTCGCTTAATAATTAGCTAATTTGCTTGAAATGCTAATAAAAAAGTGCACTTTTACGTTATAGTGAGATATATAGTGATATTATATTATTTCCCCACATTTTAGGACGTCCCATGTTGGGATGTTTGTATATTTTGTGTTATATTTGTGTTTTGAAGTTTTGGAACGCTTTCCGCACGAAGGAGACTCTTTGAAATTTTTCGAAAATCCAACAATTAGAAAATTTTCACAAAGTTTGTTTTATGCAAAGAATAAAGAATCGTTATTTGAATCTATTTGAAAGGGTAGGATACTATTAAATGAGTTGGAGTGAAAGAGCTACATAGAGGAACGAGTGGCTGAATTTAATAGTAGAGCATTGATTAAGAAGAAAGTTAGGGTATGAATTGTGTATGACGACTTTCAATAAGAAATTTCGAGGATGAAATTTTCTTAAGGGGGAAGTTAGTAATAGCCCTGCTTTCCATAATGTATAAGTAAATAAGTTTATTAAAATAAAAGTGTTTGGACCTGATCAGTGATATTTAATATTTTGAAAATGAATTATTACTTCATTAGATTATATTTAATAAAATATTTTGTTGTAATAAATTGAATTAAATTAATAAATTCTTTCTGAATGATTTACTGAAATTGTATAAATTATTTTAATGGAATATAAACTATTTTGAAGTGAAAATAATTTTAAATATGTTTAGAATAGTTGAAAAATAAACTTGTTTGGTAATAGTATGATGGATTGCTAAATAAAATTAATCGAACATTGAGTTGTATAAAACTATGCAGCCGCGGACTATATTTCATAAAAAGAAGTGTTAATTAGACTAAATTAAATTAAAACTTATTTGCAAACAAGTAAAATGGATTATAAAAAGAAAAGAAATAAAATTTGATTTGATTTTAATTGAGCCCAAAATCAAGGCCCAAAGTAAATCAGCCAAAGTCTACACTCTTCCTATTCTATACTCTTCTTT
This sequence comes from Allium cepa, assembly GCA_030765085.1. Classification (NCBI taxonomy): domain Eukaryota; kingdom Viridiplantae; phylum Streptophyta; class Magnoliopsida; order Asparagales; family Amaryllidaceae; genus Allium; species Allium cepa. Next base: position 615,545,185 of record CM060931.1, read on the forward strand.
TCCTTTCTTGAACCTTCAAGCATTGGACCCCAAATGATGACCCGAACCCCTCAATTCTAGTTATATAGGTATTGAATTGAAGTTTGTACAATATAAAGACTCAAGAAAAGGACATGAAGTCTCATAAGTATAAATATCAAGATATGAAGATCTCAAGACTTTAGTATATAATATAGAGTCATATAATATTGTTAAAGTCCTTGGTAGCAATCTTAGATCTTTGTTTCTCATTTTCTTATTATTTGATTTAAAAAAAATATAATTGTAAAATATAATTATAAATACTTATAAAAGTTTTTCAAAGTTTAAAATGTTTACAAACTATATTTAAATTATTTTACAAAGTATAAAATATTTTACAAAGCATAAGTTTTTCAAAATATTTAAAAAACAAAAGAGTTTTCGATTTTCAAAGGGATATGTTGACATATACTCTGTCGGCATACATGCCGCTAATTTGAAATTCAAATTTTAAAATGAAGTGTCTATTCATCGTCACTCTTTACTAATGGACATGTCTATTTATTTTCTATAAATATGGGGTTTCAAACGAATTTTTTAAAATAAAAAAATTTCTTATTTCTTTTCCCCTCTCACTGTATTAAAAATTTTAGTGAATTTTTTTTTTCAAATCACTTCAAATTCAACTAGAATCAATGCAATCTTTATTGTATTGATTCTCTACTATTTACCCCCTAATTTCAATCATCTGGCCTTCTCAATTCAAGACCAAAGTGCTACTTAAGAGGATATTAGATCCATTGCAACCAAAGATCAAGAAATTGTCTTTGGAAAAACCATTATACTCTAGTTGTAATTGCTTAGGTGTAATTGCAGCCCGTTCAGATCAATTGAGTATTCTTGGTAGCATAGAAATTCGAATCGGTGTGCTTGTAGCCTCTTCAAATCAAGTGGGTGTACCTGAGCCTGAAAAATTAGGAGGGTGTGTCTCGTAGCTTTGAAATCGAGAATGTGTTGGGTTTTCCTTCTTCCCGTTGAAAGAATGGCATTTTGAAAAGAAATATGTACATGTAACTGTATGGGACTGGATGTAGGTTAACTCTGAACCGGTATAACAATCCCAGTTGCGATCTCTCTGATTCTTTGCTTTATTTTTCTGCTTTTACTTTATCTATGTTTGCATCTACGATTGATTGTCGATACACATCTGTGTTAAAAATATGTGATTTAATATTAAACTTGAAAGAAATTAAAAAAAAATAAAAGTTAGAAAATACTATTCACCCCCTCTAGCGTTATTTACCCTTATGACCCTTACTTCTGCAACCCACATTTAGTATCAAAGCACTAGGTTTTAAAAAACTCGTGATTTATTTTTTGAAAAGTTTTAGTGGCTAACAACACTGTTAGTATATTTTTTTAACACTTTTGTTGAAAGACAATCTACTGCTAGGCCCCTCACTTTTTAATGGTAACAGTTACACTTATTGGTCATGTAGGATGAAAATTTACTTACAGTCTAATGGCTTAATATCATACAAAATGAGTACGTTGAACCTGAGACTAGTTTTGCACAATGGAAAACTGACCAAAAGGAACTTGCACAAAAAAATTCTAAATCCATTAATATTTTATTTTGTTCACAAGATAAAAATGAACTTAATAGAGTCTCTATTTGTATGTCTGCATATGAATTTTGGAGAACACTGCACATTACACAAGAAAGCACTAGTAGAGTGAAAAGGACTAAAGTTTCCATGTTAACTAATCGGTTTCAATTATTTAAAATGAATCCAAATGAGTCTAATTCTGACATGTATTATAGATTTTAAGATATAGTGCATTCTTAGTTGCATTATGTAAAAACTTTTCTAAAGAGGACCAAGTTAGAAAAATCCTTAGTTCACTCTCTTCAAAATGAGATCAAAAGACACTAGCAATTGAAGAGGCTAATGATATTAGTACTCTAAAAATCAAAAAATTAATAGGCAATTTAATGTCTTATGAAGCTCAACTGCAAGATAGAAAGGAAAGTATGGCAACGAAAAAGAAATCAAGCGCTTTCAATGCAATAATTGTCGACCAAGATTCAGACAATGACAATGGTGAAGAAATTGCTTTCATGAATAGATATTTCAAAAAATTCCTAAAGTAGAGAAAGATGAACAACTTTCGAAAACCTAAGAAAAATATCTTCAAAAACAGAACTGCATCTAGATGCTTCAACTATGATGAACCCGGTCATTTTAAGAGAGATTGCCCGCATCCAAATAAATCAAAGATCTCATCAGCAAACAATTTATCCAGGAAAAGAAAAGGGCTTATACATCAACTTTGGATAAGTCAGACGCTTCCTCAAGTGACATCGAACCAGATACAAAGAATGCGAATATGTATTTCATGACTATAATAGAGTAGTTAGAAGTAATCAACTAAAAGCTGCAAAAACCGATACATTTTATTTAATAATTTTTATTTTTATTTTTGGTTGATTTTGATTTTTAGGATTAACATATAGGTTAATAGTAATAATGGATGAATATAAGTATATAAGTGTGTATATATATATAGGAATATAATTGCCTAATTTTTATTTTTGAAAATTTTGAGCTATATGTTGACATACCCCCATGTCATATGTCGACATACATGCCAACATATTGAAAGTTGAAATTTGAATTCAAAATTCAAATTTCAAACTTCCCTTTCTTTTTGCATTTACTCTCGTGTTTTGAAAAGGCACCTTTTTGACCAGACAACATGACTCTTCACTGTCTATTGATTTAATCTATCTCTATCCATTCATTCACTCACTTTATTTCAAGTTTCAAATATCTCTTTATAATCTTATTTCCTCAAAACCCAAAAATGGTTTGCATGATCTTTGTTTGGAAAATGAAATTATTGGTTTAATTAAATTTTCTCAAAATTATTTTGTTTGTTATCCGGATTTGGTCAAAATGTTTTATGCGAATTTAAATGGAAAATTTTATCAAGGAGAAGAAGGTCAAATTTGGAGTAGCGTTAATGGTACTCAAATTGTTTTAAATTATGAACTTTTGGGTAATATTCTTGGTTGTAAATTTAGTGGAATTGACCTCTCCATTATTCAAATTGATGAACAAAATCGTGAAGTTTTTTACATATATTTGACAGTGATGAAGAATTTGAATCAAAATACAAGAATCTTCAACCAAAATTGAGACTTATGAGTCTCATTTAATAACAAAGTACCACTCCGAGGACGGGTAATTACAATAATCCTACTCAAAAAATCTTTAATGTTCTTTTCGTTATTTATGGTCATTATAACATCAATTGGGTACAAGCCATTTTAGATGACTTGTTCAAAAGAACATTTCAAGACATGAGAATACATTCTTCCATGGCTTGTATCTTACTAGAATTTTCACATGTTTTGGTGTTGATTTAAGAGAAGAAAAAACTATTTCTCGAAAAGTTTTCGACAAAGCCAATATCTTTGTAATGACCCATAATTTTTGATAAATAAAAATTGTTAACTTAATAAGGTTTGGTGATTTAATGTTGGAAGAAATAAAAATTTGTGGTTTAATAGTAAGAATGTAACTGAAATGAAATGTAATAGTATTAATTTAAGGTAACTGATAACTGCTTTACATGTAATTCTAATTAATTGAAATGATTAAAAAAGTTATAATTAGTTATAGATTGTATATTTATTGTAAAAAAGTGTATTAATTGACAATTGGATTAAAAGAGTAATTGATAATTTAAAGGTTGATTAATTCATGGAATGATGTGGAGTAAACTGTAATTGGATGGAATTAGTATAGTGTGAGTTGTTATAACATTTGTTGTAAGTAATAAACTTGCAAACGTTGTTAAATGTAGAAAAGGCGACAATTGTTATTTGTTACCAATTTATTTGATCAATTATAATTAAAGGAATTTAAAATGTTACGTAAAATGACTTAAGATGATAACTATAAAAGGTGAATGCAATAAAATGTATAAAAATGTTAATTATATTCACAAGGCAATAATTGATTTAATAACAAGAGTGAAACAAAGATAAATTAATTTATTGGGATTTTAAATTATAATAAAATAATAGAAATTCGATACAATTGAAACGTTGCAACAAATCTGGCAAAAGATTATAATCGTAGAATATTAGTGAAATAAAATACAAATAAATGTTATCTTTGTCTATAGAGTAATAACTAATTGAATAAAAGATTAAAATCAAATTTAATCGATTTATTTAAATTAAATTATATTTAATGCGATTTAGTTACAGTTGAAATTGAATACTATAACCAGTGTATTACGTCATACTGAATCGATATGAATTTTTTTTTTGAATTATTGTAAATGTCCAAGTAATCAAAAATAATTAAAATTGTTAGTTATAAAATTTGAAATAAAAAAATGATTTAATTAATTTAATTTAATTTATTTAATTAACATGAAAATAGTCATTATGGCCACTATCCCGGACTTCAATGAAACAAGTTTCATCGGATTAGTAACAGCGAATTATTGTAAGGTTTTAAGTTTCGCAGCGATCGGACTTGTCGTTTGATTGTATGGACTCGCAACGCGTAGAAATCAATTTAATTAAATTCAATTGAAATCAATTTGAAATAAGCTAATTTTAAGCTAACTTCTTCATACAATGGAATTAGGACTTGAAACCTATCTCATTTAATTTAAAAACATCGAAAACATCTATTTTGATTTATGGGATGACCCATTTTCGTTCCGAAGACAGAACGGGCTTTTCGGGTCGTATTTGTCCTTTCAAATCAATTCTCGTATTATTCGTTTCTTATCGGGCTTCGTTAATATATATTTTTCTTATCTAACCCCAGCAGCCTTTTTGTTTCTTATTGTTGTACGTATCTGTCTATTTAACCTACAACTTCTTCGTTCATCCAGTGGTAGATAAACCAAAATCCTAAATCCAATTTCAAAACCAAATCCAAAAATCGAGCTCCTCCGAACCATATCAAATTATATACTGTTTCAAAGCTCTCGATGAGCGTAATTCACTAGTGTGATTCATTTTTCAATCGTATTTACTGTTTTCCAGAATTCGTGAATCAATTCCGATCGTCCGTATGAATTTTTGACGATCCAACGTGGATCATCGTCCGATCGAGTGGTGGCAACGTGTATAGGAGAATGTAGGAAATCGATCTATGGTGTTAGTTCACCTTAAAGGTCATCGAAATCACCGCGTTTTGTGGAGATAGGTATAGCGGTGGCTGTGACTTCAGGGAGGTCGGGGGTGGCCGCTTGCTCGAAGGGGGGTCGGCCTGAGAGCGGTGGGGTGTCTAGATCGTGGCGATATTGCTTGTAGAGGCAGCGAACTGGAGGAACATGTGGTGGCTCGTGTGCTTCAGGGGTAGGGTTTCGAATGAGCTGGTACGTGATGGTGGAGACGTACGCTTGATGACGTGGTAGTGGTAATTGGGTTTGTTTTATTTTTGTTTATTTAATTTAAATTTAATTTTGTAACGTTCTAACCTTAATAACTTTTACATACGATGTCCGATTAACGCGTGATTTGCTCCACTGCGATTGTATCAAAATTCTGGACATTTTGATGCTAATTTGGAAAAATTCTAAGACTGTTGAATTTTGGGCCTTAAATTGGATTTCAAATCGATTTGAAATTAAAGACGAGTGTTTTAACCAACTCATAATTACTAAACTATCTTATGTTACTTAAGTTAAATTTATGATGTGTTTAGAAATTTATTGCTTGATGTTTGGTATGTTTAAGTTATCATTCTAGTTAAATTGGACTTTTATTACATTTAATCATCATTTAATTTAATATTTAATTTAATTGCCAATTTAATACCTGTTACTGATGGTCATTTATCTATTGATGCTTATTTATTGATTTGTATGATGTTTGTAATGGATGTTTGATTGTTGATATTGGATGACCGGATGGTATATTTTGCATTGTTATAACACTACAAGTTCCCTATGGGTTGAAATGATACATACCCAAATGATCTATAAATTAGGAAAAAATCATTATGGGTTGAAATAATAGACTCGAGCGATTTTATGGATTCTATTCAATTCACGATTGTGGTTTGAAATGATATATGACCGTAAAATTTTAAATTGCAGATTGAAACGATAAATATCTGTATCACTTGACCATAGGGTAGATAATTATATACAAACACCGGATTGGTAAAATTAAATGATTTTGATTCTTTAAATTTTAAATTTAGTTAATTGGCATTTTGAAATAGAAATTGATTTATATAAACCGAATTATTTTCGATAATCCAAGCGTTAAATGTTGAAATTGAAATTGATTCAATGAACTGTCCAAAGGATTTAAATTCGAATTTCAAAGTTGAAGTTACAATTATAAATGAATTTATCGGAACTGTGTTGTTGGAAATGTTTGGATATAACTTTGAAATCTATTTAAACTATTTTAATTAAATTAACCATTTTAATTAAATTAACTATTTTAATAAATTTACAACTATTTTAATTTATTTTAATCTATTATAACCTATTTAACCAATCTAATCTATTTTACCAATTTTAAAATAATTAAATGTATTTAGTCTTTTTTAAATCTATTTAATATAATTTAAATATATTTAATCCATTTTAATTCTATTTAATATAATTTAAATCTATTCAATGTATTTTAAATTTATTTAATCCATTTTAAATCTATTTAATATAATTTATATCTATTTAATCTATTTTAAATTTATTTAATCTATTTTAAATCTATCCAATATAATCCAAATCCATTTAATCTATTTTAAATTTATATAAATCATTTTAAATCAAATTTAAATCAATTTAAACTATTTTTACTATTTAAACTATTTAAACCTATCTATACTATTTTAAACTATTAAAACTATTTATGACTATATAAACTATTTTCTTAAATTGCAGACGGCGTAAAGTGAAAGTATTTACATTTAAATTCTTGATGACGATATAACCTAAGTTGAGAATAAAATGACATATTTGAGTGAATAATATGATTTTGAAATGAGAAATTAATTTACATATCTTATCAATAACTTCAAAGTGAATATAAATTTCAAAGTGAATATGATTTCGAAAGCAATATGGTTTGAATTGAATATGACATTTTGATATCAATATGAAATGGTTTTGAAATGTAAAAGAACCATCCGGTGTGTAATAAACGTTTGGTTGTTAAAGAGACCAGGATCGGATATTTTCATACTCTCTACCAATGCCAAAAACCACTTTAACAATTGTGTACATGGTGGAGATTCCAGAAATGAAGTAGGATGGTTTGACGAACGATTCTATATGAGGTATTTACATAGCCCTGACTCTAGTGCGTCAGCTTAGATGTGACTAAAACAGGAACTATACTTAGGCCAAGTGAGGTCATTCCTTCTATCTGACATGCTTCTTCGATACCATAGTATGACGTTGTGATGATTTGGTGGCCACCTCCCGATTTGATTATGGAAGCATGTTTCGAGGTATGCGGTAGTAGCTGTTATGTGTTACCACCAACTCGATTCTGCAATTGGTATATCTACCTTGGCATTGCCTCGTGTGTCGTGTTCACATGCCCTATTGCGCTTTCTACGAGTTTGGTTTGTACCATACCTATGGAATACCATCTGATAGCCCTCCAGTTTACGAAGGAATTACAATACAGTATAGACTATGACAATATATAAAATGTGTTAAGGGGATATGGGTAACGCCTTAACGCTATTTTAATACTTTACTTTACTGTAGTCACCGTTATAATAGAGTATTGTACTATGTATGTAGATAGTTTAACGGATCCAGAGCCCGATCATCTCTTAAGTTACTGCACTCACATTGACACTGGATAGGAGATGTCAAACCCCATAAACATCTCCGACGCTGTTACACTCATATTCATTTATTGTTGATTCAACTTACATAAAAAAAATTCGTTATGACTCAAGCGTTTTGTCTTTTCAATTCACTCGGGTCAGTCTGAGCTTTTCTGTTTATAGAAGACTACTTTCTAGAGGATGAAGACGGAGATTTTTTATTATTACTATTTACTATAGTTATTCCACTACATCATGTTGTTCCGCTGCATTCATTTATTATTTATTCTTATTGTATGTAACTCTGATCTGTATTGTAAAAGTATAATCAAATGTTATTTGTAAAACAGCTTCATGAACTGTTTATTTTATTATTATATTTTTTCATTCCCTTCGAGATTCTGTATTTGTTTTCCTTTCTTTCTCCGCTTTTTCTTATTTACCCCATTACAATATCCCCTTTTGAATAGTTTGATTCTCACGAGTGCGTTTGCTCGTCGATTTAAACCATCCAAAAAGGCAGGTCGTTACAATCACTCTTATTCACATTCCATCATTTTTTGAACCATAGGAGACACTTCCCGAAAAGAAACAAAGATTGGCATGGGAAGAAGAACAAGAAATTTAACAGAAATAAGAAGAAAGCAATGAAATACAAGTGGAAGAAGAGGAGGAGGAGAAGGAGGAAGAAAGAGATACTTTCTTAAAAAGTTTCGACAAACCATCCCACCCCACCAACAAAGAGATCCTAAGGAATCAAGAAAATCTTATTAGAAACCAAAAGAAGTTTAAGATATCATTTAATAAAAAGTTCACCTCTCGTTTCAACAAAGTGGACAAATATTTTGGAAAGATTATTCGCAAACTTAGAAACTCTTCGTCATCATCATATACGCCTTTCTAAGCTTGTATAGTTGATTTTTATGATATCTAGCTTTGTATTATGTGTTTTTAGTTTAAGTTCATGTCTTTATTATGTACTTCCTTTAATCGTTGAAATCCATGTACCTTTCAATTCTAAGTAGTGAAATATATTTCTTACTATACTATATTGTATGTTAGTGTTTGGAAGTTATAAATATTTAATGATATAAGATAAAAACAAAAACTATAAAAATACACTAATTTTGAAAATTTTCGGTATATATGTCGACATACATGATACCTATGTGTTGATATATAACGGGAAGATAGCAATTTTTTTTTAAATTTCAAAATATAAATAACTACCATCCATCCATTCATTCCAATTGACTTTCTACTCTTATATAATCTTATTTCTTTAAAAACAATCACTCGTCATTTTGTTCTACACTCACTTTTCATTCTCAAACATATTTTTACAAATATGACTTTTCTAAAAAAATTATATTAAAATCTTGAACAAACTCTTCAATCTTTCAAAGATATTCTATTTTTTATCCTAAGAAATTAAAGATATTTAAAGTTGAGTCAAATGCAAATGATCAAAGAATAAGAAAAGTATTTTGATGCCCTTAGATGGATGACTTCTTCCTTAATCAAAAAGGAACCAACCAACAACTCGAAGTGCATTATTAACAAGGATAACGAAGATTAGGATGCCATCTAGGCAGATCCAATCTTTGGGTCTGACGGTTGTGTTAAAGTTCCTCGAAACACTAGTTATTAGGTTTTGATTCAATATGTATATTTATATTTACACACACATACACACATGCATACATATATACGTACTCTTAGGATTTGGTTTGATTAATTTAGTTTGAATATTTAGATTGAATTTGATTAGCTTAGAATGTTTGAATTTGTGTGTTTGATTTGGTTTGGATTGGTTTGTATATATGAATTATGTATGGTTTGACTTGGATAAAGAAAACTTACTTTATAAATCTTCATTATTACATTTTATTATGATTAAGTGAATAACATATCATATAATCATCATATTCATTTCATTTTAACTTAGTTATTGATTTTGAATCTACAAATGTCTCTAAGTATTTAAATTAGAGGGAGTTTTTTTAACTTTTCATCCATTTTTGTTGATGACAAAGAGGTAGAAAATATAAAATATACACTTGCATATATTTAGGGGGAGTTACCTAATTTAGAGGGAGTTATATCATGTTATATATATATATATCAGGATATTAATGGTGGTGATCATTAAAAAGGGGGAGATTCTCAATACCTCAATTATTGATTTTGATGCTATCAACCTTAATAACAAAATGCAATTATATATAAAATATAGATACTAATGTTTTATCAAGTTATATAGTATATAGTGCAGGATATTATATAGGTATTGAATCAAAGACTATATAGTATAAAGGCCCAAAAAAAAGACACGAAGACTCATGAGTATAAAGATCAATATATGAAAATCTCAAGACTCTATTATAGTATATAGAGTCATAGAATATTGTTAAAGTCCCTAGTAGTAAACTTTGATATCTATTTCTCATTTTCTTATCCTTAAATTTTAAAAACAAAATATAATTTTAAAATATATTTTAAAATATTTTATAAAAGTTTTTTAAAGTTTAAAATGTTTATAAACTATGTTTAAATTATTTTACAAAGTAGCAAAATATTTTATAAAGCATAAGATTTTCAAAATATTTTAAATCAAAAGAGTTTTCAACTTGCAAAGGGATATGTCGACATATACCCTATAACACCCAGCGTTAAATTATAATTGTATATGCAAATAATTTAATCAAGTTATATAAGTTTGAAATTTTAAAACAATGAAATGTTTGCAAATGAGGCAACTAATTAATATTATTTGGAATACATATATATTTCTGTAACAAGTAAATTAGAGAGAGAAATTTTGTAAAATCAATTAATAGGGAAGATTAATTGACGGTGTTTGTTTAAAAGGGAAATTAATATTCAATTAATTAGTAGAGGTGATTAATTGACAGGTTCCGACAAGAAAGGGAACATATATTGTAGCAACTAATTGATATGATTAGAAACATATATGTAATATATGTAAGTAAACAGCTGTCAATTAATAAACATGGAGACTTATGGTAACATATATAATTAAGATTGTGATTCAAAATTCAACTATAGAATATATGCATGCAATAATTATGGGAATAAAATAAATTAATATGCGTATATGTGATGAATTAATATGGTGTTGATTGACATATTAATTTGGTAAAAAATCGCAATGCAGGCGGGGATTAATTGGATAATAACTTAATTCTAGGTATATATGAAATCTATTAAGTGGGTGATTAATAGAGGAATCTTATTTAAAAGAAACACCACATTTAAAAATATATGTTTCCATAAATTGCGAGAGAGAAGGGGTAAGTGATTAATGAAAAGATTGTCGGAGAATTAATTTGAAATAAAAAAACACAGATGAAAACATATTAATTTAATGTTCATAGACTAAGTGTATGCTTTAGATTTTAGGGTTTTATATCAAATGGTTAGTACTGATTTGAACCACAATAAATATAGGTGCATAGCCTCTTTTTTATTCTTATTATTTTTCTCTTTCCTACAGAAGCTCTGCCATTTTTTATCTCTTCTACACTTTCTTAATAATAAAATTTTAGATCTAATTCACACGAATTTAGATCTAAATACAAAGAGAACATATTTAGTTAGGGAATTACGAATTGGTTCAAATCAGAAGGCTATGTCAAAGGTAAAACCCTAGATCTAAGTTTTTATTTGCTATTTATAATCCAAATCTCTTCCTTTTCTCTTTCAAATATTATTGATTTATAAATATATCATTTGTAATTTCAAGTAGGGATTACAAGGAAGGTGAATATAGATGTTAGGGAAAGATTTGAAATAAAAACAGGGAGATTTGAAAAGCCAGCAATATGAGTGGATCTAATTATACCTTTTAAGTTTAAGATATATTATCGTTAAATTCCTGTTTAGATAATTTTATTCAATAATTAATCCTATTAATTAACTTATGCTGAACTATAAGGAATTTACAGTTTATTTACAGTATTAGTATTTATTTACATCTTCTTCTACGTCTTCGATTTCTATGCAAGCGACATTCATCTTCTATTTTCTCCTCTTCCTTCGCGTATGGATTAGAATAGATTAAACGTAAATATGGATTAAAGAATTAAGAATACTGAAATGAAAGAAATAAGATGTGAAGTAATAAAAGTTTGAGGAATGGAATTACTATAACAAATTGCGTTAAAATGAGAAAAATTAATTAATCTAATAATTGGATTTGGGAGTAATTAAAATGTTAATTGATTGGTTAAGAAAATAGGATACATTTTGATAATTTAATATTTAAAAGAAAAAATGAACGTAATTGTTAGATTAAAAGGAAAAAAAAGAGAATTAGGGTAAAATAGAGAAACCACTAATTTTACAATAGTAAAAGAAATATCTAGCATTTACGAATTATTTATAGTATTATTTAATATTAAAATATGGAAATGAATTTTTAAATATAGTTTTCGTAACCAACAAAATAAAGTAGATTTACTTCCTAGAATAGAAGATAATAAAGCAAAGTACGACATGAATCAAGTAAATTATTAGATAAGAACTTGAAGCTGTAAACAATAATGAAGCTGTGTCTGCATTCACTACACAAACAATTTAAGAAGATAGTTATTATGATAAGTGAATTATATAATATAAGAGAATAAAAGAATATTCTATATCATAATAAAAGAAGGCAGATTAGAACGGAAAAGAAATGCTAGAATTATGTATGGACTTTAAAAGAAGAGAAAATGACAATTACAGATAGAATTATAACGTAGGTTATAATTAAGTAATAAGAACGAAAAAGCTTATTTTGGGATTTTTAATAAACTAATGAGCAATAATAATGGTAGAAGCTTATTTAAATAATTTATATCAAGTCAATAAGAAAATAAAGCAGGAATGATAAAAGAGGCTTATTTTAATGAACTTAAAATTTATATTAAGTTAAATAAGCAAGAGAACGAATGTGGCTCATACCAACAGCATTCTCTATTAAATAAATGGAAATCCCACAATAGATAAAGGTGAGACGAGGACAAGAATATGCTAACTAAGGTAAATAAGTAGCTAATGGAATAAGAAAGTAAACTAAGCGCAAATTAAAAGATTAGACTTAGGGTATAATAAAAGAATTAAGATGCGTTTGGAACAGCCCAAAGGATGAAGCGTCTAATGAAGCAGTTCATCATGGATTTCAGAAATGGAGAAGCATATCCAACTTAGTAATTTTTAGGCTTTAAGGAAGTACGAGACTTCAATGAGATGTAAGGATACTCTAGGATGGCCCTCTGGGTAGACCTAATGAAGCTGCACCCCCGGAGGCATGTCTGTAGGTGTTCCATCAAGAGAGTATGCCTTGATTGCATTTGCATTATAGGCCTAACGAAGAAGACCTTTGTAGGCCATCAGAAGGGCATGGTGTTGTGAGTAGGGTATTTGTATGTCCAATACTTACAAGTAAGTTTAAGGATAGTCGTATGCGGATATCGGCCAACATTAAGACCATGAGCGATTTCGGGAAAGACTAGAGTTAAAACCAAAAGTCTAATGATTCTTTCACTATCTAGACATTGGATGAGGGGCACCGCCAATTGGATGTTAGATTGTTTGCAGTAGGGCACGACCACTTTACTTTTTAGAGGTCTTTCGATTAGTTGAGGGGTGGCTGCGTGGGGCCATAGCCATGATGAGAAAAGAGACAAACCAACTAGAATATCTATGTTATAGGCCATACAAAGCTGTCCTTTATAGATTTAGAAAATCCACGACTGAATTTCGTACAAGGTAGACCTTAGTGGCGGGATTCATATAGTAGATTGAACTATTACATAGTCCTCAATGTACGCACTAGGTGGTACATTGTGGATGTCCGAGCACTGGCATTGACCAGTGCGTACACGATTTATGTTTTCATAGTAAGTAGTGAAGCATCTGTATTGTAGGCCTCACAAAGAAGTCCATATAGATGTAGCTACGGAACGCTTGTGGAGTAAGACGATGGAGTATCTGTACTGTAGGCCTTACGAAGCAGTCCTTTATATATGTAGCCATGGAGCAAGACGATGGAGCATCTGTATTGTAGGCCTCACGAAGCAGTCCTTTATAGATACAGCCACGGAGCAAGACGATGGAGCATCTGTATTGTAGGCCTTACGAAGCAGTCCTTTATAGATGTTGTTACAGAACACTCTCGATGCAAGACAATGGAGCCATTTTCGAGGAGGATTTGGAAGTACCATGGGTGGTACCTAGGACTAATATGGTCATTGAGCATATAGCTGTGTATATGTATATATTATTTTTTAGGTAATAATCTACAATGGAGTTGATAGGCATAGTTCACAAACAGAGGTGAGAGTATTGTAACCTAATGAACCTAATATAAGAGTAAATGGAAATAAAACGATATATGTAGAACTAAGCCTAGAAGTATTTAATTTTTTCATTCACCAGAACTTTTTTTCTGACCCCCTCCTCATAATATCCTACAGGTTAGGTAGATGGCAGCGAATTCTCTGCTTTATGACACTTGCTTAGAAAGTGTTATTATTCAGTGAGTATTTACTGGCTATTATATTTTAGTCAATCTCGCTATGAGATAAATTATCGAGCTCTGATATATTTGTCTTTGCTTATTTGCAAGATACTAGATACCCAACTCAGGCTTCAGTAGGCTTAGTTTTTAGCATTTTTGCGAAAAATCCGGACCAGTGGAATTTCGGTAGTTATATTTGGTATCAGAGCATAGGTTTAGGATTCCTAGGTACATAGTGAGTGAACGTATTTGTATTTTTGAATAGAATATAAATATATTATGTACTAAAATCCAAATAGTCTTGTAACGACCCTTAAATTTTAATGATTTTTAAAACATAATTAATTGAATTTTTTCTTTAAAATTAGACAATTAATAATGAAAATTTGATATTTGTGATGCGTCTATCTCAATGTAGCAAACGTCATATTTTCATCAGAAAATATGGAAGTTAGTTTTTTGTGTAATTTAATTTCAATTTAAAATAAGTTAATTTGATGTAAATTAAATCTTTTCAAAATCTGAATAGTTTTATAATAAAAATGTAAACTATTTTCTGAGTAAGACGTCATAATTCATTTCGTCAAATTTCGACTTCTCTAGCTCTGTTTATCTTATTTTCGATGAATTAGCAGCACTTTAGCAGCGAAATATCGACTTTTGATAGGATGGTCGTATCGTTCATATCTATGTACAATTCTGTTCATCTCGTTTTACTAATCTTCGTAGTATATTCAATTGTACGTTTCGGAGTCCGATACGCGGTGGAATCCGCGAAAACGGTAATCGTATCGGTACTCGTTACGTGTGTTTTGGGTTCTTGTGTCTGTTCCATTTCCACCTTATAATCTAAATAGCCACTTGCTTTAAATGTTCACAGTAATTCACCTCTTGACTTTTTCCATTCCCAATATTCAATATAATTTCTGGTATATATATTCTGTGGCTCGCATGCTGCTCATCCTCTTATATTTTCGATTCACCTTCTCGACATTTATCTTTACAAGCGACCCAAGCTCCAAACGCCTCTAATGCCATGTCTTCCCCTTAAAAACCCCTTCACGTAATAATCTCCTTCTCCGACCAAACCCAAATAGATCCGCCGCCTCATCAAATCCGATCTCCAAGCAACCAAACAAGAGTCTATCTATATCATCTCCCCGCCACTTGTCGGTGCCACCATCACTAAAACAAGCGGCAATCACTGTTCCCCTAACAGCCCATCACCTTGTTTTGCTCCGCCCTCTGATAGCCCACGCACGGCATAACCTCTCCCCTCCCACCTCGCCCGCCTTCTATGCCCTGATGCATGCGCAAGCAGCCACTTACACCCACTTATCTAGACCATCCTCCTTTCCTTTATTGTGGTATGCGTACAAGTTTGTGAAAAAAAGAAGAAGAAAACCCACTGCCGTGCTTATTTCCTGCTCTCGGGAAATCCAACAATCCACCTTGGCAACTCAAGCTTCTTTCCTGGTAATATATATGCTATATATATTCTCGAATAATTTCTCTTATTCACATATAGTAATTTGGGACCTGTAGCTATAGTATAGTAAGTATATGCAGATCGCATTCGAGCCTATTCATTTGTTTATATGAACAGTGTTTGCATTCGTTTGAAAGTAACATGCATTGTTTCCTGCATGTGAAAGTTATATGGTCAAGCTTTGTTTTTTTTTCGATAATATACTTGGTTATTAAACATTGATGTTTAAATTGTATATATAGATTATAAAGTTGGTTATAATGTATAGGTTATACAAGTTGAACATGATCTGTTTATTGTACCTATAAGTTTATACAAGATTATATATACAATTTGTTGGACTTTAAAAATATATTATAATAAACTAAGTTTATATTGATTTTAATAATAAATATTGATTTTGAATATAATAGGTATGAAAGATTATATACTAGTTTATGTACTAGTTTATACATACGTGAGTCTAGTTTCGTATATTTATAGAGGTTTATTTTATAGATGTTTAAATAATATTGATTTTTGAAAATATATTATAAATATTTTTATTTTATTTTATTTTAATATGAGTAAATATTAGATTTTTAAAATTTATATAAATTTGTCTCCATCGATTATCGAAGTCCAACCTAGCTTTGCTTTGTTCATAGACTTCATGTTCATCGTGCTTTGCTTTTGGTTTCGCCTCTGTCCAAAATTTATCACATGCAATTGGTTGCTTTAACTTGTTGCTTATCCGTGTGTTGATATATTCTTTCTATCCTCAAAAGGTAAGCAATCACTCACGATTAACGTTCTTATATTTAGTAAATTCAATTCACATGAAATGACGATTGAAATATGCTGTTAAATTTGAATTGTTAAGTTATTTAATTGTTAAATATGATATGTCATTATCTGCAATTGTTTACCTATGATATATGACACCATATCCTGTTGTGTATATTTTTCTTAATTTGTTACTAATAATATATGCATGTTGTTGATATATTATATTATTATCATATTCGTCCTCACTCTACAAGTTCCCAGTTAGTTTAGAAATGATACATGCTCGAATGATATAATGGATTAGGAGAAAATCATTATAGGTTGAAATGATAAACCCATGCGATTTTCATTAATTTTGAAATTTTGGGATTGCGGGTTGAAATGATAAATACCCGTAAATATTAAATTTGCAGATTGAAATGATAAATATCCATATCACTTGACCATAATATAGAAAATTATATACGGACACCATTGGTTTATGCTTTGATAATGATTTTCAAAGTCTGAAAGAAAATATATGGGTTTTTATAAATATTGTTTTTATACAATATATAAATGCTATTTCTATATATGTATAAAAAATTAGATTTTAAGTAAATATGTTTTGGAAATTTTAGTTTATAACTTAGTTTTGAAGAACATAAATTTTAAGATTTTACTTGTAATTTTATTATTTTAAAAATATGTAAAATAATATTTAATGAAAAATACATTTAATAACAAGATTTAACTTAATAAAATTTAATTTAATTGGTTTATAATATGTTTAAGTTTCTATATAAACTTATATTAATAATTTAAAAATAGTTTTTATAACTTTAATAATAAAGATTGGGAAAATAAATTAATGTTGATTTGGGATATATATTGGTTAATAATTGCATTTAAATAAAAGTTGATTTGAACTCATTGATTTTGAGATTTTGAAAGATATGATTTATAACTTGATTTGACAAAAGTGATTAAATGAATATTCTCAAATTTTAAATAAGGTTTAGACTGAATATTTAATGTTTTTAAAATTGAGATTTTATTTAATTGTTATTAAAATGATTAAGTAAATAATTTCCAATCTGAATAAAATTAAAATTAAAATTAAATGTTGATATATAAATAAAATTTATATTGTAAATGTCCGAACATTTTGACTTGAATCTTTGAACTTTAAATTGAAATGGTTAAATTGGAATTGATTTAAATTGAATTTTGGAATCTAAGATGGTTTGAACCGATTTGTGAAATTTAAGGAAACTGAATTTTATTATATAAAGTATCTTATTATATATAAAATATTTTAATTTATAACTTCTTTAGTATATATATATATACACTATTTCAGTATTTAAACTATTTAAGTTGAAAGTGTTATGATTTCAAAAGTGTTATGATCTCAAAAGTGTTATGATTTCAAAAGTGCTATGATTTGGAAAGTGTTACAATTTTGAAAGTGTTACGATTCTGAATATGAATATTATTAAAGTGAACAAAGGTATCGAATTGATATGATTTTGAAATGAATATGATATTTTGATATGAAATATGAACTATTTGAAATGAAATGACCGCAGGGTGAAATAAGCGTTTGGTTGTTAAAGAGACTGGGATCGGATATTTTCATACTCTCTCCCAATATTGAAAACCACTTTAACCACTGTGTACATTGTGGAAATTCCAGAATGAAGTAGGATGGTTTGGCGAGTGATTCTTTATGGTATTTACGTAGCCCCGACTCCCGTGAGTCAACTTGATGTGGCTAAAACAAGAGCTATACTGGGTCAAGCGGGGTCATCCCCTTATCGGGCACATTTCATCGATACCATTCTATTGCTTTTGTGATTTGATTGGGCGCACCTTTAACTTAGGAGTGTGTCATGAGATGGGCGGTAGTAGCTGCTGTGCGTCACCACCAGTCCAAGAGTGCAAACGGCATTTCTACCATGGCATTGCCTCACGTGCCTTATCTCATGCCTTATCGTGCCTTCTATAAGTTTGGTTTGTACTATACCTATGGAGTTCCCTATGATAGCCCTCTAGTTTGAGGAGGTATTACGGTACTGTATAAACTATGGAAATATATAAAATGTGTTAAGGGGGATATGGGTAACGCCTAAATGCTATTTTAATAGTTTGCTTTACTATAGACATATTATAATAGCATATTGTACTACATAGTAGATAGTTCCACGGATCCTTAAAGGGTGGTTATCCCAAACATCGTTTAGGTTACTTATATTTCAGTTGACATTTCACTTAAGTTGAATTTACTATATAAGAATGTTAATCTTGACTCGAGTGTTTTTTGTTTTGCTTTATGCTCGGGTCAGACAGAGTGCCAGAGCATTTGAGACTCACCTTTGGAGATTGAAGCTTTGCTTGATGATCTATCCTATCTGTTCAGCTTTTCCAGTTGTTTGTGCTTAGACTTGTCATCTATTTGTATTCGAGACTACATTGTATTTGAGATATTCGATTATATTTTGTTTTAACTATAATGTTTATATAGTAGCTTCATGGACCACTACTTATTGATTCTGTTGCTTATTGTTGTAATACTCTATGTCTGGGATTTTGTGATTGATTTATTTATTGTATATGTTGAGTTTTGCCAAATATAAATTAACAATCTGATATTTTGAGCAATTCAAGTCTGACATGTGTGGATGTGAATGGTTCGAAATAGCGGTTTATTACAAGTCCCCAACCATAGATTTTAGCACATGGAAAGTTTTTAAAAGTATATTTGAGCATAGTTTGCTTGTTGGGTTTGGGATGACCCAAGTATGTAGAGCCTTATGTTATTACCGATTTATAGCATAAAAATAAGCCATGTTTTGAGAGAAAATTTGTATCCATATGTTTTAGGAAGTTGGGAAGTTCCATAGGGATAGTAGGGAGAGTGTTTTTATTTTAGGAAGAATAAGAGGTTTAGTATGAAGAAAATCCACTTTATGTCTAACCCAATAAAAATGAAACTTTTGAATTACAAAGTTTAAAAAATAATTGTTAATATATTTGGGGAAGTAAACATTGGGTTTTTGTAAAAATAAGTGGTATGAAATTTAAATTGGTTTTTCTGTGATGTAAATTTTGTGAAAATTGAAATTCTTTTTGAAGAATTATAGAGCATGTATAGCTCACTAGTTTCTTTGTAGGTAATTAATGATTTTAAATATAAAAATCTAGAGTGTGTTAAGTATCGAAAATGTAGGTTACAACATTCATTTTTGTAATAAAAAATTTCAGTAAAAATAAAGGAAGCATAGACTATGACACTATTGTTATAATAGGCGACTCCCAAAGTAAATGCTTTTACTTAGCATATGGGATTTATTAATATTTATTTTAATTAAATCCATATATTAGTATTTTTGGGTTGCAGTAACGGTGTTTTTACGCAGCATCTGTTTTGACCCAAATGAGTTTCGGAGATAATTTCTAAAGTGGTTTGTATGTACACATATTATTTAAATAAGCACATGAAAATATTTTCTAGTCATAAAGAAGTTTTAAAAATGAGTTCTTTTGAAAAATAATGTACGATAAATTAATGAATTTCGTAGGAAATATCTTATGTAAGTAAATATAGAGTAAAATAACCTTAATCTATTGGAACGAAATGAATAATGATATAATTTTCTGTGAATCACAAATAAAATGTTTTGTGCAAGTTATAAGGAATACGTGAAAGAGATGTACGAGGTATGGAAAACACCATATTTCGTATAGCCTATTTTGATAAAATATAAAATAAATTCCTTATAATTTCACATAAACATGAAATCCTCCTTTAAAGGATTCACAGAAGGTTTTAGTGTTAATGGTTTCTCATAAGAGAAAGTAATTTCGATACATTAAGGTATAAAACCATCAAGTATAGTAAGTTAGTAACTCCTTCAAGGTTAAGTAATTGGAAAAGTAGGAAAGTTAAGAGATTTTTTGTAAAATAATTGTTCTTATTTACCCCAATTTTAGTAAATTTGAAAATCTATGAAAAAAAGATGGTTTGGTGGAAAAGTAAACAAATTTTTGAAAAGATAAAATTTAGAAGTTTTAATTTTCGAAGAAAAATTGATAAATACCAAACCAAATCAGACTTTTAAATATGGAGTAGATATAAATCATTTCCTAGGTGTAATGGAAAAAAGTATAAGGTTAGAGCAGTAATTACGCTTAGTAATATTAAAAGTTCCCGTAAGGTGTATATGATACTAGTGAAAGCCTAGAAATGTTGCTTCATGTATGCAGACTATGAAAGAATAGTGAAATGATACTAGTAAGATGATAAGACACACGTAGTTGGGATAGGTAGACCTTAGTTGGGGAAAAAAGGAAGGTAAAGAGAAAATTTTCCGAAGCTCAGTTGTCTTTTTAGATAGAGACTGCATAGGTTGAGACCATTGTCAATTGCAGTAAATGAGACTTAGTTAATCCTTTTTGAGCATGGAATAGAAGAGACGGATAAATCTTATTCGTCACGAGTAATACAACATAAGTTGATAACAAGTAATAGGTGGCAGGAGGAGCATATGAGTTACTTGGATTCCTAGAGTAGGACCTTTTTGTGTCAAAATGGATATGGTCCTAGACCTCCTTGCCCTAGATGATAGCTGTGTTTAGTTGCTGTATAAAAAAAAGAGGGAGTAAAAGAAGAATACGATAACTAAAAGTAAAATAACTATTCTAAAGAAAGCGATAGAAACGTCAACAGAAAAATTTAAAAAGAGATATTTTCTTATGTAAACTGTGCTTGGGGAAGTAAATAATCTTTTTTAGAAAAGTAGCCTAAATTCCAAGTATGGAAGAAGATGTGCACAAAAGAAAATCGAAGAAATATGAAGTTTTTCCGTTTTCCTCCTTCCTTATAACATAAGAAATCAAATTTGGAAAATTAGAATTTTCTAAAATTCGAAAATTAAAAGTTGTGTAGGTTTAGACATAAAAATTTGTTGAACTATGCTCCTATTCAGTAGGAGTGTGGGAAAAATTGAATGAAAAATGTTTTAAGTTTTCAAAACATTACATTCATATAGAAATTGCAAGTATATTTAGGATGTATGCATCATGTTTAAAAGGAATTTCTAAAAGAAAAAGCATTCGTATAAGAGGTACCGCATAGAAATTCTTGTATATGCATATATTTAATGATGTATTGTGCTTTGCACATTCCATGGATTTTTGCAAAATTAGATGTACACAAAACGGATGTGATTAATACGGGAATTACATAATTGATCCTTTATCAAATTTCGGGGATGAAATTTTCTAAGAGAGAAGAATATAACACCGCGTGTTAAATTATAATTATATATGCAAATAATTTTATTAAGTTATATACGTTTGAAATTTTAAAACAAAGAAATGTTTGTAAATGAGGTAACTAATTAATATTATTTGGAATACATATGTATTTGTATAATAAATAAATAAGAGAAAGAAATTATATAAAATCAATTAATAGGGAAGATTAATTGACGGTGTTTGTTTATAAGGGAATTTAGTACTCAATTAATTAGTAGAGGTGATTAATTGACAGGAACTGACAAGAAAGGAAACAATATATTGTAGCAACTAAATGATATGACTAGAAACATATATGTTAGTGCAAGAGAATAAAATAGAGGAAGTGTAATTTATGCAAGTAATCAATTGTCAATTAATAAACATGGAGACTTAGGGTAACATATATAATTAAGGTTGTGATTCAAAATTCAATTGAAGAATATATGCATGCAATAATTGTGGGAATAAAATAAATTAATATGCATATATGCGATGAATTAATATGGTGTTGATTGACATATAAATTTGGTAAGAAATCACAGTGTAAGCAGAGATTAATTGGATAGTAAATCAATTCTAGGTATATATGAAATCTTTTAATTGGGTGATTAATAGGGGAATCTTATTTAAAAGAAACGTCATATTTGAAAACATATGTTTTCATAGATTGCGAGAGAGAAGGGAAAGTGTTAACGAAAAGACTGTTGGGGAATCAATTTGAAATAAAAACAAACGCAGAAGAAAACATATTAATTTAATGTCCATAGACTAAGTGTACGCTTTAGACTTTAGAATTTTACATCTAATGGCTGGAACTGATTTGAACCACTATAAATATAGGTGTAGAGCCTCATATTTATTCTAATTATTTTTCACTCGCCTATAGAAGCTCTGCCATTTTGCTATCTCTTCTACACTTTCTTAATAACAAAATTTTAGATATAATTCACACAAATTTTGACCTAAATAGAAGAGAATAGAATTAATTACGGAACTAGGAATTGGTTCAAATCAGAAGGTTTCATCAAAGGTAAAACCCTAGATCTGAGTTTTATTTGCTATTTCTAATCCAAATCTCTTCCTTTTCTCTTTCAAATATTAATATTTGTAAATATATCATTTTTAATTCCAAATATGGATTACAAGGGAGGTGAATATAGATGTTAGAGATAGATCTGTAATAAAAACAAGATGGTTTGGGAAGCTAGCAATGTGAGTGGATTTAATTATATCTTTTAAGTTTAAGACATATTATCGTTAAATTCCCGATTAGATAATTTTATTCAATAATTAATCCTGTTAATTAAGTTATGCTGAACTATAAGTAATTTACAGTTTATTTATTGTATTAGTATTTATTTTCATCTGTTTCTACATTTTGGATTTCTATGCAAGTGTCATTCTTCTATTTTCTCCTCTTTCTCCGCATACGGATCAAAAAAGATTAAATGTGAATATGGATTAAATAATTAAAATAATGAAATGAAGGAAATAAGATGTAAAGTAATAAAAGTTTGAGGAATGAAATTGCTGTAACAAATTACGTTAAAATGAGAAAAGTTAATTAATCTAATAACTGGATTTGGGAGTAACTAAAAGGTTAATTGGTTGGTTTTGAAAATAGGATATATTTCTGACAACAATGAACGTAATTGCTAGAATAAAAGAAAGCAAAAGGGAATTTGTGTAAAATAGAGAAAACCACTGTATTTTTCAATAGTAAAACAAATATCTAGCAGTTACAGATTATTGTTTATAGTATTATTTAATATTAAAATATGGAAATGGATTTTTAAATATGTAACCAACCAAATAAAATAGAATTATTTACTAGAATAGAAGATAATAAAGCAAAGTATGACATGAATCAAGTAAATTATTAGATAAGAACTTGAAGCTGTAAATGATAATGAAACTACGTCTGCATTCTATGCGCAGAATATTTAAAAAGATAGTTGTTATGATAAGTGAATTATATAATATGAGTGAATAAAAGAATATTATATAACATAATTAAAAAAGGTAGATTTGAACAAAAAAGAAATGCTAGAATTATGATGGACTATAAAAGAAGAGAAAATGACAATTACAGGTAGAATTATAACATAAGTATAATTAAGTAGTAAGAACAGAAAATCTTATTTTGAGACTTTGAATAAATTAATGAGATATAATAATGGTAGAAGCTTATTTAAATAATTTATATTAAGTCAATAAGCAAATTAAGCAAGAATGATAAAATATACTTATTCCAATGAACTTAAACTTTATATTAAGTTAAATAAGCAAGATAATGAATGTGGCACATATCAACAGCATTCTCTATTAAATAAATGGAAATCTCATAATAGATATAGGTGAGACGAGGGAAAGAATATGCTAATTAGGGTAAATAAGTAGCAACAGAATAAGAAAGTAAACTAAGCGCAAATTAAAGATTAGACTTAGGGTCCAATAAAAGAATTGAGATGTGTTTGGAGTGCTGAATATGCGATTATATGATTTTGTTTGATGATAATTAACATATATATATATATATAGATTCGTTTAAATGTATTTGATAATGTACTATTTTATTTTTTCACAGGTTAAATAAATATTTGCTGAATAAAATTAAATAATACAGAATTCGAATTCAAACAGAAATTTTATTCAAACAAATATTTATTACAATTTTGAATAGTACAAATTCAAGCTCACACTATACATATACAACTTTATTACAATACAAATTCATTTACATCACAATTTCACTTTTAACATCAGACCTCACTACATAATCACTCATTCACTCAACTAGTATTTTATCTTCAACTTTATTCCAATGTGAATCCAGCATCTGAGAAATCTGCAAAAATAATTTTTGACGCAGTAAAATTGAAAAGGAAATATTTTTTTTGCAGCACAAAATATAAAGTAGATTTGGAAAATAATATTTGCCTCAGTTATTTGGGTTGTTCGTCATCATTTAATTTTCAATCCATCATACACGAACAACTTATGACATACACAGTGTATCACTATATATGCCACAAGGTCGTGCACATCGAAATATACACTTGATTGATTTACAGGGACAGTTGAGCACAAGTCAAACCCAAATTATCGGATTCAACTCAAGTGCAATAAAATAAATGTCACAACTTTCAGCACAAGGTCAAATCCGAGCTTCAAGCTGGATTCTACTCAGGTGAAATTTCGAAAAATAAACAAAATGCAAAGGTCAAGTCACTGCTATCATGACTCAACTCAATGCAACAGTATAAAGAAACACAATCGGCTATGCTCAAAGACCAATACACATGAATGCACAGTGCAAACTAATGCACAAAACAAGTGACACAGTCGGTTCAAACATGTATCAGAGAGCATATGCAAGGGTCAAGCATGTGATATGTGCAAACAGACCAATGGATGCAACAGATGTATGGTGATGCACAAGCAAGGCTAAGGCACAGTTGAAGACATATTACAGTGAAGACAACTGCATAAATGCAACAACCAAAGTCAAGTCAACATGAAATCTGCAACTCAAACTGCAAGTCCAAACCAAAGCACAAAGGACACATCAAATACTCGAGCTCAAGACAGTACAACCCAGTGATGCAACTCAAGCCAGCATATAAAATTTATCAGCAAGAATATGAATGCAAGCAATACACTATAGTGAAGCATGTACATGTGTGGACAGCGAAATCCAAAGCTAACAGCAATTACAAACTGCTCATGTACACAACAGACTCAAGTGCTAGCCAGAAGGAAATGCATCAGAAGAATCATGGCAAACTCGAACTAATACAAATCAATGCCAGCAACATTGAAATGGATAGAACTGTAGTTCAACTTCAAGTCAAAAGTGGATATGCATATTAAAGTGCATCTAAAATTAGACTCGACTAATCCTGCAACATGAAGAAACCAGACCACAAAGTCAAGCAGTGCAAACAAATATACAAAGGCCACCAACATTGAAATGGATCGAGCAAGTGCAACAAATAAAATATAATGCTTTTCTAGAATAAAACAGAGATTTTTATTTTATGCTACAGGATGATCAGCCACCAGAATTTCAAATCAAGCAAGACAGTGGCTCAACATCAAAGACCACATTCAAAAATGACTCAAGCTCAGTACAAATCCAACAATATATGCATACACACATACAAATGTATGTATGCACATATATGAAGACTTGAATAAACAATCTACCAGAAAGAGCAATGCAGATACGAACCAATACAGTGAACGTCCATGACAAAAATATCAAGTGTACATCAAAATGCATACACAAATATATATATGAATTCAAACAAAGTTAAGTTAAATGCCGAAGTCATAGAACTGCAGCCAGTACACAAAGATGTCGAAGTTCAGGTTGAAACAAATGGCCATAGTCATGAAACAACAGGTAAAATCGAACAAGGTCGAAAGTGCTACCGGAGGCAGTAGACACAAATGGCTAGAATCGAGCACAAACATAATCAACATCGTCAAAATCAAGTCAAAGCCAAAGACGAATGAAATCAACGCCTTGGCAATCAAGGAATCGAACCAAGTCAGAGTTCTAAACCATGTTATTCAAGTGAATTGAAAAAGTCAGAAATAAATCATCAACATCCAACAATAATTTAATGGCCGACGCATAATATTGAAAAAATCAGATGAACGAAAATCTAGGAGATCGAATTCATATATAAACCCGCAAATCAACATTGGAAAAATATTCGAGTTTGAAAAAAACGGATACCAAACAAAATCAGATCAACAACTCGAATCAAAATCGAGCGTAATTAAAATAAAAGAAACAATCACATACCAATTTTGTATGAAGCATACACGCTCGATAAATTGAAGCTGCCACAAGAAACAATCAGCAAGCCAAATCAAAGAGCATCGAAGTCTGCTATCGAACGGTATCGAGCGGCGCTTCAATTTGGCAAAACCTTATATATGGAAAAGGAACGAACGCCATTATTCTCAAGTGAAAGGAACCAACCGATAAAATAAAAAAGAGAGAAGGGGAATGCATTTTTTTTTAGTCATCTAATTATTGGGCCGGTTCTAATAATATTAATTTGGGCTTAGTTTTAAAAATAAAGGTTTTGCTTTTAATTGTTTTTTATTTAAATTCTTTTTTTAAATTTTGTAAAACATCGTGTGACTAGGGAACAAACTATGTGGCGTAGTTTGAGAATTCGCAACTCAGTGGCTGAGTTGTGGCAAGGTTTTGAGCGTAGAATAGGTTAGTCAGTAGCGAGTGTCATGGGTTTACGTGTGTAACCGCGTGACTACTTAAATTCAAGTAGAAACCTTAGTGGCAGCACGTATGCAGGGTTTTGTCGAAGCTGGGTAAATTCTATGTCGTTCTATTTCTGCATTTATTCTGCTATTATCTGTGCTGCCATTATTCTGTGATCTGTGTTGAAATTATATTATAAGCTTTCGCAATTAATTTTTATAATTAATACTATCACCCTATTCACCCCCCTTCTAGGAGGAAATCGATATCAGAGCTAGGAATAGAAGTCAACTTTTGTTTTAAAATTCGTTTTTTCAAAAAAATCAGTTTTTGTTTTAAAATTTTGAATTTTTAAAATGGCTTCTTTTAATAATGCTTTTGCTAAGGGTCAGTCCATAGTTAGACCACCAATGTTCAATGGTGAATATGCTTATTGGAAAAATAGGATGAAATTTTTTCTGAAAACCATTGACGCTTGGAATATTGTTGAGAAAGGTTATAGAACACCAACTATAACTGTAGATAATCAGGAAATAGAGAAACCAAAGGATCAATGGACAGAACTAGAAAAAAAATTACAAAATGCAAAAGCTATGAATTCTATTATCTATTCA
This sequence comes from Allium cepa, assembly GCA_030765085.1. NCBI lineage: Eukaryota > Viridiplantae > Streptophyta > Magnoliopsida > Asparagales > Amaryllidaceae > Allium > Allium cepa. The sequence continues at coordinate 615,572,900 of CM060931.1, forward strand.
TTGGATCAATTTTAATTTAATCGTGTCTCACCTTGTCTAACTGCACAGGAAATATGGCACACACTAGAAGTGACTCACGAAGGAACATCTCAAGTCAAAGAATCTCGCCTTGCCATGCTAAACATCGAATATGAGAACTTCACAATGGCGAAGGAAGAAAATGTCAAAGAGATGTATGGACGACTTTCCAATATCGTACACAAATCGAAAGCTCTCGAAAATTCATACACAGAATTGGAAATAGTCCGAAAAATCTTCAGAGTCCTTCCACGAAGATTTGAATCAAAAGTGACTGCCATTCAAGAATCAAAAGATTTAAAATAGATGAAAGTTGAAGAACTCATCGGTAATCTCACCACTTATGAGCTAGAAATAAAATTCAAGGAAGAGCGTGAAGGAAGTGACACTCGAAAGAAATCAACAGCGCTCAAAGGAACAACCAAAAGTGATGATGATAACGATGATGATGGAGCAACAGAGCTGGCACTACTAATAAAGAAATTCAAAAAAGGTGGAATCGCAGATACGGAAATCCAGCTCGAAATCAGGAATTGAAAAGCAGAATAGGCAAAGCACTAGACTACTCAGAAGAACAGGAGATCATCTGTCATAAGCGCAATCAACCCGGACACGTCAAGCCCAATTGTCCTCAAAATCGACGCGACTTTGAAAAGAAATCAAAAAGGAGAAGTTTTGTAGCCACGTGGATTACAAGCAGTGAAGATGATCAAAGTTCTAGCAGTGACAGTGAGAAAGAAGATATGTGCCTTCATGGAAATATAACTGATAGCGACAATGACGAGCCAAGCGAGGTATCAAAACTCACTCACTCAGAATTACTTATATATTTTCACGAAGTGAGTGGCCGTTTTGAACGACTTAGGAAGAAGTATGCCAAATTTGAATCACAAAAGGATACTTTGATAGAATTAAATGAACAACTTAACCAATTAGTTAAAAACTATCAAAGTAGGATCCCTAAGTGTGATAAGTGTCCAACATTCGAAGAAGAAATTAAAAAAACAGAAATTAATATAAAATCACTTGAAAATGAAATTCTGATTTTAAAAGAGAATGAAAATACTAGAAGAGAGAATTCTATTAAAAGGTGCAAACAATTGTTAAATGAAAATGGATCTCTCAAAACACAAGTCCAACAATTGTCAACGACGTTACATAAATTTTCAAAAAGTGAAAAATCGTTGAATATACTATTAGGAAAGCAAACTGTTAATATGGTTAGACAAGGACTTGGATATAATAAATCGAAAATTGTTAGCAATATTAATCAAGTTAATTCTATGTACACAATTTGTAGAAAATATGGACACAATCACAATAATTGTTGGTATAGACCCAAACAGGTGAAAACTATACCGATTTGGGTTCCAAAAGGCATAAATATAAAATCTCTCAAAGTTAAACAAATTTGGGTGTTGAAGGGTACAATTATAAATAGTTTTGGGTCTTCACAAAATTATTTTTCTAAATATTCTGCAACTAACAACCATGGACCTATAAAAACAAATAGGTCACATAAATCTTTTCCCGTGTAGGTGAGGTGGTAGGCTAAGGAACAACAACAGTGTTCTCTAGATTTTGGCTGTTCCAGAAACATAACAGGCGACAAAGCAAAGTTTCTTAGCCTAGTATAAAGGTGACAGAATCACAATGGACAACAACGAAAAATAATCGTAAAGGTAAAACATGTAAAGGTATATTTACTTGAACGATATATTAAATGTGATAATCTGCACCACATTCTGAATTAAAATCAGCCAATATTGAGATGATGAAAAGATGATGTTTTTGATTCCGACTTATGCAGAATTGTTGGCCAAATTATATTCTTATGCCAAAAACACTATAAAATTCTCTAGATTCTTTGAATTACTTCATATATATTAGTTTGGATTAAAATTAGTGTTTTGATTGGATGACAATACATTTGATTATAATACGGCTAACTCTATATTCACGGTTTTCTGATTATTTACACGGCTTCAATTCAAATTCAAAAGAATGCCATTTAAATTGCTGTTAAAATTGAGTTTGGAATTTTTGGTGCACACTTCATGGTTTGATTGATCAAATTCAATTAATAATAATATTGAGTGAAAGAGAAATTCTGATGCAGGTTACACTTGTAATCTAGTTGATAGAAAAATTACTAGGGGAACATGATTTTTGCTGAGTCATTTAGTAACTGCATCATTCATTCAAAGAAAATATCTGCATATTTTTCAATTCAAAAATTTTTCAAATAGCAAAAAAATTTCTTATAAAACCCCTTCTAGAAAATCATTTTCTGACCTTGTTTTTCAGATTGTTCATTTTTTAGAAAAATTGATTCTACAATTATTTTTGAATATGATTTTAAACGATTACATTGACTAATTCGACTCCTTAATGATTATCGAAAAAATGAATAGTGATTGAAAAAGTGATGAGTGTTGATATTTATTATTTATTATGACTCGAGACAGTATAATTAGTAATTTCTTTAGAAATTTAAACGAGAGTTATAAAACTTTTTGTTGGTAAAAATTTCATGACCATCTCTATTTCTATCATATTTCTAACGACCATCACTCATCAAAATTCTATATAGTTTGTCGATATGTGGTACTTTAAATAGGAATCATTCGTTTTCATTTTACATTTTTAAAAAAATAGAAAAATTTATATAGTAAAAATAATAATAAAAATAATAATAATAAATAAATACCAAAGTATTCACTCCCATTTAAAGTCCTCACGGTTATGCATGGGTGAATTACTTGGAATTTGTTATGTGCTTCCATGCTCATATAAAAGCCCTCACGGTTATGCATGTATGGAATGCATATCAAAAATTGATTTTTAAAATAAACAAGTTGATTCTAATCCCATTTAAAAGTCCTCACGGTTATGCGTGGTTAGAAGATACTTGAATTCGTTTTTTAAAAAATAAAATTGGAGTACTACTAATCTCATTTAAAAGTTCTAATGATTATGCATGGGTAGTAGATATTCAAATTCCTGATATAAATATACCTCAAATAGACACAACTATATGGTTTTATATGATGGCATCATTCCCATCATTCTAAAAGTGGAATATGCGCCTAACAAAATATTTATGATTTTTATTTGATTTTTTTATTGAAATTTAATATTTATATTTAATTGAGTTTTTAATATTAAATTAATATCGATCACTTTATCTTCTCTAACACTATTACTCTTTTGCTGATAACAAAAGGGGGAGAGAAAAGTTAAGATTTTGTCAAATAAAATCAAGTAAAGGTCAAATATTTTTCATTTGCATCTTGGCTCATCTGCATATTTTTATTTGTATGCATATATGTAGGGGGAGCTTTGTGTACAGAGGAAGCATTTAAATAGGAGGAGCAATTAGGATATATCTATGATCAAATACATTTAACATATTCAAAATCTTAAACATATGTTTGTTATCATCAAAAGGGGGACATTGTTGAATATGCGATTATATGATTTTTGTTTGATGATAATAAACATATATATATATATTCATTTAAATGTATTTGATAATGTACTATTTTATTTTTTCACAGGCTAGATAAATATTTGCTGAATAAAATTAAATAACACAGAATTTGAATTCAAACAGAAATTTTATTCAAACAAATATTTATTACAATTTTGAATAGTACAAATTCAAGCTCTCACTATACATATACAACTTTATTACAATACAAATTCAATTACATCACAATTTCACTTTTAACATCAGACCTCACTACATAATCACTCATTCACTCAATTAGTATTTTATCTTCAACTTTATTCCAATGTGAATCCGGCATCTGAGAAATCTGCCAAAATAATTTTTGACGCAGTAAAATTGAAAAGGAAATATTTTTTTTTGCAGTACAAAATAAAAAGTAGATTTGGAAAATAATATGCCTCAGTTATTTCGCTTGTTCGTCATCATTTAATTTTCAATCCATCATACACGAACAACTTATGACATACACAGTGTATCACTGTATATGCCACAAGACCGTGCACATCGAAATATACACTTGATTGATTTACAGGGACAGCTGAGCACAGGTCAAACCCAAATTATCGGATTCAACTCAAGTGCAATAAAATAAATGTCACCACTTTCAGCACAAGGTCAAATCCGAGCTTCAAGCTGGATTCAACTCAGGTGAAATTTCGAAAAATAAACAAAATGCAAAGGTCATGTCACTGCTATCATGACTCAACTCAATGCAACAGTATAAAGAAACACACTCGGCTATGCTCAAAGACCAATACACATGAATGCACAGTGCAAACTAATGCACTAAGCAAGTGACGTCAGTTCAAACATGTATCAGAGAGCATATGCAAGGGTCAAGCATGTGATATGTGCAAACAGACCAATGGATGCAACAGATGTATGGTGATGCACAAGCAAGGCTAAGGCACAGTTGAAGACATATTACAGTGAAGACAACTGCATAAATGCAACAACCAAAGTCAAGTCAACATGAAGTCTGCAACTCAAACTGCAAGTCCAAACCAAAGCATAAAGGACACATCAAATACTCGAGCTCAAGACAGTACAACCCAGTGATGCAACTCAAGCCAGCATATAAAATTTATCAACAAGAATATGAATGCAAGCAATACACTATAGTGAAGCATGTACATGTGTGGACAGCGAAATCCAAAGCTAATAGCAATCACAAACTGCTCATGTACACAACAGACTCAAGTGCTAGCCAGAAGGAAATGCATCAGAAGAATCATGGCAAACTCGAACTAATACAAATCAATGCCAGCAACATTGAAATGGATAGAATTGTAGTTCAACTGCAAGTCAAAAGTGCATATGCATATTAAAGTGCATCTAAAATTAGACTCGACTAATCCTACAACATGAAGAAACCAGACCACAAAGTCAAGCAGTGCAAACAAATATACAAAGGCCAACAACATTGAAATGGATCGAGCAAGTGCAACAAATAAAATATAATGCTTTTCCAGAATAAAACAGAGATTTTTATTTTATGCTACAGGATGATCAGCCACCAGAATTTCAAATCAAGCAAGACAGTGGTCAACATTAAAGACCACATTCAAAAGCAACTCAAGCTCAGTACAAATCCAAATATACATGCATACACACATACACATGTATGTACGCACATATATGAAGACTTGAATAAACAATCTACCAGAAAGAGCAATGCAGATACGAACCAATACAGTGAACGTCCATGACAAAAATATCAAGTGTACATCAAAATGCATACATAAATATATATATGAATTCAAACAAAGTTAAGTTAAATGCCGAAGTCATAGAACTGCAGCCAGTACACAAAGATGTCGAAGTTCAGGTTCACACAAATGGCCGGAGTCATGAAACAGCAGGCGAAATCGAACAAGGTAGAAAGTGCTACCGGAGGCAGTAAACACAAATGGCCAGAATCGAGCATAAACAAAATCAACATCGTCAAAATCAAGTCAAAGCCAAAGACGAATGAAATCAACGCCTTGGCAATCAAGGAATCGAACCAAGTCAGAGTTCTAAACCGTGTTATTCAAGTGAATTGAAAAAGTCAGAAATAAATCATCAACATCCAACAATATTCTAATGACCTAAGCATAATATTGAAAAAAATCAGATGAACGAAAATCTAGGAGATCGAATTCATATATAAACCCGCAAATCATCATCGGCAAAGTATTCGAGTTCGAAGAAAAATAGATACCAAACAAAATCAGATCAATAACTCGAATCAAAGTCGAGCGTAATTAAAATAAAAGAAACAATCACATACCAATTTTGTATGAAGCATACACGCTCGACAAATTGAAGCTGCCATAAGAAACAATCAGCAAGCCAAATCAAAGAGCATCGAAGTCTACTATCGAACGGTATCGAGCGGCGCTTCAATTTGGCAAAACCCTAAATCTGGAAAAGGAACGAAGGCCGTTATTTTCAAGTGAAAGGAACCAGGCCGATAAAATAAAAAAGAGAGAAGGGGGACGCATTTTTTTTAATCATCTAATTATTGGGCCGATTCTAATAATATTAATTTGGGCTTAGTTTTAAAAATAAGGGTTTTTCTTTTAATTGTTTTTTTATTTAAATTCTTTTTTTAAATTTCGTAAAAAATTTGTAATTTCTAGTCGTTTGACTAGGGGACAAACTACGTGGCATAGTTTGAGAATTCGCAACTCAATGGCTGAATTGTGGCAGGGTTTTGAGCGTAGAATTGGGTTAGCCAATAGCGAGTGTCGCGAGTTTACGTGTGTAAGTGTGTGACTACTTAATTTCTAGTAGAAACCTTGGGGGCAGCACGTAGGCAGAATTTTGCCGAAGCTGGGTAAATTCTATGTCGTTCTATTTCTGCATTTATTCTTCTATTATCTGTGTTGCCATTATTCTGTGATCTGTGTTGAAATTATATTATAAGCTTCCGTAATTAATTTTTATAATTAATACTATCGTCCTACCCACCCTCCCCCTCTAGGGTGAAATCGATCCTACAAGGAGCAGTCCAAAGGATGAAGCGTCTAACGAAGTAGTTCATCACGGATCTCAAAAATTGAGAAGCATATCCAATTTAGTAGTTTTAGTCTTCAAAGAAGTACAAGACTTCAACGGGACATGAGGATACTCTAAGATGTCCCTCTGGGTAGGCCTAATGAAGCAGCACCCCTGGAGGCAGCTCTATAGGTGTTGCATTAAGAGAGTATGCCTTGACTACATTTGCATTGTAGGCCTAATGAAGAAGACCTTTGTAGGCAGTCAGAAGGGCTTGGTGTTCGGAGTAGGGTATTCGAATGTCCGGTACTTACAAGTAAGTTTAAGGATAGTCGCATGCGGATATCGGCCAGCATCAAGAACAAGAGCGATTTCGGGAAAGACTAGTGTAACGATCTAGAATTTTGAGCAATTTAATTTGAAAATATTTAATTAATTTTAAATATTTTAATGATGGTTTGAATTGAATTTCAAATTATCAGAATGATTTAGCGATTAAATTATAGAATTTAATCTATTGAAAGTTGAATAAAAATTTGAATCTTCAATTTTAAGCTGATTAAAAATATTTCAAAGGCTTGTAAATTTCACATTGATAATAATGAAGATAATCGAAGCTTCAGAATTGAATTTGGAAGTGAATTGTTCAGTTTTGAAATTAAATCGTTTGAATCGATATTTAAAAATAGCCGTCCGAGGCACAGTCTCGGAATTCGACGAAACCAGTTCCATAGGGTCCGTAATATTGAATTATTACCGGATTTCAAATTTCGTGGCATTTGGAGTTGTTATGTGAGCGTACAACACATAAACGCGTTGAAAGTTCTATCGAAACAAATCGAATTTAAAATTTAAATTTAAATTTAAAATAAATGACAGCATCCCTTGAATCATGCATAAAATCTTGGTTAAAACGTGCAAACACGTTCTCTGTAAAGTCACGTAATGTTGTCTCCTTCCCTCTCCTTTTAAAAATCACGCAAGTCTTCATATTCAATTTGCAGAAGAAGAAAAAAATCCTATCTCCCTCTATTCAAAGTCAACGAGCTTTCCCTCTTCTTCGTTTCAACAGCTCCTTCCTCCTCTTTTATTCGTCTTCCCCAAATTAAAACAAATCAGCCGAAGCCCTCTTCTTCGATTAATAAAAAAAAAAAATTAATGGCGCGTATGGGTCTTAAGCTCGAGCGATCAAAGCTCGGTGTCAGGAAGGCTCGCACGAAGTCGCGAGCAAGGCGGCGGTGCCCATTAGGGTTTCGCGATGTCTCGAATTGGGCGCGCGCGTAGCGGCGATGGGCTCGGGGTCATCATCGGCGAGCGTGCACGTGGCAATGGTGTGCGCGATGCCGATGGGGGGGTCACGATCGATTGGATGGAGGCTGCGTTCGAAGGGTACGGCGGCGCTAGGGTTGTGGGGTCGCGATCACTGCTCGATCAATGGCAAGGCGCGCGTGTTTGGGGATGCGGCTGGAAATGGGGGCTCGAACGTTTTACAATAAGGTTTTAAGTTGTTTAATTTGAATATTTTAATTTAGTGATAGGTGAAAATATATATATATACACACATAAATATGTTGTTATAATAGATGTGTATGCAGTTTTAAAATTTATATATATACATGCAGAAAATATATGTATAACTTTTACAGTAAAAGTAGAAAAAATTTCTCACTGTCTATTTATTAGCAGAAAATAAAATATATAAAGATTTGATCTTGAATCTATAAACATTGTTTTATAAGTATATTTATACATATGTAGTTTGAAAGGGAAGAATAATTTATTTAAGTAAATTTAGTTTTAAATTTAAGTTTAATTAGATAAATTTGTTAAAAGTAATCTGTTTAACAATTAAAAGAAAATTTGTTGGAAATTGAAATTGTTAGAAAAAAATAGAATACCAAACGAAAACGGGTATTCGATTTATTTCGGGTATTTATGAATTTATTTAACTTACTTGTTTAATTTATTTTTAGGAATGATTAAAGAAAATTTAGTTTCAAAGTTTAAATTTTAGTTAAAAAAATTTATTTAAAAGAAATTGATTTAAAGATATTAATTCAAAGTAATAATCAGTTAAATAAATTTATTAAAGGAGAAATTGGTTTAAAACGAAACTATCAGAATTAAACCATTAAAAACGGAAATTGGTTATTTAATTGGTTCGAATATTTAATAAATTTTGTAAATATTTATACAACGTATAAATCAAGAAAATCGAGTCAAGAAGGAAATGGATTGCTATATAAAAGCAAAGGTGAGAACTTCTCACTCAAAAAAAATTTATAAGTTGGATTTGCAGTTATTGATTGATTGCTATTTGGTTGTGATATTAGATATAGTAGGATATATCTATAAATATATAGCAATATATATATATATATATTGGCATATGTATATATTGCAGTTGATGATTTCCCGCATTGTATAGCGGATGAGACCCTATTGCGCCGCCTATTAAGCGGATAATATTTTATAAAATCCTATATACCGCGGTATTCCACCTCGAAGTGGAATGGGTATTGTGCTAATGTCTGTGGATGCAGAGAAACAGGTTGGAGGGATCCAACTGGATTCCTCACAAATATTTATTTGATTTTAGATATTGTGATGTTTGATTGTTTATCATATCGATATATGATATTTGAAAGTCGTGATTGACTATTTGATGTGTTGCATCATCGAATCCAATTTTGAAGTTTAAAAATAACGATTTAGATTTTAAGCGATTTCTAAAGTGATTTTTGAAAGTATACATTTATAAAATATTTTTGGAATTGATTCATCTTAAATAAATAAACGTTATAATTTTAATATTATAAAAATTATGATTTTTGAGAAATACAGTTAAAAGTTGATTTTTGAAAATATGGGATTAATGATTTTATAAAATAGTTTAAATTGGGTTTTCTGAATTTATTATAAAAAGTTTAAAAATAGGATTTATGAAATTTGATTATTTTATAAATCAAAATGATGAAATTATAAAGGAGTTTAAAGACGTTTTAAAAAAATAATGTAAATTGATCTATATAAAAGATTTACAAATGGATATTTATAAATTAGAATAAATTTGAATTTTAAAACGAGCTTTTATAAGTGTTAGAATGAATTGTGAATGAATTTCATAAATAAATGAAATTTATAGAATTATAACGGTGAAGTTATAAATGGAATTTTATAAACAGTAGGTTTATAAAATGTGTAAAGTTATTTAAAAGAATAGATTTTGGATAAATAAATGAATCTTATAAGTTATAAGATTTATAATTTGGGAAGTTTAGAAGAACGTTTTTTGTAAACGAATAAATTATAAGTATCTAACTTATAATATGAACTTTTAGTATATCATTTAGATATGAAATTGAATAGGTTAATAAAGGAAATTTATAAAAGGAAGTGTTATAAAATAAATAGAAATGGAATTTATAAACATTGTTTTATAAATCTGCAACGACTTATTTTGATAAGTAAAATTGTTGTAATTTATTTATGGAGTTATATTCATGTTTTAGACAGTGGATAATCCATTAAAATAAAATGAATAGAAATGATGAAATTGGTTAACAAGTATATTCACGTTTTTGAACAGTGAATAATATATTAAAGAAATTGTTTCGGATGTGATGTTTTAAATAGAATTAAAATGATCTAAAGATGTTTTAAAATGTATTAACTATCGAAACCATAGATTTCAACATTCATTGTTGAAATATACGTTTCGAGAAATAGAAGGAAATAGTAGATTATAACACTGTTGTTATAATAGATGATTTCCGAAAGGAAATGTTTTGTATAGTATTGGGATTTATATATCTATTTTAATTTCGAATCCCTATACTAGTGATTTTGGGTTGTCGTAACGATGTTTTACGCAACATTCGTTTTGGCCCAAATAAATATGTTTAAGAGAATGATTTCCTTAAAGAATGAAATATATACTTAATTTCGATTAGAGTATATTGAATATTTTCCAAGTATATAAAATAAAAAGACTTGTGAATTACTTATAAATAAATAAGTATGGAAATGTTTTTCCAATGTGAAATGAAGAGTTTATAGAATTTATCTTTTTGAAGATAAATTGAAAATGAATAATTGAAAACGTATATTCATAAATATTTTGGAATGAAAATTCATTATGGAATTTATAATGAAAAGGGGGAATTTGTTTACAAATAAATATTGATTTATTTTTGAAGAAGGGAAAATATATATCTTGTAAAGATATTTTTAGAAAATAAATAATTTGAAAAATTATTTGGAATCTGGTGATGTTGTGCATATCTATTGATAGTTCAATAACCGACTATCAATATTTAACTTTAAATAGGTATTTGTTGTGATTTGCTTGAATTTGAATGCCACACTTATTTATTTTTTAAAATAAGCGCTCACTATTCGGGTTAACCGGGAAAGGATCTTGGGGTCGTATAACCCATTCCGAATATGTGATACGTCGTTATGAATTGCATTTGAATCGGTGTTGAAGACCGGATATTTTCGAAAACGAAAGGGTTTCTTGTTGATTGTCTCTGCACTGGCTGATCCCCGGTATAGAGATCTCCATATGTGATGGGAAATTCGGACGTGATTAGAGATTATCCGGATTGCAAGGACTTCTTTGTAAGTGCCTTGGGTTTTGTTCGATCCCGGAACAGATTTGTATGGATAGTATGTCTGACATTACAAATTGAGATATAAAGCTGATTTCTTTCAAATATATTTCTGTTGGTGGCGGAGAATTTATTCTCTTAGCTTAACACCCTTCTCTGAGACGTACGAGCTCAGAGGTTATATAGTTGAAGGTTATCAGCAATATATTCCCAATTTGGTAATGTGACATGCTGAGTGTTGCTGTGAAATGATCATTGTGTTGATTATTTGTGATAGGATCATTTGTTTGATCGTCTATCTTGGTGATCATTTCTATGATCATTTGTTGACCCAAAGCATGACTTTGTATAAAGCGTGGCTTTGTGGACGAGACTTCGTCGAGCCTCACACCCCGGAATGGTCAAAACAGGAAAGATGCAGCAAGGTTATGAGGGGTAGCTCCCTTTAGGGTTTGTGCATTTCCTTCTGGAAAAGGGTGGTATCATGGTATGGAGCCCAGATGCTTACCCATGTTGAAACACTTATTATTATGGTGTGATGTTGATTAGAGAGCTCTCGGATAAAGGTCCCAAAGGACCGGGGGATGGCATACTCGTGTCAGTTGTTACCTAGTTTGAAAGGTAACCCGGCCTTGTGTTGACAGAGATCCGGTTAGGTTCTCTGGACGTCCTTCCAGAGGCGTTTCCATGTGGCAATGGGAAGTTCCTTGGCCTGACCATTCGTTGGAAATCTAAAGAAACAATACGAGACTTGTACGGTTTTAGTTGTAGAACCTGCCATCTAATATGGTAGCTATAGTAAGCATACTATAATGGTACCTATGCTGGCTAAGATTTATATTCTACTTTCGAAATATTTTCTACACTATGCACTAATAATAATATCAAATATTTCTTTTTAATACGTATCAAGCATCTTTGACTAACATAAGAAGAAATCTCCTCCAAGTCTGCGTTTGCATTGTGTGTGTGGCGGGAGGTCTTATGGTAGTCTCATTCTTAAAAGCATTTCGAATTGACTTTAAAAATATTCCTCTATTTTGATTTTAAAGATAAATAAACTGTTTTTGAGTTCGCACACCAGTCACATGACTGACTCGGAGTTTATTGTTTTCCTTCCTAAACTCTGGGTGCCCACCAATTTCCACACGGGCAGTCAAGAGTTAAGGTTTATCAGGATATTCTGGAATTTAGGAGTTGCTGGAGGCAAGCTGGATGGCATGGCGTTTTACTAGTATATAGTATTTCTTTTTCCTCTGTTTGTTAGTTGTACACTCTGATGTAATGTAATGTAATGTAATAACTGATATAGTTCTTTGTTTAAAGATTATTCATTTATCTATTATATGTTGTTCCGCTGCGAATTGTGAGATTCTGATATTGTTCTGTTATTTCTTTCCGTTCTATTTTCTATCTTTTCTCTCTTCTTCTACCTCTTTCTTTTTCTGTTTTCTTCTTTAAACCCTAAGGGTTCGTATTTCTGTTCATCTTGAGTTAATCACTGAAGATTAGTGTCTATTCAAGGAGTACGGATTTGCGGGTCTTTACATTTGGTATCAAGCTTACGGTTAAGCGACAACCATGGCTCTGTTGGGTGTTACTCATTAGAGATAGAGTCAGTAGTACTCTAGAATGAGTTTGAGTGTAATAATAGATATGAGCGCGTATTTGTTAGTGAATATAAAATTGTTTTTGAATCGGGTAAATAAGATAATTTTGCCCAAAACTACTTTTGTATAGAGAAGAAATGATTTTCTATGAATTATTATAGTATATGGTTGCATGATTGATTAGGAAGTAATAATATTAAATTATTATCATTATTATATGAAATTAAATAAGAAATAAAATGGATTGAATTCAAGTAAACTAACTTGATAAATTCATGGACTAATGAATTGGAATTTGAATTGGTTAAATTAAAGTTTAGTCGTGAGCTAAAGTTGAATGTAAATCTGAATTTGTATATAAATTCAAGTAAGTAAAAGAAATAAATTGAAATTCCCTTTGTTAGTAATTAAGTAAATTCGAGATGAATTGAATATGGAAATTGAAATTTAAAATGAATAAGTGAATGTACTAATTGAAAAGAATTAGTGAATGAAACTAATTTAAAGTAGTAATATGAATTAGCAAATGAAAGTAAATCGTTAGAATTCAATATTTAGAATTGAGAATTGAATTCGAATGGAATTTAAATTATGAATTGAATTCGAATAAAATTGAAATTGGGAATTGAATTCAAATAGAATTTAAATTGTGAATTGAATTGAAGTAAAATTGAATGAGAATGAATGTGTAACTTCAATAGTGAAGTAAAAATGTATAAGAAGCATATATTGGAAATTTTGTAATGAATTGACAAAATATTTGAATGTTGGAATTGGATATTATGACTAGCAGGATATACAGGTGTATAAAGGAATTGAGATTTTGATTTCAAAGATAAAATTGAATTGCTCGACAAAAAGGTACGTATTTCAATTTCAGTATGAAATTTGATGATTTTCTTCTCCAGCCACTTGGCTTTCTCTTTTCTTTTTGATTCTGAGGGGCCGTGGTGCCATTTTATAGTCGTACCGAGCCAGCCGCGCAAAGGAGACGCTGGCGAAATTTTTCGAAAATTTAGGGTGTTAGAAAATTTTTGAGAAATTTTGAAAGTTTAAAATTTAAATTTAAATTTAAATTTGAATTGTTAAGAGAACAATATTGTTTGAAACTTATAATTGAAGTTGGAAAGCTAGTTGAAATGATAATGAATCTCTAATAAAAAGATTTGTTTTAGTAAGTTGATAAAACTATGTGAATTGTGAAAAATAGTAGACGGATTAAGGGGCATTCTTCTTAAGTTGTAATTTCGGGACGAAATTCTTTTAAGGGGGGAAGATTGTAACGACCCAGAATTTTGAACAATTTAATTTGAAAATATTTAATTAATTTTAAATATTTGAATGATGGTTTGAATTGAATTTCAAATTATCAGAATGATTTAGCGATTAAATTGTAGAATTTAATCTATTGAAAGTTGAATAAAAATTTGAAATCTTCAATTTTAAGCTGATTAAAAATATTTCAAAGGCTTGTAAATTTCACATTGATAATACTGAAGATAATCGAAGCTTCAGAATTGAATTTGGAAGTGAATTGTTCAGTTTTGAAATTAAATCGTTTGAATCGATATTTAAAAATAGCCGTCCGAGGCACAGTCTCGGAATTCGACGAAACCATTTCCATTGGGTCCGTAATATTGAATTATTACCGGATTTCAAATTTCGTGGCATTTGGAGTTGTTATGTGAGCGTACGACACATAAACGCGTTGAAAATTCTATCGAAACAAATTGAATTTAAAATTTAAATTTAAATTTAAAATAAACGACAGCATCCCTTGAATCACGCCTAAAATCTTGGTTAAAACGTGCAAACACGTTCTCTATAAAGTCACGTAATATTGTCTCCTTCCCTCTCCTTTTAAAAATCACGCGAGTCTTCATATTCAATTTGCAGAAGAAAAAAAATCCTATCTCCCTCTATTCAAAGTCAAGACGAGCTTTCCCTCTTCTTCGTTTCAACAGCTCCTTCCTCCTCTTTTATTCGTCTTCCCCAAATTAAAACAAATCGGTCGAAGCCCTCTTCTTCGATTAATAAAAAAAAAATTAATGGCGCGTATGGGTCTGAAGCTCAAGCGATCAAAGCTCGGTGTCAGGAAGGCTCGCACGAAGTCGCGAGCAAGGCGGTGGTGCCCATTAGGGTTTCGCAATGTCTCGAATTGGGCGCGCGCGTAGCGGCGATGGGCTCGGGGTCATCATCGGCGAGCGTGCACGTGGCAATGGTGTGCGCGATGCCGATGGGGGGGGGGTCACGATCGATTGGATGGAGGCTGCGTTCGAAGGGTACGGCGGCGCTAGGGTTGTGGGGTCGCGATCACTGCTCGATCAATGGCAAGGCGCGCGTGTTTGGGGATGCGGCTGGAAATGGGGGCTCGAACGTTTTACAATAAGGTTTTAAGTTGTTTAATTTGAATATTTTAATTTAGTGATAGGTGAAAATATATATACACACACATAAATATGTTGTTATAATAGATGTGTATGCAGTTTTAAAATTTATATATATACATGCAGAAAATATATGTATAACTTTTACAGTAAAAGTAGAAAAAATTTCTCACTGTCTATTTATTAGCAGAAAATAAAATATATAAAGATTTGATCTTGAATCTATAAACATTGTTTTATAAGTATATTTATACATATGTAGTTTGAAAGGGAAGAATAATTTATTTAAGTAAATTTAGTTTTAAATTTAAGTTTAATTAGATAAATTTGTTAAAAGTAATCTGTTTAACAATTAAAAGAAAATTTGTTGGAAATTAAAATTGTTAGAAAAAAATAGAATACCAAACGAAAACGGGTATTCGATTTATTTCGGGTATTTATGAATTTATTTAACTTACTTGTTTAATTTATTTTTAGGAATGATTAAAGAAAAAATTTAGTTTCAAAGTTTAAATTTTAGTTAAAAAAATTTATTTAAAAGAAATTGATTTAAAGATATTAATTCAAAGTAATAATTAGTTAAATAAATTTATTAAAGGAGAAATTGGTTTAAAACGAAACTATCAGAATTAAACCATTAAAAACGGAAATTGGTTATTTAATTGGTTCGAATATTTAATAAATTTTGTAAATATTTATACAACATATAAATCAAGAAAATCGAGTCAAGAAGGAAATGGATTGCTATATAAAAGCAAAGGTTAGAACTTCTCACTCAAAAAAAATTTATAAGTTGGATTTGCAGTTATTGATTGATTGCTATTTGGTTGTGATATTAGATATAGTAGGATATATCTATAAATATATAGCAATATATATATATATATATATATATATATATTGGCATATGTATATATTGCAGTTGATGATTTCCCGCATTGTATAGCGGATGAGACCCTATTGCGCCGCCTATTAAGCCGATAATATTTTATAAAATCCCATATACCGCGATATTCCGCCTCGAAGTGGAATAGGTATTGTTCTAATGTCTGTGGATGCAGGGAAACAGGTTGGAGGGATCCAACTGGATTTCTCACAAATATTTATTTGATTTTAGATATTGTGATGTTTGATTGTTTATCATATCGATATATGATATTTGAAAGTCGTGATTGACTATTTGATGTGTTGCATCATCGAATCAAATTTTGAAGTTTAAAAATAACGATTTAGATTTTAAGGGATTTCTAAAGTGATTTTTGAAAGTATACATTTATAAAATATTTTTGGAATTGATTCATCTTAAATAAATAAACGTTATAATTTTAATATTATAAAAATTATGATTTTTGAGAAATACAGTTAAAAGTTGATTTTTGAAAATATGGGATTAATGATTTTATAAAATAGTTTAAATTGGGTTTTCTGAATTTATTATAAAAAGCTTAAAAATAGGATTTATGAAATTTGATTATTTTATAAATCAAAATGATGAAATTATAAAGGAGTTTAAAGACGTTTTTAAAAAATAATATAAATTGATCTATATAAAAGATTTACAAATGGATATTTATAAATTAGAATAAATTTGAATTTTAAAATGAGCTTTTATAAATGTTAGAATGAATTGTGAATGAATTTCATAAATAAATGAAATTTATAGAATTATAACGGTGAAGTTATAAATGGAATTTTATAAACAGTAGGTTTATAAAATGTGTAAAGTTATTTAAAAGAATAGATTTTGGATAAATAAATGAATCTTATAAGTTATAAGATTTATAATTTGGGAAGTTTAGAAGAACGTTTTTTGTAAACGAATAAATTATAAGTATTTAACTTATAATATGAACTTTTAGTATATCATTTAGATATGAAATTGAATAGGTTAATAAAGGAAATTTATAAAAGGAAGTGTTATAAAATAAATAGAAATGGAATTTATAAACATTGTTTTATAAATCCGCAACGACTTATTTTGATAAGTAAAATTGTTGTAATTTATTTATGGAGTTATATTCATGTTTTAGACAGTGGATAATCCTTTAAAATAAAATGAATAGAAATGATGAAATTGGTTAACAAGTATATTCACGTTTTTGAATAGTGAATAATATATTAAAGAAATTGTTTCGTATGTGATGTTTTAAATAAAATTAAAACGATCTAAAGATGTTTTAAAATGTATTAACTATCGAAACCATAGATTTCAACATTCATTGTTCAAATAGACGTTTTCGAGAAATAGAAGGAAATAGTAGATTATAACACTGTTGTTATAATAGATGATTTCCGAAAGGAAATGTTTTGTATAGTATTGGGATTTATATATCTATTTTAATTTCGAATCCCTATACTAGTGATTTTAGGTTGTCGCAACGATGTTTTGCGCAACATTCGTTTTGGCCCAAATAAATATGTTTAAGAGAATGATTTCCTTAAAGAATGAAATATATACTTAATTTCGATTAGAGTATATTGAATATTTTCCAAGTATATAAAATAAAAAGACTTGTGAATTACTTATAAATAAATAAGTATGGAAATGTTTTTCCAATGTGAAATGAAGAGTTTAGAGAATTTATCTTTTTGAAGATAAATTGAAAATGAATAATTGAAAACGTATATTCATAAATATTTTGGAATGAAAATTCATTATGGAATTTATAATGAAAAGGGGGAATTTGTTTACAAATAAATATTGATTTATTTTTGAAGAAGGGAAAATATATATCATTGTAAAGATATTTTTAGAAAATAAATAATTTGGAAAATTATTTGGAACCTGGTGATGTTGTGCATATCTATTGATAGTTCAATAACCGACTATCAATATTTACCTTTAAATAGGTATTTGTTGTGATTTGCTTGAATTTGAATGCCACACTTATTTATTTTTAAATAGGCGCTCACTATTCGGGTTAACCGGGAAAGGACCTTGGGGTCGTATAACCCATTCCGAATATGTGATACGTCATTATGAATTGCATTTGAAGATCGGTGTTGAAGACCGGATATTTTCAAAAACGAAAGGGTTTCTTGTTGATTGTCTCTACACTGGCTGATCCCCGGTATAGAGATCTCCATATGTGATGGGAAATTCGGACGTGATTAGAGATTATCCGGATTGCAAGGACTTCTTTGTAAGTGCCTTGGGTTCTGTTCGATCCCGGAACAGACTTGTATGGATAGTATGTCTGACATTACAAATTGAGATATATTTCTGTTGGTGGCGGAGAATTTATTCTCTTAGCTTAACACCCTTCTCTGAGACGTACGAGCTCAGAGGTTATATAGTTGAAGGTTATCAGCAATATATTTCCAATTTGGTAATGTGACATGCTGAGTGTTGCTGTGAAATGATCATTGTGTTGATTATTTGTGATAGGACCATTTGTTTGATCGTCTATCTTAGTGATCATTTCTATGATCATTTGTTGACCCAAAGCATGACTTTGTATAAAGCGTGGCTTTGTGGACGAGACTTCGTCGAGCCTCACACCCCGGAATGGTCAAAACAGGAAAGATGCAGCAAGGTTATGAGGGGTAGCTCCCTTTAGGGTATGTGCATTTCCTTCTGAAAAAGGGTGGTATCATGGTATGGAGCCCAGATGCTTACTCATGTTGAAACACTTATTATTATGGTGTGATGTTGATTAGAGAGCTCTCGGATAAAGGTCCCAAAGGACCGGGGGATGGCATACTCGTGTCAGTTGTTACCTAGTCTGAAAGGTAACCCGGCCTTGTGTTGGCAGAGATCCGGTTAGGTTCTCGGGGCGTCCTTCCAGAGGCGTTTCCATGTGGCAATGGGAAGTTCCTTGGCCTGACCATTCGTTGGAAATCCAAAGAAACAATACGAGACTTGTACGGTTTTAGTTGTAGAACCTGCCATCTAATATGGTAGCTATAGTAAGCATACTATAATGGTACCTATGCTGGCTAAGATTTATATTCTACTTTCGAAATATTTTCTACACTATGCACTAATAATAATATCAAATGTTTCTTCTTAATACGTATCAAGCATCTTTGACTAACATAAGAAGAAACCTCCTCCAAGTCTGCGTTAGCATTGTGTGTGTGGCGGGAGGTCTTATGGTAGTCTCATTCTTAAAAGCATTTCGAATTGACTTTAAAAATATTCCTCTATTTTGATTTTAAAGATAAATAAACTGTTTTTGAGTTCGCACACCAGTCACATGACTGACTCGGAGTTTATTGTTTTCCTTCCTAAACTCTGGGTGCCCACCAATTTCCACACAGGCAGTCAAGAGTTAAGGTTTATCAGGATATTCTGGAATTTAGGAGTTGCTGGAGGCAAGCTGGATGGCATGGCGTTTTACTAGTATATAGTATTTCTTTTTCCTCTGTTTGTTAGTTGTACACTCTGATGTAATGTAATGTAATGTAATAACTGATATAGTTTTTTGTTTAAAGATTATTCATTTATCTATTATATGTTGTTCCGCTGCGAATTGTGAGATTCTGATATTGTTCTGTTATTTCTTTCCGTTCTATTTTCTATCTTTTCTCTCTTCTTCTACCTCTTTCTTTTTCTTTTTTCTTCTTTAAACCCTAAGGGTTCGTATTTCTGTTCATCTTGAGTTAATCACTGGAGATTAGTGTCTATTCAAGGAGTACGGATTTGCGGGTCTTTACAACTAGAGTTAAAACCAAACGTCTAATGATTCTTTCACTATTGTGACATTGGATGAGGGGCACCGCCAATTGGATTTTAGATTGTTTGCAGTAGGGCATGACCATTTAACTCTTTAGATGTCTTTTGATTAGTTGAGAAGTGGCTGCGTGGAGATATAGCCACGATGAGGAAAGAGACCGACCAATTAGAATATATGTATTGAAGGCCTAACGAAGCAGTCCTTTAGGTTAGAAAATCCCCGACTGAATTCCATACATGGTAGACCCTGTTGGCGGGATTCAGATAGTAGACATAATGATTACTTAGTCCACAATGTATGCACTGGGTGGTACATTGTGAATGTCCAAGCAATGGCATAGACTAGTGCTGACGCGATTTACATTTTCATAGTATGTAGTGGAGCATCTGTATTGTATGCCTTACGAAGAAGTCCTTTACAAATGTAGCTGTGGAACGCTTGCAGAGTAAGACGATGGAGTATCTATATTGTGGGCCTTACGAAGCAGTTCTTTACAGATAGAGCTACAGAGCAAGATGATGGGGCATCCGTATTACAGGCCTTAAGAAGCAGTCCTTTACAGATTTACTTACGGAACGATCTCAAAGCAAGACGATGGAGCCCTTTTCGAGGAGGACACAGAAGGTACCATGGGTGATGCCTAGGACCAATATGGTCATTGGGCATATAGCAACGTATATGTATATATTAATCATTAGTTTTTAATCTGCTATGGAATAGATGGACATGGTTCATGAATAGAGGCAAGAGTTTACCTAATAAAAGATTAAATGGAAATAAAATGATATATGTAGATTAAGCGTAGAAGTGTATAATTCTTCATTCACCAGAACTTTTGTTCTGACCCCCTCCTCGTGACATCCTACAGGTTATGTAGATGGCAAAGACTTCCCAACTTCATGACACTAGCTTAGAAAGTGTTATTATTTGGGTGACTATTTACTTACTATTATATTTTAGTCAATCCCGTTGTGACATAAATTATTGAGCTCTGATATATTTGTCTTTGCCTATTTTCAGGATACCGGATACCCAACTCGAACTTCAGTAGGCTTGGTTTTTAGCATTTTTGCAAAAAATCCAGACCATTGGATCGGATTATTACATACCCTATGAGTATCTCGACATACATGCCGCTAATTTGAAATTCAAATCTTGAAATGTAGTGTCTATTCATCATTACTCTTTGCGAATGAACATATCTATTTATTCTCTATAAATAGGGGTTTTCAAATGAATTTTTTAGGACAAAAAATTTCTTATTTCTTCTCTCCTCTTACTCTGCCAAAATCTCTAGTGAAACATTTATTAAAATCTCCTCGAATTCAACCAAAATCAATTCAATCTTCATTGTGTTGATTCTCTAATATTTAACTCTATGATTTCAATCATCTCTGTCTCTCTCTCTCAATTCAAGATCTGAAACGACCTATAATTTTTGATAATTAAATTTATTAAGTAAATAAGTTTTGGAATTTATTGTTGTGAAAAATTAAAAATTTAATAATGAATGAAATAACTAGAATGTAATGTTAGTAATGTTAATTTAAGACAATTGATAACTATTTTAATGTAAGTCCAATTAATTGAAATGATTATAAAGTCATTATTGGTTATAGATTGTAAATAAAGAAATAAAATTTAATACTGGAATCAATATTGAAATTATTTGTAATAAATTAGAATTGGTTAATATTGAAAATGAAATTAGTGATGTGTAAGTAATTAGAACATTTGTTTGTAGATAATAAACTTATAAATGTGATTAAATTAAGTAAAAGGTGGCAATTGCTATTTGTTACCTATTTATTTAATCTATTGAACTAAATTGAAAATCAATTGCAAAAAATGTAATCCATTATGTGTTAATATGAATTGAGATGATAATTGTAGATATTAATGCAATAAGATGTAAACCAAAACACGTCCATAAAATAAAGATTGATTGAATAAAAAGATTGAAATCAAATTAAATCAATTTATTTGGGTTTTAAATTATAATTAATGAATTTATTGCAATTAAATTTGACACTATAATTAGTGCAATATTTAACATTGGATTTGACACGGAGAATTTGTTTTAAAAGATTATTGCAATAGAATATATGAAATAAGCGTTTAGTTGTTAAAGAGACAAGGATCAGATATTGTCATACTCTCTGCCAGTAACAAAAACCACTTTAGCAACTGTGTACATGGTGGAGATTCCATAATAAAGTAGGATAGTTTGGCGAATGATTCTGTATGAGGTATTCACGTAGCCCTGACTCCCGTGAGTCAGCCTGATGTGACTAAAACATGAGCTATACCTAGGCCAAGTGAGGTCGCACCTCCGATCGGACATGCTTCTTCGATAACATATTATGACTTTACAATTGATTTGGTGGCCACCCCTTGATTTGATTGTGGGAGTTTGTTCCGAGGTGGGTGGTACAGTTGTTATGCGTTACCACCAACACGGTTCTACAAACAGTAGAATCTTACCCAGGAATTGCCTCGCGTGCCTTGTCACATGCCTTATCACGACTTCTACAAGTTTGATTCGTATCATACCTATGGAGTGCTCCCTGATAGCCCACCAGTTTATTGTGGATTTTATAGTACTGTATAGACTATGGCTTTTATATAAAATGTGTTAAGGGGGATATAGGTAATGCCTTAACACTATTTTAATACTTTACTTTGCCATAGACAATATTATAATAGTATTGTACTATGTATGTAGATAATTTAATGGATCCTTAAGAGATGGAAATCCCAAACATCTCTTAAGTTATTGCACTTACTTAAGACACTGGATAGAAGATGTCAAACCCCCTAAACATCTCTGACGCTATCACAATCATCTTTTAAAATAGAAGTTACAAAAATGAGATTGTAAATAAAATGAATAAAAAATTCGAATTTAGAACTTAAGTTCCGGGACTTTGAAAATTTTGTTTTCAAAATATTTTGGAATATAATATTAGTAGTATTTAGAAGTATTTTCAGATATAAATATTTCAATATGATTTGAAAGAAATGTTTAAAGGAAATTGGAAGGAAATAAGTTCTGCATTCCCCTCTATGTCGCTGGAAAATAATTTCGTTGATGAGTGCACGCATCATCGACGTTCATTTTTGATATTCAAAGTGAGAAGACCATTGTAGTAGTTCTGCTGCACATATGTTTTGATAAACAAATTTTAATTTTAATTTTTAAATATGATTTGATATACACACACACAAAAGTTATTAGTATGTGTGTGTGTGTGTGTGTGTATATATATATATATATATATTATTTTAGATGATTTGAAAAGAAATCCAGAATTAGTTCTTAAACTTTATGACAATTAGTACTTTCCAATTATTGTAATAGAATGAAATATTGACTATTTTAATAATTGGAACTCCTAAATGAAATGAGAAATTAGATAAGAAATGATAAATGAAATGGATAAGAAATTGAAAATTTGTAACTTATAGTTAAAGAATAATGAAAATTTAGAAGATGTAATTGTTGAACATTTTGTAACTAAAATGAATAAGATAAACTTGGGTAACATTCAATTACATTCTAAATGACATATATAACTTACCAAAATGTTAAAAGTTGTAATGTTAAATAGAAACGTGTAATAGAATATTGTACAAGTAAACTTTAGTAATGAAGGTTTTCAATTGAATTACTTCTATAAATAAAAATTATTATGTTATAAATTGTTATAAACTTAAGTTAATAATTTGAAATGTTACTAATTGAATTTATAAAAAGAGTGAACATTGTAAGTAATGATTATAAACTTAAGTTAATGTTGAAGCCATCTATAATTAAATTTAGTACTATGTTAATTGAATTATTATGACTTTAGAAAATGTTAAAATGATTTATAAACGGGTTTAATATTCATTTATATTATATGTGAAAGAAATTAATGTAAAAAAGAAAGAATCTATTAATGGTGGATTAAATTGTAAAGAGACTTACATAATAATGGATATTCTATTAGTTGTAATGGAAATAACTTATGTAAGCAATGAATGTAAAATAATGAAAAGAGAAAATGACATTGTATGAATGAACGGGAAATGATTTTTTGTAAGTAATAAATGTAAATTATGGAAATTAATCATTGTATGAATGGAAGAAATAATGGAAAAATGAACAGTAAATAATGTGAAAGGAGATTAATAAGAATGAACTTAAACAATATTTGAAATTATTGTTTGTTTTGGCTTCTGGGATGGTTGGGAAAGGATACTTCTAACTGTATAAGGAAGTATAAATAATCTATTAAGTTTTATCTAATACTGTTGAGTGCATGGTATACTTAGTAGTTTATTAATCATTTTATGTGGTTAAAAGTTTCTGACCCAAACTAACCATTTGTTTTGGATGCTATGGATGTATGATTGATTACTTCGATTGCATGTGATGATTTTATGGTTTTGTTTGTAAGTTATTGTTGTTATGTTGTGTTGATTTTTTTACTATTGATTGAAGCAACTAAATATTTCTCTTTTTGCATAATTATTAACTTCTTTGGATTATATAAGTGAAATACAGGTTATGAAAGCAATAGCTACTGCTTTTAGTTTCATAAATAAGCGTTGTTTGCCCGTCAAATAGGTATGTTTTTGGATTACGGTTTTCTAGCGATATTATATTTTCTCCCATGGTTTGGGATATTTTATTTTGAAATATGGTATATATGGTTATTATTGATATTATTATTTCTCCGAAACCTCTCCGTACAAAGGAGACTGTCGAAATTTTCCGTGAATTTTGGAATTAGAAAATTTTGTGAAAATGGAAATCTTTTTCAAACATTTATCGAACATGAATATAAAAGGATTTAATTTTTTATAAACTGATATTTTATTTAAATTATTTAATTATGTATTATAATTTCTAATAAATTGAATACTTCGAATAAAATATAATAGTTTCTTAATTCCTTCTTTTTCTTTTCGAGGACAAAAAGTTTTGAGTGGGGCAAAGGGTAACGACTTGTAATTTTCAATGATTAAATTTATTAATTAATTAAGTTTTGGAATTTAATGTTGTGAAAAACTAAATTTTTTTGATTTTATAATGAAAGCAATAACTAGAATGTAATGTTAGTAATGTTAATTTAAGGGAATTTATAACTATTTAATGTTAGTAAGCCTGTCATCGAATGCTTTCGGATGCAAATAATGCCATATCTGCATTCCAAATCATCTTTGGATATTGGATATACACATCTGCGAATACGGACAGATATTGGATAATTATCCTATCCGCTAACAACCAATAAATCAAGAATTGTAAAAGGAAAATTTTAGTTTAACATAAATATTTTTCAATCCCGTTGACTATAAAAGTGTTAAAAATTAACAAATATGATGATAATAAATATTTTTGAGCAGTTAATAAGCATTAAGTGCATATAATATGAACTACTAACTTAATAAAATAATAAATAAGTATCTTTCACTACACTAAAATACATATAATTTGAACTATAATTTGGACAAAAGCCGGACGTATAATTTTCGGATGCGGATGTCTTCGTACAGTATCCACATCCGCATCCTTTTTTTGAATATTGAATATTTATCTGCTTTTTGGATGCGGATGCGGATGGATTTCAGATTTTTCAAGTATCCATTGACAGCCCTAAATGTAAGTTGAAATGACCTGCCCCTTTGGATGGTTTAAATCGATGATAAACCACACATGTCAGACTCAAACCATTAAAATAAGCATATTGTTCTAGGGTAAATAAGAGGAAGCAGAGAAAAAAAGAAAACAAATACATAATCTCGCAATAGAATGAAAAAATATAATAATCAAATAAACAGTTTATGAAGCTATTTGCAAATACATTGATTATACTTTTATAATACAAATCAAAGTTAACAAATGTAGTGGAACAACATGATGCAATGGAGTAAATATAATAAAAGATAATAGCAAAAAATCTTCGTCTTCATCCTCCAGAAAGCAATCTTCGAATAACCGAAAAGCTCAGACTGACCCAAGCGAATCGAAAAGACAAAACACTCGAGTCAGAGCTAAAAGATCTTATGTAAGTTAAACCAACAACAAACTAATACGAGGTAACGGCGTTAGAGAAGTTTACGGGGTTTGACATCTCCTATCAAGTGTCTCACATGAAGGCAATAACTCAAGAGATGTTTGGGATTTCCATCTCCTAAGGATCCATTAAACTATCTACTATACAGTACAATATGCTATTATAAAAGTGCCTATAGTAAAGTAAAGTATTAAAATAGCGTTAAGGCGTTACCCATATCCCCTTAACACATTTTTTATATATTCCTATAGTCTATACAGTACCGTAAGTCCTCCGTAAGCTGGAGGGCTATCAGAGGGCACTCTATTGGTGTGGTACAAACCAAACTCGTAGAAGGCGCGGTAGGGCATGTGAATACGACACTCAAGGCAATGCCAAGGTAGATATACCAATTACATTTCCGGACTGATGGTAACACATAGCAGCTACTACCGCATACCTCGGATACACTTCCATAATCAAAATCGAGGGTGGCCACCAAATCAATTGCAAAGTCAAAGTATAGTATCAAAGAAACATGCCCAATAGGAAAGAATGACCTCACTTGTCCCGATATAGCTCATATTTTAGTCACATCTAAGCTGACTCATGGGAGTCAGGGCCTCGTAAATACCTCATATAGAATCGTTGGCTAAACCACCCTACTTCATTTCTGGAATCTCCATTACGTACATAGTTGTTAAAGTGGTTTTTGGTATTGGCAGAGAGTATGACACTATCTGATCCCGGTATTTTTAACGACCAAATGATTATTTCACACTGGATGGATTTTTTACATTTCAAAGTCAATTCACAATTGATATCAAAATATCATATTCTCAAAACCATATCATTTTCAAATTCATATTTACCTTTGAAATTATACCAGATTTGATATCATACCACTTTTGAAGTCATATTTTTAAAATAGATTAAATACTCATTTAAAAACATCCTATTCCTCGAATATGTCATTTAAAACCCAACTTATATTATTACATCATTTAGTCATATTCAACTTAAAAATAGATAAAAATAGATTGAATAGATTTAAAATAGATTAAATAATTTAAAATAGGTTAAATAGATTAAATAGGTTAAAATAATTTAAATAGGTTTAAAATAGGTTAAAATACTTTAAATAGATTTAAAATGGTTTAAAATAATTAGAATAGATAAATTTAGTTAAAGGTTCAAAATCTTAATAATTTAGAATTTTTAAATAACATTTTTCAATTTATATTAAGACAATAAATTTGAAATTAACATCAAATTTAACCATTTCTTCCATTTCAACCAACCTGACCATATCCAAATTTAAATCAAAACCCTATTTCCAATCTTGAAATATCAATTTAAACTATTCCAATTTCAAATGATTTCAAAGTTTAATCCTTTAACAATTTCAAAAACTTAATTTTGATAATTTCGTTTATCCTTCAAATTCACTTAAAAATTCCAAATTAAATTCTTTAAACCATTCATTCAAAACAATACAGTTTATATAAATCAATTTCTATCTCAAATATCATTTAGCTAATTCCAAAAAATTTAAAGATTTAAAATCATTTAATTTAACCAAACCGACGTCCGTATATAATTTCCTACCCTATAGTCAAGTGATACAGGTACTTGTAATTTCAATTCGCAATATAATATATTTACAGGTATATATTATTTCAACCCGTAATCCTAAAATTTTATTTCAAATACATGAAATTGCTCGAGTCTTTCATTTCAACCCATTACCATTTCTCCCTAATCTATCAGATCGTTCGGGTATGTATCATTTCAACCTATAGGGAACTTGCAGTGCTATAACAATATAGAAATATAACATCCATTCATCTAATATCCACAATTAAGCACACATCGAAATCATCATAAAATTAACCAATAAACATCAATAGATAACTGATAATCAATAACAGGTATGAAATTGACAATTTAATTCAAATTAAATTAAACGATGGTTAATTTTTCTAGAACGACAATTTAAACATGTCAAACATCAATCAATAAATATCTAATCACATCACAAATTTAATTTAACTAACACAAGGTAGTTTAGTAATTGTGAGTGGGTTAAAACACTCATCTTTTGATTTCAAACCGATTTGAAATCCAAAATCGGGCCCAAATTTGAACAGTCTTAGATTCGTCCAAACCAGTTCTAAAATGTCCAAAATTTTGATACGATCCCAACGAAATAAACCATGCGTGAATCAGATCTCGTACTTAAAGATATGTAAGTTAGGACATTAGAATTTGAAATTTAAATAAAAAAAGGAAATAGCTCACAACATAGACATGTCATCATCCGGATCGTCCACTCTAGTTGTAGCCTCTCACAGAATAACATGATCGAACAAGCAGCCGCCACGAACATGCCAGCCCTATGCCGCTGCTGGCTAGACGCGGCCACCCAGATATTGCCGCAGACCTCCCCTATGCCTACGCAACACATGCGACTCGATCATTCCATGAATATCGCTCCAAAATACCCAGCCACCACTGCCCTTTATGAAACCCTAGTCAATTTTTGCGGGCGATCCATCCATTGAACTGATGAACGACCATCACCGATGCACTTCCCTCGACCATCTCCATACATCCATAGCATCAATTCGACGATCCGACAAAGTTGATCACGACCCGACGAATGGCCGATAATTAATCACCCAATTCTGGCCATACAGAAATCGAAATCGAAAAACCAACTACAAATTTGACTTGCACTCGTTGAGGGCTTCGAATCGGCATATAATATGATAGAGTTTGGAGGGATTTGATTTTGAAGTTGTATTTTGAAATGAAATTGAAATGGGAATTTTGAGTTTCTGCCATTTAAGAAGAAAGAACAGATAGATGGAAATTATACGTACAAGAATGAGAAAATGACTGCTAAGGTTTGATAAACAAGAATATTTATATTAACACAGCCCGATAAGAAATATAAATGCATATTGGATTGGTGCAAATGATGAATAGCGACCTCGAAGACCGTTTCGCTTTTGAAACGAAAGTGGGTCATCCCATATATCAAAATAGATGTTTTCGATATTTCTAAATTTAATGGAATAGGTTTCAGTTCCTAATTCCATCGTATAAAGAAGTTAGCTTTAAGATCAATTTATTTCAAATTAACTTCAATTAAATTTATTTCTAGGCGTTTCGAGTCTGTATGATTAAATGACAAGTCCGATCGCTATGAAACTTGAAATCCTACAATAATTCACCGTTACGGATCCGATGAAACTAGTTTCATCAAATCTGAGATAGTGGCCAAAATGGCTATTTTTACATTAAATAAATAAATTAATATTAAATTAATTAATCACTTTTTTATTTCAATTTTATAATTAATTTTTTTTATCATTTTTGATTACTTAGACATTTATAATAATTAAAAATTTACATATAAATTCAGTGTTAAATACTACACTAATTACAGCGTTCAATTTCAAATACAATTAAATCTAATTAATTATATTTTTAATTCCAATAAATTGATTATACTTGACTTAAGTCCTTTTTATTTCATCATTCATTACTCTATGCATATTTTAACATTGGATTATATCTTATTACGGTAGTATTCCATAATTACCATCTTTTATTTATTAATTGCAAATTTTCAATTATATTGAATTTTTTCAATTTTCACATTAATTATGATTTTAAATTCCAATTAATTAATTTATCTTGGTTTCACTCTTTTACTATTTCAATTATTGCCTTGTGAATATAATTAACATTTATATACCTTTTATTACATTGAAAATTTGCAGTTATCGTCCTTACTCACATTACCCAACATTTAATTACATTCAATTGAAATTGATTAAATGAATTGGTAACAACTAACAATTGTCACCATTTCTATATTTAATAACATTCGTAAGTTTATTATTTACAACAAATGTTATAATAACTTACACTATGCTAATTCGATCCAATTTTAATTTATTATACATTATTTCATTAATTAATCAACATTTAAATTATCAATTGCTCTTTTAATCAAATTGTCAATTGATACACACATTATTACAAAATTTACAATCCATAACCAATTATAACCTTTTAATCATTTCAATAATTTGGAATTACATTTAAAGCAGTTATAAATTACCTTAAATTAATACTATCACATTGCATTCCCGTTATATTCTTGTCATTAAATCATAATTTTTTTATTTCTTCCAACAATAAATCACAAAAATTTATTAAATTAACTATTTTTAATTGTCAAAATTTACGGGTTGTTACATAAGTCCAATTAGTTGAAATGATTGTAAAGATATAATTGGTTATAGATTGTAAATAAAGAAATAAAATTTAATATTAGAGTCAGTGTTGAAATTATATGTAATAAGTTGGAATTGGCAAATATTGAAAATGAATCAGTGATGTGTAAGTAGTTGGAACAATTGTTGTAGAAAATAAACTTATAAATGTGATTAAATTAAGTAAAAGGCGATAATTTCTCTTTGTTACCTATTTGTTTAATCCGTTGAATTAAATTGAAAATCAGCTGCAATTAATGCAATCAATTATTGTGTGAATATGAATTAAGATGATAATTGTGGAATATTAATGCATTAAGATGTAAACCAATGTTAACTAGGTGCACAAAGTAAAAATTGATTGAATAAAAAGACTGAAATCAAACTTTAGGGTTTTAAATTATAATTAATGAATTTATTGCAATTAAAATTTGACATTATAATTAGTGCAATAGTTAACATTGGATTTGACATGGAGAATTTGTTTTAAAAGATATAAGTTTATAGGTAATCAAAAATGGTGAAATTTGTTAACTATACAATTTGAATTGAAAAAGTAAT
Organism: Allium cepa; assembly: GCA_030765085.1. Classification (NCBI taxonomy): domain Eukaryota; kingdom Viridiplantae; phylum Streptophyta; class Magnoliopsida; order Asparagales; family Amaryllidaceae; genus Allium; species Allium cepa. Next base: position 615,603,597 of record CM060931.1, read on the forward strand.
TTAGTAATAATTTATTTGTTTAGCGTGAAAATGGCCATTTTGACCACTGTCTCGGATTTCGATGAAACTGGTTTCCTCAGATCCATAACAATGAATTGCTGAAGTATTTCAAGTTTTGTAGCAATCGGACTTGCCGTTTGATCGTACGGTTTGAAACGTGCAGAAATCAATTTAATTAAATTCAATTGAAATAAGTTGATTTTAAAAGCTAACTTCTTCATACAATGGAATTAGGACTTGAAACCTGTTCTATTGAGTTTAAAAATATCAAAAACATCTATTTTGATATATATGATGACCCATTTTTGTTTCGAGAACGAAATGGGCTTTTCGGATCGTTGTTATTGTTTCAGTCCAAATCGATCTGGTCCATCCTTTCTACTTTCAGCTCTGTTTAGATATAAGCCGTTGTAAACCCTAATTGTTTCTTATTTCCACCAATTCCTCCTTCTCAAATGACAGAATATGAAACTCTAAATTCCTATTCAATTTCAAAATCAACTTCAAAAAAATTCAAACACTCCAAACCCCATCATATTATATATCGCTGGAAAGCTCTCGATGAGCGCAATCTTTTGCAGTGATTTGGTTTTTGATTTCATCATTTGGCCAAAAATTGGTGATTTATTCTCTGTCGTTCATTGCGGCTTGATCAACGACGACGGATCATTAAATCGAGGGTACCATCGTGGAGAGGGTCGCATGTAGTTCATCCACGCCAGTCGTTTCTCAAATCGATGGTTGGATCATTAGGAACAATTCAATTAGGGTTTTACTCTAAGCGGTGGCGGCTGGATTTTGGAGCTTAGTATAGCGACGTTAAGGTGTCCCGTGTGGCGATTGGCGTCGACTCGCACTAGGGCAGCCACGACAGTTCTGGTTCTGGTTAGTAGTAGTGATAATTAGTAGCGAAGTTGACTGGTGGCATGTGTATGTACATGTTCGATCATGATTCTATGAGGCTAGGGTTCAAAGATGATAAGGTGCTGACGTGTTTAGCTACATTTTTTATTTTATTTGTTTAAATATAAATCGTATAATCTTCTAACTATCATAACCTTCGCATACGAGGTCGGATTCACGCGCGGTTTGTTCTGCTGGGATCGTATCGAAATTTCGGACATTATAGAATTATTTTAGAAAAATTTCGAGACTATTCAATTTTGGACCTTTATTTGGATTTCAAATCGATTTGAAATCAAAGGTGAGTGTTTAACTCATTCGCAATTGCTAAATTATCTTATGATAGTTAAATTGAATTTTTAACGTGATTGGAAATTGATTGGGGATGTTTGGTACATTTAAATTTTCATTCCTGTTAAATCTGAATTTTACTGAATATTATCGCCATTAATTTAATATTAAATTCCAAATTTCCAGTTAATATCCGTTATTGATAATCAGTCACTTGTTATTGTTTAGTGATTGGTTTGAATGGTGATTGTGATGGATGTTTGATTGTTGATATTAGATGACTGGGTGTCATATTTTATGTTGTTATAACATTGCAAGTTCTCTACGGGTTGAAATGATACATACCCGAACGATCTGATAGATTAAGGAGAAATCGTTATGGGTTGAAATGACAGACTCGAGCAATTTCATGGATTTGAAGTAAAATTTGGGATTACCGGTTGAAATAATATATACCCGTAAAATTTAAAATAGTTGCGGATTGAAATGATAAATATCCATACCACTTGACCATAGGGTAGAAAATTATATACAGATACGGATTGGTTAAATTAAATGATTTGTAAATCCTTAAAATTTGAATTCAATTAAATGATATTTTGAAATAAAATTTGATCATTTTTGAAAAATCCAAGTTTTAAATATTGAAATTGGAGTTGGTTTAATGAATTGTTTAAAGAAATAAAATAGAAACTTCAAAGTTGAATTATGAAATACAATGAATTTATCGAAATTAGGTTATTGAAAATGTTTGAATATTTAAACTTTGAAATCTACAAGGTTGAAATGCTATAAAATTTTAGTTCAAACATGAGTTTGAAATCGATATAAATTGAAATGATTTTATGGGAATTTGAACTGAAGAAAATTTTAGTTTGTTGAAATCTGGATTTGGTCTAAATTTGCCGAAATGAAAGAAATGGCATAATTTCGATCTCAATTTCAAATTAATTATTTTAATATAACTATTTAAAGATTTATTATTTTAAACATCCTGATTATTTAGATTTTCAGACTATTAAACTAATTTAATCAAATTTCAACTATTTTAATCAAGTTAAACTATTTTAATTTATCTTAATCTATTTTAATCTATTTTAACCTATTTTAAACTAAGTAACCCATTTATTTAAATCTATTTAATCTATTTTAAATCTGTTTAAACTATTTAAACCTATTTAAACTATCTTAAACCCACCTAAAGTATTTTAATCTATTTTAAAACTATTTTAGAGCATTTTAACTGTTTGAAAATTTATTCTCAACTATGTTAAACTATTTATAACTATCCAAACTATTTTCTAAATTTTAGACTGTGTAAAGAAGGAGAGTTTATATCTAAACACTTGATTTTTATAGCGAATACGATTAAATGATGTTATAACCTAAGTTGGGACTTGAAATGGTAGTTGCTAATGAAATGACATATTTGAATAAATATGATGATTTTGAAATAAGGATTTAATTAACCTATCTTATCGATAATTGCAAAAGTGAATATGATTTCAAAAGTGATATGGTTTGAATTGAATATGATATTTTGATATCAATAATGAAATGATTTTGGAAATTTAAAAGAACTGTCCAGTGTGAAATTTGGTTGTTAAAGGCACCGAGGTCAGATATGTCATACTCTCTGCCAATACTAAAAACCACTTTAACAACTGTGTACGTGGTGGAGATTTCAGAAAGAAGTAGGATGGTTTGGCGAACGATTCTGTATGAGGTATTTACGTTGCCCTGACTCCCATAAGTCAACTTGATGTGACTGAAACAAGAGATATACCTGGGCCAAGTGAGGTCGCACCTCCAATCGGACATGCTTCTTCGATACTATATTATGACTTTGTGATTGATTTGGTGGCCACCCCTTGATTTGATTATGGAAGTGTGTTCTGAGATGGGTGGTAGTAACTGCTATGCGTTACCACCAGTCCGATTCTACAAATGGTAGAATCCTACCGTAGCATTACCTCGCGTGTCCTGTCACATGCCTTATCGCGCCTTCTACGAGTTTGGTTTGTGTCGTACCTATGGAGTGCTCCCTAATAGCCCACTAGTTTACGGTGGAGTTTACAGTACTGTATAGACTACGACATTTATATAAAATGTGTTAAGAGGGATATGAGTAATGCCTTAACGCAATTTCAATACTTTACTTTACTGTAGACACTATTTATAATATCGTATTGTCCTATGTATGTAGATAGTTTAACGGATTCTTAAGAGATGGAAATTCCAAACATCTCTTAATTTATTGCACTCGCGTTAGATATTGGATAGGAGATGTCAAACCCCGTAAACATTTCTGATGTCGTCACACTTATATTTATTTACCGTTGATTTAGCTTACATAAGTTTTTTTAGTACTGACTTGAGTATTTTGTCTTTTCATTACGCTCGGGCCAATTTGATCTTTTCAGTGTATCGAAGACTGCCTTTCTGGAGGACGAAGACGGAGATTTGTATAATTTTATTATTTATTATATTTATTCCCACTGCATCATATTGTTCCACTGCATTTATTTATTTATTTATTCCTATTATATGTAACTCTTAGTCTGTATTGTAAAAGTGTAATCAAATGTTATTTGTAAATAGCTTCATGAACTTTTTATTTGATCACTATATTTTTTCATTCCGGTATGAGATTCTGTGTTTGTTTATTTCTTTCTCTTCTTTTCTCATTTACCCCATAATAATTCTCCCTTTGGTATGGTTTGAATCTAACATGTGTGGTCTATTGTCAAATTTAAACCATCAAAAAAGGTGGGTCGTTACATTTGGTATCAAAGCTTTGGTTTAGCGATAACCTTAGCTTTGTGGGGTCTGACTCATTAGAAATAGGGTAGTAATATCCTAGAATGAGTCATTGAGTGTATATATGAGAGTGCGTACTTGTTAGTGCTATAAAAGGTTTTTATATTGTGTTAATTTGTTCTATTTAGCATTTATAAATACCAGTCGGTACATAAGACACTATGCATCGATAAGGATTTCTAAATACTTAATAGGGCAGACCGACAAATATTGTTTTGAAATATAAGTAAATGAAATAATTTTGTCTTGTATTATATTTTGTATATAAAAGAATAATCTTTATAAATGTAAATAACTATATGTGATATGTTTGGTTGTTTGTTAGGAAGTGAAATTTATAAATATTAGTTGCAAAAATGGGATTGTAAATAAAATGAATATAAATTGGAAATTTAGAACTTAAGTTATGGGATTTTGAAAATTACGTTTTCAAAATATTTTGGAATATAATATTAGTAGTATTTAGAAGTATTTTCTGATATAAATATTTCAATATGATTTGAAATTTTTTTTAAAGGAATTTGGAAGGAAATAAGGTCAGTACTCCCCTCTCTGTTGTTGGAAAATAATTTCGGTGATGAGTGCATGCATTATCGACTTTCGTTTTCGAGATTCAAAGTGGGAAGACCGTTGCAGTAGTTTTGCTGCACATATGTTTTAATAAACAAATCTTAATTTTAATTTCTAAATATGATTTGATATATATATATATATATATATATATATATATATATAAGTTATGAGTATATACATACGTATATATACATACACACACACACACACATATATATATATATAATTTTAGATGATTTGAAAAGAAATTCGAAATTAGTTCTTTAAACCTTCTGACAATTAGTAGTTTTCAATTATTGTAATAGAATGAAATATTGACTATTTTAATAATTGGAGCTTCGAAATGAAATGAGAAATTAGATGCTAAGTGATAAATGAAATGAATAAGAAATTGAAATTTGTAACTTATAGATTAAAGAATAATGAAAATTTGGAAGATGTAATTGTTGAACATTTTGTAACTAAAATGAATAAGTTAAAGTTAGGTAACATTCAGTTACATTCTAAAAGACATATATAACTTACCAAAATGTTAAAAGCTGTAATGTTAAATAGAAATATGTAACGGAATATTATACAAGTAAAACTTCAGTAATGAAGGTGTTCAATGGAATTACTTCTATAAATAAAAATTCTGATGTTTTAAAAATTCTGATGTTATAAATTGATATAAACATGAGAATTATGTAGTACAGTTACCATCAAAGGTGCTATACTGTACGTATAAACTCGTTCGTTCTTCTATGACGAACGATAAAGAAATCCTTCCACAAACGGTTAGGAGGCGAACTCCGCTCTTGTCATTTGTCTATTTATTTCCTAAAGAACCGGGGTTGAGTTTTATAGAAAATATCGAAAGTTGTTTCGAAGAGATCGAGATCGGATATGTTATCCGGTAACCACTTCAATCCAACTCAAGATTTTCGAAATGAAGGCATCTTGAAGCATGGGATCGAAGATGGAGCCATTGAAGTACAAGGGCTGCTTGCTACTAATCCTGAGGGTGATTCGAAAATGGATGTAGTAGAAATAGCGCCTTCGGTTTGTCCTTTTCCTGGACAACTTGTATAGATGTATGTTGGCACTGCGTTACTGCTTGAAGGGCATTGTTAGCATTCCAAGAGGGACTGCTATTCAGAAAGGTAAAACATAGTCTCAAGTCTCATCAACCGGGAATGACTAAAACATGAGCTATGCAACAGGGCTATATGGGTCGCACCCATTAGGGTATATCATCACTCTTCTAGATATATTCACAATCATCAATGAATTCGTGTATGTGGGAGTGCTCGATTAAAGGTTGCAAAGCAATAGGGGTGATGATATATTCGGTGCTATCCAGCAAGGGGTAGGCTGGTTCTATGTTGACGTGGGTCGTTAGGTACGACCTCCATACAATTTTCTAGAGATGTACTATAGCGGGCGGTACCCCAGTACCCCAGTCATTAGTTGGAATCCATTCTCCAATACGTGCCCTAAGTTTTCGATTGTAGATCCTAGTATGTTGGAATGTGAGATGCAAGCATTTCAGTTATTTTATCCACTAACGTTGAACCTGGACATTATGTTAATATCTCTGGATTTTGATATGAAATGTTTTGGTTATCGTAAGGTTTAAGGCCCATCCGTTTTTATGTGTGGTGTGGTCTTACGAGATTCCCTTTATTTGAAAGGTTTTCAAATGTAGAAATCAGTTTAGTTGTTACTTCTTATTGAGTACTCATGTTGGTTTACCAAACTGACCCAAGCGTTATTCCATGTAATTCTTAGGTCAGACCGAGCATGTTTTCCCAGTTTTAGCTGGATATTATGGAGTTGAAGAGGAGATAGATGGTCATGACGTGTTCACATATATTTTTTCCGCTGTATTATAGAGTCTGTATGTTTGCCAATGTAAGGATTGGTTTCTATAATTGTCCAAATTTAGGATAAGCCTACTGTACTCTGAAATTATATAAATAAAGATTTTTTCTTTTTGAAAGATCATTGTTGTATTATATGATAATCGCTGCTTTGTGAGATTCTATGTATTTTAGTTTTCTTCTATCTTCTACCTTCTTCTTTCACCCTTACAAATTGGTATTTTTAGCTCTTGAATGTTTGAAATGTGATACAATGGATGTATTAGTGTCGATTTTCGAGGGTCGAAAATCTGGTTCGTTACATTTGGTATCATAGCTGAAGGTTAAGCAAGAACCATGGCTTTGGTGGGGTATATACGAGAGTCGTATTTTTTAGTAATATGAAAATGTTTTATATTATGTTGTTTGATCTATTGAGTGGCTTAAGAATTCTGGTCAATGCATTTGCCCAACGTTATCGATAGGATTTCCTGAACACTTAAACAAGTTTAGTCCACACAATATTATTTTGAAATTAGGTAAATGAAATAAATGTAACCAGAGTATAGTTTATATATAAAAAGAATGATTTTCAAAAATAGTATAGTATAGTTGGTAGAGATATTATGAGATAATAATATGTTCGTATTATCATTTTATGCTTGTTTAGTCATGTTCGTCTAGTTGAGCATTGACTGTGGTTAGTGTGTATAGGAAGTTTCTTTTTAAGATATGGGTTAGGTAGATAAGGATTAGGAAAAATATGACCACGAACACCTTGTGAATTAAGTTTCATAGTTTGACTATAGGGCGTTCGATGTTAATGTTGAGGTAGAATTTTATTTCAAAGTTAGAATATTTTGAGACAAATATTTGAAATGGTTTAATAGAAGTGATTTATAAAATGGGTTTATAAAAATGTATAATTTAAGTTGGTAGAATTTAGGTTGAAAACTTGAGAACCTAAATCCTGATGCTTTTGGAAAAATGATTTTCTAGATTTTAGGAAAATAATAATAATAATATTTGAAACCAATTTGGTTTCAGCATACATTTTTAGGGATAAAAGTGTAAGTAAGAAAGGTTATCTTTAGATTGGTACATGGAACAAGTCTTGATTGTTTCATGATGATCAAAATACTTTTCTAAGCGACTGTCAGAAGTTTGCCTAGGCGAACGTTATAGTGCACTTAGTAATTATTCTCTCTATCATTGTACAGTTGAAACAAGCTCCACTCGAACGAACCCAAAGTAAGTTGGAAATAGACGTTTTGTTGGAAAATGTAAAGTATTGTTCCAAAAATGAGATTTTGAAATAAAAGGAATATTTTTAAGTTAATTAGTTCGAGTGCCTTGAAAATAACTTAAAATTGGGAAAGAATGTGTTCGAATGGTAAACGCTTCTCTTGAGTATTACCCTTCTTGGTAAGGGAATATAGGATACTATTTGGTAGTACCTAGTTCCTTAGTATGGTATTGGAGTTACTTGGGCTATAGATATATATTTCTATGATTGAAACATAGAGTTTTATTTGAAAAAGTTTAGAATAAAAGCCGGCTATTTGGATCTTCAGTTTTCTTTGAGAGATAAATTGGAAATGGAATAATGGAATCAAATAGGGATATATGATCTAAGGATGTAGTGGAATAGCATCCAAGTAGAACCATTGTAGTTTATGAAATGTTTTCATAAATAATTTGGTGGAAATAGAATTGGTACTAGGGAGGACAAATTAAGTAAGTGCGTAAGTTGGACGTAGATCATTTCTCTTTCGATATAGAGTGATCCAAGATTCGAATACATGGCTTTGAGGTGTTACACCATTCCAAATAAGATTCTATTGATCGACTTTTGATGGCGAGCACTTGATAAGGGTTCTTGGTGTAGGACAAAGTTTTCTTTCGCAGTTACAACTATGTAAGCAGAATAGAGGTTCCAAATCAAGGAGCCTGATCGGAGTCCGCATTAGAGATTCGAGTGAGCAATACTAGTTTGGAAGGAAAGATATGTATTCGAGCTGAGATCAAATCAGATTTTGCATAAGAATGATCTATATACATCATACGAGCTGATGTATAGTGTTAAGTGTTTTCTAGGATAGGTCTAGGTGTAATTTTGGGGACGAAATTCTTTTAAGGGGGAAGAATGCAACGACTCAAAATTTCACTGCTTTGATTTGTGAATATTTAATTAATTTTAAATATTTAATATATAGGTTTTATAATGAAAGAAAAACTTATTTTAATTAATTAATAATGATGATAAAATCGTTTTCAAATTTTTTTAACCAATCTAAATAGTTCGTATAAAAACAGAAAAGGTGACCGAAGAACGTTTTTCGAAATTTCGACCCCGTAACACCGGAAAGTTATCGAAAATGTTGTTCGTCTTTGTGCACTAAATGTAAATATATATAAGAGTTAATTAACTAGATAATAATATGCTTCGTAATAAATTATATTATGTTAATTTCGATTAGTAAGTGATGTGACAAGACAGTTTTAAAAATAATAAACATTTTATATGAATATGTATATATATATATTAAGTATTGTCACATCTTAGATTTGTAATCATTAACTGTAATTATCTCTTATCACATCTTAGTTAATTAATAATTAAACTTATTTATATAAAAAATGATGTGACTAAACACAATAATTATATAAAAGAAAGTGATATGACTGAACAACATAATTATATATATATATAAGAAAGTGATGTGACTAGACATAATTATATATATATATATATAAGAGTGATGTGATTGAACATAATTATATATATATATTACAAAAGATTTGTGATGTGACTAGACAAAGTGATTCGGTGTGAAATCTTGCCTATAAACAGCGCATATGTTTCTCCCTTATCACTTCTCTTTCCACTAATCTTTTCTTCCTTATTTCTAACTCAAATGGAGTTTTTCTTTTTTTGAAACCGTGTGAAATTTTAGTGGCTACAACTTTCTAGTTGACAACTATTTCAAATTTCCAACATAGCTATGTCAAAATACCAATCTTTGCATAGCAATTTTTCATAGAATTTCAAGTCCGAAAATTACCCTTCTTCTTTTGATCATAACTTCTTCAAAAAATCAAAAATGAGTGATACATTTTTCTAAAATGATAGAGAAAAGAAATTCCAATAACTTTCTCTCTAAGTGATTTTTTGAAATTTCATGGGTAAATAGCCCAAAAATTAGTTGCAAAATGACCTATTTTCGAGTTTATTATTGAGAATTCGATGTTTATCTGAATTTGCTTCACCTTACCATAACAAGTCTCGTTTCCTCTTTCCTTCAAGGCTGAGCCTACCTAGTTCATTTAGGGTTCTAGACTCCATCTTGTTGCTTAGGAATGGAAGTTCTATGTCATATTCTAATTTAGCGAGAGTTTGGATAGATTTCGTTAAGTAAATTCCTTATCATTTGGAAAGAACTTTCCTTTATTTGTTGTGTTGATCCTTAGCTATATGTATGTTATATATATATATATATGTATGTATGTATGTATGTATGTATGTATGTATGTATGTATATTGGATCTTGACATGTTTGAAATGTGATGGCAAGTGTTAATGTATGGGTTATTGTTAGCACTAAAATGGATGTGTTATTGCAAAATTAGTTATTATACATACATACATACATACATACATACATACATACATACATACATACATACATATACATACATACATACATACATACATACATATATATTGGTATATGTATACAATTTGTTATGTGAATGTAATGGGTGAATAAAAAGGGTTGATGATGAACTTGACTATAGTCATAATGGGTTGAAAACATAGTTGAAACTTTGTATGTAGTTGCGACGGATTTGAGGTCGGATTTGAAATCAAACTCGTTTCAAAAGTTTAAAGTTTAAATTATGGTTAAAGTTTGCGTAGTTGGTTTTAAAGTATGAAAATTTACTATGGTAAGTTTAAATCAAGAAATATTATGGTTTTAGTATAGTGGCTTCGCTTAAAGGTGGGTTAAAGCAAACTACACCCGTAGCGACAGTCGCTATAGATGAAGTTCGACAAAAGTTTGACTTTTTATTTCAAATTTATTTTATTTTTAAACTATTTTACTAAGTTTTTCAACCTAATTAGTAATATTAAAAATTATTTAATTTGTAATATAATTTTTTAATTAATTAGTTAGTTAATTAAAAGGTAATTAGCACCTAATAGGCAATTAAGAAGGTGATTAAAGGTTAATCATCACTTAAGTTAAGTTAATGACTGTTAATTGATTTATAAAGATTTAATTAATGATTAATGAGCTTAATAAATTATTAAGGATTTAAGATTAATAGTTAATTAATTAATTATTTAATTAGTGGGTTATTTAATTAATATTTAATTAATTAGGGTTTAACTCTTGAACAATTTGGTTTAACCTTAACCAAGTTGCATTAGGAAGTTAATTAGTACTAAATCAAGTTCGTTAAGCCTAATTAGAGTTTAATTATGATTTAATCTTGATTTAAATTGGATTAATTAAGATTTAGTTAGGGTTTAAGCCAAATAAATATATTTTTACTTTTCAAAGGTGATTTTAACTTAAACATAATGTGTTTTAATCAATTTTCTTTTTCAAAGTAAATCGACTCCATATCAAAGGATCTCTTATCCGGACCCTTAAGTAACCCATATGACTAGGAGAATTAAATGACATCCGTTAGCAGAATAAAAAAACCATTATGCTATAGTGTAAGTGATTTGATTATGTGGACATGTGTTAAGCAGAATAAATTCCCGTTCTACTATAAATTGATTGTATTGTTTGGACATCTATTTAGAAGGATAAATCATCATCCTGTTGTTATGTTATTGGACTTGTATATGCCAACTGGTTGTATTGACATGATTTGTAAATGAACCGTTTTTACATATATGGAATGTATTTACATATATGGTAGCTTATGTAAATAATTATTATGTGATTTGGAAATCAGATTGAAATTTAATGGTAACTTAAATTAGTATCATTGGGACTGCTAAGCCTCATTTGGAATTTATAAAGTATGGTTTGAATTTACTTTAATTCTTTAATCAATTTGAGGCTAAGGGTTTATAAATGGTTTTTCAAGTTATATAATTCTTGAAAGGTATTTCTAAATGATAACTTGTTTATAGAAAGGGGTTTTTTTAACCAAAAGGATTATTAAGGTGTTTTACAAATGATGTTTTGTAAATGGTATTTATAAAAGATATTTTATAAAGGAGTATAGAAATTTATATAAAGAGTTTTAAATATAGGAAAAATGTTTATAAATCATTTCAGAGATTTGGAAAGAGGTTTATAAATTAACTTAAGGATTTATAAAAGTGTGTTATAAATTTATTTTGAAAGTTATAAGTTAATTGAAATATGAGATGAGCTTTTAAAAAGGGAATTTTTAATAAAGGATAAGAGAAATGTTCTATTTGGAAGAAATGTTTGGTTATTTAATATGGGATTTGGAAAGAAGAAAACTTTGAAAAGTTTGTAAATATACTTATACTGATAAGATAAGTATCTGATTTTTCTCCAAGGCATGAAAAGTAAAATGTTTTGGTAATATACTTATACCATTGAGATAAGCATATAAAGGTTTCCATGAGGTTTGGGAATAATGTTTTGAAAAGAACTTTTGATCAGATTTTATAGAGTGGTTTTATTAATTAATGAGAACTAATAAAGGCTTAGTGGATCCCATATGGAAATTAAACCATGATTAAATGTTTGTTTACCTGATAGTTAAATAACCGGCTATCAAAGCTAGACCCAAAACGTAACTTTGGATATATCTAGGAGAAACATGAGAATTATATGGTACAGTTACCGTCAAAGGTGTTATACTATATGTATAAACTCGTTTGTTCATCTAGGTTGAATGATAAGAAAATCTGTGCACAAACGGTTAGGAGGTGAACTCCGCTCTTGTCATTTGTCTATTTATTTCTTAAAGAATCGGGGTTGAGTTTACTGGAAAATATCAAAATTTATTTCAAAGAGACCGGGATCGCATATGTTATCCAGAAACCATCTTGATCCAACTCAAGCATTTCGAAATGAAGACATCTTGAAGCATGGGATCGAAGACAGAGCCATTGAAGTACAAGGGTTGCTCGCTACTAATCCGACGGGTGATTCCAAAATGGATGTAGTAGAAATATTGCCTTCGGTTTGTCCTTATCCTAGACAACTTGTATGAATGAATGTTGGCACTGCATTACTGCCTGGAGAGCAGTGTTAGCATTCGAAGAGAGACTGCTATTCAGAATGGTAAAGCGTAGCCTCAAGCCTCATCAACCAAGAATGACTAAACGGGGGATAAGAAACAGGGCTATGTTGGTCGCACCCATTAGGGTATATCATCACCCTTCTAAACATATACACAATCATCCCTGAATTCGTGTATGTGGAAGCGTTCGGTTAAAGGTTGCAAAACAACCAGGGTGATGATATATTCGGTACTATCCAGCAAAAGGTAGGCCAGTTTTGTGTTAGCAGGGGACGTTAGGTACAACCACGGTATATATTTCTAGAGGTGTACTGTGGCGGACGGTACCTTAGTAGCCCAGTCATTGGTTTGAATCCATTCTCCAATACGTGCCCTACGATCTGGATTGTAGAGCCTAGTATGTTGGAATGTGGGATGCAAGCATTTCAGCTATTTTATCTATTTACTTTAAACCTAGACACTATGATAATATCACTGGATTTTGATATAAAATGTTTTGGTTATCATAAAGTAAAAACCCATTCGTTTTTATCTGTGGTGTGGTCTTACGATATACCCTTTGTTTGAAAGGTTTTCAAATGTAGAAATCAGTTTGGTTGTTACTTGTTATCAAGTTCTACTCACGTTGTTTTACCAGACTAACCCGGGTGTTATTCCATGTAACGCTCGGGTCAGACCGAGCATGTTTGCCCAGGTTTAGCTGGATACTGTGGAGTTGAAGAGGAGCTGGATGGTCAAGACGTAATAGAGTCTGTATGTTGGTCAATGTAAGAACATGTTTTTATAACTGTCCAAATTTAGGATAAGCCTAGTGTACTCTGATATTATATGAATAAAGATGGTTCCTTTTTGTAAAGATCATTGTTTTATTATATATTATTCACTGTGTTGTGAGATTCTGTGTTGTTTAGTTTTCTTCTATCTTCTACCTTCTTCTTTCACCCTAACAAATCGATATTTTCGGCACTTCAATGTTCGACTTGTGATACAATGGACATATTAGTGTCAATTTTCGAGGGTCAAAAATCCGGTTCGTTACAATTATAAATAATTTCGTCAAATAATACGAGAATACAAATTTTTAAGGGAGACCAAATGTTAAGATATCTTTAATCTAACATTGACACGTTATACTTTCTATTTTTAATAAATATTTAGAATGAAATTTTGATGTGTACTGTCTCGGTTTAAATAAATAAACACACCATTTTCTCAAAATTAGAACAATATATCATATAAACATCAGTTGCAGATCACAGTGGATAATATATGTCATATACAGTACATGTTGTGGGTCTACAAAATGTAATACTAGACTCACATTATGTACATCCAAAATAAGTCACTATCTCAAATAATACATCCATAGAACAATACATAAATATCCTATAGAAGATAAACTAAAAGGTCAAAAGGACTATTATCTATTAGCATACCTACCCAAAAGACTGCATGTCCAGATACCTAAAAAGTCTCGGCCTAACCCGAGTATTATAAAAAATGGGTTAGACTATCTCTAAATATTCAAAAGAGTGAGAACAAGATATAACATAAGGTATACAGTATTATAAATGTGAAATAGTTACATAAATGTTTTAACTCGAAACTTATCACAAAGCGCAAGAACATTTAAATCACAAAACACAAGAGAGTCATAAAAACCTAAACAGTCCATATCGATCACCTTGATTGTTCACACCGATCACAACGATTATCCATATCGTAGAAAACAAAAAAATCTAGTGTCACTCATACCGATCTGATACTAAGGATCATCCACATACCGTGAAGCAAAAACCCGTCTAATCATAAGGGGTGTCCATACCGATCAAAATGATCATAGAATACATAGAGCATGACACAAAAGTTTTTTAAGAAATCCAAGAGAATACTCCATGGGGATCTATCGACCCCTGGCCAAACATAAAAATAAATACACTCTAATTGTAACGTACGCGGATTTTCGTTGCCGAAAAACCGAATAGTTATGGGTTTTAAAAAGAATTTAAGAAAAAGGAAGAAGAAAGAAGAGAGAAAATAGAGGGACAAGATAGAGAAGAAAACATAAAATAGGAAGAAGAGAAAATAGAAAAGAGAACAGAAAATTTTAAAATAGAAGAAAAAGAGAATAGAACGGAACAGAAAACAACTGAACAATAACAGAATCTCACAATTCGCAGCGGAACAACATATAATAGATAAATGAATAATCTTTAAACAAAGAACTATATCAGTTATTACATTTTATACATTACATTACAACATATCATCAGAGTGTACAACATCAACAACAAACAGTGCAGCGGAAAAAGAAATACTATATAGCTAGTAATACGCCATGCCATCCAGCTTGCTTCCAGCAACTCCAGAATATCCAGAATATCCTGATAAACCTAACTCTTGACTGCCCGTGTAGAAATTGGTGGGCACCCAGAGTTTAGGAAGGAAAACAATAAACTCCGAGTCAGTCATGTGACTGGTGTGAGAACTCAAAACAGTTTATTTACTTTAAAATCAAAATAGAAGAATATTTTAAATTCAATTCGCAATGCTTTTAAAAATGAGACTACCATAAGGCCTCCCGCACACACACACATGCAAACGCAGAATCGGAGGAGATTTCTCCTTATGATAGTCAAAGATGCTTGATACGCATTTAAAATAACATTTGATATTATTATTAGTGCATAGTGTAGAGAAAATCATTTCAAAAATAAAGATATAAATCTTAGCCAGCATAGACATTCCGCACTTATGCCTACTATAGCTACTATGTTCAATAGCAGGTTACCGCCACATTCCATAGCAGGTTATACAACTAATACCGTACAAGTCTCGTATTGTTTCTTTGGATTTCCAACAAATGGTCAGGCTAAGGAACTTCCCATTGCCACATGGAAACGCCTCTGGCTGGACGTCCCCGAGAACTTAACCAGCTCTCTGCCAACACAAGGCCGGGTTACCTTTATCACTAGGTAACTACTACACGAATATGGCATCCCCCGGTCCCATTGGACCTTTTAACCGAGCGCTCGTCACCAACAACACCACACAGTAATAAATATAGTGTATCAACATGAGTAAGTATCTGGGCTCCATACCATGATACCACCCTTTCCAGAAGGAAATGCACATACCCTAAAGGGAGCTACCCCTCATAACCTTGCCACATCTTTCCTGTTTTGACCATTCCGGGATGTGAGGCTCGACGAATTCACGTCCACAAAAACATACTTTATACAAAAGCCATGCTTTGGGTCAACAAATGATCAACACAATGATCACAAGGATAGACGATCAAATAAACGATCCTATCACAAATAATCAACACAATGATCATTTCAGCATCACTCAGCATGTCACATTACCAAATTGGGAATATATCGCTGATAACATTCAACTATATAACCTCTGAGCACGTACGTCTCAGAGAAGGGTGTTAAGCTAAAAGAATAAATTCTCCGCCACCAACAGAAATATATTTGAAAGAAATCGGCTTTATATCTCAACTTGTAATGTCAGACATACAATCCATACAAGTCTGTTCCGGGCTCGAACAAAACCGAAGGCACTTACAAAGAAGTCCTTGCAATCCGGATATTCACAATCCTGATCGGATTCACCATCACATATGGAGAACTCAATACCGTAGCTACTCGGTGCAGAGTCAATCGACAGGTCATCCTATCGCTTTCACAAATACCGGGTCTTCAACACCGATCTTCAATGCAATTCATAACGACGTATCACATATTCGGAATGGGTTATACGACCCCATGGTCCTTTCCCGGTTAACCCGAATAGTGAGCGCTTATTCAAAAATAAGTGTAGCATTCACATTCAACAAATCACATCAATTACCCATTCAAAGGGAAATATTGATAGTCGGTTATTGAACTATCACTGGACATGCACACATCACCAGTTTCCAAATAATTTTCCAAATTATTTATTTCACAAAATATCTTTACAAGATATATAATTTCAATACTTCAAAAATAAATCAATATTTATTTTTAAACAAATTCCATAGTGAATTTATAATCCAAGATATCCATGAATATTCGATTTCGATCATTCATTTCAATTTATCTTCAAAAAGATAAATTCTTAAGATATTCACTTTATATTGGAAAACATTTCCATACTTACTTATTTATAAGTAATTCACAAATTTTATTTATTTTCAACACTTAGAAAATATTCAATATACTTAAATCAAAATTAAGTACATATTTCATTCTTTAAGGAAATCATTCTTTAAACATATTTATTTGGGCCAAAACGAATGTTACGTAAAACATCGTTACAACGTCCCAAAATCACTAGTATATGGATTCGAAATTAAGATAGATATATAAATCCCAATACTATACAAAACATTTCCTTTCGGAAATCATTTACTATAACAACAGTGTTATAGTCCATTATTTCCTCTTATTTCTCGAAAACGTCTATTTCAACAATAAATGTTGAAATCTATGGTTTCGAATCTCAACACATTTTAAAATATCGTTAGATCGTTTTAATTCAATTTCAATATCACATTCAAAACAATTTCTTTAACATCTTATTCACTATTCAAAAACGTGAATATACTACGTTAACAATTTCATCCTTTTATTCATTTTAATTCAAAGGATTATTCACTATTCAAAAACGTGAATATAACTCCACTTATAGGTTTTAACAAATTTTCTTGTCAAAATAAGTCATTTGCGAATTTATAAAACAACGTTTATAAATTCCATTTCTATTTATTTATAAAAACTTCCTTTTTATAAATTCTTTTATTAACCTATTTCAGTTTATAACTCAATTATAAACTAAAAGTTCATATTATAAGTTAAATACTTATAAAATGATTTATTCTACAAAATCGTCCTTTTAAACTTCATAGTTATAAATCTTATAACTTATAAGATCCATTTATCTAACCAATCTATTCTTCAAATAATTTCACCAAATTTATAAATCTTACTATTTATAAATTTCTTTTATAACTTCTCAGTTTATAATTCTATAAATTTCATTCATTTATGAATTTCATTTTCACTTCATTCAAACACTTATAAAAACTCGTTTTATAAGTCAATATTTCAATTTATAAATATCCGTTTATAAATCTCTTAATATAAATCAATTTATATTATTCTTTTAAAACGTCTTTAATTTCCTTTATAGTTTCACCATTTTGATTTATGAAATAATCAAATTTTATAAATCCTATTTTTAAACTTTTATAATATATTCAAAAATCCAATTTAAACTATTTTATAAAATCATAAATCCCCTATTTCTCAAAAATCAACTTTTAACTATATTTCACAAAATCATAATTTTTATAACTTTAAAAATTATAATGTTTATTTATTTAAAATGGATCAATTCCAAAATTATAGTATATTTTCAAAAATCACTTTAAAATCATTTTAAAATCCCAAAATCTGGGTCCAATGATGCTACACACCAAATAGTCAATCACGACTACAACGATCCATCATATATCGATATGATAATCCATCAAATATCAAAATATCTGAAATCAAATAAAAACTGTTGAGGAATCCAGTTGGATCCCTCCAACCTGTTTTCCTGCATCCAAAAACATTAGCACAATACCAATTTCGCTCCAGTACGAAATTATCGCGGTATATGTTTTTAATAAATATTATCCGCTTAATAACGGCGTAATAGGGTCTCATCCGCTAAAAAAATACGGGAAATCAATCAACTGCAATATATACATATGCCAATATATATATATTGATATTATATATAATACCAATTTCACTGTTTATGAAATATTCGCGGTATATGTTTTTACTAAATAACATCCGCTTACTAACGGCTTATAATGTCTATTTTAACAATCAATAGATAACAATCATCATTCAAACATGCATTCAAATATTTTAAATCTAACTATTTAAAATAAAATCGAAACTGATTCGATTGAGTGAGAAGTTCTCACCTTGATTTATTTTCCCGTTTTAGCGATTTATTTCGAATAAAATTAAACGGACGTTTAATTTTACCCAAAATTCTCACTAACTCCAAACGACTCCAAACAAACTCCATCGCGTAGTGTTCGTCCATACGATCCCAACGCAACTGAGTTTGCATTTTTTCGACCTCGTATGAAAAAGTTATGTATTTTCAAAGTTTACACGAATTTAAATCAACTAATTACAACATATACTTATATTTTCAACCTAACTTTTAATCAGGGCCCTCCATCTCAACCCCAACCACATCAGGCCACACGTTACCATCTCCATCTCCCTCCTCTTTCACGTGAAACTCCAGGCCAAGGACGCAAGCATGAACCCATCCCTCAATCACTAGGGTTTCAATTTGCATCGCCAATACTCGACGAAACTCGATCAAACCACTTGCAAATCGAAGCTCTTCGCGAGAGCTACCACCACCATCCCCCACCTGAAGCTCGGCCACCCCCTCTTCATCAAAATGCGTGCGTGACCTGCTGCAAACGGCCCCATCTATCTCCCTCTACGTTGCACCATTTCCGATCATCACCGTATGGAATCGAAGCTCTCGTCGAGCTCTTCGACTTTGTAGTTGAGCACTTTGGCTAATTCTTTGTAGATTGAGAGAGATTGAGGGATGAATGAAACTAATTTCTGGCCATTGGTGATAAATGTGGCGGCTAGGGTTTTATAAATTAGGTTTTTATTTTTTTATTTTTAATTATGAAGGGGGTGTGGGTCTATTTATAGAGAAACGATCGACACTATTCACCCGGAAATTCCGAACTCCGATTTAGGCGCCGAAACTGACGTACCTAGGGTTTATCCCGCGTTTCGGACACAATGGAATAGGTTGCAGAAGCTAATTCGGAAGTATGTGCGAGTTATGGCTGTAAACGCTCAATTTAAATTAAACCGATTTAACTCGATTTCTAGGCGTTTTAATTCGTACAGGACAAACGGTAAATCCAATTGACTTGAAATTTGAAACCTTACAATAATATCACATTACGGATCCGATGAAACTGGTTTCGTCGAAATCCGAGACTTTTTGAAAAATGGCTATTTTCACTCGTCAAATTAAAATTAAAAATAAATCGATGCGTTTCGAGCTGCCACGATCAAACGGTAACTCCGATTGACACGAAATTTGAAATCCAGTAATAACTAACTATTACGGATCCAATGAAACTGGTTTCGTTCAATTCTGAGACTGTTCAAAAATTGACTATTTTCACTAGTCGATTTAAATATTAAAATATTCAATTTTCACAAATTAACTTTTAAATCGATTTTAAAAGTTCTAAAATATCATTCTAACTTCAATATGATAAAATAAAATTTTACAAATCATTTTCAATCATATTTAACTATATTTTTCAATTATTTCCATAATTTAACATATTAAATTATCGATTTAATAATCCAATTAAATTCAATAATTCAAATAAAAATTTATTCGACTTATAAATTCACTTATTAATATTTAAAATTAATTAGATATTCAAATTTTAATTATCAAAAATTCTGGGTCGTTACAATCTTCCCCAC
Organism: Allium cepa; assembly: GCA_030765085.1. NCBI lineage: Eukaryota > Viridiplantae > Streptophyta > Magnoliopsida > Asparagales > Amaryllidaceae > Allium > Allium cepa. Next base: position 615,623,812 of record CM060931.1, read on the forward strand.
TTAAAAGAATTTCGTCCTCGAAATTAACAAGTAAGAAAGTTATAGAATTTATTAACTTTCCAAAATTCATAGTTAAACTTCTTAAAATCTTTACTAAGTTTCAAATCATACTTAGTTATCTTTTTTTTTAAAAAACAACTACTATTGTTTAACTTTCCATTTCAAATCAAAGTTAAAGTTTTCAAAATTTTCCAATTTTCTCAAAAATTTTCTAACGCCTTAAATTTTCGGAAAAATTCGTCATAGTCTTCTTTGCGCGGCTCGATCCGAAAAAAAAATGACGGTATATATATCACAAATATACATCTCATCAAGTAATGAGGCATCCCGCAGGGAAAAAGTATAAAAGTACGATATTTAATCCGAGATATGTACCTTATATTTTATTAGCGAGCATATACGGCTAATATAGCGCGAAAGCGAGCTCCAAATGCGAAGCAAACGCGATCCGCACCTACTAAACACTCAACAAACAACATGAGAATTATGCATATAGACAATAATCTCAATATACAACATATATTAACATAACAACTACATAATATAGCAAATGCAATATATATTCAACCATCAACCATCTAACATCCATAACCAATATATTCATTCATATTCTCATTAATATTCAATGAATTGGTTTTTCAATTTAATCATATTTGATTCATTAATAGTGGATGTTCTTACTAACATTCATTTTCAATTAGTTCATATTCACTAATTCATATTCAAGTTGGTTCACTTCCAAATCAAATTCAATTCCATTCAAATTTATTTACTTCTAATTTGAATTCAATTCCTTTAGCTTCAATTTCATTAACACTTAATGAATTTTATACAACCAATCAACAATCAACTAACAATCAAATAACAACCAATGTTTATTCAACATATCTTAAATTATACTTCCATTTCTAAAGTAAATTTCCATTTAACTTTAAATTCATTTTTATTTACAACTCATATTCATAATATATCCATATAGTTTCACTTCTTATATATATAAGTTTATTTCACAATTGTAGATCACTTTAATTATAATTCAATTCTTATAATTCTTTTGCTTATACAATTATTCTTTTATTTAGATTATTCAAACAACCTAACAATCAACTTATATACACTTTAATAATTCTGGAAAATTATTCTTTATATATAAAATATAATCAAGGTAAAATTATTTCATTTACCCAATTTAAAATCAATACTGTGTCGAATTGTTTTATTCAAGTGTTTAGAAACCCCTTCGGCATAGTCTTGCGGACCATGCTGATGAAAGTTCATATGCCACTCAACAAACCAATCATCACAATATAAAACAATTTTATATTCACTAACAAATACGCTCTCATAGCTATTACTACACTCAAACTCATTCTAGAGTACTGCTGACTCTATCTCTAACGAGTAATACCCAACAGAACCATGGTTGTCGCTTAACCATAAGCTCTGATACCAAATGTAACGTACGCGGATTTTCGTTGCCGAAAACCGAATAGTTATGGGTTTTAAAAAGAATTTAAGAAAAAGGAAGAAGAAAGAAGAGAGAAAATAGAGGGAAAAGATAGAGAAGAAAACATAAAATAGGAAGAAGAGAAAATAGAAAAGAGAACAGAAAATTTTAAAATAGAAGAAAAAGAGAATAGAACGGAACAGAAAACAACTGAACAATAACAGAATCTCACAATTCGCAGCGGAACAACATATAATAGATAAATGAATAATCTTTAAACAAAGAACTATATCAGTTATTACATTTTATACATTACATTACAACATATCATCAGAGTGTACAACATCAACAACAAACAGTGCAGCGGAAAAAGAAATACTATATAGCTAGTAATACGCCATGCCATCCAGCTTGCCTCCAGCAACTCCAGAATATCCTGATAAACCTAACTCTTGACTGCCCGTGTGGAAATTGGTGGGCACCCAGAGTTTAGGAAGGAAAACAATAAACTCCGAGTCAGTCATGTGACTGGTGTGAGAACTCAAAACAGTTTATTTACTTTAAAATCAAAATAGAAGAATATTTTAAATTCAATTCGCAATACTTTTAAAAATGAGACTACCATAAGGCCTCCCGCACACACACACATGCAAACGCAGAATCGGAGGAGATTTCTCCTTATGATAGTCAAAGATGCTTGATACGCATTTAAAATAACATTTGATATTATTATTAGTGCATAGTGTAGAGAAAATCATTTCAAAAATAAAGATATAAATCTTAGCCAGCATAGACATTCCGCACTTATGCCTACTATAGCTACTATGTTCAATAGCAGGTTACCGCCACATTCCATAGCAGGTTATACAACTAATACCGTACAAGTCTCGTATTGTTTCTTTGGATTTCCAACAAATGGTCAGGCTAAGGAACTTCCCATTGCCACATGGAAACGCCTCTGGCTGGACGTCCCCGAGAACTTAACCAGCTCTCTACCAACACAAGGCCGGGTTACCTTTATCACTAGGTAACTACTACACGAATATGGAATCCCCCGGTCCCATTGGACCTTTTAACCGAGCGCTCGTCACCAACAACACCACACAGTAATAAATATAGTGTATCAACATGAGTAAGTATCTGGGCTCCATACCATGATACCACCCTTTCCAGAAGGAAATGCACATACCCTAAAGGGAGCTACCCCTCATAACCTTGCCGCATCTTTCCTATTTTGACCATTCCGGGATGTGAGGCTCGACGAATTCACGTCCACAAAAACATACTTTATACAAAAGCCATGCTTTGGGTCAACAAATGATCAACACAATGATCACAAGGATAGACGATCAAATAAACGATCCTATCACAAATAATCAACACAATGATCATTTCAGCATCACTCAGCATGTCACATTACCAAATTGGGAATATATCGCTGATAACATTCAACTATATAACCTCTGAGCACGTACGTCTCAGAGAAGGGTGTTAAGCTAAAAGAATAAATTCTCCGCCACCAACAGAAATATATTTGAAAGAAATCGGCTTTATATCTCAACTTGTAATGTCAGACATACAATCCATACAAGTCTGTTCCGGGCTCGAACAAAACCGAAGGCACTTACAAAGAAGTCCTTGCAATCTGGATATTCACAATCCTGATCGGATTCACCATCACATATGGAGAACTCAATACCGTAGCTACTCGGTGCAGAGTCAATCGACAGGTCATCCTATCGCTTTCACAAATACCGGGTCTTCAACATCGATCTTCAATGCAATTCATAACGACGTATCACATATTCGGAATGGGTTATACGACCCCATGGTCCTTTCCCGGTTAACCCGAATAGTGAGCGCTTATTCAAAAATAAGTGTAGCATTCACATTCAACAAATCACATCAATTACCCATTCAAAGCGAAATATTGATAGTCGGTTATTGAACTATCACTGGACATGCACACATCACCAGTTTCCAAATAATTTTCCAAATTATTTATTTCACAAAATATCTTTACAAGATATATAATTTCAATACTTCAAAAATAAATCAATATTTATTTTTAAACAAATTCCACTTCCTTTATAAATTCCTTAGGGAATTTATAATCCAAGATATCCATGAATATTCAATTTCGATCATTCATTTCAATTTATCTTCAAAAAGATAAATTCTTAAGATATTCACTTTATATTGGAAAACATTTCCATACTTACTTATTTATAAGTAATTCACAAATTTTATTTATTTTCAACACTTAGAAAATATTCAATATACTTAAATCAAAATTAAGTACATATTTCATTCTTTAAGGAAATCATTCTTTAAAACATATTTATTTGGGCCAAAACGAATGTTACGTAAAACATCGTTACAACGTCCCAAAATCACTAGTATAGGGATTCGAAATTAAGATAGATATATAAATCCCAATACTATACAAAACATTTCCTTTCGGAAATCATTTACTATAACAATAGTGTTATAGTCCATTATTTCCTCTTATTTCTCGAAAACGTCTATTTCAACAATAAATGTTGAAATCTATGGTTTCGAATCTCAACACATTTTAAAATATCGTTAGATCGTTTTAATTCAATTTCAATATCACATTCAAAACAATTTCTTTAACATCTTATTCACTATTCAAAAACGTGAATATACTACGTTAACAATTTCATCCTTTTATTCATTTTAATTCAAAGGATTATTCACTATTCAAAAACGTGAATATAACTCCACTTATAGGTTTTAACAAATTTTCTTGTCAAAATAAGTCATTTGCGAATTTATAAAACAACGTTTATAAATTCCATTTCTATTTATTTATAAAAACTTCCTTTTTATAAATTCTTTTATTAACCTATTTCAGTTTATAACTCAATTATAAACTAAAAGTTCATATTATAAGTTAAATACTTATAAAATGATTTATTCTACAAAATCGTCCTTTTAAACTTCATAGTTATAAATCTTATAACTTATAAGATCCATTTATAAGATCAGGGTTTATCCCGCGTTCCGGACACAATGGAACAGGTTTCGGAAGCTAATTCGGAAGTATGTGCGAATTATGGCTGTAAACGCTCAATTTAAATTAAACCGATTTAACTCGATTTCTAGGCGTTTTAATTCGTACAGGACAAACGGTAAATCCAATTGACTTGAAATTTGAAACCTTACAATAATATCACATTACGGATCCGATGAAACTGGTTTCGTCGAAATCCGAGACTTTTTGAAAAATGGCTATTTTCACTCGTCAAATTAAAATTAAAAATAAATCGATGCGTTTCGAGCTGCCACGATTAAACGGTAACTCCGATTGACACGAAATTTGAAATCCGGTAATAACTAACTATTACAGATCCAATGAAACTGGTTTCGTTCAATTCTGAGACTGTTCAAAAATTGACTATTTTCACTAGTCGATTTAAATATTAAAATATTCAATTTTCACAAATTAACTTTTAAATCGATTTTAAAAGTTCTAAAATATCATTCTAACTTCAATATGATAAAATAAAATTTTACAAATCATTTTCAATCATATTTAACTATATTTTTCAATTATTTCCATAATTTAACATATTAAATTATCGATTTAATAATCCAATTAAATTCAATAATTCAAATAAAAATTTATTCGACTTATAAATTCACTTATTAATATTTAAAATTAATTAGATATTCAAATTTTAATTATCAAAAATTCTGGGTCGTTACACTAATGTGCTAAATGCCATTGTTGTTAGTAATCACGAGCCAAAATGTCCCATACCGTTCGATGAATTCCAAGTATTTACTAGAGCTAGTAAATATTAGTTACTACAGATATAACTGGAAAATCTGAACTACATTCCTTTAAGGATCTATCGGCCCTGCAAACACCAAAAGAGAATACAACTCTAAAGTGTTAAATACTTCCTAATAGAAATCACAAGAGTTTAACCAAGGCATCCCATACTACCCGGTGAAATTCGAGTATCTGCTGATGGACTAGTAAATTCCACTCAAACATTCTATTCAACGAGTTATACCATATTCGACGAAGCGTTACTAGCCAATCAATAACACTAAGTCGATTATTAGTATTCTCCCAAACTATAGAATTAAGGTTCTTAAAACTTTTTTATTTAAAAAATCCAAAGTTGTATGGAAATTCCTAATGGCAGAAAATCTTATAAGAGTTTAAGATTTGAAAGTAATTAAATAATTTTAATATATGAACAGTTTTGTAAAATTACTTTACATAAAATATTTCTTTCATGTTCCGTTACCTAAAATCCATAACTTGATTATTATTTAACTTTTACATAGATATCCATTATTTGATAAAATATTACACAAATCTGAATTATTCCTAAAATGCGCTTGTGTATATATTGTTGTCTCAAAATTCCATATATGATTTTTAGTTAATAAACCATGTTCCAAAACTTATATATATATATAAGTCCTTGTATTTTATAAATCCGTAATTACTCTTATCCAAAACCAAAAAGGTATTTAATCCTTTAATTAGAATTAATCTTATTTACATTTCAAAATCATTCGTATTGTATAAATAAAAAATAATTGTTTAAATAAATGAATAAATATATATGCACATTATCAATTGTCCTATATAAACAAAATAATTTATTACTTAAAAAGATTTAGTAGAAATGGTTTGATTTGAAAATAAATTTCTTTGAAAATCCTTGTTGAAAACATGCGACATAAATTTACCTGTCTGCTATGGACTCTTTGGCATACACATTACAAAAAAAATTCTCAAATCGAATAGTATAAAACTCAAAAACCATGCACCAAAATCATCACTAAATAGGCAATAGAAAAAAGGCATAAGTTACGAAGAATAAAACAGGCGAATGGGAGCCAAACAGGTGATCGAGGAGGAAGCACGGCACAACCTGAACTCTCTCTAGGCCGTGACCGATATACCAGTCCAAGTGGACCAATGGACCAGTGGCTCTGCCTAGACAGAGCTCCAGGCAGTGTCGTCGCCTCGTCGGTGGTCCGATGTTGATGGTTTCTCTGGTGGTGAAAGTTTTGACTCCTAGGGTACTAATTCAAATATAATTTGATGATTCAAGCGATTAAACATCTAGGATTTTCAGCAAACACAAAGCTATGTATATAAACATGCAAAAAACTCAAGAATTATAGATCATTTCGACAATACATTTAACAACAATTTATTCAAAACAACACATGCGTCCAACATCAATTTAGAAATAGTTGTGTGAGTGTTATCTCACCTATATGAACTTGAATTGGAGAAAGAACTTGAATTCTCCTAAGCTAATGCCTTTCAATAATTACCTATGTCTTAATTCTAGAAATTGCAAATAGAAAATCACAACCAAGAGAAAAAAACTGAGAATAATAATTTTTGTTGATGTACTAGGAAGTGTAGGAGACTACCTTCTTTTGATATCTACTAGAATTAACCAAAAGCCATATGGTTTGCAATTAGAATTGGGGATTGTCTATGCTATGGTTTGTGAGAGCAAGAGTTTTTTCTTATTTCAGATATTAGAACTGAAGTTATGTGAGAAAGAGAATGAATGTAGGTTTTATTTCTACCTACTAACATCACCTAAATGGGCCAAATTTGTACGATTATGAACCCATTAAGAAAGAATTGCAATTCTAAGAAAAGTGTTGTTAATTTGTATATTGTTTTATCACTTGTAACATACTCTTTTACACTAAATAATGTTTTATAAATTTAATTTCACAAAATTTAGCAAATAGTTAATTATCGGTTTAATCATTATTGAAGTACTTTGTATAAATTCTATATAATTTTAGCGAATACAAATTTTTTTTGTCATTTAATAAATTATAAATTTCCAAAAATCTCATTTTAACAACAGTCTCAATATTAATAATTTACTCAAATGCCAAATTTAAATAATTGGTTTAATCATATTTCAAATTTAAATTGAAATCCTTTTAATAAATGAAACTTATTCCTTATATAATCAAATCACTATTTTTAAAACTAGATTTAATTTCATAATTAAATTTCACAAATTACAAATTGGAATTAATTATCTATAATTAAACATAATTAATTAGGTAATATTCAATAGGGTTGTTACACCACACGTGTTTATTGCTTTGTACCGAGACTATTTATGTCAAGATGAGTGAGTTTTTCATTATGAGACATATTTAGTGTTGGTCCAAGGGAATATTCATGTGTGCTTCACCCATATCGCCTCATTCTCCGTGTTATTTGATGGTATTACTTAGTAATACTCTTGGGTAATATGGGTATAGAGGTTGGGTGTTACATTTTCATACCAAAATATTATTTTCAATAAAAGTAAAATATTATTTACTTTTAACTAATATAAAATAATAAATACCACCATTTCATATTTTTAAATAATCCAATTTCACAATTTAATCAAAATAATTTATTTTCCTCAAGGATTTCTCTTTTTACAATGATTTCTATTTTAACCAAAATGTTATTTGTAATTATTTTCACAACATATTTTTCAATTTAAACCAGTATAAACATTTAATTGTTCATAAAATCCTAATTTCTCCAAAAAAAACTTTTAATTAAATTATCTTCCCAAAATTTATTTGACCACTCAATTTATAATAAAAGCCTTCATTGCAGTTTTATATTTCTTTCTAAAAGTCAACACCATATTCTGGTATTTTACGTCATCTCCCACATACTTGATTATTTTTATTCGGCCATTTTAATCAAAAATAATATACAGAAAATTGAATTGTGCATCTTGACTAGGAATAATTTAAGGATAAGTATTTTAAATGTTCGATTCAAAACTTATGGTTATGAATATACTCGCAACTGCAATCAAATTTCCTTTGGATTTTATATTTGTATCTATTTAATGTTTTCAAATCATTACTTACATTATAATATAATAACATATACGATAAAAACCAAAATCAAAAGCATATTTTATGTAACATCCCAAAAATTTATCAATTTAAATTAATAATATATTTTAAACTTTTGGAATTAATTTGAAAATAAATTGAAAAAAAAAATCTTAAACAAATAAAATAAGTGAAAATTAGATATGAATAAAATTCCAACTTTATTTTGAGTTTAAAATTTTGAAATAACGAATGTTTAAAAAGTCATTTAAATTTAAAATTATATACATATATGTACATTGCATATATGAGTAAGATTGAATACATATTGAAATTTAATTTAAATTTATTCAAGATATGTGTGAATATATAAATGGACACAAATGTTTATATTTCAAGTTTGAAATTGGAATTTGAATTCGAATTTGAAATAAATGTTTTAAAAATGGTAGCATTTAAAATCATTAAGATGTAATGTATATAATGTAAATATTGGCTAAGAACAATTCTTTTAACATTGTATATGTATATACATCTATGCAAATGAATAAAGGGATACATTTATTTATAAAGTGTATATGATATAAAAATAAAGTTTATAAAATCCTTTTGTCTTGTAAAAGTCACAAATGTTAGATATACTTTCACATGGGAGGTGGAGTAAAGAGATTGACAAAATTTAGATCTCATGATTATTGTTTACAAATGGCATGAAACATCATTACTTTAATAAAATAATCAAATTAGAAATTTTAGAAAACCTTTCAGCTTCCAATTTCAAATTTATTAAGCCTCCAAATCTCTGAAAATATAGTAATCAAAAGATTTAGCAATCTCAACTCCAACACTTAAGAAAAAGTAAAAAAACCAGAAAAAGGAAAAGGAACTGCCAACTTTCTTCATATCAAAAGCTAAAATCTGAGATCGTTCTTAAAGCATCAACTGTAGTGTTTGTTTACATCTCTCATGTAAGTTTTAAAACTTTATAGTTTAGTGAAATTATGATTTTAAAATCAAGTTTTAACAAACAGAATCAAAAAAATTACAGATTTGTAAATCAACATCAAAGCTTCAGGTTTACAGAGAAGTGCAGTAGATTTCGAGAAATAAATTAAGGCAAGTAACTGAATTTTTTAAAAGATTTGAATTTGAGTTTGCTAAACAATATTAAAGCAGCAGTTAATCAATCTGTTGCAGGAGAAAATTAAGATCAAAGATTTAATCTACTTCTAGTTTTCAAGTTGTAAAAATAATAAAAAGCTTCTCTGTTATATACATTCAACTGTAAGTAATTTAAATTACTGTTATTGATGAATTTAGTGAATGAATACAACATAGAGTAAGCAAGAATTTTTATATATAACTTGCAGGTCTAAACTTAAAAGAATTAAAGTAGGAAAGGAAAGAAGAAAAAGTTTACAAGCTTTCATCTTCTTTTGAAAAACTGTCAGGAAACTCTCTGGAATAAGGTGAGTAAACCTATTCTTTATTCAATTATTTTTGTATGTATGCCTGAATGGATTGTGAATAGCCTTTGCATGTGAATGAATTGTTGTGTTTGAGTGTTCTTTTGCTTGGAATATTACGATCAGGATCTACTTTCCTTTTCTTCTGTTTTTTAAGTCCCTTGTTTACAAAAATGAAACATGCTAGACTCAACATCCTTCTCTCTATTCTCCTCTGAAATTGAAGACTAAACAAATTTGAACGTAGTTTAAAACTTTCACTATGTTTTTAGTAATAAATCAAAGCAAAGCTTTATTCTTGAAACAAGCTGTATATTTGTACCAGTTAAATTGACGATATTCCATACATGTCAACTTAAATAATACAAACACGAATTATTAATGGAGTGTGTGTGTATATATATATAAATGAGAATCATCACAGAATCACAGAAATATAACATCAAAGAATAGTGCAGCGGAAATACAACATAGTCATAAAAGTAGTTCATGAAGCTACCCATAAATACAACAATGTCTCAAATAAAAGAAATAGAACAACATAGGAGTCCAATAGTCCAAATAGAAAGAGAAATACTGATAAGATAAGATAAGATAGTGATAGTCTTCGGTCTTCAGCTCCAAGTAAAACGGCAACATCAATCCTCAGTCTGATCCTAGCATAAGCATAAACAAACACTTGAATCAGGAAAAATACTCTTATACAGATAATATGGTTCAAATTCAAATAACAATAACTCAAAGATGAATGGAATAACATGTTTCAGGATCCATTAAACTATTTATAGATAGTAATGTACGATAAATAGTTAATGTCTAACAGTAAAGTAAAATATCAAAATAGTGTTAAGGCGTTAGCATTGTCCTCCATAACACATTTCATATTGCATTATAGACTATACAGCACTGTAAACTCCACCGTAAACTAGTGGGATATCAGGGAGTACTTCATAGGTATAATACAAAACAAATTCGTAGTGGTCGTGTATATGGGAATACAAGTATGACAAGGCACATGAGGCAATACCCAAGGTAGTGAAACTACCGTTTGCCTGATCCGGACCGGTGAGAATGCATCGCCGCAACGATCGCAACACCGCGAAACAACACTCCAAGTTCAAGGGTGTGCACCAATCAATAACAAGCAATGAGTAGTATATGAAGAAGTGTGTTCGCTCGAGGTAGCTAACCCCATTTGGCCCAGTACGGCTCCTGTTTAGTCATTTCTAATTTGACACAAGTGTCAAGGCTATCCATTATCGTTCTCTTTCTTCAGTCGTCGCGTACGTCATTCCAACCACTTCATTCTAGATCACACTCCGCGTATAGTTATTAAAGTGGTTTTCGGTTTAGACAGTGAGTACGTCCCTAACCGATTTCGGTCTCTTTAATAACCTTCGTAATTGTTTTACCAATTGGTCGTTAAATAAATTTCAAAATCAAATCAATTCGATTACAATTAGAATTTGAAATTCAAGATTTCATTTGTCTTTTCAAAACAATTTTCGGAATTTACGTTTCATAACTTCCAAATTTCATTTCAAAATTCTATAATTCAATTTCAAAAGTTAAATTTAAACAATTCAAATATACACTTAAATTTGTATATAAGTTCCATTCCATAATCATTTAGACTTAATTTAACGTTCAAATCGATTTAAACTCATTTATCAATTTCATTCGATATTCATTAAATTAATTTATCATTTAAACAATTTCAATTAAATTTCTAATTCACTAAATTTACTTCTTAAGTTCAACTTGATTATCAAAGCCTACAAATTAATTTAAATTAAATTTGTTAAATCCAATTCTTTAAATTTGAATTCTTTCAATTGTTTCGATAAAACGCATTTTTATTTCTTGTTAAAGAAAATCAATTTCATTCATTTATTACCTTCATTACAATTTCAAATTCAGTTAATAAAGGGATTTAGTTTCACTTACTCAAGAAATTCAATTTCACTTAATAAGAAAATTCAATTCAATTTAATTATTAAATAATACATTCTCATGAACTCATCAAATAATTTCAAATCTTAATTATCACTAGTTCCAAACTTAATAATTTTAAAACTTAATTATTAATAATTTCAAAACATAATTACTAATAATTTCAAATCTTAATTATTAATAATTTCGAAACTTAATTATTAATCAATTAAATTTTAGACAATGTTCTTTCGTTAATTACTACGTTAATATTTCGTTAAGATTTCAAATATTCACATTTTCCTTTTATTTAAATTCAGATTCCCATTTATTCCAATACCTTATTATTATTCAAATAAAATCTTTATTTTATTTAAATCAAATTATTGACCAATCGGGTTTAATTTAGTTTTCTATCCTAAGTCAAGTTATTTGGATTTTTATCATTTCAACTCGATTCCATTTTAATTCAAAAATCAAAGCATAGTAAAAGGAACTTGCAGTATGATAACTGGGATGGTGTCAAATTAAATAAACAAGCAATAACATCCACACAAAAAATTCAACAATTTATTTAAATAATCCCGAAATAATTGTATTAATTTACATTTGTTATTTATGCAAATTGATATAATTATTTCTAGAATCTACACTATCATTTCATGTAGATTAAAAGATTATTCCACTAATTATTTATACGATTTTTCACTTGTCATTCAATTTCAATTTTATACTACAACAATTAATCCAATATACATTCAATGGTTCAAAGTGTAATTATCACTATCCTATATGTCAATTAATTTAACAATTAAAAGGGGTAATTTGACTAATTAAATTTGACATATAATCAGTTTCAAAATTGTTAACTATCCTATATCAATTTCAATCTAACAATAACAAATAACATCCAATTTCAACATCACATGGCAATCATTCATCAGCCAAAAACTTGTATAAGAATATAAGTCGTGAAAATTTATTTCACCTTTCGTGGATAAAGAAAATTGACGGCGAAGCAAAAGAAGCACGAATGAAGTCGGTACAACACGAACAATGGACATTGTAAATATCGACAAAAGAGAGACGATATTAATTCAATGAACGTCATATATAATTTATGAATTATATAGATGTGCTTACCAACAGCGGAGAAAACGAAAGCTGACAATAGATGTTGCTGCAAAAAGAAGCTCAATCGGTTGCTGCAACAATTAGAGAAAAAGATGGTTACAGTTTATTCAGCAACCAAAATATATACAGTATATATTTTGGTACTGTTTGGAAGCAACAGTTCTTCTAACTCCCTTAAATCGAAATTGTTCATTCCCATCTTTGTAAAAAATAAATAAAAAACAAACAGTCATTTAAACCAAAACACGCACACGCAACACACAACACGGAACACATACACGTACAGGAAACGACTCAAAATGATGTATTCCAGAAACCCAGACCCAATTTTCACAAGCACACAATCTTTCACAACTCACAAATGCAATAAAATATGCATGCACAAAACATATTTTTCTCATTTTTAAACTAAGCCTGCATATCTACACGCACGCCAACCCTTCCACTTTGCTGACAATCAACTTCCTCCACGCTGCCACTTACTCATGCACGTCTTTTTTTTCCTGTGTACAAACCAAATTGTACATATTCACTCAAGCATGCACCACCCAGTTTCATCTTCCCAACTCATGCTATACACGCACGCGCCCATCAACCAATAGCCCAGTCACACCCTCCCCCTTCATTATGCACGCACCCAATCTCACTTTATTTTTATACATGGCCGAGACTCATGAACCCAGTGCATATATTTCACGCACACCACTTCCGCTTTCACGCATATATTTCCCACTCTATAACGCATACATGCTTGCATCTCGCCATAGGTGGTGGCACAGAGATGGCGAAGGAGGGGAATTTGTTGGCGACTCGGTCACGGCCGAGGTGGATGATGAAAGAAAGGGAACATGCAGTGGTTTCGGGTAGTGTTGCATGGGTTTGGGTCGCAAGTGGTGAAGATGATGTGGGATTGGGCTAGAGTGGGGTGAGGTGGCGAAGGCGGCGTGGATCAGCGGTGAAGTGGTGGTTCGGTTGATGGGAGGTGATTCGCGTGGCTAAGGTGAAATAAAGAAGGAGCTACGGTGTTCTTTTGTTTGGCCATATTTTTTCAGAAATCAAAATAAGTAAGAAGAGAATTAATATGGAGAAGGAAGAAGTGTGTTACCTGAGAGTGTTTGTGAATGTGTGAAACAGATGAGCTCATACTACAAATTTTTATATTTTAGAAAACCAGATATGAACAGTAACTGCTTTTTGAAATACAAAGCGTGTTCTTATTTTCCCAATTTTTCTCACAAATTTCCAAACGTCCACACCAACTCCCAAGCCAACTCCTACCTTCCAACTACTGTCTTAAATGCCTCAATTGAGATAAATTTATTTTTATATTCAAGTGGATATGGGTAAAAGAATTTTGGGCTGAGATTGTTTAACCGGTCCGTTCGGAACGGTTAAATTAACACGACAATTCCCGTCTGACTCCGATTAGCACGAATAAATATACCGTTTGATCAGTACGACGGTGCGCTTCCAACGGTATACAGATAATTGTGATACGATAGTTTTATAAAAATTCGATTTTACGCCGCTTAAATTGTTCGTTTTGCAAAACAATTTAAACGGAATAGACGATGATAGTTTTTGATGAAACGAATTACATTATCTTGATCAGAATAATTCTTACAACATAAATGTGAATAAATATTTGGATTTGAAAGATAACCTTTACGCAGCTTTTTATGAACTGATATACAATAAAACGCGAACGAAATTTACTGTAATATTTTGCGATGAAACTTTTTCTATATTCATATCTAACTGGATGCATCTTATAAATAAAGTTTGGACGTTAATTGAGATCGTTTATAAATTTCAAATTTTTATATTAAAGCGATGGATCTTTTAAACTAGGTCAGAAATTCAGGGTCATTACAATCCCCCCACTCAAAACTTTTCATCTTCGAAAAGGAATGAGATGAGTGAAGTATAAATGAAGTAAGCAGAAAAATCAAGATAGATTTTAAGAAATTTGAATTATACCTGAAAGTAGTAATTCGGGTTTGAATCCCGAATACTATCCTCAGTTTCCCATGTGCAATCTCGCTCATCTGCACTCCATTGGACTTTGACGAGATTTACCAACTTCCTTCTAAGTTGCTTTGTCTCACGATCAACTATCCGAAGTGGCTTTCGCTCAATAGTCAAGTCAGGCTCGATAACTATCTCTTCCAATTGAGCTGTGGAGATGGTCGTAGATGGATCGCGCACAACTTTGCGAAGATGTGAGACGTGGAACAAGTTGTGCACACCGGCGAACTTCTCTGGTAATGCAACTTTATATGCTAATGTTACAACTCTTTTCGTTATCTAAAACGGACCAACAAATCTGGGAGTTAGCTCTCTTTTCTTCCAAATCGAAAAATATTCTTCAAAGGCGATACTTTCAGAAATACTTTGTCTCCTACACTGAATTCGAGATCTCTCCTCCTTCTATCATCGTAGCTCTTCTGTCTATCCCATGCCGTCTTTATCTTCTTCCTGATTTCTTCAACTTTTTCTGAAGCTTCCATAATTATTTCTGGGCCAAGCACTAATCGATCACCAGACTCAATCCAACAAGCTGGCGATTTGCACGGCCGCCCATACAAGGTTCGAACGGTGCCATACCAATGCTTGCCTGATTTATAAAGGATACTTAATTCAAATTCAAAAATATACTTATTCAAATTTGAAATTAAACTTCTTTACCTAGTAACTATTATTATAAGTGAATTCGACCAAGTGAAGATAGTCTTCCCAGGATCCACCAAAGTCAATAATACAAGCTCGGAGAAGGACTTTCAAAATTTGATTCACCCTTTCAGTTTGGCCATTTGTCTGAGGATGATATGCTGTTCTCAGATTCAGTTTGGTGCCCAAAGTATCCTGAAATACTTTTCAGTATTTACTGGTGAAAATAGGATCTCTATCACATACAATACTGGATGGTACACCATGAAGTTTAACAACTTCTCTCATGTATATCTCGGCCAAACCCAAAGCAGTACGAGTGGACTTGACAGGAATAAAGTGAGTGGATTTTGTCCGTCTATCGACAATCGCCCAAATGATTTCGTTGCCCTTTCTAGTCCTCGGCAGCCCATCAATAAAGTCCATAGAAATCTGCTCTCACTTGCAACCTGGAATTTCTAGTGGTTGAAGCAAGCCTGCTGCCTTTCTGTAGTCAGCTTTAACTTGTTGGCAAGTTGTGCATCTGCTAACATAGGTAGAAATATCGCACTTCATCCTACTCCACCAATATAACTTCTTCATATTCTGGCACATTTTAGTGACACCGGGATGAAATGAAAGCGAAGATTGATGGTTTTCTTTCAGCACTTCCTGTCTTAGACCATCAACATTAGGAACACAAATTCAATTATCAATTCTCAAGACTCCATTACTATCAATATGTGCACCCAATTTATTATCAGCATTTCCAACTCTACCGAGAACTATTTCTTTGATGCGATAAAGCAAAGTGTCCTCGTATTGCTTGGCTATAATGCAATCCATAAGAGCTGGGGAGACGACGAGATGAAATAACATTCCTTCAACCGGATTACAACATGCCATTGCTTGATTTCTGCTTAAAGCATCGGCTACGGCATTTGCTTTTCCTGGAGTGTAATTTATATCAAGATCATATGCAGCTAAAAATTTGAGCCATCCGACTTGTCTCTGGTTGAAATCCTTTTGTGAGAAGATATATCTCAGTGAGTTATGGTCAGTGAATAACTCGAATTTGGTTCCCAATAGATAGTGCCTCCATAGCTTAAGAGCAAATACAACCGCAAGAAGTTCTAAATCGTGAGTTGCGTAATTTGATTCATGGGTCTTTAACTAACGACCCGCATAGGCAATAACCTTTCCTCTTTGCATTAAAACTGCTCCTAATCCATCACGACAGGCATCAGCATAGATAGTCAATCCTTCGCTACCGTCAATAACTGTAAGAATTAGGGCAGATGTCAATCATCGCTTCATCTCATTGAAAGCTGCTTCGCACTTTTCACTCCAAATAAATTTCATATTCTTTCTGGTCAATGCGGTAAATGGGGCAGCAATACGAGCAAAGTTTTCTATAAATCTGCGATAATAGCCGGCCAAGCCCAAGAAACTGCGGATATCTGTAGGAGTTTTGGGAGTTTCCCAATCCTACAAATTTCAAGGATTTGAATTTAGATAGTGATAAGTTGTTTAGATAGAATTGACGAGTAAGGATAAAACTTGCATTAATTATGGCGATCTTAGCTGGATCGACCGAAATCCCATTCTCTGAAACAATATGGCCAAGAAAACGGACTTCATCTCTCCAAAAGTGGCATTTCGAAAATTTGGATTTAAGATGATGTTTGCGAAGAGTTTCAAGTACAAAAGCCAAATGCGACCTATGCTCCTTCTCATCTTTGGAGAAGGCGAGAATATCATCGATGAAAACAAGAATGAACTTGTTAAGAACATCCTGGAAAACTCTATTCGTCAAGTCGACAAAATAAGCTGGAGCATTAGTGAGACCGAACGACATAACTAGCCATTCATAGAAACCATTTTTAGTGCGAAATGGTGTTTTAAGAAAACTATCCTCAGCGATTCTGAGTTGGTGAAAGCCGGTAGCCAATTCAAGTTGGGAGAAAACTTTAGCTCCATGAAGATGGTCGAATAGGTCGTTGATGCGGGGCATCGGATACCTGTTCTTGTGTGTGAGCTTGTTTAGCTCTCTATAGTCCACACACATTCTAAGAGAGACATCAGATTTTGTGACAAATACAATTGCAGCACCCCATTCTGAATGATTACGTCGAATCAAGCCTTTAGAAAATAAATCTTAAATTTGAACATTCAACTCTGCCTTTTCTTTAGGAGCCATTCTCTTGGAAGGGAGAACTACTGGTCCTGCACTAGGAATAAGGTCAATGCGGAATTTGATTTCCCACGGAGGTGGTAGAGAATTGACTTCTCCAAACACATCAGAAAAGAATTGAACAACTGGAGTGGAGCTAAGTTCACTTGGATGAGAGTCAAGAGAAAATATAAAAATCCCAGCACATTCTTGAGGCGATTTGCCTTTAATAACTAAAAGTAAACTCTTGTCGTCGATAAGGGAGACGGTTTGAGCTTTGCATGAGATAACGGCTTTGAACTTTCACAGCCAGTCAATACCTAATAGGATATCGAATGCCTCGAATCCAAGTACAAAGAAATCCCAAGTAAAACGATGCATGCCATACATAAGTGTGACATATTTGCAAACCCTTTTGAGGTTAGCGGGCCCTCCAATAGGGTTAGATACACATAAGAAGGTAGATGCAAGAATACTCCAATCCCTGTTTGTTACATAAATAAATAGATATGAAACTATGTGTTGCTCTGGTGTCAAATAGAACTCTAACAGGTGAAGAATGCAACATAAAAGTACTCTCTAAAGTACCTTGATTATCTGGAACTTCTAGGGCAGGTATGGAAATAGCAAAAACTCCAGATGGGGTACCTCTCTTCTGTGTTGGGCAGTCTTCCTTGATGTGTCCTGGCTGTAAGCAAATGTGACAGACTCTCTCTTGGCCATCTGAGCCTGTGGCGGAATAGCTGCACACTTTTGGGATGGGCAACTACTGGCATAGTGACCTTTCTGGTTGCAATTAAAGCAAGTGATAGAAGAGACGTCTATGGGCTTCTTCTGAGAATAGCCAAGCCCGGATTTCTTCTGCCAGTTCTTCTTCTGTTGCTCAAAATTTGGCTTCCTCTTCCCAGTCTGACTAGAGGATGGCTGAGTAGCTGGAGCCTTAGTGACTGATGTTCCCTTTGGCCTCCCCTCATATCGAAGAGCGAAATCCATCAACTCAGTGAAAGTTCCATGGACATGAGCAGTGAGGAGTTGGTAATACTCTAGACATGCTCCATGGATGAATTTCTCATTCTTCAGCAGAGGTGTGTCAATCAAGCCAGGTCCAAACTTAGAGAGTTCGTTAAAATTTCTTTTATACTTAGAGAAAGTCATATTTCCCTGCTTGAGGTCCATAAATGATCGATAAAGCTGGGCCTTTCCGGCTGCTGGCATCCACTGAGCCATAAAGGAATCCCTATTTACAAGTGATAATAAGATGAGTCAAAATTTGACGAGATAAAGGAATTTTATTTAGACGAAATTTTAGATAGATTACTACCTAAACTGGCCCAAGTGATGGTTTCCTCATCAGTACGAGAAGTGACTAACTTCCACCAATCCTGTGCAGCATCCTGAAGCTGCCAAGCGGCCAACTTACGCTTCTGAGCGTCTGTGATCTCCAAGCCTGTAAAGATCCTCTCCAAACTCATAGCCATTGTTGTGCTTCGATACTTTCGGAGCCATTGAATTTGATTCCGCCAAGCTGAGTGCATTCCTTGCTAAGAATGAAGAATTTGACTGCGGGAGCTGGGGCACGTGGTTCGGGAGCATTTCCTCTACCCCCGCCTCTAGCATTTCTTCTGGTAGCCATTCTGGAATACCAAAAGTGATTTTTAGAATCAAAGATAACGAATATGGATTCTTAAAGAAATTCAAATCGAATGAATTCAATAAGAAAAATGGAATCAAAGGATATGGATTCTGAAATGATTCTCCTCATTCTAGGGTATGGTCACCCTATCTCTAATGAGCTTTAACTCCACAGGCTAAGGTTTTCGGGAACCAAAGCTCTGATACCAACTGAAACAACTCGTATATTTATACCATTTAAATTGACGATATTCCATACATGTCAACTTAAATAATACAAACATGAATTATTAATGGAGTATATATATAAATGAGAATCATCACAGAATCACAGAAATATAACATCACATAATAGTGCAGCAGAAATACAACATAGTCATAAGAGTAGTTCATGAAGCTACACATAAATACAACAATGTCTCAAATAAAAGAAATAGAACAACATAGAAGTCCAATAGTCCAAATAGAAAGAGCAATACTGATAAGATAAGATAGTGATAGTCTTCGGTCTTCATCTCCAAGTAGAACAGCAATAGCAATCCTCAGTCTGATTCGAGCATAAGCATAAACAAACACTCGAATCAGGACATATATTCTTATACAGATAATATGGTTCAAATTCAAATAACAATAACTCAAAGAGGAATGGAATAACATCTTTCATGATCCGTTAAACTATTTATACATAGTAATGTACGATAAATAGATAATGTCTAACAGTAAAGTAAAATATCAAAATAGTGTTAAGATTTACCATTGTCCCCCTTAACACATTTCATATAGCATTATAGACTATACAGCACTGTAAACTCCACCGTAAACTAGTGGGATATCAGGGAGTACTCTATCGGTATAATAAAAAACAAATTCGTAGTGGTCGCGTATATGGGAATACAAGTATGACAAGGCACATGAGGCAATACCCAAGGTAGTTAAACTACCGTTTCCCTGATCCGGACTGGTGAGAACGCATAGCCGCAACGATCGGAACACCGTGAAACAACACTCCAAGTTCAAGGGTGCGCACCAATCAATAACAAGTAATAAGTAGTTTACGAAGAAGTGTGTTCGCTCGAGGTAGCTAACCCCATTTGGCCCGGTACGGCTCCTATTTTAGTCATTTCCAATTTGACACAAGTGTCAAGGCTATCCATTATCGTTCTCTTTCTTCAGTCGTCGGGTACGTCATTCCAACCACTTTATTCTGGATCACACTCCGCTTATAGTTATTAAAGTGGGTTTTGGTCTAGACAGTGAGTATATCCCTAACCGATTCCGGTCTCTTTAATAACCTTCGTAATTATTTTACCGATTGGTCGTTAAATAAATTTCAAAATCAAATCAATTCGATTACAATTAGAATTTGAAATTCAAGATTTCATTTGTCTTTTCAAAACAATTTCTGGAATTTATGTTTCATAACTTCCAAATTTCATTTCAAAATTCTATAATTTAATTTCAAAAGTTAAATTTAAATAATTCAAATATACACTTAAATTTTTATATAAGTTCCATTCCATAATCATTTAAACTTAATTTAACGTTCAAATCGATTTAAAATCATTTATCGATTTCATTCGATATTCATTAAATTAATTTATCATTTAAAAAATTTCCATTAAATTTCTAATTCATTAAATTTACTTCTTAAGTTCAACTTCATTATCAAAGCTTACAAATTAATTTAAATTAAATTTGTTAAATCCAATTCTTTGAATTTCAAGTCTTTCATTTGTTTCGATAAAACGCATTTTTATTTCTTGTTAAAGAAATTCAATTTCATTCATTTATTACCTTCATTACAATTTCAAACTCGGTTAATAAAGGGATTTAGTTTCACTTATTCAAGAAATTCAATTTCACTTAATAAGAAAATTCAATTCAATTTAATTATTAAATAATTCAATCTCATTAACTTATCAAATAATTTCAAATCTTAATTATCACTAATTCCAAACTTAATTATTAATAATTTTAAAACTTAATTATTAATAATTTCAAAACTTAATTACTTTTAATTTCAAAACTTAATTGTTAATAATTTCAAAACTTAATTATTAATCAATTAAATTTTAGACAATGTTCTTTCGTCAATTACTACGTTAATATTTTGTTCGGATTTCAAATATTCACATTTTCCTTTTATTTAAATTCAAATTCCCATTTATTCCAAAACCTTATTGTTATTCAAATAAAATCTTTATTTTACTTAATCAAATTATTGACCAATCGGGTTTAATTTAATTTTCTAAGTCAAGTTATTTGGGTATTTATCATTTCAACCCGATTCCATTTCAATTCAAAAATCAAAGCATAGCAAAGGGAACTTGCAGTGTGATAATTGGGATGAGGTCAAAGTAAACAAACAAGAAATAGCATCCATACATAACAATTCAACAATTTATTTAAATAATCCCGAAATAATCGTATTAATTTACATTTGTTATTTATGCAAATTGATATAATTATTTCTAGAATCTACACTATCATTTCATGTCGATTAAAGATTATTCCACTCATTATTTATACGGTTTTTCACTTGTCATTCAATTTCAATTTTATACTACAACAATTAATCCAATATACATTCAGTGGTTCAAAGTGTAATTATCACTATCCTATATGTCAATTAATTTAACAATTAAATGGGGTAATTTGACAATTAAATTTGACATATAATCAGTTTTAAAATTGTTAGCTATCCTATATCAATTTAAATCTAACTTTAACAATAACAAATAACATCCAATTTCAACATCACATGACAATCATTTTCAGCCAAAAACTTGTATAAGAATATAAGTCGTGAAAATTTATTTCACCTTTCGTGGATAAAGAAAATTGACAGCGAAGCAAAAGAAGCATGAATGAAGTCGGTACAAAACGAATGACGGACACTGCAAATATCGACAAAAGAGAGACGATATTATTTCAATGAACGTCATATATAATTTATAAATTATATAGATGTGCTTACCAATAGCGGAGAAAACGAAGGCTAACAATCGATGCTGCTGCAAAAAGAAGCTCAATCGGTTGCTGCAACAATTAGAGAAAAAGATGGTTACAGTTTATTCAGCAACCAAAATATATACAATATATATCTCAGTACTGTTTGGAAGCAACAGTTCTTCTAACTCCCTTAAATCGAAATTGTTCATTCCCATCTTTGTAAAAAAAAAACAAAAAAAAAACAGCCATTTAAACCAAAACACGCACACGCAACACACAACACGCAACACACGCACGTACAGGAAACGATTCAAAATGATGTATTCCAGAAACCCAGACCCAATTTTCACAAGCACGCAACCTTTCACAACTCACGCATGCAATAAAACATGCATGCACAAAACATATTTTTTCATTTTTAAACTAAGCCTGCATATCTACACGCACGCCAACCCTTCCACTTTGCTGACAATAAACTTCCTCCTTCCTCTCATGCACGCTGCCACTTACTCACGCACGTCTTTTTTTTCCTCTCTGTATGAACCAGGTTGTACATATTCACCCAAGCATGCACCACCCAGTTTCATCTTCCCAACTCATGCTATACACGCACGCACCCATCAACCCATAGCCCAGTCACACCCTCCCCCTTCATTATACACGCACCCAATCTCACTTTTTTTTATTTTTTTTTTATACGTGGCCGAGACTCATGAACCCAGTGCATATATTTCACGCACACCACTTGCACTTTCACGCATATATTTCCCACTATATAACGCACACACGCTCGCATCTCGCTGTAGGTGGTGGTGTAGAGATGGCGAAGGAGGGGAATTTGTTGGCGACTCGGTCACGGCCAAGGTGGATGGTAACGGAAAGGGAACATGCAGTGGTTTTGGGTAGTATTGCATGGGTTTGGGTCGCAAGTGGTGAAGGTGATGTGGGACTCGGCTGGAGTGGGGTGAGGTGGCGCGGTTCAGTTGTGAAGTGGTGGTTCGGTTGTTGGGAGGTGATTCGCGTGGCTGGGGTGAAATGAAGAAGGAGGTACGGCGTTATTTTGTTTGGCCACATTTTTCAGAAATCAAAATAAGTAAGAAGAGAAGTAATATGGAGAAGGAAGAAGTGTGTTACCTGAGAGTGTTTGTGAATGAGTAAGAACAGATGAGTTCGTGCTACAAATTTTTATATTTTAGAAAACCGGATATGAACAATAACTGCTTTTTGAAATACAAAGCGTGTTCTTATTTTTCCAATTTTTCTCACGAATTTCCAAACGTCCACACCAATTTCCAAGCCAACTCCTAGCTTCCAACTACCGTCTTAAATGCCAAAACTGAGATAAAATTTGTTTTCATATTCAAGTGGATATAGGTAATAGAATTTTGGGTTGAGATTGTTTAACCGGTCTGTTCGAAACGGTTAAATTAACGCGACGATTTCCGTATGACTCCGATTAGCATGAATAAATATATCGTTTTGATCAGTGCGACAGTGCGCTTCCAACGATATACAGATAATTGTGATACGACAGTTTTATAAAAATTCGATTTTACGCCGCTTAAATTATTCATTTTGCAAAACAATTTAAACGGAACAGATGATGACAGTTTCTGATGAAACGAATTACATTATCTTGATCAGAATAATTTTTACAACATAACTGTGAAAATATTTGGATTTGAAAGATAAACTTTATGCAGCTTTTTATGAACTGATATAGGGTAAAACACGAACGAAATTTACTGTAATATTTTGCGACGAAACTTTTTCTATATTCATATCTAACTGGACGCATCTTATAATAAAGTTTGGATGTTAATTGAGATCATTTATAAATTTCAAATTTTTATATTAAAACGATGGATCTTAAAATTTTAAACTTGGTCGGAAAATTCAGGGTCGTTACAGTTCTTTCCTAGAAACTGTAAAAACATAGTTGCATCTAGCTTTCTGTTAACAGAGGTAAACCATGGTCAATTAAATACTATCTTCCCCTTATTCCTTCTGAAAAATGGATTGTAAAACAAGTTAAAGTATGTTGTAATACTGCATTGTTTTCCAGTAACAAATTGAAGCAAAGTCATATAGTTTTTTCTTGGAAACTGAGTTACATTTAAGTATCAGGTTTACAAAGTAAACCATATCAAAACCCAAATCTCTCTCTCCCCCTCTTTGCTTCTGAAAATGATAGTGGTTAACCCTATATTATATTTCAGTAATGAATTAAAGTAAGTTATGTATAGTTTTTTCCTAGAAATTATGAAACGCTGCCACAATTTAAATTTTGCAGAATTTCGAACCTCACAAATTTTAATTTCAGTAATACTACATGAATCCTCTCTAAAAATAATGATTTTAGAAACTAAAATGCAAATTTTTCATTAAGTTTTCATCGAGGTTTTCGGGTTGATCAGAAAGTTGAACTTATGCCAAATTTCGGTGATCGAAGTGATTGTAGGCCTCGAGTTCGTCATCACGGATTGTTTGAATGTTTGACATTACTAGAAAATTACGAGTATAATTTATAATTCCTTAAATTTGTAATTCGAGATCAAACTAGGGTTTAAGAACGCTTTTCTATTTATGTTCGAAATGATGGTGCTGCGCCATCATGGGGTGATCGGACTGCGCGTCTACGGTGCCAATCGCGGCGTCTAACGTGGTCGAAGTTTGGGTCAAAATTTCGTGACCGTTGATGGTCAGAGAGGTGGGACGAGACATTTTTCTGATGATGTTTCTGATGGGTTGTTGGGTCGTGATGTCTCGATTCTTTTTTTCGAAATAAATTCACGTTCTGGGTGTTTGTGGAGTTTTGGGGGATGGTCGTCGACACGAAAGGATGACTGACCTTGCTTATCTTGGTGAAGCGTGATGGGGGATTCTCGCTTTTTGTTTGGTGGCGAGCAGGAGACTCTTACCTCTACACATCCTCTTCGAGGCGTTGGTTAGCCATAAGGCGTGACAGTTGAAAGGCTGGCCGTAAAAGCAAGGGCAGGGTACCGGTGTCAGGCCACGGTGGGGGGTTACCCACTGTCGGACGGCCGAAGGCTTAGACCGTGACATGTGGTATCAGAGCTAAAGGTTGAGTAAGAACTTTAGCTACGGAGTATAACACATTAGATGGCTCATTAGAGATAGGGTGAAGTATACCCTAGAATGAGTATAACTGAGACCGAAACCTCAAATTTTCTTAGTCTATTTCCTTTGACCGCTGATATTCCTTAAGATATCTCATCTGAATATCTAAATCAATTTTCTTACTAATTACAGATAGTAAGGATGAGCGGACGAAGAGGAAGAGCTGGGGGGCGAGGAAATCCCACAACACCTAGTCAAGTTCCCCCAACAACTGAAGCAGCTTTACCTATTCAGCATCAGCCGAATCTGGCTGATTTATATAAGAGTTTCCCAAGGCTTGGTGGTAGGTCGTTCACTGACAAGGAGTCGATTGTTGAGGCCCAAGCATGGATTAGATCATGTGAAAGAATCTTTAAAGGGCTTAAGCTGCAAGACGATCAGATGCGACTCGTAGCTTCTTGGCAGCTTCAAGAAGAAGCCTTAGCATGGCGGGAGACAATCACTGTTGATGAGCCAGAATACCATTTTACTTGGGAGAGATTCAAAGAAGTATTTGAGAAGCACTATATGCCATCAGCTGGGATTTCTCGAATGTACCAGGAATTCATGGACTTAAAGCAGGGGAGTTTATCATTCGAGGAGTATCTAAACAAATTCATTGAATTATCTCGCTTTGGTCCGGAATTGGTGAACACATCTTTGAAGAAGAATGAGAGGTTCATTCGTGGGATGAATAAGAAGTTCCATGAAAGGATGACTGGCCACGTCAATGAATCCTTCTCAGATTTGGTTGATATGGAATACCGATATGCTACACTTGACATGCAAGAAGCCCCGGTAGAGAAATCAAATTCGAGCAATCAAAATTTGAAGAAGAGGAAATTTGGAGGCAAGAAACCATGGCATGGTAAGGTAAAAAAGAAGAGCAATCAGGGGAGCACAGCAGAGAATGTCACTTGCTATAATTGCTTGGAGAAGGGCCACTATTCTAGCAGATGTACAAAGCCTAAGAGAGAATTACATCCTCATGAAAGAAATTACCCAACCCCTGATTTGGAGCTTTTAGCTGTTATCTTTGCTTTGAAAATATGGCGACATTATCTTCTGGGTAAGAATCCTTTCAACTTTCTTAACAATCTACGAATTTAATTTAGCTTATCTTAAGAAATACTTATTGAACTTCCTTCATTCTAGGTGAAAAATTCAAATTATTCATCGACCACAAATCTTTGAAATATCTCTTCACCCAGAAAGATCTAAATCTGCAACAATAACGTTGGTTGGAATTTCTGGCATCTTATGACCTAGACATTATATATACGCCCGGAAAGCCAATGTAGTTGCCGACGCCTTGAGTAGAAAGCATGCTATTCTTGCTCACCTTGTCATTGCTCCTACTCTTCTTGAGAAAGTCGCCAGCTAACAAAAGGAAGATGAGTTCCTTTGTCAAATTTATGAGAAGATGCGTCGTGGTGAGAATACTAGTTTTGAAGTCGATGACAATAAAGTTATAAGATTGAAAGGAAGAATTTGTGTCCCTAACATTCTGGAGCTGAAACGCGAAGTTTTGGACGAATGCCACAAGTCTAAACTTTGCATCCATCCAGGAGTTAACAAGATGTATAGAGGTATCAAAAGAACTTTTTGGTGGAAGACGATGAAAAGGGACATATCTATATATGTGAGTCGCTGTGCTACTTGCCAACAAATCAAAAGCGATCAAAAGAAAATAGCAGGTTTACTTTAGCCTTTAGAGGTACCCAAGTGGAAATGGGACCAAGTATCGGTGGATTTCATCGACGGTTTGCCTCGTACTCTGGAAGGCAATGAAGCAATTTGGGTCATTGTGGACCGTTTGACTAAGACAGCCCACTTCATGCCAGTGAAATCTGCCCGCACGGCTGCAAGTTTAGCCGAATTATATGTCAAAAAAATTGTCCGTCTCCATGGCATTCCTAGCAGCATAGTGAGTGACCGCGATCCGATCTTCACTAGTAAATTGTGACGCCCCACCTTTATGCTCACAATAACAAAGGTTATTATAAGGAATAACGTCTGCTATCACGAAGAATAAGGCTTGTTAGAAGTGACCATCCGTATGTTATGCCTTAGACGAGTATTGATTACATCGATAGGAGTTGTGTAAATTACTCCCAAAGATATATATTCAATCCAAATCAAAACGTAACTACAGTGGCTGAAGAAAAATTCATAACAACTCATAATAACAACAACACTGATAAATATAATCACATCAGAACAGAAATATCAGATAAATAGCGGAAGACAAGTCTGGAATACATGCTACAACAATCGATGGTTCACATGAACCAAATGTACATATACATATCCATCAATACATACATGAGATGAGAGTCAATATACCAAATCTATACCTCAAAGACTAGACAAAAGATGGAGTGAAATCCCAAAAGCTGAAGCTGCGACTGAATCAGAGATAGGGATTACCCTAAAATAACTTGCTCTGACCCGAGTATTATTTAAAAGAAAATAATAAAAGGATTAGTCCAATTTATTCTTAGAAGTGAATGTATCATAAACAACATCAAAGAAAAATAATAATTGTCTCGAATGAGACTATTCAACATAAGAAATCTATATAGTTTAAATGAAAAAATCTCATTCAACTCCAACAAATTCAACTCATTAAACTCCATCAAAATCAACTTTCAAATTCAAGATTGAATTCAAACAACAATTCACAAAATCGAGAAATCAAAAACAGATAATTAGAATGATCATCATAAAAGTGGATCGATCCCATCATATGGCGAGTCTAAGCTACACCGCACGTGCATCAACATATGGCCGAAGCCTACCAAGCACTGTCATCCTAATTTTGGCGTCTAACATATGACCCGAAAGTCCAACATATGACCCGAATGTCTAGTACTGGTAATTGACCCGAAGGTCCATCATATGACCCGAAGGTCCAACATAGTGGCTCGAAAGCCCAACAAAATCATCAAAATCATCAAACAACAAATCCGTAACGAATATTTCAATTAACGAGTCCGGAATTAACCGAATTAGTAAAAGCGTGGTTCCATATTCCGCACTTTTGCTAATTCGTTTAAATCTCTTCATCGTTTCCTTGAAAGCGCAAAATTGTGTATTTCATATAAATTTTCGTTCTCAAACGGACAAGTCCGAAATTAAGCGAATCAGTAAAAGTAAGAGTTCATAGTCCTCAATTTTGCTGAAGCGTTTAAATCGCTTCCTCATTCTTTTGAAAGCGCAAACTGTAAATATTTTGGAAATAATTTTATTTTAAAACGATTTTTAAAACACGTGATTAAAACAGCAACAACTATAGCAATTTCAACGAGGAAATTGCGCTTCACAAAACACCATAAAAAAAGAATATCAAATCAGTGTTGTGGGATAACCGCTTGAAAATTCACTTTAAAGTTGACGGTTACTGAAGTCAAAACAACATTAATTTTTATTCGTCAAAAATGTCATCAAAACAACATGCTTCAAAAATATAGTTCCGACGTACAAATTCCATTACAAAAATAACGGCAACAAAATACGTTTTAAAATAAAACACCGGTTTAACGTAAATTTAACAGTAGACTACAATTTTATGCATTCTACAAAATACGACATATGGCAGAGACAAAATAGCATACGCATAAAAATGATAGTGTCAGAAAATAAAACATGCACGCTAGAATTTTATGATGACCTGAACAATACGCATGGGCATTTTCACTTAAAACCTTCAGGGGTAAACAAGGCCACATGCACATAGCATGCACACACATGTAATATGAAATGGACAAAGACGTGCCTTGTCACATTTTAGTAATTGACCTGGACTACAATTTTGTACACTAAATTTTCACGAAAAATGAATTAAACTAAAGATTGGACCTGAACTCATTATTGAAGCATGTTAACAAAGTAAGTAAATAAATAACCTGACCACTTTTACATGCACCAAACTTTAAGGTTACAGGCAACGCACCCTCTCTATGCATTCATGCATACTAAATGTATTTGGACTTGGAACACAATTTACATGTCCACGTATCAATTATCACTTTTCTTTGTAATGCAACCCTCCTCTTGCACATATCTAAAATTCTTCCACGCAAGAAATATAACCGAGGCAAGTTTTATACATGCGCACCAATCTTTTGCACGCGTAAAAAATAAAACAAGACCTGAACTCTTTATTTTTTTTCACACGCATGAAAAATAATAATAACACCTGAACTCTTTTTTTTTTGCATCAACTTGCATATATGTGAAGAATGATATGGCCTGGAAATGACCAATATAACACGCAAGCACAAAAAAATAACCTTCATGCAAATGCATACTACTTTGCAACAAAGTGACCTGAGCTTGATTTTTCAAAATACTTCACTACGCATGCATGCTAAAACATGTATAAGATTTTAGCGTGCAGACCCTTTAAACCTTTCTTTCTCATATATAACAAGTTTGTACGTGCCTTAGTTTACAAAATATTTCATGAGCATGACATGAATGATACTAAAGGTGAATGCACGACACACTGTACACAGAAAGGAAAAAAATTTGGCAACAACCTTTCACACAAAAATAAAGTCCAGAATAAATTTAGAAATGTGAGTTTTTTTTGAACTCACCAAACTTTTGCTTCCAAATCCACTAGCAACAAGGAACTAAATGCACAAGAAATGAACTGCCATTAATGAGTTTTCAAAGCTACAACCGAAAATGAACAAAAGAAGTGATGCAATTCCTCTTCCAATGTTGCATATATGTAACGTCCTGCCTTTTCACACGCTTTAAATCGACACACGTGCCAATTCAAACCATACGGAAGGGCGTATTGTTATGGGGTGAATAAGAAAAGAAGAGAAAGAAAGAAAAACAAAATAGAATCCTGCAACGAAACGATAAGATATAATAATCAAATATACGGTTCATGAAGCTGTTTACAAAAATAATTGAATATATTTATACAATACATATCAGAGTTGCACATACTAGCGAATAATAATTGATGCAGCGGAATAAAGTGTGTAGTGGAATATAATAAAAAATAATAATAAATCTTCGTCTTCGTCCTCCAGAATACGGTCTTTCAAATCCTGAAATGCTCAGGCTGACCCGAGCGAAATGAAAAGACAAAACAATCGAGTCACAACTAAAAAATCTTATGTAAGTTAAATCAACAATAAATAATATGAGTGAAACGGCATCAGAGATGTTTACGGGATTTGACATCTCCTATCCAGTGTCTAATATGAGTGCAGTAACTTAAGAGATGTTCGGGATTCACATCTCCTAAGGATCCGTTAAACTATATACTATGTAGTAATATACGCTATTATAATAATGTCTACAGTAAAGTATAATATACTGAAAATAGCGTTTAGGGGTTACCCATAGAGCCCTTAACACACTTTTATATTCCCATAGTCTATACAGTACCGTAATCTCCTCCGTACTAGGCATCGTCAGAGGGCACTCCATAGGTATGGTACAAAACAAAATCGTATAAGGCGCGCAAGGGTAGGTGACACGGCACAACTAGGCAATGCCAGGGTAGATATACCAATTACGCTTCCGGATCGGTGGTAACGCATAGCCGCATCTACCGCCCACCTCGAGCCATACCTCCAAATCAAAGAAATCAATAGTGGCCACCGAATAAATCCAAAGTCAGAGTATAATATCGAAGGGATGTGTCCGATAAAAGGTGATACCTTCTTAACCCGTCGATCGCTCCTATTTTAGCCACCTTATGCCAACTCATGGGAGTTGGGTCTATGTATTTACCACAAAGGAAACGCCGCCACCATCCTACTTCATTCTGGAATCTCCACCGCGCACATGGTTGTTACAGTGGTTTTCGGAGTTGGCAGAGAGTATGACAACTTCCAATCCCGGTCTCTTCAATAACCAATCGTTATTATAACACCGCGGTGTCTTCAAAATAGTTTATACTTTAACCAGAATATGATTTTCCATTTCAAAACCATATAAATACGATATCATTTTATTTTAAGACCCAAATCAATATGATATCATTTTATTTCAAATATATCCTTTTTCAAGAAATTACAGCACTTTCAGATCTATATACCTTGAAATCTATAGCTTTGAAACATAACTTAATATACTTCAATGGTTTACACATTAAATTACTTTATATAATAAAATATCTTCCTTAATTTTTCAAATAAATCCCAAATACCGATTTGAACCTCTCAATAAACCATTTCAATTCATATATTTCAAAGCTTTAAATATTCCTCTATTTCAAACAAGTTCTTTGATAATTACATATATATCAATTTCAATTACTATTTTTTTAGATTTGAAATGTTTACTTAATAAATCAAATATCATTTAAACAAAGCCTTTAAACTTCAAATAAGAGGATATACTTTCTATTTAAATTAACTTGATACTATTCATTTAAAGTGATTGATATTCATTTAAATCCTCTAAACTAAAATCAAATTATACGAGTCATACCTTTAAAATCTCAGATTTATTTAAATTTCAAATCAATTTTTATTTGAGGATAATTTTTAAAACACTTTAATTCAAATCAATTTATATTTCTCTTCCAGCCTTCATTATTTAAGTCATTATACTCTACAAATATAATATAAATAAATACTTCACTGTTTCATCTCTTAATAAAATCAACTTTTATTATTAAACTTCTTTTATACTTTAAACCAATTTTATACATAGCTTAAAACCAAGAAATTAATTATATATATAAATATAACATTTATAAATATCCGAATCAATATCTCATAAAGAACATTTTTCATTACAAAACCATAGAAATCTTTTCAAAATATTTTTATATATAGACCGTGGTGCCTGTATATAATTCTCTATCCTATGGTCAAGTGATACAGATATTATCATTTTAATCCGTAATTTAAAAAAAAATACGGTTATATATCATTTCAAACCGCAATCCCGAATCAATAATGACAAATCAATAAAGATGCAACGACCCGACTTTCAACTCCCAGAAAATCGCATCATCTTGAAGAAAGAAAGGGATAGAAGAAGAAAAGAAAGAGAAAGAAGAACACAAACAACATCAGAGAACTCACAGCGGAACGAATAAAATATAATATATCATATAAAATATTACATAGCATCTCATTACTTCAGAGTACACAACTTAATCAACAGATAATAGACAGTTATAAACTTCTGTCTAACTATACAACTCAAGTATACAAGATACAGACACAGCATACACAGCGGAATCAATATATATAACTACACGTCGAAGCCTCCTGCTCCATATCTCCTCTAGAATTCGTCAAGCTAACCTAATCCACTTGACTACTCATACGTAATATGAGTACCTAAGAGTTTAATAAAACAGAAAATAAACACTCGGGTCAGACAGGGGTCTGGTGTGAGTAAACGGGTTAAAGTTGCTTAACTTTAGAAAAACCTTTGAAAAGAAAAGGTATCACGTAAGACTTCCCACACATAAACATGGAAAAGTTTTTACCTTACGCTAACCAAAACATTTGATAGGAAATCCAGAGATATTATAATAGTGTCTAGGGTTTTCAAGTAAATAAGAAATAGCCGAAATTGTTACATGATTAAATTCCAGCTACTAGCCACAAAAGTGGGTAATACAATCAAAACCGTAGGGTCTCGTAGGGAAAATGGGTTTCCATCAATGGCAGGGCTACTGGGGTACCGCCCGTCACAGTACGTGGCCTAGATCAACGTAACGAGGAGCCACCCTAACTCCCCTGCAACACAAGGTCGGGACCATTCCTTACTGAACAGTCTCGAACAAGACAACCCCGCAGTTGGCCGCGACCCAACTGCCCACACAGCCGAAATAAAAAGGGACTTCTAGACAAGGGAAAATCTTGCTCTCCAGTGGGAGCTACCCACGAAGCCTTGCTGCACCTCCCCTGTTTTAGCCATTCCCGGTTGATGAGGCTTGAGGCTACGATTACCTTTATAGGACACATCACTTAGAATGCTCATCGTCCGCCTGACGATGTGCTGAAAGCATTCAATCCATACAAGTTCGTTCCGGGTTCGAATGAAACCGAAGGCACTATCTCGTTGCACTCATTATTGGAATCACCCTCAGAGTCAACGACCATAGCCCTTGCACTCTGATTCACCATCTCGAATCTATAAGCACTATTCCGTCAAACTCATTACGGAATCACCCACAGAGTTATACTGACGTATAACCCTTACACCTCGAGTCTTCACTTGCTCCACTTGGATTAACGACCTAACGTTTAATTGGAATCGATGTGGTTTTCGGATATCCAAATATGGAATCCCGATCCCGGTCTCACCGAAACCAAATGCCATTTTAATGTCCAAGTTATACTTAAGGGTTTAAACAGTTTAAACTTATATTTAGGATGATATATAAATAGATAGATGAATCCTATTATCACAATAGATAATTCATATCAATCATTCATCTCACACAGCAGCATATTACAAATATCATAGATATTCACATCATCCAGTATCAACCAAACACCCAATATCATTCAACATCCAATATCAACCAATCATCCAATATTAATCATTCATCCATAACAGAATTGATTAATTCTAATCAATTGGATTACTTAAATCATTCTTCATTTATTTATTCCAAATAAATAAATAAATCATCTCTAATGATCTTCACTAATTAATCTTTCTTTGATTAATTATCTTTAATTACATTCAAGTAATTATCCTATTCATATTCAGTAATTAACCCTTTAATTACTGTCATTAATTACAATAATTAATGATCATTCATTAATTAATTAACTATAATTAATTACATTAAACCTTAATTAATTACAATTAATTAATCACATTTAATTTAATTACTTATATTAATCGACCTTGATTAATATACTAAATCACATTAATTAGTGATCCTTATTAATTAACAATTACTTTAATTAATTAATAATTAATTTATAAATAAATCATCTCATTAATTCATACACAGTAATTAACAAGTTGTAATTACTTATCTTAATTAATTAACTTCTTAATTAATTAATTTCTAATTTAATTAAATTAATCCTTTATTAATTAATTCAATTAATTAATCCTTAATTACTTCACTAAGTAATTATTAATCAATTTAAATTAACAATTAATCCTTATTTAATTACTTAATTAATTAATTAATTACATTTTAATTAATTGCACTTAGTAATTAACCTTAAGTTAAATTCATTAATTAACTAATCACATTGATTATTTAACTAAATAATTAACTCTTAATTACTTACATAAGTAATTATTCCTAAGTACTTCCATTAATGAATCTTAATTACTTTCTTAAATCATTAATTCCATTATTAAATAATCCTTCACCCTTTAATTAATTACTTCATAATTAATTATCTCTAAAACATTTATATCAATCAATTCTTAAATTGATATTATTAAGTGATTAACCAATAATCACTTCAACTAATTACTCCGTGAGTAATTATCATTAATTACTTCCATAAGTAATTAACTTCCTTAATTACATTCAACAATTAATCATTAATTACTTTATTAAGTAATTACACTCAATTAATTCATAATTAAGTGATTATTAAAATTAAATAAAATAATTAACTAATTATTTAAAATTAATTAAACAATTAATTAATTAACTTCTAATATTAAAGAAAAATCTTTAATATATTAAGAAAACCATAATTCTTAATCAAACTTAACTTATTAACAGATAAGCATTCTTAAGTTAATTATTCAAAAATTTAACATTATTTATTTTCATAAATAAATTATTAGAATTATTTTAAATCTTATTAATTCAAAGACAAATTATTAAACTTGATTTACAAAATCCTAATAATAGCCTTCCTTGAAATAAAAGTATTTTGTAAATCATTTCCAAATTTGAAAACACTTTAAATTATCAAGTTAAACTTACCTTTACAATATAAATTTGAAATCTTGTTTTTAAAACATTACTTTTTTAAAATTTACTTTAAAACCTTAAATTCAAACACTAAATTCAAACTTTAATTAAGTAAATTTACTTTCAAAGAAATCATCTCAACCATTTTAAATTTGAAAGTAAATTTAATTTATAATTTAAAGTTTGATTAACTTAAAACAAACAAGTTTAAACTTGTTCTTTAATTCCTGCACTTATTTTATTACAGTTCCAAACTATATACCCGAGTCTAACCCTAAGCTTCCCCCGTCATTGCTCCGAGGCATCACTCAGCCAAATCTACTTCGAGTTATACATGATGCAAACGCGAGCAATACTTCGAGTCACAATTGAGAAAACACGAGAGCTTCAACTGAACGAACACTTTCTTCCCCAAACTCATTCTTCAGTGCACAAATCGTGCACGCGTGCATACTGCACGGTGATCCCATCGGCGTCGAGACTCCCTCTGGCCATCACCAAGTCACCGATGACCACGATGTGCCTCTCGACTAACCAAACCCACGAATCCTACCATGGATCGAAAATTGACCCTCTTGCTCGAAAAAAACAGCAGCAACCCCCAACTTAAAATCCTCCACGGCCATCGCCCTGACGCCGTCCAACTCCTGCCGACTCCACCATTGAGGCGTCAC
The DNA here is from genome assembly GCA_030765085.1 of Allium cepa. Classification (NCBI taxonomy): domain Eukaryota; kingdom Viridiplantae; phylum Streptophyta; class Magnoliopsida; order Asparagales; family Amaryllidaceae; genus Allium; species Allium cepa. The sequence continues at coordinate 615,659,771 of CM060931.1, forward strand.
GATTCGAACGCCAATTTCCCCCATATGCGCAAGACTCCGGTCACATATCAATGACGAAAATCCCAAATTTGCATCGGCTTCAAATACAGTAACTAAACCCTATCTCGATCGATTATGACCAAATTGTTCATTGGAAAAATCTGTAAGTATTTTTCCCCTCATCTATAACATTCAAGTAAGCTTCAATCCAAATATTAACTCAATTTATCAAGTAAATCAACTGCAGTTCTCAAAAACTCCTAATTCATTCAAACCCAAATTTCGAATGAATTACTAAACTATAAATCACAAACTTCATATCTAAATTCATGATTTTACATCCAGATCACATTCATACAGTTAAATTTTAAATTTAAGATAATAAATTTCTATCAAAAATTAAGTTCCACTGTAAATTTTTCTTTTAACAAAATTTTGTGGTATTTAAAATCCTGCAACTATTTTATAACCTCCCTCAAACAATTACTAACAGTTCCCATTCAATTACTTAAGCCTAATATAGATTAGATTTGTAGATATTTATTTATTTTTTTAAGCAGAATGTTCATAGTATATCAACAGAGAACATTTGAATGTGAACAAACAGGCAAGCTCTTAACATATTCACACCAATTCATTTAGATTTAAGCAAAAGAACTTTGACACAAATAAATATCATCTCATGCATGGCAATGAAAACATATCAAACTGTTTTTTAAAAAAATTATTTACTCACCTTTCTAGAATATGCAGAGCAGTTTTATTTTCCAGGCTCTTGAATTACTGCAGATGAATTTTGTTTGCTGTTGAAAAGTGGTCCATGCATGCCTCAATTTGTTGCTTTAAAATGATTGAGACTTGCAGTAGATCATCCATTTGTGTTACAGGTTGAAGTCCATTTCAATTTGCAGGTTGACTCTTTGTTTAAGTTGCAGGTTTTAAATTGAATTGCAGGTTGATACTTTACTTTGAAATGCAGATTTGAAGTTGCTGAAGAATTGGAGTTTTCCAGATTTGCTTTTGGATTATGATTCTGCAGTTTCATTTAGCTTGCAGATTTTAGTTTCAGATTTTGATTTAGTCAAGAAAAGAGAAGAATTTGAACTGAGGAAAATGAAAGTGTTTGAGAAAATAAAACTAGTTTTCTTCATATGTTAGGTTTATAAAAATTAAGGAAAGAAAAATTCAAAAATGAAGACACTTGTCATTCAATTAGCTTAATTTATCAACACATGTTATTTAAAAGATTAACATGTTTACACATGTATTTAAGTATATTTAATAGATTTTCATTTAATTTAAAAGAAATATAAGCTTTCTTATTTAAGTTACTAAATAAATAAATTCTTATATATATGAATATAAGTTTACTTTATAAATAAATATAAGTTTTCCTTTTAAAAGAAAATATTCTAAACTAATAAAAATGCAAATAATTCCTATATATGTATTTAAAATCTAAAATATTTATACATATACATTTTTAACCATTTAAAATTTAAACACTTTAAAGAAAACATAAATAAGACTTTGATTTAAATCCTTTCTAAACTATCATATTTTTGAAACAACAATTATCTTATATTTTTAAAACAAATAAATTAAACTAAATTAACTTTTGAAAATAAAATTTCTAAACAAAGCTTTAAGTTACAATATCCATTCATATACAATTATTAAACATATCTTCAAATTCTCAATAGATTAAAATTAAATTTCAAACAACTCAAATTATAACATATACATATATATATATATATATTACAATTTAATAATTAATCTTTAAATTAACTTCTGAAAATATAAGTTAAAACAAAGCTTAAAATTACTATTCATTCATATATAAATTATTAATGGATTAAAATTAAATTTCAAAACAATATCAAACTATAACATATACATACATATATGTTACAATTTTTAAATAAATCTTAATTTAAAACAAAAACTCTTCTATTCACAATATATATCTATTATATATATTATAAACAGAATAAATATTTGTTAGCTTTGACAGACAATCTTATAAATATTTCCAGATTAAAAATTTATTAACCTTTAAAAGATTAAATTAGCCAATTTTAAATTAAAATTATAAAGAAAATTATCAAACCAGTTAAATTATTAACATAGATTATTAAATTTATATTGCCCCAAATTCCAGGTCGTTACAAAAGAACTTGCAGATTATGATGATATAAATAAAACATCCATTCATCCATCATAAAATCATACATCCATCATAATCATCATCCAAAACAATCAATCAATATAAATTTATAACTGATAATACATAACAGGTAATTAACTGGCAGTTATATTCAATAATAAATCAAATAACGATTTAATTTAAATAAAAGCAATTTACTGCGATGATGATTAAAATACACGAAACAGTCATAAATAAATGCATAATCATAATAAAAGTTAAATTTAACAAACATAAGAAATCTTAGAAGTTGTGAGCGGGTTAAAACACTCACCTTTTGAATTTAAATTGAATTCAAATCCAATTTAAACCCAAAAATTGAACAGTCTCCAAATTCGCTCAAAAGAGCCCAAAAATTCTGGAATTTTGCTAGAATCGTAGCGGAGAAAACCGCGCATGGAACAGACCTCGTATGTAGAAGTTATTGTTGTTAGAGCGAGTTGAAAGTTAAATTCAAATAAATTAAATAAATTACAAAGCAACACATCAGCCTCCCTCCCTTACCTTCTCTCTCTCCCATGCATTCTTTATGCAATAGAGAAAATGCACACAGAGACACGGCCGCCACCAGTCGCGACGCTACACAAAGCGGCGGCCCACAACTTCAACACCTACGACGTACGTTCGCCTGCCACGCGCCTGCCCACCTATAACGACCTGAAATTTTCGATCCTGAAAATTCCATATAGTTAGGAAAAAGAAGAAAGAGATAGAAGAAGAAGAGGATGAAGAAGAACAGAAACACCAACATCTCACATTCGCAGCAGATAAAATATAATAATAAATAATAACATTTTACGGAAGAATACTATAACTGTCGATTACATTTAAATACATCAGAGTTACACATATATTCAGCACTGGACATATACAAATCAACATGTCTCGGATTTACAATATTATAATACATCGGAAATACTCCACACGTTCCTGCCATCCAGCTCGACTTTTGAGCTACAGAACGTCCCTACCTGAAAATCTGTAATACTCGGTCTGACCCGAGCATTACACCCAAATAACACCCGAGTCAGGTTGGAAACCAGCGTGAGTAAACCCAACTAACATGTAATACCAAAACCAACAACTTATATAAAACCTGGGTAACTCGATTCAATTCACAAAGCCACAATTAGTTATAGACACCATTTATTCCACACATCCATTTCCTAAGTACCAAGGCTTAGATTTAAATAGTCCAATTCCTTTAAATCACTTCACTCCAGCATATAGATTTCACATATCAATCTATAAAAATTTGAAGTGGTTTCGGGTATTTCCTAATACCCGAACCCGGCCTCTTGGAGACTCATGTCATTCTAACCAAGTTATCTACATGAAATACACAACATTTCATATCAGAGATATCAACTCATTCAAACCATCCAATACCAATCAATCATCCATAAACAAAGCTTGATCGCTACTAAAATTAATTTAATTAATGTTAATTGAATTTCTAGCCTCAATCATTTAGATTTCTTTACTTGTCAATTAATTAATTTCAAATCAAATAATTCAATCATCGCTTCAATATTCATCTAAATTAATCAACCTGGATTAATTATCCTTCAATTTCATTCAAGCAATTATCTTTGATTAATTTCACGATATTAATTATTCTTAACCAAAATCAATAAGTAATCTTATTACTTCATTAATTAACTATATTAATTACATTAATCCTTAATTACTTATATTAATTAACTTCTCATAAGTCACTTATTTCTGATTAATTCATCTTAATTAATCAATCTTAATTACATCGATGATTAGATAAATTAATGATTTCCAATTATATTTCAATTTACCTAATCCAAATTAATTACATTAAATAATTAATCATTAATTAAACCACAAATATTAATCATTCTTGAATTACCTCAACCTATTATTAACTATCTTTTTATTTACTTCATTAAATAAATTAATTACTCCTAAATTAACTATCTTAATTAATCTCTTGATTAATTTCACAAAGTAATTATATTTTATTAATTACATTAAGTAATTACTTATTGAACCACCCAATCATCATTCCAAATTAATATAAACTTAATTAATTAACCCGAATCATTAATTTAATTGATTAATTATCCATTTAAATTATCCTTCCTATTTAATGAATCACCAATCATCAAACCTTTATTAACTTTAAAATGAACCGTTTTCTTATTTATGATTTAGGTTTAAAACCCCAATGCTTCGAGTCAAACAACAATTAACTCGAGAACCAACCAAAACCAAAGTTACCAGATCATCAGAACACATTCAACCAATTGAATCATTCAACCCATTATTTAAATTTAACCATTTAAATCTAAATAAAAATCAAGCAGAGTGAGATTTACTCACCTTTTATTTTGCTGTTTGCAATCCATTCCAAATCCGGTCTCGATTTGTTTCCTTCAGATTTAAACCTTGTATAAACAGTTATACGATTTATTAATATTCGAAATAATCGAACAATTTATTTTCTTTTAATTAATTTGCTTAACAAATGATCATTATTTCAAACCAATTTCCTTTAATAAATTTGTTTAACTATAATTTTAAAACTAAAATTTCTTTAAATAAATTTAGTAAACTAATAAATTTAGTTTTAAACCAAAAGTTTTTTTTCTTAAAAATATCCTTTAGTAACTAAAAATAAACAAGTTTATTAAGTAAATTAATTACCGTAAATACAAAATTTTAAAATAAACTTATTGATTAAAATGTATATTTATTTTATTTTTATTTTTATTTATCTTCGAAACTTCACATATAAGTCAACTATTTTATAAATCCCTGTTATATAATTTTTCAGAATATGGATCAGATATTAAATTTTAAATAAAGGAAACACAAATCCAATACCTCTTTGCCTACCCCTACGAACATGAACTCGCCGAGGTCATGCGAAATCGAATCGTGATGACGCGGCCCTGCTCTGACACTCACGACACTGCAGCCACGCACACTTCGCGATGCTTCGCCACTGCTCCCCCACCATTCGCACACCCCCAATTCGCGAGAAACCTTTCCGCATGTCGCCCCTCCTCAAGGCATCGCCTGAAACTTGCTCAAATCGCAACTTCATTATCTGGAAAGAGACCAGATCTCGTCGAGTTCGGCCAAGCTTCCCAAGCTCGAGCTCGAGTTTCCCACTGTCAAGCTTCGATTCCCCCTCTTGATTTTGAACGAGACGAACCCATCTTCGAACGAGACGTCGATCCTAATTTAGTGAGACTAAGGAAGAAAGTATCGACCATCAATTTGATTTTCTTTTCGATTGCTACTCGACTTTGGACCCGAAGGCTGCGGCCATTTTTTTTTAAAAGTGTTCGATTCTGCTTGAAGATTAGAAGGGGAAACGGGTGATAAATATTGATTCGGGTAGCTTGCTGCGTACGAGTGCTGTTAAAAATATCTTCGACCAATTTATTATTATTTATTTTTATCCTATATAAAACTTCCAAAATGCCCCGTTGATTGCTACTTCAAATTTTGAACTCCTCTTAAGGAATGCCGCTAGGCGATTATAAGGTTTTACCTGCATTCCGAACACAATGGAACATGTTTCAGAAGCTAATTCAATCATATGCGCGAGTTATAGAAGAAAACGATCAATTGAAATTAAATCGATTAAAATAGTTTCTAAGCGTTTTGAGATGCCAGGGTCAAATGACAACTCCGATTGCTACGAAAATTGGAATAAAATAATAACTAACCATTACGGATCCAATGGATCTGGTTTCGTTGAATTCCGAGACTGTGCCTCGGAAGGCTATTTTTAAATTCAATTTAAACGATATGATTTCAAAACTGAACAAATCACCTTTAAATTAAATTTCAACCATTCTATTATCTTCAGTATCATCCTTAAAAAATTTATAAGCCTTCAAATTATTTAAACAGGCTTAGAAAATTTCAGATTCAACAATTTACCCAATTTCAATTTTTAAATTCAATATTTAAACTATATAATTCAATGATGTAATTATCAAGCAATTATTGATACCTGGAATTCAAGTTAAAATTAACTTTTAAATATTTTAAAATAAATTAACTATTCAAATTTAACTTGTTAGAAATTTCGGGTCGTAACACCACCAGTGGCCGCGCGACTTCTTATCGCCTCCAGAATTTGCCGGCCGCCACCATGGGTTCCAACCCTAATCCAATTATTGCCGTCGTTCTACCCGTCAGAACGCCAAGCAACTCACACCGATGAACTCCCCTCTGCCATTCTACAATACCCCTAAATAAATTTTACGGTCCGACAAAGTTGACCGTCGCGTGATAAACGGCTGAAACTTCTTCGATTTTTACTGATTAGACGATGAACCAACACGAAAAACGAATCATGGATTTGAGATGCGCTCGTCAAGAGCTTCGATATATATTTTTTCAGAATTTTGTTGAGGAGTCTGAAATTTCATTTGATTTTTGAATTTGCAATTGAGATTAGGGTTTGCAGCCATTGGAAAGAGGAGGAGAACAGGAGTTTCTGTACGTATAGACATGAGGAATAGAGGCTGCTAGGGTTTATAATAGGGTATTTATAGACAAGGTTGAAAAAGAGTAGATGGACACGATTCGAATATACGCGCTAACAACAAAGTGGCCCAAAAAGCCCGTTTCGACTCCGGAACGAAATTGCGTCAACCCATATATCAAAATAGATATTTTAAAATATTTTAAACCCAATGGAAAAGGTTTCGAGTCCAAATTCCATTGTATGAAGAAGTTATGCTAAAATCAATGTTTTTCAAATTAATTTCAATTGATTTCAATTTCATAAATTTCAAGGCGTTTCGAGTCCGTACGATCAAACGACAAGTCCGATTGATACGAAACTTGAAATCCTACAATAATTCACCGTTACGGATCCGATGAAACTTGTTTCGTCAAAATCCGAGTCAGTAGCCAAAATGGCTATTTTTACATTAATTAAATAAATTGAAAATAAATTAATTAAATCAAATTTTCAAATTTAAACTCGATAATTGACAAATTTCAACATTTTAAATTTCTTAATTATTTACAATGATTTTAAACAAATTTAAATGTCAATTTAACTTGATTAATTCATCCATTCCAGCGTTAAATTTCATTTTTCTTACATTCGGAAATTTTAAATTTAATAAATTTATCAAATTTATTCATTAATGTATTCGGTTTCAATTTTAATAAATTCATTAATTATCACTTGAAATCTCAGTAAATCCATTTATTCAATTAAATCTTGATATTCAATAAATTAACATCTTATGGTTATAAATTGCATTGATTTATATTACATTCCTTTAATGCATATTTCATTTCCTATTAATTCCCATTAACGAAATATTTTATTTCATTCAATTTCTGAAATCCATTTATTATAGCTCAAACCCAAATAAATTTATCAACATGAATTTTAATAGTTTTTCATTCACTCAATTTCCATATTATGGATAGAGTTTACACTTGTTACTTAGATAACATTCTTCAATTTCTAATTAAATCTACTCTTATTGCACTAATTTAGTCAATTTCAGCGATTGATTTCAAATTAAATCTTATGAACTACACAAATAGGTATCTTATAACAATTGTAACCAATAAACTTTAATTACCAATAATTAAGTTTATTTCCTTCGAAAAAATATTATAATTACTTTCAGAACATTGATTTTATTCGATGACCATTTATTATAATTTAAATTCATTAATTTAATCCAATGCTTACATTTGTTTTCATATATTCAATTTGTAGCTAAGTATATATTTACATTATTTCCATTGAATTGAAATTCATTCAGTTTATTAATAGTTACCTTAGTTTACCAAATTTGACAACCCCTAACCATTTGTATTACATTTCACATTAATGTAATATTTATTAAAATTTATTTCCAATTAACGTACTACTTAATTTCCCTTAATTGAAATCTGATTTTCAAATTTTATTTAACATACTAAATGAATAAATAACATATATAAATGGTCACCTACTTACTTTTCTTTCATCTATAATTTTATTACTTACCAATCCAGGTTATAATTCCATATATAACACTAATTAATTACCATTTACACTTTATTATTACGTTTATAGACATATTATAATATTTCCACTCACTTACCTTATATTGAATTCATAACCAAGTTGTAACATATAAAATTTTCAATAAATCGTGGGAATCCATTCAATTGGCTACCAATTTATTTACATTAACACTATTTCGCTTATTTTGGTCATTATTTAAACATAGGTCGCAAGTTTTCATTTCTTTATATTATCCTATGGAAACAATATACATTCCAAATACTTTATTACATTTACTGAAATTTATTTTCCAAATTTACTAAATACACCAAATTATGACTTTACAGTTATTTCAATTAATTAGGGTTGCGCTAAATTAATTATTTATTAGCTTACATCCAATTACAATTAATATCCTCAGTGAATTTACCTATTTGGTCTCATGCTTCTATTACATCAGTTAATACCTTATAATAAATCTACATTTCTATTTTAAATTTACATTCACACATAAATACAATAATTCCGTTATAACTTTGCAAATTTAAATAAATTCATTAATGTCATTTCATTCAACCTATTAATTATTAACCATAATTAGCATTGTTACGTTTTAATTCACTTATTATTTCATTAATAAGTTACCCAAATTTTATTTCTCCAAATATTAAATCATAAAATCTTAAGTGATTTACCATTTACATTGCTTTTTTTTAACGTTTGCTTCATTATAAATTATAAATTTTTTGTTTCTTCTAAATTTAATTACTCAATTTTAATTAAAATAACCAAACTTAATTATTGAAAATTTACGGGTCGTTACACTCTCCCCCCTCAAAACTTTTCGTCACCGAAAAGGAAAAAAGAAGGGAAAAGAATGAATTGAGTAAACAATACATCTTATTCAAAATATTACCTTTATAAACAAATGAATTTACAAAATTAATTAATTTAGATAAAATATATCAATTTATAACCATTAAATCTTTTTATACTCAAATTAATAAAGTTTGGAAAACAATTTCAAAAATCTTCTAAGTCCAAAATTTAAGGAAGATTTTGGCAGACTCTCCTTTGTACGGGGGGACTCGGGAGATAATATAATATCAAAAATAATAATATACAACTTATATTTTTCAAAATAATATATATCCCAACCCGGGAAAAATAATATAATAACGCTATAAACCGAAATCCGAAAACGTACCTATTAGTCGGACAATTAACGCTTATTTTATGGAACCAAAAGCAGTAGCAATTGCTTCCACAACCTGCATTTCGCTTATATAATCCAAAAGAGTTAATAACTGTATAAATGAAATATTTAAGGTTGTTTCAATTATAAACAACCAAATCAATATAAACAACAATCACTTGCAACAAGGCATACACCATCACATAGAATCAGCACACATCAATTATCCATTCATATCAAACAAAACAAATAGTTTTTCGGTTTCAAAACTTTAAATTGTATAGAATGCAGAATAAACTATCAAGTGCATCATTTACTCAACAGTCTTTGATAAAACTGAATAAATTATTCATACATCGAACAAATTCAAAGTATCCTTGCCCAAACAACCATAAACCAAAACAAACAACAAATCCAAACAATAAATTAAGTTCATCCTTATTAATTTCATTTCATAACCTTTGTTATTTTGATTTCTCTTTTTTTTTTCTTTCTTTTTCTTTTTTTTCAAATTTATCACTTACAGTTTTCATTTATCCATATATAATGCAAATTTCTTTTATCTGCATTACATTCATTTATTTGTTACTTAATTTCACTTATTTATAGTATTCATTTTCCTACTTATTTTATTTATAAATAGCTTCAACCATTTGCTTAAGTTTATTATCATTCGTTTATACCACTTAATTTCATTTATTTACCTTCATTTATTACTAAATTCCATTTATACTACTTCCCTTTCTATTTTAATTAGTAGTCTTTTGATTATACTTAAGTTCCTAACAACTACAACACCAAAATCTTATTTATTAAGGAATTTCGTTGAATACTTTCATTATTTCAAATTTTTACTTGTATAATATCTATTACAATTTCTTACTACACATTGTAACTTTTATTGTTGGGTATGTTATATATATATATATATATATATATATATATATATATGCTTTTAAGAAAGTAATTGAAAATCATACAAGTTTATCCCATTTCTTTTAATTAATTTATTGTTCAATAATTATCCCTTATTTCATAGGCTACAATTTCAAATTTCATTTAATTTCATTCATAACTTAGAATTAAATTTCTTACTTTAATTAGAGTCTCCAATTATCTATTAGTTTCATTCGTTATACTTGAACTATTAATTATCGGAAACTTGAGAATTTAAATACTGGGTTTTTATTAAAAATCATTTAAAATAATAGATAAATGTATATCCTCGCAACTTATATATTTAATTATATTTTAAACAATTTAAAATCTATATTTGTTTATCCAAATAAACCTGCAGTAAAACTACTACAGTGGCCTTCCCACTTTGAAACTCGAAATGAATGTCGATGATGCGTGCACTCATCACCGAAATTATTTTCCAACGACAGAGAGGGGAGTAAAAACTTAAATTTTTCCAAAATTTCTTTTAAAACGTTTCTTTCAAATTATTTTGAAATATTTATATTAGAAAAATACTTCTATTATTATTATTATTATTATATTCCAAAATCATTTGAAAGAAAGTTTCAAAACCCCGGAGTTAAGTTCTAAATTTCCAATTTTCATTTATTTTATGTTCAATCTTATTTTTCTAATATTTATAGATTTCACTACCTCGACCAATATAACACACCCAAATATATATTATTTATAAAATTTTATTTTATATATAGAAAATATAGTAGGCAAAATTATTTCATTCACCTATATTAAAAAAAATATTATGTTGGTCTGTCCTATTAAGTGTTTAGAAATCACTATTGATGTCATAGCGTCCAATGCATCAACCAGAATTTATAAATACAAAACGGAACAAACTAAGACAATATTAAAACCTTTTTATAACACTAAAAAATATGCTCTCTCATATATATATATAATCAGCGACTCCCATAGGGTATTACTACCCTATTAATAAAAAGTCGGACCCCAAAAAGCTAAGGTTTATCGCTAAACCAAAGCTCTGATACTAGATGTAACATCCTGCCTTTTCACACGCTTTAAATCGACACACGTGCCAATTCAAACCATAAGGAAGTGCGGATTGTTATGGGGTAAATAAGAAAAGCAGAGAAAGAAAGAAAAACAAAATAGAATCTTGCAGCGGAACGATAAAATATAATAATCAAATATACAATTCATGAAGCTCTTTACAAAATATTTGATTATATTTATACAATACATATCAGAGTTGCACATACCAGCGAATAATAATTGATGCAGCAGAATAAAGTGTGTAGGGGAATATAATAATAGATCTTCGTCTTCGTCCTCCATAATACGGTCTTCCAAATCCTGAAATGCTCAATCTGACCCGAGCGAATTGAAAAGACAAAACACTCGAGTCAGTGCAAAACGTTCTTATGTAAGTTAAATCAATAATAAATAACATGAGTGAAACGGCGTCAGAGATGTTCACGGGATTTGACATCTCCTATCCAGTGTCTAACGTGAGTGTAGTAGCTTAAGAGATGTTCGAGATTCACATCTCCTAAGGATCCGTTAAACTATCTACTATGCAGTAATATACGCTATTATAATAATGTCTACAGTAAAGTATAATATACTGAAAATAGTGCTAAGGGGTTACCCATACAGCCCTTAACAAACTTTTATATTTCCATAGTCTATACAGTACCATAATCTCCCCCGTATTGGGCGTCGTCAGAGGGAACTCCATAGGTATGGTACAAAACAAAATCGTATAAGGCATGCTAGGGTAGGTGACACGGCACAACTAGGCAATTTCAGGGTAGATATACTAGTTACGCTTCCGGGTCAGTGGTAACGCATAGCCGCAGCTACCGCCCACCTCGAGCCACACCTCTAAATCAAAGAAATCAATAGTGGCCATAGAATAAATCCAAAGTCAGAGTAGAATATCGAAGGGATGTGTCCGATAAAAGGTGCTACCTTCTTAACCCGTCGATCGCTCCTGTTTTAGCCACCTTATGCCAACTCATGGGAGTTGGGTCCATATATTTACCTCAAAGGAAAATGCCACCACCATCCTACTTCATTCTAGAATCTCCCTCGCGTACATGGTTGTTAAAGTGGTTTTCGGAGTTGGCGGAGAGTATGACAACTTCCGATCCCGGTCTCTTCAACAACCAATCGTTATTATAACACCGCGGTCTCTTCAAAATAGTTTATACGTTAAAACCGAAATATAATTTCCATTTCAAAACCATATAAATACGATATCATTTTATTTTAAGACCCAAATCAATATGACATCATTTTATTTCAAATATATCATTTTTCAAGAAATTATAGCACTTTCAAATCTATATACCTTGAAATCTATCGCTTTGAAGCATAACTTAATATACTTCAATGGTTTACATATTAAATTACTTTATATAATAAAATAGCTTCTTTAATTTTTCAAATAAATCCCAAATACCGATTTAAGCCTCTCAATAAACCATTTCAATTCATATATTTCAAAGCTTTAAATATTCCTCCATTTCAAACAAATTCTTTGATAATTCCATATATATCAATTTCAATTACTACTATTTAGATTTGAAATGTTTACTTAATAAATCAAATATCATTTAAAAAGCCTTTAAACTTCAAATAATAGGATATACTTTCTATTTAAATTAACTTGATAATATTCATTTAAAGTGATTGATATTCATTTAAATCCTCTAAACCAAAATCAAATTATATGAATCATACCTTTAAAATCTCAGATTTATTTAAATTTCAAATCAATTTTTGTTCGAGGTTAATTCTTAAAACACTTTAATTCAAATCAATTCATATTTCTCTTCGAGCCTTCATTATTTAAGTCATTATACTCTATAAATATAATATAAATAAATACTTCACAGTTTCATCTCTTAATAAAATCAACTTTTATTATTAAACTTCTTTTATACTTTAAACCAATTTTATACATAGCTTAAAACCAAGAAATTAATTATATATATAAATATAACATTTATAAATATCCGAATCAATATCTCATAAACCATATTTTTCTTTACAAAACCATAGAAATCTTTTCAAAATATTTTTAGAAGATCGCAGCGGAGAAAGCCGCGCGTGGAACAGACCTCGTATGTAAAAGTTATTGCTGTTGGAACGAGTTGAAAGTTAAATTAAAATAAATTAAATAAAATTTAGTTGTTTTATAATATTTTAAACCTAATGGAAAAGGTTTCGAGTCCAAATTCCATCGTATGAAGAAGTTATGCTAAAATCAATGTTTTTCAAATTGATTTCAATTTCATAAATTTCAAGGCGTTTCGAGTCCGTACGATCAAACGACAAGTCCGATTGATACGAAACTTGAAATCCTACAATAATTCACCGTTACGGATCCAATGAAAATTGTTTCGTCGAAATCCGAGTCAGTGGCCAAAATGGATATTTTTACATTAATTAAATAGATTGAAAATAAATTAATTAAATCAAATTTTCAAATTTAAACTCGATAATTGACAAATTTCAACATTTTAAATTTCTTAATCATTTACAATGATTTTAAACAAATTTAAATATCAATTTAACGTTGATTCATTCATCCATTCCAGCGTTAAATTTCATTTTTCTTACATCCGAAAATTTTAAATTTAATAAATTTATTCATTAATATATTCGGTTTCAATTTTAATAAATTCATTAATTATCACTAGAAATCTCAGTAAATCCATTTATTCGATTAAATCTTGCTATTCAATAAATTAACATCTTATGGTTATAAATTGCATTGATTTATATAACATTCCTTTAATGCATATTTCATTTCCTATTAATTCCCATTAATGAAATATTTTATTTCATTCAATTTCAAAAACCCATTTATTACAGCTCAAACCCAAATAAATTTATCAATTTCAATAGTTTTTCATTCACTCAATTGCCATATTATGGATAGAGTTTACATTTGTTACTTAGATAACATTCATCAATTTCTAATTAAATCTACTCTTACTGCATTAAATTAGTCAATTTCTACGATTGATTTCAAATTAAATCTTATGAACTACACAAATAGGTATCTTATAACAATTGCAACCATTAAAATTTAATTACTAATAACTAAGTTTATTTCCTTAAAACAAATATTATAATTACTTTCAGAACATTGATTTTATTCAATGACCATTTATTATAATTTAAATTCATTAATTTAATTCCATGCTTACATTTGTTTTCATATATTCAATTTGTAGCTAAGTATATATTTACATTATTTCCATTGAATTGAAATTCATTCAGTTTATTAATAATTACCTTAGTTTACAAAATTTGACAACCCCTAACCATTTGTATTACACTTCACATTAATGTAATATTTATTAAAATTTATTTCCAATTAACGTACTACTTAATTTCCCTTAATTGAAATCTGATTTCCAAATTTTATTTAACATACTAAATGAATAAATAACATATATAAATGGTTACCTATTTACGTTTCTTTCATTTGTAAGTTTATTACTTACCAATCCAGGTTATAATTCCATTTATAGCACTAATTAATTATCATTTACACTATATTATTACGTTTATAGACAGACTATAATATTTCCACTCACTTACTTTATGTTGAATTCATAACCAAGTTGTAACATATAAAATTTCCAATAAATCGTGGGAATCCATTCATTTGGTTACCAATTTACTTACATTAACACTATTTCACTTATTTTGGTCATTATATAAACATAGGTCGCAAGTTTTCATTTCTTTATACTATCCTATGGAAACAATATACATTCCAAATACTTTATTACATTTACTAAAATTTGTTTTGCAAATTTACTGAATACACCAAATTATGACCTTACAGTTATTTCAATTAATTAGGGTTGCGCTAAATTAATTATTTATTAGCTTACATCCAATTATAATTAATATCCTCAATGAATTTACCTATTTGGTCTCATGCTTCTATTACATCAATTAATACCTTATAATAAATCTACATTTCTATTTTAAATTTACATTCACACATAAATACAATAATTCCGTTATAACTTTACAAATTTAAATAAATTCATTAATTGTCATTTCATTCAACCTATTAATTATTAACCATAATTAGCATTGTTATGTTTTAATTCACTTATTATTTCATTAATAAGTTACCCAAATTTTATTTTTCCAAATATTAAATCACAAAGTCTTAAGTGATTTACCATTTACATTACTTTTTTTAACGTTTGCTTCATTATAAATTATAAAAAATTTGTTTCTTCTAAATTTAATTACTCAATTTTAATTAAAATAACCAAACTTAATTATTGAAAATTTACAGGTCGTTACAATATAAGTCAAAACAAAATGTGTCGGCCTTCATTTAGTACAAAAGCATTTAAAGCTAGACGTGCTTCAGTGAAAAGAAGGACAGGCTGCCTATAAAAATGATGGTTGCTGTAAAAGAAAGTGTGTGTTCACTTTTGCTTTTTAAAAACATAGTTGCAGGAAATGGTTTTCAACTTGTTTTTACAAAATTTTGTGGTGACAACAATAGTTTATTTTTTTGCTTTTAAAAACTTATATACGCACGTAAAGGCATTATTGCCACTCATTTCAAACTTTCTACCACTTAGATGATCAACTGACTTGAAAATGAATTTGCATCACTTTTTTTTTCAAAACTCGATTTAAAATTTCTATTTTAAATATTTATTTTGACGGTAGTAAAATAACGGTTGTTACAAAGATTTTGGGGGGCGTTTCAAGATGCATTGGGAACAAAACTGAATTTCAGCACTGTTTATCACTCACAATCTGATGGGCAGACTGAGAGGATCAACCAAATCTTAGAAGACCTATTGCGTGCTTGTATTCTTGATTTTGGTGGTTCTTGGGAGGACCATTTGCATCTGGTCAAGTTCTCTTATAACAATAGCTATCAGGCTAGTATAGAGATGGCTCCTTTTGAGGCTTTATATGGTCGTCCATGTCGATCACCGGCATGCTGGATCGAGGCAGGTGATAGACTCGTTCTTGGACCAGATATGATTAAAGAAGCCATAGAGAAAGTTGATTCTATTTGAAAGAAATTGAGGATAGCTCAGAGTCGTCAAAAGAGTTATTATGATCATAGAAGAAGGGATTTGGAATTCCAGATTGGGGATTCTGTCTTTCTTAAAGTATCTCCTATGCGAGGTGTATTGATGTTTGGGAAGACCGGTAAGCTAGCACCATGGTATATTGGTCTTTTTCCTATTCTGGAGAGGATCGGTTCTCTAGCCTATCGAGTGCAGTTTCCTAGCTGGTTATCTGGCGTGCATGATGTATTCCACAATTCTAACCTTAAGAAGTATGTGCACGATCCAGATAGTATTATTGAAGAAGCTGCTCAACAGGATCTCGAAATCACTTCCAATTTAACAATCAAAAGAGAATCGATAAAGATTGTGGATCGTGATGAGAAGCAATTGAGAAACAAAGTTGTGAAGCTAGTTAAAGTTAAGTGGAGTGGCGATCCAAAGGACTGCACTTGGGAAACTGAAGATAATATGCAAAAATCATATCCCAAATGCAGAGTGGATATCTCGGCTTAAGCTGGTAAGCCATTCCTTTATTCTTTCAGAATTCGTATATTCTTTGTTTGTTTTCCTCTCTCTTCCAAATTTCGAGGACGAAATTTTCTTAAGGGGGGACATCTGTAACATCCCAAAAATTTATCAATTTAAATTAATAATATATTTTAAACTTTTGGAATTAATTTGAAAATAAATTGAAAAAAATATTAAACAAATCAAATAAGTGAAAATTAGATATGAATAAAATTCCAACTTTATGTTGAGTTTAAAATTTTGAAATAATGAATGTTTAGAAAGTCATTTAAATTTAAAATTATATATATATATGTACATTTCATATATGAGTAGGATTGAATACATATTGAAATTTAATTTAAATTTATTCAAGATATGAGCGAATATATAAATGGACATAAATGTTTATATTTCAAGTTTGAAATTGGAATTTGAATTTAAATTTGAAATAAATGTTTTAAAAATAAGTAGCATTTAAAATCATTAAGATGTAATGTATATAATGTAAATATTGGCTAAAAACAATTCTTTTAACATTGTATATGTATATACATATATGCAAATGAATAAAGGGATACATTTATAAAGTGTATATGATATAAAAATAAAGTTTATAAAATCCTCTTGTCTTGTAAAAATCACAAATGTTAGACATACATTCACATGGGAGGTGGAGTAAAGAGATTGATAAAATTTAGATCTCATGATTATTGTTTACAAATGGCATGAAACATCATTACTTTAATAAAGTAATCAAATTAAAATTTTTAGAAAACCTTTCAGCTTCCAATTTCAAATTTATTAAGCCTCTAAATCTCTGAAAATACAGTAACCAAAAGATTTATCAATCTCAACTCCAACACTTAAGAAAAAGTTAAAAAACCAGAAAAAGAAAAGAAACTGCCAACTTTCTTCAAATCAAAAGTTATAATCTGAGATCTTTCTTAAAGCACCAGCTGTATTGTGTGTTTACATCTCTCAGGTAAGTTTTAAAACTTTACAGTTTAGTGAAATTATGATTTTAAAATCAAGTTTAACAAACAGAATCAAAAAAACTGTAGATTTGTAAATCAACATCAAAGCTTCTGGTTTACAGAGCAGTGCAGTAGATTTCTGGAAATAAATTAAGGCAAGTAACTCTCTTTTTTAAAAGATTTGAATTTGAGTTTGCTAAACAATATTAAAGCACCAGTTAATCAATCTGTTGTAGGAGAAAATCAAGATCAAAGATTTAATATACTTCTAGTTTTCAAGTTGCAGAAAAAAATAAAAAGCTTCTCTTTTATATACATTCAACTGTAAGTAATTTAAATTACTGTTATTGATGAATTTAGTGAATGAATACAACATAGAGTAAGCAAGAATTTTTATATATAACTTGCAGATCAAAACTTAAAAGAATTAAAGTAGGAAAGGAAAGAAGAAAAAGTTTACAGGCTTTCATCTTCTTTTAAAAAACTGTCAGGAAAATCTCTGGAATAAGGTGAGCAAACCTATGCTTTATTCAATTATTTGTGTATGTATGCCTGAATGGATTGTCAATAGCCTTTGCATGTGACTGAATTGTTGTGTTTGAGTGTTCTTTTGCCTGGAATGTTACGATCAGGATCTGCATTCCCGTTCTTTTGTTTTTTTAGTCCTTGGTTTACAAAAATGAAACATGCTAGATGTAACGACCCGACTTCCTACGCCCAGGAAGACGTATCGTTTTTAAAGAAAGAAAAGGGTGAGAAAATAGAAAAGATAGAGAAGAAAGAACAACAACATCAGAATCTCACAGCGGAACGAATAAATTATATTAATCACATAAGTAATTACATAATATATACATCAATCAGAGTTATACAGATAATACATCACATACCAGACAGTTATAAACACCTGTCTAGTTAACACACCTCAATACAATAGAACTCAAACAATATGACTCAGAGATACCAACACAGCGGAACTATATATATCTACAACACTGAAGCCTCCTGCTCCATTGCTCTTCCAGAATTCGTCAAAAGCCAACCTGAATCCCTTGGCTACCCGTAAAAATTTGGGTACCCGAGAGTTTATGAAAAACAAAAATAAACTCCGGGTCAGACATGGGTCTGGTGTGAGTAACAGGTTAAAGTTGCTTAATTTTGAAAAATCCTTTGAAAATAAAAGGTATCACGTAAGACTTCCCACACATAAACATGGAAAAGTTTTTACCTTACGCTAACCAAAACATTTGATAGGAAATCTGGTGATATTATAATAGGTCTAGGGTTTTCAAGTAAATAGAAAATAGCCGAAATTGTTACATGATTAAATTCCAACTACTAGCCACAAAAGTGGGTAATACAATCAAAACCGTTGGCACTTATTGGATTTTGGATTCCATGCAATGGCAGGGCTACTGGGGTACCGCCCGTCACAGTACGTGGCCTAGATCAACGTACTGAGGATCACTCCCGACCCCCTGCAACACAAGGCCGGAACTATTCCTTACTGAACAGTCCCGAACAAGATAAACCCCGCAGTTGGCTGCAGACCAACTGCCCACACAACCGAATAAAAAGGGACATCTAGACAGGGGAATATCCTTGTCCTGCTTGGGCATGACCCACCTAACCTTGCTGCACCTCCCCTGTTTTAGCCATTCCCGGTTGATGAGGCTTGAGGTTACGATTACCTTTATAGAACATATCTCTTAGAATGCTCATCGTCCGCCTGACGATGTGTTGAAAGCATTCAATCCATGCAAGTTCGTTCCGGGTTCGAACGAAACCGAAGGCATCATCTCGTTACACTCATTTTGGAATCACCCTCAGAGTTAACGACGATAATCCTTGCATTCTGAATCTTCATCTTCACTTCAGATTCACGACTTATCGTTAATTTGGAAACGATGTGGTTTTCGGATGTTCCAAATAAGGAAAACCGATCCCGGTCTCATCGAAATCCAAAACGTGTCTTTTAAGGCCAAGTTGTCTATTTAGTCTTAACAGTCAACTTAATTTATCAATATGCACAGATAGATAATTCACATCTCATAATAGATAATCACATTATCATCATAAACAGATAATTAATATCATCATCCAAACAGATAATTAAATATTATCATACTTAAACTATACATCCATATCACATAGATATTACTCATCGCATAACTGAGATCACAATCAATCAATGAATATCAATATCATCCATAAGCAATGATTTATGAATCACAATCTATAATTAATTTAAAATGAATTAAATTAACTACTTTCATATTTAATTAATTTAAATTAATTACTCATTCCATAAATCCTGCTCTCACAATTATTAATTAATTATGAATCAAATTAATTAATCATTCTCTAATTACAAGAAGTAATTTAGTCTTTAATTAATTTCTCAAATGAATTATTCTAAATCATTCATAGCAATTAACATTTAATTACTACTTTATTAGTTATCCTTTAATTTACAATTCTTAATTACATCATTAATTTTATTAATTAATGATCTCTAATTTATATTAAATTGCTTTATTTAAATTAATTACATTATGTGGTTAATCTTTAATTAAACACAATTATTAATCACTCTTGATTAATAACAAACCAGTAATTAACTACCCTTAATTACTCATTAATCATCCCATGATTAATTAATTCCATAAATTAATCCTTTAGTTAATTACAAAAGAAATTACTCAAATTACTCCACTTACAAATCATCTTACATGAATTTCATCAAGTAATTATCATCTAATTACTATTCTAAGTAATTATACTCCATTAATTACACTAAGTAATTACACATACCAAATCATCAAATGATTTCTAAGATTAATTAAAATTAACTTAATTTAAATCTTATTATCAGTTACTTATATATATTCAAATTAATCATTTTTGATTTAAATATCTTTTGCTGCATTCCAGTAATTTTCCCTTAATTTATTTACAGAAATTAATCTTTAATTAAATCCATTAATCAATTTCATTTATATAGATTTATTACCATTTAATTATCTTGTTGATTCATTATTCCCAAATAAATCAATTTCTAATCCCATCATTAATTATATTAATTAATGATTTCTATTTACATTTTCATTTGTTATTAATTATATTAAGAATAAAAATCTTCAAATAACAAATATTAACCCTCTTGATTAATATATATACAGTAATTAACTGTCCTACATTAATTACTTTTCAATAACAAGCTTAATTAATCCCTTGATTAATTTCAAGTAATTATATTCCAATTACTTCCATTAACAGCATCATCCAATTAATTACATCCAGTAATTTATCCGTCAATTACTTCACTAAGTAATTTACTTCCAAAATATCAGTTAATTAAACTAAATTAATTAACTCAAATTAAATCAATTTACACAATCAATAAGTAATTAATTTCATAATTACCTTCCAAATAAATAATTACAATTAAACTATTACAATGATTATTATTGAATTAATTAATCCAATTAATTTATTAAAAATTAACCACATCAATTAATTATAAACTAATCTAGTTAATGATCTTCATTAACCCTTATTTAATTATTTCTTCTAAAATAATTAACTTAGTTAATCATTATTAATTATAAGTTTGATTAACCATTAAAATTTATTAATTTAAATAAAAATCTAATCTATGATTCTTAATCACATATTAGTTAATTAATTCATTAATTAACTTTAATTACTACTTTTAAACTTATAATTACTAATTTAATTAATATCAATCATTAATTATTCTTACTTAATTAACTTAAAGGTTAATGCATATAAATTCTATGTCTTCATTTCTTAAAGTAACTATTCTTATTATGGATTAAATTTTCACTTTCAGAATGTTCTAAAAACATTTATTTCAAATTACTTCGTAAATAAATTCCAATTTGTCCTTAATAAAGTTTTAACACTATTTTTTTTTCTTTTTCAAAACCCTTTATAAACTCACATGCTCAATTGCACTTAAAACTTATTTGAATAAATTTAAATTATAAAACTTTATTTTATTTCCAATTCATATCCAAGTCCTGATTTCTATTTTTGAGTTAACTTGATTCAATCGTTTCTTAATTGTTTATATTTCATTTGAATTCCACTCTAGTTTAAAAAATTCTTTAATTATTTACCACCTTTGAGTTATTAAAAATAATTTAAATTATGGAAACTTTATTATTTCCAACTACATTTCAAACAAACTTAAATTCACTGTTAAACTTTGATTTAAAACTAGGTTTAACTATGATTTTAAATTTAAAATAAAAGTTCAAAACTGTTAAAACGTGTTACAGGTTTTAAAACCTGAAATATCAATAACCCGACCCCTCTCTCTTTTTACTTTGAGTAACATACGAAGTTCCCCGAGAAAAACCGTAACCTGCTTCGAGTTTCCCCTGTGCGAAAAATGAATTTGAGAAAAAAACAAATCAAAACCTGGAAACACAACTCGCACTTCCATCCAAACCTGTCATCGCCGCGCGCTCAAGACTACGACCACCAGAGGCCACCAAACTCCGGCCGTGACATCGTTCATCTCCCCTCTACCTCCCCTCAAAGCCACGTGCCACTCGAACACCTATACTAGCCGCGGTGATAAAAATTCAAATCACAGTAAAATTTAGGTTTAAAAACTTTAAACCCACGCCGACGCTTCCACAACCCATTGCGCCGCCATCCACTATTTTCCCTTGATCCATGGTAGCCTCCTCCACCTCCAAACCGAAGCTCGACCCTCCAGATCCACTTGATCGCCTACGGCGACTCTAAATGCCTCAAACAGTAAACCACAAACTGCTCTCAAAACATACGACTAAAAATTTTGCTTTAACCTTTAAAAATCATGTTATGGTTCACTGATTAAATTTGTATACCTGAATTCCAAAATTTAAAAGGTTCAAATTTGATTTATCTGGAGTTGTTCTTATGCATTTGGCTCACCAGAGTTGCACTGAGTTATTTTAGTTTGAACATATTTTTAAAATTTAATTCAATGTCAAGCAAACAGTTTTTGTTTAAACTCTAGCTCCAAACTTCAAGTAGATTGGGTAGGAATGAGTTTTGAAAGCCAAGTTTGTTTTAGAATTCAAAATAGTGAATACATAACACTGATATCCTTTTGAGCAGGCCTGAATACAAGCAGAAACTAGATTTATGTTTTAAGCAGATTTTTTTTTTGAAATCCCATGATTAATTATTTCCATAAATTGGTTTGGAATTTTTTAATTCAACACCTGTAAATTTGGAACAAAAGAAACTGAAGTGGTCAATGCCTAAATATACAGTCCAGACATGCATATTTACAGATATTTATAACACTGAGATAGCACTATATATGCATAAACAAGTATCATCCATCACAGAACTTACAAGCAACAGAAATCTATTTTATTTGGTTTTGATTTAAAAAGTTACTCACCTGAAATGTAAAAGAACAGAACCACTTTTGAACAGAAATGTGAAACAGGCTTGAATACAACTGAAACTCTCTTCTTTGCTTTGCTTCTCAGTATTGATTTATCTTGAGGGTAGATTTAAGCTAAATTTTGTTTAAGTTTGCAATAGTTTTATTTCATATCTTAGTTTGTATGAACGAATTAGAAAGGGTAAGACTGAGGTATAAATAAAAGAAAGAAGACAGGGATTAAGCAAAGAATTGTACAGGGTATATGCAGATGGTTTATACAGGGTATATTATTATTATGTTTCATGAAATTGTGACAATATAGCATACAATCTTGTTTGTACAGATTTTAATCAGAGATATTTGTTAGGTTGGAGGCTAATATGCAGTGTACTGTGCTAGAAAGATTTTTCATTAATGACTTTTGTTTGTTTGCTTAAGAATGCATTACACAGTCTTCCTTAGCAAGCTTCATATATACATTTGTTTTATTTATTTGGCCTGCACACATTTAATTTGTTCCTCTATGTCTTAAGTCAGTTTTCAACTTGAAGATTCTTTGTTACTGTCATTTGCTTCATGTTCTTCTTTTGTTCTTGTTTGCTTCAAATCAGCCTACTTATTTAAACAAATATTGTTTGTACAATAGATATTTGTCTTGATGCTTTAAACACACACACACACATATATATATATATATATATATATATATATATATATATGCTGCAGTTCTTCTTTGATAGTTTACAAACTTAAAAATTTATTTGTTTCTAGTTTATTTGTTGTCTTGTTATTATAAATTTGAAATGTTTGTGAATGTTATTATTTTTTTGTTTTGTTGATTGAAAACTAAATGATTTTATAGTTGTTAAGCTATTATAATTTAACCAATGTACTTACTTTATATTTTTCCCAATTTATCTTATAGTCTTGTTTGTTTATATGTACAGTTTAATTTTATTTATATAAATTAAATTATCTTTTTATTATAAACTACATATTTTATAATATATGTTAAAGTATTGTTTGACAAAATTATATTAAAACTCATATATAATTTTGAATCCATATTTTAATCAAGCTATACTAAAAAGAAAAGAAAACAAATCTTTTTTATTAATAAAATTTAAATTTTAACTTAAGCTAAAATAAGGTTTTAAACTATTTAAACATTTATCTTATGTATTTAGAATCACCTATTTATTTATTTATTTAGCTTTGAAAAATTTATATTAAATAAAACATAATTTCCAATTCACTAAAATGTATATTAGCATTTGAAACATAACTTATTAGTTAAACTTTAAAACAAAGCTCAACTATCTACAATGTATACAAGTATATAAATAGAAAATAATGGATTCATTTTAACAGATAAAATTTACCAATTAGATATTTATTAAAAGAAAAGTATCAATTCAGATCTAATTAATAAAGATATATCAAATCAATTTAATATTTAATGCAGATTATTAAATTGATATTGCTAGAAAATTCCGGGTTGTCACATTCCTCCCCCCTTAAAAGAATTTCGTCCCCGAAATTTAAAAGCAAAGGTAATTTATTAATCTATTTAAGATTTTAATTATTTTTAAATCACACTCATATATCAATCACATGCTAACAATCATCACAACCAATTTACTCAATCAACAAAGCTAACTATCCATACAAAATTCTGGATAGAGCTCCCTAGAGTTTCCCAGTATAATACTGGAATACTCGATCTATAGAATCCAAACAGTCTA
Source organism: Allium cepa (assembly GCA_030765085.1). NCBI lineage: Eukaryota > Viridiplantae > Streptophyta > Magnoliopsida > Asparagales > Amaryllidaceae > Allium > Allium cepa. Next base: position 615,684,834 of record CM060931.1, read on the forward strand.
TACTACTAATCTATAGAACTCCTTTGAATCAGATAAAATTCATACAAATCAAATCTACGACTCCCAAATTCAAATTACTTTGTCTCTTATCCACCAAATACTTCTGATGATCCAGAGCTGCCTTCAACCTACTGATCAGCTCAACCTTTGCTGATAATTCCTTAAACAATCTGAATCCAAAAACAATCCAGGAGAATGATCTTCTCAAAACCAACCAAAACCAAGAACACGATCTTTACTATCCTCGGCAGAAAACAACTTCTCTTTTCCAGCAAAGAAAAACAAATGCACTCCCAACTGCTTCCGCTGCACAACTCTGATCTGGCTAGATGAAAATGCTGATGATACACATAAGTACAAACAAGACAACACATTATAAAAATATGATTCAACAGATCCAAAATAACTCAGAAATTCCTCTAAAACCTGAGCCGCTTTACCAAATTCTCTCTCGAAACCATTCTACTACTAGGCTGAACCATAGGCACTACTTCTGAAATCCAGTCGATATGAAACTCAACTCCTCAGATGCAAAGGCAAACCACTGACCTTTCCAAAGATATCCAGAAAAATTTCTGCCATCCCAGAGAGTACTTAACTATCGCAAGTCACTTTTGCGATCAACCTTGGCTAATATCCAAAGAAAACTGTTCTCCCCTTACCAATCTGAACAGCTTAAGCTTATCTAGCCAATCCATTGAAGAAATGGATTCACAAACTGTCTCTGAACTTCACTTCTAAAGAACTGCTGACAAATGACTTCCTCGCGTGCCGGCAGAACAATCTGAGCCGCAAAACTGCTGCTGATGCCCAAAAATTCCTTAATCCAAAACTTCTCGAAAGCTCAGGCCTCAAAGCCAAACACAACATTCAGCTGAACTCAGCCCCAAAACTAATGCAGACACACTTCCTTTCCTTGAGAACTGCTTCGGAAACAAACCATTGCTACTGCATCTCAACACAAAACTACTACTTCTTGAGTTTCCAAGATAATATTTCTAGCATCTACTCAACTGACAAAATCCAAATTCTACTCATCCAAACCTGTACAACAAAAATGGACTCCAAATCTTAACAGGTTTCCTCCAGAGATTTGATGAAATCCTTACATCACAAATTTACTCGAGACGGTATTTGGTCTACAGTCTCGTCAGATATACTTCTAACCACAAGTAGTCGTGTTACACACACCACTACTCAATCTACCCTTATACTTATATTGGAAAACCCGAACAGGTAACCCAACAAATAGATGAAATATATATATATATATATATCAAAATTACAAATACACTCTCTTAGGAAAGAAATCACTCAAGAGCCTAGGTATTCACTCAACCTAGCGCACTGATACCACTGTAACGAACCGACTTCCTATGCCCAGGAAGACGTATCGTTTTTAAAGAAAGAAAAGGATGAGAAAATAGAAAAGATAGAGAAGAAAGAACAACAACATCACAATCTCACAGCGGAACGAATAAATTATATTAATCACATAAGTAATTACATAATATATACATCAATCAGAGATATACAGATAATACATCACATACCAAACAGTTATAAACACCTGTCTAGTTAATACACCTCAATACAATAGAACACAAACAATATGACTAAGAGATACCAACACAGCGGAACTATATATATCTACAACGCTGAAGCCTCCTGCTCCATTGCTCTTCCAGAATTCGTCAAAAGCCAACCTGAATCCCTTGGCTACCCGTAAAAATTTGGGTACCCGAGAGTTTATGAAAAACAAAAATAAACTCCGGGTCAGACATGGGTCTGGTGTGAGTAACAGGTTAAAGTTGCTTAATTTTGAAAAATCCTTTGAAAATAAAAGGTATCACGTAAGACTTCCCACACATAAACATGGAAAAGTTTTTACCTTACGCAACCAAAACATTTGATAGGAAATCCAGTGATATTATAATAGGTCTAGGGTTTTCAAGTAAATAGAAAATAACCGAAATTGTTACATGATTAAATTCCAACTACTAGCCACAAAAGTGGGTAGTACAATCAAAACCGTTGACACTTATTGGATTTTGGATTCCATACAATGGCAGGGCTACTGGGGTACCGCCCGTCACAGTACGTGGCCTAGATCAACGTATCGAGGATCACTCCCGACCCCCTGCAACACAAGGCCGGAACCATTCCTTACTGAACAATCCCGAACAAGATAAACCCCGCAGTTGGCTGCAGACCAACTGCCCACACAGCCGAATAAAAAGGGACATCTAGACAGGGGAATATCCTTGTCCTGCTTGGGCATGACCCACCTAACCTTGCTGCACCTCCCCTGTTTTAGCCATTCCCGATTGATGAGGCTTGAGGTTACGATTACCTTTATAGAACATATCTCTTAGAATGCTCATCGTCCGCCTGACGATGTGTTGAAAGCATTCAATCCATACAAGTTCGTTCCGGGTTCGAACGAAACCGAAGGCATCATCTCGTTACACTCATTTTGGAATCACCCTCAGAGTTAACGATGATAATCCTTGCATTTTGAATCTTCATCTTCACTTCAGATTCACGACCTATCGTTAATTTGGAAACGATGTGGTTTTCGGATGTTCCAAATAAGGAAAACCGATCCCGGTCTCATCGAAATCCAAAACGTGTCTTTTAAGGCCAAGTTGTCTATTTAGTCTTAACAGTCAACTTAATATTATCAATATGCACAGATAGATAATTCACATCTCATAATAGATAATCACATTATCATCATAAACAGATAATTAATATCATCATCCAAACAGATAATTAAATATTATCATACTTAAACTATACATCCATATCACATAGATATTACTCATCTCATAACTAAGATCACAATCAATCAATGAATATCAATATCATCCATAAGCAATGATTTATGAATCACAATCTATAATTAATTTAAAATGAATTAAATTAACTACTTTCATCTTTAATTAATTTAAATTAATTACTCATTCCATAAATCCTGCTCTCACAATTATTAATTAATTATGAATCAAATTAATTAATCATTCTCTAATTACAAGAAGTAATTTAGTCTTTAGTTAATTTCTCAAATGAATTATTCTAAATCATTCATAGCAATTAACATTTAATTACTACTTTATTAGTTATCCCTTAATTTACAATTCTTAATTACATCATTAATTTTATTAATTAATGATCTCTTATTTATATTAAATTGCTTTATTTAAATTAATTACATTATGTGGTTAATCTTTAATTAAACACAATTACTAATCACTCGTGATTAATAACAAACCAGTAATTAACTACCCTTAATTACTCATTAATCATCCCATGATTAATTAATTCCATAAATTAATCCTTTGGTTAATTACAAAAGAAATTACTCAAATCACTCCACTTACAAATCATCTTGTATGAATTTCATCAAGTAATTATCATCTAGTTACTATTCTAAGTAATTATACTCCATTAATTACACTAAGTAATTACACGTACCAAATTATCAAATGATTTCTAAGATTAATTTAAATTAACTTAATTTAAATCTTATTATCAATTACTTGTATATATTCAAATTAAACATTTTTGATTTAAATATCTTTTGCTGCATTCCAGTAATTTTCCCTTAATTTATTTACAGAAATAAATCTATTATTAAATCCATTAATCAGTTTCATTTATATAGATTTATTACCATTTAATTATCTTGTTGATTCATTATTCCCAAATAAATCAATTTCTAATCCCATCATTAATTATATTAATTAATGATTTCTAGTTACATTTTCATTTGTTATTAATTATATTAAGAATACAAATCTTCAAATAACAAATATTAACCCTCTTGATTAATATATACAGTAATTAACTGTCCTACATTAATTACTTCTCAATAATAAGCTTAATTAATCCCTTGATTAATTTCAAGTAATTATATTCCAATTACTTCCATTAACAACATCATCCAATTAATTACATCCAGTAATTTATCCGTCAATTACTTCACTAAGTAATTTACTTCCAAAATATCAATTAATTAAACTAAATTAATTAACTCAAATTAAATCAATTTACACAATCAATAAGTAATTAATTTCATAATTACCTTCCAAATAAATAATTACAATTAAACTATTACAATGATTATTATTGAATTAATTAATCCAATTAATTTATTAAAAATTAACCACATCAATTAATTATAAACTAATCTAGTTAATGATTTTCATTAACCCTTTTTTAATTATTTCTTCTAAAATAATTAACTTAGTTAATCATTATTAATTATAAGTTTGATTAACCATTAAAATTTATTAATTTAAATAAAAATCTAATCTATGATTCTTAATCACATATTAGTTAATTAATTCATTAATTAACTTTAATTACTACTTTTAAACTTATAATTACTAATTTAATTAATATCAATCATTAATTATTCCTACTTAATTAACTTAAAGGTTAATGCATATAAATTCTAAGTCTTCATTTCTTAAAGTAACTATTCTTATTATGGATTAAATTTTCACTTTCAAAATGTTCTAAAAACATTTATTTCAAATTACTTCGTTAATAAATTCCAATTTATCCTTAATAAAGTTTTAACACTAATTTTTTTTTCTTTTTCCAAACCCTTTATAAACTCACATGCTCAATTGCACTTAAAACTTATTTGAATAAATTTAAATTATAAAACTTTATTTTATTTCCAATTCATATCCAAGTCCTGATTTCTATTTTTGAGTTAACTTGATTCAATCGTTTCTTAATTGTTTATATTTCATTTGAATTCCACTCTAGTTTAAAAAATTCTTTAATTATTTACCACCTTTGAGTTATTAAAAATAATTTAAATTATGGAAACTTTATTATTTCCAACTACATTTCAAACAAACTTAAATTCACTGTTAAACTTTGATTTAAAACTAGGTTTAACTTTGATTTTAAATTTAAAACAAAAGTTCAAAACTGTTAAAACCTGTTACAGGTTTTAAAACCTAAAATATCAATAAGCCGACCCCTCTCTCTCTTTATTTTGAGTAACATACGAAGTTCCCCGAGAAAAACCGTAACCTGCTTCGAGTTTCCCCTGTGCGAAAAATGAATTTGAGAAAAAAACAAATCAAAACCTGGAAACACAACTCGCTCTTCCATCCAAACCTGTCATCGCCGCGCGCTCAAAGCTACGACCACCGGAGGCCACCAAACTCCGGCCGTGACATCGTTCATCTCCCCTCTACCTCCCCTCAAAGCCACGTGCCACTCGAACACCTATACTAGCCGTGGTGATAAAAATTCAAATCACAGTAAAATATAGGTTTAAAAACTTTAAACCCACGCCGACGCTTCCACAACCCATTGCGCCGCCATCCACTATTTTCCCTTGATCTATGGTAGCCTCCTCCACCTCCAAACCGAAGCTCGACCCTCCAGATCCACTTGATCGCCCACGGCGACTCTAAATGCCTCAAACAGTACACCACAAACTGCTCTCAAAACATACGACTAAATTTTTTGCTTTAACCTTTAAAAATCATGTTATGGTTCACTGATTCAATTTGTATACCTGAATTCCAAAATTTAAAAGGTTCAACATTTGATTTATCTGGAGTTGTGCTTATGCATTTGGCTCACCAGAGTTGCTACTGAGTTATTTTAGTTTGAACATATTTTTAAAATTTTATTCAATGTCAAGCAAACAGTTTTTGTTTAAACTCTAGCTCCAAACTTCAAGTAGATTGGGTAGGAATGAGTTTTGAAAGCCAAGTTTGTTTTATAATTCAAAATAGTGAAAACATAACACTGATATCCTTTTGAGCAGTGCTGAATACAAGCAGAAACTAGATTTATGTTTTAAGCAGATTTTTTTTTTGAAATCCCATGATTAATTATTTCCATAAATTGGTTTGGAATTTTTTAATTCAACACCTGTAAATTTTGAACAAAAGAAACTGAAGTGGTCAATGCCCAAATATACAGTCCAGACATGCATATTTACAGATATTTATAACACTGAGATAGCACTATATATGCATAAACAAGTATCATCCATCACAGAACTTACAAGCAACAGAAATCTATTTTATTTGGTTTTGATTTAAAAAGTTACTCACCTGAAATGTAAAAGAACACAACCACTTTTGAATAGAAATGTGAAACAGGCTTGAATACAACTGAAACTCTCTTCTTTGCTTTGCCTCTCAGTATTGATTTATCTTGAGGGTAGATTTAAGCTGAATTTTGTTTAAGTTTGCAATAGTTTTATTTCATATCTTAGTTTGTATGAACGAATTAGAAAGGGTAAGACTGAGGTATAAATAAAAGAAAGAAGACAGGGATTAAGCAAAGAATTGTACAGGGTATATGCAGACAGGTTTATACAGGGTATATTATTATTATGTTTCATGAAATTGTGACAATATAGCATACAATCTTGTTTGTACAGATTTTAATCAGAGATATTTGTTAGGTTGGAGGCTAATATGCAGTGTACTGTGCTAGAAAGATTTTTCATTAATGACTTTTGTTTGTTTGCTTAAGAATGCATTACACAGTCTTCCTTAGCAAGCTTCATATATACATTTGTTTTATTTATTTAGCCTGCACACATTTAATTTGTTCCTCTATGTCTTAAGTCAGTTTTCAACTTGAAGATTCTTTGTTAGTGTCATTTGCTTCATGTTCTTCTTTTGTTCTTGTTTGCTTCAAATCAGCTTACTTATTTAAACAAATATTGTTTGTACAATAGATATTTGTCTTGATGCTTTAAACATATATATATATATATATATATATATATATGCTGCAGTTCTTCTTTGATAGTTTACAAACTTAAAAATTTATTTGTTTCTAGTTTATTTGTTGTCTTGTTATTATAAATTTGAAATGTTTGTGAATGTTATTATTTTTTTTGTTTTGTTGATTGAAAACTAAATGATTTTATAGTTGTTAAGCTATTATAATTTAACCATTGTACTTACTTTATATTTTTCCCAATTTATCTTATAGTCTTGTTTGTTTATATGTACAGTTTAATTTTATTTATATAAATTAAATTATCTTTTTATTATAAACTACATATTTTATAATATATGTTAAAGTATTGTTTGACAAAATTATATTAAAACTCATATATAATTTTGAATCCATATTTTTATCAAGCTATACTGAAAAGAAAAGAAAACAAATCCTTTTTATTAATAAAATTTAAATTTTAACTTAAGCTAAAATAAGGTTTTAAACTATTTAAACATTTATCTTATGTATTTAAAATCACCTATTTATTTATTTATTTATTTAGCTTTGAAAAATTTATATTAAATAAAACATAATTTCCAATTCACTAAAATGTATATTAGCATTTGAAACATAACTTATTAGTTAAACTTTAAAACAAAGCTCAACTATCTACAATGTATACAAGTATATAAATAGAAAACAATGGATTCATTTTAACAGATAAAATTTACCAATTAGATATTTATTAAAAGAAAAGTATCAATTCAGATCTAATTAATAAAGATATATCAAATCAATTTAATATTTAATGCGGATTATTAAATTGATATTGCTAGAAAATTCCGGGTTGTCACACTAGACTCAACAATCTTCTCTCTATTCTACTCTGAAATTAAAGACTAAGCAAATTTGAAGGTAGTTTAAAACTTGCACTATGTTTTCAGTAATAAATCAAAGCAAAGCTTTGTTCTTTCCTGGAAACTATGAAAACATAGTTACATCTAGCTTTCTGTTTATAGAGGTAAACCATGGTCAATTCAAAACTCTCTCTTCCCCTTATTCCTTCTGAAAAATGGATTGTAAAACAAGTTAAAGTATGTTGTAACACTGCATTGTGTTCCAGTAACAAATTGAAGCAAAGTCATATAGTTTTTTTGGAAACTGAGTAACATTTAAGTATCAGGTTTACAAAGTAAACCATATCAAACCCCAAATCTCTCTCTCCTCTCTTTGCTTCTGAAAATGATAGTAAACAAGTTAAAAATATTGTTTAACCCTGTACTATATTTCAGTAATGAATCAATGTAAGTTATATATAGTTTTTTTCTCGGAAATTATGAAACATTGCCACAATTCAAATTTTGCAGAATTTTGAACCTCACAAATTTTAACTTCAGTAATGCCATGTGAATCCCCTCTAAAAATAATGATTTTAGAAACTAAAATGAAAATTTTTCATTAAGTTTTCATCGAGATTTTCGGGTTGATCACAAAGTTGAACTTGTGCCAAATTCCGGTGATCGAAGTGATTGTAGGCCTCGAGTTTGTCGCCACAGATTGTTTGAATGTTCGACATTACTAGAAAAATACGAGTATAATTTATAAATCCTTAAATTTCTAATTCGAGATCAAACTAGGGTTTAAGAACCCTTTTATGTTCATGTTCGAAAAGATGGTGCTGCGCCATCATGGGGTGATCGGACTGCGCGTCAACGGTGCCAATCGCGGTGTTTGACGTGGTCGAGGTTTGGGTTAAAATTTGGTGACCGCTGATGGTCAGAGGAGGTAGGTCCAGATGTTTTTCTGATGATGTTTTTGATGGGTTGTTGGGTCGTGATGTCTCGATTCTTGTTTTCGAAATAAATTCACGTTCTGGGTGTTTGTGGAGTTTTGAGGGATGGTCGTCGACTCAAGGGTGGCTACAGCTTCGACCAACGACGATGATTTTGGCCGTGCATGTGCACGTGGTGGTTGTGGTGTTAGTTGTGATGGGTTTAGGGAAGAAGGGAGGTGACTCGAAGCACTACTCGGGGAATTGGGGTGAAAACTCGAAAGCGAGCCAGTGTCATTTAAACGTTGCACCGGGTCTTTTTAAAACTTAAACCAATTTTTTTGTGAATTTTTTTTACTCGGGTTGATTTAGGAAAAACTCAAAGCACGGGGGTGTTTTCCTCGGGGACAACTCAAGGGAGTCTCGGGTTAGTCATGAAAATAGCAAAAAAATCCAGTTTTAACTAAATTTTGAAAACTCAAGTTAAGTATTTTTTCTAAATAAATTAATGATAGTTGTAAATGGAATTTGAGGTAAATGGTATTGAAACAATATTTGAAATTCATGAAGTTCAAAGATATTCTAAATTTTATATTTTCTTTTAAATAAAAGTTGTTTTAAAATTTAACTTAATAAAAAAATTTAGAAGTAAATCAAATATGCAAGTGTTAACTTTAAACCAAATTTATTTATAATGATGAAATAGCAATAAATAGTTAATGTTTTGAAATTACTTTATAATTAATAATTAATTAATTAAAGAATAGTCAATTAATAAAAGTAATTAAACTTAATTAGTAAACAAATAGGAATTAATAAATTAAAATAATCAATTAAACGATAATTAGTTAATAAAACCAGTTAAGATTTAATTAATTTATAGTTAAGCAAAATTAAACATTGATTTAAAATAATTAATAAAGACAATTATATGGTTAATTCACTTAAATCCCATTCACCTTAATCGAAGATGATTGACTATCATCAAATATTCTGTACTAAATTGATGTTTCTGTTGTGATATTGTGATTGCTTTGTGATGAACTGTGATTTTTGATTTGTGTGAAAACCCCTTTGCCCGTAAAACGACATTTAAACTTCGATGCGATAGGGAGTCGGATTTCAATTAGTTATCTGAAACCCATATCGAACCCTGAATGTAAATTCTTGTAATTGATACACCCACATGTTTTAAAATTTAGTGCTCACTATTCGGATTAGCCGGGAGAGGACCTTTGTGTCATATAACCCATTCTGAATAGTGATTCGACGAAATGGATAACATTTGAAGACTATGGTGAAGACTGGGTGTCTTCGAAAACGTTAGGATAACCTATCGATTGTCTCTGCACTGAGTTGCTCCGGTATAGAGATTCCCTAAGTGATGGGAAGTCTGATCGGAATCGAGGACGCCCGGATTTGCAAGGGCTTCTTCCTTTATTGGACGAAGTGCCTTCGGTTCTGTTCGAACCTGGAACAGACTTGTATGGTCGAGTGTCTGACACTACACTTTGAGATTTAAAGCCGATTTCCTTCAAATACGTATCTGTTGGTGGTGGAGAATTTATTCTTTTACCTTAATACCCTTCTCTGAGACGTACGAGCTCAGAGGATATGTAGTTGAAGGTTATCAGCAATATACTCCCAATTTGGTAGTGTGGCATACTAAGTGCTGCTGTATGTTGATGATCATTTGTTGGTCATTTGTGATCAAAGCATGGCTTTCGTGTAAAGTGTAGCTTTGTGTACGAGACCTCATCGGACCTCATACCCTGGAAATGGTCAAAACAGGAAAGATGCGGCAAGGTTATGAGGGTCGCGCCCTTTAGGGTATGTCATTTCCTTCTGGAAAAAGGTGGTTGTTAGTCCGTGAGATGATGGTTTTGATGAAAAAAACCTTAGAAAGGATTACAAAATATAAATACTAACATTATAAGTATAGATATATATATGTGTATGCAAAATCTAACCATGCAGGTACCAAGAGTGAAGACTGTACAGCATAGAGATTCAAGATATCAAGAAAGAAGACTCATGAAAATCAAGATTATCAAGAGTTCAAGATTTCAAGGATAAGTAATTTTAATTAGGAATTTTTGTTAATACTCGTAGAAAAGCACTGGCATCTTAAAATCCAATTTATTCGTGGAATGGAATCCACTTCGAGCCCGTTAAAGGGATGGAACCCTAAGTAGGATGGAACCTACGAAAATCTAGTGGGACATTGTTTTGTATCCACTATTTTTAATTCAAATGATGTTTCAAAATTATCTTGTTTTCAAAATGATTTTAGAAAAACTTTTCTTTTAAAAGATTCAAAAGCCTCAATTCCGATTTAAATAACTTTAGCCTCAAAAACATCTTTATTTTCAAAATCAAATTACTCATGATTGTAAACTATCTTTTCAAATAATATAATTAACTTTTAAATATTTATGCTTTGATTTAAATATAAATTGTAGTTAAATTATGTATATATTGTTCTTTATATTTACTTATGAATTTCAACTATATTCAAGTATATTTCTAAAGTTTAAAATAGTTTTAATATAATATAAAGGTTATTTTCAAAAGAAAAACAAGACATCAAAATTTGCTTTGGGATGTCAACATGCCTAGGGGTACCATGTCGACATGGTGGCAGTTTGAATTCAACATTCAAATTTCAAAAGAAGTGTCTATTCGCCATAACTCTTCATGAATGGTCATGGCTATTGTTCTTCTATAAATAGGGGTTAGTTTCAACGAATTTTTATTCATATTTTTTCTGGTTTTTACTTCTCTTCTTCTTCCACATTTCTTAATACAAATTTATACCCTTACTCTGCCGAAATCAACATGGAATCATACTCGATTACTTCTAGTTTGATTCTCCATCACTATCTCTACATGATTCTCAGTGCTATTTAGAGTTATAGACTTCTTTGTAATCTATTAGCGAGAAAAGGTGTGATTGTAGCTTTGGAAATCAATCAAAAGGGAAAAGGTGTGATTGTAGCCTTGGTAAATCAATTGGGTAAACTTGTGGCCCGGAAATCAAGTATCTCTACCCAGAGGATCGAAATTATGGAGAGTGTACCTCGTAGCCTTGAAACCGAGGATGTAATTGTACAATTGCTTTTGAAAGGAAATCTGTACTTGTGTTGCGGGACTAGATGTAGGGTAACTCCAAACCAGTATAAAATCCGGTGTGTTCTTTCCTTTACTGATTTTATTTTATTTCTGCATCTGTGCTTGTTTCTGTATATTGCATACTGTTGTGTCTAAATTAACATAAATTCAAAAAGATTTAGTAATTCTTTATTAACACTATTCAACCCCCTCCTAATGTCAATCTTAGCCTTAAGATCCATACTCCGCATTTCTCACAATTGGTATCAGAGCAAGGTTTTCAAAGTTTCATAATCTGATTTTTGAAAAGTTTTCAAAATGGCTACCAACACTGGTACTATTACTAACACAAGTATTCCTGTCACTAGTTCCTTTGTAGAGGGTTAGTCTACTGTCAAACCACCACTTTTTAATGGCAGTAACTATGCATATTGGGCATGTAGGATGAAAATATATTTACAATCTATAGGATTAGATACTTGGAATATCACATAAAATGAATATTCCGAACCCACAACTAATTTTGCACAGTGGACTACTGAGCAAAAGACTGTTGCACAAAATAATTCTAAGGCAATGAATATTCTGTTTTGTTCACTAGATAGAAATGAATTCAATAGAGTGTCAGTTTGTAAATCTGCATATGAAATCTGGAAAACTTTGCAAGTTACACATGAAGGAACAAGCAAAGTTAAACAGACCAAAATTTCCATGCTCACAAATCAGTTTCAATTATTTAAGATGAATCCTACGAGTCTATTTCAGATATGTATAGTAGATTTCAGGATATTGTGCATTCTCTAATATCCTTAGGAAAAGAATTTTCTGAAGAAGATCAAGTCAGAAAGATTTTTTGAATTCTCTAACTCCAGAGTAGGATCAAAAGACACTTGCAATTGAAGAGGCAAATGACATCAGTATTTTGAAGATCGAAGAATTAATTAGAAATCTAATGTCATATGAACTTCAAATGATCGGGAGAAGAGAAAGTAAAGCATCTGAAAAGAAATCAATGGCATTCAATGCATTGACAGATGGATCAGATTCGAACAGTGACAATGATGAAGAGATAGCTTTTATGACCAGAAATTTTAGGAAATTCTGAAACACAGAAAGATGAATAATCTCAAAAGAAACAACTATAAGAATTCTGGAAATCAGAATGTTGTACCGAATAATGACAAGTGTTACAACTGTGATAAACCAGGCCACTTCAAAAGAGACTGTCCATATCCAGATAGGCAGAATCCTCCTATGAACAATGAATTAGCAAAGAAACGAAAGCGTGCATTTACTGCTACTCTAGATGACTCAGACTCGTCCTCAAGTGATGATGATCAGAAGACGGATAATTCGACTTTGTGTTTCACTGCAGTTCACGACTTCGACAAATTCAGATAAACGGACTTAGAAAAAGGTACATGTTTGCAATATAATTGGTTGAAATTGCTTGCTTAGAATTACTTGCTTGATTGTTTGATTGATTGATTTTGAGTTGGTGTGTTGTTTGAATTTTTAAGTTTATTTTATATTATTATTTTATTGTTTTATTATTTTTATTGTTTTTATTATTATTTTTACTATTTTTAGTTCTTTCTGAAATATATTACAAGTATAATAATATTTCAGAAATATATAATAGACATTAATAATATGTATATATATATATTAGATAACTTAGGAAAAATCAAATCATGAAAATTCAAAGTGATATGTCGACATGGTCCCTACCATGATGTCGACATGCCTACCTGAATATGAATTTCAAATTTTGAATTCGAATGTTTGAATTTCTCTCCACCTTTTCACTTCATTCAATTCTCTGAAAAGCTACCTTTTGACTAGAGAATATGTCCTTTGAGAATCTATTTATTCACTATCTTTTATCATATCTTTTCACTCTCATTTTCAAATTCAAACTCTCTCTTCATAACTTCAAGCTCTCTACTCTCTACTCTAATGGCTTCTTCAAGAAATCCCTCAACCATGAGAATTTCCAGAAAAATCAAAGAGCAATTATTCAATGATCCGGAGGCAATAAAAGCATACATCAATTATGCTAACTATGCCAAAGTCCATCCCGGAAAATTTTCTATTTTTCAAGATTTTTCTACTTATGAAATTTATTCTTCTTTTTTGCAAACAATGGTGTTTTGAGTCTTATTGATGCTTCTCAAAATGATTTTGTTTGCTATCCTATTCTTGTCAAAGTTTTCTATGCGAATTTAAATCGCGGATTTTATGTTGGAAATGAAGATGAAATTTGGAGTAGTGTCAAAGGCACTCAAATTGTTTTGAATTGTGATCTTTTGGGTACCATTCTCAATTGCAAGAGTTCGGGAATGGATCTTTCTAACTTTAAAATCGATGAACATGATCGTGAGACATTTCATCACATTTTCGAAAGAGATGATGTTTTTGATTTTAAAAATAGAAATTTTCGACCAAAAGCAAGAATTGTTAACCTTCTTTTGCAATATACTTTGACCTCAAGATAGGGAAATTTTAACAATCCTACTTCAAAAGTTTGCAAAGCTCTTTTTTCTATTTTCGAAAACTATGACATAAATTGGGTGCAAGTTATTTTGGATGAACTTTCTCCTAAAAACCTTGAAATGGGCGAGAACACTTTATATCATGGAATTTATCTCACTCGGATTTTCAACTATTTTGGAGTGGATTTCAAAGGTGAAGAATTTGTCTCTAGAAAATTTTTCAACCATTCCAACATTTCTCTTATGAAAATTCCATTTATATTTCTACCTTATGAGACCCTTACCGAAAAGGAAGAACGTTTGGCTCATGAGGATATGGAAGAAGAGGAAGAGGAAAAAGGGGAAGAAGGGGATGAAATGGAAATTGAAGAAGAAGAAGAAGAAGGTGAAACGTCCTTGGAAAGCATCAAATATCCTTCCAATCGATCCAACAAAACTCTCCTCAAAAACCAAAAGATTATTGTGGAGAATCAACGGATTCTAAAACGATCCGTTAGTAAGCAGTTGGATAACATTTCTTCGAAGATGAACAAGTTCTTTTCAAAAGTCAGCAAGAAACTTGGATTATCTTCATCATCTTCATTCTTTAACTAGTTTTATCTTTTAGTATCTTGTTGTATTTGTCTTAGTTTGCTTTATTTCGAATGATTATGTAGTTTGTTGTGTGCTTAATCATTGTATTATCGTAGTATGCAATGAAATTAAATTTCCTTTCTGTTATCTACCTTATCATATCTCTAGAATAAATGTTAGTATAGTATATAAATATATATACACACACACAATTATTATCAAAATCAAACTTGTCATAAGTTTGCATTAACCCATGTCGACATCTCCTACTTGACCATGTTGACATGTACTGGTCAGAAATGACTATTGATTTGAAATTTGAATAACTACCAAATGTATATTCATTTCAAACGAATTTTTGCACCTATAAATACCTGTTTCTTCCAGAATTCTTCACTAAAATTTATTTCTTATCATCTATATCCTCCATTCCTTTCTCTAATTCAACTATGGCCAATCCTATTCACAATTTATCTGAAAATCTTGAAGAAACTCTCAATTCATTCAAGAATATTCTCTCTTTTATTCTACGAAACCAACATCACTTAGAATTGAGTCAAATGCAGATGATCAAGGAACAAGAGAGGCACTTCGATGTGATACGATGGATGATCTCTTCTCTGCACAAGGATGATAACGAAGCACATCGTCCTGTCTCTCTCACCAATAACAATGATAATTGGGATGCTATTAAGGCAGACCCAATCTTTGGAGAAGAAGGATGGGTGTAAGTTCCATGTAACGTTTAATTTGTCTGCTTTTTTGATTTGTTTGAATTAATTTGGTTTATAATACTTTGTGTGGATTGATTTGGTTTGAAGTTTGGTGTGAAAAACATATGTATATATACATTGAAATATATATAGTCTCTAATCAAAAGTTATCATGTTCACAAGTATCATTTCTTAATCTATATATATATATATATATATATATATATATTTATATTTCCGTTGTATAGTTTATCAATACAGGTACTGAAGTCCAAGAATGAGGGGGAGTAAGTTTTTTTTTTGTTGATGACAAAGGGGGAGAAATATAAAATAGGGGAGTTAGGCATAGATTAAGGGAGAGTTGTTAGTTTTAGGGGGATTCATTAGGATAAAAGTAATATTTTATAAACAAAGGTTGTCATCATCAAAATATGGGAGATTGTTAGTCCGTGCGATGATGGTTTTGATGACAACAACCTTAGAATGGATTATAAAATATAAATACTAACACTATAAGTATATATATATGTGTATGCAGAATCTAACCATGCAGGTACCAAGAGTGAAGACTGTATAGTATAGAGATTGAAGATATCAAGATAGAAGACTCATGAGAATCAAGGTTATCAAGAGTTCAAGATTTCAAGGATAAGTATTTTTAATTCGGAATTTTTGTTAAAACTCGTAGAAAAGCACTGACATCTTAAAATCCAATTTATTCGTGGAAAGGAATCCACTTCGAGCCCGTTAAAGGGATGGAACCCTAAGTAGGATGGAACCTACGAAAATCTAGTGGGACATTGTTTTGTATCCACTAAATTTAATTCAAACGATTTTCCAAAATTATCTTGTTTTCAAAATGATTTCAAAAAAACTTTCCTTTTAAAAGATTCAAAACCCTCGATTCCGATTTAAATAATTTTAGCCTCAAAAACATCTTTATTTTCAAAATCAAATTACTCATGATTTTAAACTATATTTTCAAATAATATATTTAACTTTTAAATATTTATGCCTTGATTTAAATATAAATTATAGTTAAATTATGTATATATTGTTCTTTATATTTACTTATGAATTTCAACTATATTCAAGTATATTTCTAAAGTTTAAAATAGTTTTAATATAATATAAAGGTTATTTTCAAAAGAAAAACAAGACATCAAAATTTGCTTTGGGATGTCGACATGCCTAGGGGTACCATGTCGACATGGTGGCAGTTTGAATTCAAAATTCAAATTTCAAAAGAAGTGTCTATTCGCCATAACTCTTCATGAATGGTCATGGCTATTGTTCTTCTATAAATAGGGGTTAGTTTCAATGAATTTTTATTCATATTTTTCAGGTTTTTACTCCTCTTCTTCTTCCACATTTCTTAATACAAATTTATACCCTTACTCTGCAGAAATCAACATGGAATCATACTCGATTACTTCTAGTTTGATTCTCCATCACTATCTCTACATGATTCTCAGTGCTATTTAGAGTTATAGACTTCTTTCTAATCTATGAGCGAGAAAAGGTGTGATTGTAGCCTTGGAAATCAATCAAAAGGGAAAGGTGTGATTGTAGCCTTGGTAAATCAATTGGGTAAACTTGTGGCCCTGAAATCAAGTACCTCTACCCAGAGGATCGAAATTATGGAGGGTGTACCTCGTAGCCTTGAAACCGAGGATGTAATTGTACAATTGCTTTTGAAAGGAAATCCGTACTTGTGTTGCGGGACTGGATGTAGGGTAACTCCAAACCAGTATAAAATCCGGTGTGTTCTTTCCTTTACTGCTTTTATTTTATTTCTGCATCTGTGTTTGTTTCTGTGATCATTCCTGTTTCTGTATATTGCATACTATTGTGTCTAAATTAACATAAATTCAAAAAGATTTAGTAATTCTTTATTAACTCTATTCACCCCCCCTCGAGTGTTAATCTTGGCCTTAAGATCCATACTCCGCATTTCTCACAATTGGTATCAGAGCAAGGTTTTCAAACTTTCATAATCTGATTTTTGAAAAGTTTTCAAAATGGCTACCAACACTGGCACTATTACTAACACTAGTATTCCTGTCAGTAGTTCATTTGTAGAGGGTCAATCTACTGTCAGACCACCACTTTTTAATGGCAGTAACTATGCATATTGGGCATGTAGGATGAAAATATATTTACAGTCTATAGGATTAGATACTTGGAATATCACATAAACTGAATATTCTGAACCCACAACTAATTTTACACAGTGGACTACCGAGCAAAATACTGTTGCACAAAATAATTCTAAGGCAACAAATATTCTGTTTTGTTCACTAGATAGAAATGAATTCAATAGAGTGTCAGTTTGTAAGTCTGCATATGAAATCTGGAAAACTTTGCAAGTTACACATGAAGGAACAAGCAAAGTTAAACAGACCAAATTTTCCATGCTCACAAATCAGTTTCAATTATTTAAGATGAATCCTACGAGTCTATTTCAGATATGTATAGTTGATTTCAGGATATTGTGCATTCTCTAATATCCTTAGGAAAAGAATTTTCTGAAGAAGATCAAGTAGAAAGATTTTTTAAATTCTCTAACTCCAAAGTAGGATCAAAAGACACTTGCAATTGAAGAGGAAAATGACATCAGTATTTTGAAGATCGAAGAATTAATTGGAAATCTAATGTCGTATGAACTTCAAATGATCGGGAGAAGAGAAAGCAAAGCATCTGAAAAGAAATCAATGGCATTCAATGCATTGACAGATGGATCAGATTCGAACAGTGACAATGATGAAGAGATAGCTTTTATGACCAGAAATTTTAGGAAATTCTGAAACACAGAAAGATGAATAATCTCAAGAGAAACAACTATAAGAATTCTGAAAATCAGAATGTTGTACCGAATAATGACAAGTGTTACAACTGTGATAAACCAGGCCACTTCAAAAGAGACTGTCCATATCCAGATAGGCAGAATCCTCCTATGAACAATGAATTAGCAAAGAAACGAAAGCGTGCATTTACTGCTACTCTAGATGACTCAGACTCGTCCTCAAGTGATGATGATCAGAAGACGGATAATTCGACTTTGTGTTTCACTGCAGTTCACGACTTCGACGAATTCAGAGAAATGAACTCAAAAAAAGTACATGTTTGCAATATAATTGGTTGAAATTGCTTGCTTAGAATTAGTTGCTTGATTGTTTGATTGATTGATTTTGAATCGGTGTGTTGTTTGAATTTTTAAGTTTATTTTATATTATTATATTATTATTTTATTATTTTTATTATTATTTTTACTATTTTTAATTCTTTTTGAAATATATTACAAGTATAATAATATTTTAGAAATATATAATATACATTAATAATATATATATATATATATATTAGATAACTTAGGAAAAATCAAATCATGAAAATTCAAAGGGACATGTCGACATGGTCCCTACCATGATGTCGACATGCCTACCTGAATATGAATTTCAAAATTTGAATTCAAATGTTTGAATTTCTCTCCACCTTTTCACTTCATTCAATTCTCTAAAAAGCTACCTTTTGACTAGAGAATATGTCCTTTGAGAATCTATTTATTCACTATCTTTTATCATATCTTTTCACTCTCATTTTCAAATTCAAACTCTTTCTTCATAACTTCAAGCTCTCTACTCTCTACTCTAATGGCTTCTTCAAGCAATCCCTCAACCATGAGAATTTCCAGAAAAATCAAAGAGCAATTATTCAATGATCCGGAGGCAATAAAAGCATACATCAATTATGCTAACTATGCCAAAGTCCATCCCGGAAAATTTGCTATTTTTCAAGATTTTTCTACTTATGAAATCGATTCTTCTTTTTTTCAAACAATGATGTTTTGAGTCTTATTGATGCTTCTCAAAATGATTTTGTTTGCTATCCTATTCTTGTCAAAATTTTCTATGCGAATTTAAATCGTGGATTTTATGTTGGAAATGAAGATGAAATTTGGAGTAGTGTCAAAGGCACTCAAATTGTTTTGAATTGTGATCTTTTGGGTACCATTCTCAATTGCAAGAGTTCGGTAATGGATCTTTCTAA
The DNA here is from genome assembly GCA_030765085.1 of Allium cepa. NCBI lineage: Eukaryota > Viridiplantae > Streptophyta > Magnoliopsida > Asparagales > Amaryllidaceae > Allium > Allium cepa. The sequence goes on from CM060931.1 coordinate 615,704,267, forward strand.
CTTTAAAATCGATGAACATGATCGTGAGACATTTCATCACATTTTCAAAAGAGATGATGATTTTGATTTTAAAAATAGAAATTTTCGACCAAAAGCAAGAATTGTTAACCTTCTTTTGCAACATACTTTGACCTCAAGATAGGGAAATTTTAACAATCCTACGTCAAAAGTTTGCAAAGCTCTTTTTGCTATTTTCGAAAACTATGACATAAATTGGGTGCAAGTTATTTTGGATGAACTTTGTCCTAAAAACCTTGAAATGGGCGATAACACTTTATATCTTGGAATTTATCTCACTCGGATTTTCAACTATTTTGGAGTGGATTTCAAAGGTGAAGAATTTGTCTCTAGAAAAGTAAAAACTCGTAGAAAAGCACTGGCATCTTAAAATCCAATTCATTCTTGGAATGGAATCCACTTCGAGCCCGTTAAAGGGATGGAACCCTAAGTAGGTTGGAGCCTACGAAAATCTAGTGGGACATGATTTTGTATCCACTAATTTTAATTCAAATGATTTTTCAAAATTATCTTGTTTTCAAAATGATTCTAAAAAAACTTTTCTTTTAAAAGATTCAAAAGCCTCGATTCCGATTTAAATAATTTTAACCTCAAAAACATCTTTATTTTCAAAATCAAATTACTCATGATTTTAAACTATCTTTTCAAATAATATATTTAACTTTTAAATATTTGTCTTTGATTTAAATATAAATTATAGTTAAATTATGTATATATTGTTCTTTATATTTACTTATGAATTTCAAGTATATTCAAGTATATTTCTGAAGTTTAAAATAGTTTTAATATAATATAAAGGTTATTTTCAAAAGAAAAACAAGACATCAAAATTTGCTTTGGGATGTCGACATGCCTAGGGGTACCATGTCGACATGGTGGAAGTTTGAATTCAAAATTCAAATTTCAAAAGAAGTGTCTATTCGCCATAACTCTTCATGAATGGTCATGGCAGTTGTTCTTCTATAAATATGGGTCAATTTCAACGAATTTTCATTCATATTTTTCTAGTTTTTACTCATCTTCTTCTTCCATATTTCTTAATACAAATTTATACCCTTACTCTACCGAAATCAACATCGAATCATACTCGATTACTTCTAGTTTGATTCTCCATCACTATCTCCATAAGATTCTCAGAGCTATTCAGAGTTATAGACTTCTTTGTAACTTATTAGCCTTGGTAAATAATTAGGTAAACTTATGGCCCGGAAATCCAGTATCTCTACCCAAAGGATCGAAATTCTGGAGGGTGTACCTCGTAGCCTTGAAACCGAGGTTGTAATTGTACAATTGGTTTTGAAAGGAAATCCGTACTTGTGTTGCGAGACTGGATGTAGGGTAACTCCGAACCAGTATAAAATCCGGTGTGTTCTTTCCTTTACTACTTTTATTTTATTTCTGCATCTATGTTTGTTTCTGTGATCGTTCCTGTTTTTGTATATTGCATACTTTTGTGTCTAAATTAATACAAATTCAAAAAGATTTAGTAATTCTCTATCAACACTATTCACCCCCCTCTAGTGTTAATCTTAGCCTTAAGATCCATAATCCGCATTTCTCACAGTGGTATCATGGTATGGAGCCCAGATACTTACCTATGTGGTTGCTTCAATCTCTTTGTGGTTGTTGCTTTGTGATGGAGGGCCCTCGGATAAAGGTCCCAAAGGACCGGGGAATGGCATAGTCATGTAGTAGTTACCTAGTTACAGAGGTAACCCGGCCTTGTGTTGGCAGAGAACTGGTTAAATTCTCGAGACGTTCCGCCAAAGGCGTACCCATGTGGCATAGGAAGTTCCTTAGCCTGACCATTTTTTGGAAATCCAAAGAAACAATACGAGCCTTTACGATTGCAATTTGTATAACCTGCCACCTCAGCTGACAGCTATAGTAGGCGTAGTATCATGGTACCTATTCTGGCTAGGATTAATATCATATTTTCTAAAAAATTTCGCACTATGCACTAGTAATAATATCAAAGAACTTATCTCATATTAAGCATATTTGACTATCATAAGGGGAAATCTCCCCCAAGTGTGCAATTGCATTATGTGTGTGTCGGGAGGCCTTATGGTAGTTTTATTTTCCAAAAGCATAAACGGTTTTTCTATTATAAATCTGTTCTATTTAAAAGCAACTATCTTTGTTTACTCATACCAGTCCCATGACTGACCCGGAGTTTATTGTTTCCTTTCTAAACTTAGGGTGCCCATCATTTCCACATGGGCAGCCTAGTAGCAGGTTTTCCGTATTTTGGCATTAGTTGTGTTTTGGTTTGGAGATTATCGGTTTTTGGAGGCTTTTACCTTAGAGACATTATGGAAGCTTTTGGATCTCAAGGTGCTTAGTTTGGAAGTTCACTATCACTCTATTTCCTTAAAGGCTTTTGACATATGATCACTTATTGTTCTATTATGATGTTCTATTTGGAGTTGTGATATATGTATTATGATACGCTGATGTTGTAACAGATATTATGATGATGTTGTATCTATGATGTTATGCATGATATTCATTTTGTTTCCGTTGTTTTATATTCATCTAATGTTTTTATAAGCTCCATCCGACTGGAGTTCGATGTTTGAATCTTTGGCAGTTGAATACAAGTGAGGTATTTGATGTCGATTTTCGAACATTGGATTCCAGATTGTGACATTTTATACCGAACAAGAATTTTATAAAAGAGTTAAGTTATATAATAAGTTACATAATTCACCCTAGGTCACACCCTTAACTCTATCATTAGGGAAATGCATCCAAGTGTGCAACACATATGTTAAATGTAGTTTCATCTAAATCGTACCTTCAACTCCATACAATCTATGGACTAAGAAGGAACCCAACTTTAATTATCTTTTGGTGTAGGGTTATTCTGCCTATGTCAAGAACGTAAGCCCCAATAAACTTGAGGCTAGATCTATATTATGTAAGTTTGTAGATTATCCTAGAGATTCCCATGGTTCCATATTCTATCACACTAGGAAAGAAAATATAATTGTTTTAAGACACACCACCTTCTTATAAAAGGAATTTCTATCCAAGAAAGTTAGTGGTGGTGTGATAGACTTGGATGAGATATGAGAAACTAACAGGATATAGATACTATCGATGAAATAAATTTAACTTCACCCAAGAGATACAACCTAGTAGTGGGTATAATATGGAGTTTCGTCCATCGAAGAGATATTGTGGTTTTCTCATCGATGAAGAGACCGAGGATCGTATCTTAAATGATGACAATCACCTAAGTTACTAATAAGTATCGGAGAGTAAAGAACTCTAACATATGGCTAGATGCAATCAAATTTGAAATAGATTCAATGTACATCAACAAAGTATGTGCTTTAGAGGATGTATCAAATAAAGTAAAACCCATAGTTTGCATGTGGATCTTCAGGAAGAAAATTGGCATAGATGGAAAAATTAAGACTTATAATGCTGGGCTAGTGGCTAGGTTATTATATTATATTCATGGTGTTAACAATAATAAAATATTTTCACGCGTTACGATGCTTCATTCCATTTGGATCTTACTATAAATAAATACTTACCATGAGTATGAAATGTAACGACCCACTATTTTGTACCATTCAAATTCGACGGTAAATTAAAACTTGTCAAACTTGAACAGTTCAAAACAATAGATTGTAAATAAATTTGGAGCAAATGAAATCAAATCACAGAATCACAGACAAAGAAATCAGAATACTTGCAGCGGAATTAAAAATAACCTAGTGGTTCATGAAGCCACCATTAATAGTCTCAAAACAAATCAAGTTTTACATAGTCTTTAAAACCAACTATAGTTTAAATAGACAATAGTAAATCAAAATGTTCAATAGTCTTGTTTACATAAATTTAGATAAGGAACTGAAAGGAAAATTTTCCAGCAGCTTGAAAGTGATCTACAAAAGTTCTAGCTCCGGGATGAATACTGAACTGCAACTCAGGCTGACCCGAGCGTAAGAAATAAATACAACACTCGAGTCAGGACATACATACTTATATAGTGTAAGCTAATTCAAGTGTACTGTAATATAGAGCAAGTAACTTAAAGGATGCTTGGGACCGCCCATCCTCTAAGGATCCGTTAAACTATTTACTATGTAGTAATAATTTCGCTATTATAATAGTGTCTATATTAAAATAAACTTACTTTTGAATAGCGTTAAGGAGTTACCCAATCTCCCCCTAAACACAATAATAGTCCCAGTAGTCCATCCAATATCATAGTCCCTCTTGATCGGGAAGCCACCAGAGGATACCACACGAGCTACGGGAGAAAACCAAACTCGTACAAAACTCGCTATGGTAGGTGACATGACACAACTAGGCAATGCCAGGATAGATATACCAATTACGCATCCGGACCGGTGGAAACGCGTAGCTGATACTACCGCCCACCTCGAACAACACTCGTAAATCAAAGGTGCGCACCAAAACAATCACATAAGTAATAGAATGGCATACGAAGAAGTGCGTCCGATCAGAGGTGCTACCTCATTAATCCGAGAATCGCTCCTGTTTTAGCCACCTTATGAAAACTCACGAGAGTCAGGTCCACGTATTTACCTCATAGAAAACGTCACCACCATCCGACTTTATTCTGGAATCTCCACCGCGCACACGGTTGTCAAAGTGGTTTTCGGTATCGACAGAGAGTATGCCCATATCCGATCACTGTCTCTTTAACAACCAACGTTATTATTACCCGTGGTTATAATTCCAAAATAGTTTATTTTTAAATCAAATACTTCATTTTGAACTGTTTAAAAGTGATTATAATTCTTATAAAAATCCAATATACATCCCACAGGTTATGTCTTAGTTCATTTATATTTACTGCAGCACTTGCACGGTGCGGTAATATCCTTTACACAGATTTGAGTAAATTAAATTTTAAACTTCACTATAGTTTCTCCAATAATTAAACCAATAAATCATATTCCACCTTTAAATAGTCATTTAAATTTACTCAATAAATTATGATTTTTGTAAAGTACATTTTACAAATATATATCTAACCTCTCTATGCTTTACTTATAAAAAATCAAGCACAAATTTCCCATAATATTTTACTTAATTTAATTAAGTTCAATTTTACCACTTCAAAGTAAACTAAACTTCTACTCAATTTCTTAACTTACCACTTTATATTCAAAATTTAGCTATATTCCAAATTCCCTTTTTAGTATTCACCTTATTTAACCATTTAATACATTGTCAACTTGACCCTTTTATTTATTTACTTATATTTAAAAATTTTACCAAAACATCTTATTTTATTTCTTAACTAGAATTCCATATTTATTTTACAAATCAAATTTTTTTCAAACTATATTTATACTTTAAAATTCTTAACATTTAATTACTTACATCTTAACTTGTATAATATCACTATAAAATAAGGAACATTTTTATTCCAATTTTAAACAAAAGGTCATAGCTTCCTATTTTAAAATAGTTAATATTTCCAGAAAATATATATATATATATATAACCATGGGTCTGTATACTATTTTCTAATCTAGGTCAAATGATATGGATAATATACCATTTCAATCCGTAATTTACAAAGAAAAACCGGGTTCTATCATTTCAAACCCGCAATCCCAAGTTAAATAATAAATAAAAATAAATAAATATCGTTCAGGCCTATCATTTCAGCCCGTAACGATTTCTATCTACAGGGAACTTGCAGTGTGGTAAAAAGTAAATAATTAAATAAATAAATAACAGCATGCATTTAACAATAAATAAATAAATAACAGTATGCATTTAACAGTAGATAATATAACTGATGATGTGTCAATTTAATAATGGGGTTTTAACATCATAAGTTTATATCACAGATAAATAAAATTAAATAAAATTATTTTACGATTACACTTGTTATTAAATTTACAGATATATAAGATTGTTTGTCAGGTGAGAATACTCACCTTTACACCGTCGAAGATTTAGATTCAAAACTACAATAACCGCACCGGAACAGCGTACATCGGGCACGATCAAAATTTCAACGGAGGCGATGATCAGATTTAATTTCTTGAAACAAAAACGAACAAACAAATTTACGCGGATTCAATTATGGTCAAAGAAAAACTTATTTTTAACGAATTGGAACGAGATTTAAAGAGGATGATTGATAAGATTTTTCTCAACCACTTCACTGCACAACTCAAACAATACTTCACAGGCTCGGTTCCGACTATAAATTTTTCCCTGACCACTCAAGCACTCAAACATAGGAATGTTGAATATATAGTTAGTTTTTAAAACATGTAAAAGTGGTGGATGCAAATTTTTGTTCAAGGTTTTGGTCCAAAAAGAACATCAGATATGCTTGGCCTATACACCATCATGGTCTGCCGTGCACTGATGTGCATGAAGACTATGAGGTGTTGGAAACAAACACCACATGCACAGCCCTTGGAGGTGGAAGGTGAAAGTGGTGGAGGGCCGAGCACACGGTGGTCAGAGAAAAAAAATAGATAAAAATAAAAAAAAAATAAAAAAATATTTCTCAACGGCCATTACTGAGCCGAGAACACACTTCAGAAAATGGAACCAATACTATGTTGTAGGGTGTCTACATAAGTGTTTAGTGAAGTTAGCCTTTTGGTAAATTTGGAAAACGCAAGAAAGAAGACATACCTGATGCACCCGAGCTTGTGCAAATGAAGAAGGAGGCCAAAATGAGGTGTAAAAGAATGAAGTTGGATTTGATGCTCGGTTTGTATATATAGTGAGAGACCCTCATTTCTTTGCACGCAAGAAAAAAAAATAACATGCGAAATCAAAGCATGCGAGTATTTAGGCCAGAAAGGAATAAGCTTTTTGAACGTGATTTATCACTCAGGAAGAAACAAATAAAATGTTTTGTGACGTGTGTAATTTATACAATGGGTGCGAAATTAAAGGTGAATGTGCAAATATTGGCATGAGATTCTATTTGATTTGGAACGACAGTATATCAATTGATTGAGGAGAAGACGACAAATATATTTGAAAATGTTCGTGTGTTATATTTAAAAGAAGGACGTGCGAAATTTAAGATGAAGAAATTGCAACCAAACCAAATATCATTGGGTATTTTGCATATGTTGACTGAGTATTTCCAAAAGGGTTTGCATTGGTATTGTGGGTTTGTATCTAAATCAGCAAAGTTACGCAATTAGAGGGGAGAAAGATTTGGGAATAAATAATTGTACGCGTTTATATTAGTAAGGAAATAAATGGATTTGATAAATGTAAAAATTAATGATATTGAAACGGCTATAGAGGAAGATACGTGGTTTTTAAATTAAATTAGGTTGTGTACCGAGGATTCTTGGAAAGCTTTCCAAAATTGACTAGTAAATATAGGGTCTCGATCACAAACGATGCTAAGGGGAATGCCATGGAGGCACACAATCTCCCTCATGTAGATCTTAGATAAGCTCGAAGCCGTACGGGTAGACCTGACTAGAATAAAATGAGTGGATTTAGTTAGTCTATCCACGATAACCCATATGCTCTTATTTCCCCTTCTAGATCTCGGTAATCCATCGATGAAATCCATAGAAACTTGCTCCCACTTCCAATTCGGAATCTCTAGAGGCTGCAACAAACCCGGAGTCTTCTGATGATCCGCCTTGACTTGCTAACAAGTCGCATACCTACTCACAAAGATAGAGACATCACGCTTCATACCCCTCCACCAATAAAGCTTCTCCAAATCCTGATACATCTTTGCTACCCCAGGGTGAATGGAAAGTCAGGATTGATGATGTTCCCGAAGTAACTCCTGCCTCAAACCATCAACATTTGGGACACAAATCCGATTGTTAATCTTCAAAATCCCCTTATCATCAATCTGAGCTCCGCTACCATCAAAACTATTGCCACCTTCCTTACTACGAACAGTCTCCTTCATACGCCTAAGCATCTCTCATCATCCTGCTTAACCACTATTCGATACAAAAGAGGAGAAGAAACAATAAGCTGGCATAGCAAGGACTTCTTTCTACTCAACGCTTCTGCCACAACATTAGCTTTCCCTGGCATATAGTTGATGTCGAGATCATAAGAAGCAAGAAACTCGAGCCACCGTACTTGTCTCTGATTCAAATCTTTCTGGGGAAAGATATATTTCAAAGACTGATGATCGGTGAAGAGGTCGAACTTAGCCCCCAAGAGATGATGTCACCAAAGATTCAATGCAAAGACAACAGCCAGCAATTCTAAATCATGGGCCGCATAGTCGGCTTCATGCGTCTTCAACTGACGGCTAACATAGGCAATCACCTTCCCATCTTGCATCAATACTGCTCCCAAACCCTCATGACAAGCATCGGTGAATACTGTTAATCTCTCATTTCCATTCGGATCGGTAAGCATTGGTGTGGAAGTAAGCTTATCCTTTAACTCTTGGAATGCCGCTTTACACTTATCGCTCCATATAAACTTAGCATTCTTTCGAGTCAGAGCAGTGAGAGGTGCAGAAATCCGAGCAAAGTTCTCAATGAACCTCTGATATTAACCGGCAAGGCCTAGAAAACTGCGAATATCCATTGGAGTGTTAGGTTCTTTCCAATCTTTGATCACAACGATCTTGACTGGATCAACAGAAACTCCTTCACTAGAGACAATATGTCCGAGGAATCGGACTTCCTCTTCCCAAAAATGACATTTCAAGAATTTTGCCTTTAATTGGTGATTTCGTAGAGTCTCTAAAACATACTTCAAATGTGACTCGTGCTCTCTCTTCGTCTTGGAGAAAACAAGGATATCATCAATAAAGACAAGAACAAATTTATTTCGCACGTCGTGAAAGACATGATTCATCAAGTCGACGAAGAAGGCAGGAGCGTTGGTCAGGCCAAAAGGCGTAACAAGCCATTCAAAGAACCCGTTCTCAGTGCGGAAAGCAATTTTGGGAATGCTCTCCTCAGCAACCCTAAGCTGGTGGAAACCTGTGGCTAAATCAAGCTGAGAGAAGACAGTGGCTCCATAGAGCTGATCGAACATATCATTTATGCGAGGCATGGGATAACTGTTCTTCATAGTGAGTTTATTTAGCTCTCTATAATCCACACACATCCGGAGGGAACCATCAGACTTGGTGACGAAAACTACGGCTGCTCCCTATTCTGAAAAGCTAGGTTTGATCAGACCTTTAGAGGACAATTCCTAGATTTGCTCCCTTAATTCGATCTTCTCGCGTGGTGCCATTCTTCTGGGTGGAAGAACTACAGGTCATGCTCCAGGAATGAGATTGATATGGAAATCAATTTCCCTCTTCGGAGGTAGAGAGATGACTTCACCAAATACGTCGGGAAATAGGTTGACTACGCAGTCGAATGGATATCATCAGGGAAAGTATCGAGAGAATAAATGAAACTACCAGCGAACTCCTGAGGTAATTTACACTGGATTTCTAATGGATTTCCGAAATCATCTTTAAGGGCCATAGTCCGGGAACTACAAGAGATATGGGCATCATTCCTATCTAACCAATCACCCCCAAGCAAAAGATCGAAAGCGTCAAACCCCAAAACATAGAAGTCACCAGTGAAACGGTGATCGAGATATATAAGCTTCACTTGCTTACAAACCCTACTAAGATTTGCAGGGCCTCCAATGGGATTCGAAACACATAAAGGTATAGAAGAAAACTCGGGAGAAAGGAGATGCTCAAATTTATTACAGAGATCTGCCGAGATGAAGCTATGGGAAGCTCTGGTATCGAATAAAACACGAACAGGAGATTTAAACAAAGTAAAAGAACCATGAAGTGTACCTTGAGAATCGTTAGGAGCTGGAGCAGGCGCTGGCGGTGGAGCTAGAGAGGATGCAGAAGTAACAGCGAAAATCCCTGATGCCTTGCCCTTCTTTTGAGTAGGGCAGTCTCTCTTGAAATGTCCCGGCTGAAGGCAAATGTGGTAAAGGTCTCGCCTAGACAACTGAGCGGGAGGTGGAATCGCAGCACCCAAGTAGGACAACCATTAGCGTAGTGTCCTTTCTGGTCACATCGGTAGCAAGTAATGGTAAATAGATCCATAGGCTGCCTCTGGGATGACGAAGACGATGATCCAAGCCTTGGAGTCCTATTCCTCTTATGATGGTAAAAGTTGGACTTCCTTTTCTTCGAATTTCCAGAAGTCTGAGACGGTGCAGATTGGGCAGCCGGTTGGCCCTAGAGGTAGGGTTCTCATACCAAAGAGCCATGTCCATCAGAGCGGTGAACGTCCCATGCACGTGGGTAATAAGCTGATCGTAAAACTCGGGGCGTGCTCCAGCAATAAATTTCTCGTTCTTCTTCAGCAACGTGTTTATTAGATTAAGGCGATACTGCGAGAGCTCATTAAATTTCCTCTCGTATTCGGTAAAGGACATATCGCCCTGCTTTAAATCCATAAAGTCTCGATATAGCTGAGATTTACCCGCTTCGGGCATCCATTTGACAAGAAAGGTCTCCCTAAAGCACGATAAGAGATATAAGACAAATTTCAAAATGGAGGAATTTAACCTAAATTTGGACAACCGAAGGAGGTACCTAAATTGCTCCTAGGTGATGTCAGTCTCATTGGTGTGAGCAGTAACTGACATTGACTAATTCAAAGCGGCTCCTTTCATCTGCCAGGCCGCCAGTTGCCTCTGCTGGGCATTTGTGATTTCGAGACAGGAGAAGATTCTCTCCAAGTCTCTCAACCATTGTTGAGCTTCTATTATGGTTTCAGAACCCGTGAACTTGGTGCCACTAAGCTCAATATAATCTTTGCATAGCTTAGTAAATCTAATAGGGGCAGCGGGTGGAGGAGCTGGGGCATCAGCTCGTCCCCTACCTCTGGTATTTCCTCGGTTCATCCTGAGAAATCAAGAATGAATTTAAGGACAGAGGAAAAATATAGAGGCAAATATAGATTAGATAAGATAAAGTTCACTAGAAAGGTATTTAACAAAGGACCTAATTTATATAAGGTGGAGAAAGGGAGAAAGTAGTTGGAAAAATTTATTTTTAAGATAAGAAAGTTTTTATATCAAAATATCTCTTTGAAAAACCTTTTTAAAATTTATTTTATACTTTAAAATATGTTCTCTCACAAAGGAAGGATTCTAAGATTTGGCTTCGCTCATTCTAGGGTATTTCTACCCTATCTCTAATGAGTTTTGCTCCTTAGGCTATGGTTAAACCAAAGCTCCGACACCAACTGTAACGACCCACTATTTTGTACCATTCAAATTCGACGGCAAATTAAAACTTGTCAAACTTGAACAGTTCAAAACAATAGTTTGTAAATAAATTTGGAGCAAATGAAATCAAATCACAGAATCACAGACACAGAAATCAGAATACTCGCAGCGGAATTAAAAATAACCTAGTGGTTCACGAAGCCACCATTAATAGTCTCAAAACAAATCAAGTTTTACATAGTCTTTAAAACCAAATATAGTTTAAATAGACAATAGTAAATCTAAATGTTCAATAGTCTTGATTACATAAATTTAGATAAGGAACTGAAAGGAAATTTTTCCAACAGCTTGAAAGTGATCTACATAAGTCCTAGCTCCGGAATGAATACTGAACTGCAACTCAGGCTGACCTGAGCGTAAGAAATAAACACAACACTCGAGTCAGGACATACATACTTATACAGTGTAAGCTAATTCAAGTGTACTGTAATATAGAGCAAGTAACTTAAAGGATGCTTGGCACCGCCCATCCTCTAAGGATCCGTTAAACTATTTACTATGTAGTAATAATTTCGCTATTATAATAGTGTCTATATTAAAATAAACTTACTTTTAAATAGAGTTAAGGAGTTATCCAATCTCCCCCTTAACACAATAATAGTCCCAGTAGTCCATCCAATATCATAGTCCCTCCTGATTGGAAAGCCACCAGAGGATACCACACGGGAAACGGGAGATAACCAAACTCATACAAGGCTCACTATGGTAGGTGACACGGCACAACTAGGCAACGCCAGGGTAGATATACCAATTACGCATCCAGTCCGATGGAAACGCATAGCTGCTACTACCGCCCACCTCGTACAACACTCCCAAATCAAAAGGTGCACACCAAAACAATCACAAAAGTAATAGAATGGCATACGAAGAAGTGCGTCCAATCAGAGGTGCTACCTAATTAATCCGATAATCGCTCCTGTTTTAGCCAACTTATGCCAACTCACGGGAGTCGGGTCCACATATTTACCTCATAGAAAACGTCACCACCATCTTACTTCATTCTGGAATCTCTACCGTGCACACGGTTGTCAAAGTGGTTTGCGGTGTCGACAGAGAGTGTGCCCATATCTGATCCCAGTCTCTTTAACAACCAGCGTTATTATTACCCGTGGTTATAATTCCAAAATAGTTTATTTTTAAATCAAATACTTCATTTTAAACTGTTTAAAAGTGAAGTTATAATTCTTATAAAAATCCAATATACATCCCACAGGTTATGTCTTAGTTCATTTATATTTACTCCAGCACTTGCACAGTGCGGTAATATCCTTTACACAGATTTGAATAAATTAAAATTTAAACTTCACTATAGTTTCTCCAATAATTAAACCAATAAATCATATTCCACCTTTAAATAGTCATTTAAATTTACTCAGTAAATTATGACTTTTATAGTACATTTTACAAATATATATCTAATCTCTCTATGCTTTACTTATAAAAAAATCAAGCGCAATTTCCCATAGTATTTTACTTAATAATTATGTTCAATTTTACCACTTCAAAGTAAACTAAACTTCTAGTCAATTTCTTAACTTACCACTTTATATTCAAAATTTAGCTATATTCCAAATTCCCTTTTTAGTATTCACCTTATTTTACCATTTAATACATAGTCAACTTGACCCTTTTATTTATTTAATTATATTTAAAAAATTTACCAAAACATCCTATTTTATTTCTTAACTAGAATTCCAATATTATTTTACAAATCAAATTTTTGTCAAACTATATTTATACTTTAAAATTCTTAACATTTAATTACTTACATCTTAACTTGTATAATATCACTATACTATAAGGAACATTTTTATTCCAATTTTAAACAAAAAGTCATAGCAGCCTATTTTAAAATATTTAGTATTCCAGAAAAAAATTATATATATATAACCACGGGTCTGTATACTATTTTCTAATCTAGGTCAAATGATAAGGATAATATATCATTTCAATCCGTAATTTACAAAGAAAAACCGGGTTCTATCATTTCAAACCCGCAATCCCAAGTTATATAATAAATAAATATCGTTCAGGCCTATCATTTCAGCCCGTAACGATTTCTATCTACAGGGAACTTGCAGTGTGGTAAAAAGTAAATAATTAAACAAATAAATAACAGCATGCATTTAACAATAAATAAATAAATAACAGTATGCATTTAACAGTAGATAATATAACTGATGATGTGTCAATTTAATAATGGGGTATTAACATCATAAGTTTATATCACAGATAAATAAAATTAAATAAAATTATTTTACAATTACACTTGTTATTAAATTTACAGATATACAAGTACGTTCGTCAGGTGAGAATACTCACCTTTACACCGCTGAAGATTTAGATTCAAAACTACAATAACCGCACCGGAACAGCGTACAACAAGCACGATCAAAATTTCAGCGGAGGCGATGATCAGATTCCATTTCTTGAAATAAAAACGAACAAACAAATTTACGCGGATTCAATTATGGTCAAAGAAAAACTTTTTTTTTAACGAATTGGAACAAGATTTAAAGAGTATGATTGATAAGATTTTTCTCAACCATTTCACTACACAACTCAAACAATACTTCACAGGCTCGGTTCCGACTACAAATTTTTCCCTGACCACTCAAGCACTCAAACAGAGGAATGTTTAATATATAGTTAGTTTTTAAAACATGCAAAGGTGGTGGATGCAAATTTTTGTTCAAGGTTTTGGTCCAAAAAGAACATCAGATATGCTTGGCCTGTACACCATCATGGTCTGCCGTGCACTCATGTGCATGAAGACTGTGAGGTGTTGGAAACAAACACCACATGCACAGCCCTTGGAGGTGGAAGGTTAAAGTGGTGGAGGGCCGAGCACACGGTGGTCAGAGGAAAAAAAATAAAAGTAAAAAAATAAAAAAAATATTTCTCTGCGGCCATTACTGAGCCGAGAACACACTTCATAAAATGGAACCAGTACTATGTTGTAGGGTTTTTGCACAAGTGTTTAGTGAAGTTAGCCTTTTGATAAATTTGGAAAACGCAAGAAAGAAGACATACCTGATGCACCCGAGCTCATGCAAATGAAGAAGGAGGCCAAAATGAGGTGTAAAAGAATGAAGTTGGATTTGATGCTCGGTTTGTATTTATAGTGAGAGACCCTCGTTTCTTTGCACGCAAGAAAAAATAATAATAACATGCAAAATCAAAGCATGCGAGTATTTAGTTCAGAAAGTAATAAGTTTTTTGAACATGATTTATCACTCAGGAAGAAACAAATAAAATGTTTTGTGACGTGTGTAATTTATACAATGGGTGCAAAATTAAAGGTGAATGTGCAAATATTGGCATGAGATTCTATTTGATTTGGAACGGCAGTATATCAATTGATTGAGGAGAAGACGACAAGTATATTTGAAATTGTTCGTGTGTTATATTTAAAAGAAGGACGTGCGAAATTTAAGATGAAGAAACTGCAACCAAACCAAATATCATTGGGTATTTTGCATATGTTGACTGAGCATTTCCAAAAGGGTTTGCATTGGTATTGTGGGTTTGTATCTAAATCAGCAAAATTGCGCAATTAGAGGAGAGAAAGATTTGGGAATAAATAATTGTACGCGTTTATATTAGTAAGGAAATAAATGGATTTGATAAATGCAAGAATTAAGGATATTGAAACGGCTGTAGAGGAAGGTACGAGATTTTTAAACTAAATTAGGTTGCGTGAATTTATATATTTATATATATATAGGGAAGTAAATTTTACTGGAAAGAGAAAAATAAACGTAAGAAATATGGGTAAAGAGAAAGGCGCATATATGGGCAAGCGGATAGGAGAATGGATACTACGCATGACTGAGATTTAGGAGAAAATTGTGTTCTGAAAAATGCAAGCAATAAATTTTGTTGAATGGCAAAAAAAATCTATGGTAATTAAATTTTTAAAGCAATGCGTTGAATTAGAGGCGACATACTTGATTTGAACGCTAGACAATTCCTTCCCTTTAAAAACACATGTCACCGATAAATTTACTCATTTACAGCTAAGGTCATATTTTTAAGAATGTGTACCATATCCGTAATATTTTATACCCAAAATATAACGAAATAACGGATTAAAATTCTATACATTTTGTTATATATATATATACGTTATTTATTTCATCTGATAACGTGCCCTTAAACGCGTAATTAAACAGTTTCTTTATACGCTATAAAAATTTAAAATTTATTACTTAAATAGAATAAAATTTGTTTACATTTTTTTTTCTGATCTATTTATCATTGACAAAGAAATGTATTATTCAAAATATTACTTAACTTTAAAAGGTATATAATCCAATTTTTTAAAAGGACAAAAGTAAAGTATAAATGTTGTCGCAATAATTTAGTTGAATTAAAAGAATTTGAAATTTGAGCTTAAAAGATAAAATTTAGATAATTAAATCAATTTAAAATTTACCACAAAGTTATTAATAAAGTGACAAATACTAGTTAAAAATCTTGGGGTGTTACATGAAATATGGCTAGTAGATGTAAAGAAAAACTTTCTAAATGATTGTTTTGGAAGGGATAATTTACATATCACAACAAGAAGATTTCAAGATCAGGGTGAGCATAAAGAAAGCTTGTAAGTTATTTGATCAATTTATGGTATAAAGCAAGCATCTTGGAGTTGGAACAAGTGTTTTGATAAATAATCAAGCATGTTGGTTTTGTTCAACACATCGAGGAAGAGTGTATAATTGTTTTGATGAAAAGATAGACATGCCTAAATATCGTTGTATAAAAGTGCAATTTTCAATGTTTATAAAGTAGGATTTCACCTAGATGATCGATAAGTGTATGCTTTGTGGCCTTTACTGTGATTCGATCAAGTCCCTCAAGATTTGATATTTAAATAGTTTAAATATTAATCGACAACCAAAATAATACCTGTAAGTCACACAACAAACCTAAATGTTTGATAAAATAATTCATAATTGTTATGGAGATGATTTACATAACTATTGTATAAAATAATTAATTATAAAATGTAAAAACTAATTATTTAAATATGCATAACTGTTATATATTTGATTAAATTAAATGGGCCTTTTAAATAACGAATTGACTAGAATTAATTTAAATAGTATATGTTAATAGTTACAGATAAATTTTGTATCAGTTGACATATAATGGCTGATCCAATATGATTAAGAGGAAGACTCAAAGGTGGAGAAGTAAAAGGAGATCTAGTACATTTATTTCCTAATATAAATAGATCCATTGGTATTGAATCTTCCCAAAAATGTTCACTTCCTCATCTCCTCCATTAAAGACTTCAAGTAAGGCTATGCATATCATAGCGTGCGTCAACATTGAGTTTTCAAAGGTCGGCCTACAATTCCGACATGTACAAACTAGGAACTTTCATCAAGATAATTCCCACATCATCAATTTAAATATGTAATGTAAACATTTTAATATATTTTATTTTTTCAACCACGACAACAACGATTTTCATATATATATATATATATAGATATTTTATATATATATATATAATTAATTAATTAATATATATATATAATTAAGATATAGTTTATATTTATATAAACACACACACACATATTTCACATAATTACATAAATATATATAATGTAATTGTAAATATGAAAATATTTATTATATATATATTCGCTTTATTGATCTATCTAAACACACACACATACGGTTTTGGTAACTAATTAAATTAAAAATTATACGACTATTTTGAATGTTGATTATTATATATGAAATGTATATTTTATATATTTAGTGTATTGATGATTCAAACATTACTTTTTATTTAAAATTAAAAGGGTCCTAAATAATAGGATCTAATTTAACCATATACCTAATTATTTATTAAGCTTTGACAATATCTTTGGAGAACCTAGTTTGTGGCTAATAATATCAAAGTAGATATTTTTTGCATGTAGAATATTTATATATACATACATGTTATATATATATACACACACACATTTGTGTGTGTGTTATACCATATTACATGTAATTAAATCAATTCGCATATTATATTTAATAAAGATAATACAAACATAGAACTATAGTTTGGTCGAAATAAAAATATACACACAAATATGAATCAATATGTGTATATACTTGTGTGCACGCACACACACATGTATGTATATAATTGCCTTTGTAATATGCATTTATATTACATATACACATAATGTATGTACAATTACAAATTCTAATAACTATATATGTATGTATATGTATATATATTATATCATCTATACTTTTATCTATGTTATCATGTTGTTATATTGACATGAACCTAAACTAATACATATGTTGAGTATATTGATATTCATGTAATATAATTAAATTTATCTAATAACTTTTTCATAAATCAATAAAAATTGAATCTGTTTAAATATGATTTAGTATAATTTAAATATTTTTTCATAATAACAAAAAAATTCATTAGGCACATTTAGTAAACAGAATTTTCTTTGGAATCAACCTGTTACTATGTTGCAAGACCCTCTAGATCAAACATAATGAACGAAGTTCGGGTGCTAAATGTAGATAAGTCCCATATCATTTTTTTTAAGTGCATAAGCTTGGTATGATTCAACCGAGTGTTGAGCAAATGGAACAAAGAAGATGCCTGAAGGGGCGGTGTTAATAAATCCAACTATAACATGCTTGGAATTTCAAGAGGAACTATTTGGAATTAGTAAGTGGGGGCAATGTTAGGTTTATCCAATAGAACCGCAACCCGAGGGTCATCTTCACAAGCGAAGGAGAAAGTTGTTATGGAAGGTACATTTATAATTTAAGATATTCTCGTTAGAATATTATATGATGTGGGAGCTTCACACTCTTTTATGTCTAAACATCTAGCCGATAATCTAGAAGTGAATCATACATATCTTATTAACTCATTTAGAGTCTTAAATCTTATTGGTTATTGTTCTACTCTTATACTATATTATAACGGCATAGAACCGATGTTGCACTTGTTGAAACTGGGCCAGCACGTAGTGGGGTAATTAGATAAATTGTAATTTTTTTCTACTTATTTGCATCTTTATTGGGTTTATGTAGTCTAAATTCATTTAGAACTTTTCTTAATTTTCTTTTAAATAGAATCAATGTTTTATTTAATTATAAATAAAATTTTATTTATTATAGTTTATATTGTAATATATATGTATATATATATATATATATATGTTTGTGTAACATATACACATACGTGTGCATGTGCGCATGCAACATATTAGAGGGTACATGGTTTGACGTGCCCATATATAAATGCTAGGATTTATACCGCAATGGACATGTTATCCCCTCTTGTATACAAATTTGTTATCCAAATGTATATGTTTGTGCGTGTGTCTATATTTATATATATGCATATATGTAAAATATAATTAGATTGTAAAATATTTTGAATATTAATATACAAAATAGGTTTGAATAAATGTATAAAATTATATAAATATATTTTATTGATAATAAGATTTTTTAAAATATAATTTAAAACTACGTATATATGTAATATATGTATTATGTATAAATAAATTCCTACAAACATATTGTCATATATATATATATATATATATATTAAATTTAAAAACTATACAAATTTAAAATTGCTTTCGGCCAGCTTTTAATATTTTTGTTTCGGATTTTAAATATATAAATAGTTATATATATATATTATTTCCATATGGAAAATACTTAAATAATTTATTTGATTTGAAAAACTTTTTGGAATGTATGTTTATAAAAGTTTTATACTTGTACTTAATATCCTTTATAAATACACATATTAATTTACTGACTACAGAAACTAGTTTTAAAAAAATATTAATATATATATATATATCGATAAAATAAATGGACTAAATAAATAAAATATTTAATCCAAGATCATTATGGTTTAATAAATTTTTTATAAGTATAAAACATATTTTATATACATTATTTTCAAGTGTATTATTTTTTAGCTGATAGGAAATTAATTATAAATCTATATTTAATTTCAATTTTTTTAAAAACTTGGCCATGACCAATATAATAACATTTATATATAATTATACACACACACACACAAACACACACACTCTTATGTCCAACCATCTAAATGTGACAACATATCGATATACAAATTCATCATAATTGCTAACTATCATATACGTGATATAATTAATAAATTTTGCATTAATAAATCAGATATATACATTTCACCAAATCATATTTAGTACACGTTGAAACGAAGAATGGAACTCCTCGAATCCAATTCCAACTCTAGAAGCTGCTATCTCCTGGATAGCTTTACCATCGATCATCAGACTGACTTTTAATTTGATGTTTGAATTTTGGAGGTCTGGATAGTGAATAGACGACCTGATAGTGCAACAATAATAGAGTGCAAAAGTCTATAAAGAAGTAAATGTTATAGGTAGAAAATAAAGGAGGGATGAGAGAGTGAAATAGAGATCAAGATCCCTGTTTTTCTCTTCTAGTTCTTTCCTTTCAAATTCAAAATTCCGCCCCCTAAACAATAATATGGTTGACATCAATTTGCTACCCTATAGTCGCATAAACCAAGCCCCAATTGGGCCTTAAAACAATTTTATGTTCGGACAATAGTTATTGCATTTAAATCCAATTTAAATGCATATTGATTTCGTATATCGATTAGTATTCATATAATAAATGTAAGCACACTATTTAATATTGGTCAGTATACATCAAATAAAATTTTATAATTAATATTACATAAATATTAATTTATTTATTTAATTTATAATAATTACAAATTAATTAAATCAGGTGGTAACAAGAGTATTCAATATTTAGCTTGTGATTCTTAAGTGTAAATTTTGTTTAGCGATTAATATCGAATAATTCGAATATTAACTTTCACACTTCACTTAGTAGGTGGTGTGACATTATGGCCAAATTTATCGCTTACTTATTACCAGTAAAACCCAATTTTTCTTTGTTAAGCGTTACAGATAGTAATAATTGTTTATACCAATTCTCTTCATCAAAACTATATCACTTTGAACTTATGGAATTTGTAATGGTCAAAATTTCAATATCGTCCATATTCAACTCTATATTCCAAACACAAAGTCCTTATTTCTATAATAACAATTATTATTAACCAAATTACTCTGGCCAGAAACTTTGACTTTGAGTTGACTTCAGTTGACCATGATCCTAGCCTCATATAACCGAAGAGACGAGTTCTCTCTTGAATAGTGTCTCACTTCCAATGCTTCCACTCAACTAACTATAGTCGTTCGATGGATGCCGTTCCAAAATTTAACTATAATCAAAGCTGGGTTTCCACATTGACGCTCGACGAGTCAAGGGAATTGTGCAATTTTGTTACAATGATATTTTTCTGTTTGACATCAATCAATAAAAAATCTATCGATTGAGTAATTCCATAGTTATCCAATAACTATCAGTACGAAGCCCCTAGGTTCCCCTAACAGTCATGAGTAATGTAACAACCCGCCTATTTAACGATTTCATATTTAAATGTTTGATTTAAATATGGCGTCGTTATTCGGATTTCAGGGTCCGAAAGGTTACTTTTTGCAAACGGCCGAGTTGGGACTCGAAACCATTTCCATTGGTTCCAAAATGTCGTTTGCGATCTTTTTGAGTATAATCTTTGATATGTTTGGAGTAAGTTGAATTTTGCTACTTTTTCTAGTTGGGCTTTAGCTTTGGGTTCAGCCCCAAACCCACTTATCCCCTCTACTTCAGCCCTCTCCTCTCCATTCACTCTCATTTCATTTCATTTCTTAAGTAAAAACTGAAATGGTGGAAGGGAAAGAGAAATAGAAACTCCCAAGCCCTAGTTTCCTTTGCAAAGCTTGATTCTTGCTCCAAAATCAAAGGGAATCCATTGGTAAGTTCATCTCCATCTTCTCCATCTCTTCTCCTCTTCAATTTCAGTAATTTCCTAACCCTAACTTAGGAAATACTTGCTTTGATTCTAGATTGAAGCTTGTAGTGTTGAAGTGGAGTGTAGTTGGTTGATTCCTTGCATTGTGCTTCTTCTCCTTTGTTTTTGTGTAAAAAGGTGAGTTTTGAACTCACATCTACTTCTCTTGATTTCATGGGTGTTGGGTATGAATTCCTAACGAGTATGCATGTGCCATTGTTTTGGATTTGGAAAGGATTTGCATTTCATTGAAAAAGGCTGGAATTGCAAATTCATCAGGTTCGGCCGACCGAGCTCCCTGGGCCGGTCGACCGACCTGCTACCCCGAGCCTTGTTGTGTTTTCTGCATCTGGCCAGCCGACCGACCCTGTAGTCCGGTTGTCCGACCTGCTTTGTTTTGCCCGGTTTTGCCTGTTTCTGTATATTTTGATTCGTTTTCCGGATTTTATCAATTCAAGTTTCTTTTTAGTGGTTGTCATCGCATCTTTGGCTTTGATAACTTACCTTTTACGTCATTCACAATTTTAATAAATAATCCCTCTAAATCGTATTAAAAGCTCCCTTCTCCGCTTTATAAATTTCTATTTAAACACACACAATTTTGCACTTCGAACGAAGTGGAAAGGTGATTAAATGGTTAGGTAAAACACGGACCATGAATCCGTGCATTCACCTTTCCGATTAATCCCCGACCTATTCGATTGATCGTTTTGACCCTTGTGTCTGGTTTACCGATGAGATGAGGTGAACTTTGTAATGCTTCGAGTGTGAAATTAACTAATGGATAGTAAACCGTTTAGTGCGAACGGGTGGTTATGGGACTCACGTTAGCACTTTTCGGATTCCTTTCTGGGAGTTTGTGACACATGCTGCCTTTGGGATAGCGTCTTCGGGCTGTCTCCTCTGGCTTGTTGCCTTTAATATCGCTTTTGGAGTTGGTCCTTTGCCCCGACCCGAGAGATATTTGGGATTGTCGGTTACCTTTAGTATTGCTTTTGGAGTGGTTTCTTCACCACCGCTCAAGAGATATTGGAGTGGTTTCTTCACCACCGCTCAAGAGATGTTGGAATGGTTTCTTCACCAACGCTCAAGAGATATTGGAGTGGTTTCTTCACCACCGCTCAAGAGATAACGGAGTGGTTTCTTCACCACCGCTCATGATGCTTCATTTATATGTATATTCCCTAGGTATTGCTTTTCTGTATTGGTTCTTTGGAGCCACACGAAATATAGCGTTTACCTTGTGGAACTCGTATTTATCGGTATTTGTTGTTTGCCTTTATGGCTTGCTTTGGGATATTCTTATCCTTTGTTTCTATATGTTGCCGATGATATGAGGCTTGTTCTATATGATCATCTCTTGTTGATGATTGTGCTATCTCCTCTAGAGATATTTGTTATACTATGTAACCTTGCAGGTTTATGATTGTTCAGTTTATCTAACTGATTTGTTTAGCTAGACTGATCCGTGTATTTTATACTCGGGTCAGACCGAGATGTTTCAGGTTAGGTGCTTTTGGACTTAGCCTATTTTGCTTCCGCATAGACTACTCCGCTAGCTTCTTTTTGTCATAGCTTTTTGTGTAGTCCCATTTCGTAGTAACTCTGATATGTATTCATCTGGAACTCGTTTGTATATTGTGGTTTGCTATACCACTTGACTTGTATTATTTTGTATACTCTGAAATATATCAGCATATGGGTATATGATGATTTACTGTTCTGTGATGTATATTACATTTGAGTTGTTATATTTTCTTCTGATAGACCTATAGCCATTATAGTTTTGCTTTAAATATTTATTGAATAGGTCGAATTTTTAATGTTTCTACCTTTCGACGTATTTAGTGAATAGTTAAGGTAAGATTACACATGGTCACTTCCATTATACCCTATTCTTGTTATTCCCGTAGGGAACCAATGCTTTATCTTTTGTACCAATGCTAATCGTATTGGTTTGGATGTCGTTCACTTGCAAAAGAGAACGTGCTATCATTTATTCTTCTAAATAGTTATAGCCTATCGAGACTAGATATGCCACTCATGATTTAGTGCTCGCGGCTATCGTTTTCGCTTTTAGAGTTTGGCATCATCGTTTATTTATGGCGGAGAAATTTGTTCTCTACCCCGATCATAAATTCTTGAAATGTTTGTTTTCTCATAAGGAACTTAGTGTTGGCTCGAGTTGCTTGCATCTTATGATCTTGATATTATTTTTATTCCCGAAAAGGGGAATCGTGTTGCCAATGCATTTAGTTGTAAGCAACAAGTGATTGTTTTTTTTTTTGTTGATGTCCGAATGGAATGATCTTTTTACCAAGTTCATCGGACGTCTTGTTGCACTTCTTTTGTTGAGCTTTGGATCATTTGACGTATTGTTTGTACCACGTCTGTGTTCCGAATTATTTTGAGCTTAGGAATCCATAGAATTCTTTGAGCAAGCAAGTTCAGGCTTATCTTTTCGTGCACTTTAGGGTGAACTTCTTATTCTGTTATTCTTATATGTTGATATGTTTTGGTTGTTACTCTTTATTTTCTTCTTAAGAATTGCGAGGACGCAATTTCTTTAAGGAGGGGAGATCTGTAACAACCCTCCTATTTAACGATTACATATTTAAATGTTTGATTTAAATGTGGCGTCGTTATTCGGATTTTGGGGTCCGAAAGGTTACTTTTTGCAAACGGCCGAGTTGGGACTCGAAACCATTTCCATTGGTTCCAAAATGTCGTTTGCGATCTTTTTGAGTATAATCTTTGATATGTTTGGAGTAAGTTGAATTTTGCTACTTTTTCTAGTTGGGCTTTAGCTTTGGGTTCAGCCCCAAACCCACTTAACCCCTCTACTTCAGCCCTTTCCTCTCCATTCACTCTCATTTCATTTCATTTCTTAAGTAAAAACTGAAATGGTGGAAGGGAAAGAGAAATAGAAACTCCCAAGCCCTAGTTTCCTTTGCAAAGCTTGATTCTTACTCCAAAATCAAAGGGAATCCATTGGTAAGTTCATCTTCATCTTCTCCATCTCTTCTCCTCTTCAATTTCAGTAATTTCCTAACCCTAACTTAGGAAATACTTGCTTTGATTCTAGATTGAAGCTTGTAGTGTTGAAGTGGAGTGTAGTTGGTTAATTCCTTGCATTGTGCTTCTTCTCCTTTGTTTTTGTGTAAAAAGGTGAGTTTTGAACTCACATCTACTTCTCTTGATTTCATGGGAGTTGGGTATGAATTCCTAATGAGTATGCATGTGCCATTGTTTTGGATTTGGAAAGGATTTGCATTTCATTGAAAAAGGCTGGAATTGCAAATTCATCAGGTTCGGCCGACCGAGCTCCCTGGGCCGGTCGACCGACCTGCTACCCCGAGCCTTGTTGTGTTTTCTGCATCTGGCCAGCCGACCGACCCTGTAGTCCGGTTGTCCGACCTGCTTTGTTTTGCCCGGTTTTGCCTGTTTCTGTATATTTTGATTCGTTTTCCGGATTTTATCGATTCAAGTTTCTTTTTAGTGGTTGTCATCGCATCTTTGGCTTTGATAACTTACCTTTTACGTCATTCACAATTTTAATAAATAATCCCTCTAAATCGTATTAAAAGCTCCATTCTCCGCTTTATAAATTTCTATTTAAACACACACAATTTTGCACTTCGAACGAAGTGGAAAGGTGATTAAATGGTTAGGTAAAACACGGACCATGAATCCGTGCATTCACCTTTCCGATTAATCCCCGACCTATTCGATTGATCGTTTTGACCCTTGTGTCTGGTTTACCGATGAGATGAGGTGAACTTTGTAATGCTTCGAGTGTGAAATTAACTAATGGATAGTAAACCGTTTAGTGCGAACGGGTGGTTATGGGACTCACGTTAGCACTTTTCGGATTCCTTTCTGGGAGTTTGTGACACATGCTGCCTTTGGGATAGCGTCTTCGGGCTGTCTCCTCTGGCTTGTTGCCTTTAATATCGCTTTTGGAGTTGGTCCTTTGCCCCGACCCGAGAGATATTTGGGATTGTCGGTTACCTTTAGTATTGCTTTTGGAGTGGTTTCTTCACCACCGCTCAAGAGATATTGGAGTGGTTTCTTCACCACCGCTCAAGAGATGTTGGAATGGTTTCTTCACCAACGCTCAAGAGATATTGGAGTGGTTTCTTCACCACCGCTCAAGAGATAACGGAGTGGTTTCTTCACCACCGCTCATGATGCTTCATTTATATGTATATTCCCTAGGTATTGCTTTTCTGTATTGGTTCTTTGGAGCCACACGAAATATAGCGTTTACCTTGTGGAACTCGTATTTATCGGTATTTGTTGTTTGCCTTTATGGCTTGCTTTGGGATATTCTTATCCTTTGTTTCTATATGTTGCCGATGATATGAGGCTTGTTCTATATGATTCATCTCTTGTTGATGATTGTGTTATCTCCTCTAGAGATATTTGTTATACTATGTAACCTTGCAGGTTTATGATTGTTCAGTTTATCTAACTGATTTGTTTAGCTAGACTGATCCGTGTATTTTATACTCGGGTCAGACCGAGATGTTTCAGGTTAGGTGCTTTTGGACTTAGCCTATTTTGCTTCCGCATGGACTACTCCGCTAGCTTCTTTTTGTCATAGCTTTTTGTGTAGTCCCATTTCGTAGTAACTCTGATATGTATTCATCTGGAACTCGTCTGTATATTGTGGTTTGCTATACCACTTGACTTGTATTATTTTGTATACTCTGAAATGTATCAGCATATGGGTATATGATGATTTACTGTTCTGTGATGTATATTACATTTGAGTTGTTATATTTTCTTATGATACATCCTATAGCCATTGTAGTTTTGCTTTAAATATTTATTGAATAGGTCGAATTTTTAATGTTTCTACTTTTCGACGTATTTAGTGAATAGTTAAGGTAAGATTACACATGGTCGCTTCCATTATACTCTATTGTCCGCGTTAGCCGGCAGTATTATCTATGTAATACTCTTTGTTAACGAGGCTGTCGGAGTGGGGCGTTACAAGTAATACGCTATCCAATATTTTAAGAGTGTTACATACTCTAGTCTCAACATATGTATCGATACCCAATCTTGATACATCTTGATTAGGAATATTTAGAACGATATGTTAGTTCCATTATGATAATTTACATATGATTACAACACTTTGTAACTACTATCATAAAACATATCATTTATGGATTCTCTATTAAGTATACTTCAATTAATTACTTAATTATTTCTATCATAATATACCAAGTATATAATAGAAAGAAAACACCTATTATTTTGAACGAGATTGGCAATTGAGTTAGATATATGTAACAAATTGCATAATTTCCCCTATGTCATACCTCTAACTCTATCAATCTCCCACTTGCACTTAGGGCCAATTATGGAATCTCTAACCCATCCCTTCAATCAACTTGATGAGATCTGATTGAGTTAGACCCTTCATGAATAGATCTGTTGTTTTGTTTAATTATCCCATCTGACAATCAACTCTCCTCAATGCTGATAAACTACCCTTGTCATGCAGAACTAGTCGGAGTATATTTCTTGATTTTTAGTAAGCTCTTATCATTACATTGTTATTATATAACAATCATCTAGTATTCTAAATACTTTGAAATTACCTTTGTCTGAGTCATTAATTTGTGCATCCGTATTTGTACATTGGTTTTATTTACGGAGTTATTCAAGGCGATATACTTAGCCTTTTCGTTGAATCAACCACAATCTTTCATTTGGAATAATTCCAAATAAAAGCTTCTTAATTAAGATTTGAAAATGGATTCGATATTGATATATTATACTCAATATCACTTTTTGAAGTCTGAGTCCGATTACTTCTTTATAAAGAGTTTGTTGTTTCTATAAAAAATTATTAACATTTCGTAAATACTCATGAAAACTCTAAAATACCATTTAGTAATCCTAATTAGGGTCTGATATTTGTTTCATATATCAAATACATAAAAAAAATGGGACAGTTTGGCTAAAGTCCAAATTAAGTTTCAAAATACACCAAACACCCTTGCCAAAAAAGTATGTAAATTAGGACTCTAGAATTAAGTTACAGAATAACAGTGTACATTTATGCACTTACAATGAATAGTTGCAGACATTTATGCAATTATATCCAAGAATTGTAGATATTTCTGCAATTATTCATTGAAAAATTGCGGAAATTTCCACATTATTCACCAAAAAATTGCGGCAAATTTTGCAATTATTCACTAAAAAATTGCGGACATTTCTGCAATTTTTTCAAAATATTATGGAAATTCCTCATTTATTCGCAAAAAAATAGCGAAAATTTATGCAATTATTCATTAAATAATTACAGACATTTATGCAATTTTTAGATATAATTGCATAAATGTCAGCAATTATTCACTAAATAATTGCATAAATGAATGCAATTATTCAGTAACTTAATTCTAGGGATCTAATTTACATCTTCTTTTGGGGAGGAGATTTCATGTATTAAGTTTTATTTTAAGTACCTAAGCCTAATATTCACTAAAAAAATTATGAAATGTAGAAAATATAATATGTATGATAATTCCTATTGCTAAACCGTAAGGAATCCATTTTACATATTGCTTATTGAACATTTTAATAAGGTGTATTTGCATATAGTTTTGGGACATTCCCAAAACCCTTAATACTTAATATAAAAGATATAAGTTAGAAATGCAATATCCAATAATAAACAACCAAACTATTACCGATTTTAACGTAAGCACATTGTTAAAAATCAGCAGTACATTATTTACTTATAATTCAGAAATATCTATGCACCTTTTAAAATTCTTTCTTATGGATACACGCTTCCTCTACATTTTTACTGAAAATCAAGCTGTTTGATACTTCTATCAAAATAAATTTTAATTATGATTCTTTTAGAATGATACTTTGATATCCATTCTTGGATCATATCCTAAAATCCCACAACCTCAATATCACTCCCATTGACTTTATGACACTTTGGTTGTTTTATGCAAATAGCTCATTCTAAATCATTAGTTTGAATTTTCTATTTCAACACATATATACCAAAGCAAAAATTCATGTCAAGCGTAATTTGTGAGAAAAATTCGAATTAACTTTATTACATCGAATGATGAACCTGTTATATTAATTTCAACAATCTAAATTTTTTGATGTCATTCTTTTCAATATTGCTCACAATATTCCAACCACATTAGTCTCTATCTTAAAGACATATTGTGACCGGTGGATCATATCCCTTTAGATAAATCTATAAAAATCAAACTTAATAGTGTACTTGGAATCCATTTCAATTTTGCGCATCATACCATATCTAAAGTAAGTACTCTTAATGATTTAATTGACAATTTTGGATTATCTATTCTCAACATGGATAAGAAACATATAGTTTCTCTTTAATATGCAGGAATACTTGTTAGATTATTTAATGCAGTATGCTCACTTAGATTTGGTTAATTTCATTTCATCCCTTGTAATTAGTTTTGTTCTTGGATCATACCCAAATCCATTTTACTACCAACAGTTCTAAAAGAAATTCCTTTACTACGAAGTTGGCATTTCTTGAAGTAACTTTTGTTCATCAATTCAACGGAACAACTATTCACAAACACTTTATGAATTGCCTTATATACAAAACTGATTTGATTTTAATTTACAATTCTTCTGTTCAAAACATAAATTGATCATCCAATGACTATCGTTCCCAAACTTCTTTTGAGGCGATTCACACAAGATCCATTACGTACAATTATGACATGCAGTCTTTCGAATTACACAACCTGCCAATTTCTTGGCCTAGGATAAGTTGGGGTTCTTGTAGACTCTTATCTTGTATGCTTTTGTAAATTATTCTTTAGGTGAAATTAATTTTAAGCTTGTGTATTATTCTTAAGTATACGACCTTTATAAAGAAATTATCTTAACTACACTCACCGTTAATTAAACTTTAATCAACAAAGTTCGATTACCCATTATTGATACATCGTTATGTATCATAGGTAGAAGTGACTTATGAGATTAAATTATTATTCATTGTTAGGACATTCGGAACTCTTTCCAATATAATCTCCTATTAGATCAAATCGAATCTTTTTATTTCCCATTGCACATTATTTTATCTACTTCTGTTTTATATTCTACGAACTCATCATTAACATACCATAAATGTATCATATACATATGTTCATGTTTGTGATAATTCATTGGTGAATACAACAAAGTATATGGAACTGTTTTGGATTTATTAAACTTATGAGTACGTATGTCTATATGTATCATTCCTAAGAGTTCATCAACTCTTACGATGCTCCACTGTATGGGTGCTTTTCCTTTAATTGCCTGATATATAATTTAGTAGTACTATATGATTCATAATCATATAATCAACAATTATTTCTTAAAATTATGGCTTAGTCCATAATCCTAAAATAATTGCGAATGAATTTAGATACTTCTGTTTTTTCCAATGCATCATAAATACCAGTACTATCATTTTATTTTATAACCAAATATTGAAATAAAATATGTCTATTTTTCAGTCAGTACTGAAATATAGATATTATTTCGTAAATAATGTTTGGAATGTTTTATGAAAATAAGTTTCAACTTAATGCAAACAATAAGTGTTATATGGCATGCTTCCACTATTTTTTCCATTACTATAATAGTGTATGTTCGAAGCTTCATTAAACCACTTAATATAGACTACTTATTTCATTTACTTTAACTGGTCTATAGTGGAGAAGTTCAGATCAAATATCTTAAATTCAAAGAAATAAATATCATAGAAAAAAATTCTATGTGAAAATGCTTTTGGAATAGAAATCATATTTCTCATTCTAATGTTAAGTATCTATTATTTTTTTAGAGCTCTTATATCTAAGTTTCTTTATGAAGCAGAATTAACCATTTTCTCTCTTTAACCCATAGGTTACATCCAGCCTTGCACATTTGATTTCTTTTCTAAATGGTCAAACTATTCAAAGAAAATGCTTACTATAGTATCATAACGAACCCTTTAAAAAATGCATTTGCTTACCTTAACTTCTAAGGATCAAACCATTGCACTTATGTAAACTAATTAAACTGACCTTTCAGTGATCGAATTCTTAGATCTATCTTGTAGCCTTTGCGCATGTATTACATTTAATACACATTATTTTGATCAATCATATTGAATACAAGATCTCACTATAAAATTAACTTGCTCATTTCAATGAAATAATTTAATCGAGGTTTCATACATTATGAATTGTGACCATCAATCGAATAACATTTATATGTGATCGTATATGGATCAAATGTCCATATTCTTGTATTGCCTTTAGAGTTCGAAACTCATTAAAGATAGTATACCGTCTGTAACGACCCATAAATTTTCGACAATTTAAATTATTAATTTAATTAAATTTTGTTATTTAATATTGGAGGAAATAAAAATTTGTAATTTAATAATGAAATAATAACTAGATTAGAAGTTGATAATGTTAATTTATGTTAATTACTAAAAATTCGAATGAAATTCCAATCAATTGAAGTAATATAAAACGTTATGCTTGGTTATCAATTGAATGTTCAAAAACAAATGTGAATATTTAATTAACTAATGAAATAATATATTTGTAACAACCCTGTATTTTGTGATTATTTGTATTTGTATATTTTAATTATTTTAAATTGAGTTGTTGATTTAAAAAATTTATTATATTTATTAAAATGGATAATTTTTGTTATTTTAATTATAATTTTTATGTGAATTATAATTCCAAACATGAATAAATTTAATATTTCCAGAAAAGTGGATTTTTGGTCAATCTGGTCAAACTTTAACTTTTAAATTTAAAATTTAAATATCTGAATTCTTGAATTTTATCTTTTATTATGAAAATAGATTTAATTTTAAGAATATTACTTTTCATTTCGTTAAATCCGATTTATATTATGAAAGTTATGTTTTTTACAATATTGTGTGTTAATTAATTTATTTAATAAAATTGTCTATTTTAAATTATATAAATAATATTTTATTTGTTATATTATGTTCTAATATGTGTTATATAACATGATAGGTATATATTTTTAATTTTAAGTATTTTTAAAGTAACGATAAATTTTTTCCAAAGTTTATTGAATTTATTTTCAAATTTTATAACCTAGTTTCTATTTTTAAGCTATTTTCTTAATTTAATTATATTTATTTAAAATTTATTTATTTACTTTTATTCATTCATTATATTTCTGTGTTTTTATCTTTATTTATATGAATTTTTACATGTATTTAGATATGCAAAAAGAATTTAGAAATTTGAAAGGTTTTTGACCTTTCATATGCTTTGCCTTTTCATATTCAACCTCACATTTTCACACCAAACATCATATCCATTCAATTGCTGCCATATCTCTTTCTTCAACCGACCACTCCACTTTGTTTTCACTTGAAAAACCTCTCAAACCCTAAAACAAAATATACGGCCATCACTTGAAGAAAATTTTGGTAAATTTTCATTTCTTTTTCACTTTTTCTTACTTGTTTGTATTGATTTTGTACTTGCATTCAATCTATGTAGTTCGGCCTCTCTGCTCCAGCACCATGTCCGCCTCCACCATCACTACAACCAGCCACCATCTCCTCCTTCCCAGTGCCCTTCCATGGCCAAGGCCATATATGATGGTGATCCATAGAAATGAAGCAAACTCCACCTTTATGTCATAGCCGAGCTCTCCCCTTGTTTCCACCACTCCAACCACCACCTTGGCTGACTTGTACACCACCTTCACTAGCCTAACCTGAGCCTAAGACCTCTTCCACACCTGTACATGAACTCTACAGATCAGGCCTTGTTCATCCATGCTTGGTCAAGACCATTTATTGCCTTGAAATCCACTTTTGTGCCTTGAATTTGTGTGTACATGCACACATATCTCTCTACTCCTCCATATATTGTTATGGCCAACCTTTTTAACCTTAACCTAATCCAAATCCATCCCATAATAGTGCTTTTCCAACCTATTGCTGAAGCATAAGTTGTTGAATGCAAGTGCAAAAGCTTTAGCTTTGAGTTGTGCATTTATTCCTAGCATTGTTTATAAATATTTTGGTTTGAAATTCATATTATACATTGTTTTGTTTGCTATGTGACAAGGCAATTAGCTTTGGCTCTCCCACTCTCAAATCATTTTCGCGTTATCGTGCCTTTGAAGATCTTTGTTTGTCTATTTGGTTGTCATCTCCAGCTTGTACAAGTGAGTAATTCTCACCAGACAAATTTATACTTATATAACTAGTAAACTGATTGCAATTGAATCTGTAAAACATGTCATGTAACAACCCACATATTTGTCGATTTTATATTTAAATATTTTATTTAAATATTTTATCGTTCGTCGGATTTTGGTCCAAAAAACTACTTTTTGCAAATAGTCGAATTGGGACTTGAGACCACCCCCATTGAGTTCAAAATGATGTTTGCGACCTTTTTGAGTATAAACTTCGATATGTTTGGAGTTAGTGGAATTTTGCCACTTTTCACTTAGGGCTTTGGTTTGGGCTGAGCCCAATAACCCCACTTACTAGCTCAGTTCCAACCCCCTCTCCTCTTTATTACTTCATAATTTCCTAATACATTCAAGCTTCATCAAAAATAGGGGAAGAGAAAAAGAATTAGGAAATCATATGCCCTAGTTTCCATTAGCAAATCCATCTTCTTGCTCCAAACTCAAGAGAACCCATTGGTAAGCTTTCTCTTCATCTACTCCAACTTATTCTCTTACCAATTTCTGAAATTCCTAAACCTAATTTTGGGAATGTTCTTGATTTGAGCATAGATTCAAGCTCATTTGGGTTGTGTTGAAGAGAGGTTGATTCTCCATTTGCTTTCAAGCTTCTTCTTGTTTGATTTTGGTAAAAAGGTGAGATTTTTATCTCACATCTATGCTTATATTTATCTTCGATTGTTAGGTACGAATTCCTAACACTTATTCGTGTGCAATTGCTTTTGGTTTGGATTGATTTGGTGAATATTCCAATTTTTAGTGTTTTGGGTTCAATTCTTTAAATAAATCATAGCTTTGATGTTTTGATCATGTTTTGGTGATGAACCAAAGAGCTTCTATGGCCGGGTAGTCGATTGGCGTAAACCCTTAGTGCCGATGCTCAACCGATAGCAATATGGAAGAGTTTGGCATTCATTAGATGGGCTTGGGGAGTGCTGGCTACAGGTTCGGCCGACCGAACTCAGGATCCGGTCGACCGACCTGCTACGCCGAGCACTTCCCAGCCTCTGTTAGGAAGTGCAGGCTACAGGTCCGGCCGACCGAGCTCAGGGTCCGGTCGACCGACCTGCTACCCCGAGCACTTCCTGCCTCTAGTTCGGTCAACCGACCCAGAAAGTCCGGTTGACCGACCTGCTCCTTTTTGCAAGTTTTGCCTATTTGCCTATTTGCTTGAGAATTCCAACTTCAATCGATTCGTGTTGATTCCCTTTTTGTTATTATCACTTATTATCGACTTTGATGACATTTTCTTCGTGATTTATGGGAATATCCATTTTGATGGATTCGGTATCGATTTCTTGGATTTTATTCACTTCTTCGAATGTGAATTTTTATGATTGATTGTTTCTACAATCACTTCTATGATCTGTCACTTTAAAAATATAAAGGTTTTCTATACTAGTAGTAAATATCAAAACTCTTCCTTCAAATGATTTCAACACTATTTTATTACAAAGCTCATTTTCTTAAACCGTTTTCCAATGTATTAGTATATACAAGCCTTTACCTCACTCGTATGAGAAATCTAATTAAACGACTTAGTAAAACGAGTGGTATGAAACGCTTGTGTTTACTTCGTTGGTTAATTCTTGGACTTGTTCGATTGAATCTCTTGTGACAATTTTCTAGTGGAGATCTACAATTTGTTCGTAAATATTTAAGTTAAGCTAGTGGTTATGGGACATGAAGCTAAGCTCATATATTTACTAGCTTACTGTAATTGACACTTCGCGTTGATCATGACGATCATCTTTGTGGTTTAGACTAGCATTGTGCGATGTCTCTTTGTCCACGTGGAGGACTGTACGTCTGTTTTATTGAGCTTCGGCTCACCAGGAGGAGCTTCGGCTCAATGTCCGCAATGGGGGACTATACCCTGTCATGAGGAACTTCGGTTCACCAGGAGGAGCTTCGGCTCAAAGTCCGCAATGGGGGACTATACCCTGTCAGGAGGAGTTTTTGATTCACCAGGAGGAGCTTCGGCTCAATGTCCGCAATGGGGGACTATACCCTGTCATGAGGAACTTCGGTTCACCAGGAGGAGCTTCGGCTCAAAGTCCGCAATGGCGGACTATACCCTGTCAGGAGGAGTTTTTGATTCACCAGGAGGAGCTTTGGCTCAAAGTCCGCAATGGGGGACTATACCCTGTCAGGAGGAGTTTTGACTCACCAGGAGGAGCTTCGGCTCAAAGTCCGCAACGGGGGACTATACCCTGTCTGGAGGGGCTCCGGCTCATTTTTCTGGGATTGGCCATCCTTTTCTTGTGATTTCTGGATTTCGTGTGTTGAATTCTGGAATTTATGCTTCACCTATTTTCGTGATTTCTATTGATTTGATTTATCAATTATTGTGGCTTGGTGAATGAAATTAGGAGTATGACATTCCTTTTTATCTTGAGTAGATCTTTGCGATATTGATTAATCTCTTATTGATTTTTCAATTACTTATATATCACAGGTTGGCATTGTGATTATTATACGTTTAGTCGTATTTCTCATTCTATATCATTTCATCTGATATTTATAGTTAGACTGATCCGTTTATTATTTTCTTCATAAATTATACTCGGGTCAGACTGAGATTTTACAGGTGCTTCTGCTTGACTCCTTATCGGACCACTATCTGATCTTTTGGCTAACTACTTTAGTTTAGTAGTTTTTTTGTTGTATACTATTGAGATATGGACTCCTTGATGTATACGTATTCTTTTGTCTAGCACTTGTATCTATTCTTTTTGTTATTGTGGATCTTACTTGACCGCAACTCTGATTTACACTTTTATGTGTAATATTCATATCTATTTCCGCCTTTGTGATATGAATTGTCTGTGACTGATTTGTGTTATGTTTATTTCTATATTTGTTTCCGAAGATTTTATATAGCCACTGTGTGATAGCTTTGAGTTTGTATCTGTATGTCGGATTTCCTCTTAAGATGAAATGTTATATTTTTACTATCTGACATATCGATGCTCGCACAAAGAAATTACACGGATGGTCGCTCCTCAACAGCCTTATTCTCCGTGCTAGTTGACAGCATTACTTCGTAGTGTTCTTGGCTAGCGTGGGTATAGAGGTGGGGCGTCACAGCTTGGTATCAGAGCCAAACTTCGGAACAATGTAGAATAATTTAACAAGGATCATCGTCCTAAGTCCATCTTAGGAGTCGTGCTTTAGGATTTTATTCGAGTCTTCGTACTGATTCATCCTATTTTCTTTATGATTCCTTATTTTATCAATCAAGTTTGATTGAAATTTACTTTGAGAATAACTTTTTCCTCTTCTTTCTTTCTTTCTTAAAGAAGAGAAATGGTTAGACCAGGCCGTCCCAGCGCCGGTCAATCTAGTGCTACTCCCCAAGATGGAGTTTTCATGTCTGCCCAGCAGCTTCTTGATCTAGTAAAGAATGCTCAAGCTGCCGGTCCCAATTCAAAGCCTACTCATCCTAGATCCGGTTTTGCACGCTTGTGCAGAGACTACACCGATTTGGGAGGAAGGCCATTCACGGGATTCGAGAGTGTTATAGAAATTCAAGCTTGGCTCAAATCATGCGATCGCATCTTTTCTCGCATGAACCTTATTGATCTACATCGAGTCCAAGTGGCTTCTAGCATGCTCCAAGAAAGAGCGTTAGATTGGTATGAGCTTTTGATTTCTGAAATCGTTGAAGCGGATCTCACTTGGGAGCAATTCCGGGAAAGATTCGAATTGAAATTTGTGCCGGAGGCTGAAAAAGTAACTTTGACCCGGCGTTTTATTGATCTTGTTCAAGGTGAATCTTCTGTGACAGATTATGTCGCATCTTTCGAATCTCTTTCTAAATACGGGGTTAAATACATTAATACCCCATTGAAGAAAAATCAGAGATTTGTCTATGGCTTGAATAAGAATCTTAAGAAGCCATTACTCCTGAAACTTGAAGTTTTATTTGATCAGCTTGTTGATATCGCCCTTCGTCTTGAAGAGGCTGATAGAGAAAGTGATGTCGAGGTTGGGAGTGCCAAACCGAACTCCAACAACACCAAGAAGAGGCATACCTTTATTAGGTTCGAAAGTCCTAATCCTAACAAGAGGGCGAAGCAAGAGACTTCTATAGCAAATACTCCTATCCTTAATCGCGGAGGATGCTGCAATTGTGGCTCTAGGGACCACTATATAAATAGGTGTCCAAGGCCTATTTCTTGCCGCTATTGGATAAGTGCGGATCATTATATATCTTCGTGTCCCAAGCGTCAAAGCAAGAGAGAAGGAAAGCTGCATGTCCCTAGCTACTCTTCTCTTAGTCAAGGTATTTTATATTCAATCCTTGATGGCGTTATTTTATTTCGTGATCTTCTTATTCGAGTTCTTTTTGATATGGGTTTCATCTCATTATTTTTATATCAAAAGAACTTGTCGATTGTTTTTCTTTGAATATTTTGGGCTTGATGACTTCTTTGAGGATTGTGAATCCGGATGGTAGATCCGCAACACTCAATTTGCTTTCTATTGATGTCGAAATTATTTTATGCGATTTTTCTTTCCGAGCCGATATTTTTTTACTTAGGCTTCGGAATTGATTTTTGTAAGGATTGGCTTAATCGTTGTGAGGCCCATATCTTATTTTTCCGTGTGGACTATTCATCTCCGACATTTTCTATCTGTTAAGTAGGTTTCTATTTTTTCTTGTGATTCTGATTTCAAATTTTTGAAGGCATCATTTTATTCTTTAAGCCCTCAAGATGAGAGAAGTGTTATTTCTCTTATCTAAATAATTTGTGAAACTTTTCCGGTATTTTTGAGTTTGTCTTAGGATTATCACCTAAGAAATCTTTTGTGTGGTGTTAAGGTCTTTCTAGTTTGACCTTGCCACCGATTTTCATTTGGCTACGAGTTGCGGGAGTTCGCATTCCATTTACCGCATTCCGCACTCGTTACGATTCTTATGAATGACTTATTTTGTCATTCAGTTTGTCCCGCTTATTTCATCCATTTTATAAATCGAATATTCTATGAATATTTCGATGAGACCATTCTTGTATATATTGATTTTGGATGAAAATAGAAATTTAAAATTTTGAAAATCTTTTTCATAAGATTTATTTATAAGTACGATTTGATTTTGCTCTTAAGCGAGCAAAGAATATTCTTAAAACTTTTTAAAAGATATTTTTATCATATGGAAGGTGATTTTGTGATTGTGTTGCCCGTTGAGTGCTTTAAGAATTCTGGTCGATGCGCTTGATCAACGTTATCGATAAGAATCTCCTAAACGCTTTGATGAGGTAGTCAGACACGATATATTGACTTGTAAAAATGTAAATTTATCTAGAAGGATAATTACTTAAAGATGATTGTAATTTTGAAAATTTTATTTTTTCGGGAAAGAGGATTGTTTAAAAGAACTCTTCCTTTCGATACTCTTATTCTTGTGATTCCTGAAGGGGAACCAAGACTTTGCTATTTGTACCGATACTAGTCATATTGGTTTGGATGCCATTCTCTTGCAAAGGAGAACGTGCTATCACTTGTGCTTCTAAATCATTATAGCCTATCGAGACTAGATATGCCACTCATGATCTAGTGCTCGCGGCTATTGTTTTTACTTTTGGAATTTGGCATTATCATATTTGGATGAGGAATTTGTTCTCTACCTCGATCATAAATCTTTGGAATATTTATTTCCTCATAGGGAACTTCATGTTAACTCGAGTTCCTAGCATCTTATGATCTTGATATTCTTTTTATTCCGGAAGGGAAATCGTGTTGCCAATGCACTTTGTCGTATGCAACAAGTGGTTGATTCTTTGATGATGTCTGAATGGAATTATCTTTTTATTAATTTCATCGGACGTTTTGATATACTTCGTTTTATTGAGCTTTATCTCATTCCTTTTATGGACTAGTGTCCGATGTTCTTTTATGGTGTTCGGTTCATCGGATGTACTTTTATTATACTACATCGATGTTCCGTCTTATCTGGATCAATGGGTGTACCATTATTATACTACATCGTTGTTCCGATTTATCGGTTCATTAGGCGTACCGTTTTTGTACTACGCCGTTGTTCCAAATTATTCGAGTTCCTCGTTTCACGGGCGTACTGTTATTATACTACGTCGTTGCACCAGCTCAATTTTCTGCTATTCTTGACGTTTTCCACGTCTTTTATCTACGGAAATGCCTTAGGGATTCCGATTTTTATTCTTGAGCCCGGTGTTATAGAGGAAATTGAAGTTTCACCAGATTTGATTTATGACCAACATTCCATTCGCATCATTGCTTTGGAGGTTGAGCGCCTTCGGAATAAAGATATTCTTTTTGTGAGAGTTCAATGGTTCTCGAATCTTAGGGATTACTCTTGAGAATCTAGAGAATTCATCGAGCGATCCCGTTCAGGCTTACTCTTTCATGCTCCATACGGTGAACTTCCTACTTCAAATTTTCTTTTGTGTTAATGTGCTTCTATGGTTGTTACCTCTTATTTTCTTCTTAAGTATTGCGAGGACGCAATTTCTTTCAGGAGGGGAGTCTGTAACAACCCGCATATTTGTCGATTTTATATTTAAATATTTTATCGTTCGTCGGATTTTGGTCCAAAAAGCTACTTTTTGCAAACAGTCGAATTGGGACTCGAGACCACCCCCATTGAGTTCAAAATGACGTTTGCGACCTTTTTGAGTATAAACTTCGATATGTTTGGAGTTAGTGGAATTTTGCCACTTTTCACTTAGGGCTTTGGTTTGGGCTGAGCCCAATAACCCCACTTACTAGCTTAGTTCCAACCCCCTCTCCTCTTCATTACTTCATAATTTCCTAATACATTCAAGCTTCATCAAAAATGGGGAAAGAGAAAACGAATTAGGAAATTCTAAGCCCTAGTTTCCATTAGCAAATCCATCTTCTTGCTCCAAACTCAAGAGAACCCATTGGTAAGCTTTCTCTTCATCTTCTCCAACTTATTCTTTTACCAATTTCTGAAATTCCTAAACCTAATTTTGGGAATGTTCTTGATTTGAGCATAGATTCAAGCTCATTTGGGTTGTGTTGAAGAGAGGTTGATTCTCCATTTGCTTTCAAGCTTCTTCTTGTTTGATTTTGGTAAAAAGGTGAGATTTTTATCTCACATCTATGCTTATATTTATCTTCGATTGTTAGGTATGAATTCCTAACACTTATTCGTGTGCAATTGCTTTTGGTTTGGATTGATTTGGTGAATATTCCAATTTTTAGTGTTTTGGGTTCAATTCTTTAAAAAAATCATAGCTTTGATGTTTTGATCATGTTTTGGTGATGAACCAAAGAGCTTCTATGGTCGGGTACTCGATTGGCGTAAACCCTTAGTGCCGATGCTCAACCGATAGCAATATGGAAGAGTTTGGCATTCATTAGATGGGCTTAGGGAGTGCTGGCTACAGGTTCGGCCGACCGAACTCAGGGTCCGGTCGACCGACCTGCTACTCCGAGCACTTCCCAGCCTCTGTTAGGAAGTGCAGGCTACAGGTCCGGCCGACCGAGCTCAGGGTCCGGTCGACCGACCTGCTACCCCGAGCACTTCCTGCCTTTGGTTCGGTCAACCGACCCAGAAAGTCCGGTTGACCGACCTGCTCCTTTTTGCAAGTTTTTCCTATTTTCCTATTTGCTTGAGAATTCCAACTTCAATCGATTCGTGTTGATTCCCTTTTTGTTATTATCACTTATTATCGACTTTGATGACATTTTCTTCGTGATTTATGGGAATATCCATTTTGATGGATTCGGTATCGATTTTTGGATTTTATTCACTTCTTCGAATGTGAATTTTTATGACTGATTATTTCTACAATCACTTCTATGATCTGTCACTTTAAAAATATAAAGGTTTTCTATACTAGTAGTAAATATCAAAACTCTTCCTTCAAATGATTTCAACACTATTTTATTATAAAGCTCATTTTCTTAAACCGTTTTCAAATGTATTAGTATATACAAGCCTTTACCTCACTCGTATGAAAAATCTAATTAAACGACTTAGTAAAACGAGTGGTATGAAACGCTTGCGTTTAATTCGTTGGTTAATTCTTGGACTTGTTCGATTGAATCTCTTGTGACAATTTTCTAGTGGAGATCTACAATTTGTTCGTAAATATTTAAGTTAAGCTAGTGGTTATGGGACATGAAGCTAAGCTCATATATTTACTAGCTTACTCTAATTGACACTTCGCGTTGATCATGACGATCATCTTTGTGGTTTAGACTAGCATTGTGCGATGTCTCTTTGTCCACGTGGAGGACTGTACGTCGTTTTTATTGAGCTTCGGCTCACCGGGAGGAGCTTCGGCTCAATGTCCGCAATGGGGGACTATACCCTGTCATGAGGAACTTCGGTTCACCAGGAGGAGCTTCGGCTCAAAGTCCGCAATGGGGGACTATACCCTGTCAGGAGGAGTTTTTGATTCACCAGGAGGAGCTTCGGCTCAATGTCCGCAATGGGGGACTATACCCTGTCATGAGGAACTTCTGTTCACCAGGAGGAGCTTCGGCTCAAAGTCCGCAATGGCGGACTATACCCTGTCAGGAGGAGTTTTTGATTCACGAGGAGGTGCTTCGGCTCAAAGTCCGCAATGGGGGACTATACCCTGTCAGGAGGAGTTTTTGACTCGCCAGGAGGAGCTTCGGCTCAAAGTCCGCAACGGGGGACTATACCCTGTCTGGAGGAGCTCCGGCTCATTTTTCTGGGATTGGCCATCCTTTTCTTGTGATTTCTGGATTTCGTGTGTTGAATTCTGGAATTTATGCTTCACCTATTTTCGTGATTTCTATTGATTTGATTTATCAATTATTGTGGCTTGGTGAATGAAATTAGGAGTATGACATTCCTTTTTATCTTGAGTAGATCTTTGCGATATTGATTAATCTCTTATTGATTTTTCAATTACTTATATATCACAGGTTGGCATTGTGATTATTATACGTTTATTCATATTTCTTATTCTATATCATTTCATCTGATATTTATAGCTAGACTGATCCGTTTATTATTTTCTTCTTAAATAATACTCGGGTCAGACTGAGATTTTACAGGTGCTTCTGCTTGACTCCTTATCGGACCACTATCTGATCTTTTGGCTAACTACTTTAGTTTAGTAGTTTTTTTGTTGTATACTATTGAGATATGGACTCCTTGATGTATACGTATTCTTTTGTCTAGCACTTGTATCTATTCTTTTTGTTATTGTGGATCTTACTTGACCGCAACTCTGATTTACACTTTTATGTGTAATATTCATATCTATTTCTGCCTTTGTGATATGAATTTTCTGTGACTGATTTGTGTTATGTTTATTTCTATATTTGTTTCCGAAGATTTTATATAGCCACTGTGTGATAGCTTTGAATTTGTATCTGTATGTCGGATTTCCTCTTGAGATGAAAAGTTATATTTTTACTATCTGACATATCGATGCTCGCACAAAGAAATTACACGGATGGTCGCTCCTCAACAGCCTTATTCTGCGTGCTAGTTGACAGCATTACTTCGTAGTGTTCTTAGCTAGCGTGGGTATAGAGGTGGGGCGTCACATATCATTATGTTATATCTGCTATGTTATGATCACATGATGTTCACCCATGCTTATTTACCTGTTATAACATCTGTTACTGTATATTATGATATTTTGTTTATTTATATCAGTTTATCACACTACAAGTTCCCGGTAGATTAGAATCACTATGGGTTGAACTGATACATACCCGAACAGACCTTAGAATATGGAAAATCGTTATGGGCTGAAATGATAGGCCTGAACGATATTTATTTATTCCATTTTTACTTGGGATTACGGGTTTGAAATGATAGAACCTAGGTTTTCTTTGTAATTTACGGATTGAAATGATATATTACCCGTATCACTTTACCTAGGGTAGAAAATGTTATACAGACCCGTGGTTAATATATATTTTTCTAAAAATTTTGAAGTATTTTAGAAACGTAAATATTATAATATTTTGATTTAAACTTAATTAAAAATGATTTTTATAAAGTATTATTGATTTTCTAAAAATTTAGAAGTGAAATAAATTAATGGTAGAGTTAGAAATTTGAAATATAAGTTATTTCGTAAATTACGTTTTGGTTGTAAATAGAATTTAAATTAAGTGGGAAAATGTGATAAATAGATTTAAAATTTGATTTAAAATGAATATAAAATAATTTTTATAAAGTATTAATGATTTTTGAATAAGTTAAAAGGTTAAATAAATGAATATTTAAGTTGAATTTTGAAATAAAACTTAAATCGGAAATTTGTGAATTTTGTTTAAAAATGAATTTAAGTTAAGTAAATAAAATGAAAATAAGTTATATTTGAAAACCTAAACTTAAGTGTTGAGTTAAAATTTTAATTATAAAGAATTGAAATTGAATATTAGAATTCAGTAAGTGAATTATTAAAGGAATTTGATTTTTGTATGAAAATTTCACTTTATAAAATCATGAATATAAGGGTATTTAAATGATTCTTATAAAAGTGAAATATATGATTTTATGAGTTTAAATTGATTTAAATAAAAAATTAATTGTTTGTGCAATTATATTGAATATTTGGAATTTAATTAACAACATATTGAAATGTTATTATTTCTAATGTAAAGGATATTACCGCATTTGTAAATGCTGTAGTTGATAGAAATGAACTAAATGGCTAAATTGAATTAAGGGCTATTATAGCACTTTGTAAGTGCTGTAGTTGTTGAAATTAACAAAGGTTTTATTTGAACTAAAGTAACCATATTACTGCATTTTTAAATGCTGTCTTTTGTTAAATTGAATTGTTTTAAAAGTAACTTTCCATAGCATTTTCTAAATGCTGCGAAAGTTGAATTTTCATTGTTTTAATAAATTTAAGTGAATAAATGAATTTTAAAAAATTAAAATTTTGGAAATTTAATAATTTAATTATTAAATATAGTAACTTCATTTTTATGATTTAAAATAAAGTAATTTGTTTTGAAATATAAACTATTTTGAAATGTGTGTTTAAATGGTATTTTAATAAAATGAATGTGGTTTTGAAAAGATACGATATTTTGATATTTTGAAATGGATTTTTGAATGATATTGAATTTTGAAATAATATTTGATTTCGAAGTATAAATAACTATTTTTTAAATTTTAACCACGGGATGTATTTAATTTATGGTTTAACTGATCCTTAGAGGATGGGCGATCCCAAGCATCCTTTAAGATATTGTGCATTACTGCTACAGTTCACTTTAGTTGGTTTACATTATATAAGTATGTATGTCCTGACTCGAGTGTTTTGTGTTTTACTTTACGCTCGGGTCAGCCTGAGTATTTACAGCTTCGCTTTGGATTTCTTTTTCTGGAGCTAGGAATCGCTAGATATTCTGCTTGTCTAGTTATCTATTCCCTTTCAGTTTTATTGTTCTATTTCAGCTCTGGTATTTATAAACTTCTATGTATTTGAGATTTCTGTTGTATATGTTTTTCAAACTGATATTATGTATTTTGTTTTGAGAGTTTGTTATAATAGCTTCATGAACTACTATGGTATTTTAATTTCCGCTGCGAGTTATTCTGATATTTCTATGTCTGTGATTCTGTTATTGTGTTTCATTTGCTCCAAATTTTATTACATTGCAGTATTTTGAGCAATTAAAGTGCGGCATGTGTGGATGCGAATGGCTTAAAATGTCGGTTTGTTACAGTTGGTATCGGAGCTTTGGTTTTAGGCAAACCTTAGCCTACGGATCAAAAACTCATTAGAGATAGGGTAGAAATACCATAGAATGAGTGAAATCAATCTCAGAATCATTTCTTTGTGAGAGAACGTATTTTCAAAGTATGAAATGATTTCCAAATGATTTTAAAGGATTTTCAGAGATTATTTTGGTATAATTTTTTTTTATTTTGAAATCAAGATTTTCTAAACCTCGTCCCTTCGGTATCCACCTTGTTAGAAATCTCTTGGTTAGGATTCTTATCGATTAGGATTCCTTGAACTTTGGAACGCTCCCACTGGTTATGAAATCCAGTCTTATCTTCCCTATTTTTTCCATTTTGATTTTGGGCATTCCATAACTCCACCTTGGAATGACCTCTATAAAGATCAGTGATTCCGCAAATCTTTGAATGGTTTGTAAAGGGGTAAAACTCCTTTACAATTGGCATTGATTCACCGGAGATTTCTATATTCTTGGATTTCGATGCTATCTATCTCCTGCTCTATCTGGATTC
Source organism: Allium cepa (assembly GCA_030765085.1). Lineage (NCBI taxonomy): Eukaryota > Viridiplantae > Streptophyta > Magnoliopsida > Asparagales > Amaryllidaceae > Allium > Allium cepa. The sequence continues at coordinate 615,748,954 of CM060931.1, forward strand.
TATCTCGGCCGATCGAATGTCGATTTGCCTTAGATTTTCGCATTTATTATATTCCTAAAGTCATGGTTGATTGGTTAGGTCCCCCCGATTTATGTAGGCTTATCCATCTTCTATTTGGTAATTAAATTAGCTCATCTTCGTTCGAGCTTATCTTCGAATTAGAATTCTATTTGATTAGAGTTCCTCTAAATTTGAATCTATATTTGTTGAAATCTATCCTTGAATCATCCCTTAGAAATTTGTTTTTGATTGTATTTTGAATTTGTGCATACATCAAAGTTATTATTTTGATAAGAATAGCCATATTTTATGTATAAAAGTGAAATGTTTTTGATAAGGATTATATACCTTTTTAAAACGAGAAATTTGTAGTTTTGAAAGGATCTAAAATTTTGAAAATTTATAAGAACTTGACTTATATAAAATGATTTATAACTGAAGGGTTTTGAATTTAAATTTCGAGGTATCGAACTCTAGTGTTTTGAAATCGGTTTTAAGATTTTGGAAAATATATAATAATAAAATGATTTAAAGATATTTTCTGAATAAAAAATGTTTCAAATGTATTCGAATGAATTGCAATGATTTAGAAGAGATTTTAAAGAAGTTTCAAGAAAATAAAAATTTAGAACCCACTTAAGTCGCTGGAAAATAATTTTGGTGATGAATGCATGCATCATCGACATTGATTTTCGAGTTTCTGAGTGTGGGAGAGACTACTCTAGTAGCTTTGCTATGCGAGCGATTTTGTGAAACCAAATTTTGATTTTAGATTTTGACGTATGGTTGATATTCGAAAGATAATGTATATATATATATATTTGAAATGAATTAAAGTAAGCCGATATTCAGTCCTTGAGATTCAGATTTGTTTTGGTGTAACGCTATCTTTTGGAATTGGTTTACTGATTTGTTGGTGATTTCCAACACTTGAGATGAAAATATGATTTCTTCAACTATTTTAAAGGTTCGAACACTTCCAAATCAAAGTTAACTTTTCAAAGCTAGGTAATTTTGAAAGGTATAGGGTATTCGATAAAGAATATAAGTTTAGTTTGGTATGATTAATGTATAAAGTAATATGATTTATATAAGTTTGAAACTGCTTGTTAAGTAAAATAAATAAGACTATTTTGAATTATACTGATAAGAAATATAGATTTGAAATGTTTTGAATAAAGTATATATATATAGAATAATAATCTTTCCAATGGTAAATTGGATTTTTCATATAGAAATATATAGTTTGAATGTTTTAAAAAAGGGATGGTTTCAAACTTAGTCACCATTTTAGATATTTTTTATGATTAGACTAGTTTGGAAATGATTTAATCTTTATTTTCATAAAGAATGTGAATTCGAAATGATAATTGATTAAATGAATATTTGAAGTTTATATTTGTATGAAAGGATATTTGGTTTACTTGTAATTTCAGTTTATTTAAAAATGATGGATTTATGAAATGAATATTTCAAAAACTAGGTAATAACGAAGTAAAATTTAAGATATATGAAATTATAAAATTTAGTTTTGGAATATGGTATATTTAAGCTTTGAAAATACTAGAGATTGAATAGTTTATTTTATGGATCAAATCTTTATTTGAAATTTGATAATATTTGAAATGGTTTTGTTGGAAAACTAAATTGAATTGAAACTGTTGGTTTGAATTGAATTAAAATTGGAAATTTTAGATTTGGGTATAATTGAATAAATTTGTGAAATGTAAAGAATTAAAGGAATGTTCTATGATTTCAAATATATGATTTCGAAATGTTATGATTTTCAAAGTGTAATGATTTCAAGTATTTTGGTTTCGAAAGATTTATAACTTAAAGTATTATGATTTTTGAAAGTGAATATATGTTTGAAACGGAAATGAATTTGTCTGACCAAAATTTTTGTTGATTTGAAAATTTGGATTATTTTCTAAATCTATTGTTTTAAGAAAGTTTGTAACAGAATATATGTAATTTGGAAGAAATGATTTGGCGAAATCATATATGATTTTGAAACTAAAATGTTATTGAAATGAATAAAAAATTAAGAACCTTGATTTACTAAATACTTGATTTGGGAGTTATCGAACTTATATAAAATGGATTTGTATAAGTATGAAATTGATTTGAAAACTGTTGATTTGGAAAGGTATTCAATTTGTAAAGTGAAAGCTTATATAATCAAAGTCTATATAAGTGTGATTTGATATACCATTGATTTTGGAAAGTATTTGATTTGAACATGAAATCTTATATATGATGGACTTTACATAAGCATGATATTTGAAAATGATTTGAAAGGTACTATATGATACATATTTTCGATGTAAAGATATTGAAAGTGCCTTCTGCTTGATATCCGCTTTGTGGCCACACTGTGGATTCATTCTATCGATATTATTCTCTCTGATTTGGGTTTTTCGGATATGATACTCGAGTGTCCATCGAATCCCATGGCGATCTCCACGGTCTTATGATCGCGACTACATAGCGTATATCGCCTGGCTGAGATGGCCTGGGGGTATGGATGTTTCCTGGAGGATCCAGGCGTAACGATTGTGTATCCTACGATCTTTGTAGGTCGTAATAGTAGTGAAATCTGCTGGCTGAGATAGCTTAAGGGTATGGATGTTTCCTGGAGGATCCAGGCATAACCATTGTGTATCTGCGGTGTACTAGTCATCATGGCGTAATTCACAAGCTAAGATAGCTTACACGTACGGATGTTTCCTGGAGGATCCAGGCGTAACCATTGTGTATCTGCGATCCATGGTTAGACAAATGTTTTAGTTTGGTTGATTTGTTTGGATTGTACTATCCATATCTATTTTTAAAAGGTTTTCCATTATTTTCACTAGGTGTTGAAACAAGTCTGCTAAGTACCTAGAGAATTCTAGCTTTGCGCCTGATCAACGCATGGCCGGAGTCTGCAGGAACGAAAGTAAACTTGTTAAGACATCGAGTTATAAATGTATTTTGATGAAGTATTATATAAAGGATATTTCGATCATTTATTTCACTTGTCTAAATAATTTAAAAATGTTTTAAATATTGCTAATTTGAACTATCAAATTTGAATCAAATGACTATTTATCATATTATAAAATGTTTAAAATGTTGTAAATAAAAAATTTTAAATTGAAATGTATATGATTTTAAAATAATGGTCATTCCAACCTATTTTTCTTTCTAGCTGTTTCTACCCTATTCTTCTTTGAGGGTCCTTTCTGCATTATGGAAAGATTTGGTTCTTTAGCTTATCGTTTAGATTTGCCCGAGAAACTTTCTAGAGTGCATGATGTATTCCACGTCTCACGTGTCCTCTAGTATTTTCTTGACCCATCTCTTTTTGTTCAGAAAACTTCTCTTGACAGTTTGGATATTTAGCTTAATCTGACTGTCAAGAGTAAGCCACTTCGTATTGTCAACAGAGGTACGAAGCAGCTAAGAAGGGAATCTGTTAATCTGATCGAGGTACGATGGGGTACTGATGATCGGGATTGTACCTGGGAAACGAAGAAGAGCATTCATGCTTCGAATCCGGAATTGTTCATTTCGGGTACTATTTTTTTTCTATCTTGGTTCCTTATTTTCCTTGTTCATCTGTTCGAGGACGAAAATATTTGAGTGGGGGAGAGTGTAACAACCCTGTATTTTGTGGTTATTTCTATATGTATATTTTAATTGTTTTAAATTGAGTTGTTGATTTAAAAACTTTATTATATTTATAAAAATGAATAATTTTTGTTATTGTAATTATAAATTTTGATTTTTATGTGCATTATAATTCCAAACATGAATAAATTGCATATTTCTAGAAAAGTGGATTTTTGGTCAATCTGGTCAAACTTTGACTTTTAAATTTAAAATTTAAATATTTGAATTCTTTAATTTTATCTTTTATTATGAAAATAGACATAATTTTAAGAATACTGCTTTTCGTTTCGTTGAAATCTGATTTATATTATGAAAGTTATTCTTTTTACAATATTGTGTGTAAATTGATTTATTTAATAAAATTGTCTATTTTAAATTACATAAATAATATTTTATTTGTCATATTATGTTCTAATATATGTTATATGACATTTTAAGTATATATTTTTAATGTGATGATAAAAAATTTCCAAAGTTTATTGAATTTATTTTCAAATTTTATAACCTAGTTTCTATTTTTAAGCTATTTTCTTAATTAATTATATTTATTTAAAATTTATTTATTTATTTTTATTCATTCATTATATTTTTTGTTTTTATCTTTATTTATATTCATTTTTACATGTATTTTGAAATGCAAAAAGAATTTAGAAATTTGAAAGGTTTTTGACCTTTTATATGCTTCATATTCAACTTCACCTTTTCACACCAAACATCATATCCATTCAATTGCTGCCATATATCTTTCTTCAGCCAACCACTCCACTTTTTTCACTTGAAAAACATATCAAACCCTAAAAAAAATATACGGCCATCACTTGAAGAAAATTTTGGTAAATTTTCATTTCTTTTTCACCTTTTCTTACTTGTTTGTATTGATTTTGTACTTGCATTCAATCTATGTAGTTCGGCCTCTCTACTCCAGCACCATGGCTGCCTTCACCACCACTATAATCAGCCAACATCTACTCCTTACCACTACCCTTCCATGGCCGAGGTCATATATGATGGTGGTCCATAAAAAAATGAAGCAAACTCCACCTTTATGTCATAGCCAAGCTCTCCCCTTGTTTCCACCACTCCAACCACCACCTTGGCTGACTTGTGCACCACCTCCACCAGCCTAACCTGAGCCTAAGACCTCTGCCACACCTGTACATGAACTCTACAGATCAGGCCTTGCTCATCCATGCTTGGCCGAGACTATTTATCGCCTTTAAATCCACTTTTGTGCCTTGAATTTGTGTGTACACGCACACATATCTCTCTACTCCTTCATATATTGTTGCGACTGACATTTGTACCCTTAACCTGATCCAAATCCATCCCATAACAGTGCTTTTCCAACCTATGGCTGAAGCATAAGTTGTTGAATGCAAGTGCAAAAGCTTTAGCTTAGAGTTGTGCATTTATTCCTAGCATTGTTTATAAATATTTTGGTTTGAAATTCATATTGTCCATTGTTTTGTTTGCTATGTGACAAGGCAAATAGCTTTGGCTCTCCCACTCTCAAATCGTTGTTGTGTCATCGTGCGTTTGAAGATCTTTGTTTGTCTATTTGGTTGTCATCTCCAGCTTGTACAAGTGAGTAATTCTCACTAGACAAATTTATACTTATATAACTAGTAAACTGATTGCAATTGAATCTGTAAAACATATCATTATGTTATATCTGCTGTGTTATGATCATATGATGTTCATCCATGCTTATTTACCCGTTATAACATCTGTTACTGTATATTATGCTATTCTGTTTATTTATATTAGTTTATCACACTACAAGTTCCCTGTAGATTAGAATCACTATGGGTTGAAATGATACATACCCGAACGGACCTTAGAATAGGGAAAAATCATTGTGGGCTGAAATAATAGGCCTGAACAATATTTATTATTCCATTTTTACTTGGGATTGCGGGTTTGAAATGATAGAACCCTGGTTTTCTTTGTAATTTACGAATTGAAATGATATATTGTCCTATCACTTTACCTAGGGTAGAAAATTTTATACAGACCCGTGGTTAATATATATTTTTCTAGAAATTTTAGTATTTTAGAAACGTAAATATTTTAATATTTTGATTTAAACTTAAAATAAAATGATTTTTATAAAGTATTGTTGATTTTCTAAAAATTTAGAAGTGAAATAAATTAATGGTAGAGTTAGAAATTTGAAATATAAGTTATTTCGTAAATTATGTTTTGGTTATAAATGGAATTTAAATTAAGTGCGAAAATATGATAAATAGATTTAAAATTTGATTTAAAATGAATTCAAAATGATTTTTTTAAAGTATTAATGATTTTTGAATAAGTTAAAAGGTTGAATATTTAAGCTGAATTTTGAAATATAACTTAAATTTGAAATTTATGAAATTTGTTTAAAAATGAATTTAAGTTAAGTAAATAAAATGAAAATAAGATATATTTGAAAATTTAAACTTAAGAGTTGAGTTAAAAATTTAATTATAAAGAATTGAAATTGAATGTTTGAATTTAATAAGTGAATTATTAAAGGAATTTGATTTTTGTATGAAAATTTCACTTTATAAAATCGTGAATATAAGGATATTTAAATGATTGTTTTAAAAGTGAAATATATGATTTTATAAGTTTAAATTGATTTAAATAAAAATTTAATTGTTTATGAAATTATATTGATTATTTGGGATGTAGTTAACAGCATTTCGTAATGTTATTATTTCTAATGTAAAGGATATTACCGCATTTGTAAATGCTGTAGTTGATAGAAATGAACTAAATGGCTAAATTGAATTAAGGGATATTATAGCACTTTGTAAGTGCTGTAGTTGCTGAAATTAACTAAGGTTTTATTTGAATTAAAGTAACCCCATTACAGCATTTTTAAATGCTGTCTTTTGTTAAATTGAATTGTTTTAAAAGTAACTTTCCGTAGCGTTTTCTAAATTCTACGAAAGTTGAATTTTCATTGTTTTAATAAATTTACGTGAATAAATAAACATTGAAAGATTAGAATTTTGGAAATTTAATAATTTAATTATTAAATATAGTAACTTCATTTTTATGATTTAAAATAAAGTAATTTGTTTTGAAATATAAACTATTTTGAAATGTGTGTCGAAATGGCATTTTAAATAAAATGAATGTGGTTTTGAAAAGATACGATATTTTGATATTTTGAAATGGATTTTTGAATGACATTGAATTTTGAAATAATATTTGATTTCGAAGTATAAATTACTATTTTTAAGTTTCAACCACGGGATGTATTTAATTTATAGTTTAACTGATCCTTAGAGGATGGGCGATTGCAAGCATCCTTTAAGATATTGTGCATTACTGCGACAGTTCACTTGAGGTGGTTTACATTATATAAGTATGTATGTCCTAACTCGAGTGTTTTGTGTTTTACTTTACGCTCGGGTCAGCCTGAGTATTTACAGCTTAGCTTTTGATTTCCTTTTCTGGAGCTAGGAACCGCTGGAGATTCTGCTTGTCTAGTTATTTATTCCCTTTCAGTTTCAGTTGTTTTATTTCAGCTCTGGTATTTATAAACTTCTATGTATTTGAGATTTCTATTGTATATGTTTTTCAGACTGATATTATGTATTATGTTTTGAGAGTTTGTTATAGTAGCTTCATGGACTACTATGGTATTTTAATTTCCGCTGCGAGTTATTCTGATATTTCTGTGTCTGTGATTCTGTTATTGTGTTTTATTTGCTCCAAATTTTATTACAGTGCAGTATTTTGAGCAATTCAAGTCCGGCATGTGTGGATATGAATGGCTTAAAATATCGGGTTGTTGCAATGTTGTTAATGATGATTGAATGAAATTTGTGTTATGTAAACAATTATAAGAATTGTTTGGGAATAATAACTTATAAGTGTAATTGAAAGTAATGGTAACAAATATTTTATGTTACCTATTTATTTACCTGTTAATTCAAATTTGGTAAAAAGTGCAATAAATCTAAATGAAATTTTGTTAATGAAAATCTAGTTAATAATGGGAAATAACATTTACTTTATTCAAAATATGACAATTGGTTGAATAAAAGGAATGGAAATCAATTTAATGTTACATTAATGAGATTAAGTCAATAATTGCAAAATATGAATGTAATAAGATAAATAGAAATATTAGTTTATTGCATAAAGTAATGATTGATGTAATAAAAGAATGGAACCAACATAAAATGATTAGTTGGGTTAAAAGCTTGATTAAGGCGTGGAGTTGAAAATTTTCAATATAATTGAATTATAGTAGTTATTACACAATAAATGAAAATAAAATAGTTAGTACAAATAAAGATAAAATTTGAAGTATATCAGTGTAATGAAACGTATAACAAATGAAAATAGGTTATAGGGTAAAAATGGATCTAATAGAAGAACTGAAAATTTAAACCAAACCAATTTATTTGGAATTACTTATGAATTAATTGAATTTACTTACAATTGACGGAACACTGTAATTAGTAAATTAATTAACTTTAAATTGATATCTAAGTTGTTTAAATTATTGTAATTGTTTAGGAAATCAAAAATGGTGAAAATTTTCGGTTATCGAATTGAAATTGAAATTTCGATTTTTTAATTAATTATTAATTTATTTAATTAATGTAAAAATAGCCATTTTGGCCACTGACTCGGATTTCGACAAAACTAGTTTCATCGGATTTGTAACGGTGAATTATTATAGGATTTCAAGTTTCGTAGCGATCAGACTTGTCGTTTGATCATACGAACGTGGAACGCATAGAAATCCATTAATTGAAATCAATTGAAATCAATTTGAAAAAACTTGATTTTAGCATAACTTCTTCATATGATGGAATTTGAAATTGAAACCTCTTCCATTGATTTTAAAATATTCAAAGACAACTATTTTGATATATGGGTTGACCCAATTTCGTTCCGGAGTTAGAACGGGCTTTTCGGGCCATTTTATCGTTCAACGCGTATATCAATCGGGTCCACCCATTCTAATTTTAGATTTACATATATATACCTCGTTATAAACCCTAGCATACTACTTATTCCTTATTTTTAGTACGTACAATTCTATTTGCTTCTCCTCTTTAATGGCAGACAGAACCCTAAATCCAAAAATGCAATTTCAAATAATATTCAAAGCCAAAAATTAAGTCTCTTCAAACTATATCGAATTATATATGGATTTGAAGCTCTCGACGACCGCGAGTCAAATATATGATTCGTTTTTCAATCTGGGTTTCGGTGTGGCCGGAAATCGATGATCTATCCAAGGCTGTTCATCATGGCGCGACCAAAATCGTCCGATCTTCGAATTTATTTCTGGATATTGTAGAGTGGACTAAGGGGACTTCATATATGCAGTCTATTTGGTGAATCGACGGTCGGATTGGAGGCAAAAATTCGAACTAGGGCTAAATTTTCGAACGACGGTTGTTGCTTTTCGCGCTCGATCGCAGAGCCGAGGTGGTCGGGGAAGGAGGTGAACCCTAGCGGTGGCGGTAGGCCTTCGGTGCTACACGTGCGACCTGTTGGCGTGGGCGACGGTGCTTATGGGTGGGAGCACTCGGTGTTGCGTGCGTGGTTTGTGTCTTGGGTTGCGTTTCTATGTTATGGAGGTAGGAGAGGCAACATGTTTGATGAGGATTGTTTTGCTATATCTTAAATTTTTATTTTTATTTTTATTTATTTTGGAATTCAAATATTCTTAATCACATAACATTTGCGTATGAGGTTGTTTTCACGCACGGTTTCTTGCTTATGGATCGTATCAGAATTCCGGACATTTTGACACTGGTTTGGATGAATTCTGGAACCATTTGAATTTTGTGTTTAAATTGGATTTAAATTCAAAAGGTGAGTGTGTTAACCCACTCACAACTTCTAAAATTTCTTATTTGTGTTAGATTAAATTTTGCTGTGATTTGAAATTTATTTATGACTGTTTGGCATATTTTAAATCATCATCTCAGTTAAACTGAATTTATTTGAATTAAATTGTTAAATTTATTTTTGAATATAAACTGCCAGTTAAATAGTTGTTTAATTTATTATTGAATATAAACCTCCAGTTAAATAGTTGTTCAATTTATTATTGAATATAAACTGCCAGTAAATACCTGTTGTTTATTATATGTTCTATATTGATGTTATTGATTGAATTGGATGGTGATTGTGATAAATGTTTGATGGTTGATATTTGATGAATGGATGTTGTATTTTATATTGTTATAAACTGCAAGTTGTTATGTATTTTATTTCATTCGGGATTGCGCTTTGAAATGATATATAACCGTATTTTTTATTTTAAATTACGGATTGAAATGATAAATATCCGTATGACTTGCCATAGGGTAGAAAATTATATACTGACACCATGGTCTATATATATATATATATATATATATATATATATTGAAATGATTTCTATGGTTTGGTAAAGAGATATATGGTTCTATGAGATATTGATTTGGATATTTTATAAATGTTTTTATATAGTTAAATTTTTGGTTTTAAGCCATGTATAACTTTGTTTAATAAAAATAAGTTTAATAATGGATTTTGATTTTCATTAAAATAAAATATGGTTAAGTAACTTTAATATAGAGGTCATAATGACTTAAATAAAGTAAGGTTGGAAGGTAAATTGAAAATTTATTTGGAATTGAGCATATTTAAAAATTAAACTCAGCAAGTTGATGTAAAACTTATTAAATTTGAAATTTTAAAAGGTATGATTTTTATAACTTGATTTTGGGTTTAGGTTGAATTAAATGAATATTTCAAGTATAAACAAATTAAAGGAAATATTTAAGTTATTTGTAAATTGATTTTCATTTGGATCATAATGGACTTATTACATAAATTATTTCAAAATAAATAATAGAAATTTGAATTGTTCAATCGAAATTTCCAAACTTAGTTTTGAATTATCGAATACTTAAAGTTTGAAATATATTGAATTTGAAATGGTTTATTTTGTGGGTCAAATCTATTTTGAAATCGATAAATTTGGGATAATTTATTCGTAAACTAAATTGAATCGGAATTCATGATTTTGGATTTGGTTAAATATAAAATGTATAAATTCGAGTTGAGTTGGATTTGATTTGTGAAAATTGAAGAAGTTATTAATTATATAAAGGATTTTAATATTTGAACCATTTAAGTGATGGTAGATATGTTTCAAAGTTACGAATTTCAAAGTATTATGATTTAAAAATGTTATAATTTCAAATGTTTGGTTTTAAAGTATTATAACATTGAAAGTGCTATGATTTTGGGAAGCAGGAAATATTTGAAATAAAAATGATATCAAATTGATTTGGGTTTTGAAATGGAAATGATATTGTGTTAATATAGGTTTGAAATGGATATTAAATTCTGGTTTAAAAGTATAATTATTTTGAATTGACAGCGGTGTTATAATAACGTTTGGTTGTTAAAGAGACCGGGATCGGAAGTTGTCATACTCTCTGCCAACTCCGAAAACCACTTTAACAACCGTATACGCGGTGGAGATTCCAAAATGAAGTAGGATGGTGGCGACATTCTATTAAGATATACACGTGGACCCGACTCCCGTGAGTTGGCATAAGGTGGCTAAAATAGGAGCGATTCTCAGGCCAAGGAGGTAGCCCCTCTTATCGGACACATCCCTTCGATATTATACTAAGACTTTTGGATTGATTCAGTGGCCACTTTGACTTTGATTTTGATTTTAGGGGTGTGGCTCGAGGTAGGCGGTAGTAGCTGCTACGATTTACCACCAGCCCGGATGCGTAATTGGTATATCTACCCTGGCATTGCCTTGTGTGCCATTTCACCTACCCTATCGCGCCTTGTACGAGTTTGGTTTTCTCCCGTAGCCCGTGTGGTATCCTCTGGTAGCTTCCCGATCAGTAGGAACCGTGATACTGGATGGACTACTGGGACTATTATGTAGTAAGGGCTATATGGGTAACTCCTTAACGCTATTTAAAAGTAAGTTTATTTTACTATAGACATTATTATAATAGAGAAATATTACTACATAGTAAATAGTTTAAAGGATCCTTAGAAGATGTGAATTCCGAGCATCTCTTAAGTTACTGCACTCACGTTAGACACTAGATAGGAGATGTCAAATCCCATAAACATCTCTGATGCCGTTCCACTCATATTTATTTACTGTTGATTTAACATACATAAGATCTTTTAGTTATGACTGAATGTTTTGTCTTTTCAATCCGCTCGGGTCAGTCTGAGCATTTCAGGATTCGAAGATTTTATTTCTAGAGGACGAAGACGAAGATTGTATTACTATTAATATTATATTATTCCACTACATTCATACTGTTCCGCTGCATTATTTATTATTCTCTGGCATGTGTAACTCTGATATGTGTTATATAAGTATAATCAAACGTTTTGTAAAACAGCTTCATGAACTGTTATTTAATTATTATATTTTGTCATTCCGCCGTGATATTCTTTTTATGTTTTATTTCTTTCTCTGCTTTTCTTATTCACCCCAATAACATTTCTCCCTTTTGTATGGTTTGAGTATAACATGTGTGGTTTATCGTCTATCTAAACGTACAAAAAGGCGGGATGTTACATCTGGTATTAGAGCTTTGGTTTGGCGATAAACCTTAGATTTGTGGGGTCTGACTCTTTATTAATAGGGTAGTAATACCCTATGATGAGTCGCTAAGTGTATATATATGAGAGAGCGTATTTGTTAGTGCTATAAAAAGGGTTTTGATATTTTATTGATTTGTTCCATTTTGTATTTATAAATTTCGGTTGGTGCATAGGATGCTATGACATCAATAGGGATTTCTAAACATTTAATAGGACAGACCGACACAATATTTGTTTTGAATATAGGTGAATGAAATAATTTTGCCTATTATACTTTCTATATATAAAATAAAATTTTTATAAGGGCTATACTGGATTGTAATATATTGGTTGTAAAGTAGTGAAATTTATAAATATTAGTTGGAAATAAGATTCAAATTAAAATAAATAAAATTGGAAATTTTAGAACTTAAGTTCCGGGTTTTGAAAATTCTTTCAAATGATTTTGGAATATAATTATAACATTATTAGAAGTATTTTCTGATATAAATATTTCAATATAATTTGACAGAATTATTTTAATGAAATTTTGAAAGAAATAAGTTCTGTACTCCACTCTTTATTGTTGGAAAATTATTTCGGTGATGAGTGCACGCATCATCGACATTCATTTTCAAGTTCCAAAGTGAGATGACCATTGTAGTAGTTTTATTGCAGGTTTATGTTGATAAACAAATATAAATTTCAAATGGTTTTTAATATAATTTGATATATAAGTTGTAAGTATATACATTTATCTATTATTTTAAAATGATTTTAAATTAAACCCGGTATTTAGTTCTTAAGTTCTGTCAGTTAATAACTATTGTAGTGAAATGGAATGTAACTAATTAATAATTGGAACCTCTAATTAATATAAGAGACTGAATGCTAAGTTATAAATAAAATTCAAGAAAGTTGAAATTGTAACCTATAAAACAAAAGATAAAATTATTGAACATTGAATTAATTAAAAGAAGTGGGATGAACCTGTGTAACTTTCAACTACATCCTTAAAGGCATATATTTAACTTACCAAATATTAAAAGTTCTAATGTTCAATAAGAAAATGTAATGGATATTATACAAGTAGTAAACTTGAGGTAATGAAAGTATTTAATGAAATTCTTTTGTAAATAAGAATTGATGTTGTAATTGTTGTGAACTTAAGTTATAATTGAAATGTTACCGTGGTAAAGGTAATAGGAAAGAAGTATTGTAAGTATAAGATTATAAACTTAAGTAAATGAATTAATATGTAAAAAAATTAAATTAAACATGAATACTATAAATGAATGAATGTTAATAAATGGAATTATGTAATAATGAATGAATAAATAAATATAATACGATAAAGAGGAAACTGACATGATATTAATAAAGGAAAACGAATATTTGTAAGTAATAAATGAAAATAAAGGAAATAAACATTGAATCAATGAATAAAGGTAAAAGTTTGTAAGTAAATGAAATTTTAAGGGATGAACCATTATATAAATAAAAAAGGAATGAAATAATAAATGTCATGAGATGAAATTAATAAGAATGAACTAAATTAATTGTTTGAAATTGTTGTTTGTTCAGTTATGGTTGTTTGAGCAAGGGAACTTTAAAATTGTTTGGACGAATGAATAATCTATTTAGTTTCATCTAAGACTGTTTATTAAATGGTGCACTAAGTAGTTTATTTTTCCATTCTGTGCAATTTAAAATTTGAATCCAAACGACTATTTGTTTTATTGATATGAATGAATGAATGGTTTGTGTTGATTCTATGTGATGGTTGTATGCCTTGTTGCAAGTGATTGTTGTTTGTATTGATTTGTTTGTTTATGGCTGAAACTACTTTAAACATTTCATTCTGTATAATTATTAACTATTTTTGGATTATATATGTGAAATACAGGTTATGGAAGCAATTGCTACTGCTTTTGGTTTCATAAAATAAGCGAAAATTGCCAGACAAATAAGTACGTATTCGGATTACGGTTTATATCGTTATTATATTGTTTTCCCCGTGTTGGGACATATTATTTTGAAAATTATATGTGATATTTTGTTATATTTGATATTATATTTTCTCCTGAGCCTCTCCGTAAAAAGGAGACTCTACCGAAATTTTACGAAAATTTTGGACTTAGAAAAATTTTGAAAAATGTTTTCCAAACTTTATTTACTTGAAAATAAAAGGATTTAAGAGTTATAAATTGATATATTTTGTTTAAATTATTTGATTTTGTAAATGAATTTTTATATATTTAATATTTTAAATAAGATATATCATTTTCTTAATTCTTTCTTTCCCTCCCTTTCCCTTTTCGGGGACGAAAAGTTTTGAGTGGGGGAGAGTATAACGACCCGTAAATTTTCGACAATTTAAATTATTAATTTAATTAAATTTTGTTATTTAATATTGGAGGAAATAAAAGTTTGTAATTTAATAATGAAATAATAACTAGACTGGAAGTTGATAATGCTAATTTATGTTAATTACTAAAAATTCGAACGAAATTCCAATCAATTGAAGTAATATAAAATGTTATGCTTGGTTATCAATTGAATGTTCGAAAACAAATGTGAATATTTATTTAGCTAATGAAATAATATATTGTTAATGATGATTGAATGAAATTGTGTTATGTAAACAATTGTAACAATTGTTTGGGAATAATAACTTATAAGTGTGATTGAAGGTAACGGTAACATATATTTTATGTTACTTATTTATTTAGCCTGTTAAATTAAATTTGGTAAAAAGTGCAATAAATCTAAATGAAATATTTTGTTTATGAAAATCTAGTTAATAATGGGAAATAACTTTTAATTTATTCAAAATATGACAATTGGTTGAATAAAAGGAATGGAAATCAAGATTTATTTAGGCTATAAAAATTTCTATTGGGAATCAATTGTAATTAAAATGATGTTACATTAATGAGATTAAGTCAATAATTGCAAAATATGAATGTAATAAGATAAATAAAAATATTAGTTTATTGCATAAAGTAATGATTGATGTAATAAAAGAATGGAACCAACATAAAACGATTAATTGGATTAAAAGCTTGATTAAGGTATGGAGTTGATAAATTTCAATATAATTGAATTATAGTAATTACTACACAATAAATGAAAATATAATAGTTAATACAAATAAAGATGAAATTTAAAGTATATCAGTGTAATGAAACGTAGAACAAATGCAAATAGGTTATAGGGTAAAAATGGATCTAATAGAAGAATTGAAAATTTAAACCAAACCAATTTATTTGGAATTACTTATGCATTAATTGAATTTACTTACAATTGAAGGAACACTGTAAATCAGTAAATTAATTAACTTTAAATTGATATCTAAGTTGTTTAAATTATTGTAATTGTTTAGGAAATCAAAAGTGATGAAATTTGTCGGTTATTGAATTGAAATTGAAATTTTGATTTTTTAATTAATTATTAATTTATTTAATTAATGTAAAAATAGCCATTTTGGCCACTGACTCGGATTTCGACAAAACCAGTTTCATCGGATCCATAACGGTGAATTATTGTAGGATTTCAAGTTTCGTAGTGACCGGACTTGTCGTTTGATCGTACAAAGGCGAAACACATAGAAATCAATTAATTGAAATTAATTGAAATCAATTTGAAATAACTTGATTTTAGCATAACTTCTTCATACGATGGAATTTGAACTTGGAACCTCTTCCTTTGATTTTAAAATATTCAAAAACATCTATTTTGATATATTGGTTGACCCCGCAATCAAAACGGGCTTTTCGGGCCATTTTATCGTTTAACGCGTATATCAATCGGGTCCACCCATTCTAATTTCAGCTTTGCATATATATATATATATATATATATATACACATATATATATATATATACACACACACACCTCGTTATAAACCCTAACCTACTTATTATTCCTCATTTTCTGTATGTACAATTCTATTTGCTTCTCCTCTTCAATGGCTGACAGAACCCTAAATCCAAAAATGCAATTTCAAATAAAATTCAAAGCCAAAAATTAAATCTCTTCAAACTATATCGAATTATATATGGATTTGAAGCTCTCGACGAACGCAAGTCAAATACACGATTCGTTTTTTAATCTAGGTTTCGGTGTGGCCAGAATTGATGATCTATCCACGGTCATTCATCAAGCCGCGACCAAAATCGTCCGATCTTCGAATCTATTTCTGGGTTTCTAAAGTGAAACGAGGGGACTTCATCTATGCAGTTTATTTGGCAAATCGACGATCAGATTGGAGGCAAAAATTCGACCTAGGGATAAATTTTCGAACGGCGGCTGTTGCTTTTCGCGCTCGATCGCAGAGCCGAGGTGGTCGGCGAGGGTGGTTAGCCCTAGCGGTGGTGGTAGGCCTTCGGTGCGACGTGTGCGACCTGTCGGCTGGGCGATGGCGCTGATGGGTGGGAGCGCTCTGAGTTGCATGCGTGGTCTGTGTCTTGGATTGCATTTCTGTGTTGTGGAGGCAGGAGGGGAAACGTGTTTGGTGAGGATTGTTTTGCAGTATCTTAAATTTTTATTTTTATTTTTATGTATTTTGGAATTCAAATATTCTTAATCACATAACTTTTGTATACGAGGTTGTTTTCATGCGCGGTTTCTTGCGTTGGGATCATATCAGAATTCCAGACATTTGACACTGGTTTGGACGAATTCTAAAACCGTTCGAATTTTGTATTTAAATTGGATTTAAATTCAATTTAATTTCAAAAGGTGAGTGGGTTAACCCACTCACAACTTCCAAAATTTCTTTTGTGTGTTAAATTAATTTTTGATGTGATTAGAAATTTTTTTATGACTGTTTGTCTTATTTCAAATCATCATCTCAGTTAAACTGAATTAAATTGAATTAAATTGTTAAATTTATTTTTGAATATAAACTGCCAGTTAAATAGTTGTTAAATTTATTTTTGAATATAAACTGCCAGTTAAATAGTTGTTTAGTTTATTATTGAATATAAACTGCCAGTTAAATAGTTGTTTAATTTATTATCGAATATAAACTAACGGTAAATGCCTGTTGTTTATTATCTGTTCTACATTGATGTTATTGATTGAATTGGATGATGATTGTGATAAATGTTTGATGATTGATATTGGATGAATGGATGTTGTATTTTATATTGTTATAAACCGCAAGTTGTTATGTATTTTATTTCATTTGGGATTGCGGTTTGAAATGATATATAACCGTATTTTTTATTTTAAATTACGGATTGAAATGATAAATATCCGTATCACTTGACCATAGGGTAGAAAATTATATACAAACACCGTGGTCTATATATATATAAATATTTTGAAATGATTTCTATGGTTTGGTAAAGAAATATATGGTTTTATGAGATATTGATTTGGATATTTTATAAATGTTTTTTTAAATGGTTAAATTTTTTGTTTAAGCTATGTATAACTTTGTTTAATAAAATAAGTTTAAAAGTGGAGTTTGATTTTTATTAAAATAAAATATGGTTATGTATTTAGATCATACTTTAATATAGAGGTTATAATGATTTAAATAAAGTAAGGTTGGAAGGTAAATGGGAAATTCATTTGAAATTGAGCTTATTTAAAACTTAAACTCGGTAAGTCGATGTATAATTAATAAAATTTGAAAATTTAAAAGGTATGATTTTTATAACTTGATTTTGGGTTTAGGTTGAATTAAACGAATATTTCAAGTATAAATAAATTAAAGGAAATATTTAAGTTATTTGTAAATTGAGTTTTATTTGGATGATAATGGATTTATTACGTAAATTATTTCAAAATAAATAATAGAAATTTGAATTGTTGAATCGAAATTTCCAAACTTAGTTTTGAATGATTGAATACGTAAAGTTTGAAATATATTGAATTTGAAATGGTTTATTTTATGGATCAAATTTGTTTTTAAATCGATAAATTTGGGATAATTTATTTGGAAACTAAATTGAATTGGAATTCATGATTTGGGATTTGGTTAAATATAAAATGTAGAAACTAGAGTTGAGTTGGATTTGAGTTGTGAAAATTGAAGAAGTTTTTAATTATATAAAGTATTCTAATATTTGAACCATTTAAGTGATGGAAGATATGTTTCAAAGTTGTGAATTTTAAAGTATTATGATTTGAAAATGTTATAATTTCAAGTACTTGTTTTTGAAGTGTTATAACATTGAAAGTGGTATGATTTTGGGAAGGATGTTATATTTAAAATAAAAATTATATCATACTGATTTGGGTTTTGAAACGGAAATGATATCATATTTATATGGGTTTGAAATGGATAAAATTCTGGTTTGAAAGTATAATTATTTTGAGATGACCGTGGTGTTATAATAACGTTTGTTTGTTAAAGAGACCAGAAACGGAAGTTGTCATACTCTCTGCCAACTCCGAAAACCACTTTAACAACTGTGTATGCGGTGGAGATTCCATAATGAAGTAGGATGGTGGCGATGTTCTATTAAGGTATATACGTGGACCGGACTCCCATGAGTTGGCATAAGGTGGCTAAAACGGGAGTGATTCTCGGGCCAAGGAGGTAGCCCCTCTTATCGGACACATCCCTTCGATATTATACTCTAACTTTTGGATTGATTCGATGTTCACTTTAATTTTGATTTTGGGGGTGTGGCTCGAGGTAGGCGGTAGTATCTGCTACGCGTTACCACCAGCCCGGATGCATAATTGTTATATTTACCTTGGCATTGCCTTATGTGTCGTGTAACCTACGCTATCGCTCCTTGTACGAGTTTGTTTTTCTCCCATAGCCTGTGTGGTGTCCTCTGGTGGCTTACCGATCAGGAGGAACCATGATATTGGTTGGAATATTGGGACTATTATGTGGTAAGGGCTATATGGGTAACCTCTTAACGCTATTTAAAAGTAAGTTTATTTTACTACAGACATTATTATAATAGCGAAATATTACTACACAGTAAATAGTTTAACGGATCCTTAGGAGACGTGAATCTCGAGCATCTCTTAAGTTACTGCACTCAAGTTAGAAACTAGATAGGAAATGTCAAATCCCATAAACATCTCTGACGCCGTTGTACTCATATTTATTTACTGATGGTTTAACTTACATAAGATCTTTTACTCGAGTGTTTTGTCTTTTCAATTCGCTCGGGTCAGTCTGAGCATTTCAGGATTCGAAGACTTTATTTCTGGGGGACGAAGACGTAGATTGTATTACTATTATTATTATATTATTCCACTTCATTCATACTGTTCCACTGCATTATTTATTATTCTCTGGAATGTGTAACTCTAATATGTGTTGTATAAGTATAATAAAATGTTTTGTAAAACAGCTTCATGAACTGTTATTTGATTATTATATTTTGTCATTCCACTGTGAGATTCTGTTTTTGTTTTATTTCTTTCTCTTCTTTTCTTATTCAACCCAATAATAATTCGCCCTTTTTTATGGTTTGATTCTGACATGTGTGGTTCATCGTTGATTTAAACGTATAAAAAGGCGGATGTTACACCGTCTCAAGCATATAAACTTGTAAGTGACCAAGTTGCAAACGTATTTAGTGGTTGTATAATTAGGCGCTTGCTTGGTCAACATGCAAAAATTTATCGGTAAGTATATTTTTTATTTCTATTTATCAATATTAATGTAAAATTCCCTACTTCGAGACTCAAAGATGAGCGTCGATGATACTACAGTCATCACCAGAATTATCCTCCAACAATGGAAGTGAGTTCAGTATATTCAAATACGGACTAGTAAATAGAGAAACCAAAAATTTTCATTTCATAGAAATATACTGGACATTCATTTCATATAATTTTTAACGACATTTACTCCTAAAGTCTTGCCCACATAGGGATCAAATAAAAATAGAAAATAACATAGTAAAGAGTCAGGTCAGCATATGAAGATGCCTCCTGGGATCCTTCAAATAGTGGAAGCAACATCTTTATTAGCTAACAAAACATCTTGCTCTGTCATCGATCTTTGTACTATGACCTTTATTTTAAGCCCGCCTATCCCATAAACTTATTCTAATCAAATGAGTTTCCGTGAGTTTATGGGGAAAACAATAATAAAAATACGGGTCAAACATAAAATTTGGTGTGAATAATACTTACCCAAAATAAACCAATAGTGTGATCGTGTCGTACTGCACGGAATGGGTTTCCCCCTCACTAACCAAAACATTATAAGTGAAATAAACATAGTTATAATGCATGTAGTACTTATTTACTACCGTGCCTTTACGTATTCCTAAACGGTTACCATCTACTACTGCACGTTCGGAGTGGTCCCCACTTAACTCCAATTTTGGATTATTCTTTAATCTACTATTGACTTCTGCCACAATGCCCCTGGTGCAGTCCTCGCTTAACTAACCTTTTTATTCATCTGTTGATTTATACTGCCTGGAATCAGCCCCCTCCACAGTATCCTGTTTTAATTCATTAAAATTTAAACTGCCTGGAATAAACCCACCACAGTCTCTATGTACTTATGTCAATTTATACTGCTTGGAATACCTTACCGCATTCTCTATGTATTTACTTAATTTTAAACTGCTTGGAACACCCCACCGCATTCGACTACAAAGAAACCTACATGCAGTCCCTAAAATTTGTTTAACTTAGAACTGCTTGGAATACCCTACCGCAGTCCCTGGAAGTTGAAAGCCTCCCCTTGTCTTCTCCAGGTATGCAATCGAGTGAGCGTCCCCACTCAGCATCAATAGCCCTTCTGTAACGACCCAGAATTTTTAGTAATTTAAATTTGAGTATTTAATTAATTTTAAATGTTTATAAGTGAAAATTTTAAGTTAAATAAGTTATTTCTTGAATATTGGATTTAATTGGTCATTTAAATCGATTAATTAATAGTGAAATTCCGTAGATAATTAGATATTGGGTTAAATATGATTGAAAATGGTTTGGAAAATTTTGTTATATCATATTAAAGTTATAGAAATATTTTAGAACTTGTAAAACTGAATTTGGAGTTAATTTGTGAAAATTGAATATTTTAATATTTAATTATCGACTGAAAAATAGCCAATTTTTGAACAGTCTCGGAATTGAACGAAACGAGTTTCATTGGATCCGGAATAGTTAGTTATTATTGGATTTCAATTTTCGTAGCAATCGGAGTTGTCGTTTGACCGTGGCAGCTCCAAACGCATCGATATCGTTTTAATTTTAATTCGGCGAGTTAAAATAGCCATTTTTCAAACGGTCTCGGATTTCGACGAAACCAGTTTCATCGGATCCGTAATGTGATATTATTGTAAGATTTCAAATTTCAAGTCGATTGGATTTGTCGTTTGTCCGGTACAAGCCAAAACGCCTAGAAATCGTTTAAATCGGTTTTAATTTAAATTGAGCGTTTGTTGCCGTATCTCACACATACTTCCGAATTAGCTTACGAAACCTGTTCCATTGTGTCCGGAACGTGGAAAAACCTTAGGATCGCCTGGCGGAACGCGTCGTTTGGAGTTCGTTTGCAAAAGTGTCGAATTGGAGATTTTAATATTAAAATAATATTGATATATATACATTGTTTCTTTTCCCAAACCCTAATCTATTATTCACAGCCGCCACTTTAGCTTTAATGGCCGAAAAGCAACGATCTTCTTCCTCATTTATCTTCTAATCCGTGCAACGATTCGCGAAACCTTCAATTAGTAAATTGTAGAGCACTCTGAGATCTCGGAATCCAACGGTTATGATCGTTTAACTCGAAGCGGATTGGCGGCAAATCGAGCTGGAAGCACGAAAGTTGCGCACGAAATTCCATGCGCTGGGGACCACCGAGTTGGCCACGGCTCTGGCCGTGGGTAGGGCGTGGTGTGGCGCTTCGATGTATGGGGTGGTGATCGAGTTTCGGGGTCGTTTGGGAGGTGCGTGCATTAGGGTTTGCTCACGAATTTGGGTTCATTTGCGTTCGAATTTTTTGCCTGGGAACGTATGCACGGGTAGAAGGAAAGAGCGTGGGGGCCCGCGTGCGTGAGGAGGGTGAGATGTTGTTTCTTTTTTTTTTTTTTGTTTAAATTCAAAATTCAAATCATGCAACTTTAAAACGTGATATCTTTTTGCTGCGAGGTCCAAATTGAACGAGATTTTTTGCGTTGGCTTCGTATCGCCGAGCTCTCCGCAATGCAGCTGGTTTGGAGTCGATTGGAGCTCGTTTGAATTTCGGGTAAAATTAAACGTTTGTTTAATTTTATTCGAAACGAACGCCGAAACCGGAAAATAAAATCAAGGTGAGAACTCCTCACTCAATCGAAAGGTTTTGTTTAAAATTTTAAATAGTTAATATTGATTGATAATTGTTGATTGATTGTGGCAGTAGATATAATAGGATATATACTATATATAGCGATATATATATATTGGCATATGTATATATCGGATTTGATTCCCCGCCTCGTATAGCGGATGAGACCCTATTGCGCCGCCTATTAAGCGGATATTTTATAAAATCCCATATACCGCGATATTCCACCTTGAAGTGGAATTGGTATTGTGCTAACGTCTGTGGATGCAGGGTAACAGGTTGGAGGGATCCAACTGGATTCCTCACATATTTATTTGTTTATGAATATTATGTTGATTGTTGATAATCACATTGATATATGATGTTATTCCCGTAATTGACCATATGATGCTGTTGCATTATCGGATTCAAAATTTTTAAGTTAAAAATAATGATTTGAATTTAAAAAGGGATTTTAAAGAAAATTTTCAAGTATATGTTTTTAGTAAAATTTTGAACTTGATGCAATTTAAAATAAATTAAGATTTAAAATTTTAAAATTATTAAACTATGATTTTTATGGAATATAACCAAAAGGGAAATTTAAAATAGATAGATTTATAAAATAGTTAAATTTTAGATTTTTGAATTTTTATAAAGGATGAATATAAAAGATTTTTTTTAAAATTGATATTTTTAAATAGAATTTTTGGGATTATAAAATGAGTTTATAAAGTGCTAAGTTAATGTATAAGATGAATTTCATTTAAAATTTTAGATTTATAGAATGTGAAATTTATAAAACGAATGGTTATTGGAAATTTTAAGTTTATAAGTTATTAACTTATAGAAATGGATTTGGGCATTAAAAAGGGGAATTTTATAGAAATTGTTAATAAATGAAGATTTCATTAGTTGAAATTATTATAAACCATAAAGAAATCTTGTAAGTGATAAGATTTTAAATTGGTGAAGTTCAAAGGAACGATTTGGTAAATAAATAATATTATAAGTATTTAACTTACAATATGGCTTTTGGGTATGAAATTGGGTTATGTAAATTGCATCGGATTAATAAAGGAATTTATAAAATTGGGGTTTATAATAGAAATGGAATTTATAAACTATGTTTATGAATTTGAAATTCATCGAATTTGATAAATTGAAATATGGGAATTTGTTAAGTGGGCTATATTCACTATTTTGGATATTGAATAGATTATTAAATAAAATGGGTTTGTTTTTGGGAAAGGAATGTTTTAAATGGAATTTAAAACGAATTAAAGGTGTTTTAAAATGTATTGAGTATTGAAAACATAGATTTCAACATTGATTGTTGAAATAGAAGTTTTCGAGAAACAGAAGGGGATAATTTGTATAGTATTGGATTTATATATCTATTTTTAATTTCAAATCCATATACTAGTGTTTTGGGTTGTCGTAACGATGTTTTACGCAACATTCGTTTTTAACCCAAATAAATGTGAATAAAAGAATGTTTTCTTAAAGAGAATGGAATAAAATACTTAACGGTAACTTAAGTATGTTGAATATTTTCAAAATTGTTGAAAAGAAATTAAATTGTGAATTACTTATTATTAAATAAGTTTAGAAATGATTCTCTAATATGAAATGGAACGTTTGAGAATTCACCTTTTAAAGGTAAATTGGAAGTGAATATTTTGAAATTGATTTGAGGATCGGGTATGTGTAGATCTTTGGGAATTGGGAAATTCACTTTGGAATTTATAAATATGAAGGGAAATTTGTTTAAAAATAAATGTTGATTTATTTTTAAATATGAAAATATAATTTACGAATTTGGAACGTAAGTAAAATAAATCGGTAAAGATTTATTTGGTGGTTTGAAATTTGTTTCAAAAAGTATATATGGTTAAGGTGATTTGAAATTAGTTTTCAAATGGTTAAGGTGATTTGAAATTAGTTTTCAAATGGTTAAGGTGATTTGAAAATAGTTTCAAAAGGTTAAGGTGATTTGAAATTAGTTTTCAAATGGTTAAGGTGATTTGAAATTAGTTTGCAAATGGTTAATGTAATTTGAAAATTGGTTTTCAAATGGTAAAGGTAAATTGAAAATTGGTTTTTCAATTGGTTAAGTGTGGAAAATTTTATCGTGAAGTGGTTTTGGTAAAGCAAATAAATTGGGCAATTATTTGGAAATTGTGTATATATATCTTGTAAAGATATTTTGGGACTTAATAATTTTGGAAAAATTATTTGGAATCTGATGATGTGGCACTTAATGGTTTCTCTTGTGTTGAGGAGAGAGAGCATGCTGGCCAACACACATGCGCGCGTCGTCCGATTGACTCGCCCAAGCCGGGCTTGGCTTAGCAAATGTGATGTAATGTAATGTGATGTAATGTATAAAAATGTATAGTTCTTTTGTTTTAATGAATATTCATTTATCTATTATATATTGTTCCGCTGCGATTGTGAGATTCTGATTTTGTTTCCTGTTCTGTTGTTTGTTCTGTTTCTTCTCTCTTTTCTCTCTTCTTCTACCTCTTTCTTTTTCTTAAACCCTAACGGTTCGATTTTTCGGCAACGAAAAATCCCGATCGTTACATTTGGTATCAGAGCATATGGTTAAGCGACAACCTGCTCTGTTGGGTATTACTCATTAGAGATAGAGTCAGTAGTACTCTAGAATGAGTGTGAGTGTGATAATAGATATGAGTGCGTATTTGTTAGTGAATATAAAATTGTTTTATATTGTGATGATTGGTTTGTTGAGTGGTATATGAACCTTCGTCGGCGCAGCCTCGAAAACTGAATCGAAGGGGTTCCTAAACACTTGAATAGAACAATTCGACACAATATTGTTTTAAATTGGGTAAATGAAATAATTTTACCTTGATTATATTTTGTATATAAAGAAAATAATTTTTCAAGAATTATTGAAGTGTGTATATAATTGATTGCTTGGTTGTTGTAAATGATATATATATATATAAAATAATTAAAAGTTGTTTGAATAAGCTGATAAAAGCAACTATTGTAAAAGAATAATGGTATAAACCAATGAATCATAAGATGAAATTATAATTGATAATGATTTACAATTGTAAGATAATCATGTATGTATATAAGAAGTAAAAATTATATAAGTAAAAGGGTTATAAATGTGATTTATGAATAGAAAGAAACTTTTTGAAAGAATAATTAGCATTGATTTCACTATTGTCACTGGGAAATAATAAGGGTGATGACTGCAGCATCATCAGTATCATTTTCGAGTTTCTATGTGATGGATTTGCTACAATAATGAATTTAAAAATTGAAGTTTTGTTGTAATAAACCAATCTGAAATTAAAAATTCAATTTGAAATTGATAAATATAAGTGAAAAAGGTTTTGGACTTATAATAAATGTTGGAAGTTGAATAATAAATTGTATAAGTTATAGAATGGAAAATGTAAGTAAAACCGATTATTGAAATGGTTAAACAATAAAGTTAAGTAAAATGGAATATGGATTTAAATGTTGATATGAAGTTGTCTTAAGTAAGTGTTAAATGGAATTAACTTTAGAATTGAAATTCGAACTTGACTGATAAGTGTAAAGCTTAAGTTTATTTGAACAAATGATGTTAAATGGAGTATAACTTAAGTGAAGTTGAATAAAAAAAAAAATTGACCTTTGTATCAAAGTTAAATAATCAAGTGAATTAAATGAGGTAAATAAAGTTGAAATGGAATATAACTTAAGTAATATTGAAAGAATTGATGTTAATATCAAAGTAAGTGAATAAAGTGAGTAAATGAAATTGTTAAAGATGTGAACTTAAGTTATATAAATGAAATTCAATTTTATTTGTAAAAAAAAAAAAAAAAAAAAAGAAAAAAAAAAAGAACTAGCAATTGAATTAAAGCATGAATTGAATGTTAATCAATAGAATATGAATAAGTTGATATGAAATGATGCATGCAAGTGTAAATTCATTGAAGTTAGTTGAATAATAGAATGAAAATCAATTGAATGTTAAACCAATTGGAATTAAAACAGTTGAACCAAATTGAATGTAAGTAAAATGGATAAAATTTGGTTGTATTGGATGTACATTGGTCGTTATTGCTTGTTGGTTGGTTGTATGTAAATTCATTAAGTGTTAATGAAATTGAATTAGTAAAATTTGAAAGCTATGTAATTGAATTCAAATGAAAATTGGAATGCAAAGTTGAATGAAATTGAATATGCAACTTCAATAATAAACTAAAAAAATGTGTAAGAAGCATGCATTGGAAATTTTGAACTTGAATTGGCAAAATAGTTTGAATGTTGGAATTGAATACTATTACTAGCAGGATATACAGGTTATAAAGGAATTGGGATTTTGATTTCAAAGTTAAAAAAAAATTGAATTGCTCGACAAAAAGGTACGTATTTCAGTTTTTATATGAGATTTGATGATTTCCTTCTCCAGCCACTTGGCTTTCTCTTTTCTTTTTGATTCTGAGGGGCCGTAGAGCCGTTTTGTAGTCGTACCGATCTAGCCGCGCAAAGGAGACTCTGGCGAAATTTTTCGAAAATTTAGGGAGTTAGTAAAATTTTGAGAAATTTTGAAAGTTTAAAATTTGAATTTAAATTTAAATTTGAATTGTTAAGTAAACAATGTTGTTTGAAACCTATAATTGAATTGGGAAAGCTAATTGAAATGATAGTAAATCCTTAATAAAAAGATTGTTTTGAAAAGTTAGTAAAACTAATTAGCTTTGGAAAAATAATAAACGGATTAGGATCGTTCTCCTTAACTTGCAATTTCGAGGACGAAATTCTTTTAAGGGGGGAAGATTGTAACGACCCAGAATTTTTAGTAATTTAAATTTGAGTATTTAATTAATTTTAAATGTTTATAAGTGAAAATTTTAAGTTAAATAAGTTATTTCTTGAATATTGGATTTAATTGGTCATTTAAATCGATTAATTAATAGTGAAATTCCGTAGATAATTAGATATTGGGTTAAATATGATTGAAAATGGTTTGGAAAATTTTGTTATATCATATTAAAGTTATAGAAATATTTTAGAACTTGTAAAACTGAATTTGGAGTTAATTTGTGAAAATTGAATATTTTAATATTTAATTATCGATTGAAAAATAGCCAATTTTTGAACAGTCTCGGAATTGAACGAAACGAGTTTCATTGGATCCGGAATAGTTAGTTATTATTGGATTTCAATTTTCGTAGCAATCGGAGTTGTCGTTTGACCGTGGCAGCTCCAAACGCATCGATATCGTTTTAATTTTAATTCGGCGAGTTAAAATAGCCATTTTTCAAACGGTCTCGGATTTCGACGAAACCAGTTTCATCGGATCCGTAATGTGATATTATTGTAAGATTTCAAATTTCAAGTCGATTGGATTTGTCGTTTGTCCGGTACAAGCCAAAACGCCTAGAAATCGTTTAAATCGGTTTTAATTTAAATTGAGCGTTTGTTGCCGTATCTCACACATACTTCCGAATTAGCTTACGAAACCTGTTCCATTGTGTCCGGAACGTGGAAAAACCTTAGGATCGCCTGGCGGAACGCGTCGTTTGGAGTTCGTTTGCAAAAGTGTCGAATTGGAGATTTTAATATTAAAATAATATTGATATATATACATTGTTTCTTTTCCCAAACCCTAATCTATTATTCACAGCCGCCACTTTAGCTTTAATGGCCGAAAAGCAACGATCTTCTTCCTCATTTATCTTCTAATCCGTGCAACGATTCGCGAAACCTTCAATTAGTAAATTGTAGAGCACTCTGAGATCTCGGAATCCAACGGTTATGATCGTTTAACTCGAAGCGGATTGGCGGCAAATCGAGCTGGAAGCACGAAAGTTGCGCACGAAATTCCATGCGCTGGGGACCACCGAGTTGGCCACGGCTCTGGCCGTGGGTAGGGCGTGGTGTGGCGCTTCGATGTATGGGGTGGTGATCGAGTTTCGGGGTCGTTTGGGAGGTGCGTGCATTAGGGTTTGCTCACGAATTTGGGTTCATTTGCGTTCGAATTTTTTGCCTGGGAACGTATGCACGGGTAGAAGGAAAGAGCGTGGGGGCCCGCGTGCGTGAGGAGGGTGAGATGTTGTTTCTTTTATTTTTTTTTTTTTTTTTTGTTTAAATTCAAAATTCAAATCATGCAACTTTAAAACGTGATATCTTTTTGCTGCGAGGTCCAAATTGAACGAGATTTTTTGCGTTGGCTTCGTATCGCCGAGCTCTCCGCAATGCAGCTGGTTTGGAGTCGATTGGAGCTCGTTTGAATTTCGGGTAAAATTAAACGTTTGTTTAATTTTATTCGAAACGAACGCCGAAACCGGAAAATAAAATCAAGGTGAGAACTCCTCACTCAATCGAAAGGTTTTGTTTAAAATTTTAAATAGTTAATATTGATTGATAATTGTTGATTGATTGTGGCAGTAGATATAATAGGATATATACTATATATAGCGATATATATATATTGGCATATGTATATATCGGATTTGATTCCCCGCCTCGTATAGCGGATGAGACCCTATTGCGCCGCCTATTAAGCGGATATTTTATAAAATCCCATATACCGCGATATTCCACCTTGAAGTGGAATTGGTATTGTGCTAACGTCTGTGGATGCAGGGTAACAGGTTGGAGGGATCCAACTGGATTCCTCACATATTTATTTGTTTATGAATATTATGTTGATTGTTGATAATCACATTGATATATGATGTTATTCCCGTAATTGACCATATGATGCTGTTGCATTATCGGATTCAAAATTTTTAAGTTAAAAATAATGATTTGAATTTAAAAAGGGATTTTAAAGAAAATTTTCAAGTATATGTTTTTAGTAAAATTTTGAACTTGATGCAATTTAAAATAAATTAAGATTTAAAATTTTAAAATTATTAAACTATGATTTTTATGGAATATAACCAAAAGGGAAATTTAAAATAGATAGATTTATAAAATAGTTAAATTTTAGATTTTTGAATTTTTATAAAGGATGAATATAAAAGATTTTTTTTAAAATTGATATTTTTAAATAGAATTTTTGGGATTATAAAATGAGTTTATAAAGTGCTAAGTTAATGTATAAGATGAATTTCATTTAAAATTTTAGATTTATAGAATGTGAAATTTATAAAACGAATGGTTATTGGAAATTTTAAGTTTATAAGTTATTAACTTATAGAAATGGATTTGGGCATTAAAAAGGGGAATTTTATAGAAATTGTTAATAAATGAAGATTTCATTAGTTGAAATTATTATAAACCATAAAGAAATCTTGTAAGTGATAAGATTTTAAATTGGTGAAGTTCAAAGGAACGATTTGGTAAATAAATAATATTATAAGTATTTAACTTACAATATGGCTTTTGGGTATGAAATTGGGTTATGTAAATTGCATCGGATTAATAAAGGAATTTATAAAATTGGGGTTTATAATAGAAATGGAATTTATAAACTATGTTTATGAATTTGAAATTCATCGAATTTGATAAATTGAAATATGGGAATTTGTTAAGTGGGCTATATTCACTATTTTGGATATTGAATAGATTATTAAATAAAATGGGTTTGTTTTTGGGAAAGGAATGTTTTAAATGGAATTTAAAACGAATTAAAGGTGTTTTAAAATGTATTGAGTATTGAAAACATAGATTTCAACATTGATTGTTGAAATAGAAGTTTTCGAGAAACAGAAGGGGATAATTTGTATAGTATTGGATTTATATATCTATTTTTAATTTCAAATCCATATACTAGTGTTTTGGGTTGTCGTAACGATGTTTTACGCAACATTCGTTTTTAACCCAAATAAATGTGAATAAAAGAATGTTTTCTTAAAGAGAATGGAATAAAATACTTAACGGTAACTTAAGTATGTTGAATATTTTCAAAATTGTTGAAAAGAAATTAAATTGTGAATTACTTATTATTAAATAAGTTTAGAAATGATTCTCTAATATGAAATGGAACGTTTGAGAATTCACCTTTTAAAGGTAAATTGGAAGTGAATATTTTGAAATTGATTTGAGGATCGGGTATGTGTAGATCTTTGGGAATTGGGAAATTCACTTTGGAATTTATAAATATGAAGGGAAATTTGTTTAAAAATAAATGTTGATTTATTTTTAAATATGAAAATATAATTTACGAATTTGGAACGTAAGTAAAATAAATCGGTAAAGATTTATTTGGTGGTTTGAAATTTGTTTCAAAAAGTATATATGGTTAAGGTGATTTGAAATTAGTTTTCAAATGGTTAAGGTGATTTGAAATTAGTTTTCAAATGGTTAAGGTGATTTGAAAATAGTTTCAAAAGGTTAAGGTGATTTGAAATTAGTTTTCAAATGGTTAAGGTGATTTGAAATTAGTTTGCAAATGGTTAATGTAATTTGAAAATTGGTTTTCAAATGGTAAAGGTAAATTGAAAATTGGTTTTTCAATTGGTTAAGTGTGGAAAATTTTATCGTGAAGTGGTTTTGGTAAAGCAAATAAATTGGGCAATTATTTGGAAATTGTGTATATATATCTTGTAAAGATATTTTGGGACTTAATAATTTTGGAAAAATTATTTGGAATCTGATGATGTGGCACTTAATGGTTTCTCTTGTGTTGAGGAGAGAGAGCATGCTGGCCAACACACATGCGCGCGTCGTCCGATTGACTCGCCCAAGCCGGGCTTGGCTTAGCAAATGTGATGTAATGTAATGTGATGTAATGTATAAAAATGTATAGTTCTTTTGTTTTAATGAATATTCATTTATCTATTATATATTGTTCCGCTGCGATTGTGAGATTCTGATTTTGTTTCCTGTTCTGTTGTTTGTTCTGTTTCTTCTCTCTTTTCTCTCTTCTTCTACCTCTTTCTTTTTCTTAAACCCTAACGGTTCGATTTTTCGGCAACGAAAAATCCCGATCGTTACACCTTCTAATTCTATCCCTTAGCGTAGGAGTTCTTTCTCCTTTACTAGCCCTGGTCTCTCCTTGAGTCCTACCTAATTGTCTTTTATTAGGTTTCATTCACACCCTCCCTTGGCATAGTACACCCCTATCCCAACCTAAGTGTGCGATTCACTCTTACTTATTAAGTGAAACTTCTAAACTGTGGCACAGTATCTCTTTTTCATATTGTGGTGTAGTTCTAATAGTTCAAAATACGTTACCAAAACTGTATATTTAGGTACCGTAAAAATTGGTTTAGTATTATCCACTTAGACCTTTGGGATATCTTGCTTTAGTCTTCGTAATCCCCCTTATTAGCTTGCGTCTCTTTATCTCCTCTTCATTTTCTTTCCTTAAGCTACCACCATTAATATTTCTGTCCAACTTTTATTTTTTTGGTAGAATGAAACAAACGAATGAAAAAGAGTCATTTGTCCTACAATAATTTGGTCTCGGTCCCTCATAGTCTTTTTCATTAATTCGTTAACCCCTTCATTTCTCATTTAACTTATTTCGGCCCTTTATTTAATTAATTAAATTAATTCCAAAATTATGGTTGTTACAGTCTTCCCCCTTAAAGGAATTTTGCCCCCGAAATTCAATTAGGGCATGGTAGAGATTTGCCAACTCTCCCATGCTTACGCAAAGCATACCCATGAATTCCCAGTCAAAATATATAACGCACTAGTGCTATCTACTAATACGACAAGCAACCATAATATTCATACACACACACAATAATACAATTCAATACATAGCTTACACGCTAATTTGAAACGAACAACTCTAGATAGGTACCTTTAACTTTATTCTTTCCTACATGCAATTTTTTCGATCCACACTCCACAAGACAAATACTAGCATCCCCACCTTGTTCCGAAGCCGCTTTTCATCTCGATCCACTATTTGAATCAATTTTTGCACATAGATCAAATTCGGCTCTATAATCAAGTCTTCTACTACTCTCGTATTAACTACCGCATCCAGATACCTAAAACATTTCCGTAGATGTGATACATGAAATGCATTATGAATCCCTATGAAAACACTAGGCAGTTCCACTATATATGCCACCTTCCCAATCCTATCCATGATTGAAAATGGCCCTACGTATCTTAGTGATAAATTCCAAGACTTCCCAAAATGCATACGCCTCTCATCAAAGAAACCTTCGTGAACATATGATCACTAACTACAAACTCTAGTTCAATCCTCCTCATGTTGACATAATTCTTTTGCATAGACTGCTGCCTTCATTCTAGCTCGAATTAGTTCTACTTTCTCGGTAGCATCCTTAACAACATCTGGTCCTAACACCAATCTATCCCCATCTTTAATCAACATATATGCGACTTACATGGCCTACCATACAATTCCTCAAATAGGGTCATCCCAATGATGCTCTGATTGATGATGTTGTATGATAACTCTACTAAATGAAAATAATCCTCCAAGATCCACCGAAGTCTAAAATGCAAGTTCTAAGAAAGTCTTCGAGGACCTTGCTGTGATAACCCGGATTTGTAGACATCTGATAATTGGATAATTAACTGATTTTAAGTATTGAGATACTAATTTTTTATTTAGTTGACCAAATAAAATTCTGATAACTAAAATATCTGGATATATATATGTATAAATGGATTTGAAACTATAGTAAATGTTGAATTATAAATATCTGGAAATGATGAATCTTATAGTGAATTGAAAAAAAATATAAATAGATATATGCAAACTTTATAATGTTGAAAATTATAAGTGTATACATATACAAGTATATAAGTGTGTGTATAAATGTATATATATATATATATATGCCATGATAAGCAGAATATATGGAAGTTTGTAAAAGCGTGGATATATATATATATATCAAAAATTCACATAAGATGTTTCTAATTATAATATATATATGTGTATGTATGTATATATATTGTGATTTGGAAGCATTGACTTGAATTCAATATAATAATTTTCAAAAGCTATATAAAGTTAAATTCTATATTTTAATAACTCTAAACGATAAATATTTATTTATTTAAAAGTATGATAGCTTAAAATAAGATATAATAAAAAGTTTAAAATAATTTATTTTAAAAATTATGCAAGAAATAAATATGGCTTATAAATATGAAAATTTATGAACATAAAACATAATTAATAAAACATAAGAAGATATTTAAATATAGGTTAGGACATTTGTAGCTTGTGTATGCCATGCAAAATACAAGTGGCATATCCTTTTTCTTTTTAATTTGAAATATAAATAAAATGTCAGAGAAGGCTGTTTCCAGTTCAAAATCTTCAACATATCTATTTTCTCAAACTCTTTTCTTACTTTCATTTTCTTCTAAATAAAAACTAAAAAGAAATCAAAACAACTTCAAGTTCAACCTGAGCAAGCAAGGATTCAAGATCAAATTTCAACTGAACCCAAATATTTCAAAGATCAGATCAAAATCAAATAGCAATTCCTGATCAAAAAAGAGAAGCTCCGTTCTCTATTTATAAATTTACAGGTGAGTAAATAATCATATTTTTTAAGTTAAATCTGTTTATATCTTGATGCATGTGATAAAATATTGTAGCGATGTTGTGAATAATGTTTGCATGGATGAATCAATATGGTTGCATGTATATAAATATGAAATAATCTGTGCATGTCTGTGTAATTGTATATATATGTCTCTGTTATATAACAGGCTCAAGCATATTTAAATAAATACAAGTTCCCTTCATATATTCAATTTTAGGCTATGATCTTTGAAGGAAAAATGTGTGTATGGATGTAACATAATTTTCAAAAATAATTTCTAGTATATATATTAAGTAATTATTTTGAAAATGAGAATTGACAGTAAAAATTCATTTCAAGTTAAAAAATCGATAATGCTAATTTCATGTTTTGATTATAGAATCAGGTTCGAACTAGAAAATAGTGATTTTTGATGAAGATTTCAAGATTTTTAAGCTAGAATTTGTTGAGAATTTCCTCGTTGATCGAAAATCGAACTTTGATTGATTTTTGGCGATCGAAGGATCTGGGGTGGTCGAAGTCATTGCTGGACGTAGTTCGGAGGTCAAGGCACTCGGTAAAAATGGTCGAAGGGTTTATTGTTCATCGAGGTGGCTAAACGAAGACGTTGTAGGGTTTTAAGCCTTGTTGGGTTCGACGATGTTCTCGGGATCATTGTGACGGCGTGGCGACGTCGGGCTTGATCGGAGTAGGGGGAAGTGGAGTATGAAGCTCTGGCGAAGGTGTGGGCTCAACAGCGAGGCTTCCGACGATCGAAGTTAGGCGATGCGAGGTGGCTTGGTGATTGGGTTTTGTTCCACGTGGTGCTCTTTTTTCTCTATTTCGATTTGAAGGTGGGATCCAAGTCCTGGGTGGTCGGGTCGAACTAGGGAGACGACGTCGACGTGCTGGTGGTAGCAGCGATGACCCGAGCGACGGTGATCGTGTGTACAAGTGCACATGTATCCTTTTGTATCTGTGGTAGTTGTGTATTTTGGAGCTTTGCGGAAGGCAAGGTTTAGCCCGAGGTCGAACTCGAGTTTTATTGAAGGGATGAGAAGAGAGTGTGGCTGGGGTTTTGCTCGGGCATTTTTAGTTAGGACATGGGTTTCCTAATTTTATAATGGAAGTAAATTTTGTTAGCAAGTTTTGAAAGCAAAAGAAAAATGCAAGTTTCCAAAGTAAAATATTAAACAAGTCCAAAGCAAGTGTTGATCAAGTTTTCAAAACAAGTTTCAACGTTTAAATTATAAAGTGAAATGTGTTTTGAATTTAAGCCGATTTGATTTGAATAATTATGTATTAAGCTAATTATTTAATTAAATCCCTAAGTGTTTTCAAAAATAAAATGATGTAATTACGTAAATGATTAAAGGTAAATATATTGAATTTTAATTAATCATAAGGGCTCATGTGATTTTGTATAAATTAATTTCAAGCATTTAATTAAAATAAGTTTTAAATAAGTAATTGATTAAGATGGATGTATCTTTAATTAAAAAGGTCTTAAGTAATTAAAGGATAATTAATTAATGTCAACTATAATTATTATAAATGGTTTGAAATTAATTAATGATGATTAAGCAGGATTCAAAAGAATTAATTTATTTTGTGTTAACTAAATTAATTAGAATGGTGTGACCTGGTATCTTGCTTATAGATGATCAAATTGTATTGAATGTTTGGGATTAATTAATATCTCTAGTCTGATAATTTGTGATGCTCTGTGCTTTATGAATGCTTTAGTTGAACTGTGATAATGTTGTTTATCTACCTGTGATGTATTGCTGTGAGAATATGTTATTCTGAATATAAATTGAATTGTTTAACTTAAATAACTTGGCTTAAAGAGGGTATTGGATTCAAAAAGACCGGAGTCGGATATCACCAATATCCGTAACCACTTCGATTAGTAATCTACAAATTCTTTATGGATTTGATTTTAGAATCAAATAGGCTGGAAGGGAATAAATTAAGTAACATGACCATCTAATCTAAGCAATGGTACTTAGATATCGTTTTGTGAAATAATTGTTGGTTTTAGCAAGATAAGAACTCATAGTTATGAACGAGTTACCCTGGTTTGCAAATAAGCTTTATGGCTCAGTATTTCAAGTAATATGGGTTTACTCACGTAGGTTTCTAGCCTGACGTGGGTGTTACTTTATTGTAATGCTCGGATCAGACCGAGTATTACAGATTTCAGGTTGGGACGTCCTAGAGCTCAGGTGGCGAGCTGGATGGCAGGAACGTGTGGAGTATATCCTGCTGTGCATTAGAGTTATATTGGTAGTATTCTGGGACAAGTTGTCACAACTGTCCAATTTTGTTGTACTTTGACATATTGTATGTTAATTGACTTTTACATCTTTCTTTTTGTAAATGCTGCTATTTGTATATTATATTTTGATGTGCTGCGTAAGTGAGATTCTAGGTTTTTGTTTTCTGCTTCTTCTTCTCCCTCTTTTCTTCTTAACCCTAACAATTTGGAATTTTCGACGTTCGATTGCTCGGCACTTCTACAGTGAACGTATTAGCGTCGATTTTTCGGGGTCGTAAATTTCGGGTCGTTACATTTTGGTATTAGAGCTGAAGGTTAAGCGAAAACCTTGGCTCTGGTGGGTTACTCATTAGAGATAGGGACAGTAGTACCTTAGAATGAGGTGGGTGTAATATATATATATATATATATATATATATATATATATATATATATGAGAGTGTGCTTGTTATTTTCTTATATATTGAATTTAAAATGATTTTAAAAATGAGTGATTCTCATATAAGCTTATATTTTGATATATAAAGCAATAATTTTTTCTAATTATTATATATAGATAATTGGTTGTTGGTTATTGAAATTTTATAAGATCATAAGAATTTAAGTGGTTATATATATGTATATATATAGGAATTGGATAATTTGAACTATACAAATAAGATAAGCTAGAATTGGATTCAATCCAGATAATAAAATCCTGAAATTCATAGAAGTATTTTCAAAATGTTGAAAAAGTTACCTTGTTTTGATTTTTCCAACAAATTATGAGATTATATACAGTGAATTGGTTTAATCTTAGTTATTATCATAAAATGGTTATTGCGTCTAATAATGGGATGTTTGTTTTCTAATAATAATTAATGATAAAGAAAAATGGAATGTTTTAAGGAAGTAAACTTTAGATGAGTATGACTTGTAAATTGGAATGGATTTAAATTGTGAAGTTTTGAAATCTAAATCCAGAAAATTTGAAATTGTTTCAAAGTGTTAAAAGAAATAATAAATAATATTATTCAGAATATTTTTGAATGTAATCTTTTTTTAAAACAAGAGATGTTTTAATATTTTTTTAAGGAATTTGTTTGAATTAAAAAAACAGAATGATTTAAAATTTAGAAGTATGACTTGGTGTGCAAAAGAAAAAAAATGTATATATGTGGGACATACATAATATCAAAGTTGATTGGAAATAAATAATAAGTGTTGAGTTTGAATTTTCCCCTGAAATGTAATGTAAAATCCCAAAATGAAACAAGTTTTTGAATTTACAAGTGGAAAAGTTATTGATAAGATGTTTAAAATTTGAAATGGAGAATTCAAATAGAGTAAGGTTGATTGGATTAAATAAATTGAATTTAACTTAGGGGAAGTTAAATAAGTTTGGAACGTACAACTTGAATTGGAAATTTCAAGCTAAAATTGAGATTTAACTTAGGGAAGTTAAATGGGTATTGTAACGAGAGTCATGTGTGATCTCAAAACGAGTTTGAATTCTGGATATATGTTGTGGATGCTATTGATGGATGTTTTAGATATTCTGGATGTTTATCTACTTTGACATATCCTGCTATCATCCTGTTGTTATTAGCAATCTATGGAACTGTGAATTGGATTATTTTAAATGTATTAAGAAGTGGATTGAAATGATATACATCCATTGTAGTAATAAAATGGGTAATAAATTGGATTCCGAAGATTGAATTGTTTTAAAAAATTTGTGAACTCTCACTTGAATCTTGAAAAGTTAAGTAAAGGTAATTTAAATGAATATTAGAAATTTAGACTCAGGATTAAATTGTTTAAAGACTTAGGTTGTTAAATTAAAAGTAAGGGTTAATTTGATTTATGTGATTAAATCAACATCGGAAAATTTAACTCGAATTTATATAATTCGAGTTGGTTTAAAGTTAAGGTTGGAATTCAAATTAGCTCAAACTGAAATTTGTTTTGAATAATTTGAAATTGAAATTGAAATCGAAGTTGAAAAAGGAAATTCAAATAGAAATTGAAGTTAATTTAAATTAAATTGAAATTGAATCAATTTGATGGAAGTGGAGATTGGGAAATTGAACAGTTTGGCTCTGAAACTATTTTCAAATAAATTGTTTTAGCATAAACTTTCTTAAATCTAGTTTTCCTAGCTATTTACTATACAATTTTTTTTCAGAAAAAACCAACTATCTTATGCTTATTTTACCACTATTTTTGGAGCTTTTGACTATTTTACAACAATTTTACAACTATTCTATAAACTAATTACTATTTTACAACTACTTTATAACCAATTACTATTTTACAACTACTTTGCAATTATCTAACTATTCTACAACTATTTGACTATTTTACAACTATTTTATAACTACTTAACTATTTACAGCTATTTTACGACTAATTATTATTTTGCAACCACTTATCCATTTTAAACTTTTCAAGCTATTTTCTAAATTCAAGCTGGTCAGAGTGCAAACTCTTTATAATTAAATACCAATTGAGATAAGAATTGAAGTAATAATCCAAATGGAAATTGTACCAATTGTGAACAAGTGAATAGAATCAAAATGAAGGTGAATAAAAAGAGAATTGATTTAGCCAATAATCAATGAAGATAAATACGTAGGATGTACGTACATTATTCTATTGTCATAACGATTTGATCCAGATTCGAACACGGAATTTCGAGATAGTATATCGATCCGAATTTGGATTCACTCAATTTTCAACGGCAAACCCTGGATATGGATTTTTTGATTGGTTCTAAAAATTATCTATCATAGTTATGGCTATGCTAGGGGAATGAGATCAGAAACCAGATCTGAGTCAGCACTAGGAAGTCGGGTGAACGATACTAGTTCGGAAGTGAAATTGTGTGATCGAGGGAGCGATTGAATTTGATATTGCGTAAGAATGGTATATGTACATCGTACATGCTTGAATGAAATAGATATTTTGAAAAGAAATGTAAAAATGATTTTTGTAATGGAAAAGTATATATTGAGAAATATATATGAATAAAAGGGGAAGTTGGATATTTCTATGATTGAAATTCACTTTATGAAGAGTAAGTAAGGTGGTAAATAACTTTATAAAGAAATCAAACTAGAATATTTGATTTGGCATAAATAAAATTATATATATTTGTTATATTTGATAAAGTCCCCTCGTTGAATCTATAACCTGAAGAAAGGATTTTTAAAAAATATTTGAAGTATAAAAAGGGAATTTATACAAGTATGAAGTAATCCAAAAAAAATTCAAGTTGGAAGGAATAACCTTATATATATATATATATATAAATGATTTTATGAGAATGATTTTGGGAAAAAGGTTCTTGGGACCTATGGATTTTGAATGGCTATTGATTTTTGGGAAAAATCAATTTTGGGAATTTGGAAAGCCAAGTTTGAGAATTATCGATTTTGAGATATCGATTTTGTGTAAAAGAGATTTATATGTGATACATATAAAGAGTATGATTTGGAGAATACTATGTGTATAGTATAAAATGTTTTAAGAACGGCTATGGGGAAAAGGCGCTCCCATTTAAATGAACTTCTAGTAGGAGATCCATGGGGTGGTTCTGCCTTGAGCCCTAAAAGGGGTTCTAAATTTGATGCTGGGAGAAGGTCCGGACAAATTGAGGTTCTTGAGGATTGTGGTTGGGCAGCGAAAGTCAAGGGCGCTGATGCCAGCAGGGACACTTGGGCTATGCTGTGACGACGGTGTAACTCGGTGTCACTGCGATCTACTACGCACCATAGCGGAAGTCGAGGGCAGTGATTGCTTATGGTCTACTTTTGATTTCGCTGTGAGGGCGAGGTAACATCGGTAGACTACGATCTATAAGTACATAGCGAAAGTCATGTGGTAGTGAGTGCCTACAGGCTATATTAGGACTCGACTGATGTAGTCTGCGATCTATGTGGGAGTGGTAAAGTTTCATTTGGCAGCAAAATTCGAGGGTGCTGATGCCTACAGTTATATGGGTTTTTTCCGTGATGGCGACGTAACCGTGGGTGTTGCTGCGATCTTTGGCAGTTCCATGGTGCAATCAAGGGGCGCGGATGCCTATAGTTTTCTATGGTTTTTTCATGATGGCGACGTAATCATCGGGCTAACTGCCACTATGGAGGGGGTGATGATTTCTAGCGCATTCTCACCAAAAGTGTTTTCTATATTTTCACCAAAATATTTTCCAAGTATTTTCACTGGATGTTGAAAACAGGTTTACCAAGTACTTATAGATTTTCAGTCCTACGCCTAATCAACGTATGACTGAATTTCTGTGAAAAAAAGGATGGACTTGTTGAGACATCGAGTTATGGAAAGTATTTTTATAAAGTTATTTTGGCAAAATTTTGTAGATTTTAAAGTGTTTTAATTTTTTTTCAAAAAGAGTAATTTAACTGATAATTAACAAGACAATTTAAAATTCTTTCTTTATTCCTTTTCGAGGATGAAAAGATTTAATGGGGGGAAGAATGTGATAACCCGAATTTTTGGACATCTGATAATTGGATAATTAACTGATTTTTACTATTGAGATACTGATTTTTTATTTAGTTGAACAAATAAAATTCTGATAACTAAAATATCTAGATATGTATATATAAATGGATTTGAAACTATAATAAATGTTGAATTATAAATCTCTGGAAATGATGAATCTTATAGTGAATTAAAAAATAATATAAATAGATATATGCAAACTTTATAATGTTGAAAATTATAAGTGTATACATATACAAGTATATAAAAGTGTGTGTGTGTATGTCATGAGAAGTAGAATATGTGGAAGTTTGTAAAAGTATGGATACATACATATATATATATATATATATCAAAAATTCACATAAGATATTTTTAATTATGATATATATGTATATGTATGTATGTATATGTATACATATTCTAATTTGGAAGCATTGATTTGAATTCAATATAATAACTTTCAAAAGCTATTTAAAGTAAAATTCTATATTTTAAAAATTCTAAAAGATAAATATTTATTTATTTAAAAGTATGATAGCTTAAAATAAGATATAATAGAAGGTTTAAAATACTTTCTTTTAAAAATTATAAAAGAAATAAATACGGTTTGTAAATATGAAAATATATAAACATAAAACATAATTAATAAAAACATAAGAAGATATTTAAATATAGATTAGGACATTTGTAGCTTGTGTATGCCATGTAAAATACAAGTGCATATCCTTTTTCTTTCAAATTTGAAATATAAATAAGATGTTAGAGAAGGCTATTTCCAGTTCAAAATGTTCTACAGATCTATTTTCTCAAATTCTTTTCTTACTTTCATTTTCTTCTGAATAAAAATTTGAAAGAAATCAAAACAACTTCAAGTTCAACCTGAGCAAGCAAAGATTTAAGATCAAATTTCTACTCAACCTAAGTATTTCAAAAATCAGTACAAAATCGAATAGCAATTCCTGATCAAAAAAGAGAAGCTCTGTTCTCCATTTATAAATATACAGGTGAGCAAACAATCATTTTGTTTAAGTTAAATATGTTCATATCTTGATGCATGTGATAAAATCTTGTAGTGATGTTGTGAATAATGTTTACATGGATGAATTAATGTGGTTGAATGTATATAAATATGAAATAACTTGTGCATGTCTGTGTAAATGTATATATATGTCTCCGTTGTATAACAGGCTCGAGCACATTCAAATAAATTCAATTTCTCTTCATAGATTCAATTTTAGGCTATGATCTTTGAAGGAAAAATGTGTGTATGGATGTAACATCATTTTTGAAAATAATTTCTAGTATATATATTAAGTAATTATTTCGAAAATGAGAATTAACAGTGAAAAATCATTTCAAGTCAAAAAATCGATTATGTTAATTTCATATTTTGATTATAGAATCAGATTCTAACTAGAAAATGGTGATTTTTGATATAGATTTCAAGATTCTTAAGCTAGAGTTTGTTGAGAATTTCCTAGTTGATCGGAAATTGGACTTTGACTAATTTCTGGCGATCGAGGATCTGGGGTGGTCGAAGCCATTGCTGGAGGTTGTTCGAAGGTCGAGGCACTTGGGAAAAATGGTCGGAGGGTTTATTGTTCATCGAGGTGGCTGAACGGTGACATTGTAGCGTTCTAAGCCTTGTTGGGTTCGATGATGTTCTTGGGTTCATTGTGACTACGTGGCGGCGTCGGGCTTGATCGAAGTACGGGGAAGTGGAGCGTGAAGCTCTGCCAAAGGTGTGGGCTCAACAGCGAGGCTTCTAACGATCATAGTTAGGCGATGTGAGGTGGTTTTGTGACTGGGTTTTGTTCCAACTAGTGCTTGTTTTTCTCGATTCCGATTTGAAGGTGGGAGGGTGGGAGGGTCGAACTAGTGAGACGACGTCGACGTGCTGGTGGTAGCGACGACGAACGGAGAGACAGCGATCACGTGTACATGTGCACGTGTGTCTTTTTGTATCTATGGTTGATGTGTGTTTTGGAGCTTCGAGGAAGGCAAGATTTAGCTCGAGGTCGAACTCGAGTTTTATCGAAGGGATGAGAAGAGAGTGTGGCTCAAGGTTTAGCTTAGGTATTTTTAATTAGGGCTTGGGTTTCCTATTTTTATAATGGAAGTAAATTTTGTTAACAAGTTTTGAAAGCAAAAGAAAAATGCAAGTTTCTAAAGTAAAATATTAAACAATTTCAAAGCAAGTGTTGATCAAGTTTTCAAAACAAGTTTCAACATTTAAATTATAAAGTCAAATGTGTTTTGAATGTAAGCCGATTTGATTTGAATAATTATATATTAAGTTAATTATTTAATTAAATCCATAATGTTTTTCAAAAATAAAATGATGTAATTAAGTAAATGATTAAAGGTAAATATATTGAATTTAATTAATCATAAGGGCTCAAGTGATTTTGTATAAATTAATTTCAAGCATTTAATTAAAATAAGATTTAAATAAGTAATTGATTAAGATAAATGTGTCTTTAATTAAATAAGGTCTTAAGTAATTAAAGGATAATTAATTAATATCAATTATTATTATTATTATAAATGGTTTGAAATTAATTAATGATAATTAAGCAGGATTCAAAAGTAATTAATTTATTTTGTGTTAATTAAATTAATCAGGAGGGTGTTACCAGTTATCTTGCTTATAGATGATCAAATTGTATTTAATGTTTGGGATTAATTAATATCTCTAGTCTGATAATTTGTGATGCTTTGTGATATATGAATGCTTTAGTTGAACTGTGATAATGTGGTTTATCAACCCGTGATGTATTGCTGTGAGAATATGTTATTCTGAATATAAATTGAATTATTTAATTTAAATAACTTGCCTTAAAGATGGTATTGGATTCGAAAAGACTGGAGTCGGATATCAGCAATATCCGAAACCACTTCGATTAGTAATCTACAATTCTTTATGGATTTGATTTTAGAATCAAATAGGCTGGAAGGGAATAAGTTAAGTAACATGGCTATCTAATCTAAGTAATGGTACTTGGATATTGTTTTGTGAAATAAGTGTTGGCTTTAGCAAGATAAGACTCATAGTGATGAACGGGTTACCCTGGTTTGCAACTAAATTTTATAACTTAGTATTTCAAGTAATATGGGTTTACTCACGCTGGTTTCAAGCCTGACCTGGGTGTTACTTTATTGTTATTCTTGGGTCAAACGGAGTATTATAGATTTTCAGGTTGGGACGTTCTGGAGCTCAGGTGGCAAGCTGGATGGCAAGAATGTGTGGAGTATATTCCGCTGTGCATTGGAGTTGTATTGGTAGTATTCTGGGACAAGTTGTTACAACTGTCCAGTTTTGTTGTACTCTGATATATTGTATGTAAATTGACATTTACAGCTTTCTTTGTGTAAATGCTGCTAATTGTATATTATATTTTGATCCACTGCGAATGTGAGATTCTGTGTTTTTGTTTTCTATTTCTTCTTCTACCTCTTTTCTTCTTAACCCTAACAATCTGAAATTTCCGACATTCGATTGCTCCTACAGTGAACACATTAGCGTCGAATTTTTGGGGTCGTAAATTTAAGGTCGTTACACTTGCTGACTCTCTCTGACTACCAATCAGTATATGGATGGTACACAATACTCATGCGCAACTCCATACCTAACACCCTCCACAAGTTGCACCAGAACACATCGGCAAATAACGAATCTCGGTCATTAATGATAGCGCTAGGCACCCTATACGATCTCACCACCACCTTCATTTTTATCTTCGCTAACTTCGACGTAGCTCTTGTGGCCTTCACTGGAATGACATGGGCACACTTGGTTAGTTTATCAACTATAAACCATAAGCTTTCATTCCCTACCCTTGATCTTGGTAGCCTGTCAATGAAGTGCATAGATATTGAATCCTATTTCCATATTAGAATCTCCAAAGACTACAAGAGCAAATAGGCTTTTGATGTTCTGCCTTCACCTGTTGGTATGTAAGACATCTTCTCACATACTCTCCCACATCTTTCTTCATCCCATCCCAGAAGAAACTTCTTTCATATCTTCATCATCTTGGTACCTCTAGGGTGTATGGAAACTTTTTATGATGACATTCATCCAATACTTCCTTTCGTAGTCCTTCTGTACTTGGAATATACAACCTTCCATTCTTCTGCAGTCTGCCTTCTCAATCAACGATGAAACCCTTCAGCTCTACTACCTTAATTCCTGAGCCTAATCTTTTTACTATGTCGGCGCAGAACTTGTCTCCCTTTT
This sequence comes from Allium cepa, assembly GCA_030765085.1. NCBI lineage: Eukaryota > Viridiplantae > Streptophyta > Magnoliopsida > Asparagales > Amaryllidaceae > Allium > Allium cepa. The sequence goes on from CM060931.1 coordinate 615,793,915, forward strand.
ACAGTTCAACTACCTTTCTATCTGCACTGACCCTACTTCCAAGCATGATAGCATCTTGGATGCACTACTCGACCTTGCATTAGATCAAAAATGAACATCGCACATGGGTAATATTTCCAAAATGGACCATTCTTCTACCACATACAAAACACCAGTATGTTGTTTTTGGCTTAAGGCATCGGCTACTTTATTGCCCTTCCCTGAAGTATAATCTATCCCAAAACCATAAGATGCTAGAATCTCTAACTACCTCTGCTGCCACATATTCAGCTCCTTTTGAGAGAATAAATATCTAAGGAACTTGTAGTCAATAAATGACTCAAACCTCTCCTATAAGAGATATTGACTCCTAATATTAAATGCAAAGATAACCGTCGCTAACTCCAAATCACGCGTTGGATATCGAACTTCATAAGATCGCAACTATTTAGATGCATATGAAATTACTTTGCTCTTCTGCATCAATACCACACTTAATTCAAAACCCGATGCATTAATGTATATTTTCATACCATCATTCCCTTCAGGTGTCACTAACACAGGTGCATTTGTCAATCGGTATTTCAATTCTTGGAATGCCTTCTCACAATCCTACATCGAAACAAACTGCTAACTCGTCCTGATTAGTTTCTTCATTGGCGCAACTACAAGAGAGAAGTCCTTAATGAATCCCTGGTAGTAGCCAGCCAATCCTAAGAAACTTTGCACCTCAATCAGACTCTTAGATCTCTTTCACTCATTTACTACATCAACCTTTGAAATATTTACTGCTAACCCTTCTTTTGAAATCACATGGCCTAGGAACTTCAGTTCCATTCTCCAAAAATGACATTGAGAAAAATATTCCATTAACTAATGTTATCTTAACGTATCTAGCACAAGCATTAAGTGAACTACGTGTTCCTTCTCATCCTTAGAGTACACTAAAATGTCATCCATGAACACCAATACATATCTATCTAGCTTATCTCGAAAGATTTTGTTCATTAAGTCTACAAAGAACGCAGATGCATTGGTTAGTCCAAATGACATTAGTAGCCACTCATATGAACCATACCTCATTCTGAATGTAGTTAAAGGAAGGCTTTCCTCCGCAACTCAAAGTTGATGAAACACCGAAGCCAACTGCAAAAAATACCTTAGCTCCATTAGATTAATCAAAAAGGTGATTAATTCTCGACAAATGATATTTTTTCTTCACCATCCATTCATTTAGGTTTAATAGTCAGTGCATAGTCTTAATGACCCATTCGACTTCTTCACAAATACTGTCGCTGCTCCCTAATGCGAACTACTTTCCCTTGTAAAAGTCTTACCTTCTAACTCTTCCTACCGCTTCTTCAACTCCTCCATCTCCTTTAGAGAAATTCTCCTAGAAGGTCAACCAAATTCGGTCCATGCTAGCAAGTTGATACAAAAATCTACTACTCTCGAGGGTGGCAATCCCGAAACCGGTTCAAAAACATATCAGAATTCCCTTACAAATATACTACTCCAAACTTCTCCTTTCGAAGCTAAAGCAAATAAACATCTCTACGTCGTACTATACATTCCTCCCAGACCACATACACTCTATATCTACTGCCTGGATGAATCAAAGTAATTATCCTTTTGCCTCATGCACTCTTGCACTGCACTTCTCCAACCAGTTCATCCCTAAAATAACTCTAGCCTATGAAGTGAAAAACATAGAGATCATAAGAAAACTTGCACCTGCCTAACTCAATATCTAGGTCAATGCATCTCAATCCAAGACTGGAGTACACTACTATCGAATTTGCTACATGTATGGAAGTTACCAAATAGGTAACTCATGCTGACGCCAAAAATGGGCATCAACACATAATAGAATCTCGTAGAGATTAAATGATGAATGAAATTAAAACATAGTATAAAAAGTAAATGACACATAGATTTTTATAGTGGTTCAGCAATCTTGGCCTACGTCCATTTTCTATTCTTATTAATCTTGCACTTGATTATGATTACAAGAAAGTTTGGATCGGTAGGGATCCATTAGTACAAGAATGAAGAATCGAAATGGTGAGCCTGGGTAGCAGAAAGAGGGATCTTGAAAATTAACAATCAACTCTGTACTTATAGGGGAAAATGATGAAATATCTTCTTAAAATTTCAGTAGCGGAGTCTCCAGATCCAAAAAAAGTCAAGGTGTTGATCGCAGGTCCCACATCATTTGTAATCATGATCGGCACGGATCGTTTTTTAAGCTCCTTTTGGCATGCGATTGATATGGTAGGCTCCACTCTTCAATATATTGATGTTCCCAAAGTTTCATGTGTAGTTGACTTATACATTTTGAGATATCGGTCGTTTTGTGCCGAGTTGAAATATAATATCCATACGGTATTATCCATTATTGGCGAATATGGATCATACCCGATCCATTTTTAGTAAATGGTATATTCTCGTATTTTTATCATCCTACTAAGTCCATTTTCCGCCTTTGCTTTGCCACTACTTCATGTTATCATCTATGCCTGATCTCTAGGCTTCGTGATTTTTAATCTGACTTGCCGGTCCCAATGAAGGTCAAGTTTAACTTGTCTAGTCAGTTTAAAAATAGTCGGGCCGAAAGGCTGGATAACATTGCCCCATAAAGTACGTCTTGTTTCACCGTGACATTCTTTCAATCGATGCAAGTTAGTGTCATCGGAAAGGAGTCCATCCAGTTTTCTAAATGGTAGTTTTCCCTTCGATGAATTGCTTTTCTGTACGAGTCGCATCTCTTTCCGTTTGACTTGACAATAGGTTGATTTCCAATAGTATAATTTGGGTCAAGACTAGATGGTGATCATTTAATTTTTTGTTCCAGTGAGTTAGTAAGCGTCAATTGACTAGCTCAAAGTTTCCTCTAATTAATCCAGGTGAGAATTCAATTTCTGTCGATTTCAAGAAATCAAATTTATTTGGATATACAGTTGCATGTATATGTATCCATCCCTGACTCCCGATCACAATTGCACATTCACAAGTCATTGTTGATTCCCTGCATATTTTTAGATGGGCATGACCATCAATAATGGATCATAATTGATCCACTTTTGATATGGATTAGGCCAAATCCTTTTGAGATTGGATCATATCTGGTCGTTCTCCCCACTTTTTTAAAAAATGATCATTCCCATGCTATTTGTTTTGGATCGTACATGATCCAAGTGTACGTTGAATAATCTAATTGCACTACGATCTTAGGAGAAGGGTCGGTATATCTTTACCAAAGAACGATTATATTCGATTGTTTATCGGTTTGGCCAATTAATTGAATCGTGGGTTAAGAAAGATGGATCGACACAAGACTATCATAAAATAATCATACCCGATCGTTGATCGGTTGGATTCTCTACTGAACTGCAAACTTCAATGGTTTTTATTGCTTCCTTCATATATATACTTGGACACTTAGATTTTTCCCACTTTATTTTATTAGCAAGATTATACTAACCGAACTGAAAAGAAAATAGATTCCATCTTCTTCCTTCCCTTCATAAACTTCCCTTAGGATTCGTTTTGTATTTCATCATGAGAAATACACTGGAGCAGGGGAATGGAAAAATCCTTTTTATATATAACTCCTTCCTGAATGATATATCATGAACCTTTGCGGAGGATTTTTCATATTTCATTTCTCCATCTGGGAAGGGTCCCTTGTTGGAGATAATCTTTAACCGGAGTCCTCTACGACTCTTTCTCAGGCTCCATCTCTAGTGCCCAGTCGATTTCCATCTGGTTTATTCTTAGAGTGTCAAGTACTACAATCGAAACCAACCCATATGTTGTGCATCCCCGGTGCCAGCAAACTTTGCCAATGAGTTCGCCTCTTTCTTATGATCCCGAGGAATGTGCATGATGTCATAATACTCAAAGTCAGTTAATAGCTCTTGGACTCAGATAAGATACAGAGTGGGTCATTGTCCTTTAGTTTGGTAATCTCCCCTGACTTGGTATACCACCAACTGGGAACCGCAAAAGATTTCAAGAGATTTAATTCCCAATTCTGTGGCAACTTTGAGTCCAGCAATCAGAGCTTCGTGCCCAGCTTCATTGTTCGTTGCAGGGAAATTAAGCTTCAAAGTGTAGTGAATTGATTGATCCTTTGGAGTTACTAGCACAACTCTGTCTCCTAAACAATGATCAATGGATGCTCCATCCGTAAATATTTTCCACCAAATGGTTGGGGCTCCGCCACTCTATCAGAAATCATCATGTGCAGTGAATTCTGGTATGATGTTTGCAAGTGTCTGTCCCTAAATGGCTCTTCGGGAGGGATAAGTGATGTCGAATTGGCTCAGCTCAGTGTCAACTTTAGTAACCTTCCAAACGTCCCAAGTTACTATAAGACCTGTCACAATGGTTGATCGGTGTAAAAATTAATGGGTTGAGCCTGAAAATAGGGGCCGAGCTTCCGTAAAGCAATCAACAAGAGGTACATTAATTTCTCTATCATCGGATAGTTCCTTTTAGCTCCTGTCAATCACTTGTTAATATAATAGACCGGTCTCTGGATTCGACTCTCCTTACAAAGCAGTATGGTACATATAGCATGTACCGACATGACCAAGTAGATATACCAAACTTCATGGTCCATCGGCTTTGACAAGATGAGATGTATCTTTTAGTGGTTCACCAGAGCTTGGAATGCATCTTTACACTCCTTTGTCCATTCAAAGTTCCTTTTCCCTCTTATAATCAAGTCAATGAAAGGAATACATTTATCAATGGCTTTGAAAATAAATTGCTCAAGGTGGCAACCTTTCCATTTATGCTATGTACTTGTTTGATGGTTTTTGGCACTCGAATGTTGCGAATTTTTTGAATCTTCTCGGGATTAGCTTCGATTCCACGGTCACTGATAATGAAACCTATGAACATTCCTAATGCAGTGCCAAAGGAATATTTTAGAGGGTTGGTCTTCATTTTGTAATATCGAAGGATATCAAACATTTCTACCATGTCTCTAATGTGGTCACTTGATCATTATGACACACCGAGCATATCATCCATGTATCTCTCCTTTGTCTTTCCAGCCTGATCTTTAAACATTAGGTTAAATGGGCGTTGATAGGTTACTCCATCATTCTTCAATCCAAATAGCATTACTACGTAGCAATACAATCCAACGTCGATAATAAAACTGGCATGCTCTTGGATGGCTATGTGCATCGATATTTGAATATATCTAGAGTAAGCATCCATGGAAGATAGAAACTCATGTCCTACGGTTGAATCCACTAGTTGATCGATCCTCGGAAGGGGAAAGCTGTCTTTCATGCATGCCTTATTTAGGTCTGAATAGTCAATGCATGTCGGCCATTTTCCATTAGCTCTTCTCACAAGAACTGGATTGGATGCCCATTTCAGGTAGTGGGAATCATGGATAAGCCCATTATTTTTGAGTTTATCCACCACCTCTTTAAGTGCAGTAGATCTCTCCAGATCTATGCCACGTCACTTATGTTTCACTTGGACATGATTCGGGTCGATATTCAATACATGGCTTGCGATAGTCGATGAGATCATATACATGTCAAAATGGGTTCAAGTGAACACACCAAGATACGTTTGGAGAAAGCCAGCTAATTCCTTCATCATCATTGCACTGAGCTGCGATCCAATCTTCAGTACCCATGACGGGTCGCCGTGGCTAATCGTAATGTCGATCATTAGCTCAGCGAGTGCAGCCTTGGAATCCTTGGGTTCCTCTTCTTCATCTCTTGGGTCTATATCTTTATAGAACCGACTATGGTGTTGTTGCTTGATATCGACCTTATGTTGTGAGCTAAAAATGTTTCGATCCCTTGTATTAGTGGGGCTTAAGTAGCTTTTAGTTTGACATGAACATATTAGACCATGTGAACTCGAAATCAAACAATAGGACATGCCGCATATGAATTGCATACTTGAACTAGCATATGGCCTTAAATCGGATGTTTACCACCTCAGACTTGAACATATTAGCATATTTGTACTTGTACGGAACTATACAACACCGCATTAAACTATATTTAGCACGTGGGATGTCTGTATTAGGTTCGCAAAGTCGCATATGCAATGGGGTCAATGCCGGCCCCTTGCCTAAGCGAGTCTTGTAACTTCAACACCTTTGTGGTGTATGTAGGCATGGAGAATGGCAGTAGGATTTGATGTTAATCCCATGTTCGAGCATTTCTCTAATGCATAGTCAATGGCATGGAAGCCGATCGGGATGGCATGTGATGATGATCACTCCCGTCGAACTTCCGGATCTCGTCATGAGCCGATGAGCTCAATAGTCATGAGTTCTAGATGCCTTGAGGGATTATCTACAATGGCTTAAGATTAGGATTAGAAGCACGTCAAATCAAATTTCAAGTAAGGTTTAGCCTCTTGTTGCACGTAGCTGCATAACTGGCTCTTGCTTTGAGTTTGAATCTACTTATGTATTTGAGTAACGTGCTACCCATTCATTGTATTCGCGATCTATTTCTCTTCGTTTAGGTTGGTACGATATTTAGTTGCCCATGAGTCTGGGCATCGATCCAATGATTCTATTTCTCAGAATCTTTTGTTTGTAGCATTAAGTCGTTGTAAACACTAGATACGAGCCACCATATTGATCAATCATAGTTAATTTTTAGATTATCACACTTCTACCCCCAGTCTTGGCTTGATAAATGTGCTGTATGGACGGTCGAGTCTTGTCCTAGTCATGTTTATACTCCCACCTAAGCTCTGAAGACTTAGAGTTGATCGATAAATGGTCAATTCACATTCATCTTGATTCTTGCTCGTGCCCCCCAAGTCAGGAGTAAATGTCGATAAGTGGACGGGCTTATCACATCTATTTTGGCTTTATATTCTTTCCCGTTGATTCATGGGATCAAGTTAGTTGATGGAAGGATGAGTCGCACCTATTCTGGATTATATTCTCGCTTTTCTTTCCTAGGGGAAGACAATGCCCTGTTGAATTTCGAGCATGAGCTGCGTACTGGATGGTCAATCGCATCTACTTTTGATGCAGATGTCGCCATACTCTAGGCCAGGACCAAAGAATGGATAATTAAGTCACATCTATTCTATGACCAATGCTCCCCCTGTCTAAATAAGGGCAAGGACCGATGTGCAGATGGTCAAGCTGTGTCCATTTCAAACTGATCTTCTAGTTGAATCATGGTCAGAGCTAGCGAATGAACGGTCTTGTCGCATTCATTCGGAGGTGGATGGTCAGTCACATCTATTTTGATTTATATTCTCCTATAAAACAAAGGGATAAATTAGCTTAAGAGCGGTCGAGTCATGCTCATCTTGTTTCTTACTTCTCTCGATGGACCAAAGGAAGGTGATGGAGAATGAATAGTCAAGTCATGCTCATCTGTGTTTTATTAACCTATCCACACTCTGGTGACTGAAGCTATTTGATGGACGTTCAGATCACATCCATTAGTGGTTGGTGTGGATCGATATCGACCTTCGATCCAACGGCATGATATAGAAAGTTTACAACGTATTGCCTATCGATCTAATTGCACGATAAATTCGGTTACCCATAATTTTGGATGTCATTCTGATTGGTTTTGTACTAAGGCCCCCCTGTAGTCGTTGCCTTAAGCCATATAGAACACTAAGCTGGAGCTATAGTGAGCCGTCGTAGTCAGCTTTCAGTAATTTGTACTCCTATCCTCGTTCTTAGGTTGGTGGACTTGGCTTGTGGATGATCGAATTCCATCCATAGTGAGTTTATACTCTTCCTATCGAGTTCAGGTCAAAGATTATGGAATATGAGTGGTCGAACCATGCACATCTATTTATTTATACTCATATAAGCACTTTGGGGATAAGAGTTTGTTGGCGAGTGGTCAAATAGCACCTAATTTGTGTTTATACTCAAGTCCATACTCTAGGGACTTAGAGTTATTTCGAAAAATGGTCGAACCACATTTTCCTTAGTTATTTCTTCTGCCCCTAAGTCATGTGTAGAAGCCGAAGAGCGGTCGATCGTATCATATTCACTCTTACTTGGAGTTCATCGTGTCAAACCATGGGAAGGAGCTAATTAGCAGATGATCAAGTCACATCTGTTCTTGTTTTATACTCAGCTTTTCGATTTATAATGGATGAACGGTTGAACCACCTCATTTTATACCTATACTCTTATCTGCACTCTAGGGACTAGAGTTTGTTGATAGGCAGTCGGTCACACTCATTTGATGTTTATACTCCAATCCACACTGGGGAACCATGGTTATTTGTTGGACGGTCGGACCACGCCCATGTCCTTGTTTGGATTTTGGGCTTCCGATGTTCGGGCCAGGCTTGAATAGTTTGTCGTACTTCAAGCGCGATCAAGGTCATGTATGGACGTTTCACATTCTCTTTAGGTTGGACGGTCGAATCACGTTCGATTTTCGCTTGGGTTCTCAAACTACCTCCTGCGTCTGGGGTAGGATTTAACGCGTGGACAGTCGTATTGCATCCACTTTCATTTGGATCCTTCTTCTGTTGAGCCTTGGGAGTAAGATGGGTGTTCTGGCAAACTTCGAGCTTAAGCAGTGGAGCAGATGGTCAGATCGCAACCACTTTGAGTCATGTCTTCGCCCCTAATTCATAGGCAAGAGTTAGAGAGTGGACGGTCAAACTGTGTCCGCCTTTTTTATGTTAATACTCTGGTCCATGTTGCAGGACCAGGGTTGATCAATGGATCAATGGATGTTCTGACCATATCCATATTTTTGTGTTTAGACACAGTCCACGCTCCAAGGATAAGTGTTTTATGATGGGTTGTCAGTCACACCAGTTTGATGTTTATGTTTGCACTCTAAGGACCAGAGTTGGTCAATGGATGGTCGAATCGCATCCATCTTTTTGTGTTTATACTCTAGTCTATACTCTTGGTACCAGAATTTTATGATGGATTTTCGGTTATACCCATTTTCTATTTATGCTCCACATGTCAGGTTAAGGTAAGAGTTGTCAAATGAACAGCTGAGTCATGTTCATTCATAGAAATGAATTCTACTCCCAGTGTTGAGGATAAAAGTTGGTGAGTGGATGGTTGATTCACGTCAACTTGGTGATTAAGTGATGGATGGTCGAAGCACATCCATGGTCCATGGTTGGGTTGGACGATCAGGTCATATCCACCTCATGTTGTAGTCGAGTCCTCATGCCGATGGCGGTGGTTGATGAATAGGCGGTCAATCATGCCTACTTTAAGTCGAGCTCCCAGACTGCCTCCTGTATCATGAGAAAAGTTAATGTGTAGGTGGTCAAATCACGTCCACTTTAGTTAGACTTTCGATCTTGCTGCACTTTGAGACAAACATAAGTATTTTGGCGCACTTTAGGTATGAATCGGGGAGTGGATGGTTGGGTTACATCCACCTAAGAGTTTCTCCGATCTTCAAGTAAAGCATGGAGGTTGATGAGTGGATGGTCAGTCATTTCCTCTTTGTATTGGATTCTGACCTTGTCAGGCTTTTCCATTTCGTGTTCTTGCCCCTAAGTTAAAGGCATATGGTTGCTGATGAGCGGTAGAACCACACTCGTCTTGATGATCCTCCAACTATCTAATCATGGTCCGTAGAGGTTGGTTGGCATCAAACTCTGACTACTTGGTCACCTGCATCGTTTGGAAGTAGTTTAGTTCAAGTTGGTCGTATTCCATAACATAATTAAAATTGAAATAATTCTTATTGATAAGTGAAGCAGCGTCGTATGCTCGCTATTCCACTTCGCCCCAGCCTTCTCAACTGAAAGTCGACCGTAGGTGGTCTAATTGATAATCAAAGTTCTTTGTTGGTTGGATGTTCCTTCCCCGCCATTCTATGGGGCTTGCGAATATTATTGAAACTTTCCTTTCCAGATTAGCTTTCTGATCACATCTCCAAGGTGTCTGCAATCGTTGGTGTTATAATCATGTGTATCTTGAAATACATAGCATTTTTTGGATTTTTTTCTCGATATCGCTGGACTCTCTCAAGGCTGGTTTCCAGTACTGCTCCGAGTCATGAGTCTCTAAGTAGATGTTATCAATTGAATCGTTTGAAGGAGTATATGAATCGAATTTTAGGATTTTGGGTCGTCAACTAGAATCTAAGTCCTCATCTAAGGGCTCAATGCTGCCTCCAATTTGAATTCCTTCAACCATTGGGCTAACATAGTTCTTTCTCCTGGTCCTCTTTGCCTCCTCCTTGATTAGGTTTTGGTTTACTTGTAAATGAAATGATCCAAAGTCATAGGCCGCCCTCTAGCTTACCAGTCCTTAAAGTCTATCTTGGGGTAGATTCCCCATATTAACGCCATCAATATCATATTCTCGCTAGGATTGCTTACTTTGGTGACGACGATGTTGTATCTCTACAGCAAGTCTTCGAAAGGCTCACCTAGCGTCTGGAATAAATTGGATAATAACATCACATCCTTGGTGTGAGTCGCATGCATCCTGAATTGCTCGAAAAACTTCTAAACTGGTTGATTGGATGAGGAGATGGACCTGGGTGGTAACTGCATAAACCGCATGATCGTAATTCTTTTAAGGAATATGGGAAAACATCTGCATTCAATGGCATACATTGCTCTGGAGGGATCCATGTCCCTCTTGTACTTCACGACATGTTGTCAGGGGTCAATAGTCATAGAATATGCTAGCATGGTCGGCACGTTGAATCTCCTTAGATATTTTGCCCATATAATGGCTTCCGTGGATGGGTTCCGACTGGGGAGATGCTCCAATCGTCATTAGTCCTTTCCATTTTCAAGTTACAACTACTTGAAATTCTTGTGAATGATGTATGCCTGATTGTCCAACATTCAAATGGTCGTGAATGCCGATCGAATGGCGAATCAATTAGGATGGGCCGCTGATTAGTGATGATCCCAAAACTTTCACCCAAATGGGGTGCGATCCAGGCAATAAGAAAGGCCTCTCAAGGTTACACATCAAGTTTCAAGTCATTTGGAGTCTGTATGCCCGAGTTATGAGAAAAGCAAGAAGGATCGGTATTGACGGATCAGTGATAATTTATTTGGAGTGCGACCCAAGAAAATTTGCTATTTGCTTGGAGTCATCCCCCGGTTCACTTGGAGTTGCTGAATTTGAAGTGTTGGCTTGGTCATGAATGATGCTTGGAGAAAATCATGGTTTTATCCGAGTTTGACCTTAGGCCAGAATTTCCTGGGTTTGCTTCGGGTCGAATGGGTGATTACCCGAGTTTGACTTTGGGTCAAAACAAAAAAGTCCACTTCTAGTCATGTCATCTAGATTCTCCAACCTTTGAGAGTATCATTTGAGTGGCAGTTCCTTGGCTGCAATTCAGCAGCTGCCGCTTGATCCTTTATACCCCAGTCAATCATAGGATTTGAGGGAAGTGAATAGAATGCACCGTCTTTTAGTTGAGTTCCAAATCCAGAATGTAGGGGCACTGCACCATGGCACATCTTTAAGTAGATTTTTTTTAAAATGATGGATCGCTATGAATCCATTAAGAAAGGATCATACCTGATCCATTTTTGTTTCAATACTTGGAAAAATATTGGACAAAGAATAGATATGGATATGACCAATCAGTTGTAAATGTAGAAGTGACGATCGGTTGGAAAAACGATCAGCTAAAGTGATGGAGTATGGTTGGAAAAACGATTGACCGAAACCAATTCCTTCCTTCTTCACCTCGCCGATCAAATGGTGAATCGGTTATGTAGCCATGTAGGGATCGATTGTGATGGAGTATGAAGGGATCGATCAAGTTGTCTTTGAGAGGGATCGGTATGGAGCAACTAAGAATGGATCGTACCCGATTCATATTCACGTGAATACTTAACCAAATTTCAGGCTTAAATAGGTCAGTAGTGGATAGAACGATTGGTAGCATGGAGTATGGTTGAGGGATCGATCGATTGTAGTTTAAATGATCGATCGTCGAAGATGTATGGGATTGATTGACCAATCGGTGGAAGTTGAAACGATCGGTTGTAGTTGTTGTAACGATCGATTGTTGAAGATATTAGAGTAGCAATCAATCGTACGCTTATATATGGATCTTCCCCGATCCATTGAAAGTGTCACAAGGAACATGTGATCCATAGGGTGAGTCCCCCTATGCCTCTACCTTGTGTTCTCGAAGTCGCTACATGATCAACCGTGTATTTGTTGAGTTATAGAGGATCATCATTGATTTTTACTGCTAATCTGAGCGGTCTATTAACCCGAACCGATCCGTTGTTTATAACTGATCTCTATGTTCTCTACTGCTTCATCAGCAGGTCGTAAGGAGGTAGCTATGACTTTTGCCTTCTTAGGTTATAGTGTAGATAGCTTCCTTCTAGGCTTTTCCAAGTCTGAGTAGAATAGGAAACTTATGAAGATGAATCTAGATCTCTTCCTTGTATTTGTGCAATCCAGTCGTAGAATAAGGATCCAATGATGTTGAGAATCGGTCTCTCAGTGAAAGCACCAAATATTGACGCTAAAAAGGGTATCAACAATTAATAGAATCTTGTAGAGATTAAATGATGAATGAAATTAAAACATAATAGAGAATGTAAATGAACACAAATTTTTATAGTGTTTTAGAAAATTTGACCTACATCCACTTCTATTTTATAATCCTGCACTTGATTATGATTACAAGAAAGTTTAAATCAGTAGGGATCCATCAATGTAAGAATGAAGAATCAAAATGGTGGAGTTTGGGCAGTGGAAAGAAGGATCCCGAAATGAACAATCAAATCTGTATTTATAGGGGAAGACTATGAAATGTATTTCTGAAATTTCGGCAGCGGAATCTCCAAATCTAGAAGAAGTCACAGTATCGGTCACGGGTCCTGTATCATTTGTAATAACAATCAACATCAATCATTTTTGAGCTCATTTTGGCATGCGGTCGATATGATGGGTCCTACTCTTCAATAAATTGACATTCCCAAAGTTTCATATGTAGTTGACTTGTAGGTTTTGAGATATCGATCGTTCTGTGCTGAGTTGAACTTTAATATCAGTAAGGTACGATACATAATTGGTGAATATGTATCGTTCCCAATACATTTTCAGTAAATGGTATGTTCTCATATTTTTAATATCCTATTGAGTCTGTCTTCTGCTTTCGCTTCGACACTGCTTCATATTATCATCTATACCTGATCTTTGGGCTTCGTGATTGTTAATCTGACTCGTCGGTCCCAATGACAGTAGAGTCTTACTTGTCTAGTTAGTTCAAATATAGTCGGGCCAAAAGGCTGGATAACAACTCCTAACCTAAGTCTACCAACCAAATCTTTAACTATAACGAGTCTGTAGAACCAGTATCAAACAACACTCTAACTAAAATACCAGAAATCAAAGCCATACGTTCCAAGACTTTCTCCTTGCCTCTTTCCTCGGAAGTTGGTCCTTCCCTTGGCCCCTCCGAAACGTAAACCTATACTTTAATCTCTGAATAGTCCTTCTTCAGATGTCCCATCTTATCACACTTATAGTACTTCATTCTCTCAAAATTCTTAGGCACGGGGCACTTTGAAACATAATGACCTTTCTATCTACAGTTGTAGTAGACCGCTTCTGCAATAGCAACCTCCCCACTTTTCCCGGTGCGCACTCCCTTCTTGCCTTTAGTATATGGGGCAAAATTATTCTTCGGCTCTACTTTGGGTCTCGCCTCCACTGTTCTCTACTCCTAGTATATCCCATCATACCTTTTTTCCATATCAACGACAAACCCAGAAGGAGATGCTAAAAAATTCAGCACCTTATCATCAGTGCTTTGCTTCAAACCTTGATAAACTTCTCATTCTTCTTCATTTGAGTATTAATGATCTCTTTTCCATACTTAGCCAATGAGTTAAACTTCTGGATGTACCCCTCCACTATAAGGTTACTCTATTTCAGATCAATGAACTCCCTTATTACACACTCTGCTAAGACTCTGATATGAACTGAGCTTCAAATCTTTCTTTAAACTGCTCCTAGGTAATCTCCCTTTTTGGGGTCTCATCTATCACTTCATCCTACCAATCTAGTATGTCTTTTCATAGCCGCATTGATGCCTACCTTCTCTTTTGCATATCATTCAAACCTAAGCTCCAAATATGCACTCACAAATCCTTAGTCAGTTAGGTATCCCAACTGCAGGCTCTTTCCCTGTAAATGCTTTCCCCCTTAACTCCTATAGTTTTTGTTTATCTTTGGGAAGTCCTCACTCACTACTAAATGCCTTGGCTGAACAGCCTTTGGTACAGCTTCCCTTATCATCTGAGCCATGAACTGTTTACATAAGACATTTACATCCATGCCCGCCTCTTTTGCTAGCTGTGAAACTTCCTCCTATACTGCTCTAGGAACTTCTTCCCTACTTTCTTCATTAGTTTGAGTACTTTCAGCCTTCCTTCTGACAATTTCCCCTCCTATCGTAATTCTCGCACTTCCCAAATCCATCTTGCTTCTTATATTAAGAAAATCTTCATTAGAAATGGAAAGAAAAGGAGTGAAATTACAATAGAAGGATAGATATATCTTCCTATATATCAATATAGCAACATACAAGTATGTTATATACACATATAGGCATAATAGCGCATCTCCTTCCTTGGGTGTTCATTTTATTCTAAATATTTGTTAACCCGCCTTTTGTCAAGGCCATAAAAAGGATTAAGCATGGTCGATGGATAAAGGACGCAGCATGCTTGGAAGATGGATCAACATAGGTTGGATTAGCATAAGCATGGATCGAAGGTCTCCATGGTGTGGGTCGGCCATGTCATTCAGTAATGGTGTGAAGGTAGGAAGGTGGCTCGGTCAAGGGTGGAAGCTCGCACGTGGCTCGTCCTTTGTGGGTCGGTGGGTGTGGATCGACGTGCTGGACTGGATCGGCCTTGATGGAGCGGTCCGGTAGGATAATGTGGGTCAGTGAGCTAGGGAGGTAACAAAGTGGAAGCGGTTCGGCCACGGTGGTTCCGCCTTAGCAGGTCGGCCAAGGTAAGTGAAGATGGAGTGGGTCGGTCTCTAGTGGATTGGTAGGATGGTGTGGTTCAGTCTGGATATGTCGTTCGGTCAAAAAGGGTCGCTTGTCATTGTGGTTCGGTCAGGATCGCTAGGCATTGTAGTTCGGTCAAGGTGGCTCGGCAAAGTGGCTCGGCATTGGCTACGTGATAACATGGGTCGGCATTAATGCATGGTTTGACCGCATCGAGTCTTCGGGTTACTTCGGGTCCAAGGATGAGCTTCTTCGAGTTATGGTGCAGTTTGCTCCGAGTCAGTGTTAGGATTAGTTCGGGTCAATGCCCAAATTACTTCGGTTTGGCATGTCAACTGCTCGGGGTCGGTCGTGGTGTCGAGTCTGGATCGGCTATGGCCATGATGGGCCCAGACTACTCAAGAAACCCAGTAACTTGGGATTTGCCTATAAATGCATCATGTGGGTCTCCAGATGGGGGATCTTCTTTCGGCTCTCATGCGTTCTATTTTATAAGACTAAGGCTACTCTACCATTTAGTAACTGTAATCAATTGTTACAGCAATAAAAAGGAAATTTCTGCAATGGACGTAGCACGGAGTTAGCCGAACCACTATATATTTTGTGTCTACTACTTTCTCTTTAATTTTTACTGTTCTTTATATTTATACTCCCTACATATATTATGTCCGTGAGCTGTAACTGGTATTTGGTGCTTTCACTTTGATTTGGGTGTTAGTGACCAATTTTGGCGCTAACATTTTGGTGCTTTCACATAGAATTGAACTCAAGGATTTTGGAGCTTGGATTCTGGACTCAGAAGCTTGGGAACTTGGATTCTAGGAGGCAATGGCTAGGCCACCAACAAAGAAGCAAGTGACAGAAAAGAGGCAATCAAGAGGCCTCCTCTAGAGCTGGAACAGGTCAAGCCTCCGGTTAAATCACTAAGGATGAGATGCATGTTATGATGGATTTTATGCAGGATCAGAAGATGAAACGGCAAAAGGAGATGATGCAGGATCTTCTTAGGCAATTTGGACAATCGTTAACTATAGGTGCTCAAGTTCTTGGAGCTGGATTAGGGGGATTCAACCAGCAAGCAGATGGAGTGATTCAGTAGGGGGCAGCTCCCAATCAACAAACAACTATTAACCTGGATGGACCAAGACTTGGGGACACGCTGTCAGATAATGTTGGACCAACCCATGGAGAGATATCAGGTGATGCTGTGCAATCCGACACCAATAGGAACATGGGAGTACATGACGAGGAGTATGTGCCAGAATTTCCGCGCGGAGTTGGAGAGCAGCTAGGAAATATGGATAGGGGTAACCCTTGGTTGGAAATCCTGGATTGGTTGATATCATCAAGCGAACTATTTGCAGAGGTCTGATAAACAAGGATCTGGAGGGAGTCAACAAAAGTCCGTTTACCCGGGACATTAGGATACTAGGAATCCACCTGATTTCAAGTTACCCACTCTGGAAGTGTACAATGGTAAGACGGACCCTGCTGACCAATTGATGAGGTACACAAGGCATATTGAGGTGCTGAGGGCATCACAGGAGGTTATGGCCTAGTATTTACCCTTATACTTGACCGATATAGCTGCTATGTGGTTCAAACAGCTGGAGGATGGATCTTTTGGAACATGGACAGAACTGGTGGACAAGTTCTTAAGTCGGTTTTGAGTTCACATAAAAACACCAAAGAATGTGTTGACACCGACGTTAATAAAGCAAAGGACGGATGAATTGCTCAGGACTTTCTTAACTTGGTTTAATGCAGCAGTTGCTTTAGTGGATCGGCCGGATCCATCGATGGTTTTGATAGCAGCAGTGTTAGGAGTCAAGGATGATTCGGATTTCAAAGTATCATTGATATGGTATCCACCACTGGATCTCAGGGAATTCTTTCATGAAGCCGAGAGGTTCCTACGACAAGAGGATGCATGCTTGGATATGAAGTCAAAGGAAGTAAACGTGGTTAAAGATGGAGGACCGCTCGATGAAAACTTGGGTAAAGACAAGGATAAAGGGAAAAGGAACCACTGGGGAGAGACAAAATTCTCCACTTACACAGGATGAATGCAACATTGGAGCGAACATTCTCTGATACTTGAGATCGCCTTCCGTATCGAAGGCCGACAAGGAGGAAGCCCTCAGAACACGAAAGGGCATTAGGAAGGCACTATCTTTTTCATGACCTGGATAGGCATGATACTAACAGGTGCAGACATCTAAAGGATATAATCGAGGAACATGTAAGGAATGGTCAGTTGCGGCAAAATGTCGAAACTCGAAATGCGATGGTGGAACAGGAGCAGCCACCACTTACTTTGAACGACGAAGGCATGAGGCCCAAGAAAGGTGGTTGGTTGGTCATCAACTAATCATGATGGTTTGGAATAAGTAACAAACTCCAGGAAAACGGATGAATTACTTACTCATATATGGGGTCAGAGATAACCCTTAGGCATGCTCTGAGATGATGGTTTACAGAGACACTTCGGTTTGTGAAATCTGTTTTTTCCTTATGACTTGGACATTTGCTTTTTCTGCTTTGGTTTTGGGGTTCGGTTTGAACTCCTGGTTTTGTTGGTTTCTTGGTTTGGATTTTGGTTTGGATATTTGCTTTTTGATTTGGACTTTGTTTTGGACTTTTGATATGGATTTTAGGTTTTCTGGTTTTAATCTGGATTTTAAATTTCGGATTTTGGTTGACTTTATGTCTGGTTTTTGGCTAAAAGGTCGTCGAGTATGGACTATGCTCGGCAAAGGTCCGGAGAGACCAGGATTCTGCCTATGACTTAGGCCTCATATTATCTACCAGTTACTATTTCAGGTCGTTGAGTATGGACTATGCTCGGCAAGGGTCCGGAGTGACCAGGACTCACCTTAGGACTTAAGCCACGGCATTACTTAATGTTCAGAGACACTGAACAAGGAACACCATGGCATTAGTTGACATAGGTCGTCAGGTGTAGGTTGTGCTTGGCAAGAACCCAGAGAGGCTACGGATTTGGATATTGGCTATGAACAACTGAGGATTTGGGATGGACCCGAAGCGGTCCGAGATTTGGATATCGACACGAAGAGGTCATGGATGTGGTTATTGGAAATGGATGGATTAGGACTCGGTTGTCGGGTTTGGATGGATGTGGACTTGGACATCGGATTTGAGGCTATTCAAAACACACCTTCCAATAGCAAGGCATGTTTTGGGTAACCCACCTTTTGTCAAGACCATGAACAGGATTAAGCATGGTCGACGAATAAAGGACTCAGCACGCTTGGAAGATGGATCGGCGTAGGCTGGATTAGCATAAGCATGTGTCGAGGGTCTGTATGGTGTGGGTCGGCCACGTCATTTGGTAATGGTGTGAAGGTAGGAAGGTGGCTCGGTCAAGGGTAGAAGCTCGCAAGTGGCTCGACCTGTATGGATCGGTAGGTGTGGATCGGTGTGGTGGCCTAAATCGACTTTCATAGAGCGGTTCGGCAGGATGATGTGGGTCAGTGAGCTAGAGAGCTAACAAAGTGGAAGAGGTTATGCCACGGTGGTACGGCCTTGGCAGGTCGGCCAAGGTAAGTGAAGAGGAGTGGGTCGGTCTCTAGTGGATCGGTAGGATGTCTATTCGGCGTGAATATGTCGTTAGGTCAGAAAGTTTCGCTTGGCATTGTGGTTCGATCAAGGTCGCTCAGCATAGTGGTTCGGTCTGGGTGGCTCGGCAAAGTTGCTCGGCATTGGCTATGTGATAAAATGGGTCGGCATCAATGCATGGTTCGACCGCATCGAGTCTTCGAGTTAGTTCGAGTCCAAGGATGAGATGCTTCGAATCGTGGTGCAGTTTTCTTCAAGTCAGTGTTAGGGTTGCTTTGGGTCAATGCCCACGTTACTTCCATTTGGCATGTCAACTGCTCAGGGTCGGTCATGGTGTCGAGTCGGGATCGGCTATGGCCTTGATGGGCCTGGACTACCCAGGAAATCCAGTAACTTGGGATTTTCCTATAAATACAGCATGTGGGTCTCCAGATGGGGAATCTTCTTTTCGGCTCTCCTGCTTTCTATTTTCTAAGGCTAAGGTTACTCTACTATTTGGTAACTGTAATCGATTGTTACAGCAATAAAAAAGAAATTTCTACAGTTGACGTAGGCAGGAGTTAGCCGAACCACTATAAATTATGTGTCTTTACTGCTTTCTCTTTAATTTTTACCGTTCTTCGTATTTATACTCTCCACATATATTCTATCTGTGAGCTGTGACTAGTATTTGGTACTTTCACTTGGATTTGGGCGTTAGTGAACAATTTTGGCTCTAACATTTTGATGCTTTCACAGAAAATTGAACTCAGGGATTTTAGAGCTTGGATTCCGTATTCAGAAGCTTAGGAACTTGGATTCTAGGAAGCAATGGCCTAGCCACCAACAAGGAAGCAGGTGACAGAAAGAGGCAATCAAGAGGTCTCCTCTGGAGGTGGAACATGTCAAGTCTCCGTCTACATCACTAAGGACGAGATGAAAGTTATGGAGGATTCTATGCAAGAGCAGATGACGAAATGGAAAGAAGAGATGATCCTAGATCTTCTTAGGTAATTTGGACAATCGGGAACCGTAGGTGCTCAAGTTCATGGAGCTAGATTAGAGGGACTCAACCAGTAGGTAGATGGAGTGATTTAGCAGGGGAAGCTCCTAATCCACAAACAACTATTAACCTGGATGGACCAACACTTGGGTGCATACTGTCGGATATTGTTGGACCAAATCATGGAGCGATATCAGGTGATGCTATGCAACCCGGCGCCAACAGGAACATGAGAGTACGTGACAAGGAATATGTGCTAGAATTTCCACGTTGAGTTGGAGAACAACTAGGAAATATGGATAGGGGGTGACCCTTGGTTGAAAATGCTGGATTGGTTGATATCATCAGGCGCACTATTTGCAGAGATCTGAAAAACAGGGATGTGGAGGGAGTGAACAAAAGTCCGTTAACCCGGAACATTAGGATAGTTAGGAATCCACCCTATTTTAAGCTACCCAATCTGGAAGTGCACAATGGTAAGACGGACCCTACTGACCACTTGATGAGGTACACAAGGAATATGGAGGTACTGGGGGCATCAGAGGAGATTATGGCCTAGTATTTCACCTTGTACTTGACCGATATAGCTGCTATGTGGTTTAGACAGCTGGAGGATGGATCTATTGAAACATAGACAGAACTGGTGGACATGTTCTTAAGTCGGTTTTGAGTTCAAATAAAAATACAAAAGAATGTGATGACACTGACAATAAAGCAGAGGACGGATGAATCACTCAGGACTTTCTTAACTCAGTTTAATGTAGCAGTTGCTTTAGTGGATCAGTCGAATCCATCGATGGTTTTGATTGCAGCAGTGTAAGGAGTCAAGGATGATTTGGATTTCAAAGTATCACTGGAACTTGATGAATTCTTTCACGAAGCCAAGAGGTTCCTACGACAAGAGGATGCATGCTTGGATATGAAGTCAAAGGAAGTAAACGTGGTTAAGGATGGAGGATCGCCCAATGAAAACTTGGGTAAAGACAAGGATAAAGGGAAAAGGAAGCACGGGGAAAAGACAAAATTCTCCACTTACAAAGGATTGAATGCAAAATTGGGGAGGATATTCTTGGATACTCGAGATCGCCTTCCATATTGAAGGCCGGCAAAGAGAGAGCCCTCATAACACAAAAGGGCATCAGAAAGGCACTTTTTTTAGTGACTTGGATGGGTATGATACTAACAGTTGCTGACATCTAAAGGATATAATCGGCGAACAAGTAAGGAATGGTCTGTTGCGACAATATGTCGGAATGCGGCGGTGGAACAAGAACATCCACCACCTACCTTGAACGACGAAGGCATGAGGCCAAGGAATGGTGGTCGGTTGGTTAATCGAGATAGTTTGGAATAAGTAACTAACTTCGGGCAAACGGCTGAATCACTTACTCATGTACGGGGTCGGAGATAACCCATAGGCATGCTCTGAGATGATGGTTTACTAAGACGCTCCGGTTTGTGAAATCTGTTTTTTCCTTGTAACTTGGACATTTGCTTTTTTTGCTTTGGTTTTGGGGTTCGGTTTGAACTCCTGGTTTTGTTGGTTTCTTAAATTGGATTTTGGTTTGGATGTTTGCCTTTTGATTTGGACTTTGAGTTGGACATCTGATATGGATTTTCGGTTTTCTAGTTTGAATCTGGATTTTGGATTTTGGTTGACTTTTTGTTTGGTTTTTTGTTAAAAGGTCATCGAGTATGGAATATGCTCGGCAAGGGTCCGGAGGGACCAGGATTCTGCCTAGGACTTAGGCCCCATATTATCTATCGGTTCTATTTCAGGTCATCGAGTATAGACTATGCTCGGCAAGGGTTCGAAGTAACTCGCATTCCGCTTAGGACTTCAGCCATGACATTAATCAACGTTCAGGGACACTGAACCGAGAACACCATAGCATTACTTGACATAGGTCATCAGGTGCAGGTTGCGCTTAGCAAGAACCCGAAGAGGTTACAGATTTGAATATTGGCTATGAACAGCTAAGGATTTAGGCATGGACCCGGGGCAGTCTCGGATTTGGATATCGACCCGGATGGGTCATGGATGTGGTTATTGGGAATGGATGGATTAAGACTCGGTCTTCGGGTTTGGATGGATGTGGACTTCGGGCATCGAATTTGAGGCAATTCAAAACACACCTTCCAATAGTAAGGCATGTTTTGGGCGCAAATGTTAACCCGCCTTTTGTCAAGGCCATAGAAATGATTAAGCATGGTTGATGGATAAAGAACGTAGCGCGGTTTGAAGATGGATCGGTATTGGCTGGATTAGCATAAGCATGGATCGAGGGTCTCCATGGTGTGTGGGTTGGCCGCATCATTCGGTAATGGTGTGAAGGTAGGAAGGTGGCTCGGTCAAGGGTGGAAGCTCGTAGGTGGCTCGGCCTGTGTGGGTCGGTAGGCGTGGATGGGCGTGGTGGCTGGATCAGCCTTGATGGAGCGGTTCGGGAGGATGATGTGGGTCGGTGAGCTAGAGAGGTAACAAAGTGGAAGTGGTTGGACCACAGTGGTTCGGACTTGGCAGGTCGGCCAAGGTAAGTGAAGTCGGAGTGGGTCAGTCTCTAGTGGATTGGCAGGATGGTGTGGTTCAGTCTGGTTATGTCGTTCGGTCAGAAAGGGTTGCTCGGCATTGTGGTTATGTCAGGGTCACTTGGCATTGCAGTTGGGTTAGGGTGGCTCGGCAAAGTGGCTCGGCATTGGCTACGTGATAACATGGGTTGGCATCAATGCATGGTTTGGCCGCATCGAGTCTTCGGATTACTTCAAGTCCAAGGATAAGCTGCTTTGAGTCGTGGTGCAGTTTGCTTCGAGTCAGTGTTAGGGTTGCTTCAGGTCAACGTCCAGGTTACTTCTGTTCGGCATGCCAACTGCTCAGGGTCGGTCGTGGTGTCGAGTTTGGATCGGCTATGGCCTTGATGGGCCCGGACTACTCAGGAAACCCAGTAACTTGGGATTTTCCTATAAATACAACATGTGGATCTCTAGATGGGGATCTTATTTTTGATTCTCCTGCTTTCTATTCTCTAAGGCTTAGGCTACTCTACCATTTGATAACTATAGTCGATTGTTACAGCAATAAAAAGGAAATTTCTGGAGTGGACGTAGGCCAGAGTTAGCCGAACCAATATAAATTCTGTGTCTTTACTGCTTTCTCTTTAATTTGTACTATTCTTCATATTTATGTACATATGTTCCATTTGTGAGCTGTGACTGGTATTTGGTGCTTTCACTTAGATTTGGGTGTTAGTGACCAATTTTGGAGCTAACAATATTGTCCGTATTTTTCCAACTCTGTTTTACTTAGATGTCCCTAACCTATGCTCTGATACAAAATTGCAACATCCCCTACTTCAAGGCTCGAAGATAAAAACTGATGATGTTGTCGTCGTCATCAGAATTATCTTCCACTGACGGAAATGAGTTCATTATATTCAAATACAGATAAGTAAATAGAGAAACTAAATTGTTTCACTTCATAGAAATATACTGGATATTCGTTACATATAATTTTTAACAACATTAACTCCCATAGTCGTGCCCATATAGGGGTCAAGTTAAAATAGAAAATAAGATAGTAAAGAGTTAAGTCGACATATGAAAATGCCGACTGGGCTACTTCAAATAGCGGAAACAACACCTTTATTAACTAACAAAGCCTCCTACTCCATCTTCGATCTTCATACCATAGATTTTATTTTAAACCAGCCTATCCCATAAAATCAGCTTACTCAAATGTGTATATATATGAATTTATCGGGAAAATAATAAAAAAAATATGAATCAGACATAAGGTCTGGTGTGAATAATACTTACCCAAAATAAACTAATAGTGAGACCAAACCGTACTGCATGGAATGGGTTTCCCCTATTGTGACGATATGGATTTTTCGCGTTCGAAAATCGACATCCATACTTTACATCGTACCCGAATGCCGCAGATTCGACCGTTCAAATCCGAGTCGCCGGAGCTTATAACACCATTAAGTATAGCAACACAATGAAAGAAATAATGAATATCAATATACAACATCTGATACAACAGATGATATGATAGATATTGATACAATCAGAGATATGATATAATAAAAATAGCAGCGGAAAGAAAATAGATAACACTAGCAGCGGAATAATAACTCCAAAAGAATGCATCCCCAAATCCAATGCTCCAATCCAAAGCTAGCTCGAACCCCCATCACGTGCATCTAGATAAGCAAGTCTCGTCCACATCCAAAGACTGGACTAACTCCAGAAAACTACTAAACCTGACTATGTGAAAAACCCAACTCTGGACTGCCCGTGTGGAAAAATAGTGGGCACCTAAAGTTTAGGAAAGGAACAATAAACTCTAAATCAGTCATGGGACTGGTATGAGTAACAAAAAGATTTTGTCTTTTAAAAACGAACAAAGAATTTAAAATAAATCTGCAATGCTTTTTAGAAAATGAAACTACCATAAGGCCTCCTGCCACACACAATGAAAACACAGAATTGGAGGAGATTTCTCCTTATGATAGTCAAATATGCTTGCTACGCGAATTTCTTTGATATTATTACTATAAGCTCAAAGTGCAGAAAAGCATTTCGAAAGTAGAATATAAATCTTAGCTGGCATAGACATTCTGAACTATGCCTACTATAGCTACCATCCAAACAGTGGGGCGCCACCATAAGCGAATGGCAGGTAATATAACTAAAACCATACAAGGCACGTATTGGGTGAATGGATTTCCAAAAAATGGATGGGCTAAGGAACTTCCCACTGTCCATGGGTACGCCTCTGGCGGGACGTCCCGAGAACCTAACCGGATCTCTGCCAACACAAGGCCGGGTTACCTCTATAACTAGGTAACTACTTCTCGAGTATGCCACTTCCCTGTCCTTTGGGACCTTTATCCGAGGCGCCTCTAAAGCAACAACCACACAGTAAATGAGATTGGAGCCACCACATAGGTAAATATCTGGGCTCCATACCATGATACCACCCTTTACCAGAAGGGAATGACACACCCTAAAAGGCGCGACCCTCATAACCTTGCCGCATCTTTCCTGTCTCGACGATTTCCGGGGTGTGAGGTCCTGATGCAGTCTCGTCCACAAAGCCACGCTTTATACAAAATCCATGCTCTGATAAAAAATGATCAGCAAATGATCATCAACACACAGTAGCACTTAGCATGCCACACTAACAAATTGGGAGTATATCGCCGATAACCTTCAACTACATAACCTCTGAGCTCATACGTCTCAGAGAAGGGTATTAAGCTAAGAGAATAAATTCTCCGCCACTAACAGAAATGTATTTGAAAGAAATCTGCTTTATATCTCAAAGTGTAGTGTTAGACATACAACCATACAAGTCTGTTCCGGGTTCGAACAGAACCGAAGGCACTTCCAAAGAAGCCCTTGCAATCCGGGTATTCACAATCCTGATCGGACTTACCATCACTTAGAGAATTTCTATACCGGGGATCAGCTAGTGCAGAGACAATCGATAGGTTATCCTATCGTTCTTACAAATACCCGGTCTTTACCGTCGGTCTTCAAATGCTATCCATAACGTCGAATCACATATACGGAATGGGTTATACGACACAAAGGTCCTCTCCCGGCTAAACCGAATAGTGAGCGCAACATTTAAAACATATGGATATGAGATTTCAATTAAGTCACAACTTAATAATTCAAAACTTTCTTTCAAATGGTTTAAACAAATTACCATTTCAAATCTTTTAAACAAAAAGATTTATTTCATAAATTTCACTTAGTTCACAAAGATCCATTCATAGATTTCCCAAACAATTTCCATTTCAATTGGATTAACTCATTAAATCTTTAAATTAAAGATTTAACTTGTAGCTTTCAAAACATGTTTCCAAAGATTCATTCATAACTTGGAATACCATTTCCAATTCAGATCTTTTATGTATAAAAGATACACCATTTAAAATATTCTTCGTTTTCAAAACAAAGTTCAACGACCTTTCACAAAGATTAATCCATAGCTTTCAACACAATTTAATTTTAAATTGAAATCCTTGTAACACAAATTGGAAATCCTTTCCCTTAAATGAAAGCTATTATTACTTGAAACAAATAGTTCTCATTTTGGAAAACACGGCTTACAATTTACACAAGTTAAAGCTATTCAGGTATAAAACTTAGATGTAAATTTAAATTTCCAAAATCATACCTTTAAATGGTTAAAAACCCATATAACACTTTTATAACTTGTATAATATTTTGACCAAGTCATTGAATTAAATTCCAATCATTGAATTTAAATCAAATTATTTAAATTTCAAGGCAAAATAAAGTTATTCAAAAATAAATTTTTATCTTAAAATTCCATTCCAAAAACTTTTCACATTTAACCTGATTCCATTTCAAACCATTTGAATTTAAAAATTCAAATTCAAAACTATTTTCAAAAATATGCGACTTAATCGATTTCCTCGTGAAATCTATATTTGTGTGTGTATGGTGTGGTCCAGGTGTTTAACATAATAGTATAACCTTATTCAATCATTACAGATTAAAACACAGAAATATAGTTGATAAGCGGTATGACTATAACGCTTATCACTCATTCACAGATTCACGGATAATATCAGATGTATCATCAATAAATGAATAAATTATACATAGCACAATCCACAGAAACAAAATACCACAGATCAGATAGGACAACAATTCAAGACATCTCATACCATACAATCAGCCACAAGTAAGGTCAAACATTCAGTAATTATTTATAAGTAGGATTAATAAATTGTTTAATCCTAATTAATTCAATTTATTTCCAATTAAATTAATTACTTATGAATTAATCCAATCCGGATTAATCAATTACAAATCATTTGATATAAATTAATTTATCAAACACTTTAATTTAATTATTCTTAATTAATAAATTAATTAGATTAACCTTAAGTTAATTACATAATCATTTAACCTTAATTAATTTCATTAAATAATTATCTTTAAGTGATCAATTACCTTTATAAATAAATCAACATTTAATTACATTAAATGTAATTACATCTTAATCACTTGATTAATTAACTTAAATTATTATTTATAAAAATTGATTAACCATTAATAATCCATTAATTAATCCTAATTATTTAATTAATTAGGTGTTGATTGCAACTTAATTAGTTCTTAATTACAATTAATTCATAAATTTAAACTTCTAATTGCTAATTTAATTAATATCCAATATTTATTGTTCCATTCAAATTAACTTCAAAATTAATGAATTACAATCTATTGAATCTTTATTTACTTAAAAGTAAAACTCGTATTTATTAATGATTTAATTAACACTCACAAATATATTTGAAACTTTGATTTAAATTCTACCTTTACATTTCAAATTCTAGTTTAAATTCAAATTCTTTGTAAATTTCACTTATTTACCTAAACCTTTAGGTTATCAAACAATTTAAATTTAGAAATTTTATTACCAAACTAAGATTAAACCAAACTTTTAAAAAAATTCTTCGAACTTCAAACCCATTTTACTTTTGTTTTTATCATTTGAAACTTTCATTTTTTTTAAAACAAACAGAAGCAGGTTTTGGTTAAAACCTGGAACAAAATTGTAACTCGAGTTTGACAGTACCTGCTTTGAGTAAACTACTCGATTTACTAGAGTATTACTTCGAGCCATTTACCCATCTTCCCCGAGATTCCTTGTACACAACCCCTATACTTCTTCTTCTTTTTTTCTTTTTTTTCTTTCTGTAGTTTAAGGTTTAACTAGCACAAACATCATTAGGTAATTCACTTTCGAACTCGACCCAAACTCGAAGCAACCCATCTCCAAACTCGAGCAATCACTCGCGCGATCACGGCACCAAAAATCAGACCCCACAAACGCCACCGTGCATGTGCACGGAGCCACCGCTGGTCACTCGATGCTGCCCCATCCACGAGCAGGTCGGTTACCACCCACTGACCACTCCCCTACCATCTGAACTTCGTCCATCATCGAGAGTCAATAATTCGAGCTCGATGCCAAAAGTTGGAACACAGACAACCCCAACTTCCAAAACCTGGAAGTTCGCCGTCCTCGCCACCTCGTCCACTAGAGACGCTGAATTTCTGGCCATCACCTCGTCGACGTACCCCCTACCTTCCCTCAAAATCACGTAGAGCTTGATCGCACAGAGAGGGAGAACGAATCGAAGACCCAGCCTTACAAAAAATTTAGGTTTAAAATTTTAAAACACACGCTGCGACCACCACCGTAGCATGACCACCACCGAGCCATTTTTCTGAGCTTCCCCGATCACTCCTCCACCTCCAGGAGGAAACTCGACTTCTCCAGTTGACGCGATCACCCACGGCAACCCAAAAAGACCAAAACAGTCAAACTCGAACTACTCTCAAACCACACAGTTAAAAATCCTCAAACCATGTTTAAATATCATGTCTATAGTAAGGATTCAAGTTATATACCTAAATCAATATTTCGTGAGGTTCGAAGTTTCCAGATTTCAAAGTTTTCACTATGAAAACTTGAATTTTTTCTTTATATATTCATTTGTACTTCATGAAACCACTTTTAGATTATAACTCATTCTTAAATACGACTAATTTGTTCTAAAATCAAAGCCTAATATTGATTAGAAAAGAAGAAATTGAATTTTCTTTGTCGTTTTATACCATGTCACTAGACAGAGAAGAAGAAACACTGGCACGTGTATATATATGCCGAGCACTTTAAAGATATATATACTTAAGTTTAAATTACTAACTGTTACTCACCTTCCAAATCATGATTCAAAGCTTTCAGATTGAAGTTAAAGACTTTTTTAAACTTTGAAATGTTGAAAACCCTGTTTGAGTTTGGCTAACTGGAACTTCTTCCTTAATTCAGGCTTGCATTGATTGTTGTTTTAACTTGAATTATTATTGAAGTTGTAGATGATGGATACTCAGACTTTCTTAGTTATTTTGATGGACGAGCTGAAGGAAGAGTTTGATGTATATATATAAAAAAAATTTACAAGTTGATATTATGTTTTATTTGTACAACAGGGTGATGTTATTTGTTTATACAATCAAGGACAAAGATCTTTTCTTTGCTTTGCTTATTTAGCTCGGCTGATATGAGATGTTGAGGCTTGCATTAATTAGTTTGTACAATATTCATATTGTTTTTCTTTTTCAGTTGTACAAAGTCATATATTTTTTTCATTTTGATTTGGCTGATGGGTTCTTTGGTTTGCTAGCATAAAATATATTGTACAACTTATATTTTTCTTCATTTCGGCTGATATGATTATGTGAGATATTTGATGTGGCTTCACTTTTTTTCTTGTTTACTTATTTTATCTTGTTTCATGTTTACATATCTATGTTTCATATATTTTTTTGGTCTTTGTTTCATATATTTTCATTTGCAAGTGTACATGCTTTTGTTTTCTTCATTTAGTAAGTGTACATATTTATGTATTTGTTTACTTCATTACTTAGTGAACTTCAAAATTTATTTTATTTTTCTTTTATTATCTTTACTTCATTCTATATGTATCATTTATTTTGATTTATGATATCAAGATTTACTTTATATTGCATAAGGTATATAATTTATTTATTTTATAATGTAGATGAATTTCCACCTTTTTATTTGGTTGTTAAAATTTTAGCAATTAATTGTTTACTTTATATTTTTATCATTATCTTTTATATATTTTGATTTCTATTTCTAGTTTAACTTATTACTATTATTTTACTTTAATATTCATTATCTTGCATTTATCAATATCTTTGTTTTTATTCTACTCCTATCAATTCAAAATTTAAATCAATTTATTTTCTTTCTTGTGTCAAAGGTTTATATTCTTATATTTATTTCAAGATCATTTTTAATTCAAAAGTTGATTTAATTATCAATTTAAATTGGGTAAAAATTCGGGGTCATTACAACCATACTAACCAAAACATCATAAGTGTAATAAATGTTATTCAGACACAAGTAGTTCTTATTTACTACTACACCTTTATGCGTTCCTAAACAGTTCCCATTTACTACTGCACCCCCATGCAATACGTACTTTACTCCCATTTTATATTATTCATTAACCTGATACTATTCGCATCTGCTACAACACCCCTAGTGCAGTCCCCACTTAACTCCCTTTTTTGGTTCGTCTTTAAACTGATACTGCTTGGAATCAACCCTTTATACAGTATCCCTTTTTAACTCTTTTAAATTTAAACTGCCTAAAATAACCCTAGTGCAGTTTCCATTTACTAATTTCATTTTATACTGCTTGGAATACCCCCACCGCGGTCCTTATGTATTTACTTAATTTTAACTACTTGGAACAACCCCATTGCAGTCCATATGTATTTACTTAATTTAAACCAAAAACCTATTTCTAAAAGCATGGTTAGAATATCATATAAATTATCCATAACATTTAGAAATCTTTAAGGTAGAGAAACACATCGAAACATCCTATGTTCATCTAATATTCCCCGAAACATTCATTAAATAGTTTACATGTTAATAAAAATCCATATGAAACTTCATCGTGTATAATAGTTTACAAGATCTTATCGAAACCATATATTTGGGTATAATAAAAAAGGTTTAGTATTACTTACCTAGAATTTTGGGATATCTTGCTTTAGTCTTCTTAATTCCCCTTTTTATCTCGTATTTTCTTATCTCCTCTTTATTTGCTATCCTTAAGCTACCACCATTAATGTTTCTATTTCGCTTTTATTTTCAATTAGTAGAATGAAATGAATGAATGGAAAAGAATCATGCTTATTGTCCCACAATAATTTGGGCTTGAGCCCACATACTCTTTTTCATTAATTCATTACCTCATTCCTTTCTTATTTAACTTATTTTTGCCCTTTAATTAATTATTTAAATTAATTCCAAAATTACAGTTGTTACTCAGTTCATTTGTGTATTTTAGTTGATAAATGTTAACCCTATTCTGAACAGCGACTAGATTACTCAAGAAAGACAAGCGATCCAGCAGGTTAAGCATTTCAGCGGCCTAACGATCCAAAACCTCCAGCGAGTTAACATGGCAACAGCTAGCGACTTAGCGACCTAACGAGATAAACTACAAGCGACCTAGCGACCTAAACTTGTGACGAGATAACGACCTAGAAATCCATACAGATCAACGGCATAATATAAAGTGGAGTAAACACTACAGTATCTCATCAACCTAAGCATTCTCAACAACCTAAGCGACCTAAGTGCCAATGACCTAAGCGACCTAAGTGCCGACGACCTAAGCGACTTAAGCGATCTAGCGACTTAGCGAGGTAACCTAGCGACCTAGCACCTACATAACCCGCATCTCTTTAAGCCGCTTGCATATAGGTCGCTCCCAACCTTATGTCGCAGCCTCACCCATAACTATCATCAGTTGCTCCATTTAAGTCGCTCATCACTATCATAGGTCGCTACGACCTACCATCAGAAGCAATTGATCAAAGCGCAACCATTATAAGCCGTAGCCCGTGTCCATTAGGTCGCTCATGACCTACGACCTACCCCTAGGTCGCTCACGACCTACGACCTAACTCCAGAATTTCCTTATAAATACCTTGCCTACTCCACCAAGGAAGGGACTTTTGGATCACTTCTGGAACGCCGATACTTTGCTGTTTTCTCAACTCATCCAACATTTCAAACACCGAAGACACTTCAACGAACATTGAGAGAGATCTAACACATTCAACATGATTTCGAAGAGCTCTTCTACATTGAAGTTCTAGCTACCTGTCTTAGTCGTGTTGTAATCAAAGATCATTGTAAAAGTTGTAATCGAATCAGCAATAAAGATTATTAAAGTGGACGTAGGCTTGACATTAAGCCGAACCACTATAAAAAATATTGTCTCTTTACTTGATTTTCTGTTATTTTCTGCTTATCTCTAGTTCCCGTACCAACGGGTGGTGCTTTCACATTTTCACTACTTACACCGGGGTGTTAGCGTCCAATTTTAGCGTTAATATTTTTGGTGCTTTCACTGAGAGTTGAACTCAGGAAGCTCTCATCATTTCACCACATAGATTTGTTGAAAGACTCTCTCTAAAAACCAGAAGTCTATCGGAGATCATGGCTCCTGGAAGGAAAGGAAAATCTGCTAGATCCGAAAGTGCTTATGTCAACACTGCTACTTTTCCCACATCGAATCAAGCGGCTCCAAGTGTTGGAATTACAAGGTCCGAATTGGACGCTGCAGTTTCTGGGTTGTACCAATAGATGGAAGCCCAGAACACTTTGATGTTAGACCGGATAAATGCTTTACTTGGAGTCAACCGTCAACCAGAAGATAATAAAGAAACCTTTGCCGAAGATGTCCATGATTCTTAAGGAAAGAGTATTCCTCAAAGGGCATCTGGCACCGCCGAAGGGGCACCTTCCCAAGCTAGAGGTTCAAGGCCGCAGCCAACTTTTTGTGAACGTTTGCCCAGGCAAACTTCCGGAAAAATAGCCGACGTCAGTCCCGCGGGGCCTTTAAACGATGAGGAATACCTCTCGGGAATGATTCGACGGATTATGAAAGAAAGAATGCAAAGGAAAGAAGATGAGAATGACTGGGGGTTTGCTCCAAGCAAGACTACTTTTACTGAAAGAATCCTGAAAGCTGAATTTTCGAAGAAATTTGTTCCTCCTACTATTCCAGCTTATTGGGGAACGAGCAACCCCAACCAGTTCTTGTACAAGTACGACTGGCATATGATTGGTGCCAGAGCATCGGATGAAATCAAGTGCAGATATTTTCCAGTGTATTTCGAAGGAGTGGCTCTGCTTTGGTTCACGAAGCTACCAGTTCGTTCTATGGATCGATTCTCTGACCTCACTCGGAAATTCAAGGATTAATTCAGGTTATATGCTGTGAATGCCAAGGATATAATGTCACTATCCAGCCTCGAACAAAACCCGGAGAGCCTCTCAAGTCTTTCTTAAACTGCTTCCATATAGCCTTGGCTGAAGTGGACAATGCGGAGCCTCAGATGATTCTCACTTACTTGATGCGAGCTATTGACAAGTCTAGTGAATTCGGGAAATGGCTAAAGATGAAAGAGCCAAATTCGCTTGAGAAATTCTACAAGAAGGCCGACGAATTTATATGCTTAGAGAGCCTTCCGGTGTCGGTAAAAGTAGTCGTGAGCAAAGTTGAAAATAACAACGTTGCCTCCAACAAAAAGGAATCTGGTGGTCAAAAAAGGAAAAATGACAATGGAAAAAAGCAAAAAGATGCGAAGAAAACTCGCTACTCTAAAATTTCAGATTTTACTCCTTTAACTGATACTCCAGAGAATATCTTTTTCGCAACCAAGGATGTTGTAGAACACCATAAACCACCTAAGTTGAGGCTTGGGAAAAATGTTGCACATAATGGAAGAATCTGTCGATTCCACAATCAACCTGGACATGGCACTAATGAATGTCGCCATCTAAAGAGTTTGATTGAGGAGCTGTTGAGCCAGAATAAACTTCAACAATATGTGAAGAGAAACAGAAATGACCCAACCTCATCTACTCAGGGGCAACAAGTTCCCGCTTATCAATCCGGCTCAGGTGAGAGAGCTGTAGCGCAGGAGTCCGAGACGCCTATCATTAATGTTATCACAGGGGGTCCTCACCCAATGGGCACAAGTTGGGATGAGCTGGAAAGATACGCTCACGCCTTGAGATATGCCCCAGCTTTTTCTATGCCAAGTCAAGAAAGAGTTTCAGACTAAAGGAAGAAATTTTCCTACTTACTTGTCAAAGGCCTGGGGGGGTTCTTGATGATTTTAATCATTATACAATAAGCCATATACCCCGGGAAGAAAACATGTAGGCAAATTCTCTCGCAAAGTATTCAAGCTCTGACAAAGCTCAAGTATTGGGATTGGTCCCTGTGAAAGTCTTGTCGGTTCCAAGTACAGATGAGATTCAATTCTGGAAGCCTGGAACAGCAGTCACTTGCGTCCATATTTTACTTAAAAGCAATGCTTAAATTTGTAAAATCGTTATGGATGTATCATTTTTGTATTGATTCACACTTATTTTACTATAAATCTTGTGTTCTCTACTATTATAAAATGCCTGTTTTATTTCGATGTGTAAATACCTTAAATGTATTGCTAAAAGGTCGATTTAATATTACAGGCCATTAAAACATAGCTTACCTATCACAAGGCCAAGTGATCCCTAAAATCGCTCAATAAACAAATGTCAAGCCACAAAAATTCTAGATTCAACTCCCACATAAGAAGTGATTCATGCAAACAGTTAGTGATTCCGCCGGAGGGGCACCTCCCTAACGTGGAGGTTCCTGGCCCTTGCTAACTGATTACGATCGTTTGTGCAAACGGACATCCGGTTAGATAGCTTGCGTATGCCCCGTGGACTCGCTTAACAATGAAGTACACTTCTTTGGATAAAGCAAACTACTTGCAAAAGAAAGGAACAGTGCTTGGAAATGATAACAGGGAATCGCTGATGAGCAAATAACGAACAAACAAGGGCGAGAAAACAGAAAACAGCCAAAAAGGAGTCTTGCCTCTCAACAAAAAGGTTGGTGGAACCATCGGAGGGGCACTTTCCCAAAGCGAAGGCACTAGGCCCTTGCTAACTGATTGCGATCGTTTGTGCAAATAGACATCCAGTTAGATAGCGTGCGTCTGCCCCGTGGATCCACTTAACCGTGAGACGCAACCGTCATGGCGAGCCAACCACCCAAAGCCCTCTTCGAAGGCACAAGCCCTCTTCGGAGGCACAACTCTTCGGAGGATAAAGCCCTCTAACGAGGCACGCCGAAAAAAGAAAGTGCTCTTCTCAACCGATAAGGTTGGTGGAATCACCAGAGGGGCACCTTCTCAAGTGGAAGGCCCAGGGCCCTTGTTAATTGGTTGCGATCGTTTGTGCAAACGAACATCCAATTAGTTAACTTGCGTCCGCCCCGTGGATCCATTTAACTGTGATAAAGTAACTTCCAGGCAATCAAATAAAGACCTCTTCGGAGGCGTCGGAGGCACGAGCCTTCACCAAAGGCACACTTGCCCTCTTCGGTGGCAGAAGACCTTTCCCGAGGCACCACAAGCCCTCTTCAGAGGCACTAGCCTTCATCAAAGGCACACCTGCCCTCTTCGGAGGCAGAAGACCTCTCCTGAGGCACCACAAGACCTCTTCGGAGGCACAAGACCTCTTCGGAGGCACAAGCCCTCTTCAGAGGCACGTCCCAAGAAGAGATTCTTTTCTCAACCAATAAGGTTGATGGAACCACCGGAGGGGCACCTTCCCAAGATAGAAGGCATAAGGCCCTTGTTAACTGGCTGCGATCGTTTGTGCAAACAGACATCCAACTAAGTAAATTATGTCCGCCCCGTGGATCCATTTAACTATGAGAAAGCACTTTCAAGCGAACAAAACAAAAAGCCTTCTTCGGAGGCACACTGCAGCTTTCAAGGGAAGATCAATTTCCCCATCTTGAAATTATTCTTCCCCAGAAGTTGGAGTGCCAAATCAAAGCCTTCTTTGAAAACTCGCTTCACCGCGTAGAAGAATCCACTTGTCAAAAAATAAAAGTGACTATCTCCAAAAGTGAAGTGTAAAAACTCTTTCAAACAAAAGAGAGAGAATACTACTCCAATACAAGGCACACTCTACTAAAGCAGAGTAATATTTCCTCAAAATGGAAAAATTATTCTCTAAAGTAAGAGTGCAAGCCTTCTCAAAATGGAAGAGTTATTCTCCAACTTAAGAGTACAAGTCTTCTCGAAACAGAAGAATTGTTCTCCAACCTTTTACCAAATGAAAGGAATTGCAATAAGCCATGGTATGGGGGCAATACAATACAATATAGCTACATTAATAAAGCAACGCTCAAGCAACATACCACAAACTTATTGCAATATCACACAAAGAAAATGAAGAAACTTGTGCGAAAATAAGGAATAAATGCATTCACAAATACAGTCAAAAGATTGTACAAGTAAAAAGAATTATTTTATCCCATACTATAAAAAATTTATACATGTGCAGGTTTCAAAAGAGCGGAGACCGGTACCCACACAAATTCCGGTCAATACATGCCTTTATATACAAGCAAAAAGCAAAACAAGAAGGGTAAAGCGAGACTCGTTATTTCTTCTTCCCTCCATCTTTAGAGCCCTCGCCTGGCCTAATGGTTAACTTTGGGAGCCGGCTTGAACGAGTCGGGGAAGAAGGAGATAGAGGTACAACTGGGTCTACTTCCGCCTTCTCTTCACTAGCAGAAGTGCTTTTCTTTTTCTTCTTCGAATTTACACGCTTCCTCTTCTTCCTTGAAGAAGACTCGCTGCCTGGAGTTTTAAGTTCAGACAGCTTTGTGTCATCATGAAATTTCTCCGGATTCCTTTCGCCATCTTCAAGATCCTCAGCCTTCTGCTCTTGTGAAGCGGCCGGGTCATCCAAGCCTTGAAGAGCTTCTATTAATTCTTCTTGCGACCCCGGTTGAGAAGCGGAAGGAGGAGTAATTTGAAGAGATGGAGGCGGAACAGCTGGAAGAGGAGAAGTCTGTGCAACACTTGGTGTTTTCACTATAGAAGAAGAGAAGTTAAAATCAGTATTCCTCGTAAAAAGAGGAGATAGTGGCGTGTCAAGGTTTAAATAATAATTGAAAAGTTCATCAAGCTCATGTGAAGCGAATAAGTAATCCACTTGAGCTAAATCAATGTTGAAGCTACCTGGAGAAGTTGGCTTTATCACGTCAACTTCAAAGCCCTGTAATTCAGCGCTTTCTTGAGCCTCATCTCCAGTATGAGCAGTTACAATTTCGGTGTCAGCTTTGGCAGGAGGCGAAGAATGGGAACTGGAGCCAATGATATCAATGTCGGCCGAAACCGAAGGAAGAATCGGGTCGGTCAAATGTGCCTTCCCTAAATGTTCTCCTTCCACCGTTCCGGCTCGCTCTTTAGCAAGTTGCTCCTTCCCCCGGCAAGGGCGGCATGTGCCTCATCATCCAGATAGTGCGCCTCAAGATCTGCCTCAGTATAGCCAGCGCCTCCAAGCATATTAATTGCGTCCTCCCACACTTCGGCCAAGGTAATCTCGTACTTTGGGCCCAAAAACGAAAGGCTACCGCGCCCCAGGACGCTGTGTAAATAAAACTCGAATAAGGTAGAGCGGATGTTGGCTTTATTTGCCTCATGAGATTCTTTGGCTGCTGCTTTGCCGGCGATGGCTTCATCACGTTCTTTTTCAACTTTAGAAAGCCGATCTTTTAACATTTCAATCTCCATGTCCTAGGAGCTAGTTTTTTCTCGCAACTGAGCGATATCAGTGCGGTAGCTTTCTACAATTTGTTGTTGTACCTCGAGTCTAGCCTCACCGTCTCTTTGACCAGCATGGGCATCTCTCACTTGTTTTTGAAGCACTTCTTCCTTTTGAGTATAGGAAGTGGAAGAAGTGGCAAGCTCTTCTTTGAGTTTTTCAATTTGCGCTTCAAGCTTCTCATTGTAAGCGGTGATGTTTTTCATCTCTGCATCGTGCTGGTTGAGAGTTTTCTGCCACTCGGACTTATCGCTCTCCATGGTTAACATAGCCTCGAGATTTAAGCGATTCACCCGTTGAAGCTCATCAACTAGATTTTTCCATCTACACATTCTCTCAGTGTCAAGTTTAACAGCGTCGAGATTCCTTAGCATGGCCTGCTTGTCAATGGGAATCAAGTCCAAGTCGAAGCGTACTCCTTTTAAACACCAGCGTGGAAACCCTCTTTGGAGTGCAGGCGGGGCATTCTCAATTTGATACGGAGGCCTGTTGATGATCGTTTGAATATCATCTCTTTGAAGGGCAGGAGAGCTAGAGGGGATTTTCAAAGAGATGGGAGCAGCGGGTTTTTCATAAATTGCAGACGTCGGCCATTCGCTAAGCTTTTCCCGCTTGCTTGGATCTTCAACGATATGACCTTTCCCTTTGTCATCACGAGATTTTCTTTTGTGGGAATCATCATCTCTCTGGGAAGGATCATGTCGTTCATCCCTTCTCCTATAGCGCTCCTCATAAGCACGCCTCTCGCAAGCTTTCCTTGCAGCTCTTTCTTCATCGGTCTCCCTAGGGGCAGGAAGATACCGCCTGGGATCATAAGAGTCGCGTCTTCCATAACGCTGAAAGTAATCATAGTATGAGCTGCTACATCCCATTGGAGAATCTGAAAGTGAAAAAGAGACAAAACTTAAGAATCTTCGAAGTAAAGAAACTAAGTACATATAAGTGCCAAAAATCCTAAGTGTGTGTGTCGTGTGAACTACGCGCGTCAAGCTACAAACCACTCTTCGACTTAAGAGTTATCTCTTGAGTTGATGGAGTTGATTGCAAAACTGATGTCACTTCGACTGTTGGAGAAGCAAGTTTAGAAGAAGTAGTATCATCTTTGAAGAGCTCATGTGAAGTCACCGCCAGGTCGCTCAGCCCTCCGAAGATGTCATCGCCATCATGCCTAGCGGAACTCTCTTTCTCAGCTCCCTCACCAGCGGTCTTCCCGGAATGTTGAGGAAGTTCCTCTTCTTCGATAACCAGGGGAAGTGTAAGCTTACCAGATGACCCCGCATCATCAATAGGAGTAGAACATTTCACCAATGAGGCCTCTGTAACAGGTTCCTTCGGTGTAAGTTCCTTTGCGAAAACCAGGGAACGTCTCTGCTTGAGAACCGGGGGCATCACGAAGCTGAGTGAATCAAGAAGAATGCAAAAGTCCGAATTGGTGCAAAAATTCGTCCTTCAGTAAGAACTTAATGCTTCTCTCCTCGACGGACACGGCACTTAGTCTTTCAAAAGTTGACTTGTGGCTGGAATCTTTAAAAAGAGGAGGAAGTGCTGTAAAAGTAAAGAATGAAGTTAGCACTTGACAACTCGGATTTTGAAAAGCTCAGAAATGAAAAGAATGGAGATAGGCAATCTTACTTCCTACTCACCAGATACCGTAAAATTCCAGGGGTTAGCGAACAAAGAAAAATTGGTTCAGGAACCCATGGGCGCTTTCAGGAAGATCGATAATCAATTTACGGTTTCTAGCGCTCCTCACAAGTGTAATAGAAGGATGATCTTTGTTCTTCGCAAATGTACACAAGTAGCAAATCTCTTCAAAGCTTGGAAGTCGGTCAAGTGTCCTCCTGAACAGTACACAGAGTCCCATCAAGATGGCGTAGCCATTGGGATGCAACTGGAAGGGAGAGATAGTTAATCTGAGTAGGAGCTGTCGAAGAAAATCGTTAAAAGGAGGAATAGATCCACTCAAGCACATATGACGATTAACTGCGCTAAAACTAAGAGGTGGACTGGCAGCAGCTTCATTAACCCCAGGAAGCAAGGCGTCTGGTTCAGCAATACCAAACTGAATGCATAACTGGCTGAAAACCCGTTGATTCAGAGTAGTTGAAGTTCTTTCCGGGGGATTATCCAAGGGGTTAGTTATTGGGAAGACGTCTCCAGCTTTCCCTACTATCTCTTCTTGTTGAGAAGTCATTCTACACAAGGAACTTGATATTCAAATATGAAGGTGCACGTTTTCTAAAAGTGTGTGAAGTGTTGTGCAAAACTAATAAAATGACAAGCAAACATAACTAGAATTAAACTAATAGGCATTTGTCGATTATAAAGTTTCAGGGCTTGTTATTTTAGGTCCAAGTACAAGTGCAGTGTTGATGCAAACAGATCAGCTTTAGTTGAATAATTTTGCTTTGCTTTAATACTTTACTTGAATTTGTTGATTCATAGCACTTCATTCTATAATTTTTTTAAGTTGATTATTCTTTATCGACTAATCTGTCATTCGATGTGGGCAGTCAGTGGCAATATATTCGCCCTAGTTTTCTGCAAATGTTGTATTTAACAGGTTGTTGGCTTCAAAAGTTAATATAATCTATGAAAAAGTGCAACAAATTCAAGCAGTTCATTCCAGCTATTCAAGTTGGAAATTCAATCAAGTTCTATCAAATTTTACAAGTGTTCAAGTCCTAATCACTTCTTAGGTCGCAGGAACGACTTAAGTTAACTATGGGTTCTTTAGGTCATCCAGATTATGCTCGAGCGACTTAACATAGGTCGGGCTTTCTTTAAGTCATTCTGTTAGAATTCATAAGCTATTCTGGCAAAATTAAGTCACTACAAGGCAAATTTGCTTAAGTGCTAGCTCGCCCAAATCATAATGCGACCTAAAGGTAGGTCGTTAAAAGGGTTAACTCATCCGAAGCAACATGCCTTACCTCTTAAGTCGTAAAGTTCATAGGTCGTTAAGATGGGTCGTTCAGATTTCCTTAAGTCCCAAATTTCATAGGTCGTTCAGTGCGGTAAGGCACTCTACATGGTTAACTCGCTTCGTGCCTTAGGTCGCTCCAAGAGTAGTTCGGAAATGTCGAGCTTTCTTCCATCAAGAAATCCTAAGTCCTACAATCCACTCACACGTTGCCGCGTGTCCATTTCCCTAGCCTCACCAAAAACGCCATGACATAACCTAAAATCCAATAACCCGTTAACCAAGTACCTCTTCGCCTCCTCCAAACACCTAAAACCTCATCATCTCCTCCAAATTTCCAGAAACCGTCGTTAGCTCTACAAATTCGAACATTCGCCAAATAATTCCATGAAACCCTAGGCCGATTCGTTTTTACAGCAATTGCTAGCAATTCGACAAGAATTGAAGGGCAAATCCGAATGCAATTTTGCAACATAACAACAAAATTGTATGGAGATGATTATGGGAGAATCGGTGGCAAAGGCAGTGAATAAATGCTCGAAGTTACCTAAATTCACTGTTGGAATTGACGATTGGAGATGAAAAAGGAAAAATTTTGTAACGACCTAGAATTTCTGTTAATTAAAATTTGTATATTTAATTGATTTTAAATATTAATGAGTAAAATTTATAAGTCGAATAAATTTTATTTCGAATATCTGCATTAATTGGATAATTAAATCGATAATTTAATAGTTGAAATTACGTAAATAATTGAAAATTGGGATTAATATGATTGAAAATGATTTGTAAAGTTATATTAAATTATATTGGAGTTAGAATGATGTTATAGAACTTTTAAAATCGAATTTAAAGTTAATTTGTGAAAATTGAATATTTTAATATTTAATTGACGAGTTAAAATAGCCATTTTCCAAACAGTCTCGGATTTCGACGAACCTAGTTTCATCGGATCCGTAATGTGATATTATTATAAGGTTTCAAATTTCGTGTCAATCAGATTTACCATTTGTCCGGGGCAAGCCAAAACGCATAGAAATTAGTTTAAATCGATTTAATTTAAAATTGATCGTTTATTGTCATAACTCGCACAGATGATCGAATTAGCTTCAGAAACCTATTCCATTGTGTCCGGAACGCGGGGTAAACCCTAGAAACGCCAGTCACCGTGCGATATTTGGAGTTCGGAAAATTTCAATGAATAGTAATTCGAGAAATTTTCTATAAAAGCCCATGTTATTCATAATTTGCAACAACATTGAAACCCTAATTCTTGTTTCAGCCGGCTCCCCCTATACCAATGGATGAAAATTCATAACCTTCATCTCCAATTATCTTCAAATCCGTCAATCAATCCGAGAAACTTTCAACTACAATATTGTAGAACACATCACGAACTACAAAATCAACGGCTATGATCGTTTAACTCGAAGTGGATCGATGGGAATTTGAGCTCAAAGCCATCACATTTGGTACATTTTTCGAGGCAAATTACGGGGCCTAGATCGTTCATGTTTGGGGCGTGGGTGGAGTTGCTAATGGCGGTTCGTATGGTGGTGGTTTGATGAGCTCTCGATGCTCGTGGAGGCCGTAGTGATTTAGGGTTTGTGCGTGTAAGTGGGTTAGTTGTTGCATGCATTTTTTTCTAGAGGAGGAAGATGGTTGCGTGCAACGGCCTGATATGGAGGAAGAAGGATCCAACGACCCAGATGTGAGGGTTTTAAATTTTAAAGAAAATTTGTAAATTATTATATATATTTAATCGTGTAATGTTTAAAAGTGTATAACTTTGTCATACGAGGTCGAAAAATTACGAAATGACTT
The DNA here is from genome assembly GCA_030765085.1 of Allium cepa. NCBI lineage: Eukaryota > Viridiplantae > Streptophyta > Magnoliopsida > Asparagales > Amaryllidaceae > Allium > Allium cepa. The sequence continues at coordinate 615,835,476 of CM060931.1, forward strand.
GCGTTGGCTTCGTTTTGACGAGCACTACGCAATGGAGCTGGTTTGGAGTCATTTGGAGCTAGTTTGAATTTCGAGTAAAATATTTGAATAAAACGCTGAAACTGAATTGAAATCGAGGTGAGAACTTCTCACTCAATCGAATTGTTTCGATTTAAATTTTAAATAGTTAAGTTCAAAATTATTGATTGTATGCTTGGATGATAAATTATTATCTATTGATTGTTAAATAGACATTATACGCCATATATTAAGCGGATGTTATTTATTAAAAACATATACCGCGAATATTTCACTGCAAAGTGAAATTGGTATTATTTATGTACTTGGAGTTGATTTTCCCGCATTATATAGCAGATGAGACCCTATTGCGCCGCATAATAGAGGATAATATTTTACAAATCTCATATACCGCGATATTCCATATTGGAACGGAATTGGTAATGTGCTAACATCTTTGGATACAGGGAAACGGGTTGGAGGGATCCAACTGGATTCCTCAACAATATTGATTTATTTACAGATATTGTGATATTTGTTGATTATCATATACTGATATATGATGTCATTGTTGTCGTGATTGACTATTTGGTGTTGTTGCATCATTGGATCCATTTTTGAAGTTTTAAGATAACGATTTTTGATTTAAGAATTTTAAAGTGATTTTTGAAAGTATACGTTTATTAAATTTTGAATTGTTAAAATAAATAAACATTATAATTTTATTGTTATAAAAGTTATATTTTTGGAAAATAGTACTTAAGTATGATTTTGGAGTTATATAAGTTCTAAATAATGTTTTGTAAATTATTAAGAGGATCGGTTTATCTAAATTGAGATTTTTGAATTATTATAAACGGTTTATATAAAAGATTTATAAGATTAATATTTATAAACTAAAAATATAGGAATTGTGAAACGAGTTTTATTAAGTGTTAAAATGAAGTATAAATGGATTTCACAAGTGAATAATATTTATAGATTTATAAATTGTGAAGTTATGAAATGAATAGATTTTGTAAAATAAAAGATTTATAAATAATTAACTTATAAATCGGATTTTGGGTATAAAGTTGAGTTATCAATTGAATTGATTTATAAAAGGGATTTTTTTAATTGAAGTTTTTATAAAAAGAAATGGAATTTATAAACATTGTTTATAAATACGAAATCAATTGAATTTGATAAATTTAATATAGAAGGTTATTAAAGGAGATATATTCGCGATTTCGGATAGTGAATTATCCTTGAAATAAAATGTGTAGAAAATATTGAATTTGGTTAGCGAAGTATATTCACGATTTTGGACAGTGAATATATTATTAAATAAAATGGATATGTTTTGGAAAAATGAATATTATCAAATGAAGTTAATTGTTTTAACAATGTATTAATTTGTGTTAAACATCGAAACCATCGATTTCAACATTCATTGTTGAAATAGACGTTTTCGAGAAATAGAAGGAAATAGTGGACTATAACACTGTTGTTTTATTAAATGATTTCCGAAGGGAAATGTTTTATATAGTATTGGGATTTATATATCTATCTTAATTCTGATCCCTATACTAGTGATTTTGGGTTGTCGTAACGATGTTTTACGCAACATTCGTTTTGGCCCAAATAAACGTTTTTAAGAGAATGTTTTTCCTTAAAGAATGAAATATATACTTAATTTTGATTTAAGTATATTGAATATTTTCTGAATGTTGAAAATAAATGGATTTGTGAATCACTTATTATTAAATAAGTATGGAAATGTTTTCCAATATGAAGTGAATATTTTGAGATTTTATCTTTTAAAGGTAAATTGAAAATGAATATTAGGAATCGATTTGAAAATCATATATTCATAGATATTTTGGAATTGTAAATTCACTATGAAATTTATAGAAGAAAGGGAAATTTATTAAAAATAAACGTTGAATTATTTTTGAAGTGTGGGAATAAATTTACGGATTTGGAACGTAAATATAAAGTAAATCAGTAAGGATTTATTTAATTGGTTTAAATGAACCATTTTGAAATGAAAGTATTTCCGCGTAAGGAAAATGATTGAATTTTTTTTTCAAAAGTGGTAAAGGTGAAAAGTGATTTGAAAATTTGTTTTCAAATGGTTGAAGTGTGAAAATTATATATCTAGTAAAGATATTTTTGGAAAATAAATAATTTGGGAAATTATTTGGAATCTAGTGATGTTGAGCATACCTATTGATAGTTAAATAACCGACTATCAATATTTACCTTTAAATGGGTATTTTTTGTGATTTGCTTGAATTTGAATGCCACACTTATTTTCAAAGTAAGCGCTCACTATTCGGTTTAGCCGGAAAAAGACCTTGGGGTCGTATAACCCATTTCGACTATGTGATACGTTGTTATGGATTGCATTTGATGACCGGTGTTGAAGACCGGATATTTGTGAAAACGGAAGGATTACCGTCGAATGTTTCTGCATCGGCTGATCCCCGATATAGAAATTTATTACCCTTTGTGATGGGAAGTCCGGTCGTGATTAGTGAATATCAGATTGCAAGGACTTCTTTGGAAGTGTCTTCGCTTCCGTTCGATCCCGGAACGGACTTGTATGGATGTGTGTCTGACGTTACAATTTGAGATGTAAAGCTGGTTTCTATCAAATATATTTCCGTTGGTGGTGGAGAATTTATTCTCTTAGATTAACACCTTTAGAGGTTATGTAGTTGATGGTTACTAGTGATATATTCCCAAATTGGTAATGTGGCATACGAAGTGCTGTTGAGCATTTGATGATCAAAACACAGCTTTTGTATAAAGCGTGGCTTTGTGGACGAGACTTCGTCGGACCTCACACCCCGGAAATTGTCAAAACAGGAAGGATGCAACAAGGTTTTTAGGGGGTAGCGCCCCTTTAGTGTATGTCATTCCATCTGGATAGAGGTGGTATCATGGTATGGAGCCCAGATACTTAACCTATGTTGTTGCTGCAAATTTATTACTTTGTGGTTGTTAGAATCGAGGATCCTCGGATATACATCGGTTACGATCGGGGAATGACATATTCGTGTCAGTAGTTACCTAGTTTGAAAGGTAACCCGACCTTGTGTTGGAAGAGATCCGGTTAGGTTCTCGGGTCGTCTTTCCAGAGGCGTACCCATGTGGCAATGGGAAGTTCCTTAGCCTGACCATTTGTTGAAAATCCAAAGAAACAATACGATCTTGTACGGTTTTAGTTGTAGAACCTATCATTCACTTATAGTGGTCACCACTGTTTGGATGGTAGCTATAGTAGGCATAAGTGCGGAATGCCTATGCTGGCTAAGATTTATATCTTTACTTTCGAAATGTTTTTTACACTATGCACTAGTAATAATATCAAATGTTTCTTTTTAATGCGTATCAAGCATCTTTACTATCATAAGGAGAAATCTCCTTCGATTCTGCGTTTGCATTGTGTGTATGCGGGAGGCCTTATGGTAGTCTCATTTTCTAAAAAGCATTGCGAATCTATTTTAAAATTATCCTGTTCTTTGTTTTAAAGATAAACTGTTTTAAGTTCTCACGCTAGTTCCATGACTGACTCGGAGTTTATTGTTTTCCTTCCTACACTTTGGGTGCCCACCAATTTCCACATGGGCAATCAAGAGTTAGGTTATCAGGATATTCTGGAATTCAGGCGTTGCTGGAGGCAAGCTAGATGGCATGGCGTATTCACTAGTATATAGTATTTCTTTTCTGCTGTTTGTTGTTGTTTGTTGTTGTACACTCTGATGATGTAATGTAATGTAATATGATGTAATGTAATAACTGATATAGTTCTTTGTTTAAAGATTATTCATTTATCTATTATATGTTGTTCCGCTGCGATTGTGAGATTCTGATATTGTTATGTTGTTCTTTCTGTTCTGTTCTACCTTTTTCTCTCTTCTTCTATCGTTTTCTTCTTCTTGAACCATAACGGTACGGTTTTCCGGCATTCGATTGTTCGGCAGTTGATACAGTGTACGTATTAATGTCGGTTTTCGAGCGTCGAAAAGTCGCACACATTACATTTGGTATCAGAGCATATGGTTAAGCGACAACCATGGCTCTGTTGGTTGTTACTCATTAGAGATGGAGTCAGTAGTACTCTAGAATGAGTTTGAGCGTAATAATAGTTATGAGCGCGTATTTGTTAGTGAATATAAAATTGTTTTATGTTGTGATGATTGGTTTGTTGAGTGATATATGGATTCTGGTCAACACGAGTAATTATTTAGCGTTGTTGATAGGGATCTCTAAACACTTATGCAGAATAATTTGACACGATATTGTTTTAAAATAGGGTAAATGAAATAATTTTACCTTGATTATATTTTATATATAAAGGAATGATTTTTCAAAATTATTAAAGTGTATATGAATTGATTGTTTAATTGTTGAATAAAAACAACGACTGTAAAAGAATAATAGTATAAGCAAATGAATTATAAGTATGGAATTATAATTAAAATGATTTACAATTGTGAAATAATCTTACATATAAGAAATGAAATTATATAAGAAAAAGATTTATAAATGTGATTTATAATCTGAAAACAAAATTCCAGAGAAGTGTTTTAAAAGGATTTGATATTTTGGAAAATTGTTTTGGAGAAATTAAAGCTCTAAACTCTTTTCGATCGCTGGAAAATAATTCCGATGATGATCGCAACATCATTGGTGTTCATTTTCGGGTTTCCGAAAGAGGAATTGCTGCCAGATTATTTTATATGGAAGTTGTTTGGAAAATTTGGGTTTGGATTTTGAAATTCAAGGATAATTGAATTGGTTTCAAAAAAAAATGGTTTTGAAAGGTTGAAAAGACTCTGGAATCCTATTTAAAATATTTATGGGAATTATAAATGAGTTGATAACTTATACAATTTGAATTTTGATAGAATAAATTTAACTTAAAGGATGGAGTTAAATTAAAGGAAGTATAAGTGAATCAATAAAAAAAATCCAAGTGGTAATTGTTAAATATAAGTTGTATAACTTATAGAATGAGAAAATGTAAGTGAAACCAACTATTAAAATGGTTAAACAATTTTGTTAAGCAAAATAAATCTGAATTTGAATAAGTGATGGAATTTTGACTTTGGTAAAGTTAAATAGAATTGGAATCTGAATTGGATTTATATGTGGAATTTAAGTTAAGTTAAACAAATGATGTTTAAATGGAATATAACTTAAATAATGTTGAATAAAGTTGATTTTGGTGTCGAAGTAAATTAATCAAGAGAAGTGATGTGATGAATATGAACTTGAGTTATATAAATGAAATTCAACTTGAAATGTTAAATGAATTAGCAGTTGAATTAATAAATGGATTGAATATTAATCAATCAAATGTAAAAGAGTTGATATGGGATGTGAATGTAAGTGTTAATTCATTAAAAGCTAATGTTATTGGAAGTTGAATAATTGAATGAAAATCAATTTAATATAAACCAACTGAAAGTAAAAAAGTGTTGAAACAAATTGAATGTAAAGAAATGTAAATTTAATAATTCGGTTATGTTGAATATACATTGGTTGTTATATGGTTGTAAATTGATTGTGTATAATTCATTAAGCGAATGAAATGAATTAATGAAATGGAAAGCTATAAATCATTAAATTCAAATTGGAAGTAAATGAATTTGAATAGAATTGAATTCAGATTGAAAGTGAACTAATGTGAATTTAATTAGTGAATGTAAACTAATTGGAAACGAATGAATGAATGTTAATTAAATCCAATGTAAATGAATCAAATGTGATTTAAATTGGAAAACCAATTCATTGAATATTAATGAGAAGTGAATGTAATTGATTTGATATGGATTTGTTGGATGATAGTTGTTTGATGGTTGCATTTGTTGTTTTATTGCATTTTCTAAGTTGGCACAAGTAGTTGTTATGTTGCTATATGCTATATATTGATATTTTTTTCATATATTCATGTTTTTCATAGTTTGTTGAGTGTTTAGTAGGTGTGGATTGCGCATTGCTTCGCATTTGGAGCTCGCTTTCATGCTATATTAGCCGTATACGCTCGCTAACAATAAATAAGTTACATATCTCGGATTAAACATCGTACTTTTACACTTTTTTCCCCGCGGGATGCCTCATCACTTGATGAGATGTATATTTGTGATATATATACTGTCATTTTTTTCGGATCAAGCCGCGCAAAGGAGACTCTGGCGAATTTTTCCGAAAATTTAAGGCGTTAGAATATTTTTGAGAAAATTGGGAAATTTTTGAAAACTAAGTTGGATTTGGAAACTTAGTAAAGGTTTTGTAAGAAGTTTAACTATGAATTTTGGGAAAGTTAAACACTTAAGAGATATGAAAAATCTAATTTGAATGGATTGTTTTGGAAAGTTAATGGATTCTGTAACTTTTTCTTACTTAGTAATTTCGAGGACGAAATTCTTTTAAGGGGGAAGTTTGTAATGACCCAGAATTTCTGTCAATTAAAATTTGTATATTTAATTGATTTTAAATATTAATAAGTAAAATTTATAAGTCGAATAAATTTTATTTCAAATATCTGGAATAATTGGATAATTAAATCGATAATTTAATAGTTGAAATTACGTAAATAATTGAAAATTGGGATTAATATGATTGAAAATGATTTGTAAAGTTATATTAAATCATATTGGAGTTAGAATGATGTTATAGAACTTTTAAAATCGAATTTAAAGTTAATTTGTGAAAATTGAATATTATAATATTTAATTGACGAGTTAAAATAGGCATTTTTCAAACAGTCTCGGATTTCGACGAAACTAGTTTCATCGGATCCGTAATGTGATATTATTGTAAGGTTTCAAATTTCTTGTCAATCGGATTTACCGTTTGTCCGGGGCAAGCCAAAACGCATAGAAATTAGTTTAAATCGATTTAATTTAAAATTGATCATTTATTGCCGTGACTCGCACAGATGATCGAATTAGCTTCCGAAACCTATTCCATTGTGTCCGGAACACGGGGTAAACCCTAAAAACGCCAGTCACCGCGCGAGATTTGGAGTTCGGAAAATTTCGATGAATAGTAATTCGAGAAATTTTCTATAAAAGCCCATGTTATTCACAATTTGCTACAACATTGAAACCCTAACCCTAACTCTTGTTTCAGCCGGCTCCCCCTGTACCAATGGCCGAAAATTCATAACTTTCATCTCCAATTATCTTCAAATCCGTGAATCAATTCGAGAAACTTTCAACTACAATATTGTAGAAAACATCACGAACTACAAAATCAACGGCTATGATCGTTTAACTCGAAGTGGATCGATGGGAATTTGAGCTCAAAGCCATCACGTTCGGTACGTTTTTCGAGGCAAATTACGGGGCCGAGCTCGTTCATGTTTGGGGGCGTGGGTGGAGTTGCTAATGGCGGTTCGTATGGTGGTGGTTTGATGATCTCTCGATGCTCGTAGAGGCCGTAGTGATTTAGGGTTTGTGCGTGTAAGTGGGTTAGTTGTTGCGTGCGTTTTTTTCTGGAGGAGGAAGATGGTTGCGTGCAACGGCCTGATGTGGAGGAAGCAGGACCCAACAGCCCAGATGTGAGGGTTTTAAAATTTAAAGAAAATTTGTAAGTTATTATATATATTTAATCGTGTAATGTTTAAAAGTGTATAACTTTGTCATACGAGGTCGAAAAATTACGAAACGACTTGCGTTGGCTTCGTTTGACGAGCACTACGCAATGGAGCTAGTTTGGAGTCATTTGGAGCTAGTTTGAATTTCGGGTAAAATTAAACGCGTGTTTTATTTTATTCGAAATAAAACGCTGAAACTGAATTGAAATCGAGATGAGAACTTCTCACTCAATAGAATTGTTTCGATTTAAATTTTAAATAGTTAAATTTAAAATTATTGATTGTATGCCTGGATGATAAATTATTATCTATTGATTGTTAAATAGACATTATACGCCGTATATTAAGCGGATGTTATCTATTAAAAACATATACCGTGAATATTTCACTGCAAAGTGAAATTGGTATTATTTATGTACTTGGAGTTGATTTTCCCGCACTATATAGCGGATGAGATCCTATTGCGCCGCATAATAGCGGATAATATTTTATAAATCCCATATACCGCGATATTCCGTATTGGAACGGAATTGGTATTGTGCTAACATCTTTGGATGCAGGGAAACAGGTTGGAGGGATCCAACTGGATTCCTCAACAATATTGATTTATTTACAGATATTGTGATATTTGTTGATTATCATATACTGATATATGATGTCTTTGTTGTCGTGATTGACTATTTGGTGCTGTTGCATCATCGGATCCACTTTTGAAGTTATAAGATAATGATTTTTGATTTTAAAAAGAATTTTAAAGTGATTTTTGAAAGTATACGTTTATTAAATTTTGAATTGTTAAAATAAATAAACATTATAATTTTATTGTTATAAAAGTTATATTTTTGGAAAATAGTACTTAAGCATGATTTTGGAGTTATATAAGTTCTAAATAACGTTTTGTAAATTATTAAAAGGATTGGTTTATTTAAATTGAGATTTTTGAATTATTACAAATGGTTTATATAAAAGATTTCTAACATTAATATTTATAAACTAAAAATATAGGAATTGTGAAACGAGTTTTATTAAGTGTTAAAATGAAGTATAAATGGATTTCACAAGTGAATAAGATTTATAGATTTATAAATTGTGACGTTATGAAATGAATAGATTTTGTAAAATAAAAGATTTATAAATAATTAACTTATAAATCGGATTTTGGGTATAAAGTTGAGTTATAAATTGAATTGATTTATAAAAGGGATTTTTTTTTTAATTGAAGTTTTTATAAATAGAAATGGAATTTATAAACATTGTTTATAAAGCCGAAATCAATTGAATTTGATAAATTTAATATAAAAGGTTATTAAAGGAGATATATTCGGGATTTCAGATAGCGAATTATCCTTGAAATAAAATGTGTAGATAAAATTGAATTTGGTTAGCGAAGTATATTCACGATTTTGGACAATGAATATATTATTAAATATAATGGATATGTTTTGGGAAAATGAATATTATCAAATGAAGTTAATTGTTTTAACGATGTATTAAATTGTGTTAAACATCGAAACCATCGATTTCAACATTCATTGTTGAAATAGACGTTTTCGAGAAATAGAAGGAAATAGTGGACTATAACACTGTTGTTTTATTAAATGATTTCCGAAGGGAAATGTTTTATATAGTATTGGTATTTATATATCTATCTTAATTCCGAATCCATGTACTAGTGATTTTGGGTTGTCGTAACGATGTTTTACGCAACATTCGTTTTGGCCCAAATAAATGTGTTTAAGAGAATATTTTTCCTTAAAGAATGAAATATATACTTAATTTTGATTTAAGTATATTGAATATTTTCTAAATGTTGAAAATAAATGGATTTGTGAATCACTAATTATTAAATAAGTATGGAAATGTTTTCCAATATGAAGTGGATATTTTGTGATTTTATCTTTTAAAGATAAATTGAAAATGAATATTAGGAATAGATTTGAAAATCGTATATTCATAGATATTTTGGAATTGCAAATTCACTATGGAATTTATAGAAGAAAGGGAAATTTATTAAAAATAGATGTTGATTTATTTTTGAAGTGTAGGAATAAATTTACGGATTTGGAACGTAAATATAAAGTAAATCAGTAAGGATTTATTTAATTGGTTTAAATGAACCATTTTGAAATGAAAGTATTTCCGCGTAAGGAAAATGATTGAAATTTGTTTTCAAAAGTGGGAAAGGTGAAAAGTGGTTTGAAAATTTGTTTTCAAATGGTTGAAGTGTGGAAATTATATATCTAGTAAAGATATTTTTGGAAAATAAATAATTTGGGAAATTATTTGGAATCTGGTGATGTTGAGCATACCTATTGATAGTTAAATAACCGACTATCAATATTTACCTTTAAATGGGTATTTTTTGTGATTTGCTTGAATTTGAATGCCACACTTATTTTCAAAATAAGCGCTCACTATTCGGGTTAGCCGAGAAAAGACCCTGGGGTCGTATAACCCATCGAATATGTGATACGTCATTACGGATTGCATTTGATGACCGGTGTTGAAGACCGGATATTTGTGAAAACGGAAGGATTACCGTCGAATGTTTCTACATCGGCAGATCCCCGATATAGAAATTTATTACCCTTTGTGATGGGAAGTCCGGTCATGATTAGTGAATATCCGGATTGCAAGGACTTCTTTGGAAGTGCCTTCGGTTCCGTTCAATCCTGGAACGGACTTGTATGGATGTGTGTCCGACGTTACAATTTGAGATGTAAAGCTGGTTTCTATCAAATATATTTTCGTTGGTGGCGGAGAATTTATTCTCTTAGCTTAACACCCTTAGATGTTATGTAGTTGATGTTTACTAGTGATACATTCCCAAATTGGTAATGTGGCTTACAAAGTGCTGTTGAGCATTTGATGATCAAAGCATAGCTTTTGTATAAAGCGTGGCTTTGTTGACGAGACTTCGTCGGACCTCACACCCCGGAAATGGTCAAAACAAGAAGGATTCAGCAAGGTTATTAGGGGGTAGCGCCCCTTTAGTGTATGTCATTCCTTCTGGATAGAGGTGGTATCATGGTATGGAACCCAGATACTTAAACTATGTTGTTGCTGCAAATTTATTACTTTAGGGTTGTTGGAATCGAGGATCCTCGGATATAGATCGGTTACGATCGGGGAATGACATATTCGTGTCAGTAGTTACCTAGTTTGAAAGGTAACCCGGTCTTGTGTTGGTAGAGATCCGGTTAGGTTCTCGGGTCGTCTTTCCAGAGGCGTACCCATGTGGCAATGGGAAGTTTCTTGGCCTGACCATTTGTTGGAAATCCAAAGAAACAATAGATCTTGTACGGTTTTAGTTGTAGAACCTATCATTCACTTATGGTGGTCACCACTGTTTGGATGGTAGCTATAGTAGGCATAAGTGCGGAATGCCTATGCTGGCTAAGATTTATATCTTTACTTTCGAAATGTTTTCTACACTATGCACTAGTAATAATATCAAATGTTTCTTTTTAATGCGTATCAAGCATCTTTGACTATCATAAGGAGAAATCTCCTCCGATTCTGCATTTGCATTGTGTGTGTGTGCGGGAGGCCTTATGGTAGTCTCATTTTCTAAAAAGCATTGCGAATCTATTTTAAAATTATCCTGTTCTTTGTTTTAAAGATAAACTGTTTTAAGCTCTCACACCACTCCCATAACTAACTCGGAGTTTATTGTTTTCCTTCCTAAACTCTGGGTGCCCACCAATTTCCACACGGGCAGTCAAGAGTTAGGTTATCAGGATATTCTGGAATTCAGGCGTTGCTGGAGGCAAGCTAGATGGCATGGCGTATTCACCAGTATATAGTATTTCTTTTCCGCTGTTTGTTGTTGTTTGTTGTTGTACACTCTGATGATGTAATGTAATGCAATATGATGTAATGTAATAACTGATATAGTTCTTTGTTTAAAGATTATTCATTTATCTATTATATGTTGTTCCGCTGCGATTGTGAGATTCTGGTATTGTTTTGTTGTTTCTTTCTGTTCTGTTCTATTTTTTTCTCTCTTCTTCTATCTTTTTCTTCTTCTTTAACCATAACGGTATGGTTTTTCGGCATTCGATTGCTCGGCAGTTGACACAGTGGACGTATTAATGTCGATTTTCGAGCGTCGAAAAGTCGCACCCATTACAAATTTCGTGCTAGTCTCTGAGCTCTGGTGTAGCAATGGCGGCAGAGGTAAACAATTCAATGAAGAAGATGTTGCGAGCTAACGGCTTATATAGGGGAAAGAGGAAAAGATGTATCGACACGCGATTTAGAAAGCTTATTGAGTCGCTCACGACCTAGCAGAGTTAGATCGAGGCACACGACCTATTACATAGGCGTACGCTTCGAGGGGCAAGTGTTAACCCTATTATGAACGACGACTAGATTACTCAAGGAAGGCAAGCGATCCAGCGGGTTAAGCATTTCAGCGACCTAACGATCCAAAACCTCCAGCGAGTTAACATGGTGACAGCTAGCGACTTAGCGACCCAACGAGATAAACTACAAGCGACCTAGCGACCTAAACTTGTGACGAGCTAAGGACCTAGCAATCCATACGGATCAACGGCATAACATAACAGTGGAGTAAACACTATAGTATCTCAGCGACCTAAGCATTCTTAACAACCTAAGCGACCTAAGTGCCGACGACCTAAGCGACCTAAGTACCGGCGACCTAAGCGACTTAAGCGATCTAGCGACTCAGTGAGGTAACCTAGCAACCTAGCACCAACATAACCCGCATCTCTTTAAGCCGCTTGCAGATAGGTCGCTCCCAACCTTATGTCGCAGCCTCACCCATAATTATCATCAGTTGCTCCATTAAAGTCGCTCATCACTCTCATAGGCCGCTACGACCTACCATCTGAAGCAATTGATCAAAGTGCAACCATTATAAGTCACAGCCCGTGTCCATTAGGTTGCTAACGACCCACGACCTACCCCTAGGTTGCTCACGACCTACGACCTAACTCCAGAATTTCCTTATAAATACCTTGCCTGCTCCACCAAGGAAGGGACTTTTGGATCATTTCTGCAATGCCGATACTTTGCTGTTTTCTCAACTCATCCAACACTTCAAACACCGAAGACACTTCAAAGAACTTTGAGAGAGATCTAACACTTTCAACATGAATTTGAAGAGCTCTTCTACATTGAAGTTCTAGCTACCTGTCTTAGTCGTGTTGTAATCAAAGATCATTGTAAAAGTTGTAATCGAATCAGCAATAAAGAGGATTAAAGTGGACATAGACTTGACATTAAGCCGAACCACTATAAAAACTGTTGTCTCTTTACTTGATTTTCTGTTATTTTCTTCTTATCTCTAGTTCCCGTACCAACGGGTGGTGCTTTCACATTTTCACTACTTACACTGGGGTGTTAGCGTCCAATTTTAGCGTTAACAATAAACATTTTATCAATTATATTAATTGCATAAATTTATCAATGTAGATTTTTATAATATCGTATAGTAGATGTTCTTGTAGTATTAGAAATGTTAAATGTTACAATTTCATTTTTCTAATAAGGCTCTTACTAGTATTTTATATTTCTTCAAACCTAAGATGAAACATAGAAGTCTATCGACTGCATTAATGGTGTTAAGATTCGTCTGTATTAGGATTCTGAACTCGTGTTTGCTCAACAAGTCATAGCCCTACAAACGACGGGTAACTCCTTATCGGTTGTATCATATACAACTCATGATACAACTCCTAACCCATGGTTCCTTGTCTTAATCTCATTAACCTCTTCTAGTCAACATATTAATAATACTACACATAACATCTCTAGCTTGAGTTTGCGCAACAATCATAGAGTATGCAAGTAGTTTATTAATATATAAATAGTAAAGGCAACACTTATACTAAAGATCCATGATCTTCAATAAATTTAATTTAGTGTTATTGACTTATGGAATAATGTATTTCTTATGAAATACCCTCATGATTCAAACAATGAACACATCAGAAATCATGATATATGTACTTTTACGTATGTATTTATTCTTTAAGTCTATTTAGGGTTTCTTTAATGTTCCACCTTTAGTTTATACATTTATATTATATAACTTTTATAATTTATTTATCCATAACGTGATACTAATTAAATCTTATTTAATTAATTAATACTTTAATTAATTGTTATATTATTTACTTATGACATACACGCGCACACACACACACACTTTCTATTACCTTTATGGTAATACACATATATCTTATATATATGTGTGTGTGTGTGTGTGTATTTTAATTTATTAACTAGATTTTGATTAATTTATTTAATTAAACAATTTTAATTAAATTTTATTAATTTCAAAAATTCTTATATGCATACATCTATACTCATATTTTCTTAAAATTTTTAAGAAAAAATAACATTTATCAATATATATAATATACATGTATATATATTTAATTAATAAACTTATTTAATTAATTCATTTATTTTATTAATCTTATTAATAAATAACATTTTAAAAATTAATTTTACAACATTCTCAAACATTTTGAAAAATTATATTATAACTTTTATAATATGTGTTTTATCCTAAATTTAACATCTGAATTTAAAACTTTTATTTTTAATTTCAAAATAGTTGAAAATCTATATTATAACATTTATAATATTTATCTTATTTTAAATTTAACATTAAAATTTAAAACTTTTATTTTAGTTTCAAAACATTGTTGAAATTAGCCGAAGATTCTATTCAAATTAGGCCTTTTCTATTAGGGATAAACTTCGTGATTGCCTTATCCTTTCGGGCCAGGCTAGTAGCCAAGTAGGGCGGAGTACTTTTTATCCAACCTAACCTTAAATGCTACTTTTTTGATACCCTACTATATAGGTAGGCTTTAATAATTTAGCCCTAACACCGCTAATTTAGACTCGATAAGCTATTTAGCTCTAATATCATTTTGGAATTAGGCGAGCACGTAGTGGCATAATTGGATAAATTTCAAATTTTTTAACCTTTTTGGACCTTTATTGGACATATGTAGTCTAAATTCATATAGAAATTTTCTAAATTTTCTTTTTAATAAAACCAATTTTTTATTTTATTTATGTATAAAGTTTTATTTATTATACTTTAAATTATATATATATTTATGTGTGTGTGTGTGTGTGTCACATACATATATGGGAATATATATATATATATATTGATATTGGGGTTTACACCGTAACGGACATGTTAGCCCTTCTTGTATACAGATATGTTATCCAAATGTATATGTGTTTGTTTATATATATATATATATATATATATATTAAAAATAAATAATATATGTATGTATATTATAATGTAATATTATAATAGTAATACGCTTATATATGTGTGTGTGTGTATGTATATATGTAAAATATAATTAGATTGTAATATATTTTGAATATTGATATACAAAATAGATTTGGATAAATGTATAAAATAATATGTGTATATATATATATATCGAAAATATTAATATTTTTTAAGGTATATTTATAACTACGTATATCCATAATATATGTTTTGTGTATAAATAAATTCTTGTAAACTAACATATATATTAATAATTAATAATTATATAATATCATAATTACTTGCGACTAGATTTTAATTTTTTCTTGTTTTGAATTTTAAATATTTAAATAGTTATCTATTTTTAATTATTTTCTTATAGAAAATCCTTAAATAATATTTTCTAATTTTGAAAATTAAATTTTGAATGCACGTTTATAAAATATTTATACTTGTAATTTATATCATTTATAAATATATATATATATATATATATATTGATTGCATAAAGTAGTTTTAAATAAAATAACAATATCTATAGATAAAATACGCCAACTAAATACTAAAGAAAATTCAATCTGAGAGCATATATGATTTAATAAAAAAATTATAAGTTATAATACATATTTTATATATATTGTTTTCAAGTGTACTAATATTTATTAATAGAAAATCAATTATAAATTTGTACTTAATTTCGATTTTCTAAGACTTGGTTGTGAGAAATATGATAACATTCTTATATATATATAAACATATATCCAATCATCTAAATATGACAACATATCGATATGCAAATTCGTTATAATTACTAACTAATGTATATATGATATGATTAATAAATTTTGCATTGATAAGTTGGATATATACCTTTCACTAAAGCCTAGTACATAGATGTTGAAATGAAGAAGGAAATTCCTTGAATCCAATTCCAAGTCCAGAAAGTGCTAGCTCCCCAATAGCTTTACCATCGACGATGAATCGACTTTAAATTTGATGTTTGAATTTTTTGAGCTTTGGATGGTAAATGGCTGGCCTGATAGTTCAACAAGTGCAAAAAATTTTTAGATAACTGAATGTTAGAGAGAATAAATAAAGAAGGGATAAGAGAGTGAAATAAGGATCAAGATCCTTGTTTCCTCTTACTAGTTCTCTCCTTTTGAATTTAAAATTCCTCCCTTTAAACCATCATATGGAAGGCCTCAATTTTCTGCTTTATAGCTACTTGAACCAAGCCCTAATTAGACCTTAAAACTATTTCAATGTCGAACAATATTTGTTTCTATAAATTCAATTTAAACACATATCGATATCCTATATCGATTAATGTTTATATAACTATTATATGCACACTATTTAATAATTTTCAGTATACATCAAATAAAATTTTGTAATTAATATCCCATAAATATTAGTTAATTTATAACATTTAGAAATTAATTAAGTTAGATGGTAACCGGAGTATTCAATGTTTCGGTTGTGTGACACTTTTGTGTAAATTTGGTCAGTGATTAATATCAAACAATTTGAATATCAACATTCACACTTCGCTTAGCAGGTGATGTGAAATTACGACCAAATTTATCACTTACTTGGTATCGATAAAATCTTGTTTTACTTTATTAAGCTTTACCTTAAAGTGACAATTGTTTACACCAGTTCTCTTTGTCAAAACTATATCACTTTGTGCTTGTGGAATTTGGTAATGGTCAAAATTCCAATATTGTGCATATTCAACTTTATAGTCCAAATACAAAGTCTTTGGTTCAATAATAACAATTATTATTAACCGAATTGTTCTGGCCAGAGACTTCGACTTTGAGTTTACTTCAGATGACCGTGATACTAACCTTGTATAACCAAGGAGATGAATTCTCTCTTAAATAGTTTTTCACTTCCAATGCTTTCACTCGACACAATTATGGTTGTTCGATGGATGTTGTGCCACGATTTAACTATAATTAAAGTAGAGTTTCCACATTGAAGCTTGATGGTATTCTCAAGTCTAGGGAATTGTGAAATATTGTCACATCAGTATTCTATGTTTGACCTTAGTTATATTAACTAACAAAAAACTATAGAGTGAATCAATCCATAGTTATACAATAACTATCAGTACGTATGCCCATGGTCCCCCAATAGTCATGAGTAATACACTGTCCAACGTTTGAAGAGCGTTACCCTAGTCTCAAATGATGTATCGATATCCAATCTTGACTACGAATATTTAAAATGAAATGTTTAATTGCATTATGATAAATTATACATGGTTATAACACTTTGTGGCTACTATTATAAAACAAACCATTTATGGATTTTCAATTAAATATACTTCAATTAATTACTTAAGTATTTATATCATAATATAAGAAGCGTATAATTGAAAGAAAATACCTATTATTTTGAACAAGATTAGTAACCTAGTTAGATATATCTAACAAATTACATATTGCCCCTAGTGCATACCTCTAATTCTATTAGCATGACCGTGTATTTACTTCTAGTTTTGTAACGACCTCTTGACTTAAATGTACTTATTTTAATTAATAAATTGTAAGTCACTTGAGCAATGTATTAAAAGTGTATTTTGTACAACATAATAATTTTGGTGCTGTATTTATAACCATTGCGTAGATTTTTCAAAGTGAACGATTTAGAGTATAAGTTTAATGAATTTTGAGTTATGGTTCATGAGGTAATGATTTTACAAGTTTAAAATGAAATGCATAACCACTTTCAAGTTGAGTGGTTGTAAATAACCAAACTGCTTAACTATCTATGTAAAGAACAATGTAAAACCCTAATAGGTTGCCTCCACTTTAGAAAAAATTCTCTAATCCTAAATTATCAATTTCCAAAAGGAAGTTAATATCATTAATCTGAAATGCATCAAAATGATAAACTATGCCCAAACCAATCAAATTAAATATTCGATTTTTCATCTTGGCAACATAACTTGACCATAAGCATTTGTATTAAGAGATGGTGTGTGAGTTAATCGGTGACGTTCAACACTACCAACCTACAAACACTAATGGAGATTTAGTGGTTTTCAATTGGGGAGGAATTGGTGGCAAGGTTGGTGAAAACCCACTTGTCTCAAGGCATGGATATCAATCATGGTCTCAACTGCTTGAAATGAACTTGGAGTTGGATGGAATTTGCCGAAAATGACCCATCTAGGATTTTCGATAGTGACAATATCGACTCATAGAGACGGCGATGATATGTCAGTAAAGTATGCTTATAGTGTAAAGTCTAGCAAAGAATATCAAATGATCGATAGTCAAAGTTTTTTTTATGTAGGATATCTACAATGTCGATTTTAGCAAGTAAAAGGTGATTTTAAAATTCAACCCCATATTTTTATTATTTACAATTTTAACCTTAAATTTCTAATGTGTATTACTTTTGCATGCGATGTCCGATTCATGTATGATTTATTGCATTGAAATCGTTACGAGATGGCAAACATTTCGACACAGGTTGATTGAACTTGAATTTGAATTCTATGGAAAAAGAGCTTATTAGTATATTGTTTCTTATCTAGGAGAAACCAATAATGAGTTTTTATTTCAAAATTTTTTGTGAAACACCCTCTTTAAATTTAAGAATACACAGCCACCATTCCTAAAAAACAAGCTTTTTAAAAAGCACTATTTTTAAATTTCAAAATATTTGCGAAAATCTCTATAAATATTTGCAGAGAACTCTATAAATAAGATTTTGGACTACAAGTATTTGCAGTGAATGCTGCAAATAGTTTGATAGTTCTCTTAAAATATTTGCAGATCTTCAAAAAAATTCTTTTAACCATAGAAATGTGCGATTAAGATTTAGCTTTAACTTAAAAAAGAACAATTTTGTTTACCAAAATTAAAAATAAGAGTGTAATTTAAAACATATTTCTGAAAATATTTTCGCATATAAAAGTTGGAAATAAGGGGTAGATCAAAATTTCCACTTTTATTTGTCGATATAAGTACTAATAGAAAAGGCTCTCAGTCCGACAGCTAAGGGCGACGGCTTCCGACGGTTGATTTTCGACGGCTTTCGACGGGCCGTCGGCGGCCGTCGGAAGCCATCGGAAATTTGCGAATTACAGGGCTCGGCTGAGCCCTCTTCTTCCTCGTTTCCACATATGAAAATTAAATCCAAAAAACCCCAATTCCCTTCTCCAAGCTTCCAATCTCTAATTTCCAGCTTCTGGATCCTCAAAGGCTACCTAATCAAACTCTGTTACTCTTAATCTTAGGTATAATCTCTTATTTTTGTGAAAAATTTAGTTTTTACCCTAATTCTAAATTTGCACAAATTGATAAATTACGGCGAATTAGTGATTGCAATTGTTTCCAATAGCGTAATAACGGTTTATAGCATCACATGGTATACCTATTTCATCTTTTATCGTGAAATTGTGAAAAACATGTATAATTTGTGGTTGTTCATGTTTATGTAAATCGTTCTGTATGCCTTGATTCTACGATTGTATATGTGTGTAGCGCTGCTATCATTGTATTGTGTTAGTTGGAATAAGATAAAATGAATGAACGAGCTAGGAGTATTATATTGTGCACGTATTGACTTATGAAACAAAAAAATGCATGAGTCTAAATTATAATTGTGTGTATTGAAAAATGACAAAAATGTTAAAGCAGCCTTAAGTTGATGTACGTCGAATAAATGTGTTAAATTAATATATATTTTTGTAAAGGTGGACAATGAGTAAAACTGTATTTTTTGGTAAAATGTACGCATGTAATTTTGACAAATGTCCCTTAGAGAGTTTTTGGCCCCGTCTGACCAGTGTTGTACATGATCGTTGTATAAATAGTCGCTTTTTTCGAAAAACGACCATTTATAGTCATCTGGTACAATGTTTGTTGGATTTGTCCCTGTATTGGACAAATTATGAACACAGTAAGCATTTATATTTTGTATACTACTTCATCTAAAATGGTTCATAAAATTACGGCCTAACTTTTCTTTTTTGTTTCATGCGTACACGCATTTGTGTACAATGCGTGGAACAAAAGGAAAATGCTACCGAAATTTTGTTGAATCGTTTGAGACGAAGTAATATACGAAATGTAAATGCTTACTGTGTTTGTAATGGGAAATAGGATGCCTGACCAATGAAAAAAATTTACAATTTTTTATATCGATACGTTAAAAAATAAAATGTGCCCTATTTTGAAAATATTTTTAAATTTGTGAAGTTGTTCTTTAAATTCAAATATTATACGACCATGAAAATAATCTTTTTCCAATTTGTATTCTTGAAAATAAATATTAAATTTTGAACTTCTCATTTTGTCAAATAGGAAAAATGATTGATTATTTTGTTGATCGGAGGGGATGGATGTACCAAAGAAAAGGACTGAGGGGCTCAATAAAAGAAGATTTTTATAATGGTATAAACGTGTTTGTTGAATTCGCTTTAAGTAATAACGGAAACCATCCAGAAATTCATTGTCCATGTAGTAGGTGTAGACATTTGAAGTATTTGTTACCAGATATTGTGAAAGTTCATTTGTGCCAAAAAGGTTTCATACCCGAGTATTATGTTTGGGATCGGCATGGAGAAGTTGTAGCAAATACTTCTGTAGAGTCTGAAAGTATCGTTAACGAAATAGTTTCAATGACCCATTTAGAAAATATGGTCGAAGATGCATCACGATCAATGTTTCCTATGGTTGATGTTGACGACGATGATGGAAATCTTGAAGAACCAAATATTGAAGCTAATTTTTTTTACGATTTACTAGATACTGCTAAGAAACCTATTTAGGATGGTTGTAAAAGCGGCACTCAGCTGTCAGTAATCGTAGAATACATTGAGATGAAGTCAAAATACAACATCACTGAAGCTGGGTTTACGGCTGTTGTACAAGCTGCAAAAAAGACATATGCCGCCCGATAATCTAATGTATGAAAATCACTATGAAGTTAAAAAACTTTTGTCGGCTTATGGTTTACCTTATTGGAAAATAGATACATGTTTAAAAGGCTGCATGTTGTTTTGGAAAGAAGACGCAAACCTTAAAAATTGTAAATTTTGTAACCATGAGAGATACAAACCAAGAAAAAAGAAGAGGAAGGAAGTTCCGTACAAGCGCATGCATTACTTACGCAAAACTCCATGACTTCAAAGATATATGCATCCTCTGCGATTGCATCTAATATGAGATGGTATAGCGTGAGAACGGAGGAAGAGGGTCCGTTGACACATCCGGCCGATGGAGAAGCATGGAAGCATTTCGATAAAACGTATCCAAATTTTGCAACGGAAAGTCGGAATGTTAGATTAGGATTATGTACGAACGGCTTTTCTTCATTTTCTCAATTTGGTTCTAAATATTCATCCTGGCCCATTATCGTCACACCGTATAATTTACCTCCATGGATGTGAAAACGCAATATATGTTTCTTACTGTTGTGGTTTCTGGCCCCGACGATCCGACACAAGGAATCGATGTATATTTACAACCATTGATTGAGGAGTTAAAAATACTGTGGAACGAAGGAGTAGAAACATAAGATGTGTCCAAGAAGAAATTTTTTCGTATGTTTGCTTCTTTGTTGTGGACTATAAATGATTTTCCTGCATATGCAATGCTTTCGGGATGGAGTACTACCGGTCGTCTAGCATGTCCATATTGCATGGATGAAACACGAGCGTTTTCTTTACCTCATGGTAAGAAAATTTCATGGTTTGACTGTCATCGATATCTTCTCCATGTAAATCATCCCTTCAGAGGAGACAAGAAAAACTTTTTAGCTAATAGAGTAGAAACCAGACAACCACCGACGATATGGTCAAGCGAAGACATATATGAACTTGTTAGGGACTATCCAAAGATATATGAAACTGGCGAGCAAACAGAAATTGAAGGCAAATCAGTTGTTCATAACTTGTGCAAACAAACTATTTTTGAGAGTTTCCGTATTGGAAACATCTTCTGCTTCGTCATAACATAGATGTGATGCACAATGGGCAAAATGTATTTGATAATGTTTTTAACACAATTTTGAATGTGAAAGGGAAGACGAATGATGATTTGAAATCAAGACGTGATATAGAAGAATTATGCAAACGTCCTGAGCTTCATATGAAACCAATGACAACAAAAAACCGAAGCTTGTTACGAATTAGATAATAATCAAGTTAAAGCTGTGTTAAAATGGATGGAAGGGTTAAGACTTCTTGATGGGATATCATCAAATCTTCATAGATGTGTTGACTTTAAAAATGGTAGATTGAGCGGAATGAAAAGTCATGACTGTCACATAATGATGGAAAATTTATTTCCCGTTATGTTCAAAGAACTACTGCCGTTAAAAGTTTGAAAGGTAGTAACGGAGCTTAGTATGTTTTATAAAGAGCTTTGTTCGACTACTTTAAAAGTGCAACATTTACGTAAACTTGAAGTAGACATTTCTATATTGATTTGCAATTAGAGAAAATATTTCCGCCAGGTTTTTTAATGTAATGGAACATTTACCTATTCATCTCCCATCTGAAGCACGACTTCGAGGTCCTTCCCAATATGGATGGATGTATTTATTTGAGAGGTATGTAATATGTTATCACATAATTTAATTGCATTTGAAAGATGAAGTTAATAT
Source organism: Allium cepa (assembly GCA_030765085.1). Lineage (NCBI taxonomy): Eukaryota > Viridiplantae > Streptophyta > Magnoliopsida > Asparagales > Amaryllidaceae > Allium > Allium cepa. The sequence continues at coordinate 615,857,975 of CM060931.1, forward strand.
AAATTAATTTTGCATAGATATTTGAATCATCTGAAGAAAAAAGTGAGGCAAAAAGCACGAGTTGAAGGTTCGATATGTAAATCTTACATCGAAGAAGAAGCTTCGTTCTTTTTCTCTCACTATTTCAGTGACCATATGAATATTTCATTTGAAAGTGTTCCTCGTAATGACGAAGGCGACGAACAAGAGTGCTCTCAAGCAATGTTATCTCTTTTTAGACAACATGGTCGGCCTTCTGGAAAATGTGTAGAAATATGGCTAGACGATAGAGATCTTCATGTAGCACACACTTATATTCTTCTAAATTGCGTCGTGGTTGCACCGTTTGTTAGGTAATCTGAAATAATAATTTATGTTTTATTCTTTTCTATAATGGATGCACGTGTACAACCTAATGTAATAATTTGTTTATATAAACAGTGTTTATGAACGTGAACATCCAAACGGAGATCTCGGTAAAGAATTTTTCGGTTGGTTTTTAAATTACGTCTATGAGCCGAGAAATTGTGTTGTTGATGAAGGGTTGAAACATCTTACGATGGGAGCAAAAAGAGTGGTCAAGACATATCCAATATATTTCGTTAATGGATATAAATTTAACACCAAAGAATACGGTGCAAAAAAATTAACAAATAATACTGGTGTATTTGTTAAAGGTAGTGACGATCCAGAAAATCACTTAAATGATTTTTATGGCGTTCTAACACAAATTTTGCAACTGACATATTTCTCACGACCCGTGGAGGAGGTGTTTCTATTTAGATGCAATTGGTTTAGCAATGTTCTAGGTTCTGGAATTAATGTGCACAAGGATTATAATCTTATCGAAATAAAGCATGCATCGCACTATCACAAGTATGATCCTTTTGTACTAGCCAAACAAGCATTGCAAGTTTATTACGCTCCTTATCTGTCTCTAAAAAGTGATAAAGCAGATTGGTCTGCGGTTTTTAAAACAAAGGCCAGATTGACATTCGATGGGAAGAATATTCCAGATGAACAAGCATATCAGGCAGATCTTAAGCAAAATAACGAAATAATAATTACAGACAATCATACAGATTTTGGTCCTTTGATCGATGAATCAAATGTTTTGGTAGATGCGTTTGACAGTGCAGATGAAAATATCATAGAAAACGAGATCGAATCTGAATCAGAAGACGATGATGATTGATATAAATATGAATCTGTTTTTTTTTTGCAATTGATGTAACTATGTTGAATTCTTGATGTATTATGAAATTGATGTAACTATGAAACCAAATCCGTTTACCATTGTTTACATGTTTTATGTCATTTCCATTTGTCATTTATTTAGCAATTTTTATTAAAAATGCAATAAAATCTGCTTATCGTCGGAAGAGTACACCCATTATGAATCAGTTATAACACACTTCCATTTCAGTCATTAATTAAGCAATTTATACCATTGATGTCATTTTCATATGAAATATATCTCATTATCATGTTATTATTCTCTTATATAATGATGTGTATATATGTCACAGGTTATCATAATGTCATATAGAGGTAGGAGCTCTTCCCGATCATCAGGAGGCGATGGCAGTGGCCTATCGCAAGAGCCACAACATCCAGTAGTTTCGTTAGTCCCTAGAGCAGAGGGGTAATAATTAAATTTTATTCATCATCTTATTTTTTTATGATATACGTATGTACTTATCTATATCGTATTTAAAAACAAGGGGTTCGACCTACTTTCCTCGAAGGTTGTGCTGGATGTCTCTAGAGCTACTTATCGCAGTAGGATGAGTGCTTGGTGGCCGAAGTGGGATAACATCCCTCCTCACATCATAGAGTGTATATGGCAGGATGTCCTAGTATGTATATTTTTCTGTTTTCCATTTTTAATTCGTTTTTTTCGTTTTTCTACTGTTTATCGTTTAAAGTGCAATCTTTTTTTTTACTTTTTATTGTGAAACACAGGCTGAGATAGACATCCAGATAGACGATATGATGCTGGCACGAGGATACTGGATGAAGGAGATGCGCAAGAACTATAGGGACATGATATTTGAGATTAAGAAATCTGGTAAGAAACCACGGTGGATGGGAGAGAGCGTATGGCAAGCTTGGTTGAGATACTGGAAGACGAACGAGGCGAAGGCAAGTACACTAAATTTTTTTGACTTATTAATTTGAAGTGATCCAAAAATAATGCATCAAATTTTGAATGTACAGGCAGAGTCGGATATAAACTTTGCGAACAGAAATAAGAATCCTGTCACTCATCGCGGAGGATCGAAGTCGTTTCAGCAGTATCGGCATAAGTTAGTAAATTTACTGAATAATAAATGTAAATAGTTTATGTTATATAATTTTAAATGTATAATAATTGTATGTAGCAATCAACTTCAGGAAGCCGAGGCACATGGTCCTGTCAGCTATATGGACGTGTTCACCCATACGCTTGATGTCGAGCATGTTAATCCAGACGGGACTGTTTTGTATACATGGCAGGATGATAAATCCAGCAAAAGCCATGTAAGCATATTTCATTTTATTCAGTATTAGAAATTGTTTTGCTTGTTAAACTATAATGAAATAAGATATGATATTATTAATTTGTTAATGTAGGAAAAGTTTATGGAGCAGCGGCAGAAACTCCCTGCCGATACGGCTCGAGATCAGCTGACGACCGATGAGGAGGACGCTATTTTCGAGTCCGTTATGGATCCAGCAGAGCATGGTCGACGAGACGGATTTGTCAATCTAGCGGTAAATAATTTACTTTTTCTTAAAATACTTCAAATATGATATTTTGACCTTTTCAAAACAATAAACTTGGATTTTATTCATTTTTCAGTTATTGCAGGCCAGTAGTTGGAGTAGGGGACGGCGGAGTAGAGCTCGGAGTGATCTAGCAGATAAAGAATAATTGCGGACTAGAGTGTCCCAGCTGGAGGAGCAGAACCGCCAACGGGCCATGCAGACCACACAGTTGCTAGAGTACATGCAGCAGTTTGGTGGCCGTTTCCCTTCCTCGGCTGGCTCTGGATCTGGAGGAGATTGATTCATTGCTTACTTGCTTGTTCAGGTATGTTTTTTTAGTTTTGAATGATTTGGTAGATGGTGGAGGTAATTGTTGATTTTTGTATAATTATGCTTCATACATTTGGTTTTGTGGTTGTATGAGGATGTGGATGAGGATGTTGATGATTTTGTGTATTTATAACATGATATAAAACTTATTGTTAGGGTTGTTGTCAATGTTGGAATGCTTATGTATATTATGTATTTTATTTTGATGTAATTTTATTTATTTGTGTGTTTATTGAATATTGTGTAGTTTGGATATTGATATTTGGTTGGAATATTGTATACTGGATTGTGCTGTATTGATGTAATAGTGTTTGGAAGAGAAATGTGGATGGAAGGCTATATTTGCAGCAGAATAAAAAAAACATTAGTTTTCCGATGGCTTCCGACGGCTTCCGACAGCTTACAGGTCAAAATTTCCGATGGCTTCCGACAGCCTGTAACACTTCATTTCCGACGGCTTCCGACAGATCCCGACACATATCGGGATCCGTCGGAAGCTGTCAGAAGCAGTCGGAATTCGTTGGAATAGTATACGACAGACTCTACCGGGATCCATCGGAAGCCGTCAGAAGCCGTCGGAATTCGTTGGAACAGTATACGACAAACTCTGTCGGAAGCCGTTGGAAATACTGCTCCCCGACGCAGTAAATTCCGACAGCATTTTCCAACGGCCGCCGACAGCTTCTGATGGCCGCTGACGGTTTTCAACCGTCGGAAATCATTAATCTTCTTGTAGTGAAGTAAAGCGCAAAGGTGTTAGGAATTTCCCCTAGATTCTATCTTTCTATCAGTCCAATCCATCCACTTTTACCCCTTTCAAAATGGGTATATGAATCTATATATAGCTATAAGAAGTTGACATGGATTGATAACATGGTAAAAAGCAATTGGTAATGAACGCTAGGATATTGACTACCCCGTTGAATCAAAACAATTCTAATTTGTTGGATGTTAAAAGATTACCTTACACGCTTCTAAGAGCAACCCCAACCCCACTAAAATTATAATGTGGAGTATATTACACACCATCAATCTTGTATTACATTTACAAGTTAATCTCCAATGGGGATGTTAATTCAATTGCTATGATGACTTGACATAAAATCAACTAGACACTGTCAATTGCAATGTCTGGCTTTAGACATTAGACTTCACAATGCAAAATTAAATATATATATATATATATATACATATTATTAATTATTAAAGATAATATTTATATTTATTTATAATTTGAATGGGACATGTAACGACCCGCCTTTTTTTGACCATCGAAAGTCGACACCGAACACTACCACCATGTTCCAATATCGCGCATCCAATCGATATAAAGACAGATTGTTAGGGTAAATAAAAAGAAAAGAATAGAGCACAGAGAAAAACAGAATTTCACAGCGAAATCGATAACATATACTTTAACAAAGACAGTAGAAACTATCACTCCAAACATACAGAATATATCAGAGTTAAAAACAAACCTTATCGGTTAGACAATTATAAAATCATGACCTTACAAATGCCGATAGGTATACTATATAATACAACAGAAAATTGAAATACTATGATAGGTGTCTCTTCAACTCCCCTTCAAGACCTCCATAACACCATAAACAACCGGCGAAAATACTTGGTCTGACCCGAGCATTATAATAAATTAACATCTGGATCAGTTTGGAAATACCAGCCTGAGATAACTCAAATAATAAGGAACATATAATATTCTGTTAGACCATGCCGCTAGTGCGAAATACCAGACGGTTGAAGGTTTGAAATATTGATTTTTTTTGGTTGATGGTTTTTTGGTTTGATGAGTGGGTGGTTGGAGTGAGGAATGTATGGAACAGTGGCTGATGATGTTTGTTGGATTTTGGGCAGTAGTGGAAGTTTGTCAGTGGAGATGGGGATGAAGAAACTGGAATGTGGTTGCAGGAGCGAGCAGTGAAGTGCTGTTATGGTTTGGAGGAGTTCTCTATTGCACGTGAGGAGAAAGGTATGCAGTGCACAGTGGTGCAGGCAAGATTGCGAGGTTGTGATGGTGGTCAGTTGAAGCTTGTATCTCGAAGACTTTGTGATGAAATTGTGCAGATAGCTGTGGATTGAGTTGCTGCTGTTGTGATGTAAGTATTTGCAAGGGGTGCAGGCGATTCTGTTGAGTTTTGGGTTATGATGGCATGGAGGTATTGCAAGGCGGAGACGAGTTGGCAGAGAGGTGAAGGCAATAGATGTTGGTGATTGCGGTAAGGATTTCGGTGATTTTCAGAGGAGGTAGATGGGTAGAGGTTATCGGCTAGGTCTTTGGTGAAGGAAAGATGAAATTTTCGTGGTTGCGTGTCTGGAGTTGTTTGGCAAGTTGTTGAGAGAAGTAAGGTGGGGATGTGGTATGGGTTATGGGGTGATAATGTAGGCAGTGTTTGTATGAAGTTATGACAGGGGATGATTGGGCAAGTTTGGGTATGTTTGAGATGAATGTTGGTTGAATGATGAGGCTGTGGGCAGTGATGATTGATAGTGGATAATGGAGATGTACTGTTTACAGTGATGACTGTGGCAGTAAGTAGTCAGGTGATGTTGTAGAGCAATTTTGTGGTGAAGTAATGTTGGTTGTAAGGATGAAGTGGTATGTAGTGGGAGCGAGGGTTTGATGGTTGTAACGGATGAAGTGGTTGTTGACAGTTTAGAGAGGGGTTTGCAGAAGTAATACAGGCGATGGTCAGGTAATCAGAGATGAGGTGGATGGTTTGACTAGGCTGTATGTTGTAGCTAGGATGATTGTGGTCAAGTTGAGGGGAAGGCAAGTGATGACTGAAGTGGGGAGAGGCTTGGATATGTGCAGTTCTGTTGAATTGTAGTGTAGAACTTGTTTGTTGTTTGCGAAATGTTGGAGTTGTGGTGATGTATTGATGTGATGATTTGCAGTGAACATTGATGGATGGTTTGTCTCTAAATTTGAAGTTGTAGGCTTGTGTGAAGGTGGTAGCAGGCTAGGGGATGGTATGTGAGTGATGTAGGAAGCAGATGGCAAGTGGGATGAAGACAGTTTTGAAATGGATGGGTATGATAGTGGATGAAGGTTGTGCACTGTTGATGTAGTGAAAAGTTGTAATGCAAAGTTGTTGAGGAATGGTTGGAGTTGTGGGGAGATGGTGGCAGTGGTAGTTGTATTAAATTGTAGTGCACAGTTGCACAGTTATGAAAACAGACAACAGAACACAGAGAAGTGTAGTGTCTTTTTTTATTTGTTCTTTAAAAAAAAATTGTCAATGTAAAAAGAAGAAAAAGAAAATGAAAGATGTAAATAGAAAAATGTTGATGCAAATGTAATGATATGGAATGGATTTTTTTGTGTATTTTTTTCTTTAAAATATATACAATGCAAATGCAAAACAAATAGAAAACAACAATCACACAAACAAATGCAAGCTACAAAAACACAACAAAATTCTTTTTTTTTAAGTTGCAAAAAAACACACAAAAATTCAAACGAAAATAATTCGAAGAATAGAAAATTAAAATCGAATCAACTCCCTGGCAACGGCGCCAAAAACTTTGTTCGTCGACGGAAATTCTATCGGTTTAGAAAACCGTCGAACAAATTTAAATTTAAAAATAACCGCAAGCGCACAGTGTACGAATGTAGCACGTGGCGAATACGGGTCGATCCGCAGGGAATTGTTGATTTAAATTTCCTACTCAATCAAATTATACCAAAGTCGAGAGTGTATTTAAGCTAGAAAATGAGAAAATGAACTAACTAACAAAAAGAAAAGAAATGCAAATATGAGGGTTAAGTGACAATTTAGGAAATAAATCCACTCTCTAGATCATATAAATCAACAAAATGAAGTTATGATCTCTCTTTTCTTGTCATTAGTGAATTAGTTGATGTGCTTATCATAAGTATGGTATATTTGTGCTATTAATTAGCTCAATATAAACCATCAAACTATAACACAATTACTAATACACTTTTAAATCTCATAAAATATGACAACAAAGTTGAAAGCAAAATCTATTTTAAGTATGGCCTATTAACTATTAATTAGAAATATAAGCCATCAAATTTTAATTTCAACAATCACTTCTTTGCCATAATCATATGTAGATGAAGAGGCAATTTGTGTTTTGTTTGTTTAAGCATAGCCTATTTGTTATGAACAACATAGACTATCAAATGCAAAGCTAAACAACATCATTAAACCACTTCAATCATTCTCATTAAGCACAAAAAGAGAGCATAAACATCAAATTAAGTTGAAGCTACATGATTAGAGAGCTTCATTACCCCTAAATTGAAGGGGTTTAGCCTCTCATATTTGTCATCATATGAACAAATGTAGCAAACAACATTGAATAAAAAGAAGAGGTAAAAGAGAGCAAAATGAAAGGAAAAATTATTCTACTTGCATAAAAGAGAAGAGATCTACACTACAACATGAAAGTAAATAAGCATGAAAAGAAAAAGAACATATATTGAAGTTGCATAAAAAAGATTACATAAAATAAAAATGGCTAAGTAGCCATGGAAAGAAAGAGAGCTTTGATTTATTTTCTAAACTAAAACTAACTAACTAAGAGAGAGATGGCTACATGAAACATATGGGGTATTTATACAAGTTAGAAACCCTAATTCATATTTTTGAGGAGTACCCAAAATGCCCCTTAGGAAGTGTGGAGGCCAAGTAATCATTGACATGTCTTAATCCCCATTAAGTGTACATGAAACCATTAACTCCATAAGCATGTGCATTAGCCTTTAGTTTGTACATTAAGGTAGGTGGGTAGGTGGGGTCCTCCATTATCTTCACTTTGAATTATTTCCATCTTCATTCCTTTATATTCATGTTGTGCATGCATGTGTCTTCATGAAACCACTCCTATTTGAGACCAAATTCCTACAAAAATATACATAAATTTCCAATTAATTTTTCTCAAATAAATATATGCACACAAATGACCGTTTTGCCCTTATATGAAGATGAATATGTGAAAATTTGGAATTAATATGAATTTTGGTTAAAACAAGTTAAAATACCCAATATGATCATTTATTTAATTTAAATAGAATAAATATGGTGGTAAAAATATGCACATTTACGTGCACATCAATGTCCAACTATTATTCTTAACTTTTGGAATTGAGATAAGTTTCGATGTTTAGTGCTAATTATATAAATAAATCGTTTCCATATAAGTGATTCTCTTTACAGAAATAATTCATTTCCATAAACGAATCAAACATTTTCTTTTAAAAACGAACTGAACTTGTGCTTGATTTCCATATTTCCATATTGGTAAAACACTTTTAGAAATAGTTCCTGATTGTTAAAATGTTAAAAGAATAATTTTTTCAAGTGCGCGACCCCGAAGGCCTAAACCAACATCAGACCGAACACCCAGAAGATTATCCAACTTAACATCCCAATAATCGAGTTCCAATTCCATTCTATAACTTTAAAACAATATTAATTATCCCTAAAGATAATTGATTACATTATAATCTCTTTTAAATAGATAAATCTATTATCTTTAAAAAAATTATACAATTATTTCCAAATACTTATATAACATTGGTAAATTAACTTTTGAAATCTTTATTAAATCAATTTACTAACTTTAAATAAGCTGATTAAAGAAAAATTATTATATTAGTTAATTTACTTAAATCACTTTTATTAAATCGATTAATTAACTTTAAATATCATTAATTACAAAGATTAATTAAATTCAAATAATCATTGTTCTAAAAGGAATAAGTCATCTCAAACATCATTTATTAAAATAATAAGTAATTTTAAATTCCATTAACTAAGACAATTAATTAAGTTCAAATAATCATAAATTAATTAGATTAACTAAGTTCATACTCCATTTGCTAAACTAATTAATTAAAATATCATTTGTTAAAATGATTTATTTAATTACAAGATATCATTAATTAAAATGATTAATTAAATTCCAAAAATCATTAGTTAAAACGATTAATTAAATTTAAAAACAATCATTAATTAAAATGATAAACTAAATTCAAATATCATTATTTAGAATGATTAATTACTTTTAAATGTCATTAACTAAAATGATTATTAAGTTCAATTACCATTAATTGAAATAACTAATTAAACTCAAATAATCATTAGTTAAAACGATTAATTAAGTACAAAACATCATTAGCAAAAGTGATTAATTAAATCTAGAGATAAACCAATTTTAATCACCATTTGTTAAATTGCTTAATTAATCTCAAAATCAATAGTTAAAATGATTAATTATTTTAAATTAGCATTAATTAAAATGATTAATAAATTTTAACATTCTGTTTGGCGGAAACACAAGCTCAAGTTTATACGATAGGGTTTTGGAGATGAAATTTTATAAGCGATGATATAGTGAAATCCTGACAATTAAAAGTTAAATGAAATATCATGATTTATTTTAATTAAACATCAATATAGCATAAGGATGTAAATAAATACTTATTGGCAAGAAACCCTCTTCGGGGCTCTCTATAGATTTTCCTTACAAAACAATGGTTCGGATTATATATATATAATCACATGAGGTTTATAATGATCAGTTTAATATGTCATCCATTTTTCAAACAGAAATTCAACCAAACAAGCAATCAAAACATTTAACTAACATCTAAATAATCAATAAACGTTTATAATATCAATGATATGAGATAATAAAATTTAATGTGAGTTAAACTCACCTTGGTTTTCATTTTCACCGAAACATCCCATTTTGGACTAAAAGCGAACGACCGTTCGATTTTAGCATAAATTCCAACAAGCTCCAAATCCAACCAAACTAATTCTATTGCAGAGATATTGACTACGCAAGCCCAACGCAAAAAACCACGCTCAAATTCGATCTCGTATGAGAAAGATAATGAATTTATAAGTTTTCGATTTAATTAAATTATTGAATCCACTTAATCAATTAATTAAAATACTAATTACCCTTAATCATACACTCATCTTCTTCCCTATTCTTAAACACTCCCGTGCATAGGTGATACGGAGAATCACCTGATACGGAGAATCACCTGATACAGAGAATCATACCCATAAAGAAGCATGCACTAAAATCCACTGATACGGAGCTAGCATTGATGGAGTCGGACGCCGACTTCGCCGATGGACTCCTCTTCGCGTGCTCCACATCCTCGACACCTTTACTTCTCTGCATTACCCTAAAAGATTCTGACCCGACATGCCCTTACATCCCCAAAAATGTTGCATTTCATCTCAAGGCTCGCCACTACTTCAAACTTGACGCCCTGGTGCCTCTCGATAAACGTAGTGCAACCACGGTCTTCGATTGGCCCCTCGCCTTCCTTATCCCCACAAATTTAAGCCCTAGCTGCAGCCCCTAAATAATCATAACTCCAAAACATTTTTGGACAACTCCAAAAGGGTATGGGGTGGTAGCTCACGTTGATAGAAGCTCAACAGATCCAACGACGTAATTTTTCGTTAAGTAGATCACCAAAACATGATTTTTGAATTACATGTTTTCAAAGAGGAGGCTTTGTTTTTTGTTTGAAATGAAGCACAAAAAGGGAGATGGGGGTATGGGTTTGTGTATGGGGATATGGGCATGAAAAGTGAAGGTATGGGCTAGTGGTAAGGCAGCATTGCCCAATAACATGAATAAATATTATTTTAAAATTTAAAATATTCCACAAAATGCACCCGAAAATCTCGAACTCCAAACGAGGCATGCCGTCTGGCATTCTATATGTTAAACCACTATTTCGAACGCAATAGAATCAGTCTCAAGGTCTAACTCTATCGTATGAAGTAGATAACTTTTTTGACCAAGTTATTATATTAAATTTCCGATATAAATTTCTACGCGTTTTGAACTCGCACAACCAAATGATTCTTCTAATCGCCATGAAATTCGACGGCATATTATAATTCACTATTACTAATCCAATAAAATTGGTTTTGTCGAAATCCGAGACTGTACCCCAGAACGACAGATTTCATAAATTTAAATAATTAGTTATTAATGTTTATCCAGTCTATTTATGTTTTACAAATTGAATTTACCAATATTATTTATTAATTAAAAGGAGTTAAATATAATTATTAAATCCATCTAATTAACATTTAATTCCATAATTCAAATGTTTAATTATTCCCTATATTTGAATTATAAGTTATTAAATTCTAAAATTCAATTATTTAAACATTTAAAATTAAGTAAATATTTAAAATCAAATAACCAAAATTTTGAGTTGTTATATTCTCTCTCCTTTAAATGAATTTCGTTCTCAAAATCCCTAAGGAAGAAAATGCTTCCAAACCCTTAAGTTTAAAATTATAATTAAGATGTGTTATCAAACTTATTTTCAAAACCCATTTTGCCGAAATAAGTTTAAAAAATTTTCAAGTCCATTAAATTCATTCACCTAAAACCACTAATTCTCTTCTATTCATTTATTCCAAGATATAACTCAGAAAATCAATTTTTAGCTTTCAAACATTTTCCAAATTCTTTAAAATTTTCTAACTCTTATATTTTCAGAAAATTTCGCCAGCATCTCCTTTGCATGGCTCAATCGGTGCAACTACAAACTGTCTCTATGGGCTCCAAACCAATCAAAGAAAACAAAAGCCAAGTGGAACCCCATATCCGGGGAATAAAATTATCAACTAATTTAAATTCTAGATTTATTACATAACTTTTTGCATTTGACTATATTTTAGCAAGTAATTTATTATCTTCTATGCAAATGCAGGTGCACAAGAATCAAATAGCAATCTCTTGCATACCTGTACTTAAAAAATCTAAAAGAAAATCAGGTTGATAAAAGCAATGTTGTAACTCTACATGCAAAAACTAATCTGATATAAATCTACATGCAACCAACAACCATATTCCAATCGAACACAACAAAATACAAAAAATATTTTGTAATAGATGTTATGCATTTAATTATATCAAATGATAATTTAGATCTAAATACCCATGTATCTCAATTCAAAATTTTAGTTTCAAATTTTTAAACAAGAAAAATCAAAGATCAAAATCAAAATGACAAAGGGGAACTCCTCCTAATAAAAATGGAGAAACTATAGAATCAAAACAATATGGAGCGTCCACTAGTATTCCGGTTCCTCCAAAAATATCAACTAGAGTGAAAAAGTATCATTCCCTTCCCAAAATCTCCAAAAATCTCTTTTTTCAAAACCACCAGGATTTAGGTCCTTATAATAGTAATTTAAATTCCTTTGTCTCTAAATTTAAACTTTATAGACAATGGTATATGAAATCACACAACCAATCAATTCAACTAAATCAAATCAAATCCATAAAATTCCACAAGGAAAAATTTATCACTTAATATTGTTTCAAAATGTCAAATGACTAACAAACAAATTTCAAATTAGGTTCAAAATTTTCTTAATTGTTCAAAAATATAGATAATTATCCAAGTGTACTGTTTTTCTCATTAGCCTTTGGTTATTGTTTAGAAGATTATCCAAGCTCACTCGGACAAAATGGAAAGTTGTACTTTATATTTTATTATTTCTTAATTATATTAAATATTTTCTATACCACTTATATTTTCACTTTGTATTTTATTCAATACTAAATTTTTTATGAATTATTTCATAAATTCTCTTCCAAGTTTTAAATATTTTATAAAGTCATTTCTTTATAAAAATCAAATAATATTTTATACCACTTTTATACTTATATAACATTCTTTTATATTCTGAGAATACATACAAATTTTATTTTAACTTTTCAAAGATCTGGATGGAGATCAAATCAATTTATGGTTTCTTAAAACCGAGCTAACTTACCAGCCTCTTTGATTTTGGGTGTTAAACGAATAATATTCATGGGTTGGCCCAATTCGCAAATAGTTTACACTACTTAGATGTTTTTAAACAACTATATGGTTTTAATAAAAACAATGTTTATCAAAACCTTCGTATTTAGTTTATCCCAATTTAAAACAATGTTAAATTGTCCTATATCTTCTCTATGGGAAAAATATTATTTACCAAACAATCTTTTATTGCCAATTTTTTTTTGAAACCAATTCCCTTTTAAGGAACTTAAAAATTAGATATCCGATTTTAATTTCAAAACTTATCTTTGAAAGCATACTTCATATATTTTTGTATATAAATACTTTGAATAATTTATTTATTAAAACTCACTTTCGGTTTGTTGCATTCACACTTATTTCGATTGCACAATGATAAAGAGAGTAATTTACTAAGTACTCTACAACGTTCGCTCAAGCAAACGTCCGATCACCACTAAGAAGATTATTCAGATTATTGCAAAACTAATCGAAATGATTTCCTACTAATTATTCTAAAGAAAATGCATTCCACTTAAAATTACTTCCAAAAAAATATTACTATTTCTTTTCTAAAAATCTTTTTGAAATTATTTTTCAAAATTTCGAGATTTAGATTGAATATCCCTTTTTAAACATATTTCACAAACTAAATTTATATAAAATTTCCTTTATATAAATATCATTTCATATTATAATAATCCATCTTTATTGTAATAAAATTATCTCGAATGTTTATTCTCTAAATATCTTATACCATTATTTAGATTAACTACTTTTTATTAAGGTTTAATCCTTAACTCGCTATTATTAAATGGCGAATTCTTTATTAATCATATTCTTCGAACACTTTATAATTAAATTGTGAAAATTAATTCACAAAGGGTTCATTCTAAATCAAAGCAATAAAATCTCCTAAATAAACCAAGCACAATTTAACTATTAACAAACAATAGTTAATGCTTCTTATTTAAATTAAGCATAACCGAACAAACAATAGTGGTAATAAATAAATATTAGCACATTTAAACAAACATACTTTATAACTATATAAAGTTTTGAAAATTATTCCTTTATATATAAAATATAATCCTAGGCAAGATATTTAATTTTCTACAATTTTCAAAAACCTCAATACTATGTCCGTTGGGCTTGTTCAAATGTTTAAAAACTCTTATCGATACACTGGCATCCCACGTCTCGACAAGAATTCATAAAAACTCAATAGATCAATTAACATAATATGTTTTTATAACATTAACAAATACGCTCTCAAATATATAATACTCTCAAACTCATTCTAGGGTGTCGCTTACCCTATCTTTAATGAGCTAAATCCTAACCAAAGTCAAGCTTTCGCTTAACCTTCAGCTCTGATACCACTTTGTAAAGAATCGCTTTTTTTACCATCGAAAGTCGATACTACCCCTGTGTTCCAATGTCGCGCATCCAAATGGTAGAAAGGCAGATTGTTAGGGTAAATAAAAAGAAAATAATAGAGAATAGAGAAAAACAGAATCTCATAGCGGAATCGACAGCATATAATATAACAAGGACGGTAGAAACTGTCACACCATACATATAGAGTATATAAGAGCTAAAAACAAACCTTACCAGCTAGACAGTCATAAAATTCCGACCTTACAGATGCCGATAAGTATACTATATATAGCTGAAAATTAAACTAATACGATAGGTGACTCTTCAACTCCCCTTCAAGACATCCATAAGACCATGGACAAGCAGGGAATATTTTTGGTCTGACCCGAGCATTATAATAAAATAACACCCGAATCAGTCTGGAAATATTAGCGTGAGATAACTCAAATAATGAGAAACATATAATTTTCTATGAGATCACACCGCTAACGCGGAACGAGTTTTTACCTCAAGAATTACGTTCATATAGGAAAGAGCAGCAATAAATATGAGGAAACAAATCCAAGTATAAATGAGCATAATTAATATTAAACTAGACTTGAAAGAATGGAAATAAACCGAGTAAAATCCAAATTGGACATAATGGATAAAACAAGGAAAACAGTCCAACTTGAGAAAATTGACTAAATAAGGTAATTGTACAACTTGTTAGAATGGACAGAATAAGGCAACGATCCAACTTTGATAGAATGGACTAAATCAATATTTAAATGCCGTGATGAGGTGTTGGCTCTACTAGTGGCAATCCAAAGCTAAACTAGATACATGATCTTCGAATCAATTAAGGAAAGGAAATTACCAACAAATGACAAGGAGGGTGCATCTCACTTAAAAGAAGTATACCTCTAGCAATATACTTTAAAACACTGGGAACTCCAAGTCGGACCCCGCCAGACTTACAGTGAATCTGAATATTTCGCATCTAAAAATTCTCAACCGTTTTTCACATGACGGTACGCAAAAATGAAGATGATATGTGAAAATATACCAATGGGAGCAACCCAACATAACTTGGCCCCCCTAAAACCATGCGCTTTAGTTTTGTCATTTTGAGCAAAGGATAATCAACACTCAATGGAGCAGTAAATTGTCTTAGAATGACACTAATAAAGTGGTTGAAGTAACTGATAGCTGAGATACCAACTACTGGGGATATAAAATGATTATATATGGAAATTAAATCTTGTATACTTTCCACCACTCATTTAAATCAAACTCGTATTTTTCTTGGTTAATAATAATGCCGAACAAGTCACGATAGTGTTAACTTAAAGTCATGTCCAATGATTATTCTTAACTTTTGAAATATCAACAAGTTTACTTCTTCGATGTTTATAAATGATTTCCATATAAGTGATTCGCTTTACGGAAACAATTCATTTCCATAAATGAATCAAACCTTTTCTTTTAAAAACGAGCTAAATTTGTGCTTGATTTCAATATTGGTAAAACACTTTTAAAATTAGTTCCTTACAGTTAAAACGTTAATAAAATAATTTTTCCAAGTGCGCAACCTCGAAGGCTTAAACAAACATCAAACCGAACACCCAAAACATTATCCAGCTTAACATCCCAATAATCGAGCTCTGAATCCTTTCTATAACTTTAAAAATAGTACTAATTATCCCGAAAGTCAATTAATTACATTGAAAATCTCTTTTGAACAAACAAATCTATTGTCTTTAATAAAATAGATAATTATTTCCAAACACTAATGTAATGACCCGCTATTTTGGACCATTCAAATCGACAATAAAACCATACGTGTCTGACTTGAATAATTCAAAATACCGAATTGTTAATTAAAATTTGGCAAAACTTAATATATATATAGTAAATAAATCATCATAGATCACAGACACAGAGTAATATAATGCAGCGGAATAGATAAAGAATAGTAGTTTATGAAGCTACTATATACATTGGAGTTAGAAATAAAATACAACCGAATATCTTAGATGTAGTGTAGTCTCCAGTATGCGCAGATGACTTCTCTGAACAAATCAACAGGATGACTGAAAGGATAGATAGCTGGGTCTTCAAGCAAGGCTCCAACTTCGAAGGTGAGTCTCAAATGTTGTATCACTCAGTCTGACCCGAGCGTAAAGCAAAACATAAAACACTCGAGTCGGGATTAACATTCTTATATCAATAAATCCAACTCAAGTGAAATATCAACTGAAATACAAATAACTTAAAGGATGTTTGGAATAACCATCCTCTAAGGGTCCATGGAACTATCTACAGGGTAGAAATATAAACTATAACACCGTGGTTCTTTCATCTTAATTTATACCTCAAAATCAAATATCATTCCACTTCAAATATAGCTATTTTCCCAAAATAGTATTTAGATATATTAAATAATTTATACCGTAAAATATTTTCAATTCCCTCAACTTAACAAATTATTTCAACATCAACCCGACCTTCCCATTTAAATTAAATTCAATCTCAATTTATAAATTTAAATTCAACTCAATTCCTAAAATAACCACTTCAATTTTATCGATATCAAATTCGGATTTGTAATCACAAAATATCCCTTTATATTCAATATTTTTAAACCTTTAAGTATTCAACGTTTCAACTAAATTTTTATTCAATTTAGTTTTCTAAATAATAAATTCAAATTTAGTTCAACCTAAATTTTCATTTTAATTCAATTTAGTTTCTAAATAACAAATTCAACTATACTGATTTCAAATACAAATCTGAATCTCAAATTTAAACCATTTAAATTCCAATATAGTTTAAGGCTTAAAATTTAAATGTTCAATTTAACAGTTTCATATAGATCTCGATTTAACCTCATTATTGTTTAGTCTTGAAATACTCCCTTATTAGATTCAATATCATTTAAGTAACCTTAAAATACATTTTACTCAATATTTTCTTTAATTTATTTAAACGTGAAATGTTCATTAAATCACTTAAATCAAAAATCCAATTATAAAATCATACCTTTTAAATTTCCCATTCAAAAATTTCAAATCGATTTAATTAAATAAATTCATATTTAAATACCATTTTTAATAAACCCAATTTATCTCCCAATTTTAATTATTCAAATTTTTACAACGGTAAATTTTGAAATATAAATCTTAAATAATACTTAAAAATATTATATGGATTAAATCAATCTCAATAATATTATTATTAAATCTATATATAAAATTTCCATATATATATATATATATATATAATATTTTAAGAACTAATAATTATTAAATCCCATATATTTCTTTTCAAACTGTAAAAATTATTTTCAAAATATTTATATGGACCACGGTGTCTGCATATATTTCCTATCATATAGTCAAATGTATACGGGTGGGTATCATTTCAACCTGTAATCCCAAATTTAATTAAATGAAAATCGCTTGGGTTTATCATTTCAACCCATAACGATTTTCTCCTATTCTAAAGTCCGTTCGGGTATGTATCATTTCAACCCATAGTGATTTCTAAACTACAGGGAACTTGCAGAGTGATAACAGAAAATACAATAAAATAGCAGGCATATATCATCAATAACAATATAATATAAACAACAGGATATGGTGTCACATCCCGCAGGTGAACAGTTACAGATAACAGCATATATAACAAATTTAAATAACTACAGCAGCATATTTCAATTGTCGTTTCAATTGAAATCAAATTTAATGAATGAAAGAATGTTAATCGTGAGTGATTACTCACCTTTCGAGGCTAGAGAGATGAAGGAGAGTGGAAGTGAATTATTGATCCACACACGAATTCCAAGGCACGACACGATGAATACAAATTCGACGATCAAAGCAAGGCTGGAATAACATGAAATTGATGAAAACAAATCAGTAGCTAGATATAGATGGGCAAATTTTGATAATAGGAATCGATAGGAACGGATCACATCAACTTGAAATATACGGAAAATATGTATTATTATTTTATTAAAATCAATGGTTTGATTCTAGACCGATATTAAAATAATATAGAAAGAAAAAAAAATCATCTTCAAAATAAAACTCTACACATGCATTTTGAATTCTAAATCAACCGTACATATATCAACTTAGAACAAGCTTAATATACTACCCTCTTATATGTATAGCACGCAACTTAAAATGGACCTATATATATAAACTAGTATAATATCTATAAAAAAAACATGTACTAACCTGCCTACAAAACAATAAATTAAATATACATATATCCATACTTCAAAACTTGTATTCGATATCCAACGCCTTTATATTTATACATATGCTAATATGAGTGCATACGTAGAAGACTTATAAAAATAATAATATAACTCATATATACACTATAACCTATATACAAAGTACACATAAAAACAAAACACGTACAACTCACTGATCAAGGATTCATATACCAAAGTATATATATACAGTAGACTTAATAATATAACATACCTTGTAACACCAACCCACTATATTGTATATATGTGTAAACAAAGGCCAGGCAAGCGGGAAGAAGAGGACGCAGGCTAAGGGGAGCAAGGCCGTGGGCTAGGAGCGACGAAGGAAGTGGACTGGGTGAAGGCCCCGAGTGGCTTGGCCGAGCTATTGGAGGAAGTGAAGAAGAGGCAGCTGAGTACGGGATCTCGCGGTGGTTAGGGGGGCAAAACGGCTTCAGGTGGCGGCTGCGTTCTCGGTTATGGGCGAGATCGGGTAGGGTGGAGATGGTTCACGCGCGCAGGCCGATGAGGAGGTGGAGCAGCTGCTCGGCAAGGTGGTCGGATCTGGTAGTTGAGGAGGTGGGAAGGCTACAGGCGGTGGGTTTGTGGGCTATGTTGGATGACGAGGCGGCTGATAGGGTCCGGTGTTCGGCAAAGGTAGCGGGTTCTCGGTGGAGGGGACACAAGGGTGGTGAGATCTGGGTGCTGGTGCTGCCTACGGCGGCTAAGGGAAAGCAAGTTGATGAGAAGCAACGGTAAATATTATATGCGATTTTTCCAAAAGCAAAATATCGAAAACCAACAGCAAGCATCCTATAAGCTATATAAAATAATATAAGTTATTACCTTTCAAAAGTAGGAAGAGGATACGAAAGTAGATCTGGGTATGGAGAAGAAACGAAGGAGAAGAAGCAGTAGGCAAATGAAAAGAATTGAATCTGAACGTGACAGCATGTTTATATAAGGAAGAAGCAGGTAGAACGAAAATTGGGAAAACTCTGGAATGCCCATCTAATTAAAAACTCTACCAAATATATTAGGCCGAGAAAACGCAAGAAATAAATGAAAATCAATGGAAAAAGGCAGCAAATTTGGCATTGATTCAGTTGAAATATTTAAAGCAAAGAAGAAGAGAGAGGTAAAACAAATAAAATATGGACCGTTCAGAAAGAATAAAACGTATAAAAATTCATTTATTTTGATTTTCAATATGGGATGGCAACTATCACGAGCTTAGATTCAGCTGAAATTTATGGCCATTAATATTTGCGTGGACAATATTAAAACAATTGATTTATGCGCGTTTAAAAAATTTGAAACGCAAAGGAAACCAAATGTTCACGGATCCGGTACCGATACTGTTACCGGTTTTGTGGATTCCGCTGTGTACCGGACTTCAAAACACAGAAATAAATATACTATTGAGATCAGTACGACGAGACGATCAAAACGGTATACAGATACCAGTGGTACGATCCTACGATCAAAAGTCGATAATCGACACTGAAAATGCTGTTATTAGATCAGAATTAAGATAAACGGAGCAAAAGAAGTCCAAATTTGAAAAAACGAAAGATGACGTCTCACTCAGGAGAGGATTTAGAAATTTTCTGTAGAAAAATATTTATGTTGGAAAATAAATTTATTACCATCAATTATTAACTGATTTTAATATGCTAGAATTACTTAATAAATAAACCTCCATAAATAAATTGAAAATCTATCATCTGCTATGTACAATTGGACGTAAACCAAATATTAATTTTTTATATCAAAATATTATTATTTAAGATTCTCAAAATTTTATTAAATACGTAAATAAAACCATAAAAATTATTAAAATTTTAAGGGTCGTTACAACTTACATAACATTGGTAAATTAACTTCAAAGTCTTTATTAAATTAGTTTATTAACTTTAAATCAGTTGATTAAAGAAATTTTGTTTTATTATTTAATTTACTTAAATCACTATTATTAAATCAATTAATGAACTTTAAATATCATTAATTACAAAGATTAATTAAATTCAAATAATCATTAGTTAATAACGCATAAGTCATCTCAAACATTATTTATTAAAATGATAAGTAATTTTAAATCCTATTAATTAAGACAATCAATTAAGTTCAAATAATCTTAAATTAATTGGATTAATTAAATTAAAAATCCATATGCTAAAATGATTATTAAAACATCATTTGTTAAAATGATTTATTTAATTATAAAACATCATTAATTATAAAACATCATTTGTTAAAAATAAAAGGCTCTGATAACTCGTAGAAGTAAAGGACCCATTTGATTTTATTTTGAGTTTTTTATTTTTCATTTTCAACATTTATTCCAAAATACAAGAAGTAAGGAGAAGATGATTCAAAATTCTAAACGTTACGACGATGAAGAAATGGCATACATTACGATGTTGAAGATAAAGGACGACATAGATGATGGATATTTTTCCATGTTTTTGTTATTCTCTAAAATAGGGAAATCAAAATAAATTTAGTTTCTTTTTTTATGTTAACTTCATTTTCCAAATTACGCTATTTCCCTACTAAATCAAATAAGATAGGATAATGACCTCCTTCATTAAATTAATGTACAGATAGTACAATAATTACGCTAGTTCCCTACTAATGCAAATCATCAATTATCAAACTAGTGTATCAGTGTCATTACTAACACACAATCATATCATAAATGGCATCATACTAGTTTCGCTACTAGTCTAAAAAATAAAAACATATTTGTCTGATTATACATGTCAAAACAAATCAACATAGACATTTCTAACCTTATCCTCTACCTTCTAAGTACAATTAATGTCATCCTCACTCCATTGGATGCGAACAAGTTTGATAACTTTGTTTCTTAACTCTTTCATACCATGACTTACTATTCCTTTTGGTCATCTAGCATAAGTCAAATTTGGCTCCAGATAAGTCCTAAACTACCATCATCTCTTCTACCAAATGTGGATCGAGCACACATTTCCTCAAGTATGAGATGTGAAACACATTATGCACACCTACTAAACCACTTGGTAACTCGACTCGATAAGCGAGCTTACTATTCTCTCAATCATTGGAAACAGGCCTACATATCCATGTGCCAATTTCACCTCCTTCCCAATGTTCATAACTCCTCGCATTGAAGAAATCTTCATGAACTCATAGTCTTATATTGCGAACTCTGGCTCTTTTCTCCTCTTGTCAACATAACTCTTTTGCCTTGATCGTCCTATCTTCATTCTAGCGTGAGTCAATTCTACCTTTCTAGTAATTTCCCTTACCAAATCGTGCCCCAACATGAGTCCATCCCTTGTGCCCAACCAATAAATTAGCGACTTAAATGGTTTACCATATAGTGCCTTAAATGGGGCCATCCTGACGATACTCAACTGGCAACTGTTATTGCGGGAAAACTCTATAAATGCAAATCATCTTCCTAGGATCGTCCAAAATCTAAAAAAATGCTTGTAGCAAATCTTCAAGCACATGGTTCACCCTTTCTGTTTGGCCATCAGTCTGTGGGTGGTAAGCCATACTCATGCTCAGTTCTGTACCCAATGCACTCTGCAAACATCTTTAAAATCACTAGTGAACAATGGGACTCAGTCGCTAACAATACTACTCAGAATCCCATGCATTCTCATCACATTCTTCATATATAGCTTAGCTAAGAAAGCTGCCATTCTTGTTGACTTTATCGAGATAAAGTAGGCACTCTTAGTCATTCTATTGACTATCACCCAAATATTATCATTTCCTATCCTCAACCTAGGCAATCCATCTATAATATCCATGGATACCGAATTCCCCGTCCAAGTCGGTACATCCAAATTTTGAAGTAATCTGATGGGTTTTTGACGTTCATCCTTTAATTCCTGACAGTGAAACATATCTTCATACATTTCATCGACATCCCTCTTCATCCCTTTCAAAAAGAATTCTCTCGTCATGTTACGATACATCTTTGTTCCCTTGGGATGAATGGTAAATTTAGATTGATGACTTTCTCCCAAGACCTCCTTTCAAAAAAATTCTACATTCGGAAAATACAATCTTTTTTTCTTCCTAAACCATCCCTTTGACTCTATCTTGAACCCTTTTAGGTCCTTAACATCTAACCCATTCCTGTTCACCTAATTATTGCAACTAACAATGGGTCTTCTCTTTTCCTTGCAACAATTCTATCAATAAGGGTTGGATGTACTTCCAAGCTTACTACCATCCCTGATTCTCGACTGATCCTACATTTATTCCATAATGCAGTCCCCAAGACGCCAACGTCTCTAATGTCTTGCATTCCTTAATCATTGCAAACGCTCCATTATGATGCCTTTTACTCAAAGGATTAACAATGTTGTTCCCATTTACTACCATATATTCTATACTGAAGTCGTATGCTACCAAGAATTCTAACCATCTCTGTTGCCCCATATTCAACTCTTTTGGAGAGGATAAAGAATTATGGGACTTATCATCCGTATGCAACTCGAATCGCTCTCCCAAAAGATAATGTCTCCCAATCTTCAGCGCAAAAACTATCGTTGCCAACTCTAAGTTATCAGTTGGACATCTAACTTCATACGGTCTCAACTGCCTTAATGCGTAAGCTATCACTCATTCTTTTTGCATCAACACCACTCCCAACCTAGTTCCCTACGCATCCGTATACATCAACAAGTCCTGATTCCCTTGGATACAATCAAGATAGGAGAATTTTTCGATGACTTTTTTAACTCCTAAAATGTCCCTTCATACTTATCAGTCCATATGAACTTCTCACTCTTTTTGGTCAATTTAGTCAAGGGTGCTGCTATATGTGAGGATTCTTTAGAAAATTTGCGATAATGTCAACCAATCCTAAGAAACTTCTTATCTCTGTGACTAACTCTATTTTCTTCCAATCGTTAATTGTTTATACCTTCGATGGATCCACTGCTAATCCATTCTTTGACACAACATGCCCAATAAACTTAACTTCTAGTTTTCAAAAGTGTTACTTTGAAAACTTTACCTTTAATTTGTGCTGTCTCAACATCTCTAATACCAACCAAAGATGGACTTCATGGCATCTCTCATTCTAAGAGTACACCAAAATTAATCAATAAAGACAAACATAGATTTATGCAACTGGTCATGAAAGGTTTGGCTTATAAGATCTACAAAAGAAAGCAAGTGTGTTGTCAATCCAAACGACATCACTAACCACTCTTATGAACAATATCTTGTTTTGAATGCGGTTAATGGAATATTATCCTCTGCTACACTAAGTTGATGGCATCCTGTTGGAAAATCTGGCAATGAGAATAGTCTAGCTTCACACAGTCAATCAAACAAGTCGTATATCCTTGACAATGGATTGCAGTGAGCTCATTCAACTTCCAGTAATCAATATGCATCCATAAAGTTCCATCCAACTTTATACGAATGCCAGGAATGCTTCTTAGGGAAAACTACTCATCCTAATGAAACCATTATGCTCAAGTTCCACCGGCCCCTTCATCAGTTCTTCCATCTCCTTAGGTGGCATTCAGCTAGATGGTATACTAGTAGGTTTTACCCCTACATTAAGTCTATACAGAACTCAATCGCTCTCCTTAATGGTAATTCCATCACTGGTTTTAAAATATCCGTAAAATCCTAGACTACATGTACTTATCTCTTCCTTCTGATCCTCCACCGCACACAATTTCAATCTCAACTTTTCATCCATTACATCTAGTTCCATAGTGATCATTTTCCCTCATTCGGATTCTACAAAGCGGTTACTTTATCAGCATAGAAGTACTAGCATCATTATGCACCAACCAGTCTATACCCAAAATTACCCTATACACCGTAAAGTCAAACACATATAGGTTAAAAATAAACAAATGGCCACAAAAATCAAACATAAGGTCAGTGCACCTTAATACGAGAGAAGCATACCCATCGAATGAATTTAACCACACGTAAAGCATAACTAAATGGGTAGTATCTAACTCCAATCTGTCCATTACGTCTTTTGAAATGAAGGAATGGGTTGCACCCATATCAAAAAAGCTATAACTGAAGAACCATAGATCAAGATCATACCTACTAGCACCATTTTCTTCCCTTTCTCTTCAGTTGTCAGTTCGGCTAATTGTCTTTCCAAAGTGAAAACCTTTGGCTGCTTTAACTTAAGTCATTCTTTCTTCTTATGCCTGAAATAATCATAAATAAAGCATTTGACCTTCACCACTCCAACCGGCTCCGGACACTTATTTCGCGCAGTGTCCCTTTTGCCTATAATTGTAGCATGTTACATCAATAACATCCTTCCGCTCTTCTCTACCCTTAGCACTTTCTTTTAGTTGTTGTACTTTCCTGCCTCTTTGATGTGATGTAAACTTCCTTTCCTTTATAACAGTCCGTACCTTTTGCCCACACCTCGCATTTAAGCATACTTCAGCTCATACCTCCTTGTTATATCTACCACTTCGTTGAATGAAAGTACTAGATGAGCCATTATTCGATCATTCAATCCCAAGATGAACTTCTCTACCTTCTTTCACGATGTCCTAATCAAATCAGCTCTATATTTAGACAATGCATTAAACTTGTGCACATACGCTGATATCGTTAGATACCTCTATTGCAGCTCCATAAATTCCAAAAACATCATCGACCATTCTGATCTCAGAATATACTATTTTTCAAACATCTCCCTAAAACTTTTCCAAGTGATTTCTTACTCAGAAATCTCTATTCTCACGGTTCCCCACATGACACTTGCCAGTCCCTTGAACTATCTACATAAAAGCTTCACCATCTGAGCATCTGTCAGCTCTAAGTCTTCACAAATCCTTACACAACACCAGCCAATCATTAGCCTCTAATGTTTGTTTTTCCCATCAAACATTTCTTCTCCTAGGCTCCTAAAATCCTTATTCATTTTGGTAATATCCTCTCTAACTGGTTGCACCGAGGTCCTTGGTACATTTTGGGCCTTTGGGTGTAATTGCTACTACAATAATTTTGCTAAAACCTATTAAAAGAGTGCATTCATGTCCATATCCCCTATATCTAGGGTATACATTTCATCACTAGCTTTAGCACAAACTTTTGGGGCTATCTCCCTTCCTTGGCCATTAGTCTAAGTACTAGTCCAGCATTTGTCCTTCTTTTTCCCAAAGTCAAATGTCCACTTCGTAGATCCATTCTCCTTCTGCATAAGCAAGCGTTCATAAGAAGCGAAAGTAAAAGAGAGTGAAATAATAGTAGAAGGATAGATATATCTGATAAAAATGCAGTGTACGTGCTAATATAGTACAAATGGATTGTGTAATATGGAATATAATATAAATGCGGAAATAGATGATAATAGCAAAGAAAATAAAAATAGAAAAATCACACCAGAATTTTTATACTGGTTCGGAGCACCGTCCTACGTCCAGTCCCAGACTTCTATCTGGTTTTCTTTTCACTACCAACTACCTCGCTTCACCCGGAGGAACAGGTTTACAACACCCGATCAGACGAACGGGATTTCACGCCTCTAATATACCGAGGACTTCAATACTTGCCTCTTACAACACCGAGGACTTCAAAACTTGCCTCTTACAACACAGAGGACTTCAACAAAGATGAATATAATTGTTTGTTGATGGTATGTGTTCTTGCTAACACAGTTTTGTCACTTGTAGTACAAACTTCCTATAATTAAATAGAATATTTGTATATATGAATATTTGGAAGTGGATATCGTGTTGAATCTAAAGAATGTTAAATAAATTTCAGGATTCAAAACGATATATGATAGAATATGAGCAATTTGAATGCTTGAGAGTACAAGATAGAGATCAATAGAATAGAGTTTAGAAGAATAGAAAATCGTTGTTTGGTATAATGATTTCATGATGTTTATATAAGAAATAAACAGTTGTAACCATGTGAAAAGATACAAACAAAGGTCATGATCATTAGTGGAGAGAAAGAGAAGCAACCATTGAAGAAAAGGAAGTGTCTATACGAAGGGTTGCTTTCTGTTTGAAAACGGTCGACAGGTCAAAAAAGGACCAGTAGACAAGAATTTTAATATATATATATATATATACGTTATGGTCACTTGTGCACGTGATCTGTGCATTCTGGGCATAAACGGCCGACCGCCATATTTTAACCGGTCGACCGGTTTAGCCCAGTTTGCACAGTTACTGTGCATTCATTCATATATATACATATATAAGAAAATTGAGGTTATACGATTATTTGAGGATAGATTTTAACATAAATAATATTACTAACATACCAAATAGTCAACCTCTAACATATGGAGCTCTTTGTGTCCAACATAACTTCTTTTTGTCGATCACGACTTATCCCTTTGTCAGAGATCAAAACTCTATAAAAATCTTGACTCAACATTCTCTCCCTTTTTGATTGATGACAACATAGTTATGAATCTCCCCCTGTATATGAGTCCTGCATATATACTGTTTAGCACAATTTTCTCCCACTTTGTCATCGACAAAACGGAGTTGTTAAATGGAGGATGTAAAAGAGATTATAAGCAACATAAAACTATTACCATAGAGCAAGAGTAACAATCACACAAAAGTATAATACACATAAGTCTAGTATGAATGACACTATTTAGTACAAGTGCCAGATAATGTCTTTAAAGCAAAAGCTAAAGTCATAAGTACGCATAAAAGAGATAAACTAAAAAGGACTTATTCTGACTCCGTCTCACCCTCTTCTTCTTCTTCTTCAACAAGCTGAGATTTCCCGTGTCGATGTTCACGACTAGTTCCCAAGCTTGTACCCTCCTCCGAAGATGTCCAAGCAAAAATAGGAGGAGCTGGGCGCTTGCCAGGGTTTGAAGCTTGCATTGATGAAGATGATGCACCACAAGATGTTGCTTCCCATATAGAAACGAAGAACGACTTAAGTTTGTTAAAGCGTTTATCCATTTTTGTATCCATGCGCTTAAGTCGTTCTTCGAGAAGGAATTGATTTCGAGCAATAGTGTCAAGTGATTCTTTTGTTGAGGAAGATGATCGTAAGAGTTTAACTTCCTCAGGTTTAGGGCGAGATGGACGTGATGAAGCTTCTTTATGTCCTTGTTCTTTCCATTGTTCAAAAGGCATAATATTAAAGTATGGAGCAGGAAGCTTCATTCTTGTAATCGTAGCTTTGTTGATGACTTTTGGTTTGGAAATTGAAGACTTGGGAGGTTCAATGCCACAATCAAGCAAGAGACGCATAATATACTCGTTATAGAATAAGTGTGGTCTAGAGCTATCATTTACTTTCAAGATCTCATCAAAGATCATACCAATCCAATTTATACGAATACCCTCATAGATTGAGTATAATGCCTTGAAATTTTCTTTATAGACGGCATCAAAATTTCCTATTCTTGGTAAAAGAGAGTGCATAAGAGTATAGTGAAGAATTCTTACAGAAGGCCGTAGACCCATAGACTTAGTGCTATCCTTGTCATCTTCAATAAATTGATGGTTGATTTGATTACGGACATGAACATTGCAAAAATTACTTGAGAATTTTCACCGATAAAATAAGAACCAAGAACGGTTGCCATCCTATCACATGAGATAAACACTTGTTTGCCACAAACAACTGACCAAAGACAGTAATTAGGATTCTCGGGCTTGTTTTTCTCTAAATTTAGGTTAGCATAGAAATAATTTGATCATTACATGGTTAATTTCCACATTGTTTTGATCAAAGTCAATTAGGTTTTCAATGTCTGCTTCCTTTGCTAAACTAAGAATACGATAACTAGAGAAATCTGAAAATTTAATAAAAGAACCCGGATGGATCGTAAAATCCTTCATCTCATTCCATCTTTTGACTGCAATTGGATCTACAAGCTCCTGATAGAGAGATCAATTGGTTGTGTTTCGGAGGTAGAAGCTTGTTTTAATTTCTTTTGTGGAGGAACCATTTTTGGAGAGATTGGTAGAAGATTTTGATTTTAGGGTTATGGGAGTTTTGTTAAAAAATGAAGAAATAAAGAGGTGGGGAATAAAATGACCGTATGTGCTTAAAAAAAAAGTAACAGCTCGAAACCGGTCGACCGCCTCTAAATCACCGGTCGACCGTTTTCATACAGAGACCAAAAACGGTCGACTGGTGGATTTTGGCCGGTCGACTGGTTTGCCTGTGAGTTGTTTTTCTTGCTTGCATGAATTTTTGAGTTGTTAAACGATCCATATAATATTGAGTTTTTTCAAAAACATGATATATATATATATATACATATATCGATTAAAAAAATACGAGAATACAATCATAATATTAAAACAAATTTAATGAGAGGCAGAGGAATTATGATCGGAAGTCTCTTCTTTGACATCGGTAATGGATGGTTTCCATGGCGACCACTTTTCTTTTGCTCCTTCATTCTGAGCATAGTTTTTATCCCATGAACTTGGGCTTCTAGAGGATGAAGGTGCATGAGGCATTGGCTCGTATACGCCATGTTTGTTTGAACCACAAAAGAATGATGCCATTCTTTCTAGAAGAGATAGACGTTCCGAAGTCAGTTGTTGCTCATAATGCAGCTGTCTTTGAAGATCGATTTGATGTTTTTGATAATGATGAATCTCATTGATCTTCTCTCTGGTACGGGGTGAACAAAACAACACTTTCTTTGCTCGTTTCGAAGTAGGCGTATTTCCAGGAGAATGAATGCAATGATGATGACGCTTTGATTTGTGTTTTGGAGTTTCAGGAGAGTAATATTCTTCTGGCTCAGAACTTGTGACCGAAATATGGGATTTTTGAGCACACTCATCACAAATATGTGCCATAATGAACTATATATATATAAACTTTTAGGTTCAGATAGGAGGTGATAAAAACAATATTTTTGTCAAGCTTATATATATAAAAAAATCCTATATATAAGCTTATGGATGAGAATTGACATGCAAACTTGGCCGTAGAAAAATTAAAAGTTCATATTCAATTTCCAAATATAGCAAAAATAATTCGAAAAGAACTTAAGAATATAACATTATTACTTATCAAGTTCTTTTTTAGAAATTAAACCAAGTTCTCTACGAAATTTAATGAAACTAGGCTCAAGTAGAGGCTTAGTGAAAATGTCTGCTAATTGACTATCAGTTTGGACATATTCGAGACAAATATTTCCTTTTTCGACATTGTCTCTAAGGAAATGATGACGGATATCAATGTGTTTGGTTATGGAGTGATTTACTGGATTCTTAGAAAGATTTATAGCACTTGTGTTATCACAGTATATAATGGAATTTGATAAATGAGTATCAAAATCTTGAAGCGTTTGTTGCATATATATTACTTGAGTACAAGCGAGAGCCGCTGATATATATTCAGCTTCACATGTTGATAGTGAAACACAATTTTGTTTCTTACTAAATCAAGAGACAAGTGATTTTCCAATAAAATGGCACGTACCACTTGTACTCTTTCTATCCGTTCGAGAGCCTCCAAAATCAGCATCACTATATGATACTAATTCAAATGGACATTCTTTTGGATAAAAAAGACTGAAATCTTTAGTATTATTAAGATAACGAATTATTCGTTTTACTGCTCGTAGATGTGATTCCTTCGGATCTGCTTGAAAGCGTGCACATAGACAAACACTCATCATTATATCTGGACGACTTGCTGTAAGATAAAGAAGAGAACCAATCATGCTTCGATAAAGTTTCTGGTCAACATTCTTACCTTTCTCATTTTTTTCAAGATGTGTAGTTGTACTCATAGGAGTAGGTTTACCAGATGTGTTATTTAACCCGAAGTGATTGATAAGATTTCCGCAGTATTTTTCTTGATTAATAAAGATACCATTCGGAAGTTGTTTGATTTGAAGTCCAAGAAAATATGACAGTTCTCCTATATGAGACATTTCGAACTCTTTGGTCATAATACTTGCAAATTCCTAGCAGAGTTTATCGTTTGTTGAACCAAAGATGATGTCGTCTACATATATCTGGATAAATAAAATATCCTTTTGAGAATGTTTGATAAACAAAGTTTGATCGACTTTGCCTATTTTAAATCCTGAGTTAATAAGACAGCTACGTAGTCGTTCTTACCAAGCACGAGGTGCTTGTTTTAAACCATACAGAGCTTTTTTAAGTTTGAACACATGGTCAGGATATTTTTCATGCACGAACAAAGGAGGTTGTTCGACATATACATTTTCTTTGATAAATCCATTGAGAAATGCACTTTTGACATCCATCTGATAAAGTTTGAAATTATGGTGACAAGCAAAAGATAATAGGATTCTAATAGCTTCTAGTCGAGCAACTGGTGCAAAAGTTTCCTCATAATCGATACCTTCTTCCTGATTATATCCTTGTGCTACTAATCTTGCTTTATTTCCGGTGATATTTCCTTGTTCGTCGGCCTTATTTTTATAAACCCATTTAGTACCAATAACTGACTGATCAATTGGTCTTGGAACAAGTTCCCAAACGTTATTGCGCTTGAACTGATTTAGTTCTTCCTGCATGGCAATGATCCAGTAATCGTCTGTAGCAGCTTCTTTTGGATTCTTAGGTTCGATATTTGAGAGAAAAGCGACATGACCCATTTGGTTGAGTTGACTCCTTGTTCTGACATATGATGTTACTTCACCGATTATATTTTGGGACGGATGGTCTCTTAATATTCTTGGTGGTGATTGTAACTCACATATTTGAGGAATATTCTCAATAATTATTTCCGAGTCAGAATCAACATTTGTGATGATTGGATTGTCAGTGACTATTGTTTCGTCATCATCTGATATAGTTTGAGGATGCTGATAGAATTCATCAAAAGAGACATGAAGTGATTCTTCAATAGTTTTGGTTCGTTTATTAAATATACGATAGGCCTTGCTTCGTTCCGAATAACCGACAAATATTCCTTCATCGGCTTTTGGATCGAATTTGTCAAGTTGGTCCTTCGTATTTAAAATAAAGCACTTGGAACCAAAAACTTTGAAGTATGAGATTTTAGGCTTTCTTCTGTTAAATAATTCATAAGGAGTATTCTTGGTAAGAGGTCTTATGGACACACGATTTAAAACATAACAGGCAGTTGCGACGGCTTCTGCCCAGAAATGTTTTGGTAAGGTGGTTCCATTCAATAATGTTCTTGCACATTCTTGTAAAGTTCGGTTCTTCTGTTCTACAACTCCGTTTTGTTGTGGAGTTCTGGGAAACGAAAAATTATGATATATACCTTTCTTTGTACAAAAATGTTCAAATTTATTATTTTCAAATTCTCCGCCATGATCACTTCTTATATTTTTAACTTTAATCCCTTTTGATTTTTGAATTCTTTTGACAAAAGATTTAAAATGATTGATAGTGTCACTTTTGTTTTTTAAGAAAATTGTCCATGTGTAACGGGAGAAATCATCAACAATTACAAGCACATATCGACTGTGATTTATTGATTGAATCCTAGTAGGTCCAAATAAATCCATATGTAGTAACTCAAGTGGTTGTAATGTTGATATGACTTTTTTTGATTTAAAAGATGATTTGGTCAATTTTCCTAGTTGACATGCATCACAAATGTTGTTAACCTTAAAATTCATTTTGGGTAGTCCTCTAACTAGATTGTTTTTGGCTAGCTTGTCAATAGTTCTGAAGTTTATATGGCAGAAGCGTTTGTGCCATAGCCATGGATCATTATTATTAGCCACAAGACACATATCTGAATTACGATTAATATTCATATTCAGAATATATATATTTCTGTCTCTATAACCTTCGAAAACTAAATTATGGTCTTTATCTAAAATACTACACTTATTATTCGAAAAGGAAATTGTAAAACCCTTGTCACATAACTGACTAATACTAAGTAAATTGTGTTTTAAATTTCTAACTAGCACGACATTAGTAATAAGAGGTAAGTTAGATGTACCGTAATTGCTCACATCGCCTTTGCCGATGATATAGCCTTTTGAATTATCTCCAAAAGTGACGGAGCCACCATCTGAGTATGTAATATCTGTCAATAAGCTCTTGTCTCCTGTCATGTGCTTCGAGCAACCACTGTCCAATATCCACTTTCCTCTTTTCTTAAGTGGGACCTGCAAAAAATAAAATTAGGTCCATGGTACCCACTTTTTATAGGGTCCTAAGAGTTAGGTCTTAGGAGTCCAAACCCATACGGGTCTGGTATCCCCTTTATATACATAATTAATATTAAGATGCACAGTATTCATGAAATTCTGAATATATTTGTTCCTAATCAAATTGTTATTTGTTTTAGGAACCCATATTTCGATAGTCTTGATGTTTTTCTTTTGAAATTTCACTAATGGTTTTGGTTTGGAATATAATAAACTAAGATTTTTCTTAGCTTCAGTTTTTTGTACTTTCTTCTTCCTTTAATTACCAAGATGTTTCTTGCTTTCGCTTTTTTTATATCCCAAACCTTGTTTATTTGAAACAGATTGTGAATTTTTAATGATTTTTGTCAAATTTTCTCGACCTTTGTTAAAGTTAGAAACATTCTGAGTAATGTTATCTAACTTAGTTTGTAAACTAGCCTTTTCTAGTTCCAGAATTTTGACTTTTGCCTCAAGCTCATGATTTTTAGTAGTGAGAACATCATTTTTCTCTTTTTGAGTTTCAATTTCTTGACTCAAAAGAACTAATTGAGAGTCAACATTAGATGATGATTCTTGAAATTTTTCAAGTTCTTCTTCTAATATTTTCTTCTTGTCTTTTAACATATCTCGTTCAAATTCTGCTCTACTCAACTCTGCTTTGGCTTCTTTTAGCTTTCGTTTCATGTCTTTATATTTGACTATCAATTCAGCATTAATATCAAGTACTTCATCAAATATAGGAATTTGTACCTCATCTTCTGTTGCCATGAAACAGACATTTGCTTGTTCATCTTCCGTATCACTCTCACTTTTTGATGAGTCTGTATCATCCCATGTTACCGAGAATGCTCTTTTTTTGATTTTTCCTTCTTATATCTTAATTTGTCATTTTCTGACTTCTTCTTTTGCTCTGGACAATCCTTGTGCATGTGCCCCTTTTTGTGACAATTGAAGCATTCTATAGAGGATGATGTTGGTTTATTTGATCTAGATTTCTTTCTGTTATAACGACTGGCTTTTCGCTGTTTTAGGAATTTTTTGAAACCTTTTGCTATGAACGCCAGATCTTCATCTTCAGATTCTGATTCATTTTCGCCTTTTTCAGCATGGAATGCCACGTTTTTCTTTTCTTCTTTTTGTTCCTTTCTAGTCTGCAAGTTAGCTTCGTAGGACATTAGATTTCCTATCAATTCATTTGGCTTCATGACGGAAAGGTCATTAGCTTCTTCAATTGCTAATACTTTTCCTTCCCATTCACTAGTCAGAGAATGTAGGACTGTTGAGACAACATCAAAATCAGAATACTTTTGTCCTAAGCCAATAAGTGCATGGTGGATAGTTTGAAACCGTGAATACATATCATTGATTGTCTCATTTGGTTTCATTTTGAAATTTTGAAATTGACTTTTCAGCATGGCTATTTTGGCTTGTTTAACCTTGTTAGTACCTTCATGAGTGGTTTTCAGCGTTTGCCAAATTTGATATGCAGTAGTGCAGATACTAACACGGTTATATTCATTTTGGTCTAATGCACAAAACAACATATTTATTGCCCTTGCATTTACGGCTGCTGCCGTTTTCTCAGCCGCAGTCCATTCTGAATAATCATTTGTTGGATTCACTATTTCTTTTTGAGTAGCATTCCAGGCATCATAACTATTTGATTGCATAAAGAATGACATACGTGTTGCCCAATAACTATAGTTAGGACCATTGAAAAATGGAGGTCTTTGTGTCGATTGACCTTCCATGTAAGTGGTGTTTTGAGTGCTAGTACTTGCGTTATTTGCCATATTACAAGAATATATCAAATAACTGTGTTACGGTTATATGATGGCAAAGCTCTGATACCAAATGAAAAAAATGCAGTGTACGTGCTAATATAGTACAAGCGGATCGTGTAATATGGAATATAATATAAATGCGGAAATAGATGATAATAGCAAAGTAAATAAAAATAGAAAAATCACACCAGAGATTTTTATACTGGTTCGGAGCATCGTCCTACGTCCAGTCCCAGACTTCTATCTGGTTTTCTTTTCACTACCAACTACCTCGCTTCACCCGGAGGAACAGGTTTACAACACCCGATCAGACGAACGGGATTTCACGCCTCTAATATACTGAGTACTTCAATACTTGCCTCTTACAACACCGAGGACTTCAACACTTGCCTCTTACAACACGGAGGACTTCAACAAAGATGAATATAATTGTTTGTTGATGGTATGCATTCTTGCTAACACGGTTTTGTCACTTGTAGTGCAAACTTTCTATAATCTTATCCTCAAATAGAATATTTGTATATGAATATTTGGAAGTGGATATCGTGTTGAATCTAAAGAATGTTAAATAAATTTCAGGATTCAAAACGATATATGATAGAATATGAGCAATTTGAACGCTTGAGAGTACAAGATAGAGATCCATAGAATAGAGTTTAGAAGAATAGAAAATCGTTGTTCGGTATAATGATTTCATGATGTTTATATAAGAAATAAACAGTTGTAACCATTTGTGAAAAGATACAAACAAAGGTCATGATCATTAGTGGAGAGAAAGAGAAGCAACCATTGAAGAAAAGGAAGTGTCTATACAAAGGGTTGCTTTCTGTTTGAAAATGGTCGACAGGTCAAGAAAGGACCAGTAGACAAGAATTTGAATATATATATATACGTTATGGTCACTTGTGCACGTTATCTGTGCATTCTGGGCATAAACGGTCGACCGCCATATTTTAACCGGTCGACCGGTTTAGCCCAGTTTGCACAGTTAATGTGCATTCATTCATATATATACATATATAAGAAAATTGAAGTTATATGATTATTTGAGGATAGATTTTAACATAAATAATATTACTAACATACCAAATAATCAACCTCTAACATATGGAGCTCTTTGTGTCCAACATAACTTCTTTTGTCGATCACGACTTATCCCTTTGTCAGAGATCAAAACTCTATAAAAATCTTGACTCAACAATATCAACATATATATCTATATCAAAATACAAGTACATTATGTATATAACATATACCTTCCCCAAGGAGTTCGTTTTCTAGTTATCTAACTTATACATAGCTCTTATTCACTTAAAGGTCCTCTATTATAAGCCGTGATGCGAAGTTGTAATATCCTTCACTTCGAGACCCAAAAACAAATGCCACTGATGATGCGATCGCCGCCAGAATTATTTTCAGGTGATAAAGTGAGATCGCTATAAAAATTTCACAACATTAAGTAAACAAAACAACTAAATAATTTCATTACATCAAAATGTTTTACAAAGTTGTTGCATCATCATTAACCCATCTTGTTCTTGAGTAAGGGTAAATATAGAATAAGATATGAATAGAATGCTATGTTGACGTGATACTTAACGAGTTATAAATTCTAGTTTTACAAATCAGAATTTCAAAATAGCTTTTATTTGCAAACTAACCTCATGCTTCATCATTAGAGTCTTTATTCATCTTTTCCAAAAGTTACATATCTATAACATGAACTCAGCCTATGCGAATGAGTACCCGTGTATTTATATGGAATAATAGAAAAATTGTTTACACATAAAGCCCGATATGAGTAATACTTTACCCTAAGCAAATAATCATATAGTTAGACAATGCTGCTAAATCATTGAACGTGTTTTCCCTATGCTAGTCCATCTTCATCAATTACATTAAATAATGTGATAACGTCGAACTCCAACCAAACATAAATCATCAATTTTTGACAAGGGTGAGATTCCCTTCATGACAACTGACTAATTTTTATAGTTAGTTCGATTTATATTTGCCATTCGGACCATACTCTTATTAGTTTCATGAGAGTACTAGACACCTAAAGTCATCACTTAGGGCTTTTATCTGACTTCCCCTCAAATGTATCTCAAACTACTTATTAGGTTGCCACCAAGGCCTTATACCTCCCATCATCGAAGAAATGTTACGTTTAGACAAACGGTAGCCACAAAGGCCTTACACCACCAAAAGTCGAATATAAAGTTTAGACAAATATTTTCCGCAAAGGCTTTACACCACCAATCATCAAACATAAATTTTAGAAAAATGGTTGCCACATAGGCCTTACGTTACCAATCATTAATTATAGTGTCGTGGTAGGACAACAGTTGCCGCACAGGCCTTATGCCAATAGTCATCAAATATAATGTGTGAGTAGGTGTAATGGTGCTACAGAGGCAATATAATTACATTTTCATTCTATTAGTAAGTTATTTCATTTTAACTTATTATTCATAGCAAAAATATAGTTATTTGTTGCAGTATATAGTAGCGTTTAATTGCTAATTGCAATTGTTATTAAAAAATAAAATAGAAAAATCAACGATACTAAACTAATCCTGCCTTGTTATAGAATAAAGAAAATAGAAGCCATTGGAGAGAGGGACAAAAGAAATATTATTCACTTCTGAGAATAGATGTCTATTTACATTACATGGCTTACTTATATAAGGGCTTCAGAGGTAAGAACTGAACTTATCCCACGATGTGGGACTAAACAAAACAATGTACAAGCATATTCACTTCATAATATACATATATTATAACACTCCCCCTTGAATATGCATCTTCAAAATCTTGAATGCTTGGATAATTTGGAAATTTCCGTTTCGAAACATGTATGATGATTGCTCCCCCTCATTATTATCTCGCTTGCATTTATCGATTCAATCGATATAGATTTGCCTCATTAAAAACCTCTATTAGAAAAACCCAGTGGGAAAAAAACCTTGAACGAGGAAAATAGTGCAACTTGTGAAATCATAAATATCATACTAAAAATGATATTTCTTATAAGAGTTTGATACTTCAGGGTCAAAATAATGCCTCATTAAAACCTTACTAAGAAAAACCCAATGGAAAAAATCTTAGTGAAGGAAAAAGAGTACAATGAGATATTTTATTTTCTTATTTCTTTAAATAAAGCTTGATACTTCTGGATCAAACTAATGCCTCATTAAAACCTTACTAAGTAAAACCCTATGGAAAAAATCTTAGTGAAGGAAAAAGAGTACAATATAGTATGTCATATTTCAATAATTTACTGCATCAGATAGAGTTTGGTACTTCTGGATCAATTTAATACTTCAGTAAAAACCTTACAAAGGAAAACCCGATGGGAAAAACCTTAGTCAAGGATAAAAATATAATTTAACTTAAATAACATATTTGAGATGTTATTTCTTGAAAAGACGTTTGATTCTTCTAGATCAAGATAATGCCTCATTAAAACCTTAATAAGAAAAACCCAGTGGGAAAAATCTTAAATAAGGAAAAAGAGTACATTATAGCTTATTTCAAATGTTACAGGTAGTTGATACTTCTGGATCAAGATAATGCCTCGTTAAAACCTTACTAATAAAAACCCAGTGGGAAAAATCTTAGTTAAGGAAAAAGAGTGCATTATAAAATACTTATGGATGCTCCCCCTGATTTAAAATTTTCCTCTGAATTCATATTCGTCTTTCGATAACTCAAATTGGTTATAGATACTTCTGGATCTATAAATATGAATCTCATTAATAATACAATTTATTAATAGTTTCCTTCGATACAATCAAAATTTCTAAGATTGTTTCTTCCAAATATGGTTTGCATTTTATGCGTTCGTATGCCACTTTTATGAAACACACTTCATGTGCTTTCATTTTTATTTTTTTTGCTTCAAATTAGTTTTGCGCATTGCAACTATACATCTTTCATGAATATTAAAAATTTCATTACAACATTACTAGAAAGCAGGAAGTAATCTACTCATCTTGATGTATCAAGATTTTCATTACAACAATACTTAGAAGAAATTTGTAATATACACTTCATGTCTTTTTCATTCTTTATAACTACAAAAGTTATATATATTCTTCAGAAATTTGTATACTTTAACAAGTATTTGCATATCGCAACTATCACTTCAATGGATATTAAGAGTTTCATTACAACGATACTTAAAAATAGGAAGTAATCTACTCATCATGAATTATATCAAGATTTTCATTACAACAATACTTAAAAGTAGGTTGAAATTTACTCTCCTTGTTCTTTGCATTCTTTATAACAATGAAAGTTATTATGTTCTTCAGGAATTTGTATACTTTCATTATTTAATATGATTTTAAACCACATTTATACCTTCAGGGTATATTAAGCATTTTAAGTACTTTCGGTACTTTGCGGACTACGTGTCCATATTTCTCTACTATTAAAGGATTCATGATAGCCAGTCATGTTTTCCCCTAATTTAAGATTCTTAATCTATTTATAAATATAAGCGCTTTATTATTATAAATTTATCATCGAAGATTATTTCTTGTCCGTTCTAGACATGATTTATTGAGATCTCTTTAATTATCATGTTTTAGGTACCTAACCCACTTCTAGGGTTATTTAAGAATCATGTCATGGATCTCTTTTGGTGCATCCTTAAGTGTTTCTTCAAGAACACTCACCTTCTTTATTTGACATCTTTACTACTTACTCCAAAAATATTTTGAACTGACTTTTGAACCATATTTCAAATGTGGTTTACAAATTTTGATCCTTCAGGGATTCAAATCTATATTCGAGAAAGTCTACTAGGGATATTACTGATAAGATGCATTCAATCGATATTGATTATTAGAGTTTGTTCTCATTCATTGATCTAAGCTATTGGAGGAATTTACTTATTGTATAGATCATTTGAATACATACATGACTTCAGGTCATTTAGCATTTATGTTGATTGAATTTTAAATCACTAAATAATATCTATGCATAACCACTAAATAATAGCTTATAACAAACTTCAGGTTGTTAGCTAAATATTTACATATATTGATGTATACGTGCGTCCACGTATCACATGTATATTGTAAAATTTTCATATTCTTTCTCATTTGAATTAGTGATTTTTGGAACAAACTATTACAAGGATCAAAACTATTTTCTATTTATAAATCAATGTCAATGCGCACCTGTCAAAACCGCATGATAATGTTCAAAACATTTGTTTTGAAACCATATCGAACTTCTGGTTCAAACAAAATATACACATAACTTCAAGTTGTTAAGTTTTATTCCTCAATTATATCTCAAATATCAGTTTTGAACACTAATTATGATTACTTATCAAGGAGTAATTTTTTAATTGCATATAGACATTTCTACACATCTCTATTGAGAGTTCTATAAAAAATTACAGCAAAAATAATAATAGTATCTTCTAGATACATGGAATGTTACAGATACAGATTTCCTCTTAGCTCTCAAACTTTTAGGATCTAATCTAAGCTAAATTAGGATCCTTTATAATCAAATTTATGTACACTTATTTGGTTTAATAAAATTACCAAATATATAAATAAATCTCTTCTAGAGATATGTTATCATTTTCAAATTTATAAATCTCTTCTAGAGATATATTAGTATCACCACTTCTGGAGTGAACTTTCTCTTCTATATATATATATATATATATATATATAATTATATATAAACATCTCCTCTAGAGAGTTCAGTAAAATAGATATATTTACAACATAAATAAGAGTATCTTCTGGACCCTTGAAATGTTATAAAAATAAGAAATTATAATGGTTGCACATACCGATTTGTTCAAGACCGTATTTATATAGCTTTAGTGAAAATTATGATATGACATACAGATTATCTCTTTTGGAGAATATCTAAAGATATTTCTTCAAGAATAGTTGTGCATATAATATTTGATTCATCAAGTTCTGAAAAGTAAAAGTTTACATATCACTATTTGTCTAATGGAGCTACGGGTCCATGACAATAGACGATTGAATTCTGGATAATTTATTATCACATTTGGCAATATTTTATAGGTAATTCTTTTATAGTGCTATACGATGATATAATATCACTTCTGGGGATATTTCATAAACACTGCTTCTAGAGTGGTACATATCACTTCTAAAGATATTTTATATGCATTTTTTTTGGGATGTCATCAATAATCAATATCTTTTTCTACATAATTGACATAATTCTACAACATATCTTCTAGGATGTTTGGATTTTGAAATATAAAAATCATAAAACATCTCTTCAAGAGTATGTCATATGGATTATCTCTTCTGGAGAATATTAAAATGTACTTCTTCAAATATATAGTTTGGCAAACACACCCAAAGATGATCAAAACTTGGGTTTTACCAACTTTAAAGTGATTTACTGAACTGAAATAAAATAAAATCCATATAGCAGACTTCAAGCTGCTATTATTGATCAATTCGACCATATCATTTATTACCGTACTTAGATTTTCATCATTAATGAAGTTTCCTTCATCGTCGAAGAAATGATCTAACTTCAGGTTAGCATCACTAGACAATCCTTTCACATAATTTTAGTTTAGAAGTAATTTTAATATAGAGGAATTATATTTCCTAGTAGATTTAAAGACTTAAAACTTCAAGTTCAACCACTCATGTCTAGTGTTTAAAAGTGTGACCATATTTTTGTGGTCATAACGCTCCTTCAGGGAGTTCCATAGGTAAAGATGTTCTTTTTCAGTTAAATCACTAGACAATTTGAATATGGTTAATTCCTAAACAACAAAAAAACGCAGATATAATCCTATAAATTCTAAATTATTTCTAAATGAAAATATGAACATCACGAAACTTTGTTTTACTCAATGCGTGAATGAAACCGGAAATCTCATAGCAAGAGCAAAAGTGCGTGTTTCCATTAAAGGGAAACGTGTTTTATACATCGACGAATGAAAAATGGAAAAAGTCAAAAATATAAGTACCATCAATTCGATATCCATTACTGGAGTCATTGGAAATTAATCTGCTTGCTTCTTCTGCAACTCAAACCTCTCTGTATTATTAAATCAGCAATAAGACATATAATTATACACGCTACAAATATCAAAACTATTTCATGTAGATATTTGATAATCAACATTAATTTGGTAGAATTTTTTTTTCAATATAAAATCCTTCATAACAAAGAATATCAATTAAAAATAATGAAAGATCAATGAGATCTAAAATCAATCATTATACCATATTAGGGCTGTGGATCGAAAAGAAAAGCAACAGTATATAAAATATAAAATGTTATAGATCGATAAAATTAGATCTATAATAGAATTAGATCAGAAAAATTAGATCATATTGAAATCAACATAATAACATCTAAAAATAAAATCAATTTAATTATTCTACAAATGAGATCTGAAAAATGAAGTCTACAAAGTTAGATCTATACAAATAAATAATATTAGATTCACATAATTAGATCAACATTATAAGATATACGAAATGAGATCCAGGAAAAAGAAATGAGATCAAAACAAATGTTTACAAAACGAAATTTTATCTATGAAATAAAATTAGATCCCAAGAGAAAAGAAATAGATCTCAAATGCATGAAGAAAATCTTAAAAATAAAACATCGTGCTGATAACGTGTTATAGAATAAAGAAAATAGAAGCCATTGGAGAGAGGGACAAAAGAAATATTATTCACTTCTGAG
This sequence comes from Allium cepa, assembly GCA_030765085.1. NCBI lineage: Eukaryota > Viridiplantae > Streptophyta > Magnoliopsida > Asparagales > Amaryllidaceae > Allium > Allium cepa. The sequence goes on from CM060931.1 coordinate 615,900,118, forward strand.
AATAAATGTCTATTTACATTACATGGCCTACTTTATATAAGGGCTTCAGAGGTAAGGACTGAACTTATCCCACGATGTGGGACTAAACAAAACAATGTATAAGCATATTCACTTCATAATATACATATATTATAACATGCCTAACATTTTTAGAAGGAGACAAATCTTTTTCACAATCCTTTTTTTTTTCATTCCCTTGCATCTTCTGCTAAAATCACCTAAAACCTTAAATTTAACTTCTTTGAAATATGAAATAGAAAGTAAATTCTCTTTAATGCTTTTCATAAAAAAACATACCTCCTTTTTGTCTTCGTCATAGAACTTCATCCCATTATCGCTTGAATATCCAGCCAACCTACTATCCCCATAACATCGCTTCACTTATTAGCCTTACATAACATGCTACATCGATGAGATTCTTATTTATTCATTTAGTTTCCAACTTTTTTCAAAGTTTAATGAGATTTTAATTCAAAATTCCAATTGATGCTTGTCAGATTTGATTTATATTACTTACTATAGGATTTGGTTCAACTTTGCGTACTATAAGGTTAGAATTTAAGTTGTGTCCAGTTACCTATTCCAAGATTAATTAAGACTAATCTATATGGGAAAAAAGTTATATTTGAAATTATATTGCTATATGAAGCATTGTTTGTTGTGTGTATATATATTTGTGTTTCAATAGTCATATGACATTATGTGCTTACATAGCTTGATTCAACTATATCAATAGTCTTTTTGCATAGTGAACATGAAAGATAATGTTAAGGTGGTTCAATTAGGATAGAATTGATGACCGAGTCAATAATATATCTTTTGTTATGTCATAGTAATACTGTTGGATATGGTGATTCTATAATATAAAAAAAGGACAAATTTTGCTTCTATGCTCGAGGAAATAACAAATTATGCATATAGGCTTCGAAAAAAACTAATTAGAAAAATAGGACTCGTTTGGTTTACATTTGCGCAAATATGGAGTGCGCAAGTTTTATTTTTTTTAAATATAACTTGCGCATTCCATATTTGCGCAAGCTGTGTTTTAACGCTTGCGCAAATATAGAATGCGCAAGCTTGTTTTCGGGCATCAAAAGGACAGAGAGCTGAATCTATATTCATTTCTTCCCCAAACTCAAATTTTAACAAAACCCTCCCCATTTCCAACCTCCAACCCATTCCAAATCTACATTTATCAACTCTAAAACATTCCCTTTGATCTATTCCTTCAATTAACCACTAGATTTAGCAAAAAATGGAAGCAAGCTCTTCTTCTTCTTCTTTGATTAGAGGTAATTTTATTTTGATTGTAAATTGATTACTACTTTAAAAATGATTGATGTTGTTAGTGGAATTGGTAGTCATGATGATGTCGAGTTCAATGTACTATAATTGTTTGTTTATTTCTTGAAAATGCAAAAGGATATGTAGTCTTCATATAGCCAAAACCCTAGCTTTGTACAAAATTTTTGTAGTGATAAACGATTGTTGTTGTTTGTTGAATTGTCTCCCGGGCCCGAAGATAGAAGTGTTCTCTATCTTCAAGAACAGCATAGAAGCCAAAACGACGCATTAATGGACGTAAATGTTTGATAATGGTGTTTTTCATACATTTCAGGGGATAAACGATTGTTGTTTTTTATACATTTCAGGGTGTTGAAACTGTGAAGATATGCGATCATTCAAGCAAACTCAAGGAGATCGATTTTAAAGATCCAAGATTGGAGGCGAATCTACGAATCTCCAGATTTTGGCAAGCTATGCAAATCGACTACATTCGTCTTGATCATCACCTTATTACCGCTTTATGCGATAGATGGAGGCCGGAAACAAATACGTTTCATATGAGAGTCGGGGAGATGACAGTGACTCTAGCGGATGTGCATTTTCTTTTCGGTCTTAAAGCAGACGGTCGTCCGGTATGTTTGCAAAATTTAGATATCGATTACATCGAATTGGCTCATGACTTGCTTGGTATTTTTCCTCCTAGAGAGGCGGTTAAGTCTAAAAGTGAGTTATCAATGACTTGGTTTAAAAGTGAATTTTCCGAACCGCTACCCGAAGGGGCGACCGATTTAGATATACTTCGCCGCACTCGTGCCGTGATATTGTATTTTTTGAGTTGCCGATTATTTCCCGATCATTCGAAAGGGAGAATAAGTTTGAAATTTCTACCTTTTTTGGACGATTTGGCTAACTGTGGATATCATTCTTGGGGTAGTACTGTTCTATGCTATTTGTATAGTGAGTTGTCACAGGTTGCCTTGCAACGTCGAAAAGTTTTAGGGGGTTCTGCAACGTTGCTGCAACTATGGTCATGGTCGCATATTGCTATTGGACGACCGTCTATTAGAATTCCTACCGACTTAGATCTGTATCTTCCATTCGGGGCTAGGTGGAATTGTGCTAGGAGTTGGCGTGAGACGCCAAGAAATATACAGTTTTACTGTAATGAGTTGGATTTGTTGGCGGATGATGCGGTTACATGGGAACCTTGTTCATTAGTGAATAAGTTTGGACATCCGGAAATTGAGTATGCGTTCGCCGGTTGGATTGCTAAGAGCCGACTGATTCTATTTTTAGACTTTGAGTTATATGCACCCGATCGGGTTATGAGACAGTTTTCCTTCGATTATCAACACATTCCCGATCCTGTCGTCCCTCTTGACCCAGAACCCACTAGCTGGATGGCATTTTTGGCGGAAAGTATTGCTATTTGGCAATCAAGAATTGATCGTGCCGAACGAGCACGCGAGCCTCCGACACCTTTGAGCGAGTACGAGTATTGGTGTTGGTGAATTACTCGTCGTTATATTCTTAAAAAATCGGCAAGGAAGTTGGTTGCGTACACTCCCCGTGCTCCTCTAGAACGTGATGTGGTAAGTATTGTCAGTTCAAAATTTTTATAGTTCTATTTGTATATCATATTGATGCATTGTTATGACTATTGATTTAGGTAAGCGGAATATACAGCGCTTTGGATGTCGTGGACGAAATAGAAGAAAGTCATATGGAGCCAGACAAGGTCAAAAGTAAGTATATTGATCTACGACGAATACTTGACACAATTTTGGGTCGGAACAAGCTAAGAAGGCCGGTCAAGACACTGCGAATTGTAGAAGAGTCACCACGTTGTACAGAGGAGACACATACCACAGTAGCGGGTGGACAAGTCCAATGGGAGAAGGCACACGTGGAGGGGGAGACTTCACAACAACCCGGTGGCGAAACTACGGCTGGATGGCCCGCTTGGCCCGAGGTAGAGCAGCAATACACCGGTGGAGAAACTCATGCTGACTGGCCCGTTTGGCATGAAGGAGAACAACAATTCGAATATGTTGGACATTCGACATACGAGCATGCACATGAGGCGACGCAATGGGAAATTCAACAAGAAGAACTCATTTTTGGGCAAAGCCAGCAACAAAAAATTCCATTGCCGACACCCGCTCCTACATTCGAAGAAGGCCAAGGATCGGCTCCCATCGTGTACAAGCGGAAGAAGAAGAAGAAGAAAGACAACACCATCACTTGAGCTTATTGTCGCTCTTATTGTTGTTGTTTTTTTTTTGGTTAAGGGGTTATTGTAGGTTGAATCTATTTTTTTTGTCAATCTATTTATTTTGTCAGTTGAATCATGCTATTTGTTTTGTTTGGAGATGGTAATGTTAATGGAATGTTGTGTGCATGCTTTGTGAAGTTGAGAGTTTGCAAAATTTTGGTGTAGGAGGAGGCAAAGCAGCTCACTGTTTTGAACAACCCCAAAAAATAGCTTGCGCATTTATGGAATGCGCAAGCTTTATTTTCAATAAAGCTTGCGCATTCCACATATGCGCAAGCTGTTTTCGTGTTATTTTGAAAATACGCTTGCGCATTTATGGAATGCGCATGCTATATTGCATGCGCATTCCATAAATGCGCAAGCGTGTTTTTGACCCTGTCCAAGACAGAGAACAATTTCAATGCCGTACATTATACACTAGCACACAAAAAGTGCTAAGAACATTCTACATACCACGCAAACACCATTCGAATGACAACATCTTTACATAACAAATCATAAAATTCATACAGTACCATATACATTCTACTTCTATTATAATTCATCGTGGACAAGTTTTCTTCTTGTGGCCAATAGTACCACATTTGCTACATCTGTTATGGCCGGATGAAGATGGCGGATCCATGAAACCTTTTAATCGAGTAGATCGAGGACGACCTGAATTCCTGCGTACAGGCGGTGGTTGTATAATTGGGCCATCGTAGACGTTCCAATGTCGACTATCTGGTACAGGGTGGAATAAAGGAGCATAAGCTGCGGAATACATAGCCTTCGTGTACCACGGGGAGATTAAGTCAAAATACGCTCTATTAGCACCACCCGAACCACGTGAAAAAGCAGCTAACACATGAGAGCACGGAAAATGATCTAATGTCGGCATGTTGCACGAACATTTGGCAACATTATTTTCGATAGTCACCGTATAGTCAAACATATGCACATCTTTCACCTGCCATTCAACGAAGCTGTATCTCTCTATAGATATGAGCCTAGATTCTTCCATTCTTCTCCGCGCTAGTGCTTCCCACCTAGGTGCGAGTTGCAACGTCCACTCTTCCCCTTGAGTTCGTCGTTCGACAAAGTAATGGTTCAGTCGATGAAACGTTCGTGCAACCAATGATCTAACGGGTAAATTCCTAGTTCCTTTGAGCACACCGTTAAAGCTTTCGAAAACGTTGGTCGTCATCATATTGAATCTTACTCCCCCGTCATGACAAAGAGCCCAGCTTGATTCCTGGTCTTTCAAACTTCTTTCAATCCACGCATCGGCATCTCGATTTACATCCTTCAACTGTTTTCGAAGATCATTATATTTCAGGACCTCTGATGCCGTGGCACATGCGTGTAATAAATTTTGTAGCTCATCCGTACCAAACCCCGCTTTCTTGAAATTTGCTTTAATATGACGGATACAAAAGCGATGATGATGTTCAATTGGTCAAGCTTCTCTAAGCGCACGTGGAATTCCTTTCATACGATCCGAGATAAAGGTGATACATCTAGTACGTACAGATGGAATATAATTCCATATGCAACGAATAAACCAACTCCACGTTTGCCACGACTCTGTTTGTACAATAGCAAAAGCTAAAAGAAATAGCCCTTGATTTGCATCCACCCCAGTCGCTACTAGTAATGTACCAAGATATTTTTCGTATAAATGAGTGCCATCAATAGACAATATAGGTCGACAGTGGTCGAAGCCTTGAATAGAAGGTCCGAAAGCCCAAAAAGCACCATCAAAAACACCACGACTATGAATAACATCACATACGGTTCCGGGGTTGGTATGTTGTAGGGCTCTAAGATATTTCGGCAATTCCGCGTACGACGATTTCCAATCACCATAAATCATTGCAACAGCTTTCTGCAGTCCGTGCCAGGCTCGAAAATAACTCACTTTAATATGAAACATGTTGGACATTGTCTCTTGAACAGTTCTTGCAGTCATGTTTGTTTCAGCTTTAATCAACGGAAGTATTTTACTGCATATAAACTTAGCAGTTGCCTGTCGATGGTTTGAGTTGATGGTTGCATTTAAACAAGTGTGATCGTCGCCATATGTAGTTATCTTCCACCAATTTGAATTTTTTCTTACCGAAAGGCTTGCATGAACACGCCAAGGGCATGTTTCTTCTACATCACAGCGGACCGTGTATTGATTTGCACGCGATTTCAGAACTTGAAACGAAACTGAACATTTAATCGCCCATTCGCATAACTGTTCAACAAGTTTCTGCTTACTTTCAAAAATCAGCTCAACTCGTGGACCTTTCTCCACATATTCTCTTTCAAAAACTTCCACGTCTATTTGACAATTTTCCATTATTGATTTCGCCATCATTGATGCCATGCATAAATCATCGGCCAGAGCCTCTTCATATGTGATCTGTTCTTCTTCCGCATTTACATCATCAGCCTCCTCAATGTCTGCATATATGATTTGCATCATTGTTAACTTCCATTTGATGTATCCAAGTTCTATCCTCATCATCCGCACAAGCTACTTCCATGCTATCCAATTTCCCACAAATCTCTTGTGGAGTATCAACATGATAATCGGCATCGTCGTCGTCACAACCAGTAAATGCATCTATGCCCCTAGGAATACCAATAACAACCGTCATATATTTTGCATTAACGTAAGTCAAATACAAGTGCCAACGTATAATAGTACTTACTTTTCAAATGCTTGCGACTGATTTTGATTTATAGCGTTCTGCATCATATTTTGTTCCTGACTAGATGAGACTCCAACCATTCCGTTGTACCTGTGAAGTAAGTTTGTAAACTCTCCACCTGGATGGCTTGAAAGATACGATGGATATGACGACCATTGTGTTTCTTGTAACTGTGTGGTATGCATATACTCACCCCCAGAGATTACTGGCGCTTGTGTTTCAACCACATTTTCATGTTCCACTCTCACAACGTATATTTCTATAACTCTCATCCCAACTGAAAAGGTAGAGTTCAAATCATCGTCGTCCTCCAAATCAATAGCGGATGCACCATCATCACGAACCCATTTGACCGCTAATTATAAATCGTATATCACAGGATTTGTTTTTGTCACTTCATATGCCCTTTGTTTAAGCTCTTCGAAACTGCAATGATTTTTTATTGTAGATCCTTTTCGTTTTCCGCCCACATATCTAGGTTTACCTTCATTATCAACCAACAATTCTCTATCAAAGTAAAATATAGTCGGAACCTTTGACATTATCTGCAAAATAAGTTTCAATACCACAGTCAGAGTTTTTGTTCACTGACATAACTATAAACATCAATTTGATGAATTAGTACCTATTTTTCTAGATAGATTTTGCTTCCGCAGTCAATTTTCAACCAAAAGCAGTCAACTCAATCTTTTAAAACAACACAAACATGCAAATTAATATAACAACGTAACCAATATATTTCATCAACAAAGTCAACAATATCAAATGCATTTCAACAACATAATAAACTATCTACCTTCCACACGTTACGGGTTACAACAAATAGAAATATTTTCGCAACAACATAATATAGATACAACGGTTCAACATAACATCCAAATATGCCAACTTAACCAACTCCCTAACGTCTACCACATTCTATGTCTTCCGCTGTTTGTCCTTAGTTCTTCATTCACACTTTTCAAACGACTAATTTCAGCTTGCAGTTCGTGGGCATACTCAAGTCCCCTTTCGCAGAGGGGTTGATCAATCCATTTAAAATAATTGCAACAATCATATTCACGGGGATTCAATCTATGTTCGTTGTACGAACTACACCCGAAAAATCTTCGTCCGGCATTCTTTTCTTTTCTGCAAACAACCACTATGCACATATCTCCGCAATAACAGTTTAGAAATGGTCGTTGACCCCTTGGCATTGATGGACTAACAGGATGTATACGCGTCAGCAAATTTCCGTCAACTGTATGTTGATGACCGGGCATTTCCGCAGAAACAACTTCACGTAAACGAGTGTGTAAGGTAGATGATCCTGAATGAAATTTACGCGGTACTGGTTCGAACTGTGTTTCCAAAACATGATCGACATCAAAGACAATGTGACTTGAACTTGCAACTCCGATTTTCCCTTCAACCTCATCAAAATGTTTCATCAATGTTTCATCGTCTATCTCCCAATCATTAATGTCTACCGTCATAATAAACAATTAAGGTGTAAATTAAGGATTTCAGTTTACTAATACTTAAATTGGGTTTCCTAGTTCGTTAAACACTAACAACTACTTCAATAACAACGCCATTCTGTAATAATTAACACAACTATCATCAATAACTCTTCATTTTCATCCACATCAACAATAGCAAAATTATATCTTAATTGTCAAAAACATTAATTATTACCTTTGTTTTGTAACGATGAAGAAGATGATTCCATATATAGCTTAGCAACTATTTGGTAAATAAGGTGATTGTGGATTTGGATATGGAAGAGAAATTGGTTTGGATTGAGAAATGGGGAGGGTTTGGGGAAGAAAGTAGAAATGTAGAAGAAATGAATATACATTCAGCTTTATGTACTTTTGATACCCGAAAACAAGCTTGCGCATTCCATATTTGCGCAAGCGTTAAAACACAGCTTGCGCAAATATGGAATGCGCAAGTTATATTTAAAAAAAATAAAACTTGCGCACTCCATATTTGCGCAAATGTAAACCAAACGAGACCTATTTTGCTAATTAGTTTTTTCCGAAGCCTATATGCATAATTTGTTATTTCCTCGAGCATAGAAGCAAAATTTGTCCATAAAAAAATTATTATTGTTCATTGTTTGGTTAGGTAGTTTTCTTGCATAAGCATGATCAATGATACTGAATTTGTTTGTTTTCCATGCATTTTGCATGGCGGTTAATGTATGAAGCTTGAAGCGTAAGTTAGTCTCTACTATAAGCATTCTTAAAATTGTATTAATATTGATCGATTTATGTTAACTGCAAACCTTGCATGAATCAGTCTATACATTTGTTAACATATTTGAAAGAATTGGATGCAAATTCTCAACTACAGTTCTTGCTATTAGATTATTTCTAGTGGGCTTTAGTTCCATGTTCAAGATTGAGCCTCGAAATGTAAATTGATCATTGCTTGGGAATTAGATACATTCAGATAGTGGGTGATGAATATAAAAATATATTGGGTGGGGAAGTAGACAATCAGTATATGAAGAAGGGATGCAAATATGCAATAAAACCTCATCATGTATGCATGTATATAACTAGTATGTGAAGATGGGATGCATGCACTATAGAAACAAAATTTAATTTTCGATCAGCATCTCATTTTTGTTAAACCTGCTAGCATAGCACAAATCACGTTTAAATACTTATACATTTGTATGTTTACAATTATAAAATTGCATTCATTCTAATAAATAACGTACTAGAAATTGGTTAAGAGTAGTAATTAACACAAATAGTTAGATAGTTAGAAGTCCTATTTAGTAAACTGATTATAGTGAATATATAACTATTATTTTCCTAGGTTTCAATATAGCCATGCAATAATGGTAACATAATCATGCATAACTATAAGTAGCTTGCTAATTTTTAATATGCAGGCGCCTAAAGAAGAGGATCCATTTAGTCATAAAGCAGGTGCAGTTTTATGGGACAAACCTAAACCGTTTGAAAATAATATAAGGGATGCCATGGAAGGAGGATATGTTAATGGCGTTTCCTTCCCTGGATGCTTATAAGATTATATTTATCGATTACCTCATTATACATTGCTCGAATTTTGTTTTGGTTTTTTAGACATTTTACAATCGGTTGGATGATGTAATTTTGTACAATTTAGAAAAATGGCATGCCGAGTAATGTTAGAAGTAGTATTAAACATCGATATTTATTTACATTTTTGAAACCAGCCATTGGTAGCATTAGTTTAGTTAAAATGAGAGCTTAAACTTGCATAAAATGGCCTTGCAGAAAATGTAAAAGAGGTTAGTCATACTCTTATGTTTTACTCAAATATAGGTGTGTTTGTTTGTGCACCACTCCATTATTGTTATTTACTTTGAGTGATATCATGACAAGTGCATTAAAGGTAGAAGATGTATTAGTTAAGGCGACTGAACAATTGAAAGTAGAGTAACTTAGGGACATAAAGTAGTTTTTTTACTAGAGTTTATGAATGTAATGAAAAAGAAATGCAATACTACATGCACATATTGGCAATTGTTATAAGTATACTACATGTAGTATTTCACTTAGTGACACCATGCATACTTATATTAAAAAAGTCTACACTACTAACAAATTTATATTGCATATGCTTATACTACCAATATACTATGTGAAATTGTCTGACTATTGTTTTCACTGTTAGGCAAGTTATACAGCTAATGTTTGCACATTTCTAAACATGAGGGTGACTATGCTAGAGTGGAAAGTTCTTATTATTATAATAATTGTTGGGAAACATACAATGCTGGACAAGTTTCATCGCTAGACAACCTTCAATACTAGGCAACTTTCACTATTGGGCAAGTCAGTCACCTGTATAATATTCTATACTTCTAATAATTGTTTGACCAATGTTTTCACTATCGAGCAAGTTATAATAAATATACACTACTAGTAGTACCTCTTCTTATGCCAACATACTTATACTGCCAGTATACTACATGCACAAATTTATACAGTAGTAAAATTAATAGTACAAAACCTACATTGGTAAAATATATAAGTATATGGACATATTTATAATATTCGTAACAATTATCACCATGTTATCAGATTATTTCGATTATCATAAAATAGCCTCTTAGCTTCTACAAACTAATATACTACATGCACAGATTTATTACATTTCGTTAGTAGTGTAAACTTGTGTCTATGAATATTCATAGATTTTATAGAAACTTGTTTATTTTGTCTAAGGACTTTCATATCAGAATGATTGTGGATATCATGTTTGTTATGTGTTTAATGTGTTTTATCAGTTGTTTGAGTATTATGATTACCGGATTAATAATTTTTATACCAATATCTATTAATTACTACCACAAAATATATGCAACGAGCCAAATGCACCAAAAATTGAACAAGCAACCAACAAGGAAAAGAAGCATGTAAAAAGTGCAATGAAATAATCAAGGAAATTCAGTTGTGTTTATTAAATGCTACAAGAATTATATAGTAGTGTCTTAAAAATGCAACTATAGTTTTTAGCAACATATATCGGAGGTTACGAAAGAAGTTATCTACTGCCACAACAAACGCTACAATATATTGGTTTTATGGCAGCATTTATGGAAACGCAACAGAAAGTTTTGGACTTTTAGCTGCACCTTCTATAACGGTGTTTAATAAAACGCAACTACATGCTTCGGTAGCGTTTTCTAGATGTTATTTTTCCTGTACAGTGATTTTTTATGGCCATTTCAACCTTATGAAATTCTGAACTATCACCTAGGAAAGATGGTTTCCTAACCACTATAAAAGTTCGCTTGTTTATGTAGAGTTTCTTAGCACCTTTAGCTATCGCAGGTTTTTAGTGCGTAGTTGTTGCAAGTTAAAGCTAATGCAAGTTGATACTGACCTATAACCAGTTGAGCTATAGCCAGTTGAGTTATAACAAGTTGAGACCGATATATCGCAAGTTGATATTTCAAATATTATTTTAGCTATCTTCAGTCCGTATTAAGTTATAGCAATTTCATATTAGGCAATGGAAAGTTGAGCTACTACAGGTTGATATTGAGCTATAACAAGTTGAGCCATAGCCATTTGAGCTATCGCCAGTTGAGATTGATCGATCATAAGTTGACATTTCTAATTTATTTTGCCTATCTCCAATTGACATTAAGCTATAACCAGTTGACATTAAGCTACAACAAGTTGATATTAAGCTATTGCAAGTTGATATTGAGCTATATCCAGTTGAGCTATAGTAGTTAAGATTGAGCTATAGCAAGTTGACATTTCTAATTTATTTTGGCTATCCCCAATTGACATTAAGGTGTAGCAAGTTGATATTAAGCTATATTAAGTTGAGTTATCGGAAGTTGACATTGAGCTATAACCAATTAAGCTATAGCCAGTTGAGCTATAGGCAGTTGAGGTATAACTAGTAGCGAATGAGCTATCATAAATTGACATTTCTAATTTATTTTAGCTATCTCCAGTTGACATTAAGCCATCACAAGTTGACAATGAGATATATCTAGTTGAACTATACGCAATGAGATGAAAATTGTCAATTAACTTGAAAACTATTTTACTTCCATTCAAAGGAAATACTTTTACCTAATTGGGTTATATATCAAATTATCATTGGTTTACCAGTGCTTTGTGTAGTTTTCTTTTCAAAAATTATTAATAATCTTCTTAATTACCTAATTTCTCTTTTATAATTAGCTCTTCCCTTTGCCAAATAATTCATATAAATTCAAAATGCACGGAAAAAATCCCACAAATTCACCAAAAATCCTAATAATTATGTCTTTCCTCTTCTAAAATTTTCAAGCCAAAATGATTATTCAATATTTTAATTAATTAATTTCTAAAATTAGGCGTTATCTAAAATTATAAAATTCATAAGTATTCCAAAATAGTTTCAAATTTTTTTATAGAATTAAGAATCCACCTTCCCATTATTGTTCCACATATCATATAAAAATTTCAAGTGATTTGGAGAAGGCTTGGTTCATATTTTTTCTTGAACACTTCTTAAATCATCATTTTTAAACTCCCAAACATGAAATAATATTTTCTAATCTTCCTAAACTTGTCCATAACATTCAAAACACACAAATACATACGATTCAAGTCCATATAGTTTAGAAGGTTTGAGGGAAAGAATTACTCACCGTTTGTTTGATTATGCTTAATTTAGAGCTTTACTTCTTCTTATAGTGGAGCTCCTTCTTTTCCTTCAAATTTTCTTCTTCTCTTTCTTTAAAGATATGGTTGGTCTCTCTTTGGTTAGTTTTATTATTACTTTTTAGTGAACGATGGAATGAATGAAAGGTGGGAGGCTTAGGACATTAGTAATTTGGGCTTTTGGCCTTTACCTCATTCTAGCTTATTCTTATTAATTTCCCTTAACTCTTTATCTTGTATTTATTCATATTTAAATAACTTGTCTTTATATTTATCTTCATATGTTAATTTGATTAATCTTTAATTTAATTACTTTCCCTATATTTTGGTACTCCAAAATACGAGATGTTACATTGAGCTAGTGATTTCTTCTTGCAATTTGTGAGTGGGAAAGACTTATAATACTCTATGATCACATGTACGCTCTTGGTACATTTTCATTGCCAAATGATGGGTTAGGGTTTGATTAGAGATTAGAGTAGAATATTTGAATGATAATTTTTTCCACTGAACGTTTGAAGTATATGATGAGTGAAACAATATTTTTCGTAATATGACAGTATGATAACTTGTAGATTGGATTGGGTTGTACTAAATACCATTGGCTTTGAATGAGTTTAGATGAGTAAGGTTATGTTAGAATAATAAGAGACGAGTTCGAATGATAATTGTGTGGCTATAGTAACATGGTTTGTCAATCATTGTTCAACGCCACAAAGTTATTCTTTATGTTACTATAGAGAAGAGGTACTTGTCCAAAAGAAATAATATTAGTAGCAAGCCATGTATGTTAAATGTTGGGGAAACATGGAACTAAGCTATGAAGCGAATGGCGAAGAATGAGCCTTACACAAGTAGGAGAATAGGGAAAATGAAGAGGCGCAAATAAAAATCCCCTCTAACTCTACATAAAGGTTTCCTAGATTGGACACATGTGACTAGTCAACTAACCAATCGAACTAGTTGACTAATCGGTGGTCCAATCCTTGACTAAAATAATATAAGTCATTTTAGCCTATATTTAGTCCGCTACTGGGAACCAACTAGTTGACTAAACATGGTATTAGTTGATCGATGGAAACCAATTAGTTGACTAAATAAGTGATTAGTCAACTGGTGGAAACCAATCAATCGATTGAATAAGTGACTAAATGACTAGCTGACCCAACTAGTCAATTGATTGGCCAAGGAGGTATTTCCTCAGCTAGGTGGACTTATTAATGAAGTTTGATAAGAATCAAATGATGTGGAAAAGTTCGAAAAGTGTGTAGATGATACTAGATGACATGGAGGACACATTGAATGCTTATGACGTATTTCGGTTTGTATTACGGTTATGACAAAGTCGACCGGTGGTTTTTGAGATGAGATGACTAGGGCATTTGTTATATGATTTCATACGACAATGTGTATATGAAGTGTGTCTACATTCCTTAGCTAAGTCTTTGGGACATGATGTTACTAGACTATTGGTTATGAGAAGCGATGTTGTCTTAGTCGAGCACATTCGTACGACGTTGTGTTAGAGGTAGAGGACGTACTATTTCGATGATAAGGGCGTTCAAGCTTCGGTTTACTAGTTTTTTGTCCTTGTATGTATCTCAATCGGTAAGGATAAGGCACTTGACATACTGATTTAGGTTGGATACGGTCAGTGATAGTAGTGGTGCATATGCCTTAGTGCATCATCATATTAGTATTAGATTCGTTACTATTATTGATGGGTCTTGGCCACTCAAAGGACCCACGACCCACTATTCTAAAAGATAGTGTTTTATTTACATTCTAGTTGTCATTGTGATTTAAGTATTTGCTAGACTTGTCACATAAGCATAGCACTATAGTGGAAATGTGTTTAAATTATTGTATGCAGGAGAAGGTATAGGTTGAGGTAACTATAAGATATCACTTGGTATTGTACTTGTTATACCAGTATATCATTAGTTATGCAGTTTGTAATATTTTCTTTGCACTAGACTTTAAGTCCAACCCTTCATATATTGTCTTTGCGTATGTTGACTAAGAGGGGGAAACACTTTTAGCTAGATGTGAGCATTAAAGCCGTAGCTATTACCGCAATTATTACTCTATCCATTATTTTTGGGTATACACATTTCAAATTATTCATGTATATGAGAATTATTGCATAGGATTTGATGTACTACTTAAATCATGTCTATTTTGTACTATGACAATTACGTCATGTTCCTTATTTCATATGATATCAACTTAGTCTTAAATATGTATATGATGGTATTATTATTTTTTCATTCTGATGTGAGATTCATTGGGAACCTGTGATATATTTTCTCCTTTTCATTATATTTTTCCCTTAGGAGTCGTCATTGATGACAATTGAGGATCCAAGTTCCATTTCATGCATGGACTCCACATATTAAGAATGGATGGTCTTTACAATACCATTGTTTTGATAATTAAGTCTAAATGAAAACTAGATAAATTAAATTTCCCATATTAGAACTATTAATATGATGCTCAAAACACTGATTTACAAACTTAGTATCAAATAGAAACACTTTAAGAAAATCCACTATTTAAGAATGCTAACTTGTACAAGAAGAGTGACTGAAGGTCGCTAAGCATTTTAACCAAGCTTTAGAAAGATTTTAACTACATAGTTTGTTAGTAAATAGAAGTAGATAAAGTTTGGTAAGTGCATAGAGTATTCAAAAATTTGGACATAAATGTAGACACAAGCTGACGCTCGTGGTTATTTATGAAAAGAGAAATTTTGAATAAAAATATAATCAAATTTTATGTAAAAATGAATAAGCAAACACTTAAGCCTTGGAATGTCTAACGCGTAAGAGAAAAGATAAGTTGCATCATAGAGTGGGTTAGTAGTAAGAATACCACACCAGTATTAAGAGAGCATAATTGTATTTTGGCATAAGTATTATTCACACACAAGCACATTGCAACTTCTAGTGGTCCGACTGCTTTTTGGAAGTCGCTAATATATTCTCTTAATAGATAACCAACATAGGCCATAATACTAGGAAAGCAGCTATTAACGTGCCACCACTAATTTGTAGACGTCTAGATGGTTCCCCCGATATTTGTAGGCACCATCACTAGCTACCCCACAAGTATGAGGATCCGCTCCAATCCCAGCAGTAGATGGAGTGGTATATATCCCTCTACCACCACCTATTTTGAATTTCCTAAGTTTTACAAAGACTTTCTTAATATGGAGAAAAAGTTATATTTAGGTACCAAGTCTTGTATTGAGACTAAAAAGTGGCTCTGCACTTGTCAGCGTGTCTTTAGACCATGGACTTTGATGATTTTATTAGGAGCTGACTTGCTTCTTGGAATTTTTAAGTTGGTGAGATATTTTAATATAGTAGGTCGACCTAGGAGGATTTTAGGTGGAGGTTTGAAGTGAAGTTTATTTTCAAAACTGAGAAAGTGGTGCAAGTCAAGAAGTTCATTCGTATACAACATGGAAGCTTAGGCATGAAAGAGAGTTTGGATCTACTATGTCCCAAGCTACGCACATAAAATATATTCTAGCTATATAAAAAATATTACACGTAGCTATATAACTGAATATGATAAATAAGAATAAATAGAGCAAACTCTGTAAGTAGGCACATCAATTTTCTAATGACCCGCAAATTTGACACTGTCAATATCAAATTAATAAAAAGGATTTTTAGTTAAATGGTGATTTGTGTAGTGTATTTATAATCGTTGCTTAGTTCTTTACGAATTGATCGTTTTAGCTATAAATTTGTTAAATTTGGAATAACGGTTCGGGAGATAGGGTTTTACATGTTATAAATGATATAAGAAACTATTTCAGGCTAACTACGTACAGTACAGTACCCATAGCCTAACTAAACGACTATTTAAATGAAATTATGAAACCCTAGCCATCAGCTCCATCTTCATATTTCTATAATCTCGAAATTGCATAATTACCTGTTAATGGTAGATAACTACCTCTAATCAAAAAAAAAAATTCAAAAATGTCCAGTACCCATCAAATTATATATCAAAACAATCGTCTCGATAAGATGAATCAAAGGTGTAATACCCTTAAAATTTTAAAAATAACTTAAAATATCGATATGGGTAAAAAAAAATTAGTTTTACAAATAAAGTCAAAATAGAAAACTTTCACGAACTTTGGTATTAGGCTTCAAAACTTGCTCCACTTCATCTAGAATTTATTTACAGTCCAAAAATATATACAACTTATTGAATTTAATAAAATGGGTCAGAATTAGCGGAGACTAGCCCTAATGGTATTTCCATAATTAATGATTTTGGGACTAGGCCTAGTAACCCTAATTTTCAACTATAAATAAAGGCCTAACCCTCATCTCTCTTCACTTAGAAATACTAGCCACCACCTCTCTAATTCTTTATCTTCTTCTTCCTTAATCAATTTAACCTAGATCCAAATAAATGAAGAAAATAATAGAGAATTCAAATTGGAAAAATAGAGAAAAATTAAATAATAAAGTTTGGAAGATAAGTAGAAGTGGGGAAGCGTCGATTTTGAATCGGATTAGAAGAAGGATTTCTTCAAACAAACCTTCAAGGTGAGTGGGTTTATTATAGTGTATTATGATATAAACAAGCAACTAAATTTCTTTTATATATCTATTTCAAATTGAGAACATGATTTTGATTGAATTAGTAACTTTAAATTTATTGATTCATATGGATTAACATGTCAGTAAAACCCTTAGTAATGACTTTGGTTATATAAATTGATGAAACTTAGGAAAAGGGTAGATCAAACAAAATCCACTTTATAACCGTATACATCTAAATTATTAGAAGGTTTAAATTGATTTAAGGGAATAAAAGAACATCTACACGTATACCTTGGTATTTCATTTAGATTTAACTCTATAAATTTTGATGTACATAGATAAACAAGTGAATATACACACACACAATTAAATGGGTAATTTGTATAGGGTTGGAAATTATATAATCTAGAATTACATTGAAATGTTTGTTAAAGATGAACTTTTTAACTATATGCAAAAATTAGAATAGAAGTGAAAAAGTAAAATTTAGCGCAGTTAGACATCAAAATTAAAGGAAAAGACGTCTAATTACAGTGTGAAATAGAAAAGAAAAAGTGTAAATTTGACAAGGTTCGGACATTTCAAATAACATTTAGATGTCTGGAATTTGGGTCGGACGTCTGAATACCTATAGCTTATTTTTGTACAGGTAATCGGACCTTTAGAGCAAAGTTTATACATCCGAACTAGGGTCAAACGGTTGAATATATAATCTAGACGTCTGAATGGTTGAACTAAGCCCAAGTCGAACCTAGACCTAGTGCAGGCCGAGTGGGATAGATTCGAGAATTCTGATCCCACTCCTTCGACTTTAGGGAGTCCATATAACTGAATGGAGTTATGCAATAAGGTGAAACAAGTATCATACCTGGTGATATCCTAGGTTCTCACTTCATGAAGTTGTTAAACATGATAATCAACACGGCATGCGATTCTATTACAACCAAATGCTTTAGAGCATACAAGCACTAACAAGGAGGCCACTCAATGCTTTAGTCCAAGTGGGCTTAGCATTGTGATATATACTCCATGTTATGCACAATTACAAGCACTAACATTGAGGTTAATCAATGCTTTATGGGCAAGTGAGCTTAGGCATTGTGATGCATACTTGGTGTTGTGCTAAGAAAATAGAATAAATACCAGGTACTAACAGGTAGGTTACCCAATGTTTTAGGAGCAAGTGGACTTAGATATTGTGATGTATACCCAGTGTTGTTCATAGGATAATGGACGTTAACGAGGGGGGTTACTTTGTTCTTTTAGGGTAATATGGGCTTAAGCGTTGTGAGGTATACTCGGCATGACATATTGAGCATCGAGATCGTATACTCGGGGTTCGCATAAGAGGTTTTCTACTCATGTATTCATTGGTTGGTTCATCATTGAGGATGTTTACTCGACTCACAATTAGGTATGCTGACCAAGGGTTGTTACAACTTAATGTGTAGATAGACTTGTTATTTATACATAGTCTATGAAAATGAATATCCTAGGTCATGTAAATTATAAATGAAATTTAATTACTTGTGAACACCATACACTAGTGATAAAATTCATTAACCAGACCTTATATGATCACCTCCTTTTCTCCCTCTTTATATCAATTGTAGAAGGACAGGGCAGTAGGCGAGATGATTTGAAAAAGATGCATGAAGAAGGTGACATGATGCATGGAGATTTATCTATTTATATCCATTCTTCTATGTACCTTATTTTATTTATTAAACAGATTTTTTACTATATTGTCATTTAGAGATTCTATTTTTTCAGTTATTGTATGTACCATAGTTATCTTGAGACCATACTTCTTTGTGTTATTTTTTGTACTTATATTTTATTTCCTTCGCTGTTAGATTTGAAAGTGTAGTATGTTTTAAAATCTTATTTGTATCTTTATCTATGTCTGTATCATGTAAGCCATTAAAATCTAACGACTCGTACTGCTTGGAACAACGCGAGGCCAAAAGTCATTGTAGGCTTTGTGTAATTACCCTAATTTTGACTAACATTATTTAGGACATTTAATTAGATAAATTAAATGAAATATGTAGATAGTTAAGGGATTGAAATTTGTTAATTAATAAGGAGTCGTGCCTTAGGGAATGTATAATCAAAAGAGAATTGAAAATAAACAAGTATGAGGAATATGGTAAGGGTATAATGGAAACATTCATCGTTCTAATACACTAAAACCTTACATTCTTCATTCCTTGTTCATTTTAACATTCATAAACAAAACTAAAAACCTAAGGGAGCTCGGCTGACCACCATCAAGAAGTATCAAGGAGAAGAAAGCTAGGATTCAAGTAGAAAGCTTAAGCAAATCAATTAAAGGGCAAATCTCAACCTTCTTAACACTAAGCCAAGGTGAATAGTTTGGTTTACATCTCACTTTAATGATCTCGGTTTCAAGGTTTGATCCAAAATTTTGCAAGTAATATGCCATGCTTTGTTTGTTTAAATGGACATATATGTTTGTTGATGATTTATATGATTTCATATGGATTTATGATATGTTTAAATTAGAGAACCTATTAAATGAAATTCAAATGAGTATCTTTTTTGATATATGATCAAAAACATTATTTTAGAAGTGGGTTTCGAGTTTCATAATTTTCTAAGTAATTGTGGATTTATTATGAATTTTATATGAGAGAAAATAATTAATATTTGGTTTAAATTATTTAAGGCAATTATATAATGATTCCGGTCTGAAATTTATATATATTAAAAAATACATTAAAAGTGAATTATTGTGACTTTTGGGAAATTTTCCTAAGTATTTTACTATAGTTATAAAATTATTTAAGTTAAGGGGCTTAAATGTTTACATGTTTTGTTAAGGAGGATGGTTTATTTGTTAAATGTTTCTAATTGTAAATTTTGAATTCGGCAGCCTCTTTAGAAGAGAATTTTGATAAAGAGTAGGCAACCAAGCATATTTTGATAAATTGGGCAAGTTAAGTAAAACGGAATTTCTTTGAATGGAAATAAACTAGTTTTGTTTCGAATTATAACTTCGCCACCTCCTCGGCTTGCTTGTGTCACTATGCCCAGACCTTTCGTACGTATACAAAACCAATCACATGATATCAAGCAATTGGTATGTAGTGTATTGAAGAAAGGTGGAAGGAATGATGGTGTCGAAAGCATGCTATCGAGGGGGTTGAAGTCAGTCTAATTAGCTTTCGAATCAATCAATTTAACTTTGTTTAAAAATAGATTTTCGAACAAGTTGTCGCATGCATTTGTTTTTAGATAGGTGCTTTAGAAAGAATTGACGCTTACTTTTTTTGAAAAGAAGCTTTCGAAAAGATAGCTGCTTTTGAACCTATTCAATACTCATGCTATCACATTCATACCTTTTGAATTAGTTAAGGCCGCTTTTTTCATATCCTGAAAAAAATGTATTCGAAGGGGATGCTTTCTCCTTTTAACTTTAAAGTAGCCTTCTCAATTCTTTCGAAAGCATCGTATAGCCGCTTTCAAATGGTTTCGGAGGTAATGGTTTCAAAAGGGTGGGTTTCGAAACTATCCTCTGTCTTTTACTTGGGATAAATGCTTTCAAAAGTAGTTATATTTAAGGTCAAACCAAATGGATTCAAAGGAATGATTTTAAATGGTTTCATAGCAATGTTTCCACAAACCCTTACTTGAACCCAATGCTTTTGAAAGTTATGTTATAAGTGTTTCGTAGGGGAAGTCCATAATGCTTTCGAAAGGTATATTTTAAGTGTTCTGAAAGGTTTGTTCTAAGTGTTTAGAAAGGAAGGTTTCTAATATCTTCGAAAGACAAGTTTAAATGGTTTCGAAAGCGGATGTCTAAGGTTTTATATAATAGTTTCGAAAGGGATGCTTTCAACTATTATGAAAGGAATTGTTTAAGGTTTTAAACAAAGGTTTCGAAGGTATTGTTTTGGCCTTATAGCCTAAAGTTTTTAAAGTCAAAAGGGGCTTTAACTTATTTGAATGGATAGATAATCCCATTGATTAGATTTCATCAACATTATTTTTTGTAAATCATATATCATAGCATAAGTATTTTGAGTAAAGCAAAGTGTATGATTTCCTTGTTTTCCTTATAAGAAGTATTAAATGTAGATGTATTCTTATTTTGAAATATAACATCCAAGCACTGAAATGATAAGACTCAAGGTTTTTATTCACCTGACATTTGTTGTTTTGATACCCTTCTCATTACAAAACAGGATAAGGAACCAGGGATGACGGTTACAATTCTTGATGTTGGGGTGGCTTAAGCTTGTGGCTATTGTTATTATCTCTTATGATAGTTTTATGTTGCACATATGTATTTGGACAAATGATATAACGGATCTTATATGATAATTTTATGATGTTTTGTATATGTCATTTCAAATGTTTTTGAAATAAATAGGTACAATTTGATGTTATATTTTATTCCATTCGCTGTGAGTTATGAAAGAATGGTTATTCCTCTACATAGTTACTACTTTTTCCTATCACTAGCTAGCCTTAGGACGGATCTAAGTTTGATGGGCCTTTTCTGGGTCAAAATTTAGGCCTGTTTCCAAGGTGGGTTGTCACATATTTTTTATTTACCTACCTATTGGAAGCAAAAATGATTAGTATCCCACCTAAGATATATAGCTTGTTAGCTATCCACATGTACATTATATTTCATTTTTTTCAGTTTCTTTTAATAGCAAATACTATGAAAACACTATAAAAAAGTGTTGTAAATAAAGTGTTTTCTTATAATGGGTTGTCCATAGCATGGATCAAATGTGCCCACTCCAAATCCAATCAGTATTCAATTAATTCAAACTAAATTTAAACATTTATCGATGTCATATATCAATATGTACATATATAACTTTTATATATGTACTTTATCAATTCAATGACAAACTATCCCTGGTATAAATAATCACTAGTAAAGCTCCATAGTGATGCACAATAAAATAATAATATACCTAAGTAATAGTACATATATGCACAACCTTTTGTTAGTACACCTGCATAATGCCATGTGCTATCCCACAACTGTTATCTAGTCCACTCATTTAAGAAAACCCAAGATAAGAAGAGTAAAGCATAAACCTTGGTCAGATAACAATTTGGTATGTGCAATAAACAATCTCAAAATTCTAAGAAGGTCACAATTGTATATAGGACATAGGGTATGGAGAATCGTACCTGACATGTCCTTACATCCAAAGAGTTAGGTCATAGCATCAATATATGCTAATCTACTGTCATCATTATATAGGTGTACTACAATCAAATTACAATGTTGGGTGTTTGAGTATCCATGTAATAATATCTATCTCATGTGATAGCCTTAAGATCGCAAAACAAACATAGTGAACATATAACCCATCAAACAATCCTCACATCACTCGACTATTTTGGATATAAGATAAATCATATGACCCAATCATTTGCCGCTAACTTAATCAAAGTCTCGACTCCTCGATGTTCGAATATATGCCCCTTCGTAGGGCTAGGAATTAATTCGCAATCATTAAATCAAATGTAATGCATAGTCTTACGGTATGCACATAATTATTATCCAGATAGATGTCCCCCAAGTGCCCCTTGTTAACTGAATTTTTTAATCCAGCAGAATTCAGAAGGAGTTAGGACATTCAAACTGAGCTAAAACGAATTGAAACTTAACCGAAAGACGTAAAAGCACACAAAGAAACCTCAGGAGTTTGAACCAAACATACGCCAAGTATTTGGATCGGCGCCGATCTGATCCATTTAGATCAATACTGATCCAAAATATTGATTTGTGGATTCTCTAATCTACATGCGTTATGCTCCTACATCTCTTCTGACTTATCTACCAAGTTTGATAACATTCTGAGCATCCGAGTTGAAGAAGTCAAGACTTATCTTATTCAAAGACATTTTAATCTAATATACAGGTGAACCATCATTGGAACAAGTCAACAAGCTATGAAATCATAGGGGAACCTTACATGCAAGAAAGGAAGCTAATGAAGTAGGAGTTATGCAAAAATTGCAAAACATTTTGGATCCGTACCAATCAGAACCATTTGGATCGGTACGTATCCAAAAAGTAAGTTCGAAATCTTCCAAAATCTTACATGCCTCCTCCTATGGATAACTACAGGTTTCTGATACTCTGGTTTCGATCCAAGTGCTATTTAAATCCTATAAGTACCATAAATCTTCAAAAGAAGGGGGCTGGCTTCTCTGATCACTGGAGAAACTCTACTGTTAAGATTCTTCAACCTTCGACCTCCGCACATTGGCTGCTATGGGACAATTGAGATCCTTTATTTTGTCTCCATCAATGGTGCACAGGTTTTTCTTTGTTCCATTATTAGAATTGTAAATAGATTGTACTTGAAATCAATAGTCAGTCCATCAATAAAATCTATAAAGTGGATGCAGGCTTTGTTAACAGTCGAATAACTATAAAGATCTTGTGTTTCTCTACTTTCTTTTGTCTTTTCTGCAAATTGGGGAGTGTTATGCTCTACTTTATTTGTATTGATAAACAAAGCTAGTATTTTCACAATCATATCAGGATGTTGAACCATTTCTGGGTTAACATTTTGGTGCTTTCACCGAAAAAACTAAATCCATGCTTAGATCTAGCTATCTACTTTGGATTACATGGGTTCAAAAATTAGAGCTTCAATCTCTACTTTGAAGATTTGCAACTGAGAATAATGGCATAAGGAAGAAGGAGAACTACTTCCAAAAGATCCATAAGAGTTGCTAGAGAAGAAATCATTCCTCGGTAAATTGAAGTCAATAGCGCCAACACAGGAAATCAGGTGTCGGGATCCTCTATTCAACGTGAAGTTGTCACTGGAGATGAATTAAATAAAATGGTTGATGAAATTAATTAGAAGATGGAAAATAGCCAAAGAGATCCTATGGACAAATTGAATGCTCTATTAACCTTACAGTCACATGCTGCTCCAAGAACTATGTCAAAGCCCACGACTACCATGGAACAGGAAAAATCTTCCATCTCTAGCCTAAATAGGAGAAACATAAAGTAGCAGCATAAAGGAGTGATAGGTGGAACCGTATGAATTAATATGGAAGGAAATGCAAGCACTTTAACAATTACGAGGCAACCAGCTACAAACTTGAATCTAGGGGTGAGAACCCCATGGGAAGATATAGCAACGCATCTTTCCGACTCAGAAGTTAGTGAGTGACTTGAAGACGACAAGTTGGAAAGAAATAATAATGCATTTAATAATGCCAGGGAGATCCAAATTTCCACTACCAAACCAATCACAAGCCAATGGAACTCTGAGGGAGTGGCTCCCCAGAAGACATGAGAGCCTAGGCTTCAGTCCACTTACTGAGACCGTTTGCACAATCAAACATTTAGTGTGTCACGGACAGCCAAATTGTGGATTACCGAACATCTGAGCATATATCACGGACATGGTCAAGCGACTAATGGATGAAAGTAAGGATAGAAGGGATGATAAATGAGGATCGGCTCCAAGTCGCACTCCCTTCACCGATGACATTCCAAATGGGCGGTACCTTGAAAAGTTCACTATGCCAACTATTCCATCTAATGGTGGATTGAGAGACCCGAAACCCCACTTGTATAAGTATAGTTAGTACATGGACGGAGCAAATGCTTTGAATTCCATTTGATATAAATGTTTCTCGATTTTCCTAGAGGGAATTGCTTCCATGTGGTTCTCCAAGCTTTCGCCAAGATCCATCTCCACCTTCAATCAACTAGCAACAAGATTCCTTGATCGATATAGGCTTCACATGGCATAACCAAAAGATGTGATGTCCTTATCCAGCCTATTCCAGGGATGGAATGAATCTCTAAAGTCCTTTAGGAATTGGTTCAACATTGCAGTGATTGAAGTAAGTAATCCAAACGAGGATATGATTTTCATGGCCTTGGTCCGTGCTATCCACCCCAAAATTGAATTCGGGAAACGGATCAAAATGAAACAACCTACCACTAGGAAGGACTTCAACCGAAAGGCAAGCCAGCATTTGTTATTAGAGAGGCACAGGAAATAGAAAGAAAATCAGATAACTTACAACAAGCCAACATTGGGTAGAGTGATATGATGAGAAACGATGAGATAAATGCCTCTGGGACCGTTGAAGGTAACGCGGGTAAAAATGGAAACTAGAAATGGAAGAAGTAGATTTCCAACAAGCGAAATAGAAGTAACAAGAGACTTAAAGGTTTGGGACCTAAAGAATATACCACGCTCAACGATAATCCAAGAAACATCTATCTCATGACACAGAAGATGGAAGAGTATAAGAAGCCTCTTAAAAAGAAAGCAATTAAATAGAAAAAGCATTTAGGATATTATTGCCGCTTCCATGAAACACATGGCCACAACATGAATGAGTGTTATCACTTGAAATTTTTGATTAAGGAGCTGATTCAGGGAGATAAGTTTTAGCAGTATGTGAGGAAACCACATAATCCTGACCAACCCGCAGCGCCACAGGCTCCTAGAGATCGAGGGAGTCAAATTGGAACCAACGAAGAGGGACCTAGATGGACTGACTAAAGACTCATCATTAGAATAATATCTGAGGACCCCATCCTACGTAGAAGAGTTAGAGAGAAATGGAGAGGTATGCAAGCTCATTAAAGCATGCTCTAAAAGCGTTATGCTTTGCGATCGAAGATGGAATCTCTGCTAAACAACAGAGAACCCTGAACGATGACATAGTATTCTAGATTCGAGAAACTAGAGGTATAGGAACTTAGCTCTCGACCCCATGGTCGCGACAGTAGTAATTGAACCCACCATGGTCTAACGAGTATTAGTAAACATTGGCAGTTCTATGAATGTCCTTTTCAAATACACCTTTGATCAGTATGAAAAATGTATTCGCTTGCTGAACAAAGATCCAGGGATTCACCGATGAACCCAAACTGGTCGGAACAGTTGATTTTCTCATAGAACTCGGGGAAAGCGACCGAAGAACCACCCACATCCAAATATTTGTAATCATAGATGAAATTTCTTCCTACAATGCCTTCCTTGAGCGGCCTACCTTGGCATATTTTAGAATTGCTTTGGGTTAATGGTGTCTAACTATGAAACTTTCAACACAGAACGGAGTCAAGGTGATCAAAGCATATAAAAGTGTTGTTAGAGAATGTTATATCATGGAATTACGCGAGTCTAAACAAAGGGAAAAGGGGAAGAACATGGGGAGAACACTCCACAGTCATGAACCTACCGAATAGCAACTACATATCCCCCTAGCTTGGGGACCGTAGCCGATTTGATAAAGCTTTGGACCTTAGACAAAAGAGTTGAGGAAAGGAACAGGCTGCATCAGCAGAATTGACGGTATCTATCCCAGTTGATATGAATGACCCGACATGAATCTTAAAAGGTGGATCACATCTTAAAAACAAGATGCGACTGGAACTCATCAAATTTCTTCACGCCAATTTGGTTGAATTTTCTTGAACACATTCCAATATATGCGGGGTGTCGTCGGAGATCACATACCACACACTTAACATTGATCCTAAGTATACGTCAGTGAGGCAGAAAAGGTGCAGCCTAGGACCGAGCGGTCCAAAGCACTAAGAAAAGAAGTGGATAAGCTAATAACGAATGGTTTTATCCACGATGCAACCTACTCCGAATAGGTACCCAACCCTGTCTTTGTCAAGAAGTCCAATGGGAAATGGCGAAGTTGTATCGACTATCTGAACAAAGCTTTCCCAGAAGAAAGCTTTCCTCTGCTCAGAATCGATTAGGTTGTGGACGGGACGACAGGACATCAATTGCTATCGTTTATGGATGCATACTTAGGATACAATTAGATCATGATGCATGAAGATGATATGGAAAACACCAGTTTCATTATCGATCCAGGGTTATACAATTATAAAGTGATGTCATTCGGCTTAAATAATGCTGGGGCAAACTACCAACAACTAGTAAATGCCATGTTCAAGCATCAGATCAAGAATACCATGGAAGTCTATGTGGATGACATGTTGGTTAAATTGTGTATACTCGCAAATCACTTGGATAATCTCATCGAAATGTTTGAAATACTCTGCAAATATGAAATGAAACTCAATCCACTTAAATGTCACTTTAGAGAAGCCTTTGGAAAATCCTTGGGATTCATCGTAAGTGCTAAAGCCATCAAAGCAAATCCAGAACAAATTACTACTCTATAAAAAGTCGAGGCCCTAAAAAACAAGAAGGAGTTATAAAGGTTGAATGGAAAAGTTGTACCACTAAGACAGTTCATCTTGAAAGCAACCGACAAATGTATACCATTTGTTGATGCGCTAAAGAAGGGAAAGAATAATTTCAAATGGAATCAAGCTTGTCAAACTACGTTCCGTAGAGATATTGCGACATATGGGAACTCCGCCAATTCTATCCAAGCCGATGGATGGAGAAGACTTGTTCACCTACTTAGCAGTCTCACCTCATGAATTAAGGGTCACGCTTATATGTGAAGAAGCTTGGATCAAGTGACACGTATACTACATAAGTAAACGGTTCACTTGAGCCAAGAAGAACTAAGCTAGCATATTGCTTCTTGATCACGTCTATAAAGTTAGGATCATATTTCAAAGTGCATCGGATTAAAGTACTAATAGATCAACCCTTGATGTAAGTGATGTATCGTCTAGAGACCTTCGGGCAGCTTATCAAATGGAATATTGAATTGATCCAATATGAAGTCACCTACCATCCTCAAAAGGCGATCAACGGGAAGGCATTGGAAAATTTCATTGCGAAATTTACTATATAGGATAAGGAAGAAGAAATTACTCCGAAAGTGGAAACACGCTGGAAGCTGTTTGTTGATGGTGCATCTAATAAATTCTGCTCGAGAGCAAGGGTAGTGCTTGAGACTCTGGAAGAAGATCTGTTTTCTATGCCTTAAGGTTGGAATTCCCTACGAGAAAGAACGAAGTAGAATATGAAGCTTTGATAAATGGGCTAAATATTGTGAAGGAACTTAGAAAAAATCCATACACATCTATAGCAACTCTTAGCTAGTCGCCTATCAAATGAAAGGAGAATACCAGGCTTTGGGAAGAACCTTGCCTGATACCTATGTAAAGTGCAAGAACTGTTGAATGACGTCAAGCAATACACCTTAATTCATATCCCAAGGGAACAGAACACAAATTCAGATTATCTAGCCAAACTGGCCAGTTCGAAGAAGCTCAGTCATTGGGGCTAGTCATTGTTTAAACCCGATCACTCTAATCATAAGCGAGATGGATATTGATTCCATTTTTGAGACAACCAAGGAACTAGAAACATGGATGACACCTATCGAGGAATACCTAATCAGAAGAAATCTGCCTGTACATAGGAATCAATGGAAAAAAATTCTCCAAAAGGAACCATGATTCGCAATATAGGACGGGATACTCTACCGAAGGGGATTCTCTACCTCCTTGCTCACATGTGTGACCAACGACGAGTCTCGAAGGATCCTAAGAGAAGTTCATGAAGGCGACTATAGAAATCATACCGAGGGTAAACCTTTGCAAAGATAGTTCTCCAGTATGGTTGTTTTTTGCCAACAATAAACTACGATGCAGCAGATTACGCCAGACGGTGTGACCAATGCCAAAGTTTCAGCAAGATCAAAAGAACTCCTTCAACAAAACTAACACATATGGTCAGTCCATTTCCATTCATAGTATGGGGAATTGATCTGATTGGTGTATTACCAATGGCTAAAGGAGGAGCCAAATATGCTACAGTTGTTGTTGACTATTTTACCAAATGGGCCGAAGCAAAACTTCTGGCCACTGATACCACAAATAAAGTTAATAACTTTGTTACTAAAAACATTATTTTCAGGTGTTGTGCGCCATAGAAAATCATCTCGGATAATGATATTCGGTTCGAAAGCGTTGAGTTCAAAAACTTTTGCAAACGATTCTAAATCGAGAATGCT
The DNA here is from genome assembly GCA_030765085.1 of Allium cepa. Classification (NCBI taxonomy): domain Eukaryota; kingdom Viridiplantae; phylum Streptophyta; class Magnoliopsida; order Asparagales; family Amaryllidaceae; genus Allium; species Allium cepa. The sequence goes on from CM060931.1 coordinate 615,929,039, forward strand.
TTTCCGCTGTCACACACCTGCAAGCAAACAAGCAAGCAGAAGCAGTAAACAAGATCATCAAGTCCATCATGAAAACGTGGCTAACTGAAGCGAAAGGAGATTGGGTCGATGAACTTCCACTCAAACTATGGGCTAACAAGACAACACTCAAATTTACAAATGGGCAGTCTCCGCTCGCCCTGGTATATGGTTTAGAAGATCCAAGTTGAGTTAGAAGTCCCTTCTCATCGAAGGCAAAATTTTGGCCAAAGGCAGAACAAGCAGCTCCTGCTCGAGTCGCTTGATATGGTCGATGGGAAGAGGGAAGAACCGAATTAAGGACTGCTACTCACCAAAAAAGGGTCGCACGGTACTTCAACTCCAAAGTTCATAACCACATCTTTGAAGTGGAAGATCTTATCCTCAAGAGGTCTACCTTATACCAAGGTCATTAAGACCAAATTAGGAAGGACATTATGTGATTGGTCAGAAGTTAGTGGATGACACATTCAAGCTAACAACCGTTGATGGATCCCAAATTTCGCGAGCAAGGAAAAGTGAATCGCTGCATCATTACTTTATCTAATACTATCTTTTGTATTTCCTAACTCTTGCAAATAATCCTTCCCAGAGTATCAAGGGCATTGTAAATAGGCAAAACTAGCCAAACATTTAAATCGCATTTCTTTCTAAACCAACAAAACCGTGTTTATAAAAGTAATCTACTGAGTCGGTGGGGTCATATCACCTCAAAACCATCCAATCACTGCTTAAGATAGTGAAACCAGGCTCAAGTATACCCCACCTATGCTACAGGTTGACGGAAGTAAATCATCTCAAACCATTGGATCGGCAGAACCCGATCCTTACCTTCTATGACCAGTGTTGCTTCGGCGACACTGGGACGACCAAAATTAAAGTTGCGCATTTCGTAAACCGTGAACTACTTCCTAGATTATGGAATTACGTCCAAGCAAGCACAGCCACCAAAACCGCTATTTCGTAGGCCGTGCATTGCTTCTTGGATTGTGGAATCACATCTAAGTAAGCACAACTACCTAAGTCGCACATCTCATAAGCCATGAAGCGCTTCATTCGTGAAACTACAACCATGCAAGCCCCGATCTTACTGTGCTCATTTCGTAAGCCGCAAACTACTACTTGGATCAGTAAATTACATCCAAAGATAAGGTATTCATACATTACAAAAATTGCATGTCACCCCAGGAGTCAAGAAAAATAGCACTTCAAGTAGTGATATGCATGCGCGATAGTCCGAATTTCAGCATTGCGGCGAAGCTACTTAAACATATAATTAAGAAACCGGTGTCGCCCTGGCATTTTCTGTCACTTAAGCACATAAATCACTATAGTGTGTAAAATGCTCGCCGTGTGACCATTAAAATAGCTTTTTGAATATCTCAAACCAGAAATTCCCAAAGATAGGAGTTGCAATACAGATCCAACTAGGGGCATCCAAAAGGCCATAGAAAGCACAAATCTCATGTCAAATGTTTGAAGTAAATAGCTTCATGAACTGGGGGCACATACACTAATCGTCAACCAAAAAACCAAATACTTCATACAAATAAATATTTTTGGTGGTGATTACAGGACTAGATAAAATGGTGATAAATAAAATTGGCATAAGTGCATGAGACATAGATAAGTAAACAAATAAATTTACAATCAAAATCTCAAAATTGTATTACTAACAACGTTTTCAATGTACAAAACAAACAACGGGTGCCGTTCCCACACAATATCAATTAAAAAACCAAAAAAAAAAATCACTATGACAATAACAAGAAAAATGCTAAGTGAGGACTTTCCACTTGTACAAAAGGTGACCAAAAAACAACAAACGGAGAAAAAGACAAATCATTACGTCTTCTCACCACTTCCTTGGTCGATTTTTCCACCTCTATTTTGCAATTCTCCAGCTTATCCTTTCCTGAGACAATTTCACTCTTTGAAGCATGGTCGCTGGAGGACCCTCCTTTCTCTTTATGCTTGTGGGATCGGTGAGAGCTCTTCGATGACCTATTCTGTGCTTCAACTTTCTCCTTTTATACCACCATCATCTGTTACTTGGTCTTTGGCTACTCAGTCTCTGCTCTGTCTGCTTGCTTTCATGTATCACCATTTGCCTAGCTCTCCTTCTGAGAAACAGAGGGGTCGTCCAAACCAATGCAGCGCCATAATTTATTCAAAATGCGAACTGGGCTACGAGCCAGAAGCGGAGACAAATGCGATTAAAATAGTGGCAGACCCGACATTGTAATGAGAAAGTAATTCAGCAGGAAGAGAAGGTTTATCTACAATATCAAAATAAAATGTGATTATCTCGGTAATTTCATCAGGTGTGAATTAAAAATCTTTTATCATGGGAGAGATAAGAAAGTTACCTGTTGTGCGGTTTGTCATGTGCAACGACTTCAATCCTTTGTCATTGCCTTCCTTCGATGGCTGCATGACTATAGGAGAAGTGGCAACTACCCCCCTCGTCGATATGAAGATGCGAAGATTGGTCACTTGGGTCCGAAGTAAAATGGTCAGTAGCAGCCTCGATGGTCGCCATGACACTGTGGTTTCATGTTCCCACTCCAGCATTAAGATTTTATAGCCTTCCACTAGAGTTAGGTGGGATTCTTCATTCAAGTAGGCCTGAACGCGCTCCACTTTGGTGTAACCACCACCTATGTCTCGAAACCGGGCCAGAATTTCTTCCTAAACTACATCGAGCATGTGAGGGAACAATGGACCTAAGTAATTGAGGCTACCCTATTGAAGCACAGAAAAAACATAGAAGCCTAAAATGGCAGCATCCAAGCCTTCCATTTTCGTAAAGAAAGTATCTTGGAGATCTAAAAAGCTGGCTTCCGTGCTAGTCTTCTCTACTGCCAATTGATTTTTCTCGACGTCCAAAGTCAAAATTTGCTAATGTAAAGAGGCAATTTCTTGGGATTGTTGGGCGACAACTTTCTTCTCCGCCTCGACCATCGTCTTGCTAGCCTTTAGTTTTTCTTTTAAAGCCACCACATCAGTATGGCACTTCTATATTTCATCTCTGAATATAAGTTCGATCGATAGGCTCCTTCAACTCCTTGAATAAAGAGGCATGCTTACTTTCTCTCTTCTGGTCGTCATCCCTCACCTTCTTCAAGCTCTCAATCTCCAAGTCATGGTCCTCATGTTGTTTCTCGTATTCATCTTTTTTGGACCCGAATGAAAGAATCTCCCGATAGTTGTTTCGACTAATGGTAAAAAAATTCTTGCATAAGGTCTCCCACCCCTCGGTTTGCTTTAAGACGCTCTGACGCATGGAGATAGGGTGAATAAGATTCTGCATAAATCGACTTTAAATAGGGTTTATCGAAAACAATCCCCCTTAAGAACAAGTTGGGAAATGCAGTCTTCAGGAGCGGTTGACCAATAAGGAGAATGTAAGGGGCTTACCTTGAAATTGGGAGAAAAACGGCCACAGTAACGTGAGTGGAAGAGGTCATGACTCCGGTAGCGAGAACAGCGATCCTAATAGAAGTGGGAAGCTGCACTGTGGGTACATGTTCTTGATCTTTCTTTATCTTATTTGATGGGCCTTCCCATCCAATCTGGTTTTTCCTTTTCTCTTGGATGCTTCCTATGTCATGATCTTGAACCTTCATAGCTCGACAGTGTTCTTCTACCTCCTTATCTTTTCTCTTCCTTCTCAGTTCATCAGTTTCATGGGAGGTGTAGTATCTGGCGAATGCCTTTGCGAACGTTGAGGCTCAAGCACTCAGTTAAGATCACTGTAGAAGCCACGAACATGATCCCTACAGCAAATAACAAAGTTACTTCGAAAAAAAGGCATTTGATGGATTAAAATATCTTAAGAGAATAATAGTGAAGTGCATGATCCTAATGAAGTGTGTGCTACAGTTTAACGACCCCGGTATACACAAACCAGATCGATCGCCAACTAATGTCAGGACATCTAATTCTATTCGAGTGATTTGGATATGCTGGGAAGGCAACCCTTCCAAAGCGAAGTCACCTATCAAGGGACCTATATCTACAAAAAATGTCGCTCCATCTCCTAAGTCAAAATCGGCACCTTTCGGCAAAGGGCTGGAAACATGTTCCTTCTTGGGAGGAGCTTCTTCAAAATATTCTTTCGAAGGAGGTGAGGGAATAGGTTTGGGACTCAACTCTAGGACCTTGTCACCAAAATCAACCTCGACTTCGTCGGTATCTGTATCCCAATTTGTTTCTTCTTCAATTAAGGGGCCCCCTCACCGATCTCTCCTTTCTCCTTTCCTTTAATCAATGAAGCTTTGCTCGTCCGTCAAACAAACTCCTCTTTTTATCCTACGGGATGGAAGGTATCTTAGGCGGATTGTAAACCCTAACTTGAACATGGGCTTCTTCAGAAGTTTTCTCTGACTCACCAGATGAGTCACTCTCTTCCTCCTCCTCATCATCGTCGCCTTCATCAGAATCATAGGAAGAGAAAACTTGGTGAGTCTGGGTTTTGGAAACAAGAATAGACACTAATGAACCCAATAGACCTCCCAGGATATTAAGAGCCCAATGTCGGTGAAGATTCTAATTTGTAAGCAGAAAATCGATCGTGCGCTCTAAAGCATCAACCGTTTTTAGGGAGCTAAAAACAGGGCCAAACATCGGATCTTTGTTAATCTTCGGGAGAACTACAAAATAATAGATGATCGTTTAGAAGACTTTTTAGCAGCTAAAGAAAATTGCATGCTTAGTGAAAAAATTTACCAGCCATGGTCGACAAACGGGTGAATCCCTTTGGACACTTGGCAAAATAGAATCGATTTTTGAATGAGAAAACCTTAAGAAGATCAAGTATAAGCTTCTGGTTGTGTTGTGCCTCAATATAAACGAGTGATGAGTTGGTCTCCCTCTTTTTAAATAAATGGACATACTGCAACTCAACAAATCTCGGAGCACGGTTAAATGTTCAAATGAATAGATTATACAAGCAAGCTAGCATAGCGTAACCTTTCGGGAGGAGTTGGAATGGAGCCAACCCCATTTTCTAAAGAGGAGCCATAAGAAAGTGATTAAATAGGGGCCGAACCGTACATGCACATGTAGTGATGGCAAACCACGTATCTGGAAGGTGTCCTATGAGCGAATTCCCCATCGGATGGCAGAAGCATGATGTGCACATAAATGTGCTTATTTTTACTTCTATATTTAATCTAATTTAATTAAATAAGCGAGCATATAAGGTATTTTAACATGTTTAAACCAAAATTTTAATTGTTTCCAAATCATCATTTATTCATCTTCATATAGGGATAATATGGTCATTTCATGCACGTATTAATTTTGAGTATTTATTTGCATATTTTAATTTTATTTGTAGGAATCTGAAGGGAAACATGAAGAAGCTTTCATATGTTCATGCATGCACAAGAGAAGAAGGCAAATGAAGATGGAAATGAACCAACTCATGCAACAGAGAGGACCCCACCTACCCATGTACCATGATGTACAATTAGGAGCTAATGCACATGTTAGTGGAGATTAAAGTTGCATACACATGTAATGGTGGATAATGCTCATGCTAATGACAAATTGGAGGGAACACTTCCCAAGGGACATTTTTGGTAGCCCCCTAAAATGTGCATTAGGGTTTTAGGCTTGTAGAAATACCTCTTATGTTGCATGTGATAAGTTCGTAGCCTCCTCTTTAGTTAGTTTAGTTATAGGCACAAATTGTAAATATAAATCCACTTTCTTTCTTTCATGGATTCTTAGCTATTTTTTTAATGTAATTTTCTTAATGCAATTAATTCATTCTATTTTAATTCGTGTTCTTCTCTTTTATATTACTAGCTTAGATTTAATTTATGCAAGTAGTTTAATTCTCTTTCAATTTTAATTAGCTTGTATTTTCCTCTTACTTTTGTTTCATGTTGAAATCAATATTTGTTGAAATGATAACAAATATGAAAAGCTAAACCCTTCAATTTAGGGGTAATGAAGCTCTCTTAATCATGTAGATTCAACATTTTGCTAATTTTTGATCTCCTTTTGTGCTTAATGGAAATGTTTGACATGGCTAAATTTGGTTGTTTAGCTTTGAATTTGATAGCCTATGTTGTTGACACCAAATAGGCTATGATTATACAAACAAAATACAAATTACCTCTTCAACTACATATGATGTTGGTAATGAAGTGGATTTAAGAATCAAAATTTGATGGTCTATATTACTAATCAATAGTAAATAAATCATGCTTAGAATAGATTTTATTTTCAACTTCATTGCCATTTTCATAAGAGTTAATAAGTGGCTTAGTTGGTGTGTTATAGTTTGATGGTTTATGTTGGGCTAATTAATAGCATAAATAGTCCGTACTTATTATAAACATATAAACTAGAATCATTAATGACCAAAAAAAGAGATCATAATTTCATTATATCAATTTATGTGATCATGAGAAGGAAATTACCTCTAAATTGCCTTCTACTCTCATATTTTTATCCACTTTCCTTTTGTTAGTTTTGGCATATTTCATTTAACACGACTTTAAATTTTGGTTTAATTTGATTGAGTAGAATTTTTAATCAATACAATTCCCTACAGATCGACCCGTACTCTCCACGTTCTAAACTGTACATCATGCATTTGCTGTTATTTTTATCACATAATTGTTCGATGACTTAATAATCCGATAGGAAATTAATTGTTAAACAAGATTTTGGTGCCGTTGCTGGAGAATTAATTTACTTTTATTATATTCTTCAAATTATTTTTGTTTGATTTTATTGTATATTTGTTTTGTGTGTTAATTTGCATTTAAAAAAATTGTGTTGTGTGTTTGTTTGTGATTTTTGTGTTCATTTGATTTGTGTATTTGTTTTTTATGTTTGTTTTGCATTTGTATTTCTATTTAAAATACACACACACATAATTTCATCCCAAAAAGAAAAAAAATTCCATTCCAAGTTTTTTTGTTACATTTTCAATTTACGTTGCATTCATATCCTTCTCTGTTTACATTTCATTTTCAATTTACATCAGTTCCCAGCACTTGCCTGTCAACAAACATCCATCACATACTGCAATTGTTTCCCATCATCCCCTCCCCTACGTCACCCAGTTCAACATACAACGTACCAAATAGTGCATCGACATTGCCATCACTGCAACCACCTACTTCATACTTCACTACAACATTGCCATCAGTAACAGACCCCTCTGCACATATTTCTACTCCTACAACCCTGCCTTCCTTAACAATCCATCACCCAGACCACTACCACTCCCATGATCACCTAACTGCCTTCACTACAGCAACTACAAAACAGCCCTCAGCCATACAAACAGGGACCTAACCAGGAATTTATTTTGCAGTGGGCGAATAATGGAAGAAAATTAAATAATACAAAAACTGAACTGTTTTGATATAATTAATTCCATCGCATTCATAATAATCAAAATAATTAAGTTCGATTGATTCCATTAACATAGAGAATTTTCACAAAAATCCTTAAACAAAAAAACATAAATTACTAAATATCCTACTTAAGTTGTGCTCTATGAACTTCACGAAAATCAAATTCATCTATAATCATCTCAACATCAATGTTTTTAGCAATTTCACTTTCAATGTATATTATCATGTGATTTCCAAGTAGAATGTCGCCCATCTTATTGCACAATGGTGTTTTGATTAACTTCATAGCTGAAAATGCTCGTTCGGTAGTTGCAGTCGATACTGGAAGAGTTAAAACAAGGCAAATCAGCCTATGAACTAAGGGATATCTTTCAGCCTTTTTTGTTTTAACTAACTCCACATTTAACTCCGACAATGTGGCAATATTACAAAAGTGAGGATCATGGCGTACATCTTGCTCCTAATGTTGCAATTAGTGTCTCAATTGAAAATCAATATCCAACTCGCTAAAATCTCCAGAATAGTAGTTTTTTGCTAGCAAACATACATCTTCAACTATTAATGTTTCAAAGTTATTTTTTGGCTCTAAAACTGAACTCAGACTTAAAAGTCCAATTGCTATGTCCGAGAATCTTGTGTTTAACTCCACTATATGTGTGTCAATAGTTTCGTTCAATATATCATAACGGCAGTGATGTTCTACAATTATTTCATCGCGTTGTTGACAAGATCGTCTAGTACCTTCCGAATAACAAGAATTCATATCATGTACTACAACTAAATTGCTAACACAAAAGGATGTCACACTATTCAAAAGTGTTTGCCATTTATCATCATTTTTCAAATTAGAAAGAAGAGTCTTTGTGATCGAGAGTGAATGAATCCCGTTAAAGATATCTTGAGATTTTTTTTGAAATACTTGACAAAGGATTTCAGTAATTCCCATTACTTCAACCATCAGGTGCAATATGAAGACAAACTGAAAAGTATTCATTGCATGTAAAGCACCACTCGCTTCAGCATGCATTTTCCTATTCAAACCTTCTTTTTTTATGATTTCGAGGACCTCATGAACAGGTTTATACAAGCTAAGCAAGCTGCATGCCGAAGAATAGTGTGAGCTCCAATGAGCAGAACCTGGACGTTGTAAAGTGGTTTTTTGATTTGCCCTCGTACCAGTTTGTAACGCTCCACTCAACATCATGTCTTCAACTTCTTTTCTTATAGCAACCTTTAGTTGTTGATATCTTTTGGCAGATGAACTTACTAAATTCACAATACAATCAAGCATTTGAAAGAATAGTTCTATGTTAGATAATTCACCAGAAGCACCAACTAGTGCAAGTTGTATTCGATGAGCAAAGCAATGCACATAATATGCATATGGACGTTCTTTTAAAAATAGTGCTTGTAATCCACCCCAAGCACCTCTCATGTTACTCGCACCATCATAACCTTGACCTCGCATGTTTTGAACAAGCAAACCATTTCGATCGAGCACATTCGAGCAAGCATTTTTTAGAGTTTGTATGGTGGTGTCTTCAACTCCAACAACATCAAAGAACCGTATACGTATGCAACCTTCATCATCAACAATTCTAATAACTATTGCCATTTGCTCAGTATTTGCCCATCTCGTGATTCATCTACAAGAATGCAAAATTTGGATTCACTAATTTCTTCGCAAATATTTTTTCTCATTAAATCACCAATAATTTCCACAATATGTTTCTGAATTTTTAGTGAAACATAAGAAGCATTTCCAGGAGCATTTTCTAATACCACTGCTGCAACTTCAGATGAAAGTGAAGCAGAATACTTAATTAGTTCAAGAAAATTTCCACGGTTAAGTGAATGAACCGCTTCATCATTCCCTCTAAGAGCACAACCTTGACATGCTAACCATAATATAGCTTTCATTGAAGTGATGATTCGCAATCGGTTCTTTTTTATTTCAATTTCAGATTGTAAAATCAATTGCTTTTCAATACTTTGTGAAGGATTGCTAAAGCAATCTAATAACGTGACATTGTTTGAATGTAGTGAATTTGGACATCCTTCATGTTTTTTTAGACAACAATCTTTTCCACCAATTCTTTTCCAACTATTAAATCCACTAGAAATCCATGAATCTTGCTTATGCTGCTGAGAGATATTTTTGTCAAAAAGAAAACAAGGAAAGCAAGAAGATTTTTGAGTTGTTTCGGAATATTCAAGCCACTTATGATCTTGAAACCATTCAAATCGCATACGTCGTCCATCTTCATTTCGTTTGAATTTTTCTTTCAAATCAAGTTGACATGGACCCATTCCGATATAGCGACGACGAATTGCATCTTGATCTTTGTGATGGTACATCCATATAGCTTGACATAATCCTGGATCATGTTTCACAATATCCTTGGTCTTTTGAATTTTAGTGGGATGATGCACTTAATTTGTTGGATCTTGGTTATTTAAATCCAAATTCAAAGAAGGACTCGGAGATGATGTTCCACCAACATCAGATTTTTTTGTATAGAAAGAAAACAAAGTTTTTGTTGGCCTTTTGGACATTTTCAAAATCTTGATGCGACGGAGCCTAGGTATATCAAAAGAGGATGTGGATAAATAAATTCATTCACTAATATTTATTCATTAAAAATAAATTCAATCACTAAAAAAAGCATAGATGGTTGCATCATGAGCTAGTTATAAAGAGTAGGTTTGATAAAGGAGGTGATATGCGCAAATCATGAGCTGGTTATGCAAATATGAATTAATAATTAGGGAGGATAAACTTAAAAGTTAAAGTGTAATGTGGTAAAGGATCCAAACTAACACTTTTCTTTCACTATAGCTACCTGATATTATGAATTGAAGCATGTAAAATGTTTGTGAACCTTTTTTAGCAAGCGAGCCTGCATAGAATTCGCCTGCACACTGAATTTGCCTTACTCAGAAATTGCCTATTCGTCTCCTAGAATTCGCCTATACTCAAAAATTTCCCAACACCCGCTTTTGATATTTTAGCAAGCGAGCCTGCACAAAGTTCAACATCCAATTCATTTCTCAAAAAATCAAACAAAATATAGATACAAAATATCCTTTCCTTAAATTTATCTAGTTTATATGTAGTACTTGGTCGTTTCCAACTTCATTATTATTGTTGACAATTTGGTTTTCATGCTTGTCAATGGATCTTTCATCTCTATCGGCCTTTGGATATATCATATGGACGTGCTTTGAGATATGATTGGTATAATTTCATTCCATGGTTGTATGATTGATTGACTGGGTTTGGTTGTAAAGTGTGGTGATCTTAATTACAATATGCTTATGATTACTAGTCTGGTATATACAACAATTGACATTGATCCATATAAGGTTTGATATTTGTAATCATCATCTATTTGAATACGAAAATGATGCAGTATCAGTTTCGTTATTTGGTGGTAGATGAGATCAACCTTTTAAAATCTGCAATTGAGGAAACACAAGCAAAACCCAAGTTCCATTGCAACAAATACAAAGATCCAAACGTACCTCAAAACCACCAGTAAGAAATATTGAATTGCATCATGCGACTTGCATGCACTAATCAAGTGACTAGTCCCTCTACCCTTCTTTACATTTCCTCAAACATTGCTTAAACCAATAATCCCAACTACCAAATTAAGAAATTCGCAATAGCACAGATGACTATCTGAAAGCAGCAAGAGTTATGTTTTAATTGCAACGAAAAATACTGGTTATACTGTAAACCCCAACATGTTTAGATGACTCTACTCGAATTGAGCAACAGCAGCAGTGATTTGGCACAACAACAAGACCTAATATCGAGCAACTTGATTCAGACAGCAAAATACTACCAAAAGCCTCCTTTCACGCCCTTATCAGATCGTCAAAGCCGAGAGTACTACGTCAACCAAAATAGCAAAATTTCTAGATCGATTCCATAATAGCTAAAATTTTAGCAAAATTTCTTGGGCTGAAAGCAGATAAAAGCGACTGATTAGAACGACACTTTATCAGTGACGGTGGTCATGGAGGAGGAATTGCTGAAGCCGGATGGGGATGAGAGAAGAATAAAAGACGCATCCTTTCTATCTCCTTTTTTTTACGTTGTTTTTTTTTTGTGGGGTAGGCAGTCGCCCACCCCAAAGGCTAAATAGATCCATCCCTGCATACAAACAACTCCATTATTCAACCTCACACTGCCATACAAACAACACCCAGCCATATAACACCTTACAGTGCCAAATAGTGCACACCTACCTTCCTTCCTCAAAACATATCATCCCCTATGCTATACAAACAGTTGTCTTGCAACCATAGTTCTACATTCATCAACCTTTGTCATAAACCACTGCTTGCTGCAGCCTTCACAGTTCATTCACCACAAAACTTACTGCCTTCAAAACTATGCCAGTGCACAACTACACATATACACCACCACCATTCATCACTCCATACATACATACTCCACTTCATACACACATGCTTCCTCTTCCACTAATTCATTTAACAGTACCTTCAATTCATTCCACTGTAACTTACTGTCTACTTTATACATTTAACTATGCCTTCATACACACACACACACACACACATATATCCTCTTTCAACAATTCACTACTCTGCCTATATTCCCATAACTGCTTATCAATCACCACTTCTACTGCCATTCCCCTTCTCACTCCACCATCATCAACTTCCTTTGACAAACATCCATCCACCCATCCAATACTGGTTGTCATTTCACAATCATTCAATACTAGTTGTCATTTCTGCCCCCATATATTATCACTCCGCACCATCCATCCATCATCACTGAATACTTCCACCACATCAACGAACTGCCATATCACCATATTACATACCTGCACATGCCCTGTCATTCCTCCACTATCTTTTACCACTGCACACAAAACTGTGCATTGATTGCCATCATATAACATATACCACTTCCATACCAACTATCACTGTTGCATCTCCATACCACAGCCACATTTGCAACCTACAACCACCGTATACATCAGTGGACATACGTCAGTTTCTGCCATACCATATACAAGTTTCTGCCATCCTCCATCTACTGACATACCATGGTGTCATGCAACAACTTCACCTCCCCCAGTCAAAATATATATCTCCACTTAAGTTCACATACATACCAGAGTGTCACACTGTCACCCTTCCTCTTATCTTCAGTGACATACAATACAGCTCAACCGCCGACCACCATCCACAAACAAATTGTCATCACCTCAACCATTTCTGCCCACCAACAGCCACATACTTACTTCACATTGCACACTGACCACCGATTGCAACCCATAGCACTGCTATTGCATATACTCAGTCACCAACATCAAAATACATACCATCCACATATCCATTATTACCAAAACTATACACATTCCTTATCACTGTTAAACATCACTCTGCCTTACCATTCTCTATAAACCATCATATTCATCTACATAACAAAAAATACCACTTTCCATTTACTTGCACCACCTGCTAAACTTGACATCCTTAAAACATCACATCAACAGCCTGTATCACCTCACCTCCCTGCCATAAAAACCTATCTGCCTGTACATTACATCTACCTCATCAAAAAAATACCGGAGCAACATCCCCACCTGCATTCATCATTCCCTCATTTCTACCACAAACCATAAAAACATACCACATTACCCCCCACTTCATTACAAAACTTCAACTTACATAACTTCTTTCATCAACAGTGCCACCATTGTATCATTACCCCATCATCACTGCTGGGCAGTGTCACCCACATCCCACATACTTACACTATCTTCACCACCACCACATCATCTATACATTCCCTGTTATTCGTTAGTATACCAAAACAAAGAATAATCAATTATAAACTCGTCGCATAAGTTTATAACTCAGATTTCCACTACATTTGAATTCTGTATTAATTATTATAACAATATGAATGTTGTAAATAAGTTACAACAACAGCGTTATACTATTTTGAATAAATAGTATAACTAGAATAACAGATAGAATATAGAATAATGTATATTTATATACAAACAGACTAGAATTCTAATCGGGTTATGTCTGAGGCTCATCCTAACGATTTCCTTAAGAATTTTATTTCAAAATTCTCCCAAGATACAACAGACGAATTCTGGTCGAAATTGTAATGAGTATATCACTCTGTGATTCGAATATAAGAACGGTAGTTATCAGAAGAGAAGAAATATTCGGATTGGAAATTCAGTGAGGAAAGTGATCAATTTTTCTCCTTATTTATAGTTGGTTCGTATCCCTTCGAACGGTCGCGTCTGCACCCGTTTGTCCAAACGGTCGCGCCCATTTCAATGTAAAAGGCCGCACGTTTCTGCCTTTTGCTGCTGCTGTTTATTGGTTGTGCCCATTCATTTTGAATAGGCCGCATCTGTTCGCCAAAAATTAAACTACGCCCGCTAACGGGCCGCATCCGTTTGCCATAACGGGTCGCATCCTTTCGGAAAAAATGCTGCACGTTTCTGCTTCGTAACAGGTCGCAAATATTCGTTTTTGCGCTCGCTTCATAATTCGCGCCTCGTCAGTCCAAAACCCGCGTCCGTCTTCACCCGTCCGCTTCTCTTCAAATTCCAGGCCCAACCTTTAGACCAGTACCCGTACCAGCCCGGCCCGGTTCGGTCGGACGAACGGCGGCGGCGCGCACGCGTGTGGTGGTGAAGCATGGCCTCCCTCCTCACAACGAAGTATACATTTGGGTTCCCCAAGGCTCCAACCTCCTTATGAGAAGGCTATTGATATACTTCATTTCTATTTTGATTTTTGGCAATGTGGGACTAAAGTATATTTCATTCACATTCAATCCTTTTAACTTTAACAATCCCCCACATGAATGATAATATTCTTTCCACCACATAAAGTGGAATATCACAGAGTATATATGGAATTAATACTTTATCGTGGATAAGTAGATATTTCACTTTGAACTTTTCCTAGTTAAAACTTATCGGATTTACTTAGCTAATCGGTGAAATATTTCATCTTGAACTGCCAGCCGTTATTGTATATCTAGAAAATAAGCTTTACGAAGCATTGATTCCCTTCTCATCCAATTTCTTGGTTGTGTTCATTTTGGTCCTGAACACTACTTGGTTCTGCGAGTGTTATAGAGAATTTAAAGCCTTGTAAAATTCTCATAGAGCCGACCCAGCTCACACTTACATAGGTGATTGCAACCATTAATAGTATCCTACAAATACTCCACTTGTTATTTCCAAGATATGGTCATCATTAAAAAACATAGTTTTGACCTATTAATACTTTTGTAAGCATGCATTTATATTTCTCACCATAGGAATGGAATAGGACTATGTCCAAACAAATGCATTACGTATTGAGTTATTTAGAATTGGTTTGCCTATTGGTCCTAGTCTGTGGGATCTCCAGTCGCTAGGATAGGTTTCCGTATAAGATAACTCTTATTAGTTTAGGCTTTTAAGCTCATTCCCCTCGATGCGCAGTTAATCTTTTCTCTTGATAAACCTTTAGCAAACGGATCCGCTAGGTTATCATTTGTTCTTATATAATCTATGGAAATAGTTCCATTTGAGAGCTACTGCCTAACTGTGTTATGGCATCGACGAATGTGTCGTGACTTTCCATTATACACAAAGTTCTGCGCTCTGCTTAGCGCCGCGTAGTTATCGCAGTGTATGCATATGGCCGGTACAGGTTTAGGCCAAAACGGAATATCTTCTAAAAAGTGATGAAGCCATTTTGCTTCTTCGCCTGCTTTATCTAATGCAATGAACTCTGATTCCATAGTGGATCGAGCTATGCATGTTTGTTTAGTAGATTTCCATGACACTGCTGCCCCTGCTAGGGTAAAGACATAACCACTTGTTGATTTTGATTCCTCTGAATCTGCAATCCAGTTTGCATCACTATAACCTTCGAAGACGGCAGAATATTTTCCATAATGTAAGGAATAGTTAGTGGTATTTTTTAAATATCCAAGCACTCTCATTAGTGTTTTCCAGTGTTCCTTTCCTGCATTGCTCGTATACCTGCTCAATCGACTTACTGCATAAGCTATAACCGGTCTTGTGCAATTCATGAGATACATGAGACATCCTATTACACGAGAATATTCCAGTTGCATTACACTCTCATTAGTGTTTTTATGCAGTACTTCTGATGGATTAAAATGTGTATTTACTCCTTTAATTCCAAAATTTTGAAATCTTTCAATCACATTTTCTACATAATGTGATTGAGATAACTCAATTCCATTAGGTGTTCTTGTTATTTTTATTCCCAAAATAACATCTGCAACACCTAAGTTTTTCATGTCGAAATTGTTGATCAACATTTTCTTTATGGTCTCAATTACCTTAGTATTTGGACCGAATATTAGCATATCGTCCACATATTGACAGATCATCACATATGATTGTCTAAGTTGTTTATAATAAACACATTTGTCACATTCATTTATACAAAAACCATTTCTCATCATGACACTATAAAATTTTGCATGCCATTGCTTTGGAGCTTGTTTTAGTCCGTATAATGATTTGACTAATCTACAGACTTTGTTTTCATTTTCTTTGGAAATAAATCCCTCAGGTTGCTCCATGTAAATTTCCTCATCGAGAATTCTATTTAAGAATGCTGTTTTTACATCCATTTGATGAATCTCTAGATTATAGATGGATGCAATTGCTATTAACATTCTTATAGAGGTTATTCGTGTTACCGACGAATATGTATCAAAAAAGTCTACTCCTTCTTTTTGAAGATATCATTTGGCTACTGATCTGGCTTTATACTTGTCGATAGAGCCATCTGCTTTCATTTTCTTCTTGAAAATCCATTTGCAGCCAATTGGTTTTATTCCTGTGGAATATCAACAATTTCCCAAGTTTTATTACTTAGAATTGAATCAACCTCACTTTGGATTGCTTCTTTCCAACATGAGGACTCAGAAGATGACATTGCTTCCTTGTACGTTTGAGGTTCGTGCTCTAATACATATGTAAAAAAGTCCGAACCAAATGTTTTGCAAGTTCTAGCCCTTACGCTTCTTCTTGGTTCAGCATCCTCAAGTTCATGATGAGTTTTATCTTCATGTGAATCATTTCATTCTTCCCTTGTCCTTTTTGGGACATTATTTCCTTCATTCCTTTTGTGCGGAAACATATCTTCAATGAATGAGGCATCTCTTGATTCCATGATTGTATTTACATGAATATCGGTTATATCAGACTTGAATACCAAAATCTGTAGGCACTACTATTTTGGGCTGGTCCAAGATAATAACAATCTACTGTTTTTGGTCCATGTTTGACTCTCTTGGGAGGCGGAACTGGAAACTTTGCCAAGCACCCCCTATACTTTGAGGTATTTAAAGCATGGTTCGTGTCCTTTCCATATCTAATATGGAATTGTTCCTGTTTTATTGTGAGGAACCTTATTTAATATATAATTAGACATATTTAGGGCTTCCCCCCACAAGTTCGTCGGTGGACCATAAGTTAAAAGCATTGCATTAATCATATCTTTTAACGTTCTATTCTTCCTCTCGGCTACACCATTTTGTTGTGGTGAATACGGAGCTGTTGTTTGATGAATTATTCCATTTTCTTCACAGAATTGTTCAAATGGTGATTCATATTCTCCACCTCGATCAGATCTTAGTATCTTAATATTTTTATTTAACTGATTTTCTAGCTCAGCCTTGTATTTTATAAACGCTGTTATTGCCTCATCTTTACTATTTAAAAGATATACATAGCAATATCGCGTATAATCGTCAATAAAAGTAATGAAATACTTTTCCCACCTCTTGTAGGTAGTGATTTAAAATCACATAAATCTGTATGTACCAAACCTAATGGTTCGGTGCTTCTGTCAACAGATTTAAATGGTTGTTTGACCACTTCTGTGTCTACACATGTCTCACATTTGTAGTTCTTATCTACTTGAAATTTTGGAATTAATCCCAAGTTTGATAATGTTTTCATTTTGCGGAAAATTATGTGTCCCAATCTATCATGCCACAGTAAAATTTCATGCTCAAGCAAATAAGAAACTTCAATTTTATTAATAGCATAATCAGAATACATATTTTTGTTGCCGACAACGGCTACATTTGCCTTAAATAGGCCATCACATAAATATCCCCTTCCTATATACATTCCAGCTTTGGATAGAACCATCTTGTCTGACTCGAACACCATCTTGAATCTCTTCTTTGATAGGACTGCACCAGAGATGAGATCCTTGTATGTCTGGAACGTGGAGCACGTCATTCAACTTAACATTTTTTCCAGAAGTAAACTTGAGGATTATCGTGCCACTGCCTTCGATCATAAAAACTACAGAATTATCCATGTAGAGTTTTTCTTTGTGATCAAATTTCTGATATGTAGAAAACATGGATTTGTCAGAACAAACATGACGAGTAGCGCCTATATCTACCCACCATTGGTTAGGATTCTGAACCAGATTGCATTCAGATACCACCGCCGAGAAGTTGGACTTGTCTACTTCCATGTTATCCACTATATTTGCCTCTTTATTGCGTTCCTTCTTGTGTCTGCAATCTTTAGCTGCATGTCCAACTTTTCCACAAACCCAACATTCTCCATTAAACTTCTTGGTTCGTTTGTAGTCTTTTGGTTTGTTGTCTTGAGCTTTCCTTTTCTTCTGGAAATTATTCTTTTTATTTTTGGTCTTTGACCCTTCAGCCACAAATGCCTCCTCGCTTGGTTTTGTAACTACACGGTTGTCTGCCTTAATTTTTAATCGGATTATGAGATCCTGCAAAAAGATTTCCTTCTTCTTATGCTTTAGATAGTTGCGGTAATCTCTCCATGACGGCGATAGTTTTCCCGTGATGGCTTAACCAAAAATGATTCTCCAACCTTATGACCTTCCGTTTTGAGTTCATGAATAATGATTTGCAATTCATGCAGTTGAACGGTTACTAGTTTGGAGTCAACCATCTTGTAGTCCATGAATTTGTCTACAATGAATTTCTTAAGACTGATATTCTACGTCTTGTACTTTGTGGTAAGTGCATTTCAGAGTGCTTTTGATGTCTTTAAAGGCCGATATACTTTGTATAGCACCTTGTCGAGACAAATCAGAATATAGTTTCTGCATAAAAAATGGAATGCTTCCACGTATTCACCTCTGCTTCCTTGCCTAGTGCAGGAATCGGTTCCTGCTCCTCGAGGTACTTTTGCAGACCGAGTGTAGTGAGATAAAACAACATCTGATTCTGCCATGTGAAGAAATCATCAGCGTCTCCCTTGAACGGTTCAGGTCTGTTGTGAGTAGTATTCTTTGAAAATTCTACTGTTGCCATCTCTGTTTTAGTAAGATAACGCTAAAATTCTTAAGATGTTATTCGTTAGTATACCAAAACAGAGAATAATCAATTATAAACTCGTCGCACAAGTTTATAACTCAGATTTCCACTACACTGGAATTCTGCATTAATTATTATAACAATATGAATGTTGTAAATAAGTTACAACAACAGCGTTATACTATTTTGAATAAATAGTATAACCAGAATAATGGATAGAATATAGAATAATGTATATAAATATACCAATAGACTAGAATTCTAACCGGATTATGTCTGAGGCTCATCGTAACGATTTCCTTAAGAATTTTATTTCAAAATTCTCCCAAGATACAACAGATGAATTCTGGTTGAAATTGTAATGAGTATATCACTCTGTGATTCGAATATAAGAACAGTAGTTATCAGAAGAGAAGAGATATTCGGATTGGAAATTCAGTGAGGAAAGTGATCCGTTTTCCTCCTTATTTATAGTTGGTTTGTATCCCTTCGAACGGTCATGTCTGCACCTATTTGTCCAAACGGTCGCGCCCGTTTCCATGTAAAAGGCCGCATGTTTCTGCCTTTTGCTGCTGCTGTTTATCGGTTGCGCCCATTCATTTTGAATAGGCCGCATCCGTTCGCCAAAATATAAACTGCACCCGCTAACGGGCCGCATCTGTTTGCCATAACGGGTCGCATCCTTTCAGGAAAAATGCTGCCCATTTCTGCATCGTAACAGGTCGCACCTGTTCGTTTTTGCGCCCGCTTCAGAAGTCGCGCCTCCTCGGTCTTCACCCGCCTGCTTCTCTTCAAATTCCAGGCCTAGCCCAGTTTCAGCCGAAGCCCAAAACCGTTAAATAATGGCCTAGCAAAAAGAATGGTCACTTTAGACCCGTACCCGAGCCCGGCCCGGTTCGGTCGGTCGGACAGACGGCAGCGACATGCGCGGTGGTGAAGTATGGCCTCCCTCCTCACAACGAAGTATACATTTGGGTACCCCAAGGTCCCAACCTCCTTATGAGAAGGCTATTGATATACTTCATTTCTATTTTGATTTTTGGCAATGTGGGACTGAAGGATATTTCATTCACATTCAATCCTTTTAACTTTAACATTCCCCCGCATAGTGCTGCCACCACCCTATTGACCTCAAACCATTCTCCAATACTGCTTAAATCCTAACTGAACCACCGCCTGCATTCAATTCCAACAAAAACACTTCCTTTCCTTTCTTCAATCCTTTACTTCTTTTTGCCATCACTATCCAACAACCCACAAAACAACTATCAACCAGCAATAACATCATAGTGCTTCCTCCATCCCACTTTAGGTTCACAGTTCACCAACCTACCAAAATTGAAAGAAAAATCATCATCGAATCTCTTACCTTCATCTCCAACAACTGCCATCGCAAATCGCCTGAACTACCATTAGTTCATCCCTTCACATAACCTCGCCTCTGAAAATACCATCGACCTCATGTTGGCCTCGACCATCACCATGCTTTACTCAAACCAACTCCGCAACTTCCCGCAATCACCTCAACCTTAATGCACAATCGAAAGCCGTGATCGAAAACCCGTCGATCAGAGCTTTGACTTGAATTTCAAACTTTGAAACTGGAATTAGGTTTGGAAGCTGAATGTTAAAAAAAGAGTATGAATTTACCGAAAATTTGAGAAGAATGAAGAAGTTTATTTTTCTGTTATCTGATATTTAGCGGGTTTATGAATTTTCTCTCGTTGGGCTCAACTTGAATTTTTTTTCTTTCTTTTTTTTTTCTTTTTTCTTTTCTTTCTTTCCTTTGCCTTCGTTTTATAACTGTGTATAAGAAAAAAAACATTCTTTTGCCTTTTTTTGTTTTATGGATTGCTAGAAATCAAGTGGAGAAGAATTGCCTACTAAAAATCACTTGCTAAAAAAAATACTTTGCTTTCTTATACATAAAAAAATCAATGCTTTAAAATAAAATTTTTAATAATAATTCAGCATGCTCTAGTATCGTGCTCTTATCTTTTGTTCTTATTTTCTTTACATTGTTGGTTGTTTTCATTTTAAAAAAATTTAAAAAAATCAAACTTTATTTGTAGTTGCATTATTAAAATCACGTTTAATTTCAGTTTTGCATTCATCTCATTTTATTTTATTTTATTCTAAGAGTATCTCCCCAAGTAACATAAGATGGGGGATTTCATCACCCCTTTCTTAGCCCCAAATTGAATTCCATCTTAGAATCTACTAATAATAACGGTTAGACTTCAGACTTAAAGGAGTCACGAGCTTAGATGGGACTTAAATGTATCTTGACAAGTTGTTCTCTTTGACAATTTATATTCTTGATGTCTAGGCTGTGGCAGAGCAATAATCAGTTATAAATATTACGGTGATTCGTAAATATTATACTGATTGTTTCACTGAAGGTACGTAAACCTTCGGTTGCATTGCTATGTTGATTCATGGTGCAATGATAAATACTGTCTGTTACCCGGCTGAGAACTATTCTATTGAATTAAGACATTGCGTGTGATTATACAATTTGGGTTAGGAGCTACTAAGGACAGAAAAATTATAATCGAGTCATTTGCATTCATTTAGTTGCATTAGTTTATATATATTTAAAAAAATCGAATTCGAAAACTAATAAAAAGATTTGTAAATTTTCCTTAACTTAGTTTTTAAATCCTTTCTTTTAAAAAATTTCAACAAAGTCAAAAATCCAAAAAATCCAAAAAAATATACGATCTTTTCAAAAATAAAATAAAAACATAATAAAAAAGAAAATTGAAATTCCAAAAAAAATTCGATCTTCCTTTTAGAAAATAAATTCTCCTTAATAAATACCTTTCCTTTTTTCAAACTTAAAAATTAAATATTCTTGAAAATGTCAGAATTTTCTTACTCGCCGGAATTTTACAATAGCTACGGAAATCAATATAATCCATATAATTTCACATCAAATCCTTATGGATATTTTAATGACAAGTATTATACAAAAAATTCAAATTTTGAACAAAATTTTCAAAATTATGACCAACACTCAAATCTTGAAAATAGTATTGAAATGATTTTGTCTTTACTTGAACTCTCTACATAAAAAAACTGAATGGTCAGTGATTTGTGTAATTCATATCAATGCAATAACTCAAATCAAGTATTTCAAAATAATCAAAATTTGAATCCACTTCAAAATCAAATAATTTTGATTATAACTCATGCCAATTCAATTTCGAACTCCAAAATGAATTTCAAAATCAAAACGAAATGGAAACAACTGTTTAAACGATTTAGGCAATGGGAGTTTTTCAAGGATGATGAACTTTTTTACTCTTAACAATTCCAAATTGAAAATCCTCATATTAATAATTAAAATTTGGTTTTGTTGAGCAAATGGACGAAATTCACAAAGATCACGTGGATTTTTTGTTCGAAACATATATGAAACAATGTTAGACACAAAATCAAATCTCAACGTGTTATTAATCAAATAATAATCCACCTTTTATCAAAATTGATGATTTTCAAATAACAACTTTTGAAATTGAAAATAAAAATCTTAATAAAGTTATTGAAAATGTGGTAATTGAGTTGGATTTCAATTCTTTTATGGGTGTGGAACCAAATTTAAAATCCGATCTTCTTTTTTCCAATTTAGAAAAATTGAAGGCATTAACTTTAGATTTTGAAATTGATACATGTAATAAGGTTGTTGATAATCCAACAAAGCAAGACGAATTTAGCGAACAATTTTTTTTTTCGACTTTTCGAATATGAGTTGTTAAATTTTGAGGGGTTAGATTTAAATCACCATTTTAATAATTTTAAAGAATTCATCAATAATGAGTTTGAATTTAAATTTGGTGAAAATAAACTTGAATTTCAACAAATTGTTTTATCAACCCCAAAAATCGTCGAAAATAAAACAACTCATACGATTTTTGATAAAACCACATTCATTTTTCCAAATCAACATTCAACTTTGAAATTTTTGTTGATTTGGTTTTCTACGCTTAAGCTATGTCTCTAATCCTTGACGAGACAAATGAATTGATCTTTGGAAGATTGTTTCATTTACTCTTTAACATCATATTTTCTGATATCGTGTAATTAATAACCGTTTCATTTTCATATAAATATAGGTCATATTTTTATTTTAAATTTATTTTTCTTCTTTCACTTGGTTTGACTGTGGGGACACAGTCAAAATCAAGTGTCGGAGGAGTCTCATCTTCATTTTGATTTTTCATGGTTTATTTTTTGCATTTTCCTTCCAACACTCAAAAACTAAAAAAATGAACAAAAAAAATCTTGAAAAAGGTATATTTTCTTTTAAGCATTTGGATTTATTTTTGAAGTAACACTATAGGATAAGTATATGTTTTGGTTATTAAATTGAAATTTTTGAAAATTTATTTGTCACAACAAAAATAAAATAAATTTTGATTACAAGTAACTATGTTTTAACTAGTATATAGGAAGGTTCATAGATGATAATTATGAAGTATATCCTAATTGAAATCTTTTTTTAATAAGTGGTTGACTTAAAGTAAAGTCGATAACATTTTAGATCTTCTAAGCTTAGTGATGCCAAGATGTTATTGTAAAACTCTTTCTTCATAAAAAAAGAAAAAAAAAGATTTTTTTTTGTATATATGTATATAATTTAACAACTAGAGTCATATGTTCGCATGCAAGTGTGTACACTTGCCATGCTTTGTACCCTTCTCATGTAAGCCCGAAAGGCGGTGCATGATCGGTATATTTGGCTTCAGTTTATTCGAGTTAGGTGTATGTATATACAAATTCTTTTATTAATAATGCTTATAGTCGATAGGTGTACACACAATGTATACACTCTCCACGCTGGTATTCCCCTCACGTAAGCCCAAAAGGCGGTGCCTGGTTGGTATATCTGGCCTTAGTTTTCTGAGTTAGGCATACAAAAATATTGTTAATATTAATAAAATTTTCAAACAAAGAGAGAGTAAGTAATTGAAATCCAATCACTGTTTTTACTCATTTGATTTGACTAGATATTCAAAAGAAATGAAAATATCACTTTGAAAAACTTTGATAATCAACTAAGGATCCATTTCATAGTTGCACCATGTAATCAATCGAAACAACTAGCCAAACTAGAGTCTGTTTGTGATTACAACTTAATTTTTGAGGGAAATTTTGACAAGTAAAAGGATTAAAATTTCATGATGATGACCAATGTAGGATCTAGATTAACCCTAGAGGGGGGGGGGGTGAATAGGGTTATAGCAAATTTTCTTAAATTAAACACAGAAATATAATTGCAGAAATAAATATGCTGAAAAGTAAATCACACACAAAATTTACCCAGCTTCGGCAACCCCTGCCTACTGCTGCATTCCCAGATTTCTATTAGAATTAAACAGTATCACGCTTACAAACACTCTACTGGACTCGCAGACCCTTTTGCTCCCGCTCACAAACACTCTACTAGACTCGCACACCCTGCTCCCGCCTATAGAGTTTCGCTCACTTGCAAACACTGCTCCCGCCTATAGAGCTTTGCAAACTCGCACACCCTGCTCACTGAACTAATTCTAAATGGACAATCTGACACTACCTAATCCCTAGGTGGTGATTTACAAATTCTTCGACTCGAAAAGAAAAAATACAGATTTCAAAAATAGACGCAAGAGCAAAATTTAAATTAAAACTTGAATACAAATTTTGCTCTCAAATTAGAAACCCCTTTTTTTAAAAACACGGCCCTTTATATCAAACCGGCCCAACATTCTTCTTTCACCCAATCCACTTTGGCTTTGACCCGTTCCTTCTTTTCCTCTTTCTACTGTAAACAATGATGGCCGATTTCTTTGTTGAATTAGGGCTTCGGCTTCTTTCGAATTAGGGCTTCGGCTTCTTTCGAATTAGGGCTTCGGCTCTGGATAATTGATACTCTTTGCTTGTGCTCGTTCTCTGATGTTTCGCGACTTGTTCTCTGATGATTCGCAACTTTGAGATTGTGAATTGTTCGCAGCTGCTTCTTTTGATGACCGAGTTCGTTAAATTGGTATGTATTACTTTCGTTTGCTGGTTTTATTGCTTGCTTCGATTGGACTCGATTTTAACTCAATAGCCGATGATGTAAATTGGGATTGCGATTGATAGTTCGATTGTGAATTGAAGCACTTCCTTGATGATGATACCTTCGGGTTGAATTTATATGAATTCGATTACACTAATTAACTCGATACTTTCCTGAAATTCACTTTCGTGATGCACACGACTTTCCTAATGCGTTCGTTACTTACTTGA
The DNA here is from genome assembly GCA_030765085.1 of Allium cepa. Taxonomy (NCBI): domain Eukaryota; kingdom Viridiplantae; phylum Streptophyta; class Magnoliopsida; order Asparagales; family Amaryllidaceae; genus Allium; species Allium cepa. The sequence goes on from CM060931.1 coordinate 615,954,080, forward strand.
TTCATACGGCTTTGTTTTGAGAACGTTCGATCCTTCTCGAATAACAAGACAGAAACTTTCCTCTTTTTAATTGCTGACTATTTCAAAAATAAAGATACGAATTTTTTTCTCATGGTACACACACTTGTTTCAGTGACCATAACTGCTCTGGATGGTTTAACTTGAATTTGTGATTCCATGTATCACTGTACTTCAAGTTTGTGAATTTCTCTGTTCTTCGTCTCTGGCCATTTTCTGGTTAGTTTAACCTGAGCTTCGAATTAGAATTGCATTCGTGGAAATGTTGCAGTTAATTTGTGGTGATGCCACTGTGTTTCATTTGCATAGCTCAGTGGTGCACTTGTTACCTTCACTGTGTTGCACATGCTATATTGTATACTTATGTTGTCTCTCTGACTTTGCTATATACATGCTATTATGCTTGTTGCACTTTGGTTGTTTACCATGTTACATTTAGTTTTCATTCATTTGAGTCTGCCTTGTTGAGTTCCTGTGTTTGGTCACTGATGCATTGTTGTACATTGGTCGTTTCTGCTATGTTATCTTAACTGCTGCCACTTTGTAGTTGCTCTGCACTTTGGTGGCTCTGGCTTGTTTATCTGAACTTGTTGCATATATCACTGAGTTCTCATTTCATATGCTTGCACTACTTCTCTTTGGTCATGTCTGATGGCATTTCTTTTGTGGTCTTTGTTGTTTGTATTCTGGTCAGTGGTGTTCATTGTAGTTGCACTGCAGTTTCATTATGACTGCGACTCCATGACTTGATCTTTGTTGAACTGGTTTTGTTTGGTCAATGCATTTACCTCAAATGTTTCACTCTGATATGTATATATGCATTTGCCACTGAACTTGATTCATGCAGTCATCATTAGCTCGTGTGCTTCCAGTGTTTGTTGCCACTTTACCTTGTATCACTGCTTCCATTTTGACTTGGTCTTTGTTGAACATGTCATCTTCACTCTGTTCTCTTCATGTCTGACTTGATGCTGCATACATGTTTGTTGCAGTCCCTTTTTGATCACTTGATTATTGTTTGATTTTCCTGTTGAGACCTCTGCACTGTGCCTTGAACTTGTGGTCTGCCTTGAGTTGAATCCCGTGTGTTATTTGGGTTTGACCTTTTGTTGTTCATTTGGGCTGCTGGACTTGTTGTACATTGCATAGTGCATTGCCTTGTTTGTTGAAGTTGTGCTTGCACACTTGCTATTTTCGGTTGCGCACACGAGTTGGCGAGGCAGTGCACACGTGTATGAATGTACATGTGTGTATTGCAGCCACTTATGGTTACCTGTCCCTGTAATATCTATGTGCACAACTTTATGATGAAATCAAGTGTGAATGATGACGAACAACCCAAATAACTGAGGCAAATCATATTTTCAAAAATCGTATTTCATTTTATATTGCAAAAATATTTCTTTTTCAATTTTACTGCGTTAGTGAATATTTTTGCAGATTGCTCAGATGCTGGATTCAAACTGGAATGCAGTTGAAGACAAAATACGAGTGTGAGTGATATGTAGTGAGGTTATCAATGTAAAAATATTTGTGATGTAATCGTGATGTAATCAAAAATGTATATGTATAGTGAGAGCATGAATTTGTACTATTCAAGATTGTAATAAATATTTGTTTGAATAAAATTTCTGTTTGAATTCAAAATCTGTGTAACTTGTTCTGTTTGAATTCAAATTCAAATTCTGTGTAATTTATTTTATTCAACAAATATTTATTTAATCTATAAAAAAAACAAAATAGTACATTACCAAATACATTTAAAATGAATATATATGTTTATTATCATCAAACAAAAACTTATAAGCGCATATTCAACTATCTCCCCCTTTTGATGATAACAAACATATATTTAAGATTTTGATCGTGTTAAATGTATTTGACCAATTATATACTCTAATTGCTCCCCCTATTTAAATGCATCCTCTCTACATGATGCTCCCCCTACATATATGCATACGAATAGAAATATTCAAATAAGCCTACATGCAAATGGAAAATCATTTGACCTTTGCTTGATTCTATTTGACAAAATCTTAACTTTTCTCTCCCCCTTTTGTTATCAGCAAAAAAATAATAGTGTTAGAGAAAAATAGAGATTAAATGATCAATATTAATCCAACATTAAACTCAAATTGAATATAAATATTAAACTCCAATAAGAATCAAACAAAAACCATAATTACCCTTGTTAGGCGCATATTCCACTTTTAGAAATGATTGATATGGTGTTCATATAAAAACATACAGTTGAATCAACTTGTGGTACATTTATATCAGGAATTTGAATATCTACTAATCATGCATAACCGTTAGGACTTTTAAATGAGATTAGTAGTATTCGAATTTAATTTTAAGAATGAAATCAAGTATCTTCTAACCACGCATAACCGTGAGGACTTTTAAATGGGATTAGAATCAACTTGTCTATTTAAGCAATTAATTTTGATATGCGTTCCATACATGCATAACCATAAGGACTTTTAAATGAGCATGGAAGCACATAAAAAAAATCCAAGTAATTCATCCATGCATAACCGTGAGGACTTTTAAATGAGAGTGAATACTTTGGATATTTTTTTATTTATTTAAAAAATATGACATGAAAAACAAATGATTCCTGATTATAGTACCACATATCGACAAACTATATTGAATATTTGATAAACCATGGTCGATAGAAATAATGATAGATATAGAAATGGTCTGGAATCTTTACCCAACAAAAAGTTTTATAATTCTTGTTTTAATTCCTAAAGGAATTTTCCAAATATACTCTCTTGAGTAATGTATGTTAAATATCAACACTCATCACTTTTTCAATCACTATTTATCTCTTTGATAATTAGTAGGGAGTCGGATTAGTCAAATTTTTTCATTTAAAATCAAATAAAAATGACTAATCTGAAAATATGGTCAAACAATTATTTTCTCGAAGGGGTTTTATGAGAGAAAAAAATTCTGCTAAATGAAAAATTATTTCAAGTGTAAAGTATGCAGATATTTTCTTTGAAAAACGATGCAGCAAATGAATGTTTCAAAAATTAATCACGTTACACTAGTAATTTCTCTATCAACTATATTACCAGTGTAATCTGCATCTGAATTTAAATTTCACTCAATATTCACTCGTTGGATGTCAACGACCAGATTTGTGAAATTTCAACAAACTATCTCAGAATTGTTTTCAACAATTTTTAAATGAAATTCTCTTGGATTTGAATTGAGACCATGTTAACAATCAAACAAATATCATAGTGCTAAACTTAGAAACCATAGGATGGACAACTATCAACAGTCATTGAAACTTCATTATTATTTCAAAAAATTTCTTGAAGTTTCAACAATTTCGTAAAATCCTTTTTCACATGAATTTGAAATCGTGCAAATTTACAAGCAGTGACCAAAATGTCAAAACCAATATATCTACGTGTAGCATGAGTAATCAAGGATCAATAAAATACCATCATTTGACCAAACAAATTTATATGGATTAGTTCACAGTTGAAAATCTGATTGGTCATCATTTAAGCACAAATCAAGATCATGAATAAGAACAAGTCAAAAGAAAAATCATATCAATAAGTCAGAAAAGACATCACATCATTATCACAATTTTGACTGATTTAATTCAGAATATGGTGCAGATTATCACATTTAATATACCTTCACCTGTTTTACCTTTACGATAATTTCTCGTGATTGCCCATTGTGATTCTGTCACCTTTATACTAGGCTAAGGAACTTTGCTATGTTGCCCATTGTGTTTCTGGAACAGCCAAAATCCAGAGAACACCATTGTTGTTCCTTAGCCTGCCACCACTCCTACACGATGAAAGATTTTTGTGACCTATTTCTAGGTCCATAATTGTTAGTGGCAGAAGCATTATGAATAAACAAACCCTTTGGAACCCAAACTTGTTTAGTCCTTTTATTCTTGTTCTAATAGACATGAAATTTGTTTGTAGAATTCTTAGGAAACCAAACTTGTATAAATTTTGTGTTCTTATTCCTATGACTACAATTTTCAACACGATGTCCAATTATTTCACATCTATCAAAGACACTCTTCCCTTTTGCATTATCCTTAACTTGAGTTTTCCCAAAACCTAGTCCTTTTCTGTTGTTAGCAAAAATTTGATTTCCCAATAGCATGTTGAAAGATTTTTCGCCTCTTGAAAAATTATTCAAAGATTTCTCAAGATTTTGGACTTTGGTTTTTAGTGTTGTGTTTTCAGTGACAAGTGAGGTGCATCGATTTATAAAATCCTTTTTCCTAGCGTCAATGATTTCCCTAAGACTCGAGTTTTCTTTTTCAAAATTCTCAGAGTTATTCTTAAGTCTTGTCAATTCTGAATCTAAAACTTTACATCTTTTACATTCTAGGTTTTGAATATTTTCAAGTTCAGTTTTTAACCTAAAATTTTCACGAGCAAGTTCTCTCCTATCAGATTTCAGTTTTTCTAGTTTAGATTCAAGAGCATCAACTACTTTAGTAAGATCAAGACACATAAAAACAAGATCTCTATAGGAATACTCACCTTCCTCACTAGATTCCTCTGAGCTTGAATCTGAATCTGATTTCGCCATAAGACATAAGTTAGCCTCCTCTGAGCTGCTATCCGAAGCTTCTTCTCCTTCTTCATCATCCCAAGTCGCTGCAAATACCTTCTTCGTCTTTTTCTTTCCTTTGTTGTTTTTGAGAAGTGGGCATTTTTGTATGAAGTGTCCAGGCTTCTTGCAGTTAAAGCACGTCGGTTCATTATCGGAATTGTCAGAATCTTTTGGCCCATTACGATTTGTTTTCTTCTTGCGTGGCTTGAATCTCGACCATTTTCTAAGATTATTGACAGCCATTGCAAGTTCTTCAATTGGATCTTCTCCTTCTTCATCGCTTTCTTCTTTGCTCTTTAAGGCAATCGTCTTCTTCTTTGGTTTGGAGTTGTTGCGCTCTTCCTTTGCTTTTAGCTCAAGCTCGTATGTCATCAAGTTACCAATCAACTCCTCCATGCTTAATTTACTCAAATCTTTCGATTCTTGGATTGCCGTGACTTTTGCCTCAAAGTTCATCGGTAAGACTCGTAGTATCTTCCGCACAAGCTCTACCTCAGTGAATACCTTCCCAAGTGCTCTAGCGTTGTACACCAAAGTTGAAAAGCGTCCAAACATGTCTTTTATGCTCTCGGCTTTGTCCATCACAAAGTTTTCGTATTCGTTGCTGAATAGGGCTAGACGAGACTCCTTGACTTGAGAAGTTCCTTCGTGTGTCACCTCCAAAGTGTGCCAAATTTCCTGTGCTGTTGTACAATGAGAAATTCTATTAAATTCATTTTTATCAAGAGCACATATCAAAGCATTCATGGCTTTAGCATTTGTCGTTTTCAATTTCTTATCGTTAGCATCCCACCTATCCTTAGGTTTAGGAATCTCACTATCACCAACGATTATAGTGGGAGGTTTATAGCCAGTTTCAATAATATCCCAAACATCATAATCAATGGAACTAAGGTAAATACTCATCCTAACTTTCCAATAAGCATAATCATTCCCGTTAAACATGGGTGGCCTAACAATAGATTGCCCCTCAGAAAAAGCATTATTTGATGAATTCATGACTCTAGAGTTAAATAAAAAATAAACCGGGCTCCGATACCACTTGTAGGATCTACATTAACCCTAGAGGGGGGAGGGGTGAATAGGGTTATAGCAAATTTTCTCAAATTAAACACAGAAATATAATTGCAGAAATAAATATGCTGAAAAGTAAATCACACACAAAATTTACCCAGCTTCGGCAACCTCTGCCTACTGCTGCGTTCCCAGATTTCTATTAGAATTAAACAGTATCACGCTTACAAACACTCTACTAGACTCGCAGACCCTTTTGCTCCCGCTCACAAACACTCTACTAGACTCGCACACCCTGCTCCCGCCTATAGAGTTTCGCTCACTCGCAAACACTGCTCCCGCCTATAGAGCTTTGCAAACTCGCACACCCTGCTCACTGAACTAATTCTAAATAGACAATCTGACACTACCTAATCCCTAGGTGGTGATTTACAAATTCTTCGACTCGAAAAGAAAAAATACAGATTTCAAAAATAGATGCAAGAGCAAAATTTAAATTAAAACTTGAATACAAATTTTGCTCTCAAATTAGAAACCCCTTTTTTAAAAACACGGCCCTTTATATCAAACCGGCCCAACATTCTTCTTTCACCCAATCCACTTTGGCTTTAACCCGTTCCTTCTTTTCCTCTTTCTACTGTAAACAATGATGGCCGATTTCTTTGTTGAATTAGGGCTTCGGCTTCTTTCGAATTAGGGCTTCGGCTTCTTTCGAATTAGGGCTTCGGCTCTGGATAATTGATACTCTTTGCTCGTTCTCGTTCTCTGATGTTTCGCGACTTGTTCTCTGATGATTCGCAACTTTGAGATTGTGAATTGTTCGTAGCTGCTTCTTTTGATGACTGAGTTCGTTAAATTGGTATGTATTACTTTCGTTTGCTGGTTTTATTGCTTGCTTCGACTGGACTCGATTTTAACTCAATAGCCGACGATGTAAATTGGGATTGCGATTGATAGTTCGATTGTGAATTGAAGCACTTCCTTGATGATGATACCTTCGGGTTGAATTTATATGAATTCGATTACACTAATTAACTCGATACTTTCTTGAAATTCACTTTCGTGTTGCACACGACTTTCCTAATGCGTTCGTTACTTACTTGATTCATACGGCTTTGTTTTGAGAACGTTCGATCCTTCTTGAATAACAAGACAAAAACTTTCCTCTTTTTGATTGCTGAATATTTCAAAAAATAAAGATACGAATTTTTTTCTCATGGTACACACACTTGTTTCAGTGACCATAACTGCTCTGGATGGTTTAACTTGAATTTGTGATTCCATGTATCACTGTACTTCAAGTTTGTGAATTTCTCTGTTCTTCATCTCTGGCCATTTTCTGGTTAGTTTAACCTGAGCTTCGAATTAGAATTGCATTCGTGGAAAGGTTGCAGTTAATTTGTGGTGATGCCACTGTGTTTCATTTGCATAGCTCAGTGGTGCACTTGTTACCTTCACTGTGTTGCACATGCTATATTGTATACTTATGTTGTCTCTCTGACTTTGCTATATACATGCTATTATGCTTGTTGCACTTTGGTTGTTTACCATGTTACATTTAGTTTTCATTCATTTGAGTCTGCCTTGTTGAGTTCCTGTGTTTGGTCACTGATGCATTGTTGTACATTGGTCGTTTCTGCTATGTTATCTTAACTGCTGCCACTTTGTAGTTGCTCTGCACTTTGGTGGCTCTGGCTTGTTTATCTGAACTTGTTGCATATATCACTGAGTTCTCATTTCATATGCTTGCACTACTTCTCTTTGGTCATGTCTGATGGCATTTCTTTTGTGGTCTTTGTTGTTTGTATTCTGGTCAGTGGTGTTCATTGTAGTTGCACTGCAATTTCATTATGACTGCGACTCCATGACTTGATCTTTGTTGAACTGGTTTTGTTTGGTCAATGCATTTACCTCAAATGTTTCACTCTGATATGTATATATGCATTTGCCACTGAACTTGATTCATGCAGTCATCATTAGCTCGTGTGCTTCCAGTGTTTGTTGCCACTTTACCTTGTATCACTGCTTCCATTTTGACTTGGTCTTTGTTGAACATGTCATCTTCACTCTGTTCTCTTCATGCCTGACTTGATGCTGCATACATGTTTGTTGCAGTCCCTTTTTGATCACTTGATTATTGTTTGATTTTCCTGTTGAGACCTCTGCACTGTGCCTTGAACTTGTGGTCCGCCTTGAGTTGAATCCCGTGTGTTATTTGGGTTTGACCTTTTGTTGTTCATTTGGGCTGCTGGACTTGTTGTACATTGCATAGTGCATTGCCTTGTTTGTTGAAGTTGTGCTTGCACACTTGCTATTTTTGGCTGCGCACACGAGTTGGCGAGGCAGTGCACACGTGTATGAATGTACACGTGTGTATTGCAGCCACTTATGGTTACCTGTCCCTGTAATATCTATGTGCACAACTTTGTGATGAAATCAAGTGTGAATGATGACGAACAACCCAAATAACTGAGGCAAATCATATTTTCAAAAATCGTATTTCATTTATATTGCAAAAATATTTCTTTTTCAATTTTACTGCGTTAGTGAATATTTTTGCAGATTGCTCAGATGCTGGATTCAAACTGGAATGCAGTTGAAGACAAAATACGAGTGTGAGTGATATGTAGTGAGGTTATCAATGTAAAAATATTTGTGATGTAATCGTGATGTAATCAAAAATGTATATGTATAGTGAGAGCATGAATTTGTACTATTCAAGATTGTAATAAATATTTGTTTGAATAAAATTTCTGTTTGAATTCAAAATCTGTGTAACTTGTTCTGTTTGAATTCAAATTCAAATTCTGTGTAATTTATTTTATTCAACAAATATTTATTTAATCTATAAAAAACAAAATAGTACATTACCAAATACATTTAAAATGAATATATATGTTTATTATCATCAAACAAAAACATATAAGCGCACATTCAACAACCAAAACTTATATTTGACTTATTCATGTCAATTTGAAAGTAAATTCTTCATTTATAAATATTTTCAAAAACTTGCATTCATATATGTAAATAAATCTTACATTTAGGGATTTTGCATTTGGATTTTATGGGTCGTATTCGCTGAAAACCTCACGAGACAACACTCGTCCTTCTAAGGATACGAAGAGGTTTAAAGATTTGTTTCATACACTCAATGCAATCATGTTTTCTATGAAAATAGATTTATCTTAGTTTTAATTTATTCAAGGACGAATAAAAAGATAAGTGTGAGGGTATTTATGTGCACGTAAATGTGCATATTTTTACTTCCATATTTAATCTAATTTAATTAAATAAATGAGCATATATGGTGTTTTAACATGTTTAAACCAAAATTTCAATTGTTTTCAAATCGACATTTATTCATCTTCATATAAGGGAAAATGGTCATTTTATGCATGTATTAATTTTGAAAATATTTATTTGCATATTTTATTTTAATTTGTAGGAAATATGAAGAGGCTTTTATGTATGCACAAGAGAAGGAGGAAGATGAAGATGGAAATAGATCAATTCATGCAACATGGAAGACTCCACCTACCCACTTACCATGATGTACAATTAGGAGTTAATGCACAAGTTAGTAGAGATTAAAGTTATGTGCAAATGTAATGGTGGATTATGCTTACGTTAATGACAATTTGGAGGACACACTTCCTAAGGGTTATTTTGGATAGTCTCCTGAAATATGCATTAGGGTTTTAGGCTTGTACAAATACCCCTTATGTTTCATGTAATTAGCTCTTATCCTCCTCTTTAGTTAGTTTAGTTGTAGGCGCAAATTGTAAATATGATCTCTCTTTCTCTCTTTCATGGCCTCTTAGCCATTTTCTTCTTATGTAATTTTCTTAATGCGATTTAATTTATGTTATTTTAACTCTTGTTCCTTTCTTTTATGTTAGTAGTATAGATTTAATTTATGAAAGTGGTTTAATTATCTTTCAATTTTAATTAGCTTGTATTTTCCTCTTGTTTTTATTTCATGTTTAACTCTACAATTGTTGAAAAGATAATAAATATGAGAAGCTAAACCGCTTCAGTTTAGGGGTAATGAAGCTCTCTTAATCATGTAGATTTAATATTTTGCCAATTTTTTTTATCTCTTTTGTGCTTAATGGAAGTGTTTGATATGGTTAAATTTGGATGTTTAGCTTTGAATTTGATAGTATATGTTGTTGACACCAAATATGCTATGCTTACACAAATTACCTCTTCATCTACATATGAAGTTGGTAATGAACTAGATTTGAGAATCAAAATTTGATGCTCTATATTACTAATCAATAGTAAATAGATCATGCTTAGAATAGACTTTGTTTTTAACTTCATCGTCATTTTCATAAGTGTTAACAGTGGTTTAGTGGGCGTGTTATAGTTTAATGGTTTAAGTTGAGCTAATTAATAGCACAAATAGGCCATACTTATGATAAAAACATCAATTAGATTTGCTAATGACCAAAAAAAAGATCATAATTTCATTATGTTGATTTATGTGATCATGGAAAGGAAATTACCTCTAAATTGCCTTCTACTCTCATATTTTTATCCATTTTCCTTATGTTAGTTTTTACATTTTTCGCTTAATACAACTTCAAATCTTGGTTTAATTTGATTGAGTAGAATTTTTAATCAACACAATTACCTACGAATCGACCTGTAATTGCCATATACTAAAATTGTATGTCGTGCGCTAACGGTTATTTGAATCACATAATTTTTCGAGATTTTCTTATCCGATAGGAAATTATCCGTTAAACAAAGCACATCATCCTCCGGGATGCCATATTGAAAGCAAATGCTTTGCAATGCCCTGTGTGTAAGGATCGAAGAGGCTTTCTCCGGAGGATCAAGAAAAACCCTAAAGTTGGGAGGTGTGCGATTGAAAACGGGGCCAACTGGGATTAGACGACCATATTGCCTCGTAGTTATGGAAGTAGCAGGTCCAGCCATAATCAACGATGGCTCTGCTTTAGAAATAGGTAAGCTTCCATTAAATAATTTACATCGGAAGATTTACTCGACATTCTATATAAGAAAGCTTGTGTTCAAAACAGTCAAGTGCACTAAATTCTTAAACTATAAACACCTAATATGGCCGATACTTGGAATTCGAAAAGTAATTAATGTGTACCAATCACCAATCAGTTTCCAATATTGACCATGAGTGTGTATGATGTGTAATGTATGTGAGAACGAGCTCGGCATCCTAAACACTATGAACAGACCATTTCATGTAGATGGCTCACGCACAAGGGAAAAAGCGATCTGCATCACCTATTAGTGTCTTTTCTTCTACACTTATCCATTATCGATCAACGATTGATAACAGATCCATTGTCCAAAGCAACATGGAAAGCTCATCTTATTCCACGTACACCGACTATGCAACAATTGAACCAAAACAATGCGAGCATTTATAGACCGATGAATTCAAATTGGGAAGAAAATTATCAGCATAAGTCGATTTTAGTATTCTAGAAAGTGATAACAATCTAAGATGTATGCAAGATGATATTCTATGTTATTATCACCTTCTATAAAAACCAAAATCAATTTACAATTCGCGAGATGTCATTCCGGAGTTGACTGTGAAACTTGGTACAAGTTAATTCTAATTTTGTGGATAAAGACAACAAAATATGTCGAGCTCCAGGGTAAAAACCTGGCTTTATTCCGTGATGAACTTCGGACTCAATTTACTATCTTCTTCTTAAAATTGCAACCATCTTCAATCTTCCACTGCATCCTCCATCAACATAGCCACACCATCAATCGATGATGTAATATCACATCAAAATCCACTTCATGGACCTTCAAAATTGAGAAATGCGACAAGGTCTTTAATTCAAGATGGCTTGATCTAGGATGCCTTGGCTTGACAGCGCCTCAAGGTAGGCACAATCATGGCAGCAGGCTGTGCTAGGAGTGAGGATCGACGGTGGAGGCGCTACGGTTATGGTAGAAGGTGGATCGATGAAAATTATATTTCCTTTGGATAGGCTTAGCTTGAAAATGTAAAATGAGAGAATGGAGATATGATCCCACTTATATAAGAAAAGGAGCAGAAAATTTTCCTAAGCACTTGGATCGGTGCCGATCCGATCCAATTGGATCTGTGTCGATCCGATCCAATTGGATCGGCGTCGATCCAATTTATTTCCCCCAAATGACCCCAAGTTTCCTTGTTTACCCAACTCGATGTTCGTATTCATTCTAGTAGTTTACAAATTAGGTTTACTCTGTAATTATGACTATTGAAGATTTCCACGAAGGACTAGATATTTAGCTAGAATATGATAGTTAGCTACTTAAGGAAGCTAGATACAACCAATAAAGCCCCATGAAACTAAGACTGAAAGAAAAATAATTCCATGGCACGCCTTCTTTTCAATGAAAGCATGCTCTGGGGTGTAAATTTTAACTAAATTTTTAACCCGGCAGAATCCAAAGGGATTAGAACATTCAAACTGAGCCAGAATGACTCGAAACTTGACCGGAAGACCTAACCGTACATGACAAAGAACCCCTGGGAGTTTGAACCCAAAATATACCAAGTACTTGGATCGATACCGATCCAAAATATTTACTTATGATGCCTCCAATCCACATGTACTGTGCTCCTACATCTTTCCTAAGTTTATCTATCAAGTTTGATAACATTTTGAGCATCCGAGTTGAAGAATTCAAGACTTATCCGATTCAGATTATAGTTCAATCTAATTTATAGGTGAACCATCGTCAAAACATGTCAACAAGCTATGAAATTACATAGGGAATCTCGCATGCAAGAAAGAAAGCCAACGAAGTAGGAGCAATGCAAAATTGCACAACATTTTGGATCGGTATTGATCTAATCCAATTGGATCGGTATCGATCCAAAAAGTTAGTTCGAAATTACCCCAAATCTTACGTGCCTTCCGGTATGGGTAACTAAAGGCTTCTGATACTCTGGTTCCGATCCAAGTGCTATCTAAATCCTATAAATACCATCATATCTTCAATAGAAAAGAGGTAGGCTACTCCGATCACTGGGGAAACTCTACTACTAAGACTCTTCAACCTTCTTCCTCCTCACAGTGGCTGCCATGGGACAATTGAGATCCTCCCGTTTATCTCCATCAACGGTGTCTGATCTTTCTTGATTCAATTATTAGAACTGCAAATTGCTTGTGCTTATGATCATTAGTCGGTCCATCAGTAAAATCTATAAATTGGACGTAGGCTTTGTTAAAAGCAAAACCACTATAAAAGTCTTATGTTTCTCTACTTTATTTTGTCTTTTCTGTAATTTGGAGAGTGTTTTGCTCTACTTTATTTGTCCTGATAAATAGGGTTGGCGCTTTCACAATCATTTAAAGATGATTTTTTTGGATTAACACTGCTTTATACGAACGCATTGGAAACCTCCGAGTGTCAGCTATCCCTTTCCATTCATCTCCCTAGTAGAACATAATCAATGTTCTAGTCCATTCGTTTCAATGGTTGAACACAATCATAGTTCCACCCACGAGGCCCTCTAATTGAACCCGTCCTTATGGATCATTATTACAACTCAAATCATCAAGTCATCATTATCGAAGCATCTGGACACCCATCATAAGTCGTAGAATCATCTTGTCAAAGTTTAAAAGTCATTAGTCGAAGCATCATTACATCGCTTCGCTATTAGGAATCATTCTTCATCACATTATCATGTGGAACGAACGAACACGCATGAAATAAATTTCGAAGTCCATGCCTCAAACTCCCATGGGCACCACATTCTCACCCTATACATAAACATATGAGGACCGACCAAATCAAGCCGAGCTCGACATGGTAACGTAACAAAAATTGGTTAAGTTGTTAAAATCCCAAAACCTCTCATTACTTAAGTTTTTCCCAAAGATTCTCTCTCATCGCCCCAAAGCAGCAAGCCAAAATCCTCAGAATAAATCATGTTGGTGCAATGTTGTTGTCTTAGCCAAAATTTTCTAAGTCTCGAATGCAAAATCCAATCAATATCATCCTCCTCCAAAGCCACTATGAAAAATTCCTAAAGCTCCACATCTTTTCCTAAAGAACAAGCCCAAATCATCTAGGTAGAAAGCTATTGGTAGTAAAATACGTAGCCAAAATTTCAACAAATACCCAAAAAAAACCCTCATCCTTAGCCTGACACAAAGCTCCTACACCCGAACCTCAAAGAAGGCATCAAGATCCATGAAGTTCACCTACCACCGACTTGTTTGTGCTTCACCAATGAGTCATTTCAAACTCTCGAAAACATCATCATTTCTCTTCCAAACCTCATGTGACTAAAACCATAGTTTCTCTAGACTTGCACAAATGTATTATAATGATGTCATGCTTCGAACACTTTTACTTGTCGAATCACTAAAACGACAACCACTCTCTAACTATGATAAAATGAGTCAGAAACATGACAAAAAAGAACACACAACCAATGCATAACATTCGTACATCTTTCATAGCAATATGAATCATATCCAAACATTTATATCATTCTAAATCTAACCATATACAAAACATGAGTTATCTACAAAATGGTCAAAAATGAATCAAATTATAAATTTTTATTTTTAAAACCATTTTAAAAACATTTTTAAGGTTATATCTAAGTTCAAAAATGTTTTAACACCTAATACCATCTTAAATACATCATTTTTGCTATAATTACTAATACAAGATAGTGAGAAATGAAAAATCGCCCATCAAAGATCAAAATGCAAAAAAGAAGTGTAATCCCATGATGAATAATAAACTTCACATTTTTTAAAACACTCCTGTAGTAATTAAGCTGTTCCCTTTCTAATTAACTCTTAATAATGTGATTTGGATACTTTAAGTAGGGAAATGTTTGCATTTGCCTAAAAAAGGGTTAGTGGAGGTTTGGTTCAGTTTTGGAAAGAGAGAAAAGTAAATAGGAATTGTCACATCTTCAACATTAGGCACAAATCCAAAAATGGGTTAATAGCCTAATTCAGAACTAATTAATTACTCACTAATCTACCCCAAAAACTATTAAAGTTTAAACAACCATATCACGTAGAAGGAAAGTCCAAGGTGCGATTGTGACCAATCTACAAAAAGAAAAACCATTATATCTTTCCAATAGAAATGGTCTTGACCGTTAGTTCAGCTCCAATAAAAAATTATGAGCCTTACAAAGTTTCACAGTCAAAATCTTCAAATAAATTTTAAGGATCAAAAATGTCACCATTCAAATGTTCTCCAATTTTATAACATCATATGACCCGATATGAATTTTAAAATAATAATTTATGATTCTTTGATGCATAAAATACGAATCGCTATAAACATGGATTCCTTATGTAGTGGCAGTTTATTAATGTCGGAGAGAGTTGGTTGATAATGTAGACAATAAGGCATATAACATATATGTCCATTAAGTGACTAGATTGATCATTTTATGAAAATTGATCGAAACGATAGGGAAGAGATTCGATAATTACTTCCCAAGTGCAAGTGGGAGATTGAAAGAGTTAGAGGTATACCCTAGGGGAAATTACATAAATTGTTTCATATATCTAACTTTAAAACCTATCTTTTTACAATAAAGGTCTTTAATTTCTATTATACACTTTGTTATATTAAGGTAAAATTAATTAACTAATTCAAAGTATATAACTAGAAAACCTAAAATAATATGTTATGTGATAATTGTTGCAAAGAGATGTAACCATGAGAAAGTTCTCACAATATAAGATAACATATTATTTAAAATATTTCTAGTCAATATATTTTGATAAAGGATATCGATACATCTCCAGAGTATGTAATGCACTTTAAATGTTGGATAGTGTATAACTAATGGATGCTAAGGCACTAAGGGGCTATGTACCGATAGTTACTTGGATAAAAATAGAACGACTCACTTGATAGTTTCCAATTAGTTAATAATAACTAAAGTTAAACATGAAATATCAAAGTGATGATATGACATAGTTCCCTCGACTTACGAATACTATTGAACTTCAATGTGGATACCCTACTTTGATTATAGTTAAATTATGGCATGTTGTCCATCGAAGACAGTAAGTGATTCTGAGTTGAAACATGGGAAGTGAAACTCTATTTGATAGAGAATTTGTCTTCTTGGTTATATGAGGCTAGTACCATGATCACTATTAGTCAAATTGAAATCAATGTCTTTGGTTAGAGCGCTAGGTTAATAATAAATATAATTATTGAACAAAGGACTTTGTTTATAGATTAATCAAGTTAAATATGGATGATATTAGAATTTTGACTAAAACCAAATTCATTAAGTTATAAAGCGATATAGTTTTGACGAAGAGAAATACCAAGATGTACCGCTTAAATTGAAACTTTTGATTTTACTTATAAATATGTATAAACAATAATTTCAACCAAGCTACCAATAACATCCCATATTTTTATCGTTTTCCTTTGAATATTTAATTAATATTAAATATTTAAATAATTGGTTTTTTAAAAAGGTTTAATAACTTGAATTCAAATATTGGGATTATTTAAATATTTGAATTGTGAATTAAAACTTAATTAAATGGATTTAATAACTTTATTTAACTCCTATTAATTAATAAATAACAACAGTAGACCCAATTTATAAATTTATTTGCAATAATAGCTCGGATAAATATCGATAATGTGATCAGGAAATATAAAATGATATCAAAACGCATGAAAATATCATTCCAAGGCACCGACTCAGATTTCAACCAAACTAGTGCCATTGGGTCTAGAATAATATGGTGATGCGTGCCGACGAGTTCGTGAGGATCAGACGTACCCTATGATTGTGCGAGTTCGAACCACATAGTGGTTAATTTTAGAGAATTAAAATAATTAAAATAATATATTTTGATTATAAAGGCTAATTTTTGTATATGATGGAACTAAGTCTTGAAACTAGTTCCATTGAATTCGGAATGCTTTGGAACGCAAATGAGCATGCCTCGATTTAAGTTCATGATTTTATGGGTGAATAGTGTTGCAAAATCTATAAAAGGATCCATGTCCTCTCCTCTCTTTCTCAACTCAGAACCTAACATAGCCAAATTCAATGGCCATCATTGATCGGCATTGCTAGACACCGATTTAGGTAAAGTGTCCAACATGAAAAATGTGAGTGGGTATGAGATGAGTGCGTTGACCGGTTGGATCATCATGGAGCGATGTTTGATAACAGTGGATTTTTTATCAGTTAGATAGCCGCCATTAAAAATATAGTCATTAAAATAACGACAAGCGTATAACCTATAATTGTAGTATGTATGCGAGTATGGTTCGACCCAAAGGGAAATAATTTAATTTTCAGTTCTACTCAATCAAATTAACCCAACTTTGCTAGTTTGTTTTAAATTATGAAAAGTAGCAAAAATTAAACTAGAGCAAAGGTGAATAAAAATATGAGATTAAGAGGCATTTTAGAGGCCAATCCACTTCCATACTCTCACATAAATCAACACAAAACAAATCAATGAACTTTTATTTTAATCTAAATAGAATTAGTGATTTTTTGTCATAAGTATTTTCTATTTATGTTGTTAATTAACACAAGTTAAACCATCAAACTTTAATATAACAACTACAACCACTTATTAATTGTAATGAAAATGAACATGAAGTCAAAGAAAATGCTATTTTGCGCATGATCTATTTACCATTTTGTTTTGTAACATAAATCATAAAATTTGATTCAACTTTAATTTCATTGTCAAAATCAACTAGTAGGATGATGATGTAAATCGTGTTTATATTGGATTAGGCATAGCTTATTTTTAATTAGAAACACAAAATAGATTATCAAGTTTCCTAATAACCTTACATCATAATCCAACTTTTCATGAAGCATAAAAGGAGATCTTAAATAATAAAATATGTTGAATACATATAATTTGAGAGAGCTTCATGACCTCTAAATTGATAGAATTTAGCTTCTCATTTGTCTGATCATTTCAACACATGTAAATTTGAACATAGAACAAAAAAGGAAAGTGCAAGCTAATTGAAATAAAAAACTAACTACTTGTATAAAAATAAATACTAAACTAAGTGCACAAATGGAAATTTAATATACTTATATAAAAGGAAAGAAAGCATGTAAATAAAAATGAGCATAAAATAAAATGAAAGTATGTAAAGAACAAAGAAAAAAGAAGAGGCTTAGAAAGCCATTCTATTTCTCACTAATTTTGTGGCTACAACTCACATAATATTATAAGATGAAAAAAAACTCCATTACATGAACATAAGAGGGTTATTTATAAATGACTAAAATCCTACTCCATTTTTAGGGAACTTCCTAAAATGCCCTTGAGGTAATGTGTCCTCTAAGTTATCATTAACATTAAACTTATCCTCCATTTAATGTGTATGTACCTTTTATCCCCACTAACATGTGCATTAGCTCTTAATTATGATTTATGGTTAGTCGATAAGTGGGGTCCTCCATGTTTACATGAATTCCTTTATTTCTTCATTCTTTAGCTTCCAGCTCTTGTAAGTGCGTATTTCTATGAAGTCACTTCCAAGCTGAATCCAAATTTCTATAAAACAAATCAAAATGTGCAAGCAAATTTTATTCATATTAATTCACACATGAAAATTACCGTTTTTCCTCCATGTAGATGCATGAATGATGACTTGAAAGAATTTTTGAAATTTGGTTTTAAACATGTAAAAACACCAATTATGACATTTATTTTACTAAAATGAGATTAAACACGTGAGTAAAAATATACATTTTTACGTACACATCAAATACCCTTACACTGTAACGACCCGAGATTTTCGATCTCGAAAATTCCAGATAGTTAGGAATAAAGAAGAAAGAGATAGAAGAAGAAGAAGATCAGAAACACAAACATCTTGCATTCGCAGCGGATAAAATATAATAATAAACAATAATAGTTTACAAAAAATTCTGTATCTATCAAAATACCGTTATAATACAACAGAGATACGCATATATACAGACACTGGATATACACAATCATCATGTCTCAGATATACAACAATATAATACAGCGGAGACACTCCATACGTTCTTGCCATCCAGCTCGCCCCTTGAGCTCCAGAACGTCCTTACCTGAAAATCTGTAATACTCTGTCTGACCCGAGTGTTACATCAAAGTAACATCCGGGTCAGGCTGGAAACCAGCGTGAGTAAACCCATCAAACCAAAAATGCTGATTCAATAAACTTATTAAAAACCCGAGTAACTCGTATCTTACAACGAGTTCTTAACTTGTTATAATTCTATTTCACAAAACATATCCAAGCATTGATATTTAGATTCAATGACCAAGTTTACATCATTTATTTCATTCTAGCCTCTTTATTTCAAACTCCAACCATGAAGATTACAAATCGGAGTGGTTTCCGGTATGTACTAATACCCGACCCGGTCTCTTCGAATTCAATGTCATTTTAAACCTAGTTGGTTAAAGTGGATACAAATCAATTTTAAACATAATTTCTCATATTCTCTCAACAAATCAATTATGGATAGATAACTCACAATAACACAGTCCAACCCATCATACCATATCACCATACATCACAATCTCAACATCAGAGATATTCAGACAAACTAAGGTATTCAATTCAAGTTATCATTCATAGGCAAGACAAATAATCAAACAATTTTAATTAATTTAATTTAATCATCCATTATTAATTAAGTTAATTTTCTTTTGCCTGCTTAATTAACTTGGTTAATTTTAAATCATTGCTTAAATTAATTACCTTGATTAATTAACCTTAATTAATCACGTTAACCTTAATTAGTTAAATCACATTCAGTGATTAAATACCCTTTAATAACATACATTAATTAATTACACTTAAGTTAATTAATCCTTTAATTATTTGCTCTAAGTAATTAATCCTTAATTACTTCCATTAACTATCCACAAATTACTTTATTAAGTAATTACTCTTAATTAATTAATCCTTATTAATTTCAATGAGTGATTATCCCAAATCAATTTTATAAACTAATCAACCTTTAATTAATTAATTATCCTCAAATTAATCTCTTTAATTAATAAATCATATTAATTAATTATTCTTTAATAAATCACTTGATTAATCAACTCTAAACATAAATTAATTACCTTTAATTAAGTACTTATCCTTTAAGAAAATTAAATTCCTTTAATAACCCCCTTTAATTAATTAAGTAATTAATCTTTAATCACTTTATTATTTCAATTATTAATCGTCAAAACTTTAATCACCCTTAAGATAATCCATTTATCTTATTATTCCTTAATTACCATTTACATATAAATTTTAAACATTTTATCCTTTAATTAACACTTGGTTGCATTTCTTAAATAAAGTTCAAGTAAATTTACAAATTTAGATCAAACAAATCACATAGCTTCTTAAATCAAATGTTATATATAACATATATTCGTATAAAGAATTTTATTTAAGAAAATGGACTTAAAACTTGATTTATTTAGTTCCTAAAACTGATTATTTTAAAGTTTAAACCTCGCTTCAAACAAACCCTGACAAACTTTTGTCAAATAATTTGTTTGAAAGCCAGATAACATTCTCCTTCCTTCTTTTCTTTTCTTACTTTTATTACTTTCTTCCCTTATTTACCTTACTAGGCCCAACTTCCTTTTTCCTGGCCCAGTACTTCTCCCCTTTAACCCTTTTCTTATTTTTTTAAAACGTGATTAAAGAAAAATCCTGTTAACATAATAAACAACATGAGCCCAGATCAAATTTCCCAGAGTCACTCTTGCATTTACACGAGTGCGACCCCGTGATAAACAACTTCTTTCCTAAGCTTCATCAAGCAGCAATCCACCTAACACCATAGATCACGCATGCACGTGCACCACCACCTCGACCACCTCCGGCCAACATCCCGACCATCAACATGTCGCCGATGATCAACACAAATGTCACGATCCAAATTCCAACGTTCGAAAATCGGCACCCGTACATCACTTGTACTCGAATGCCGCAGATTCAAACGTTGAAATTCGAGTCGTGCCGGAGCTTATAACACATCTAGTAAACACAGCGGAAGAAAAGAATGAATATCATATACAACTCCAATGAATACAATATCCAAATATACAACAATGATATCAATATGATACAAGAATATCAGAGACAATAAACAACAGCGGAAAACGAATAGCAAAAGAGATAACTCCAATATCAAACTGCAACTCCAATCCAATGCTCCAAATCAAAAACTCCAAGCCACTACCTCGGACCACCATCAACTTGCACCAAGCAAAGCAAGTCTCGTCCATGAATCCAAAGACTCCAATATCCAAGATCTCCAAAGAATACCAAAGAGAAAGCTTAAAGCTACCAAATCGATATCTATATCTACTATCTGAAAAACCCAACTCTAGACTGCCCGTGTGGAAAATTGTGGACACCTAGAGTTTAGGAAGGGAACAATAAACTCCCGGTCAGTCATGGGACTGGTATGAGCAAACAAAAGAGTTTTGACTTTAAAACAAACAACAAAAGATTTTAAAATTGAAATCCACAATGCTTTTTGAAAACTGAAACTACCATAAGGCCTCCCGCCACACACACCATGCAAACGCAGAATTGGAGGAGATTTCTCCTTATGCTAGTCAAAAATGCTTGATATGCGAAAACCATTTGATATTATTAATAGTGCATAGTGGAAAACATTTCGAAAGTATAATATTAATCTTGGCCAGCATACAACATTTCGTCGTATGCCTAGTATAGCTACTATGTTCAATAGCAGGTTACCGCCACGTTCCATGACAGGTTATACAACTAAAACCGTACAGGGCGCGTATTGTTTCTTTTGGTTTTCCAACAAATGGTCAAGCCAAGGAACTTCCCATTGCCACATGGGTACGCCTATGGAGGGACGCCTCGAGAACCTACCCGGCTCTCTGCTAACACAAGGCCAGCTACCTCCTCCCCGGGGAATAAAACCTAAGATATGACACCCCCGGTCCTTTGGGACCTTTATCCGTGGGCCCTCCAACAACAACATCACACAGTAATAAATATACCACAGTGTCCACACGAGTAAGTATCTGGGCTCCATACCATGATACCTCCCTTTTCCAGAAGGAATGGTCATACCCTAGGGGCGCTACCCCCGAAACCATGCTGCATCTTTCCAGTTTCGACCATTTCTGGGGTGTGAGGTCCTGATGCAGTCTCGTCCACAAAGCTACGCTTTTCACAAAGTCTTTCTTTGATCAACAAATGATCAGCAGCACTTCGTATGTCACATTGCCAAATTGGGAATGTATCACTAGTAACCATCAACTACATAACCTCTGAGCTCGTACGTCTCAGAGAAGGATGTTAAGCTAAGAGAATAAATCTCTGCCACCAAACAGAAATGTATTTGATAGAAATCAGCTTTACATCTCAAAGTGTAACGTCAGACACACATCCATACAAGTCTATTCCGGGTTCGAACATAACTGAAAGCACTTCCAAAGAAGCCCTTGCAATCCGGATAATTCCTAATCACGTCCGGACTCCCCAGCACAGTGGGTGCTCAAATCTCCATACCGGGGCCAAACGGTGCAGATGCATTCGACAGGTCATCCTTTCATTTTCGAAAGTATTCGGTCTTCACCACCAGTCTTCAAATGCTATCCATATCGTCGTATCATTATTCGGAATGGGTTATATGCACAAGGTCCTCTTCCAGCTAAACCGAATAATGAGCGCAATATTTAAAAACATATGGATAATGGGATTTCAGTTAAGTCACAACTTAAAATCCAAACTTTTCTTCCAAATGGTTAAAAAAAACTACCATTTCCAATCTTTTAAACAAAAAGATTAATTTCAAAACCCTTCAATGGTTTAAACAATTTTCACACTTTAATCTTTTCAAACAAAAGATTTATCTTTAAAACCCCTTTCAATTTTAAAACAAGGTTCATCAATCTTTAACAAAGATTCATTTATAGCCTTTCAAAATAACTCCATTTCAAGTTGGATTAACTCATCCGGTCTTTAAATTAAAGACTCATTTTATAACTTTCAAAACCATTTCCAAGGATTCATTCATAACTTTCAAAACAATTCCAGTTTCAAATCTTTTATATATAAAAGATACACCATTTAAAATCCTCTTTGATTTCCAACAATGCTTAACAATCTTTCACAAAGATTCATTCATAGTTTTTCAAAACAATTCCCATTTCAATTTGGACTAACTCTTCCATTCTTTTAAATCAAAGGTTTTATAGTTTTCAAACTCGTTTCCAATTCAAATCCTTTATATAAAAGACACAATTTGAAAACCCTTACCTTATTTGAAAGCTATTATTAATTGAAACAAATAGTTTCGTTTTGGGAAAAACTGATTACCTTTACCTAAGTTAAAGCCATTCAAGAATAAATTTGGGTTTAAATTTAAATTCCCAAACCAATACTTTTCAATGGTTGAAAGCCCATATAAACACTTTTATAACTTGTATAATCTTTTTAAGCCAAAATTTCAAAATTATTGAATTCAATTTCAAATATTGAATTCAAACTCAAATCAAAATATTTCAGATTTCAAACTAAATCAAGTTATTTTAAAATAACTTTTATCTTCAAAACTCCTTTCCAATTATTTTTCAAATTCAACCCAATTTCATTTCCAAAACCATTTGGATTCAAAATTCAAACTTTAAAACCATTTCAAAATATTAAATTCAAATATCTGTAACTTAACTGATTTCCTCGTGAAATCTATATTTGTGTGTGTATAGTGTAGTCTAGGGGTTTTACACACAGTAGTGCAACAACATCATCAACCATTATAGATTAAAGCACATCAATATCGATAAGCGGTATATTCCAATAACGCTTATCATTATTCATATATTCACAGATAAATGTATCACAGATAATAAATTAAAGATAATTAATTTTATCACAGAATAAATTACATCACAGTTCACAAAACAAAATAATTCATATCACACATTATCATAAATCAGGGACATCAATCAATTTAAAGCACTTCATAGAATCTTAACATCCATGAGTAAGATCAATTAATTATCTAATTTATTTAAATCAGATTGATTACTTATG
Organism: Allium cepa; assembly: GCA_030765085.1. Taxonomy (NCBI): domain Eukaryota; kingdom Viridiplantae; phylum Streptophyta; class Magnoliopsida; order Asparagales; family Amaryllidaceae; genus Allium; species Allium cepa. Next base: position 615,977,816 of record CM060931.1, read on the forward strand.
AATAAATTTCTAATCCTGGTTAATTAATCATTAATTAATTACAATGATTAATTACTCTTCAATCATTAATTAACCTTTAATTAATAAATAATCCTTTGATTAATTATCCTTAATTAATTACAATAATTTATTAACCCTTAATTAATTATCCTTTAATTAATTAGTCCTTAATTAATTACATTAATTAATTAACCCTTAATTAATTTTCCTTACTTATTAATTAATTAATTCTTAATCACCCATATTAATAAATCATTAATTAATCCTTAATTATAAATTAATTTAATTAACTTTAAATTAATTAATTACTTCTTAAATTAATTACCTTAATTACATTAATTAACTATTTTTAATTAATTATTCATTAATTACTTGATTAATCAAACATAAATTATTAATTAGTTAACCTTAATTACTTTCATTAAGTAATTAACTTTAAGTAATTAATTACCTTTAATTACTTATCATAAATTAACTTTACTTAATTCTTAATTAATTTAAACAATTCAAAGACATTTAACATTTTAAACATTGAAACTTGTTAAACTTGTTTTAAAAAACTTAAAACTTAGTAAATACTTACCTTTGAAAAACTTGTTTACCATTCATTTGCATTAAGACTAGGTTCCTATTTTCTGCTGAAAATTTGAAACCTGAAACATATCTTCCATTTAAATTTTACAACTTGCTATGTTTCAAAACAACCCGAGCAAGATCAACAAATACTCTAGCTCAACTTCGAGTTAACCCCTCCCATTCTCGACTACGAGTCAACCCTTTGATTTCACACGCTCAACCTTGAGAAATATTTGTCTACCCCAATGCATCACAACCTAGACATGAAAATGTGCACATGTACGTGCACCAGAACTCTGGCGAACTCCAGTCATCGCCGAGACCAGGCACACGTTGACAACAATCCCTCTGACCATCTCGACCACCCAGCTTCAACACTTCGCCTTGGAATCGAAAAACGAGCTACCCAGCATCCCACTAGAAAACAACACTCAACGAAATTGATAACCCACCGACAAACCCGACTATCTTACGCCTCGCCACCACATCCACGGTTCATTATTGACATGCTACGACGATCCCCGCTAGTGCGATCACCTCCGGTCCACTAACGATGATGCAACGACTTAAATTCCGACCATAACCCAAACGTGCGTTAAAACCCTACATCGCCAACATGCGATCACCATGGGCTGATAAATTCACCTAGTATTTTTCCTAGGTTCTCTGATGCTCCAACCATCTTCACCGATGATTACGACCACCCATTCTTCTCCGTTCATCGAAATTCGACCAAAGTTCGAATATCGTTCATCTCAAAAACCTCATCACTCCCAAACTAAAAAATAGTGATTTCAATACTAAAATTCATCATTTGCAAGCTTGAATCAGGTTATAAAATTAAATCAAGAATTCCAGACAATTGATTTTAAACTAATATTTAATCATATCTGTATTCTATTTTTTGAAATAAATATTCAGCTTAAACACTTGAAATTGTTTTTAAAACTTATATTACATTGTTACAATCATACCACTTTTAGAAATCATAGCTTGAATATATTTGGATAGGCAGATTTTAATTTATTTATGTAGATTTATGACTGTAATTTCAAACAGAGGAATATATATATATATATATATATATATATATATATATATATATAGATTCACAAACATGCACCCAGTCATACACATATAAACAGAGACATGCAAGCATATCACAACAGCTTCATCTTAAGAATCATCAAAATGTAAACAAATTCAAGAATTAAGGTTTAGTAGTTTGCTCACCATTCCTGGAAGACGGCAGATTTAAATATGGAACTAGAAATTGGTTTTGATCCTTGAACAACAACTAGATTAAGTTGAAATCTGAATCACTGCTTAGCTTCAGTTGAAAGATTTGAAGTTGTTGAATCTGAAAGAGTTGTTGCTCAGATTTTAATTTGATTTTCTTCTTTGATCAAGTTTGTTTACAGGTGGAATTTGCATTTTGATTTCATTCCTTTGAGTTGCCTGAATGTGCATGCCAAAGATTTGAGATGCATTTTCATGCATAAGGTTGAAGCTAAAAACTATTGTTTGATTTTGAACTGGTTTATTCTTTTGTTTCTCTGGAATTTGTATTTGCTTTGTAGATTTTGAGTTACTTTGTTTTAGGTTTTCAAATGTTTGAAAGAAAATGGGCCTGATTTCTTACTAACTTTTATTATGTATTCCTAATTTGAATTAAAAGAAAATTTTAACTTGCCACTTGTTATTGCAAGTGATCTCAAGCTTACACTTGTCTTATTTAGTTTAAAATAAACTTACACTTATACATTTATGTTTACACATGTACTTAAGAGGTTTATAATTTTAACACTTATAATAATTTATTCTTATATTATTTTTTCTAAATGATTTTAAAAGTTTTTAAATTAATTTTCCTAATAAACAAATACATTTACAAATTTATAAATGTTTTCTAAATTTTTTTGAAAGCCTTATTTCATTAAATTTGAAATTTGTATTTTAAATCCTTTAATTAATTACATATATATATATATGTATGTATGTATGTAAATGTTTTTTACATTTTGTATTCATGAATATACAACTATTGTTTATATGTTCCAATGTTTTTAAATATTTTTGCCAAATCTAATTTTACATCTTAAATTCAAGTTAGCAGGAATATTCATACTTATATAACTTTTAAAAGAAAATGAATTGAAAACAATTTATTTTTAAATTTCAAAATTCAAAATTTAATATACAATCAATTTATACTTATAAATGAATAAATTATCAAATACCTTTTTATAAATATATTTTTATTTTCCATTTATCATTTATTTCTCTTAAATTCCGAATCAAATTCTATTTATAATCCATTGGATCCCAAATCAATTAATTTTATTTACAATCTTTTGATATATTTATTCAGATCTTCAAATTAATCCACAATTAAATTTGTAAATTAAAATATTATTTTATTTTGAAAAACTCTATTTAATTCACCAATTAATTTCAAAAATTAATTCAATTATCAAATTAGATTGGGCTAAAATCCGGGGATGTTACAACAAACCTCTAGACCACTCGAACCTTCAAGATGAACATGAAATCAAAATTGGAGCATATCGACCATTACTGGAATGATACCATCACCCAAGAATCCCTCGTCTCGCCTTCTCCGGTCATCAGAAAAATCTGATACTTCGACCAAACCTTCGTCGCATGTCCACGACACTAAACCCCTACTCGTGATCGCCTCAAATTCTTCCTTGACCCCGAGATGCCTCGATTAAAACGTTGATCGAAAACAAGCAGTAAACCCTAACAGCTTCTCCACGGCCACCCCGGTTAGTATAAAAATCAGATGCCATATTTCCTACCACCATTGATCCACTAGCCGCCTCTGACCTGAACCCCGACAACCCTAATTTTGCCAATCACTAGAAAACACTCGAAAGCTATATTGCATTCAACCCTCGATTTCTCGAGATTTACTAACTTAAAATTCATAGTTTTGCTTTTAAAAATCCTAGGCTTCGGAAACGAAGAAGATTATATACAAGAAACCAGAATTCTTTAAATCGAAATTTTTGATATGAATTGAATTTCACTATTTTTCTTCCTTTTTATTAAAACTATCCTCAGATTCTTACTAGAAATATTTCTAAATCAATTATCCTGTTAAAATGAACAAGTTTCATTTATACATCAAGGTTTAAAAATGAATCAGGAAAGAGATATTTAAATTTGATCAGGTTTTGAAAACTTGTATATCAGAACAGAGTATTCATTTTTCCAGGCATGCACACACAATATATATATATATATATATACATATATCTACATGCAATTCATACAACTAATTTTGCAAATGCATACCATACTTTGTTCTAAGAAATTACTGCATGTCACAGGATTTTGAACAGATCAAAACTTGGGACTACTCACCAGATTAATGTGCAGAGACTAAAATTTTTGATGTGCTAGAAACTTCAAATCTACAGATCCTTGAAACTAAAACTGGAATTACTAGGAAACTAAAATACTATGTTGAGTTGCTTTAAACTTTGAATCTGTTTTGAGTTGAATTTTTATGATTTATTTTAAGTTGTGAAATGGGAGTGTTTCCATTTAACTTGTTCGAATGAATGAAAGAAAACAAGATAGGGGTACACATAGGAGGAATGTGCTACAACTCTTTTATACACAGCAAGCTTCCCTTCAATTTTTTTTTTAATTTCTTTTGATTTGATTTCGTATGGAGAAAAAGTTTTGATTTGATTTTCCCTTTTTTACTGACTTGATTTTATGTCTTGTATGCTTGGCTTTAAATGCTTGTCTCCTCCTTTGTTTACATGCATTTTTATGTGAATTGATATACATATTTATTCATTTGCTTGTATGTAAATATTTGCACTTATACATATCTCTATACCTATTACTTGTATATGTTTTATTATATCAGGTATATATATTTATATTTTTACAAACTTCCTTATACTTTACTTTGCCATGTTTAAACATATATGTATGAATATTTATTATCTTCGTAACAATTGTTTTTATAACATGTATACCCTTATGTTCACACATATCTTTCCTAACATCACTTGTGTTCATTTTATCATTATATAAATACCATCTTTATACAAATTCATGTATATTATTTTGTATGAGCCTCCATTCATATACTCGATATGTATATACTTATATACATATATATATATATATATATATTCCCAATCATCATAAAGTTTGTATGTATTTTTATTTTTTTATTTTTCCATCTTAATTTAAATAGTTGAGTACATATATATATATATATATATATATTATTTCTATAAGACCTACCATATTCATAGATTTTTATAATTCAATATTTGTTATAGTTTCCAAATCAATTTATATTTGTTCAGATATTTCCATTATCAAAAATTTATATTTGTTCAACTAATAAAATCAACGTTTTTATGATTTAAAACGATTAATTATCCAATTAACAGATATAAAAAACAGATCGTCACATTTCCTCCCCTCTTTAGAACTTTTCGTCCTCGAAAAGGAAAGAAGCAAGGGTTTTAAATTATTCTTTAAGCATTTTTTTACTCTTTTATTTCAAAATTTCAAAATTTCAAAATACTTTATAAATATACAAAATAGTTTTATACAAATACTTTTTATAGTCCAACTTTGTTCTCATAGAAATTCGATCATAAGTTGATCAGGCATAGGACTGAAAATCTATAAATACTTGGTACACCCATTTCAACACCCAATGAAATTACTTAGGAAAATAATTTTATTGAAAATATAGAAAACATTTTTTGAAAATAGGGGAATTATCTTTGGTGAGAATTCTCTAGAAATCATCACCCTCATTCATGGTCACAGTTACATCCTGGGTTACGTTGCCATCACAACAAAAGTCCATGTAACTATAGGCATCAGCGCCCTCGATTACGTCATGGAACACACAACAGATCGCAGTTACATTCCAGGGTTACGTTGCCATCGCAGCAAAAGTCCATATAATTGTTTAAAGTCCTTTAAACAATTTAATCTTTGAGAATGTTAACAGGCTTTCAAAAAAATTGTTTGACAAAAGTTTGTCTGGGTTTGTTTGAAGCGAGGTTTAAACTTTAAAATAATCGGTTTTAGGAACTAAATAAATCAAGTTTTAAGTCTATTTTCTTAAATATAATTCTTTATACGAATATATGTTATATATAACATTTGATTTAAGAAGCTATGTGATTTGTTTGATCTAAATTTATGAACTTACTTAAACTTTATTTTAGAAATGTAACCAAGTGTTAATTAAAGGATAAAATGTTTAAAATTTATATATAAATGGTAATTAAGAAATAATAAGATAAATGGATTATCTTAAGGGTGATTAAGGTTTTGATGATTACTAATTGAAATAATAAAGTGATTAAAGATTAATTACTTAATTAATTAAAGGGGGTTATTAAAGGAATTTAATTTTCTTAAAGGATACGTACTTAATTAAAGGTAATTAATTTATGTTAAGAGTTGATTAATCAAGTGATTTATTAAAGAATAATTGATTAATATGATTTATTAATTAAAGAGATTAATTTGAGGATAATTAATTAAGTAAAGGTTGATTAATTTATAAAATTGATTTGGGATAATCACTTATTGAAATTAATAAGGATTGATTAATTAAGAGTAATTACTTAATAAAGTAATTTGTGGATAGTTATGGAAGTAATTAAGGATTAATTACTTAGAGCAAATAATTAAAGGATTAATTAACTTAAGTGTAATTAATTAATGTAAGTGATTAAAGGGTACTTAATCACTGGATATGATTTAATTAATTAAGGTTAACGTGATTAATTAAGGTTAATTAATCAAGGTAATTAATTTAAGCAAAGGTTTAAAATTAACCAAGTTGATTAAGCAGGAAAAAGAAAATTAACTTAATTAATAATGGATGATTAAATTAAATTAATTAAAAATTGTTTGATTATCTATCTTGCCTATGGATGATAATTTGAATTGAATGCCTTAGTTTGTCTTAATATCTCTGATGTTGAGATTGTGATGTATGGTGATATGGTATGATGGGTTGGACTGTGCTATTGTGAGTTATCTATCCATAATTGATTTGTTGAGAGAATATGAGAACTTGGGTTTAAAATAGATTTGTATCCACTTTAACCAACTAGGTTGAAGATGACATTGAATTCGAAGAGACCAGGGTCGGGCATCAGTACATACCCGAAACCACTTCGATTTGTAATCTTCATGGTTGGATTTTGAAATAAAGAGACTGGAATGAAATAAATGATGTAAACTTGGTAATTGAATCTAAATATCAATGCTTGAATATGTTTTGTGAAATAGAATCATAATAAGTTAAGAACTCATTGTAAGATACAAGTTACTCGGGTATTTAATAAGTTTATTGAATCAGCATTTTTGGTTTGATGGGTTTACTCACGCTGATTTCCAGCCTGACCCGGGTGTTACTTTGATGTAATGCTCGAGTCAAACCGAGTATTACAGATTTTCAGGTAAGGACGTTCTGGAGCTGACGAGGCGAGCTGGATGGCAAGAACGTATGGAGTGTCTCCGTTGTATTATATTGTTTTATATCTGAGACATGATGATTATGTGTATCCAGTGTCTATATATATGTGTATCTCTGATGTATTATAAAGGTATTATGACAGATACAAAATTCTTTGCAAACTGTTATTTTATTATTATATTTTATCCGCTGCGAATGTGAGATGTTGGTGTTTCTGATCTTCTTCTTCTTCTATCTCTTTCTTCTTTATTCCTAACTATATGGAATTTTCAGGATATAAAATCTCGGGTCGTTACATACTTATCTTTTTATTCGTCCTCGAATAAAGAAAAACTAAGATAATTCCACTTTCTAGGGAGCACGATTGCATTGAGTTTATGCAATGAGCCTATAAAATTCTAGGTGACCCTAGTAGGACGAATATTGTCTCGTGAGGGTTTTCAGCAGATACTACCCGTAAAATCCGAACGCAACATGAAAAATTCCAAAATGCAAGATTTATTTACAAAGGCATGAATGCATTTTTTGAAAATATTTACAAATGAAAAGTTTACTTTTAAATTGACACGAATAAGTTAAATATAATTTCTGGCCATTATCAAGACATTTAAATCCTTTTACTTGTCAAAACTTCCAACAAAAATTAAGTTATCATCACAATTAGACTCTATTTTGGCTAGTTGTTTTAGTTGATACAATACAAGAAAACATACTTTTAGTTTTGCAAATATCTATAGTATTTGTAGGGTAAGTGCATTCATAGGCTTAGGGCAAAAGCTAGGGTAAAATCGTACTTGTACCTCCTAAAATTTCATCAAAACTGTTCTTAGTACAGATTCAATTTTCGTTTCTTTTTCTCTATTTCACAACACTCTTAGAAAACCTAAGTTGTTGTCTTTATAATCCACTTCAAAATACCAACGCCACCGCCACCAAATCATTATCAATCCACTAACACACCAGAAATCCTAAATCATCAAGCCACCAAGGCACCCGAAAGTCCATCATAGTTAATCGTAGTCGATCTACCTTGCCGCAATAGACCAACTATCTAGTGTCAAAACGCATCATCTCCTTCTCGGTCATAAACCATAAATCATCATCTCTGAGTATAGGTAGAATTTATGGTAATTCTTCTAGCAGATGTATTCTTCAAATTTCTAACTTTTAGTAGCTTCGAACCCTTCCTGATTTTTTTCAAAGGGTTTTGAATTAATGACGTCACATTTAAAGTTTTTGAATTAAGCTATTCCAAACTTTTGTTTTTCCTAATGGCTTGTTCAATATGGGAAGCTAATAAGTAATCTTTCTTTGTAACATGGTTTATTACTATATGTGTAGTGAAGGAAAAAAATAAAGGTTATTCCATATGCATATAAGTGAATATTTGGGCTCAAAACTTAAAAATGTTAGGGTATTCATTTTCTTGAGTTGGTAGATTTATATAGTAACATAATAAATTATATAACCATAAAAATTAGTGAAGTTGAGGCAGCTGAAGTATGTAAAGGCATCTCAGACATTATCTATGTTATTGTGTATGAAACAATTAGTTGGCAAGTTAGTTTGTTAATCGTGAATGATTTTGTGTGCATTTGATCATTTGTCTAAATGAGAATAGTAATGGGAAAAATTGTTGCATAGGAACTGAGTTGATTGAAGTAGATATTCATTTATTCACTTTTATTCTTCTTCTTCTTTTTCTAATTATTCTTTCCTGTGACATTGAAAATATTTTTTAAAATTCAAATGACATATTGGAAAATCTATTGAGAATAAGTGGAAATTATTACACTATTATTAATTTATTATTATTACGAAAAAATGTATCGAAATTTTTTCTTTAATACAAAATGTCTGTAATAGTTTTAGAAATAAGTGAACTATAATATGCATATATAACAAATCCCAAAGGTTACTCTGATAAAATAACATATAAACATGAGTGCTATTTTCACCAAATAATTAGATATGGCCAAAATAATTTTAGTTTATTGAACATTAAATCAAATATTAATTGAATGATGTTTTTCATAGACGCTTTTTCATAGATGTTTTTGATCTCCTACGATCCTTTTGCTCGGTTAAACTAATAATGTTTTTTTGAACACTCCAGTAAACCAAATATTAATAAAATAAATGAAGTTTTTTGATCTACTACGATCATTTAATAGCTAAATAAGTAAGCATAATTCATTATTCAGTTAGCAAAATAAGTAATCTTTTGTTACTGTTACTTACGGAAATAAATTTATTACCTGTAATCCTGAAATATATTTCTAAATGTATTGTTTTGTTTAAATGAAATTTGTGGTACAAACAACAAGTTTGTTACAGTTATAAGCATTTTTGAGTAATTAATCCCAATCAATGCCATCTGAATTCTCTGATATCTCTTTATAGCCAGTATGTGTTTTGCAGTTTTTGGTATATTTCTAATAGTTCCTTCTCTGTTTTAAAGTTAGCAAAGGTAACCTCTACCTTGATCGCATTGATAACTATACTAATCACTTAGGATTCCTTGTAGTCAATGTAGTTTGTGGAGGTATTGGTCACCATTGCAAAGGCATAATTGAATGCCGTCATATATTATAGTTTAATTCAATATTTGTTTTATGAGATTTGGTGTTTATATAGTTCTTCTATGCAAAATCCAATTTGCATTGTAATTACTCTCTTTTACAAGGTTAATTTAAGCTGTTATATAATATTATCAGGCACAACAATAATGTGGAAAATGAATATCAATGTATTTTATTGTTTACTCTCATTTTGATTTTCTTTATAAAAGGACTACTTGCAACTAATTTGTTAGTAAAAATTCCATTTTATGCCATTATCATATTATTTCAAAATTCAGTATTTCTTGCTTGTAACTACAAGTGTAATTGGTATTTAATTCCAAGTAATATTATAAGAAACACTATTTTTCCCCTCTCATTTATTGAATGACCCAAAACTAATTATAATTAGGATTTTTATTTACATTATATTAAATTATATCTCTATCCTGTATTTAACTAGCGCATTTGGAAATATACTGCTATATTTAATATTTATTTCGGTTGGACAATACTAGTTCGGAAGAGAAATTGTGTGATCGAGTGAGCGTTCAGATTGATATAGCGTATGGATGATACGTGTACATCGTACGGATTTAAAAATAATTGATATCAAAAATTTATGGATAAGAACTGTAAAATGGTTTTTGAAATGAAAAGCATATTATGTGAAATATATGATGAAATAAAGTGGAAATTGGATATTTCTATGGTAGGGATTTACTTTATGGAAGTAATATTAATATGGTAAGTGACTTTATTGAGTAATCAAGCTTGAATATTGATTTGGCATAAACAAGTAATGTATGTGTAATTGATAAACTTCCCTTGTTGGGTCTATAGCCAGAATAAAAAGGGTTTTTGAAAGTATTTAAAGTATAAAAAGGGAATTTGTACAGGTATGAAGTGATCCAAAGATTTTTTCAAGATTTTATATATATATATATATATAGATATATATATAAAGGATCATATGAGAATGATTTTGGGAAAATGTTTTGGAACCTATGGTTTTTGGGAAGGCTTTTGATTTTTGGGGAAAAAAATCAATTTTGGAAGTTTGGAAAGCCTAGTTTGAGAATTATCGATTTTGAGAAAAGGAGACTTATATGGGATTCATACTAGGTGTATGATTTGGAAATTACTATATGTGTATAGTATAAAGTGTATTGAGAATGGCTTTGGGGAAAAAGGCGCTCCCTTGGAATGAACTTCTTAGGAATACCACAGGTTGGTACTGCCTTGAGTCCCAAGGGGGAGGCTCTAAAGTGGATCATGGAAGGAAGTTCGGACAAACTGAAGGTCCTGAGGATTATTAGGTAGCGAAAGTCGAGGACGCTGATGCCTAGTGTAACTCGATGTCGCTGCGATCTACTATGGACCATAGCGGAAATCGTGCGGAGGTGAGTGTCAACGGTCTAAGTTTGATTTTGTGGGATGTCAACATAACACCGGTAGACTGTGATCTATGGTCGAGTGGAGAAGTTTCATTTTATTTGACAGTGAAATTCGAGTGCGCTGATGCTTACAGTTACATGGGTTTTTGTCGTGATAGCAACGTAACCCCGGGTGTAGCTACGATCTATAGCGGGTTTCATAGTGTAATCGAGAGGCGCGGAGGCCTACAGTTATCTATGGATTTTGCCAGGATGGCAACGTAACTGCGACCACGGAGGGGGTGATGATTTCCAAAGCATTCTCACCAAAGATGTTTCCTCGATTTCAAAAAATGTTTTCTATATTTTCAATAAAATTACTTTTCAAGTATTTTTCATTGGGTGTTGAAACGGGTTTACCAAGCACTTATAGATTTTCAGTCATACGCCTGATCAACATATGACCGAATTTCTGTAAGAACAAGGATGGACTTGTTGAGACATTGAGTTATAAAAGTATTTTATAAAACTATATTAGTAATATTATATAGATTTTTAAAGTATTTTAAAAATGATCAAAAAAGTAATTTATCTGATTTTAAGTATTGAATAAATTCTGGCTTCGTTACGAAAAGATTCAAAGGGGGGAGGAATGTGATAACCCGGATTTTCGAGCATCAGATAATTGGATAATTATCTGGTTTAACTATTGAAAATACTGATTTATAGATTAAACTAATAAATGTGATATCCTCCTTTATAAATTATATAAAATTGGCAAAATTGTTGTTTTCAAACAATAATAATGATGTGTTGTTTTTATATATATAAATGGATTTTAAATAGAATTATTATTTACAAATTGAATTTGTGTTTGTTTAAATATATAAATACATATACATATTTGTGCTGATTTTAAATTGGATTTTAAATTGAATTTGAATTTGAATTTGGCTTAGAATTTGAAATTCAAAAGATATATATCTAAAATACATTTTGGATTTAAAACTATATTATATATGATTTTATTTAGAATATAGTTTGTTTTATATTATTTTCTTTTAAAGGATTTTATTCTATAAATTAAGATATGTAATTATTAATTAGAAAATTAATTATAAAAGATTTTTAAATCATTTAAAAATTAATAAATTCATGCAAAATTACATGTGTTTGCATATTAGTCTTTTTAATAACAAGTGTAAGGTGATTAACTGTTGTAAAAGACAAGTGTCATTACTTTATTTTCTTCTTCTTTTATTTTCTTTATTTTTAATAAAGCCTAATTAAACCAATATAGACATATATCTATTCTCTTCATTTTTTTCCCTACCTACATTTTCATAAACAAACTAAGAAACAAAAATCTGGAACAATCTAGTAAAACAAAATCAAGAAATCTTTTCTCAAATTCAAAATCTGAAAACAAATTCAAGCTGAAGAAAAAACAAGATCATCTCAAATCAGTGGCCATTTCAAGTTTAAAAGCAAGATATTCAAATTCATCTCAGTTTCAAGCAACTTAGATTGGTAACAAATCAAAGTTCCAGATAAATAAGTTTCAGAGTTCAGTAACAATTCAAGTTTTCAAAGTTTAAACTGCTTCAAAACCTACTCTGTACAACCAAAAGAGGTGAGTAAACTCTTAGAATGTGATATATATTGAATTGGCATGTGATGAATCATTAAAGTATGATATGGATTTTGTATGCGTGTATTTAAAAATGATTTTTATGAATATATATGGGTGATAGTATCTATGAGAACTGGTAAAACATGCCTCTGCTCCAAATATTACAGGTTTAATCCTGATTCAAAAATTTAGATCATTCAACTATATGATTTTTAGGATTTGATCTCTGAACAAAATATGTTCGTTTAAACATAAATTAAAATTTGAAAATATATTTAAGTAGGATAGATTTGAATATCATCTGGTTAATGGAAAGGATAGCAAAAACTTTGGCAACATGTTAAAATCAAATATCGAAATTCTTATATTCATTTATATAATCTTGTTCGCCATCAGAAATCATGAATTTTAAGAAGTGAATCCAGATTTTTAATGCTTGATCGAGTGTGTAATTCGTATTTGATTAGATTTGGGGTTTTGGACAATTGCCGGCGATCGGGGAGAAGTCGTTGTCGTGGTCGAGGCTAGAGGTGGCTTGCGAAGTGAGGATCGGGTTTGGGCTTCGGCTCGCTTAAATTTAATTGAGATTTTAGATAAGTTTCCAATATAGATTATTAATCAAGTTATTTAAGGCATAAAAGAAATTAGTTAAACAAGCTTTTCAAAGTAAAGTGTAATCAAGATTTCAAATAATTTGCAATATAAATTATAGAGACAAAGATATGAAATTTAATTTATTACCTTGAATAATTATGTACAAGGATGATTATTTAATGAAATCTATTAAAGGACGATTATTTAAAATAATAATTAAAGGTAAATTAAAGTATGAAATTAATTTATGTAAATAACTGAAGATTAATTAATAAGAATAATTTAAGGATGGTTAATTAATCTCATTAATTAATTTAAATAAGAACCAATGGATTATAACTAATTAAGGTAAATTAAGCGAGTAATAAGAACTTAATTTATGTAATTAATTAATGTAATTAATTATAGTTAATTAATTAAGGAGAATAATTAAAGGTTAATTAATGTGGATGGTTAAGTATAATTGATCTATGGCTAATTACTTAATGTAATTAGTGGATAATTAATTAAGGAAGATTAATTAAGATGGATAGTTAAAGGTTGAGTTATTTATTGGTTTGTAACTAATTAATGTTGAGTAAGCAAGATTATAGGTAATTAAAGTAATTAATTTAATTTAATTGGAGATTAATTAAATTAATTAGGAATTGTTCAACTTATAAGTCTTGCTTATGAATAGATAAGTTGTACTGAATGATTAGATAAATATCTGTCTAATAATTTGTAATATTCTATGATATGATGTGTTGGCATTAAACTGTGAGGTTTGGGTTATCTGTTAATGATGAATTATTATGTAAATATGGCAACCTATATTTTAAATTGAACTGAATTCACTTGAATAATTTGAATTAAAGATGATATTGGATTCGAAGAGACCGGGTCGGGTATCGGTAAATACCCGAAACCACTTCGATTTGTAATCTAAATTCTTTATAAATTAGATATGTGGAATTAAATAGGCTGGAATGGAAACAATTGAGTAACATAGACATTAAGTCTGAGATCTGTTGTGCGATAAATGATTTACTACAATAAAGTAAGAACCCATACAAAGTACGAGTTACCCTGGTATTCACTTTAGTTTTTTAGCTTGGTATTTCATATTATATGGGTTTACTCACGCTGGTTTCCAACCTGACTCGGGTGTTACTTTGTTGTAATGCTCGGGTCAGACTGAGTATTACAGATTTTCAGATAAGGGCATTCTAAAGCTCAAGAGGCGAGTGGGATGGCAGGAATGTATGGAGTCTATTCCGCTGTGATATATTGTTATTTATCTAGGACAAGTTATTTTAACTGTCCAGTGCTTGTGAAATGTTGTATCTCTAATGTATTGGTGTAAATTAACTGATTAGTTTTTCTTTATATAACTGTTATTTTATTCGATATTATATTTTGATCCGCTGCGAATGTGAGATTCTGTGTTTCATTTCTATTTCTTCTTCTATCTCTTTTCTTCTTTTCCTAACTATCTGGAATTTTCGGGATCGAAAATTACGGGATCGAAAATTACGTGTCGTTACAATTTACATTGAGAATAATTGAATTTCTTTAAATACTAAAATTGTATAGTTTTAGCATAGTTAAACATGACAGACTTAGTTCAATATGATCAAGTCTACTTAACAACACAAGTGATTAATTATGGTAGTCCGACTGAAATAAGTGGCTTGTTAAGTCAAATTCCATTAATTTGAATAGTATTAATTCTTATGTTTTAACTACTTTGGATGCCTTACAAACTAAATACTAGACTAGTCAACTTATAATGCATGAAATGCATGTGCATTCTTTATAAAAAATGCACGAACATGTATAAATAAATGACATGCAACATATACCCAACTTATCTCATTTTTAGGTTTTTTTTCAATGAGAAAAGAAGATATAAATGAGGCAGTCTTGCACAATTGTAGTAAATAACGGGTAATAATATACTTAAGTTTGTTTTAATCTATGTGTCGCTCCTTAATATATATTTGGTTAAGGAAGAGTTATTTAAGAGAGCCCTCAAAAAAGGATAGAAATAACTTGAATTATTTTCTTTATTTTCAATGAAAGAGTAGTTCTATCCTATTTGATGTCTTTAAGTATAAAACAAGCGTGAAACTTGACATATTGTTCATAGATCTTCTTTTGTTATTGAAATGTTATTGATGAGTTGGCTATTTTAACTTTCAGCCTTTGATATGACAATTATCGTCTGGTATTTGATATAACATCTTTGGTCTGTGCCAAATAAAAATGTGAATGGTCATTCAAGTCAATATGACATCATTAATTTGATGTGTGGCTCTATCAGATTTCAATCGAGCATGATTTCATTGCTTAAGTCATAAATCCATCTGCAACATTTTACCAGATAGTTTTATCATGTATTGTACACCATTTACATGCACGGTTTATATTATTATTCTTCTTGATTTTTCCTATATCATTCTATTTGCATTAGTATTCTCTATTCCCTCTTTAAGTTATGCATATGTTTGCAGTTTTGGATGGCTTCGAACACGCGTCAAGGTGGAATTCAGCAATTGCTAGCTATAGAGCGGGAAGCTTAGCATATTGTGAATAATGCTAGAAATGGTAATTTCTATCCTCGAACACATCATATATCTGATTTTCCATGCTTGTCAGAAAGAAAATATACTACTATTCGACATGTTCTTATTACTTATAGTAAATGGTCCTTTGCTTGAAGATCATCTTTCCTAAAGATAATTAGTAACATATAGCATTATGTATTTTTGTGTCCTTGTTACTTCTAGTGGTGTAATCTAGCAATTTAGAAAAGAAACTAAAGTGCATTGTGAAATGTAAACAAACATCCTGCAAGTTATTATCATATGCACAAAAACTTGCACGATATAAACATGCACTAACTTTATGTGTATGCAGTAAAGAAGGCAAGGCTGAAGTAGGCAAAAGAAGAGGCTAAGAAAGAAGTGGCTTAATTCCGTGCATATATGGAAGCTAAATACCAGAAGAAAGTAGTTGTAGTAAGTATTATTCTTCACTTTGCTTCATATACATATTTTACATTAAATGTGTGAAAAGTTATATTTTGTAGTGGCACAAAATGCAACTTTGATGATGAAAACAGTTGGAGATGCTCAACTAAACATTAATCATGATAATGTTAATGCATACAAATTAATGTTAACTTGGTACGATAATGAAGAGTCGCATTTGTTAAAAAAATTCTATCGACGAGTTGTGAAGACAAAAGTAGAAAGGTAAGGACTATAGGGCGTTGATCAATAAAATCACTTGTCATTTTTAGAAGGAGAAAAATAAATATTGTATTTTCCTTCTTAGCAAATTTTCTAGCTATGACGGTCTTTTAATTTCTAATTTAATTTATTAATTTAGTAATTATATTTTGATATGTATAAACTCATCATATTTATTATACACATGCAAAAAATCTTTTTAAGTTTTCTAGTTGTTATTAAAAATTAAAAGAATACTTCAGTTCAAACAAAAGAGTTCAAAGGAACTTCAAATGTTGATATGCTTTTAGAATCCAATTTTTTTAATGTCAATGTACTTCTAATATCAATGTAAATGAAAGTGTATTATGCATTTGAACGTAAGATTTGTTAGACATGTCCAGGTACTTCCATTGGTTCTTTCCTTTCAGTTTTCTTCCCTCTCATAAAATTTAGTCGTTACTGTCAAAATACATGGCCTAAATTCCTCCTTTCAAATTCGAATGGAAAAAACATAGCCATAAGATAAAAATATCATCCGATGAAGTTAGAGTATTCATATAGAATGAATCCCAATCTAGCTCCAGAGTTATTCAGTTCTTCAGACGTTGAACCAGTTGACATAGCTTGAATTGTCGACTGTACTTTGAATTCAAAGTCAGTTGTCTACTACATTTCAAAATTTATAAGTTGAACAAACCTTCTAACATTTAAAGCATTTCCAAATATGTTTGGCAAACTCAATTATGGTAAAACACTACACCATTATAAGCTATTAACAATGGGTAAAAACCGTTGTTAAGTCCAAAAGCAATGGGTAAAAACCGTCTTCAACACAGGAGTGGTTGAATTTAGCGACGGGAGAAAACCGTTGCTTTATGTCCAAAAGGCAACGGGTATAAACCGTTGCAAATTGGGACAAAGGCAACGGGTATAAACCGTTGCAAACTGGACCAAAGGCAACGGGTATTAACCGTTGCAAATTGGGCCATAGGCAACGGGTATAAACCGTTGCAAATTGGGCCAAAGGCAACGAGTATAAACCGTTGCTTTATGGACAATAGGCAACGGGTATAAACCATTGCTTAATGTACAAAAGGCAATGGTTACAAACCGTTGCTTAATGGGCAAAAAATCAACGGATATAAACCGTTGCTTTCTATCCAAAAAGCAACGGGTGCAAGCGTTGCTTTATGGCCAAAAAATGTTGCTTTATGTTCAGTAAAAAACGGTTAAAACCGGTGCTTTATGCCCAAAATCACACATAAAGCAACGGTTAACACCCGTTGCACATAGTGTTTGCTCCTGCTCCTACAAAATCACATCTTTAACTCACTACTGCGTTACACGCATATCTCAGTATATATACCAGAATATCAATATATATCAAAATATGCCAGAATATCAAAATATTGGTACACAAGCACTATAAACATATCGCACATATACCATACATATAAAATTATCAAACTTATAATTACACTCATTGTTTTGCAAACAGAATGTTACCGTGCCGGAATATCATTTGACGGTGGTGTGGCATCTTGTGACATTATGTCCTGCAAAGTCTAAAATCCTAAAATAATCCCAACAACATTATAACGTACATTTCTTCCCCTTCCAGCCCATCCCTGTGATGCCCGATTGTTGTCGGCCAAATTATTGTACGGAGTCCCCTCCATAACAAGATCAAACGCCTTATATGTCTTAATAAAATTTGCTCCAAGCGGTCACTGTTAAGCTGCTGTACATCTGATATATGAACCAACGTCCCCTTATTGATTTGTCTGATCCCACCAACTTCTCACCACATTACGATTTTTTTCAGTCCGACTGACAATAATCGTAATGTGATGAGAAACTGGTGGGATCAGACAAATCAAAAGGGGACGTTGTTTACTCTATCAGATGTATAGCAGCTTACCAGTAATCGCTTGGAGCAATTTTATCAAGTCATATAATGCGTTTGATCTTGTTATGGAGGGGAATCCGTGCAATAATTTGGCTAACAACAATCGGGCATCACAGGGATGGGCGGGAAGGGGAACATTCACTTTTATGCGGCCGTGATAAAGTCTTCCTGCATCACCAGAATTTTAAACTTAAGCGGATTCAAAAAAATATCTAAAATACTGACTGAAATAAAGGATGCAAATACAAAAATATATTACCTTAGCACTACTGAACTAAAGGGTGCAAATACAATATCTTGAACTGCCTGTCTACCTACAAACACAAAGACAGAAAGAATAGTCAAGCTGATCATATGTATGTATGTATATGTACATGTGTGTATGTATGTGATCATATGTAAGTACCTACAACTACAAACACAAAATGAACTCTTGCAATATATCCATCCTTATGGATCCATCAGGATATTATAATGGCACTAATAAAAAATATAATGCATCTATTACTATCATATAACACACCATTTTACATTTTACACCATTTTAAATAAATATTTTGTTAAGGTACAATAACTTCTCTGAAATACAAAGTTAACATATGCATTTGATAAGATCTTCTAATTTTTCATTGTCTTCAAAAGATGATTGATAAACGGTGGGAAACTCAGTGTCATCCACATTTATAGTCAACCGTTTTGGTGTATGCAAAACCACAAACCATCCGTTATTTTTTAAATCTTTTGAGTAGAACACTTGACTCGCTTCTGATGCAAGAATAAATGGCTCATCATTCACACTATCTTTATTCTTCAATTTTCCCAAGTTAACTGTGATCAAGCTTGAGACATAATCTATTTTATAACCATTGATCTTATCTTCGACCTTTACCCAATCACAATAAAAAACTATTTGTTTGAAGTCAATGTAATCCAACTCAATTATCTATTGAATGACTCCGTAATAAGTTGTTTCTGCTTCCTTAAAAATTTTATCCTTCCCACTCGCTCTAAATTGTGTAATTGCTCTCATGCATACACCACTATCCTGTGTTAGCTTTCGTTCTTCATAACTCTTCGGAGAAAATAAAAACCCATTCACTTGGTACTTCATATAACTACGGGCATCAAACTTCGGCCCGTTCACTAACCGCCAAAGAGTTGAGTCAACATCGACGGTCTTCAACAACTACAACAAACATAATAAGTAAAAAAAACATTGTCAAGGAGGTGTATGGTCAACTTGAAAATACGTTAAATATTTAATACATATACCTCCTCACATAACCAAAAAGTGAAATTTTTAATAGCTTCCCCAGATGTACCCCCGCCTCGAGTTTGAGATTTGGTGCTTTGAACATAGGACTTATACCTCCTACGAAAAACACACAATAAATACTATATATATGAATTGATTTACAATAATAAGAATTCAGAACAAATTCATGAATTTACTTCTCCCATTCATCCAATCCGTCGTACTTATCAAGGACCCATTTACGCACTTGTTGAAATTGCACTTGAGTTAACGTTATATCTTTACCATTATCTAGTGCTATTTCATCAGCAAACTCATCATCCTCGTCTAAAAACGCTTCACGGGTATGTTTATGAGTTCCAGCACCTCCTTTTGGCATATACTCCATGCAGTAAAGACTAGCTTCTTGTACAATATATCCTTCTGCAATAAACCCTTCAATATATCTTTTTCTTGCGCACATACCCTTTATATGTTTTCATCAACCTATGAAGATGAATAATTGTAAAATGTAGACATCAATAGCTATTTAAATCGAATAATTATGTACATAACTAAAATTAGTAATTTACCGTTCAAATTGGTACATCCACCTATATCTAACAGGACCAGAAATCAATGCTTCATCATCTAAATGAACCATAAGGTGAAGACTGATATCAAAAAATGCAGACGGAAAATGTTTTTCAATAACACACATTGCTTCAACCAAACTAGCCTTTTCTTTTAGAAGATGTTCCCTGTTGATCACCTTTGAGCACAAAATGTTATAAAAGAGACTAATGCGGTGAATAGCATTCCGTAGATCCTTATGTTGCGGAAAACAATGTTGAAGCAATACCGGAAGTAAATGTTGCATTATGACGTGGTAATCATGTGACTTCATATTTTTTAGTTCAGGAGGGTTGATGCTCACATTGTTATGGAAGTTCGAAGAGAATTTGCTCGGCACTTTCAAAATTTTCAAAACGGTGCAAAACTGTATCTTTTCTTCTTTGCTCAAAGTGAAAGTCGCATTTGGTATGGTTACTTTACTTGTTTCAGGATCTTCTATCACCCACAACTTTTGTTTTATACCCATGATTTTCAAATCCTTCTGTGCATTGATCCCATCTTTTGACATGTCTTTATGGTTTATAATTGTGTTGATCAAATGTTTCGTGACATTCATTTCCGTATGCATAACATCAATATTATGTCGGGTCAAATTTGTTTTCCAATATGGAAAATCAAAGAACTTCGACCTCCTATACCATGCAGGAACTTCTTCATCGATTGTCTTTTTCCGTTTTCGACCAATTTTCGGTATGTTTTTACCAACTTTCAAATTTATATTCGCTACCTTTTTTTCAACTTGATAACCAGTCAGTGGTTTTGGAGGACGCTTAAGTTCTTGCTCGTTGTTGAAATTTTTCTTATCGTATCGAAACTTGTGTCCGCACGGAAGAAATCTACGATGTCCCATGTAACAAATCTTCTTAGTTTCAGGGAGATAAACAGATGTAGTTTCTTCTCCACAAATAGGACATGTTAAGTAGCCGTGAGTTGTACATCCCGATAAAGTCCTAAAAGCGGGATGATCATGGATTTCCCACAACACTCTAGCTCTCATTATGAACTCAGATTTCTTAAATGAATCAAATGTAACGACTCCTTCCCATAACTGCTTTAACTCGTCTATCAAAGGTTGTAAATAAACATCAATATCCTTCCCCGGTTGTTTTGGCCCAGAAATCAACAGTGTTAACATTGAGAACTCTCTTTTCATGCACAAAGACGGAGGAAGGTTATATGGTACTACAATTACTGCCCAACAGCTGTAAGGGTTAGTTAAAGAAGCATTCAGACAGAAACCATCTGTTGCTATTCCAAGCGTGATATTTCGTGGTTCAGCAGCAAACGAAGAATCAAAAGAATCTGTAGTTTTCTATCGAGAAGTATCACGCGGATGACGCATTACGGTTGTACCGGACTTGGCACGACCATGCCAGGTCATCGCTTCTGCTATCCATGGTACAGTATACAGTCTTCTCAATCTAGAAATTAAAGGAAAATGTCTTAAGGTCTTTTGAGGTACTGTGGTAGCTTTTCTCTCTTCGTCGAATGATGTCTTATATCTTGGTGCGTTGCAATTTGTACATGAAACTTTGTTCGCATTATCTTTCCAGTACAAGATGCAGTCATTAATGCATGCATCATAAGTTATGTAATTCATCCCAACTTGCTTAATTATCATCTTCACGTCGGGGTACTTTGACGGTAGCGTGTTACCTTCGGGGAGTAGCTCCTTTATGAATTCGAGTAGTGCAGTTACACCATTGTCTGAAAAGCCGTATTGGGTCTTCAAGCTATTCAGTTTCACAATGGCATACAACTTTGTAATCTCTTTTGGATAAGAAGGATACAATGGCTCTGTTGCAGTTGCACTATCAAAAAATGATTTATCCGTAAATTGCTCACCAATATTAGCATTATCATGCAACTGACTTGTAGGTTGAAAATGATGGAATCTATCTGCATCATTGATCAAATCCTCCATCCTAATATGTTCGGACTCATCGGTATTTGTGGCATGACTAACCGGTTGTTGTTTTGGCTTCTCCGGTATTCTTTCCCCGTGAAAACACCACACGGTATATTATTGAACAATATCATATCTAAGCAAATGAAAATGAATGTCATTTAATTTGAATGTATCTTCATTTTTGCACCGCATGCAAGGGCACGAATACTTTTCCTTATTGCCACCATTTTCAGCAACAAATTTAACGAAATTTCTCACACCTTCCACATATTCTGTATTTCTTCGATTAGATTGATTCATCCATTGTTTGTCTATACTAAAAGACATACTGAAAGAAAATAACAAGAGCTAATAAGAAATCATGGGTAACAATATCTTATGGCTTTCCACCAAGTTCAACTCTGATGTTAACTAAACAGATGTATATTCTTCTGATTTCACTTGAAATTTAGCATTAGCATCAAACTGTTTCGAAAAAATTTGCCATTACAACGGCGCCATTTTGTAGCACCAGAGTAATGTCTATGCATTACCCCTCTCCTGATACTTGGCTTGCACCATTAACAACAATTTTATCCACTTACTAAATATGGTCTCATATTTAGTAAAACAAAATTCATTGCATCAACTTATACCCTAGCAGTCACTATAAGCAGCTATGTCTAACCAAGCAATGATAAGAAGTCAAGGCTGGCATGGCATATGAATGAATGAATATGTCTTCTATTCATTTTTAGAGTTATTAATGAAAGAAAATATGCAAGTTTGAAGTTCAAATGCTGTAAAACAAAATTTACATTCTTTGTCATTATAAGTAAGGAATCATTGTCGAGTCACCGCAATATTATTTAACTGCAATTTATAATATTTACTCAAGCTATAAATAGGAGGAAACATAAACATTAAATACTAATTATGTAACTCTGCTCATTTACTGATGAGTGACATTTCAATAAATAAAAACTCCATGTGTAACTCTCATATTTCTCTACAATATAAAATTATATGCAACACACATTATATGTTGTTTGTCTCTCTAATGAAAGTCGGTGTACTGGAAGTGTTGGTCACAGACGCCGAGGGCTTAAAACATGCTAGATGCTTAAGTATATTAAATTAGAATATTTTCTTTTTATTATATATTGCTATTTTCTCATGAGAAAACTCAATCAGTGCCAATAACGCAGTGATTTCTGTGATATCGCGCAGTATTGCCTATGAATGAGAGAATGAATAAGAGCATTGATTTAGATTAGGCATCTCTTTTTTATGTGATCAATAACATAAAGAGTTCTGTGTTATTGACATATTGTTAATACATATTGATATAGTAGCAATAATTTTGTACTTTTTATCCAACAAACAAATGAATGGCTAGTTGAAACTCATAAAGCATATAGCTGTGCCTGTAGCCTGTAGCGCAGTCAACATAAGTGATTTTGGTGCTTCGACTGAAGCAAGAAAAATCCTGATTAATTAATGTGAATTTTTGAAAAGAACTAATCACTTTGAAACTACTAGTATAATCACACAAAGCAGTCATTCGGTTGTTTAGATTCAAAAAAAATCATATCCATATTTACCTTTATCAAATTGTTTCAGGAATCAGGCCAGTAATCAAATTAGAAGCTCTGCAGTGTAGTCATGGAGCGGTGGAACCGTGGAGGCTGGAGCAGAATGTTTATGTAGCTCGAGACTGGAGATTGCTGTCGGCTATCGCCAAGTGTTGTGGCTGTTGCCTAGAGATTGCTGTCGCCTGGAGATTGCTGTCCCCGAGTCGTGGAGGAGAAAGCGCGCTGTGGAGGAGAATGCCTCGCCGAGTGGCTCGCGTCATGGAGGTGGGAGGATGCGCGATTATCGCGATTTGAAATTTTGAGAAGATAGGGTTTTGATTTTTTCGGTCTTTCGTTGCCCCGTAAGGGGGGTTGGCCTATTCAATGGCCTACTGGGCCTAGCCCAATAACCGGCCCTGATTGTAACATTCGTCCTAAATCTCTTTTCAGCGACATGGAACAAGCAAAAGGTGGAAAATTTTTGGCCGAGAAGAATCAGAAAATCCTTGGTACATAGTTAAAATTTTATCTTATCACCATGAAGATATTCACGTTAAATTTGAACCAGGTTCTTCAAGACTTAGCCGAGCAACGTATGAAGTTAAAGGTTCTTTTAATTCTACACATAAGTACTGTGATATAACAATGCACCGCAAATACATGTACACAGAGTTTCCATTTCAATTGACAACAAGTATTATTACAAAACAAAGCTTACCTGGCAGTTATGCGCTCTCTTCGATTATGCCAATGAAACTCGAGGAACCAAATATCAAAGATACACAGATCTGAGATAATTAAGATTTCAAATTAGATTTTATAATACAAGTATGAAACAAAATCAAATTTAAAACAGAAATCAAATAATTAAAAATGAGTACCCAACCTGGAGTAGGTATTCGATAAATTCACGTTGTAATACTTCTCCGAACACAGATCTGAGAGGGCCACTGATTGGCGTTGAATGAAGGAAGAACTGGTGCAGCTGGAAGGAAGATGAGTTCGCAGCTGGACACGATTAGGTGGAAGATGGGTTCGCGGTTGGATGGAAGATGATTTCACGATTAGATGGAAAGATGAGCGGGTTGAGGCAAATCGAATTGGTGGAATTATTTTTTTTTATTTAGGTTTTCTTTTCGTTGAAAGAGGACGAAACGAATATCAAAGGAAAGGAGGGAAGGAAAAGTGCCGGGCCAATTCTTTTTGGCTCCCAGCGAATATTTGGCACAAAATTAGTGCCGTTATTTGCCACAACATTTACGACGGTTACAAACTGTTGCTAATTAGCCACGGTTGAAAACCGTTGTTAGTTGGAACGAAGCGCGCCAAAAATTATGGCGCGAAAGGATGAAATTCACCGCCAACATTTGTCTCCAAAGAAGCTACGGTTAATAACCGTTCCCAATTAGCAACGAACAAAAACCATTTCTAATTGAACCAAGACGGTGATTAACCGTTTCTAAATGGCAACGGTTAATAACCGTTGCCAAATGCGCGGATGGTTAGTTGCAAATCTCAGTATTTGGTGTAGTGAAATCAAAATTCCAAATAGGTGTCCATTGAAGTTAGTTGCATCATACATACGTGATGTGTACTCATGTTTCTGTAACTGACTACTATGTAATCATGTAATCACAATAATATTTCTATGATGGATAGACTTTTATTACAATTAAGTGTAATGTCTTCTACGATGCATAACATCTTCTACGACATAATCATAATTATAATCATGTAATCACAATCACCACTTGAACTCGAAGTCAAACAAACAAATATTTCAAGCTACATCTATTCAATATTGGCAGTAGGCTGCACCTCATTAGTCACTGCTTGCTCAGTTTGTGCAGTAGCAATCGGTATAATAGGATGAGGCAACAATGGCACTTCTTGTATTGTAATATTATTATTTTTTGGATTTGTAATTAGTGATGTTTCTGGTAGAATACTATTTATTCTATTATAGTCTAGTATAATATTTTGAGATAATTTATATGTTTAAGTCAATTAAAATATAAGTTATGACATTTTAAGTTTTAGCAATTGAGATAATTTATAAGTTTGAGTTAATATAAATAAAATTATAAATAAGTTAACCGAGCTGTATAAAAATTTAACTAAAATTTATAAAAATTAATCAAATTTTAAAAATTAACTAAGTATTATGCAATTTAACTACTTATAAAAATTAAATAATTTAGACAAATTGGTTGAGTTTTATTAGAATTTAACTAAGGAACAAGTTTTTAATAATTAAATAAGTTTATTATAAAATTTAACCATGTTTTATAAAAATTTAACTAAGTTAACTAAATTTTATAAAAATTATTTAAATTTAATAAAAATTTAAACAAGGATGTTCAATATACTTTAAGTATGCAAAACATTTTCATAATCATCCATCGTTAAACTTGTCTACGCGTAATTAGCTTTTTAGGAGTAAAAGCCATTTGCAGCAAAGAATTATGAGTAATCAAGTAATGAACATGGCTTTTATTGTTATTTATACTATAACATTCTGTTAATATTTGTTATGTAAACTTGTTTATGAATGATTATGGATTTTATATGAAATTGCTCATTTTGTCGAAAAACTGCTATCGAAGTGGTTATGGATATTACATTTGATTATGCGATTAATGTGTTTTTTCAATTGTTTGAATATGATGATCATGTGATTGATTGATTGTTGGTTTGAATACAACGATTATGTGATTGAATACTGGTTTTAATAAGTCCATTATGGGAGCGATGGTTGGAAATGAAACAAGCCATTAAAAAGAAATGGCAGCATGTACTGTACGCTCAAAACAGTTAGTAACTTTAGTAGCATTTAAAAAAGGCCGCGGAAATAAATGTAAACCACTATAATACTACTTTCGTAGTGTTGAAAAAACACTACCAAAACTTTTAGTAGAGTTTTGGAAAATATTGTGATACGACATGCTACTAAAAGTATGAAACTTTGTGGCGTTTCTAAAACCCAACAATAGGTTAATTTTTCGCAGCGTTTTCTACAATGCAATAAAAAGTTTCAGATTTTTAGTTGCATGTCGTATAAGCATTTATCGAAACATCATTAAAAGTTCTGGTCACGTTTTTTGAATGCTACGAAGGGTCTTTTCCAGTGTAGTGATAACGTAGTACAACTATGAAATGAATCCTTGTTGATTTTCAAAGTTTTTCAAAGTGGTACTTTTATTTCTTTTGAGTAACAAGTCGAATCAAATAAGTCAAAATTGTGCTATGATTTCAATTGCTTACTCTCTCTCTTTATTTGTAAATTTTATTTATATTAACAATATTTACGTATGCCTAACTTAGAAAACTAAGGCCAGATATTTCACCCAAGCACTGCCTTGCAGTCTTACGTGAGCGGAATACTGAGCATGGTGAGTGTACCCGAAAGTGTGTACACCTATCGACTGTAAGCATTATTAATGAAAGAATTTTTATATACATACACCTAACTCGGAAACTAAGGCCAGATATACCATCCTGCGCTGCCCTTACAGGCTCACGTGGGAAGAGTATAAAGCGTGGCAAGCTATACACAAGTGTGTACACCTATCAACCGTAGGTGTTAATAAAATATATACATATAAAAAAAATGGTTTTCCCTATTTTTTTGCTTTTGTCTTTTTATGAAGAGAAAGTTTTGCAACATTATCTTAACACTACTTAACTTAAAAGATAAAAAATGCTATCGCCTTTACTTTAAATCAACCACTCATTAAACAAAGATTTCAATTAGGATATACTTCATAATTAACACCGATGAACCTTCCTATATACTAGTTAAACCATCGTTACTTGAAATCAAACTTTATTTTTATTTTTGTTTAGATAAATAAATTTTCAAAATTTCAGTTTAATAACCAAAATCCTATACTTATCCTACAGCATTTCTCCAAAAATAAATCAAAATGCTACAATGAAAAAAAAATACGATTTTTTAGGTGTTTTGGAAAGAAAATGAAAAAATTGAACTATGAAAAATCAAAAATTAACATGAGACACTTAATCTTGACTATGCCCCCCTCCCCCAAAGTCAATGCATGATACAATGAGGTAACGTGAAAAAAATATGTACATATTTACTAGAGAGGGTTAACATTTCTTACTAAAAGTAGTAACGCTTAAGAAGATGTAACGATCAGGATTTTTCGTCGTTTGATTTTGAATATTTAAATGGTTTTAAATATTGGATTTGGGATTATAATTTAATTAGTAAGATTTTAAAACTGAAATTTTAAGCGATCTCGTAAATTTTGGAAATCGTTAATTTAATCGACGCATTAAAATAGCGATCTGGGCCACGGTCTCGGATTTTGATAAAACCAGTTCAATTGGATCCATAATATTATATTATTAACGAATTTCAAATTTAGCAGCATTTGGATTTACCATTTGCTCGTACAATCTGAAAATGCCTAAAAATAATTTGATTAAATTTAATTTAAATAGTCAATTTAAAAAGCTATCTTCTCCATACGACTAAATTAGACCTCGATACTCATTTCATTGAATTCAGAATAATGTATAACATTATAAACGTCAGGCGGCACACCTCAATAGGAGGTCGAGATTTCACGGCTATGATTCGAGATATTTTGGAAATAATAATAATAAAAGTAAAATCAATAAACAGTTCAGCCATCCTATCGATCAGCCGACCTACCCTTTTTAATTTGATATTTCGACCGCTCCTTCCCTTTTAAAATGACATTTCCCTTATCTCTCCAGTATTAACAAAATCGAATTCGCATGAAAACAATAAAATTCCCACAATAAAATCGCCGATATTTTCTCACTTAGAACAAAATTCTAAATTCGTTTAAAAAATGGGGAAACTCAAAATCAAATTCGAAGAACTGGAACGAGAAAAAAGTAGTCGTAACCTCTCTTTAGTAGTGCGTAAAGGCGGCAGTGGTCTCGCGAAGCAGTAGGCTCGAGCTACTCAGGCGAATGGTGCGACACTTGGGGAGGTCGACTACATGGTCGAAGGTGGGAGGGCGAAAGCGTGAGAAACGCGGATTACGGATCTTAAGGCTGGAATAACACTAGAGGGGGTGAACAGTGTTTTATGGATTTTCTAAATCTTTTTGAAGCTTATGTAATTTAATCACCAACAAATGCAATTCACAAATACGGATATAATCGCGGAATCAAACACAGATGCAAATACTAAATAAAAGTAGTAAAGGAAAGAACAAATCAGGATTTTATACTGGTTCGGAGTTACCCTACATCTAGTCCCGCACAATTGTACGGATTTCTTTTCAAAATAATCTCCCAAATTACACCCTCGGTTTCAAGTTTATGAGGTACACCCTCCTGTATTCGAGTTTGGGGCAGTTTCTCTTGATTTAACCAGCCACAAGATCACCTAATCGATTTCTGAGGCAACGATCACACCCAATTGATTTCAAGGCTCAACTGCATCTTTTATTCAACAGTTTGATTTACTAATAATCCTATAACTCCGAATAGCACTGAGATTTTATGGAGAGAGTGGTACAAAATCAAACAAGAGATAATCAAGTTTGATTCACTTGGTATTTCGGCAGAGTGTAGTTTTGGATTCTTTATAATAAATGTGGAAGATTAAGAGGAGACAAAACAAGTGAAATCTGATTAAAAATTCGTATAGAACTACTGGTATTTATAGAGGATCAACAGCTATATATATTCATGAAATAATACGATGAATAGACACTTCTTTTGAAAGTTTGAATTTTGAATTTAACGGGCACCATGTTGACATGGGAGGTAGGGGTATGTCCACATGCTCAAGGCAAAATTGATGTTTTGATTTTCTTATTAAAATTATTTTCTATAATATATCGAAACAATTTCTAAACTTTGTAAATATATTTGAATATGGTTGAAACATATAAAAGTAATTTTTTAATATATACAATCTTAATCTATAAAGTGATTTATAATCTTAGTGTATATATATTTAAAATAAGAGATGGTTTAAAAATAAGGATAATTTTGAAATCAAAATATAAAAAATGATAAAGATTGTTTTGAGGCTAAAATATTTAAAACCAAGAGAGGTGTCTTTTTGAAAAGAAGGTTTTGAAAATATTTAAAATAAGACATATATTTTTGAAAAGCGTTTTCATAAAATTAGTGGATATCAAAATAGGACCATTATATGTTCCACTATATATTGTCATGGGTTCCATCCCACTAGGGTTCCATCCCTTTAACAGGCTCGAAGTGGATTCCATTCTACGAATAAATTTTGAATAAAGATGTAATTGCTTTTAAGAAGTTTTAACATTATTCTAGACTCAATACTTATCTTGTACTCTTGAAATCTTGAACTCTTGATATCTTGATACTCATGAGCCTTCAATCTTAATATGTAAACTATAATGTGAGTATTTATATTTTATAACAAGTCCTAAGGTTGTTGTCATCAGAACCATCATCCCAAGGACTAACAATCTCCCCCGTTTTGATGATGACAAGCTATGTTTATAAAATATACTTCTCTTTCACAATAACTCCCCATAAAACTAATAACTCCCCTTTAATCTAAGCCTAACTACTCTATTTTATATTTCTCCCCCTTTGTCATCAACAAAAACTAATCCTAAACTGATATAACCCCCCTTAGTCTTATACTAGAGTACCTATGAAAATTAGGATAGAGTATATATAAAATAACACGAGTTAATAATAAAGACATGATAAATATGAAAGTTTACACCCAACATATACTACGTTTAATGTAATGTTAAACATATCATTCAAACCAAATCAATTTTAATCAAAGCAAATCAAATCAAATCAAACAATTCAAGCAATTCAAATCATAAGGAGATTAAATATTTCTAGAAACTTCAACCCATCCTTCTTCTCCAAAGATAGGATCCTTTTTATTATCTTCCCAATTTTCATTATCTTGAATTAAAGTTTGCATCGAGATCATCTTTGTTGAGGACAGAAATCATCTAATGGAGGGCATCGAAATGCTTCTCTTGTTCTTCGATCATCTGCATTTGACTTAGTTCTAAGTGCCTTTGATTACGGAGAATAAAAGTAAGTAGACTCTTGAATGAATTGAGAGTTTCTTCAAGATTATCACTTGGAGTTTGAGAAGAGGAAGCCATTTTGATAAGTAGCGAAGAGATGAAAATAGAGATAAGTAGAAATAAAAAAGAGTACTAATTTATGGAACAAATAGGTGTTTAAATAGGCATAAATTCGTTTATAATGAATAGACACAAGTTAGTTATTTTAATTTCAAAATTTTAAAACTAATCAAGTTTGTCAATTATATGTCGACATAGGGGGTAGAGGTATGTCGACATGGGTATGTTATTTTATGTGTCTTATGAATAAGCATGTATACATAAACTTATATACTATACTAACATTTATTCCAGAGACACAATAAGGTAGAAAAACATAAAATAGATAATTTTTATAGATAGATGAGCTAATACATGAGATACTTCATAACATGATAAAAGAGCAATACAAGTTCATACAAAATAAACTAATACATCACAGTCTACTTCTTAGAATGTACTAGAGGATGAAGAGGATGATGATAAGCCAAGTGTTTGACCAACTTAGCAAAGAGTTTGTTTATATTAATGGACATTTTATCCAATTTCTTACTAACAGATCTTTTGAGAATCAGTTGATTTTCCACTAGGATCATTTGATTTTTGAGGAGTGTTTTGTTGGAAGGATTGATAGTATTGGTAGGATATTCAATACTTTCCAAGGAGATATCTTCATTTTCTTTTTCAATTTCCATTTCCTCCCCTTCTCTTCTTCTTCCTTATTTCTTCCTCCATATCCTCATGTACCAACTTTTCATCCTTTTCGGCAAGTGATTCACATTGTTGAAATATGAAGGAATTTTCATAAGAGAAATATCGGTATGACCAAACACTTTTCTTGAAACAAATTCTTTCCTTTTGTAATCAACACCAAAATAATTAAAAATTCGAGTGAGATAGATTCCATAATACAAAGTATTCTCATCTATTTCCAAATTTTTGGGACGAAGTTCATCCATAATCGCTTGCGCCCAATTAATGTCATAATAAGCAAAAATAGCAAAAAGAGCTTTACAAACTTTTAGATTCGGGTTATTTAAATTTCCCGATCTAGGAGTAATAGTATGTTACAAAAGAAGATTGACAATACGTGCTTTCAAACGAAAGTTACGATTTTTAAATTCAAAGTTATCATCTCCTTCAAAAATGTGATGAAATATCTCACGATCATGTTCATCAATATTAAAAGTAGAAAGATCCATTCCCGAATTCTTGCAATTGAGAATGTTTCCCAAAATTTCACGATCTAAAACAATTTTAGTGCCTTTAACACTACTCCAAATTTCATATTCATTTCCGTCATGAAAACCGCGATTCAAATTCGCATAAAACATTTTAACAAGATTCGGATAACATACAAAATCATTTTCAGAATTGTCAAAAAGACAAAGAATATGGTTCTCTTCAAGAAGAGTATTGATTTCATACGTAGGAAAATCGTTAAAGATAGCAAGCTTTCCCGTATGAACTTTTCCGTAATTACAATAGCTTAAATAAGCTTTGATCACTTCCAGATCATTACAGAGATACTCTTTAATGGTTTTTGACAGCCTTATTATGGATTGGGTGCTTGAAGAAGCCATTTTTGATGAGAGTAGAAAGTTTGAAAGAGTAAAAGAGAGTTTGAATTTTGAAATGAAAGTGGAAAGACATGATAGGATAAGGGAAATAAATAGATATTCAATAGTCATGTTCGTTGGTCAAGAGGTACCTTTCCAGAACATTGGAGTTGGTGAAAAGGTGGAGGGAAGTTCAAATATATGAATTTAAATTTGAATTTCAAATTTCTGAAAGGCATGTCGACATCATGGGTATGGCCATGTCGACATGGGTCAGAGAATTCATATGACCTATCTATACTTATATACTTTAATATATATATATATATAATTTTTAACGTCTATATATTTTATAAAGTAATTATTAAATATAATAATATTCTTTTAATAAAAATATATATTATAATATTTAAAAAATAAAAATAAATATAATAATAATAAAAAAATTAAAATTCAAATAACACATAATTTCAAAAACAATCAAACAGTCAAATAATTTTAAGCAAAACAATTTCAACCAATATATTGTACCTTTTTCTAGATTTGTATCTCCAAGATAAACGGAATCATGAATAGCCGTAAAGCACATGTTTGAATTTTCCGTCTTCTGATCATCATCGCTTGAGGATGAGTCTGAGTCTGAGTCGTCTAATGTAGTGGTATATGTTCTTTTCCTTTTCTTTGTATAATCATTGCTTGCAAGAAACTGTTGCTTATCAAGATGCGGACAGTTTCTTTTGAGATGGCTTGGTTCATTACAGTTGAAATATTCGACGTGATTTGGTACTTCATTATAATTTCTAGAATTCTTGTGATCATTCTTTTTGAAGTTGTTCATCTTTCTGTATATCAGAAACTTCCAAAAGTTCCTTTTCATGAAAGCTATTTCTTTATCATTATCACTTTCCGAGTCTGATCCATCTGTTAATGCATTGAACACAACTGACTTCTTTTCGAATGCCTTGCTATCACTTCTCCCTTGCATTTGTACTTCAAATAACATTAGATTTCCGATCAATTCTTCAATCTTTAAAGTACTAATATCATTTGCTTCTTTGATTGCAAGAGTTTTCTGATCCCATTTCGGAGTAAGAGAATTTAGTATTTTTCTGACTTGATCATCTTTGGAAAAACTTTTTCCTAATGATATTTGACAATGCACAATGTCCTGAAATCTACTATACATATTTGAAATGGACTCATTAGAATTTATTTTGAATAATCAAAACTGATTTGTGAGTATGGATATTCTAGTCTATTTGACTTTGCTTGTTCCTTCATGAATAACTTGCAAAGTTTTGCAGATATCATATGCGGATTTACAAAAATATACTTTATTGAATTCATTCCTATCAAGTGAACAAAATGAAATATTCATTGCTTTGGAATTATTTTGTGCAATAATCTTTCACTCAGCAGTCCACTGTGCAAAACTAGTTATGGGTTTAGAATATTCGGTTTGTGTGATATTCCAAGTGTCTAATCTAATTGACTGTAAATATGTTTCATTCTACATGCCCAATATGCATAGTTATTGCCATTAAAAAGTGGTGGTCTGGCAACAGACTAACCCTCTACAAATGAACTAGTGATAGTGTTAACCGAACCAATATTGATAGCTATTTTTTAAAACTTTTCAAAATTCAGATTATGAAAACTTTGAAAACCTTTCTCTGATACCAAAGGTGAGAAATGCGAATTACGGATCTTAAGGCTGGGATAACACTAGAGGGGGGTGAATAGTGTTTTACGTATTTTCTTAATCTTTTGAAACTTATGTAATTTATTCACGAACAAATGCAATTCACAGACACAGATATAATCACAAAATCAGACACAGATACAAATACTTAATAAAAGCAGTAAAGGAAAGAACACACTAGGATTTTATATTGGTTTGGAGTTACCCTACATCAAGTCCCACATAATTGTATGGATTTCTTTTCAAAATAATCTCCCAGATTACACCCTTGGTTTCAAGGCTATGAGTTACACATCCTGCATTCAAGTCCGGGGAAAGCTCTCTTGATTTAACCAGTCCAAAAGATCAACTAATCGATTTCTGAGGCAACGATCACACTCAGTTGATTTCAAGGCTCAATCGCACCTTTTACTCAACAGTTTGATTTACAAATAATCCTATAACTCTGAATAGCACTGAGATCTTATGGAGAGAGTGGCAGAGAATCAAACGAGTGATAATCAATTTTGATTCACTTGGTATTTCGATGGAGTATAGTTTTGGATTCTTTAGAATAAATGTGAAAGATGAAGAGGAGAGAAAATAAGCTAAGTTTGATTAAAAATTTGTTTAGAACTACTGGTATTTATTGAGGATCAATAGCCATATCTATTCATGAAAGGATACGACGAATAAACACTTCTTTTGAAAATTTGAATTTGAATTTTAACGGGCACCATGTCGACATGAGGGGTAGGGGTATGTCGACATGCTTAAGGAAAAATTGATGTTTTGATTTTCTTACTAAAATTAGTGTCTATAATTTATTAAAACAATTTCTAAACTTTGTTAATATATTTGAATATAGTTCAAACATATAAGAGTAATTTTTTTTAATATATATAATCTTAATCTATAAAGTGATTTAAAATCTGAGTATATAAATATTTAAAACAAGAGATGGTTTAAAAACAAGGATAGTTCTGAAATCAAAATTTAAAAAATTATAAAGATTGTTTTAAGGCTAAAATATTTAATACCAAGAGAGATGTCTTTTTGAAAAGAAAGTTTTGAAAATATTTAAAATAATAGATATATTTTTGAAAAGCATTTTCATAAAATTAGTGGATATCAAAATAGGACCAGTATATGTTCCATTAGATATTGCCATAGGTTCCATCCTACTAGGGTTTCGTCCCTTTGACCGGCTCGAAGTGGATTCCATTCCATGAATAAATTTCGAACAAAGATGTAAGCGCTTTCAAGAAGTTTTAACATTATTCTAGACTCAATACTTATCTTGTACTCTTGAAATCTTGAACTCTTGATATCAAGATACTCTTGAGTCTTCAACCTTGATATCTTTAGTCATGAATCTCCATATTATACAGTTCATTTTTAGTACCTGCATGGTTATATCTTGCATATACATATATATCTAAACTATAATGTTAGTATTTATATTTTATAACAAGTCCAAAGGTTATTGTCATCAAAATCATCATCCCAAGGACTAAAAGAAAGTGGTCATGATTTCAATATAAAATGGTGGCTCATTATTTCAATAAAAAATGGTGGCTTATGGTGGAGCTATGTTGGTCACAACGTGGTACAGTAGTGGAAGCGAGGCAAATTTTCGATCGGAAGTAGGCACAAGCACAAGGTCAAGGGGCAATCGCGATGGGTGAAGGCTCGGCATCAGTGGGGTAGGCTGTAACGACCCGTAAAATTTCGATAATTAAAAATGTTAATTTAATAAGATTTCATGGTTTAATGTTGGAAGAATTAAAAATTTGTAATTTATGTATGGTAATAATAACTAGAATGAAATGCAACAAATTTTATCTAAGTTAATTATTTATGAATTGAATGAAATCCCAAATCAATTGAAATAATATGTAGTCAACGGTAGTTGAATGAATTTGTATTGTATAGGTAATTGTGACACTTGTTTGTAAATAATAAACTTATAAGTGTAATTAAAAGTTAACGGTGATAATTATTTAAGTTACCTATTCATTTAGTTAGTCGAATTGAATTTGTGAACCAATTGCAATTGAAATGAAAGTGTATATATTAGTTGAGTGCATTATCTCAAACTGTAGTTAAATAATAATGTGGAATTCATTTGAGGTAATAAAGTAATCGACTGATAATGAAATTTTATTTAAAAATCCAATATTGAAATCCGTCAAATATTGAACAATTAAATTGTTTAAATTTAATATTTGGAATTTATTGAATAATTGAATAACGGGAATTGGATAACTGTTTTAATGGAAATGGTTGTTCTATAATTTAAATTTGTTAAATTATATAAGTTCGTTTTGAATATTTCAAAAGATAGTGATTTAAGAATAATCAAATTTGTTTAAATTTAATATTACAAATGTTTGAATAATTAAATTCCAAATTTGATATGATTAATTTGATATTGAAATTTAATATATGAAAATAGAGTGAATAACTGAAATTCGATTTAATATGATTCAAATTGGTTTCCAAAGTGAATATAAGTTATATTTGGATTATAATAGAGTTAATATGATTTTAAAATTGGAATTTTAAGCAATTCTGTAAATTTTGAAAAGTCGTCGATTTAATCGACGAGTTAAAATAGCCTTCCGGGGCACAGTCTCGAAAGTCGACGAAACCAGTTCCATTAGATCCATAATAGTTTATTATTATCGGGTTTCAATTTCCATAGCAATCGGAGTCGCCGTTTGACCGTGGCAGCTCAAAACGCTTAGAAATTAATTTAATCGATTTAATTTAAAATTGATCCTTTATTTCCGTAACTCGCACATACGATCGAATTAGGGCTTGAAACCTTTTCCATTGCGTCCGGAACAGGGGTATAACACTATAAACGCCTAGTGGCACGCCTCGATAGGGGTTCAAGATTTTAAGTTGCATAAATTGGGATATTTTGAAATTTAAATTTATATATTGTCTAGTCAACTTTTCACGTCAGCTTCTGTTCAAATCACTGTAGTAAGCATCCCACACACAATAATCAGGTCTGCTCCCTTTTAAATTCGCACGCAAGCTTCAGGCAGTAGGAAAATAATGAATCCAAACTTCAAAAATTGTTGTCTCTTCGAATACTCGATTAAAAATAACAAAACCAATTTTAAAAATCATATTTTGCTTTATCTTTGATCTTATATGCTTCGTGCTTAGTGCGGCAACCATTGGGGTCGAAGCCATTCTTAGGCGTGAACTAGGGTTGGAAATCGTGGAGGATATAGGCTTTGATTTGCGAAACGGAGCTTTGATTCGAGTTCGTGACGCGGAATAGCAGCCCGGTGGTGAGTTTTGTGTTGTGGGGCTCTTGTTTGGAGCATGCGATCTGATCGAAGTCGAGAGGAGAGCTTCACGTCGCGTCTTCCTAGTTGTGGCCGAGCGTGTAGCTTTGTGGTCGAGATGGTGGAGACTTCGAAGAGAAGAAGTTTGGCGAAGACGGCATGTCGAACGGAGTATCGGAGCTCCGTATCGTCGGAGATTGGTGCACGGCAATGGTGGGTTTGTGCATTTTCGTGTGCAGGCATAGGCTAAGGATGGGAGAAGAAGCTTTGTAGTTGGGCTGGGCCTGTTTTGCTTTGGGTATGAATTTATTTTAAATACCAATATAAATTGTTTTATAAATTCAAATGTCGATAACTTATAAAATGTATAACTTCTACATATGAGGTCCGATTAGAACAAAACTTTTTGCGTTGCGATCGTAACAATGAGAGCTTCGAAATGAAACTGGTTTGGACGAATTTGGAGACAGTTGAAATTTGGGCTAAAATCGGGAGTCGTCCAGTTTAGTTCCAAACCGAAACGTCTCGGTGACAACAGGATATCAAGGTAAGTGTTTTATAACGCTCACAACGTACTGAATATCTTTATGGTAGTTAAATTTTTTATTATGAAGTGATATGAATTTTATTTGTCGTTGTTTGATAAAATTTAATTGTCATAGAGATTGTCATTTGAATTCACCGTTGAAAATTAAATTGACAGTCAAATTGAGATTAAAATTAAATTACCTAATAGTGATAACTATGAAATTGCCGTGAATTGTATTGTCTATTGGATGATGTATTTCGATGGATGCCATTGGTTGATATTTAAATGTTTGGATGTTTATTTACTTGTATATATCCTGTTATGCATACATATGACACTGTGATTTAGTTTAAGTGATATATATATATATATTCATCCCTAACATTTAATTGGAATAAATAATCACTTGGCCATAGGATAGAAAAGTATATACGACACCGAATTGGTTAAATTAATAATTTTTAAAATAGTTGATTTAAAATTTATTTAAAATGTTTTGATTTAAAAGTTATAAATAAAATCAGTTTATAAAAATCGAATTTATCGAAAAATTGAGTTTGGAATGTTGAAATAAATTTTGGTTAAAAGAAATTGTTAATTAATTTAAGTTGAGACTATGAAATTTAAAATTGGGATATGATTAAATTTCGAAAATTTATTTGTTTAAAAGATTGAACATTATTTCGAGCTTTGAGTATTACTAAGTAAAGATGATATAAAAATGATATTTTGAAATTGAGCTTAGAACTGAATCATATTTGAAATTTGGATTTAAATTTGAATATTGAAGGATAATTTTGTTAAGTGTTATAAATTGATATTTTTGAAAAATCAAGCTCCAAATCGATATAAATTGAAATTGAATTAATTGAAAGTGAATGTAAAATTTAATTAATTTAAAGTCAAAGCTGACATTGATTTGAATTGAAATCGAAATTTGAATCGGTAGAATGGAAATTGAAATTGATTTGAATTGGGAAGTTATAATTGAAATGGTTTGGTTTTGAAGCTGTTTCACTTTGTTTTCCAAATTACTCTGTTATATAAACCATCTTTAAATACTTAAACTATGTTAACCTATATTAACTATATTAAATTATTTTAACCCATCTTAAACCATGTTAACTTATTTTAATCTATTTTAAATCTACTTAACCCAATTTGAATTATTTTAAACTAATTTATCTATTTTAAATCCATTTTAAGATTTTAAGTATTTTTAAGTATTTTAATTATTTAAACTACTTTTAAACTATTTAAAACTATTTTCTAAAATTTCAAGCTGGTAAATAAGGTGAAATGTTTATGTTTAAATCTTGAATGTAAATACGAATTGGGTTAAATGAAGTTGCAACCTAAATTGAAATTCGAAATGATTTGGAAATCGAAATGAGATATTGAGGCGAAAAATGATTTTTGAAACGGAATCTTACATTTTGAATAGCTATGATGATATTTGAAATGGATTTGATTTTTGAAACGAGTATGATATTTTTATATCAATTATGAATCGATTGAAATGAAAAAGAGCCACTGGTGTAATAATACGTAGTTAATAAAGAGACCAGGATTGGATATGGACATACTCTCTGTCGATACCGAAAACCGCTTTAATAACTTGTATACGCGAAGTGTTGATCTAGAGTGAAGTGGATGGTTTGGTGAACGCGTTGACTGAAGAAAGAGAACGATATTGGACGACCCCTGACATGACTAAAACAGGAGCCGCGCCGGGACATTGAGGTTCGCCACCTCTAGCGGACACACTTCTTCGATACCATATCTATTACCTTTTGTGATTCGATTTGGGTGCACCCCTTGATTTAGGAGTGTTGTTTCGCGGTGTTGAGGTAGCTGCTGGCTATGTTCAACATCAGTCCGGATCACGCAACTACTAGTATCCTAGTTGGTATCGCCTCATGTACCTTGTCATACTGATTATCCTATTCGCGACCACTACGTTTTGTTTTGTGTTATACCTATGGGGTACCCTCGGATAACCATTAGTTTACGGTGGGGTTTACGGTGCTGTATAGACTATGGCATTATAAAAATGTTTTAAGCGGGATTATGGTAATGCCTTAATGCTATTTTAGTACTTTTACTTTACTATAGACATATTATAATAGCGTATTGTACTACATAGTAGATAGTTTAATGGATCCTTGAGAGATGGAAAATCCCGTAACATCTCTTGAGTTATTGCACGCACGTTGGCACTGGATATGAGATGTCAAACCCCGTAAACATCTCTGACGCTGTTACAATCATATTTATTTACGATTGATTTAACTTTCATAAGGATATTTTAGTCCTGACTAGAGTGTTTTGTCTTTTCATTACGCTCGGGTCAGACCTGAGTTTTTTTCAGCTTATTGAAGATCTATTCTGGAGGTCGAAGACGAAGATTTGATATACTATTACTCTTATTGTCTTTGCATCATGTTGTCTGCTGCATTATTTTATTTGTTCTGTTGTATATGTATAACTCTGATAAAGGTTGTATAAATAATGATCAAAGTATTGTAAACAGCTTCATGAACTGTTTATTTAACTATTATATTTTATCGTTCCGCTACGAGATTATGTGTTGTTTCATTTCCTTTATTTCTCTTTCTTTTCTTTTCTTGTTTACCCCAATAACCATCTGCCCTTTTGAATGGTTTGGAACCGACATGTGTATTTGATCGTCGATTTAAACTGTCCAAAAAGGCGGGTCGTTATAGTTGGTATCAGAGCTTTGGTTTAGCGATAACCTTAGCTTTGTGGGGTCTGACTCTTTATAAATAGGGTAGTAATACCCTATGATGAGTCGCTGAGTGCATACATATGAGAGAGCATATTTGTTAGTGATATAAAATGTTTTATATTGTGTCGGTTGATTTGTTGAGCGGCTTATGGATTCTGGTCAATACGAGTAATTAACGTCATTGATAGGGATCTCTAAACACTTAAACAGAACAATTCGACATAGTATTGTTTTAAAATGGGTAAATGAAAAATTTTGCTCAAATTATATTTTGTATATAAAGGAAAATTTTCAGAAATTATTGTGACTTATCTAGCTTACCTGGTTGTTAGGAATGATAATATTGGTTATTATCATTAATTGGATATTGTAATTTAATAAATAAGATGAATTACAAAATGAACAGTGGTAAAACACTTGTGGAATGTTTTAAGAAAGAAAATCCTATAAGAATATTTTATTAAGTGACATATAAATTAAAATAGATCTAAATTGGAAAATATTGAATTTAAGACCCGGAGGTTTTGACAATGGTTCTCAAAGCTTTGAAGAAATATATAGTAATATTAGTTGGAAAATGTTTATGGAAATATTTTGAAAGGATTTTTAAAAGAAAGAATGAATTCAGTACTCCTCTCTTATGTCGCTGGAAAATAATTTCGGTGATGACTGCGCAACATCATCGACGTTCATTTTCGAGTCTCAAAGCGGGGGAGACTTCTAAGAAGCTTTGCTTCTCTTCAAAATTATTTTGGGTAAATGGATTTTGGTTTAAACTCCAAAGGTATGATTTGATAAATTAAAGATATAAGTGTATATGTTTATTTCAAATGATTTGAAAAGAACCGGGCATTTAAATTTCCAAGTTATGTTAATTAGTAATTTTCAAATTATTTGAATGAAATGTGAATAACCAGAATTTATAAAATAAGAGGATTAAGATATCTAAGCTTATGTTTTGGGAAAACTTTAGAGTTGTAGTGTACCTTTAAAGTTGAAAGGTAAAGAGGATTTAAATAAATCAAATTTGTGAACATTCTAATTATGTAAAATGAAATTCTATAAATTTGTATAATGCCAAATTTGCATTCTAATAACATATAATATGACTTACCAAATATTAATAAGTTGAAATGATGTTTTGGATATGTAATGAGATATTGTACAACTAAACAGAACCTGAAAATAATTGAAGTATACAAGTAAGGAAAACACAAAAGGAATTAAAATGTATATAAATGGAAAATTTAGTTGTGATAAAAATGTTATATACTTAAATATAGCATGAAATGATGAATGGATAAATGGAACAAGTAAGTGAACTTAAGAAAAGGCCATTGAGTCAAGCAATGTCTTTGTAAACTTGTTGTAGAATTAAATATAAATTTGCAACAAAAAGAAAAATATGCAAAGATAAATTTGTAACTGTTGGAGATAACTATAAACTAAGAAAAGTCAAATATAAGAAGTTAGACTTTTGTGGAATGACTATAAATTAAAGTGATGATTAATAAGTTCCGCAAAAAATTGGTTATTAACTGAAACTGAATATGAAGTAAATGTAAACAAAGGAATTTGGTATAGATAAGAATCAATTGGAAAATGAAATTGAATTTAATTAAATTATATAGAATGTTTAAAATGAACTCGAGTAAGAAAATTCTATGATATGATGTTTAAGAAAAGATAATGTTAAAGAATATGCTATGTAAAGAAATGAATATACTAACTGAATAATGGATTGTGAATAATTAATTGTAAATAAAAATAGAAGTCAATAAAATAATTTAGTATCGACGAATTGGATAGAAATTCATTGGAAGGTAATACGTGAGATTGTATGTATATTATTTTATTCGCATAACGATTTGATCCAAATTCAAGCACAAAATTTCGAGATAATTTATATCGAACAAAGTTAGGATTTTTCACTCGATTCTCGACGGCGAACCCTGGATATGGATTTTTGATTTGATTCTGGAATTCTCTATCATAGTATATGGCTATGCAAGGAGAGCAACAGTTTTCAATCAAGGAACCAAATCTGAGTCCGCACTAGAGAGTCGTGTGAACGATACTAGTTTGGAAGTGAAATTATGTGATCGAATAAGCGATTAGATTTGATATTGCTCACGGATGATATATGTACGACTTACGGACTTAATTAAAGCTAATATTCGAAATTGAAGATGCCAAATATAAAATGATTCTTTTAAATTGTATAATTGGATATCATTGGTAAATGAGATGCGGGTATTTAAAATCAAGAAAAAAATTGGATTGCCCGATAAAAAGGTACATGTTTATTTTGTCATTGGATTTGGTGATTTTTGATGAGCCACTTTGCTTTTGGTTTTCTTTTATTGGTTTGGGGCCCATAGAGGCGTTTTGTAGCTGTACCGATCGAGCCGCACAAAGAAGACTCTGCCGAAATTTTTCGTAAATCCGGGTGTTAGAAAATTTTTCAAGTTTAAAAATTTTA
The DNA here is from genome assembly GCA_030765085.1 of Allium cepa. NCBI lineage: Eukaryota > Viridiplantae > Streptophyta > Magnoliopsida > Asparagales > Amaryllidaceae > Allium > Allium cepa. The sequence goes on from CM060931.1 coordinate 616,020,919, forward strand.
TAACTTGTTTTGATAACTAACTCGTAAACTTCATTGGCTAATCAGAGTAGCGTAGTGGAAGTGTAGTAACGATTTTATAAATGAAATTTCATTATTTTATAAGTTGATAATTTTGAATAAAATATATCAAATGTTGAATTCTTTACTTAGTTTCTTTTCCCTTCTTTTTCCTTTTCAAAGACGAAAAGTTTTGAGTGGGGGAGAGTGTAACGACCCGTAAAATTTCGATAATTAAAAATGTTAATTTAATAAGATTTCATGGTTTAATGTTGGAAGAATTAAAATTTTGTAATTTATGTATGGTAATAATAACTAGAATGAAATGCAACAAATTTTATCTAAGTTAATTATTTATGAATTGAATGAAATCCCAAATCAATTGTAATAATATGTAGTCAACGGTAATTGAATAAATTTGTATTGTATAGGTAATTGTGACACTTGTTTGTAAATAATAAACTTATAAGTGTAATTAAAAGTTAACGGTGATAATTATTTAAGTTACCTATTCATTTAGTTAGTCGAATTGAATTTGTGAACCAATTGCAATTGAAATGAAAGTTTATATATTAGTTGAGTGCATTATCTCTAACTGTAGTTAAATAATAATGTGGAATTCATTTGAGGTAATAAAGTAATCGACTGATAATGAAATTTTATTTAAAAATCCAATATTGAAATCCGTCAAATATTGAACAATTAAATTGTTTAAATTTAATATTTGGAATTTATTGAATAATTGAATAACGAGAATTGAATAACTGTTTTAATGGAAATGGTTATTCTATAATTTGAATTTGTTAAATTATATAAGTTCGTTTTGAATATTTCAAAAGATAGTGATTTAAGAATAATCAAATTTGTTTAAATTTAATATTACAAATGTTTGAATAATTAAATTCCGAATTTGATACGATTAATTTGATATTGAAATTTAATATATCAAAATAGAGTGAATAACTGAAATTCGATTTAATATGATTCAAATTGGTTTCCAAAGTGAATATAAGTTATATTTGGATTATAATAGGGTTAATAAGTTTTTAAAATTGGAATTTTAAGCAATTCTGTAAATTTTGAAAAGTCGTCGATTTAATCGATGAGTTAAAATAGCCTTCCGGGGCACAGTCTCAGAATTCGACGAAACCAGTTCCATTAGATCCATAGTAGTTTATTATTATCGGGTTTCAATTTTCATAGCAATCGGAGTCGCCTTTTGACCGTGGCAGCTCAAAACGCTTAGAAATTAATTTAATCGATTTAATTTAAAATTGATCGTTTATTTCCGTAACTCGCACATACGATCGAATTAGGACTTGAAACCTTTTCCATTGCATCTGGAATAAGGGTATAACATTATAAACGCCTAGCGGCACGCCTCGATAGGGGTTCAAGATTTTAAGTTGCATAAATTGGGATATTTTGAAATTTAAAATTATATATTGTCTAGTCAATTTTTCACGTCAACTTCTGTTCAAATCACTATAGTAAGCATCCCACACGCAAGAATCAGGTCTGCTCCCTTTTAAATTCGCACGCAAGCTTCAGGCAGTAGGAAAATAATGAATCCAAACTTCAAAAATTGTTGTCTCTTCCAATACTCGATTAAAAATCACGAAACCAATTTTAAAAATCCTATTTTTGCTTTATCTTTGATCTGGTATGCTTCGTTCTTGGTGCGGCAACCATTGGCGTCGAAGCCATTCTTAGGCGTGAACAAGGTTGGAAATGGTGGAGGATATAGGTTTCGATTCGCAAAACCGAGATTTGATTCGAGTTCGTGAAGTGGAATAGCAGCCCGGTGGTGAGTTTTGTGTTGTGCGGCTCTTGTTTGGAGCGTGCGACCTGATCGTGATCGAGAGGAGAGCTTCAGGTCACGTCTTCCTAGGTATGGCCAAGCATGTAGCTTTGTGGTCGAGATGGTGGAGACTTTGAAGAGAAGAAGTTTGGCGAAGACGGCATGTCGAACGGAGTATCGGAGCTCCGTATCATCGGAGATTGGTGCACGACAATGGTGGGTTTGTGCATTTTCGTGTGTAGGCATTGGCTAAGGATGGGAAAAGAAGCTTTGTAGTTGGGCTGGGCCTGTTTTGCTTTGGGTATGAATTTATTTTAAATACCAATATAAATTGTTTTATAAATTCAAATGTCGATAACTTATAAAATGTATAACTTCTACATACGAGGTCCGATTGGAATGAAACTTTCTGCTTGCGATCGTAATGACGAGAGCTTCGAAATGAAACTGGTTTGGACGAATTTGGAGACAGTTGAAATTTGGGCTAAAATCGGGAGTCGTCGGGTTTAGTTCCAAACCGGAACGTCTCGGTGACAACAAGATATCAAGGTAAGTGTTTTATAATGCTCACAACGTACTGAATATCTTTATGGTAGTTAAATTTGATATTATGAAGTGATATGAATTTTATTTGTCGTTGTTTGATAAAATTTAATTGTCATAGAGATTGTCATTTGAATTCACCGTTGAAAATTAAATTGACAGTCAAATTGAGATTAAAATTAAATTGCGATTAAATTACCTGATATTGATAACTATGAAATCACCATGAATTGTATTGTCTATTGGATGATGTATTTCGATGGATGCAAATGGTTGATATTTAAATGCTTGGATGTTTATTTGCTTATATATATATCATGTTATGCATACATATGACACTGTGATTTAGTTTAAGTGATATATATATATATATATATATATATATATATATATATATTCATCCCTGACATTTAATTGAAATAAATAATCACTTGGCCAAAGGATAGAAAAGCATATACAGACACCGGATTGGTTAAATTAATAATTTTCGAAATAGTTGATTTAAAATTTATTTAAAATGTTTTGATTTAAAAGTTATAAATAAAATCAATTTATAGAAATCGAATTTATCAAAAAATTGAGTTTGGAATGTTGAAATAAATTTTGGTTAAAAGAAATTGTTAATTAATTTAAGTTGAGACTTTGAAATTTAAAATTGGGATATGATTAAATTTCGAAAATTTATTTGTTTAAAAGATTGAACATTATTTCGAGCTTTGAGTATTACTAAGTAAAGGTGATATAAAAATGATATTTTGAAATTGTGCTTGGAATTGAATCATATTTGAAATTTGGATTTAAATTTGAATATTGAAGGATAATTTGGTTCAGTGTTATAAACTGATATTTTTGAAAAATCAAGCTCCAAATCGATATAAATTGAAATTGAATTAATTGAAAGTGAATGTAAATTGACTTAGTTTAAAGTCAAAGCTAATATTGATTTGAATTGAAATCGAAATTGAATCGGTAGAATGGAAATTGAAATTGAATTGAATTGGGAAGTAATAATTGAAATGATTTGGTTTTGAAGCTGTTTCACTTTGTTTTCCAAATTACTCTGTTATGTAAACCATTTTTATATACTTAAACTATTTTAACCTATATTAACTGTATTAAATTTTAACCCATCTTAAACCATGTTAACTTATTTTAATCTATTTTAAATCTACTTAACCCAATTTAAATTATTTTAAACTAATTTATCTATTTTAAATCCATTTTAAGATTTTAAGTATTTTTAAGTATTTTAATTATTTAAACTACTTTAAACTATTTTCTAAAATTTCAAGCTGGTAAATAAGGTGAAATGTTTATGTTTAAATTTTGAATGTAAATACGAATTGGGTTAAACGAAGTTGCAACCTAAATTAAAATTCGAAATGATTTGGAAATCGAAATGAGATATTGAGGCGAAAAATGATTTTGAAACAGAATCTTACATTTTGAATAGCTATGATAATATTTGAAATGGATTTGATTTTTGAAACGAATATGATATTTTGATATCAATTATGAATCGATTGAAATGTAAAAGAGCCACCTGTGTAATAATACGTAGTTATTAAAGATACCGGGATCGGATATGGACATACTCTCTGTCGATACCGAAAACCACTTTAATAACTAGTATACGCGAAGTGTTGATCCAGAGTGAAGTGGATGGTTTGGTGAACGCGTTGATTGAAGAAAGAGAACGATATTGGACAACCCCTGACATGACTAAAACAGGAGCCGCGCCGGGCCATTGAGGTTCACCTCCTCTAGCGGACACACTTCTTCGATACCATATCTATTACCTTTTGTGATTCGATTTGGGTGCACCCCTTGACTTGGGAGTGTTGTTTCGCGGTGTTGAGGTAGCTGCTGGCTATGCTCAACATCAGTCCGGATCACGCAACTACTAGTATCCTAGTTGGTATCGCCTCATGTACCTTGTCATACTGATTATCCTGTTCGCGACCACTACGTTTTGTTTTGTGTTATACCTATGGGGTACCCTCAGATAACCCTAGTTTACAGTGGGGTTTACGGTGCTGTATAGACTATGGCATTATAAAAATGTGTTAAGGGGAATTATGGTAACGCCTTAACGCTATTTTAATACTTTTACTTTACTGTAGACATATTATAATAGCGTATTGTACTACATAGTAGATAGTTTAACGGATCCTTGAGAGATGGAAAATCTCGTAACATCTCTTGAGTTATTGCACGCACGTTGACACTGGATATGAGATGTCAAACCCCGTAAACATCTCTGACGCCGTTACACTCATATTTATTTACGATTGATTTAACTTTCATAAGGATATTTTAGTCCTGACTCGAGTGTTTTGTCTTTTCATTACGCTCGGGTTAGACCTGAGTTTTTTTCAGCTTATTGAAGATCTATTCTGGAGGACGAAGACGAAGATTTGGTATATTACTCTTATTATCTTTGCATCATGTTGTCTGCTACATTATTTTATTTGTTCTGTTGTATATGTATAACTCTAATAAAGGTTGTATAAATAATGATCAAAGTATTGTAAAAAGCTTCATGAACTGTTTATTTGACTATTATATTTTATCGTTCTGCTGCGAGATTCTGTGTTGTTTCATTTCCTTTATTTCTTTTTCTTTTGTTTTCTTATTTACCCCAATAACCATCTGCCCTTTTGACCGGTTTGGAACCGGCATGTGTATTTGATCGTTGGTTTAAACTGTCCAAAAAGGCGGGTCGTTACACAGGCTACCAACCGAACACAACTTTGGGTTCTTTGAAGTCGAACACGACTTCAACATAGAGAAAAAAAAGAAAGGGAGAAGGAGCGACTTGGTATGGTAGTGCATTTTAATTAGGTATATTTATTTTTGTGTTTTGTTGAATTGGTTAATATACTTATTGAATTGAAAATCTTATAAAATTCGTAATTCGTTTATATGAGGTCTAAAAATCATGAAATCAAGTCGAGATTGGAATGGTTTGCATAAAAATGAAGGTGAGAAAATTTTCACTCATTTGGATTACTAGAATTTATTTTAAATAGATAAAATAAATTGTTGAATGCTGGTTGAATTTATAAATTATTATCTGTTGAATGTTAAATATATATATATATATAGTAGTATATATTAATAGTTGGATTGATATTCCAGCATATTTTAGCAGATGGGACCCTATGCGCCCCGCATGATAGCGGATGACCCTATATACCGCGATATCCACTTCGAAGTAGGATTGGTAATTTTAAGTTGTATTAACATCTGTGGAAAAGTTTGAAATTTTAATTAAATTTTTACTTGATTTAATTGAATAAATTGAAAATAAATTTGTTTGGAGCGAAATTTAATTTAAGTATGAATAACTCGAATATGGTTTTGAAATGTTGGTTAAAAGGAACTGAAATTTAAGTTAAATTGAATTGGACTAGAAATAATATCGAACTAAAGTAAATATAAATTTTGAGTTGTGAACTAATTATACAACCATAAAGTATAAATTTTGAATGGAATAAAACTTAAGGGAAAAGAATTATGGAATGGTGAATAAATAAGTTATGTAGCTTATAAAAATTGAAACTAATGGAATAAAAGTATATTTAAGCTATAAACTAATGTATAATCTTGAGTAAAAATAAAATGTGGACATACTCAAGTATAAAATTAAGGGGAGTGTGAGAAAATAAATTTCGTAACTTATAAAATTGAAAAGTTATATAGAAACCCAAAATAAAATTGTTTGATATTTTGGTGAAGGAATAAAAATCCAAACTAGAACTATAAAAGGAATTTGAATTGAAGTAAATTGAATAAAGTGATTTTTGAAAGGAAAATTGGATTTTGAACTATAAAATGGAAGTGAACTGATTAGATGAATTGATTAGTTAATTGAATATGGAAATGAAACTTAACTTGGTTAAGTTAATTGGATTCTGGATTAAAAGTGAGTATGAGAATGTGAAATTGAGTTATAAATTGACTTAAGTGTAAGCGAAATAAATATATTCTGAAATGTTGTGGGATTAAATAAAATGAAATTGGATTGAAGTAGCAATGACTTGAGTATAAATAATTTCAATTTAAGTGTAAATAAATTGAATATGGCCTTGGATGTTGTTTAAAATGAATTCGAGCTTGAAGTTAAATTTGAAGTGAACTGGGTGAATGAACTAATTAAATTAATTGGTAAATGGAATGGAATTTGATTGAATAAGTATCAATATAAAATTGTAATGGGATTTGATTGCAATAGAAATGAGCTTAATTATATGATTTAATTAATTGGAAATAAAATGAATTAACTTAAGATAATATGGAAGCCTGGCTTAAATAAATTTGTGAAATGGCTGTTTAATAAATTAGCATGGAATGATTCCGAGCTTAATAAAATGGTTTGGAATATAATGAATGTGGACATGAATGGAATGTAAATAAATTGATTGAGAATCAATCTGAAATGGAATGAATTAAATATAAATTGGTTGGAATCAATTTAAAATAGCTATAAACTGAAATGGTTATTTTATTAAATGAATATTACTGAATATGCATAGAAAAAAATTGCCGTTGACATAATTGGAAGTAAATAAAATTCTACGAATAAATGGAAAGTGAATAAATTAATTTTTAAATCAATTAGGAATGAATATGAGTTTGTTTGGTATAAATATGGATTGAACACGGATAATTGGGTTGTGAATCATTCGAAGTGAATGAAATTATATAGAAATCGATTGAAATAAATAATCGAATGTTGGAATCTTGTGGTTATTAATTCAAGCTATGAAAATTATGTGTTTAAATTGTTAAATAAGTGAAATGTTATTGAATTTTCATGTTTTGGTACTTAAATGTTTAAACTGAGTATGTACAGATGCCTGGAGGCCATTTGGCTAGATTTTGGTCACGCAAATTGCATATAAAATAAGCTGCTCGCTTAGAAAAGCTAAACAAAGGCACGTTTTTGGATTTAATACAGTAAAAATATAATTATTGATATATATTGTATTTTCGACCGTGTAGGTCGATGTATATATTTTTATCTCTCTTGTCATATTACAAAAGGCTCTCCGTACAAGGGAGACTCTGCTGCAATTTAGGTTTTAGAAAATTTTTGAAAATTGTTGTTAACTAAAAAGTTGATTTTTGAATTGCAACTGAAATAAAAGGTTTTTTGAATTAGAAATGGAAACTAAAAGATTTGGAATGAAACTAAAGGGCATATAAAAGTGAATGTCACGTTTTAACTAAGTTGGTTTTGTTAAGTTAATGGGTTTGGAGCACTTTCCTACCCTAGCAATTTCAAGGACGAAATTCTTTTAAGGGGGAGGAATGTAACGACCTTGATTTTTTGTCGTTTGATTTTGAATATTTAAATGGTTTAAATATTGGATTTGGGATTATAATTTGATTAGCAAGATTTTAATACTTAAATTTCAAGCGATTTCGTAGATTTTGGAAATCGTCAATTTAATCGAAGCGTTAAAATAGCGATCTGGAACATTGTCTTGGAATTCGAGGAAACTAGTTCCATTGAGTCTGTAATATTGTATTATTATCGGATTCTAAATTTCGTAGAATTTGGATTTATTGTTTAGTCGTGCGATCTGAATGTTGAGTCAAGATTTTTTATATAGAGTTTTGATTTCTGACAAAGGGATAAGCCGTGATCGACAAAAAGAAGTTATTCAGACACAAAGAGCTCCATATGATTAGAGGTTGATTATTTGGTATGTTAGTAATGATTATTTATGTTAAAATCTATCCTCAAATAGAATATACCTTCAATCTTCGAATACATACATACATACATACATACATATATATATATATATATATATATATATATGAGTGCACATTAACTGTGCACTCTGGGCAAAACCGGTCGACTGGTCAAAACCAGGTGGTCGACCGTTTCTGCCCAGAATGCACAGATAACGTGCACAAGTGAACATAACGTATATATATTTAAATTCCTGTCTACTGGTCCTTTTTGACCTGTCGACCGTTTTCAAACAGAAAGCAACCCATCGTATAGACACTTCCTTTTCTTTAACGGTTGCTTCTCTTTCTCTTCACCAATGATCATGACCTTTGTTCGTACCTTTTCACAAAAGGTTACAACTGTTTATTTCTTATATAAACATCATGAAATCATTATTCCAAACATCTAATTTTCTATTCTTCTAATCTCTATTCTATTGATCACTATCTTGTACTCTCAAGCGTTCAAATTGCTCATATTCTATCATATATTGTTTTGAATCCTGAAATTTATTTAACATCCTTTTGATTCAATACGATATCCACTTCCAAATCTTCATATATACAAATAATCTATTTGAGGATAAGATTATAGGAAGTTTGTACTACAAGTGACAAAATAGTGTTAGCAAGAACACATACCGTCAACAAACAATTATATTTATCTTTGTTGAAGTCCTCCGTGTTGTAAGAGGCAAGTGTTGAAGTCATCGGTGTTGTAAGAGGCAAAGTGTTGAAGTCCTCAGTGTATTAGAGGCGTGAAATCCCGTTCGTCTGCTCGGGTGTTGTAAACCTGTTCTTCCGGGTGAAGCGAGGTAGTTGGTAGTGAAAATCCAGATAGAAGTCTGGGACTGGACGTAGGACGGTGCTCCGAACCAGTATAAAAATCTCTGGTGTGATTTTTCTATTTTTATTTACTTTGCTACTATCATCTATTTCCGCATTTATATTATATTCCATATTACACGATCCGTGTATACTATATTAGCACGTGCACTTGCACACTGCATTTTCATTTGGTATCAGAGCACGGTCATCATATAACCGTAACATAGTTATTTGATATATTCTTGTAATATGGCAAATAACGCAAGTACTAGCACTCAAAACACCACTTACACGGAAGGTCAATCGACACAAAGACCTCCATTTTTCAATGGTCTTAACTATAGTTATTGGGCAACACGTATGTCATTCTTTATGTAATCAAATAGTTATGATGCCTGGAATGCTACTCAAAAAGAAATAGTGAATCCAACAACTGATTATTCAGAATGGACTACGGCTGAGAAAACGGCAGCAGCCGTAAATGCAAGAGCAATAAATTTGTTGTTTTGTGCATTAGACCAAAATGAATATAACCGTGTTAGTATCTGCACTACTGCATATCAAATTTGGCAAACGCTAAAAATCACTCATGAAGGTACTAACAAGGTTAAACAAGCCAAAATAGCCATGTTGAAAAGTCAATTTCAAAAATTCAAAATGAAACCAAATGAGACAATCAATGATATGTATTCACGGTTTCAAACTATCCACCATGCACTTATTGGCTTAGGACAAAAGTATTCTGATTTTGATGTTGTTTCAACAGTCCTACATTCTCTTACTAGTGAATGGGAAGGAAAAGTATTAGCAATCGAAGAAGCTAATGACCTTTCTGTCATGAAGCTAGATGAATTGATAGGAATCCAATGTCCTACGAAGCTAACTTGCAGACTAGAAGGGAACAAAAAGAAGAAAAGAAAAACGTGGCATTCCATTCTGAAAAAGACGAAAATGAATCAGAGTCTGAAGATGAAGATCTGGCATTCATAGCAAAAGGTTTCAAAAAATTCCTAAAACAGCGAAAAGCCAGCCGTTATAACAGAAAGAAATCTGGATCAAATAAACCAACATCATCCTATATAGAATGCTTCAACTGTCACAAAAAGGGGCACATGCACAAGGATTGTCCGGAGCAAAAGAAGAAGTCAGAAAATGACAAATTAAGATATAAGAAGGACAAATCAAAGAAACGAGCATTCTCGGTAACATGGGATGATACAGACTCATCAGAAAGTGAGAGTGATACGGAAGATGAACAAGCAAATGTCTGTTTCATGGCAACAGAAGATGAGGTACAAATTCCTACATTTGATGAAGTACTTGATATTAATGCTGAATCGATAGTCAAATATAAAGACATGAAACGAAAGCTAAAAGAAGCCAAAGCAGAATTGAGTAGAGCAGAATTTGAACGAGATATGTTAAAAGACGAGAAAAAAATATTAGAAGAAGAACTTGAAAATTTTCAAGAATCATCATCTAATATTGACTCTCAATTATTTCTTTTGAGTCAAGAAATTGAAACTCAAAAAGAGAAAAATGATGCTCTCACTACTAAAAAATGAGCTTGAGGCAAAAGTCAAAATTCTGGACCTAGAAAAAGCTAGTTTACAAATTAAGTTAGATAACATTTCTCAAAATGTTTCTAACTTTAACAAAGGTCGAGAAAATTTGACAAAAATCATTGAAAATTCACAATCTGTTTCAAACAAACAAGGTTTGGGATATAAGAAAAAAGAAACCAAGAAACATCTTGGTAATAAAAGGAAGAAAAAAGTACAAAAAACTGAAGCTAAGAAAAATCTTAGTTTATTATATTCCAAACCAAAACCAGTTGTGAAATTTCAAAAGAAAAATGTCAAGACTATCAAAATATGGGTTCCTAAAACAAATAACAATTTGATTAGGAACAAATATATTCAGAATTTCATTAATACTGTGCATCTTAATACTAATTATGTATACAAAGGGGATACCAGACCCGTATGGGTTTGGACTCCTAAGACCTAACTCTTAGGACCCCATAAAAAGTGGGTACCATGGACTTAATTTTATTTTTTGCAGGTCCCACTTAAGAAAAGAGGAAAGTGGATATTGGACAGTGGTTGCTCGAAGCACATGACTGGAGACAAGAGCTTATTGACAAATATTACATACTCAGATGGTGGCTCCCTCACTTTTGGAGATAATTCAAAAGGCTATATCATCGGCAAAGGCGATGTGAGCAATTGCGGTACATCTAACTTACCTCTTATTACTAATGTCATGCTAGTTAGAAATTTAAAACACAATTTACTTAGTATTAGTCAGTTATGTGACAAGGGTTTTACAATTTCCTTTTCAAATAATAAGTGTAGTATTTTAGATAAAGACCATAATTTAGTTTTCGAAGGTTATAGAGACAGAAACATATATATTCTGAATATGAATATTAACCATAATTCAGATATGTGTCTTGTGGCTAACGATAATGATCCATGGCTATGGCACAAACGGTTCTGTCATATAAACTTCAGAACTATTGACAAGCTAGCCAAAAACAATCTAGTTAGAGGATTACCCAAAATAAGTTTTAAGGTTAACAACATCTGTGATGCATGTCAATTAGGAAAATTGACCAAATCATCTTTTAAATCCAAGAAAGTCATATCAACATTACAACCACTTGAGTTACTACACATGGATTTATTTGGACCTACTAGGGTTCAGTCAATAAATCACAATCGATATGTGCTTGTAATTGTTGATGATTTCTCTCGTTACACATGGACAATTTTCTTAAAAAATAAAAGTGACACTTTCGATCATTTCAAATCTTTCGTCAAAAGAATTCAAAAATCAAAAGGGATTAAAGTTAAAAATATAAGAAGTGATCATGGCGGAGAGTTTGAAAATAATGAATTTGAACATTTTTGTACAAAGAAAGGTATATATCATAATTTTTTGTTTCCCAAAACTCCACAACAGAACAGAGTTGTAGAACGGAAGAACCGAACTTTACAAGAATGTGCAAGAACATTATTGAATGGAACCACCTTACCAAAACATTTCTGGGCAGAAGCCGTCGCAACTGCCTATTATGTTTTAAATCGTGTGTCCATAAGACCTCTTACCAAGAATACTCCTTATGAATTATTTAACAAAAGATAGCCTAAAATCTCATACTTCAAAGTTTTTGGTTCCAAGTGCTTTATTTTAAATACGAAAGACCAACTTGACAAATTCGATCTAAAAGCCGATGAAGGAATATTTGTCGGTTATTCGAAACGAAGCAAGGCCTATCGTATATTTAATAAATGAACCAATACTATTGAAGAATCACTTCATGTATCTTTTGATGAATTCTATCAGCATCCTCAAACTATTTCAGATGATGACGAAACAATAGTCACTGACAATCCAATCATCACAAATGTTGATTCTGACTCGGAAATAATTACTGAGAATATTCCTCAAATATGTGAGTTACAATCACCACCAAGAATATTAAGAGACCATCCAGCCCAAAATATAATCGGTGAAGTAACATCACATGTCAGAACAAGGAGTCAACTCAACCAAATGGGTCATGTCGCTTTTCTCTCAAATATCGAACCTAAGAATTCAAAAGAAGCTGCTACAGATGATTACTGGATCATTGCCATGCAAGAAGAACTAAATCAGTTCGAGCGCAATGGTGTTTGGGAACTTGTTCCATGACCAACTGATCAGTCGGTTATTGGTGCTAAATGGGTTTATAAAAATAAGGCCGACGAACAAGGAAATATCACCAGAAATAAAGCAAGATTAGTAGCACAAGGGTATAATCAGGAAGAAGGTATCGATTATGAAGAAACTTTTGCACCTGTTGCTCGACTAGAAGCTATTAGAATCCTATTATCTTTTGCTTGTCACCATAATTTCAAACTTTATCAGATGGATATCAAAAGTGCATTTCTCAATGGATTTGTCAAAGAGAATGTATATATCGAACAACCTCCTTTGTTCGTACATGAAAAATATCCTGACCATGTGTTCAAACTTAAGAAAGCTCTGTATGGTTTAAAACAAGCACCTCGTGCTTGGTATGAACGATTACGTAGCTATCTTATTAACTCAGGATTTAAAATAGGCAAAGTCGATCAAACTTTGTTTATCAAACATTCTCAAAAGGATATTCTAGTTATCCAGATATATGTAGACGACATCATCTGTGACGACCCAGAATTTTGAGCATTTAATATCGGAATATTTAATTGATTTTAAATATTCAATAGAGAAATTTTAACTTGAATTACGAATATCACAATTTATTCGATAATTAAATTATTGAATTAAATAACTTGAATTTGAATAAAATGTTGAATCTGAATTTTGAGCCTATTAAAAATAATTTGAAGGCTTATAAAATTTATCTTGATATTACTGAAGAGAATAGAAGTGTTGAAATTAAATTTAAGAATGGTTTGTTAAGCTTTGAAATTTAATATCATTTAAATTTGAATTAAAAAAAATAGCTTTCCGAGACACAGTCTCAGAATTCGACGAAAACAGTTCCATTGGATCCATAATATTGTATTATTATCGGATTTCAAATTTCGTATTGATCGGAGTTAGTGTGTGAGTGTACGATATATAAACGCGGAAATTTTAATTGATTATAAGCTAATAAAATTTAATTTAACTAGTTAAGCTTCTTCTGTACGCCAAGTCTTCCCTTATCTTCCCGTATACTTCAACGCTCGTCGCTCTTTTTTATCAAAGCCCCTTCTTCATGTTTAAAAAAAAAGCAATCAAAATAAAGACAATTGTTTTTTAAAATTTCAATGGCCGAGCTGTTTCTCTTATCTTCTTTCAGAATCGAGCCATACTCTTTTCCCCTCTTTCAATCTCACGAATTCGAAGAAACCCCATTCCCTTTTACCCCTTCTCTTCATTCGAATTCAACTCGTTAATAATAATAAAAAAACCTAAACAATGGTTGAAGCCCATAGTATTCAAATCGAATGGCGGAATAAGGGGGGGACCTCGCGTTTAGGGTTTCACGTGAAGCTGGGGGCGATTGATACTCGAGTGGCGCAGGGCATAGGATTCTCGCGATTCGATTTCGCAAGTGGGGATTAGGGTTTGGACGTCGCGTTTTGGAATTCGAGGGGCCGCGACGTCGCATAGGGTTCTCGCGACTCGTTTGGAGAAGAACAATGTCACTGAGAGGCGGCGACGTCGCGAATTCGAGGGCGTGGGGTCGTAGTGGTGCGGCGTGGGATACAGAGGAGGCTGGAGGTGGTCGTGCAACGGCAGGGCAGTGATAGTCTGGGTTTGTTCTTCGTTAGGTCAAAGTCTGAAAGGAAACAAGCTGGATTGAATCGAATTGCTAGTAAAAGCAAAGGTGAGTTAATCTCACTCGGTTAAATTTAAATTTAAATGGTTAAATTTAAATAATTGTTTGAATGGCTGAATTGATTGATGTGATATAGTATGATATTTTGAAATTGGCTTATTATATTGTGCTAACATTTGTGAATGCAGGGAAAAACAGGTTGGAGGGATCCAACTGGACCCCTCACATTTATTTAAATTATTCAATATTCTCTGTTTTGATTATTTGATATCCTATAATGAGCTATATTGGAATATTGAATGTATGGTTTGATTGGATATTCGGGTATAATGAATTACCAAAATATATGAATTGGATTGTTGAAAAGAAATTAAAAAGAGATAAATTTGTAAGCGAAATAATTATAGAAAGTTTGAATAAATTAAGAATGAATTGAAAAGAAATAGAAGTAATATGAAAATAATACTAAATAACTTCGAGTATGAAGAGAAATGGAATTTTGAATAAAATGAAATTGATGTATTGTAAACTTAAGTTATATCAATTAAAGAAATAAAGAATTATTTTAAAATTTAAAGTTTAAATTTATTTAAAGGAACGAAGAAGGAATTGAGAAATCTAAAAATTGGAATCTAGAAATGAGATCTGAAATTAATAGATTCTGAATTTAAAGGGAATAAATTGGAAATCAATTTGGGAAATTGATTTAAGTGATTGAAGCTAGGATTTTACTCTGGATAACCAAGTACATGTTTAAAGTAAATTCTTAAATAAATTTAAAGGTTTTAAAGTTGTTGTAAAAAGCAAGTTTTAGAAAATTTATTATTTCTAATATTTAAATTCAAAAGTAAGTATTTTCTTAAATCCATATAGTAGTAATTACTCAAAAAGTGACCTAATATTTTGTTTTCAAAAGTGAAAATCTAGTTTTATATTCTATTAAGTAACTTTATTTTCAAATACTCATATAGTATGTATTTTACAAAATATTGAAGCAATTTAACTTAAATGTTTAAAAGTATATATTTTCAAAGTAAAGTGTTTAAAATTATTTTAAAAATCTATTTTTGTGCTTGGTGATTTCAGAGGGAATATAAAATATTTGGGAAAGTTGATTCTGAGAAGAAAGATGGTTTGAAACTGTTTTCAAAGGATTGAAAATAGAAATATATCTTGTGAAGATATTTTTGAGATTAATAAATAATTTGGAAAATTATTTATTGTTTGATGGATGTTTGTGAATATTAATTGATAGTTAAATCACCGACTATCAATATTGGACAAATGCGTTGATCGTTTCAAAGAGACCGGGATCGAAATTTATTTCTCGAAAACCACTTCGATCCGATTTGTACGTTTCGTGCGAAAAATGTGTACGGAGTCGAAGATGGAGCAGTGAAGTGCAAGGGCTAGTCGCTACTAATTCTGAGGATATTTCCAAAATGGATGTGGTAGGAATAGTGCCTTCGGTTCCGTTCGAACCCGGGACGGACTTGTATGGATGAATGCTTGCGAAACATCGTTAGGTGGGCGATGGGCATTCTAAGTGAAACGTTCTAAAGGTAACGCTTAGCCTCAAGCCTCATCAACCGGGAATGACTGAAAATCAGGGGATATGTAGCAAGGTTAGGTGGGTCATGCCCAAGCAGGACAAGATATTTCCCCTGTCTAGATGTCCCTTTATTATTTCGGCTTAGTGGGTGGTTGGTCGCGCCAACCACGGGGTTTATCTTGTTCGGGACTGTTCAGTAAGGAATGGTTCCGGCCTTGTGTTGCAGGGGATGAAGGGAGTAATCCTCGGTACGGTGATCTAGGCCCCGTACTGTGACAGGTGGTACCCCAGTGCCTAGTCATTGTTGGAAATCCATTCTCCCTACGAGCCTTGTACGAGTTTTGTTTGTATTACCCACTTCTGTGGCTAGTAGCTGGAATTTAATAGATGTAACAATTTCGGCTATTTTTTAAGTATTTGTATATAGACCCTATTATAATATCAGAGGATTTCTATAAAATTGTTTTAGCTATCGTAAGGTAAAAACCCGACATGTTTATTTGTGGCGTGGTCTTACGAGATGCTTTTGTTTTCAAAGGATTTTTGAAACTTTAATAATCAATTGGGTGTGATTTTCTCACGCTGGTATTCCAGACTGACTCGGGTGTTATTTACATATAATGCTCGGGTCAGACCGAGTATTATAGGATACAGGATATGATGCTATGGAGCTCAGGAGACGAGCTGGATTGACGATACGTACACTCATACTTGTTTATATATATATATATATATATATATATATATATATATTCTGCTGTTGAGTTGTTGTGTATCCATTGTATGTTATTGATGCGAGCTGTGACTGATGTACTCTGATGATGTAATGTATATAAACAGATATATTTGATTTTGAGTAAAGATTATTTATTTCTATTATATTTTACTCCGCTGCGATGGTTAGATTCTGTTGTTGATTTCAATATTCTTCTTCTACCTCTTCTTCTTTAACCCTAATGGTTCGTATTTCTGTGCAACTTGAGTTGTTTGTTGTAGAATAGTGTTGACTCAAGGGGTACGGATTTGCGGGCTATTACATCATCTTTGGTTCAACAAACGATAAACTCTGCAAGGAATTTGCAAGAATTATGACCAAAGAGTTCGAAATGTCTCATATGGGAGAACTGTCATATTTTCTTGGACTTCAAATCAAACAACTTCCGAATGGTATCTTTATTAATCAAGAAAAATACTGCGGAAATCTTATCAATCGCTTTGGGTTAAATAACACATCCGGTAAACCTACTCCTATGAGTACAACTACACATCTTGAAAAAGATGAAAAATGTAAGAATGTTGACCAGAAACTTTATCGAAGCATGATTGGTTCTCTTCTTTATCTTACAGCAAGTCGTCCAGATATAATGATGAGTGTTTGTCTATGTGCACGCTTTCAAGCAGATCCAAAGGAATCACATCTACGAGCAGTGAAACATATAATTCGTTATCTTAATAATACCAAAGATTTCGGTCTTTTTTATCCAAAAGAATGTCCATTTGAATTAGTATCATATAGTGACGCTGATTTTGGAGGCTCTCGAACGGATAGGAAGAGTACAAGTGGCGCGTGCCACTTTATTGGAAAATCACTTGTCTCTTGGTTTAGTAAGAAACAAAATTGTGTTTCACTATCAACATGTGAAGCTGAATATATATCAGCGGCTCTCGCTTGTACTCAAGTTATATACATGCAACAAACACTTCAAGATTTTGATATTCATTTATCAAATTCTACTATATAGTGTGATAACACAAGTGCTATAAATCTTTCTAAGAATCCAGTGAATCACTCCAAAACCAAACACATTGATATCCGTCATCATTTCCTTAGAGACAATATCGAAAAAGGAAATATATGTCTTGAATATATCCAAACTGAAAATCAATTAGCGGACATTTTCACTAAGCCTCTACTTGAGTCTAATTTCATTAAATTTCGTAGAGAACTTGGTTTAATTTCTAGAAAAGAACTTGATAAGTACATCTTTAATGTTGTATCCTAAGTCCTTTTCGGCTTATTTTTCTATACTATGTTAGGAAATTCAATATGAGCTTCAAATTTTTTCTATGGCCAAATTTTGCATAACATTCTCATCCACAAGCTTATATATAGGAATTGTTATATAAGCTTAACAAAAATATTGTTTTCATCACCTCCCATCTGAGCCTAAAAGTTTATGTATATATCATTATGGCACATATTTGTGATGAGTGTGCTCAAAGGTCCCATATTTCGGTCACAAGTTCTGAGCCAGAAGAATATTACTCTCCTGAAACTCCAAAACACAAATCAAAGTGTCATCACCAATGCATTCATACTCCTGGCAATACGCCTACTTCGAAACGAGCAAAGAAGGTTTTGTTTTGTTCACCCCGTACCAGAGAAAAGAACAATGAGATTCATCATTATCAAAAACATCAATCGATCTTCAAAGACAGCTTCATTATAAGCAACAACTGACTTCGGAACGTCTATCTCTTCTAGAAAGAATGGCATCATTCTTCTGTGGTTCGAACAAACATGGCGTATACGAGCCAATGCCTCATGCACCTTCATCCTCTAGAAGCCCAAATTCATGGGATAAAAACTATGCTCAGAATGAGGGAGAAAAAGAAAAATGGTCGCCATGGAAACCACGCATTACCGATGTCAAAGAAGAGACTTCCGATCATAATTTCTCTACCTCTCATTAAAAATTTTGTTTTTAATATTATGATTATATTCTCGTATTTTTTACATCGATATATATATATATCATGTTCTTGAATAAATTCAATATTATGTGGACCGTTAACTTCAGAAATTCATGCAAAAAGGAAGTAAAACAACTCACAGGCAAACAAGTCGACCGGCCAAAATGAACCAGTTGACCGTTTTGGTCTTTGCATGAAAACAGTCGACCGGTGAATAAGTGGCGGTCGACCGGTTTCGTACTGTTATTTTTTTTTAAAAAGCACTATACGGTCCTTTCTTCCCCCATCTCTTCATTTCTTCCTTTTCCAACAAAACTCTCATAACCCTAAAAATATATTCTTCCACCAATCTCACTAAAATGGCTCCTCCACAAAAGAAATTAAAACAAGCTTCTACCTCCAAAACACAACCTATTGATCTCTCTATCAGGAAGTAGCTTGTAGATCCAATAGCAGTAAAAAGGTGGAATGAGATGAAGGATTTTAAAATCCATCCGGGTTCTTTTATTAAATTTTCAGATTTCTCTAGTTATCGTATTCTTAGTTTAGCAAAGGAAGCCGACATTGAAAATCTCATTAATTTTGATCAAAACAATGTTGAAATTAACCATGTAATGATCAAATTATTCTATGCTAACCTAAATTTAGAGAAAAACAAGCCCGAGAATCCCAATTATTGTCTTTGGTCCGTTGTTTGTGGCAAAGAAGTATTCATCTCATGTAATAGGATGGCAACCGTTCTTGGTTCTTCATTTATTGGTGAAAAATTCTCAAGTGATTTTTGCAATGTTCATATCCGTAATCAAATTAGTCATCAATTTATTGAAGATGACAAGGATAGCACTAAGTCTATGGGTTTACGGCCATCTGCAAGAATTCTTCATTATACTCTTATGCACTCTCTTTTACCGAGAATAGGAAATTTTGATGCCGTCTATAAAGAAAATTTCAAGGCATTATACTCAATCTATGGGGATATTTGCATAAATTGGATTGGTATGATCTTTGATGAGATTTTGAAAGTAAATGATTCCTCTAGACCACACTTGTTCTATAACGAGTATATTATGCATCTCTTGCTTGATTGTGGCATTGAACCTCCCAAGTCTTCAATTTCAAAACCAAAAATAATCAACAAAGCAACGATTACAAGAATGAAGCTTCCCGCTCCATACTTTAATATTATGCCTTTCGAACAATGGAAAGAACAAGGACGTAAAGAAGCTTCATCTCGCCCATCTCGCCCTAAACCTGAGGAAGTCAAACTTTTACGATCATCCTCCTCAACAAAATAATCACTTGAAACTATTGCTCGAAATCAATTCCTTCTCGAAGCACGACTTAAGCGCATGGACACAAAAATGGATAAACGCTTTAACAAACTTAAGTCTTTCTTCATTTCTATATGGGAAGCAATATCTTGTGGTGCATCATCTTCATCAATGCAAGCTTCAGACACTGGCAAGCGCCCAGCTCCTCCTACTTTTGCTTGGACTACTTCAGAGGAGGGCACAAGCTCGGGAACTAGTCATGAACGTCGACACGGGAAATCTCAGCCTGTTGAAGAAGAAGAAGAAGAAGAGGGTGAGACGGAGTCAGAATAAGTCCTTTTTAGTCTATCTCTTTTTTTATCTTTTATGCGTACTTATGACTTTAGCTTTTGCTTTAAATACATTATCTGGCACTTATACTAAATAGTGTCATGTTTTAATTCGTACTAGACTTATGTGTATTATAATTCTGTGTGAATGTTACTCTTGATCTGTGATGGTAGTTTTATGTTGCTTATAATCTCTTTTACATCTTCCATTTAACAACTCCTTTTTGTCGATGACAAAGGGGGATAAAATTGTGCTAACAGTATATATGCAGGACAAAATCTCAGGGAGATATCATATACAGGGGGAGATTCATAACTATGTTGTCATCATTCAAAAAGGGGGAGAATGTTGAGTCAAGATTTTTTATATAGAGTTTTGATTTCTGACAAAGGGATAAGCCGTGATCGACAAAAAGAAGTTATTCAGACACAAAGAGCTCCATATGATTAGAGGTTGATTATTTGGTATGTTAGTAATGATTATTTATGTTAAAATCTATCCTCAAATAGAATATACCTTCAATCTTTGAATATATATATATATATATATATATATATATATATGAGTGCACATTAACTGTGCACTCTGGGCAAAACCGGTCGACTGGTCAAAACCAGGTGGTCGACCGTTTCTGCCCAGAATGCACAGATAACGTGCACAAGTGAACATAACGTATATATATTCAAATTCCTGTGTACTGGTCCTTTTTGACCTGTCGACCGTTTTCAAACAGAAAGCAACCCTTCGTATAGACACTTCCTTTTCTTTAACGGTTGCTTCTCTTTCTCTTCACCAATGATCATGACCTTTGTTCGTACCTTTTCACAAAAGGTTACAACTGTTTATTTCTTATATAAACATCATGAAATCATTATTCCAAACATCTAATTTTCTATTCTTCTAATCTCTATTCTATTGATCACTATCTTGTACTCTCAAGCATTCAAATTGCTCATATTCTATCATATATCGTTTTGAATCCTGAAATTTATTTAACATCCTTTTGATTCAATACGATATCCACTTCCAAATCTTCATATATACAAATAATCTATTTGAGGATAAGATTATAGGAAGTTTGTACTGCAAGTGACAAAATAGTGTTAGCAAGAACACATACTGTCAACAAACAATTATATTTATCTTTGTTGAAGTCCTCCATGTTGTAAGAGGCAAGTGTTGAAGTCCTCGGTGTTGTAAGAGGCAAAGTGTTGAAGTCCTCAGTTTATTAGAGGCGTGAAATCCCGTTCGTCTTCTCGGTATAAAATGATGGCTTGCGGTGGAGATATATTAGCCACGACGTGGTACGGTAATGGAAGCGAGGCGAAGTCACGATCGGAAGTAGGCACGAGCGCGAGGTAAAGGAGTAGTCACGATGGGCGGAGGCACGACATCGATGTGGGGACGGGGATGCTGATCGAATGCAACTTTGGATTCTCTGAAGTCGAACATGACTTCAACACAGAGGAAAAAAAGAAAGGGAGAAGGAGCAACTTGGTATGGTAATGCATTTTAATTAGGTATATTTATTTAATGGTGTTATTGAATTGGTTAATTTAGTTATTGTAACGACCCAGAATTTTAGTTAATTAAAATTTGAATATTTAATTGAATTTAAATATTAATAAGTGAAATTTATAAGTCGAATAAATTTTATTTCGAATAATTGGATTTAATTGGATAATTAAAATCAATAATTTAATATGTGAAAATACAGAAATAATTTAAAATTGGGTTAAATATGATCAAAATTGATTTGTAAAATTTTATTTTATTTTATTGAAGTTATAGAGATGTTATAGGACTTTTAAAATTGAATTTGGAGTTAATTTGTGAAAATTGAATATTTTAATATTTAATTATCGATTGAAAAATAGCCAATTTTCGAACAGTCTCAGAATTGGACGACACTAGTTCCAATGGATCCGTAATAGTTTGTTATTACCGGATTTCAATTTTCGTAGCAATCAGAGTTTTCGTTTGACCGTGGCAGCTCGAAACGCATCGAAATTGTTTTAATATTAATTTGGCGAGTTAAAATAGCCATTTTTCAAACAGCCTCGGATTTCGACGAAACTAGTTTCATCGGATCCGTAATGTGATACTATTGTATGGTTTCAAATTTTAAGTCAATCGGATTTACCGTTTGTCCGGTGCAAGCCAAAACGCATAGAAAATT
The DNA here is from genome assembly GCA_030765085.1 of Allium cepa. Taxonomy (NCBI): domain Eukaryota; kingdom Viridiplantae; phylum Streptophyta; class Magnoliopsida; order Asparagales; family Amaryllidaceae; genus Allium; species Allium cepa. Next base: position 616,043,182 of record CM060931.1, read on the forward strand.
AGTTAATCGGTTTAATTTAAAATCGATCGTTTATTGCCGTATCTCGCACATACAATGGAATTAGCCTCCGAAACCTATTCCATTGTGTCCAGAACATAGGTTAAACCCTAGAAACGCCGGTCACCGTGCGAGATTTGGAGTTCGAAAAACCGGGATGAATAGTGTTTTCGTTGAAATTTCTATAAAAAGAAGCCTCACTATCTCAAACTTGCAAAACCCTAGGTCAAGAGTGCAGCCGCCATGTTTATTTTCAATGGCCAGAATGCTTTCGCCTTCTTCCTCAAATCTCTCTCATTCCATCAATTTTCTCAAGAAACTTCCAACACGAAAGATGAAGAGCACGTCGAGATCTTCAATCTCAACGGTGATGATCGAATTTGGAGCACCATAGCGACGTCAGGGACGCCGCGTTCTCCACCATTCTTGCACGTTTTAATGTGCCTAGATGGGGCCGAGCTCCACCAGGTTGCGGCCGAAGGTAGCACAAGTGATGAGCTTTCGTTTGGCACTTCCCGATCGACGTGGAGATGTGTATATTGCTCGCGTTAATTCGAGATAGAAGGCGGTTTTGGGTTCTTGTGTTCGAACGTGAATATCTGGAAAGAGGAAGATGATTAGTGTGCGCAGCCTGATGTGTGTTGGAAGGAGATGAACGGCTATGATGTAATCTGGGTTTTGAAATAAATTGTTTTGTAAATTTAATTACATTAAAATTTGTATTAAATTTAAACGTGTATAACTTTTTGCTGTGAGGTCGAAAACGCGCGAAACCAGTTGCGTTGGAATCGTATGGACGAGCACTACGCTATGGAATTCGATTGGAGTCATTTGGAGCTAGCGAAAATTTAGAGTAAAATTAAACGTTCGTTTAATTTTATTCGAAATAAAAGCTGAAAACGAAATTGAAATCAAGGTGAGAACTTCTCACTCAATCGAAATTCTTCGATGTTAATTTTAAGTAGTTAGATTTAAAATTGTTGATTTTATGCCTGGATGACAAATTTTATCTGTTATTGACTGAAATAGAGATTATGCCGTTAGTAAGCGGATGTTATTTATTAAAAACATATACCGCGAATATTTTACCGTATAGTGAAATTAGTATTATTTATGTACTTGGAGTTGATTTCCCGCATTATATAGTGGATGAGACCCTATTGCACCGCCTACTAAGCGGATAATATTTTTATAAATCCCATATACCGCGATAATTCCGTACTGGAACGGAATTGGTATTGTGCTAATGTTGGTGGATGCAGGGAAACAGGTTGGAGGGATCCAACTGGATTCCTCAACTATATTGATTTATTTACAGATATTGTGATATTTGTTGATTATCATATTGATATATGATATTTAGATGTCGTGATTGACTATTTGGTGCCGTTGCATCATCGGATCCATTTTTAAAGTTTAAAAAAAATAACGATTTTGACTTTAAAGGGATTTTTAAAGTGATTTTTGAAATTATACGTTTTATTCAAATTTTGAATTGTTTCATCTTAAATAAAATAAACGTTAAATTTTAATATTTTAAAATTATAATTTTTGCGAAATATAACTGAAACGTGATTTTTGAAATAAGTAGTTGATAAATTATAAAATAGTTTAAATTGGGATTTTTGAATTATTATAAACAATTTATACAAAAGTTGTATAAAAATTGATGTTTATAAATTAAAATATAGAAATTATAAAACGAGCTTTTATAAGTGTTAAAATAAAGTTTGAACCTAGATTCATAAGTAAATAAGAATTTTTGATTTGTAAATTATTGTCGATATAAAAGAATGGATATGTGAATAAATGAATTCTAAGTAACTTACTTATAAACGAGATTTCGACATGTAAATGGAATATAAATAGAATGGGTTGATAACGGAGATTTATAAAACGAAGTTGTTATAAAATATAGAAATGGAATTTATAGACATTGTTTATAAATCCGAAAAACGACTTATTTTGATAAGTTAATTATTATAGCTTATTAAAGGAAGTATATTCACGATTTTGGACAGTGAATATATTATTAAACAAAATGGATATGTTTTGGGAAAATGAATATTATCAAATGAAGTTAATTGTTTTAAACATGTTTTAAAATAGATTAACTATCGAAACCATAGATTTCAACATTTATTGTTGAAATAGACGTTTTCGAGGAATAAGGAAATGGTGGACTATAACACTGTTGTTATAGTAAATGGTTTCCGAAAGGAAAGGTTTTATATAGTATTGGGATTTATATATCTATCTAAATTTCGAATCCCTATACTAGTGATTTTGGGTCGTCGTAACGATGTTTTACGCAACATTCGTTTTGGCCCAAATAAATGTGTTTAAGTGAATGTTTTCCTTAAAGAATGAAATATATACTTAATTTCGATTTAAGTATATTCAATGTTTTCCAAGTGTTGAAAATAAATGGATTTGTGAATTACTTATTATTAAATAAGTATGGAAGTGTTTTCCAATATGAAGTGAATATTTTGAGATTTTATCTTTTAAAGATAATGGAAAATGAATATTAGAAATCAATTTGGAAATAGTATATTCATAAATATTTTGGAATGTAAATTCACTATGGAATTTATAAATGAAAAGGGGAATTTGTTTAAAAATAAACGTTGATTTATTTTTGAAGTGTGGGAATTAATTTACGGATTTGGAACGTAAATATAAGGTAAATCGGTAAGGATTTATTTAATTGGTTTAAATGAACCATGTTGAAATGAAAGTATTTCGCATAAGGAAAATGATTGAAATTTGTTTTCAAAAGTGGTAAAGGTGAAAAGTGATTTGAAAATTAGTTTTCAAATGTTGAAGTGTGGAAAATATATATATCTTGTAAAGATATTTTGGAAAGTAAATAATTTGGGAAATTATTTGGAATTTGGTGATGTTGAACACGCCTATTGATACTTAAATAACCGACCATCAATATTTACCTTTAAATAGGTATTTGTTGTGACTGCATGAATTTGAATGCCACACTTATTTTTGAATAAGGCTCACTATTCGGGTTAGCCGGGAAAGGTCCTTGGGGTCGTATAACCCATTTCGAATATGTGATACGTCATAATGGATTGCATTTGATGACCGGTGTTGAAGACCGGATATTTTTGAAAACGGAAGGATTACCGTTGAGTTACTCTGCATCGGCTGATCTCTGATATAGAGGTTTTATCACCCTCAGTCACGGGAAGTCCGGACGTGATTAGAAATTATCCGGAATGCAAGGACTTCTTTGTAAGTGCCTTCGCTTCTGTTCGAGCCCGGAACAGACTTGTATGGATTGTATGTCTGACATTACAAGTTGAGATATAAAGATGATTTATTTCAAATATATTTCTGTTGGTGGCAGAGAATTTATTCTCTTAGCTTAACACCCTTCTCTGAGACGTACGAGCTCAGAGGATATGTAGTTGAAGGTTATTAGTGATATACTTCCAATTTGGTAGTGTGGCATGCTGAGTGTTGCTGTGGGATGATCATTGTTTGATCATTTGTGATATGATCATTTGTTTGATCATTTATCTTGGTGATCATTACTTTGATCATTTGTTGACCTAAAGCACAGCTTTTGTATAAAGCGTGGCTTTGTGGACGAGACTTCGTCGGACCTCACACCCCGGAAATGGTCAAAACAGGAAGGATACAGCAAGGTTATTAGGGGTAGCGCCCTTTAGTGTATGTCATTCCTTCTGGATAGAGGTGGTATCATGGTATGGAGCCCAGATACTTAACCTATGTTGTTACTGCAAATTTATTGCTTTGTGGTTGTTGGAAATCGAGGATCCTCGGATAGATCGGTTGCGATCGGGGGATGACATATTCGTGTCAGTAGTTACCCAGTTAGGGGTAACCCGGCCTTGTGTTGGCAGAGATCCGGTTTGGTTCTCGGGTCGTCTTTCCAGAGGCGTACCCATGTGGCAATGGGAAGTTCCTTGGCCTGACCATTTGTTGGAAATCCAAAGAAACAATACGAGACTTGTACGGTTTTAGTTGTAGAACCTGCCATTTACTTATTGTGGCGCCCCACTATTTAGATGGTAGCTATAGTAGGCATACGATAATGGTCGTATGTTGGCTAAGATTTATGTCTTTACTTTCGAAATGATTTTTCCTACACTATGCACTAGTAATAATATCAAATGTTTTTTTAATGCGTATCAAGCATCTTTGACTATCATAAGGAGAAATCTCCTCCGATTCTGCGTTTGCATTGTGTGTGTGTTTGGGAGGCCTTATGGTACTCTCATTTTATAAAAAGCATTGCGAATCTATTTTAAAAATTATCCTGTTGTTTGTTTTTAAAGATAAATTGTTTTAAGTTCTCACATCAGTCACATGACTGACTCGGAGTTTATTGTTTTCCTTCCTAAACTCTGGGTGCCCATCAATTTCCACACGGGTTGTCAAGAGTAAGGTTTATCGGGATATTCTGGAATTTAGGAGTTGCTGGAGGCAAGCTGGATGGCATGGCGTATTACTAGTATATAGTATTTCTTTTCCGTTGTTTGTTGTTGTTTGTTGTTGTACACTCTGATGATATAATGTGATGTAATGTAATAATTGATATAATTCTTTGTTTAAAGATTATTCATTTATCTATTATATGTGTTCCGCTGCGATTGTGAGATTCTGATATTATTTTGTTATTTCTGTTATGTTCTATCTTTTTCTCTTTTCTTGTACCTCTTTCTTCTTCTTTAACCCTAAAGATTCGTAAATTTGTTCCTCTTTGGCTGGGTTGTTGTGGAATGTTGCCAGCTCAAAGGAGTACGGATTTGCGGTTCTTTACATTTGGTATCAGAGCATATGGTTAAACGACAACCATGGCTCTGTTGGGTGTTACTCATTAGAGATAGAGTCAGTAGTACTCTAGAATGAGTGTGAGTGTAATAATAGATACGAGTGCGTATTTGTTAGTGAATATAAATTGTTTTATATTGTGTTTGCTTATCCGTTGAGCTGTTTGTGAATTCTGGTCGGTGTGTGGGATGCCATATTATCGATAGGGATTTCTAAACACTTAAACGAGGCAAGTCGACATAGTATCATTTTGAATTGGGTAAATAAAATAATTTTACCTCGATTATATTTTATATGTAAAGGAATAATTTTTCAGGATTATTAAGTGTATATAAATTGATTGTTGATTGTTGAAAATGTAAGAATGCATGCAAGTAAACAAAAGTTGTTTGAATAAGTTAAATTAAAACAACAATTGTAAAAGAATGAATTGTATAAGCAATTGAATTATTAAGTATGGAACTATAATTAATGTGATTTACAATTGTGAAATAATCTTATATATATAAAAAAGATTTATAAATGTGATTTATAAATAAAAAGGAAGATTTTGAAAGAATATTAAGCACTAAATTCACTACTGTTGCTAGAAAATAATAAGGGTGATGACTGCAGCATCATCAGTATCATTTTCAAGTCTCTATGTGATGGATTTGCTACCATAGTAAATTACAAATTTAAGTTTGGTTATGATAAACAAATCTGAAATAAAAAAATCCAAGCGGTAATTGTTGAATATAAGTTGCATAACTTATAAAATGAAAAAAATGCAAGTGAAACCAATTGTTAAAATTGGTGAAACAATTTTGTTAAGCAAAATGAGATATGAATTTGAATAAGTGAATAAATTTGACTATGATAAAAGTTAAATAAAAATTTATTTCAGAATTGGAACCTGAATTGGATTTATAAGTGGAATTTTAAGTTAAGATAAACAAATGATGTTGAAATGGAATATAACTTAAGTGATGTTGAATGAAGTTGATTTTTGGTGTCGAAGTAAAGTAATAAGTGAATTAATGAAATAAAGTCATTAAGAATTTGAACTTGAGTTATATAAATGAAATTCAACTTGGAATGTTAAGTGAACTAGCAATTGAATTAATGAATGGATTGAATGTTAATCAACTGAATGTAAATAAAATTGATGAGATAATGAATGTGAGTATTAATTCATTAAAAGCTAATTGAATAAATTGAATGGAAGTCAATTTAATATCAACCAATTGGAATTAAAAGTGTTGAACCGAATTAAATGTAAAATTAAATAATTTGGTTATGTTGAATATACATTGGTTGTTAATTGATTGTGTATAATTCATTAAGTGTTGATGGAATTGAAAGCTATAAATCATTGAAATCAAATTGGAAGATAAATGAATCTTAAATAGAGTTGAATTTGATTTGGAAATGAACCAACTTGAATATAAATTAGTGAATATAGACTAATTGAATATGAGAAAATGAAGGTTGATAAAATCCAATGTAAATGAATCAAATGTGATTTAAATTGAAAACCAATTCATTGAGTACTAATGAGAATATGAATGAATATTGATTTGGTTATGGATGTTAGTTGAATGCTACTTGTTTGGTGGTTGCATTTATTGCTTTTGTTACATTTGCTATGTTGGCACATGTAGTTGTTACGTTGCTATATGTCGTATACTGATACTATTTTCATATATGCATGATTCTCATGATTGTTGTTGAGTGTTTAGTAGGTGCGGATTGCGCTTGGTTCGCATTTGGAGCTCGCTTTCGCGCCATATTAGCCGTATATGCTCGCTAACAATATATAAGGTACATATCTCGGATTAAATATCGTACTTTTACACTTTTTTCCCTGCGGGATGCCTCATCACTTGATGAGATGTATATTTGTGATATATATACTGTCATTTTTTTTCGGATCGAGCCGCGCAAAGGAGACTCTGGCGAATTTTTCCGAAAATTTAAGGCGTTGGAAAATTTTTGAGAATTTTGGAAAATTTTGAAAATATAACTAAATATGATTTGAAAACTTAGTAAGTTATTGTAAGAAGTTTAACTATGAATTTTGGGAAAGTTAAACACTTAAGAGATTTGGAAAAAAAAAATCAATTTGAATGGTTTGTTTTCGAAAGTTAATGGATTCCGTAACTCTTTCTTACTTGGTAATTTCGAGGACGAAATTCTTTTAAGGGGGGAAGTCTGTAACGACCCAGAATTTTAGTTAATTAAAATTTGAATATTTAATTGAATTTAAATATTAATAAGTGAAATTTACAAGTTGAATAAATTTTATTTCGAATAATTGGATTTAATTGGATAATTAAAATCAATAATTTAATATGTGAAAATACAGAAATAATTTAAAATTGGGTTAAATATGATAAAAATTGATTTGTAAAATTTTATTTTATTTTATTGAAGTTATAAAGATGTTATAGAACTTTTAAAATTGAATTTGGAGTTAATTTGTGAAAATTGAATATTTTAATATTTAATTATCGACTGAAAAATAGCCAATTTTCGAACAGTCTCAGAATTGGACGAAACTAGTTCCATTGGATCCGTAATAGTTTGTTATTACCGGATTTCAATTTTTGTAGCAATCGGAGTTTTCGTTTGACCGAGGCAGCTCGAAACGCATCGAAATTGTTTTAATATTAATTTGGTGAGTTAAAATAGCCATTTTTCAAACAGTCTCGGATTTCGATGAAACAAGTTTCATCGAATCCGAATCTGATATTATTGTATGGTTTCAGATTTCAAGTCAATCGGATTTACCGTTTGTCCGGTGCAAGACAAAACGCATTTAAAATTAGTTAATCGGTTTAATTTAAAATCGATCGTTTATTGCCGTATCTCGCACATACGATGGAATTAGCCTTCGAAACCTATTACATTGTGTCCGGAACGTGGGTTAAACCCTAGAAACAACAGTCACCGCGCGAGATTTGGAGTTCGAAAAACCGGGATGAATAGTGTTTTCGTTGAAATTTCTATAAAAAGAAACCTCACTATCTCAAACTTGCAAAACCCTAGGTCAAGAGTGCAGCCGCCATGTTTATTTTCAATGGCCAGAATGCTTTCGTCTTCTTCCTCAAATCTCTCTCAGTCCATCAATTTTCTCAAGAAACTTCCAACATGAAAGATGAAGAGCACGTCGAGATCTTCAATCTCAACGGTGATGATCGAATTTGGAGCACCATAGCGACGTCAAGGAGGCCGCGTTCTCCACCTTTCTTGCACGTTTTTCTGTGCCTAGATGGGGTCGAGCTCCACCAGGTTGCGGCCGAAGGTAGCACAAGTGATGAGCTTTCATTTAGCACTTCCCGATCGACGTGGAGATGTGTATATAGCTCGCGTTAATTCGAGATAGAAGGCGGTTTTGGGTTCTTGTGTTCGAACGTGAATATCTGGAAAGAGGAAGATGACTAGCGTGTGCGGCCTGATGTGTGTTGGAAGGAGATGAACGGTTATGATGTAATCTGGGTTTTGAAATAAATTGTTTTGTAAATTTAATTATATTAAAATTTGTATTAACTTTAAACGTGTATAACTTTTTGCTACGAGGTCGAAAATGCGCGAAACCAGTTGCGTTGGAATCGTATGGACGAGCACTATGCTACGGAATTGGATTAGAGTTGTTTGGAGCTAGCGAAAATTTTGGGTAAAATTAAACGTCCATTTAATTTTATTCGAAATAAAAGCTGAAAACGAAATTGAAATCAAGGTGAGGACTTCTCACTTAATCGAAATTCTTCGATGTTAATTTAAGTAGTTAGATTTAAAATTGTTGATTTTATGCCTGGATGATAAATTTTATCTGTTATTGACTGAAATAGACATTATGCGCCGTTAGTAAGAGGATGTTATTCATTGAAAACCTATACCGCGAATATTTCACCGTATAGTGAAATTGGTATTATTTATGTACATGGAGTTGATTTCCCGCATTATATAGCGGATGAGACCCTATTGCGCCGCCTATTAAGCGGATAATATTTTTATAAATCCCATATACCGCGATAATTCCATACTGGAACGGAATTGGTATTGTGCTAATGTTGGTGGATGCAGGGAAACAGGTTGGAGGGATCCAACTGGATTCCTCAACTATATTAATTTATTTACAGATATTGTGATATTTGTTGATTATCATATTGATATATGATATTTGGATGTCGTGATTGGCTATTTGGTGCTGTTGCATCGTTGGATCCATTTTTAAAGTTTAAAAAAAATAACGATTTTGATTTTAAAGGGATTATTAAAGTGATTTTTGAAATTATACGTTTTACTCAAATTTTGAATTGATTCATCGTAAATAAAATAAACGTTAAAATTTTAATATTTTGAAATTATGATTTTTGCGAAATATAACTGAAACGTGATTTTTGAAATAAGTAGTTGATAAATTATAAAATAGTTTAAATTGGGATTTTTGAATTATTATAAACAATTTATAGAAAAGTTGTATAAAAATTGATGTTTATAATTTAAAATACAGAAATTATAAAACGAGCTTTTATAAGTGTTAAAATAAAGTTTGAACCTAGATTCATAAGTAAATAAGAATTTTTTATTTATAAATTATTGTCGATATAAAAGAATGGATATGTGAATAAATGAATTATAAGTAACTTACTTATAAACCAGATTTCGACATGTAAATGGAATATAAATAGAATGGGTTAATAAAGGAGATTTATAAAACGAAGTTGTTATAAAATATAGAAATGGAATTTATAGACATTGTTTATAAATCCGAAAAACGACTTATTTTGATAAGTTAATTATTATAGCTTATTAAAGGAAGTATATTCACGATTTTGGACAGTGAATATATTATTAAACAAAATGGATATGTTTTGGGAAAATGAATATTATCAAATGAAGTTAATTGTTTTAAACATGTTTTAAAATAGATTAACTATCGAAACCATAGATTTCAACATTTATTGTTGAAATAGACGTTTTCGAGGAATAAGGAAATGGTGGACTATAACACTGTTGTTATAGTAAATGGTTTCCAAAAGGAAAGTTTTTATATAGTATTGGGATTTATATATCTATCTAAATTTCGAATCCCTATACTAGTGATTTTGGGTGATCGTAACGATGTTTTACGGAACATTCGTTTTGGCCCAAATAAATGTGTTTAAGTGAATGTTTTCCTTAAAGAATGAAATATATACTTAATTTCGATTTAAGTATATTCAATGTTTTCCAAGTGTTGAAAATAAATGGATTTGTGAATTACTTATTATTAAATAAGTATGGAAGTGTTTTCCAATATGAAGTGAATATTTTGAGATTTTATCTTTTAAAGATAATGGAAAATGAATATTAGAAATCAATTTGGAAATCGTATATTCATAAATATTTTGGAATGTAAATTCACTATGGAATTTATAAATGAAAAGGGGAATTTGTTTAAAAAAAAAACGTTGATTTATTTTTGAAGTATGGGAATTAATTTACGGATTTGGAACGTAAATATAAAGTAAATCGGTAAGGATTTATTTAATTGGTTTAAATGAACCATGTTGAAATGAAAGTATTTCGCATAAGGAAAATGATTGAAATTTGTTTTCAAAAGTGGTAAAGGTGAAAAGTGATTTGAAAATTAGTTTTCAAATGTTGAAGTGTGGAAAATATATATATCTTGTAAAGATATTTTGGAAAGTAAATAATTTGGGAAATTATTTGGAATTTGGTGATGTTGAACACGCCTATTGATAGTTAAATAACCGACTATCAATATTTACCTTTAAATAGGTATTTGTTGTGATTGCTTGAATTTGAATGCCACACTTATTTTTGAATAAGGCTCACTATTCGGGTTAGCCGGGAAAGGACCTTGGGGTCGTATGACCCATTCCTAATATGTGATACGTCGTAATGGATTGCATTTGATGACCGGTGTTGAGGACCAGATATTTTTGAAAACGGAAGGATTGCCGTTGAGTTACTCTGCATCGGCTGATCTCCGATATAGAGGTTTTATCACCCTTAGTGACGGGAAGTTCGGACGTGATTAGAAATTATCCGGAATGCAAGGACTTCTTTGTAAGTGCCTTCGGTTCTGTTTGAGCCTGGAACAGACTTGTATGGATTGTATGTCTGACATTACAAGTTGAGATATAAAGCTGATTTCTTTCAAATATATTTCTGTTGGTGGCGGAGAATTTATTCTCTTAGCTTAACACCCTTTTCTGAGATGTACGAGCTCAGAGGTTATGTAGTTGAAGGTTATTAGTGACATACTCCCAATTTGGTAGTGTGGCATGCTGAGTGTTGCTGCGGGATGATCATTGTTTGATCATTTGTGATATGATCATTTGTTTGATCATTTATCTTGGTGATCATTACTTTGATCATTTGGTGACCCAAAGCACAGTTTTTGTATAAAGTATGGCTTTATGGACGAGACTTCATCGGACCTCACACCCCAGAAATGGTCAAAACAGAAAGGATGCAGCAAGGTTATTAGTGGTAGCGCCCTTTAGTGTATGTCATTCCTTCTGGATAGAGGTGGTATCATGGTATGGAGCCCAGATACTTAACCTATGTTGTTATTGCAAATTTATTGCTTTGTGGTTGTTGGAAATCGAGTATCCTCGGATAGATCGGTTACGATCGGGGGATGACATATTCGTGTCAGTAGTTACCCAGTTAGGGGTAACCCGGCCTTGTGTTGGAAGAGATCCGGTTTGGTTCTCGGGTCGTCTTTCCAGAGGCGTACCCATGTGGCAATGGGAAGTTCCTTGGCCTGACCATTTGTTGGAAATCCAAAGAAACAATACGAGACTTGTACGATTTAGTTGTAGAACCTTCCATTTACTTATTGTGGCGCCCCACTGTTTAGATGGTAGCTATAGTAGGCATACGATAATGGTCGTATGTTGGCTAAGATTTATATCTTTACTTTCGAAATGATTTTTCCTACACTATGCACTAGTAATAATATCAAATGTTTTTTTAATGCGTATCAAGCATCTTTGACTATCATAAGGAGAAATCTCCTCCGATTATGCGTTTGCATTGTGTGTGTGTGCGGGAGGCCTTATGGTAGTCTCATTTTCTAAAAAGTATTGCGAATCTATTTTAAAAATTATCCTGTTGTTTGTTTTTAAAGATAAACTGTTTTAAGTTCTCACACCAGTCACATGACTGACTCGGAGTTTATTGTTTTCCTTCCTAAACTCTAGGTGCCCACCAATTTCCACACGGGCAGTCAAAAGTAAGGTTTATCAGGATATTCTGGAATTAAGGAGTTGCTGGAGGCATGCTGGATGGCATGGCATATTACTAGTATATAGTATTTCTTTTCCGTTGTTTGTTGTTGTACACTCTGATGATTTAATGTAATGTGATGTAATGTAATAATTGATATAATTCTTTGTTTAAAGATTATTCATTTATCTATTATATGTATTCCGCTGCGATTGTGAGATTCTGATATTATTCTGTTATTTCTGTTATGTTCTATCTTTTTCTCTTTTCTTCTACCTCTTTCTTCTTCTTTAACCCTAAAGATTCGTAAATTTGTTCCTCTTTGGCTGGGTTGTTGTGGAATGTTGCCAGCTCAAAGGAGTACGAATTTGCGGTTCTTTACAGTTATTGAATTTGAAATCTTATAAAATTCGTAATTCGTTTATACGAGGTCTCAAAATCGTGAAATTAAGTCGAGATTGGAATGGTTTGCATAAAAGTCAAGGTGAGAAAATTTTCACTCATTTGCATTACTGGAATTTATTTTAAATAGTTAAAATAAATTGTTGAATGCTGGTTGAATTTTTAAATTATTATATGTTGAATGTTAAATATATGTAGTAGTATATATATTAGTTGTTGGATTGATATTTCCGCATATTTTAGCGGATGAAACCATATGCATCCCGCATAATAGCTGATGACCCTATATACCACGATATCTCCCTCGAAGTGGGATTGGTATTTTTATGTTGTATTAACATCTGTGGATGCAGGAAAATAGGTAGGAGGGATCCAACTAGATTCCTCAAATTTATATTGATTGTTTTATATACAATAATATATAATGTGTTAGAAAAATCTGTTATAGATTATTGTTGTGATGTGACTTATTAGATGCTATAGTAGCACTTGCCTTTAAATACCATAAATATTATTTTTAAATTTTTAAGGAACTAAAAGGAGATTTTGAATATTATAATAATTATATCAAAATTTGGTCTATTTTAAAAAGGAATTGATTGAACAAAACAATAATTTGATTTTTGGTGGTGCTTAATAAATTCGATAATTGTTTAGTAGAGTTTTTAAAAAAATCTATATAAAGAAATTTTTAAATGATATCCAAAAAAATGTAAAAAGAAGTTGAAATCGATATTAAAAATAGATTGACAGAATAAATGGAATTTATAAGGAGGTGGACTTATAAAATGGAATTTTATAAATAAGATTGTTTTTCTAAAACAAGTAAAACCCAAAGGTAAAAATTTATAAACAATGTTTATAAATAAGGAAAATGATAGTAGTTGCTAAATTGGGAATATAAAATTCGTATGGTGAATTAATATTAGAATATGGAAGCAGGGTAGAGGAAAATAGTGGATACTATTTTTGAAAAGTGGAAATGGTTAGGAGAATCAGAATGAAATTGATGGGTTGTGAATTGACAGGAATCTATAAATTAATTGGTTATTGAGATTTTAAAATATATTTTATTACTCAGAAATTAAGGTTTTCTTAAAGGGAAGTTTTATTTATCAAACTGTATAATCTTGAACCAGTGAATTAAAGCACATCGAAAAGTGAATTTTTCAAATGCTTAATATTTATTTTAATAAATCCTAATTTTTAAAATCAGCTTTGAAAATTTATTTGTTAACTAAAAATGAGTTATTGATGTTTATAAAAGAGTTTCGGTATTTAAAAAATTACTTGAACATGTTGTTTTTAAAAATAAATTTTTATTCTTTTCAAATACTTATATATATATATATATATATATATATATTGTTTGTAATGTTTAAATTTATTTATAAATCTTCTTGAGGTTAGGAAATAGGTTATTCCGTAGATGGGATTATAAGAAAATTTTCAAAACAAAAATGAAATTTGAGGAAGAGTAAGAAAATTTCCAAAGTGGTTAAATAAAAATTGATCTTTGGAAAATCAATTGGGATTCATAATAGAAGTTAGAAATGGTTATTTGGAATTATAAACAAGAGGATTTTACTTTGGAAATATTAAAGGAAATTAATTAAGAAATCCTAGAACTTAAGAAATTCATATGAATGAGTTACGGGATTTACAATATAAAAGGGTAAAAAAATTGAGAAATAAGTGGAAATAAACTCCTAAGTATTTGAAAAAACAATGATTTGGGAAGATATACTTATAAATACTTCTTAAGTGTTGGATTGGAAGTAATTGAAGATAGTTTAACTACGAGGAATTTAATATTAAGAATATTTTCAAATGTGAATCACAAAATGAAATTGGAAGGAAAATATTTCCAAGTATTGAAATAAGTGAATTGTCCTGTTATGGATATAAGTTTGAATGGTTTTCAAATATCTAAGTTCTAGAAGAGATTTGAATATATAAATCCTATAAGGATATTTGAAAATAAAGATATTGAAAAAAACTTATAATAGAGCCTAGTGACTGCTTATGGATGTTATTTGATAGCTAAATAACCGACAATCAGTATTGGCAACATTCGTTGTTCGTTTTGGAGAGACCGGGATCAGATTTAATTATCTGAAAACCACTTTGATCTGGTTTGAACATTACGAATGGATATCATGAAGATAGTAAAGATAGTGGCTAAGTTTGTCCAGACCCAGGATAACTTGTATGGATGCATGCTATCAGAATATCGTCACTGGAGGACAATGAGCATTCTAAGTGAAATTGTTCTTGAAAGGTAATCGTAGCCTCAGGCCTCATCAACTGGAATGATTGAAAATCAAGAGAGATGCAGCAAGGCTAAGTGGGTAGCATCCAATTAGGGTATGTTATCGCCTTTTTAGATGCCCTTGGATACATTAAAATTGTGGATATGGTTGTGCATGGAAAAGTGAGCGCTCGATTTTAAGGGTGGGAACAACCAAGGTGATAACATATTCGATTCTATCGAGGTTAGGGATAGGGCCAGTCTTATTTCTATAGGGGATCCCGACGAGGTCCTCGGTACATTTTTATACAGGTATTCTATGATAGGTGGTACCCTAGTGCCTAGTCATTGTATGGAATCCATTCTCCAATAAGCGTCATACAGTTTTGATTGTGCCCAACTATGCTGAAACACGAGATGCTAGCATTTCAGCTATTTGCTTTGGTTAGACGCTATTATAATATTAGACGATTTTGATAAAAATGTTTTGGTTATCGTAAGGGAAAAATCCATCCTGTTTATGTGTGACATTGTCTTACGAGATACCTTTGTTTTTCAAAAGATTTTGGTAACTTAAAATAATTCAAATTGAGTGTGTTTTCTCACGCTTGTTTTCTAGACCAACTCGGGTGTTATTTTATTATAATGCTTGAGTTAGGCTGAGTATTACAGATTCAAAATAGAATCCTATGGAGCTAAGGAGACGAGTTGGATGATAGAGATGCATTTTCGTACTTGATTCATATTTCAGCTATATGAGGACAAGTTGTTATAAATGTCTACTAATGATTGTAAGTATAAAATAGTTACTGATTCTTTTGTATAAAAATATATCATTATATATTATATTTTATTCCGCTGTGATTGTGAGATTTTGTGTTGTTATTCCTATTTTTTACCTTTTCTTCTTCACCCTTAAAGATACGTATTTTCGTTAAATTTGAGTTGAACTAATGTGAATTATGGTCGACTCGAAGGGTACGGAGATACGGGCCTTTACAATGATTCATTAGCTCCTCCTCTTGAGCACAAGACAACTCAAAGTAAGGTTTCAAATGATGACCATTGGCTTTGAAAATTGTTCCATCCCTATGGTTTTGTATTTTTATCAGGATTGAATTGTCATGAAAAACTTTTGTTCTTCCTTTGTAAATTTTTTTTCTTCATACGCATCATTCCTAATCTCTTCTGATTCGTTGATTTGCAATTTTTTGTTTTCGCCAGCTTGTTCAAGGTCAAAATTTAAGTTTTTCACTACCCACAATGCATTGTGTTCGATTTCAACTGGTGAATGGTATGCTTTCCCGTAAACTAAATGAAATAGGGACATCCCAAGGTTAGTTTTAAATGTGGTCCGGTAAGACCAAAGCGCATATATTAATTTTTTAGACTAATCTTTTCTATTTTTATTCATAATTTTTTCCCAAACTCTTTTGCTTTGATAATTTGAAACTTCAACTTGGCCACAAGTTTGAGGATGATATGGAGTGGATAACTTATGGGTTATCGAGTATTTCTTCATTAGAGATTCAAATGAATGATTACGGAAATGAGTTTCATTGTCGCTTATTATTGTGCGAGATGTTCCAAACTTCGAGAAGATGTTTTCTTTTATGAATTTCACAACAACTTTATGGTCACTTTTTCACACAGAATGGCTTCAAACCATTTGGTGACATAATCAATAGTAAGAAAACTGTAAAAATTTCCGAAAGAATTAGAAAATGGTCCCATAAAGCCAATACCCTAAAACGTCAAAGATTTTGATCATAAGAATGAGGTTCAAAGGCATCATGTTTTGTCGAGAGATTCTTTCTAACGTTTGGCAACGATCGTATGTTTTACAAAACTCGAATGCATCTTTGAAAAGCATAAGCTGGTGAAAACCAAATCGAAGCACCTTTCCATAGTTTTCATAGGATCGAAGTGACCACCACAAGCTTGGGCGTGACAAAATGAAAGAACACTTTTGATTTCACAATCTAGAATGCAACGCTGGATGATTCGCTCGGAACAGTATTTAAACAAGTATGGATCATCTCAATAGAGGTCCTTGACTTGGAAAAGAAATTTATATTTATCTAGTTTTCAACCAAAATGAAGGAATTTTTTTAGTGACTAAATAGTTCACTATGTCAACATACCATGGATCGGTAGAAACAGATTGGTGTTGTTCATCAGGAAAGTTCTCGATGATCGGTAAAGAAGATGATGCATTTGGAAGACGCGATAGGTGACCGACAATGACATTGTCAAATCCTTTTTATCTTTGATTGTAAGGTCAAATTCTTGGAGTAAAAGAATCCAACAAATCAAATGAGACTTTGCATTCTTTTTAGCGAAAAGGTATCTAAGAGTGTAAACAGTAATGTCTGAGCCAATCAAATAAGATTGAAACTTTTCAAGCGCAAAGACTAATGCTATAAGCTCTTTTTCAACGATCGCGTAATTGAGTTGAGCATCGTTTATATTCATACTGGGCAGTCGATGACATGAAGAAATTTGTTGATGCATGTCCTAATATAGCACCAATAGCGAAGTTAGAAGCGTCACACGTTACTTCAAAAGGAAGGTCCCAATTAGGTGAGCAAATGATGGGAGTCGAAATGAGTTTGTTTTTAAGATGTTCGAATGTAGAAACACAATCAGAGTTAAGTCAAATAGAATGTCTTTTCCAAGAAGAGTCGTCAAAGTCGAGCAATTTTACTGAAGTCTTTCATGAAGCATTGGTAGAAACCAGCGTGTGTGAGAAATGAACGAATGTTCTAACAGATTTGGGAATGGCAAGATTCACAATTACATCAATTTTTGCTTTTCTATTTTAATGTCTTTGTTTGAAATGACATGCCCAAGGACAATGCCATGTTTGACCATAAAATGGCATTTTCCCAATTTAACATAAAGTATTTGACCTTGCATCGTTAAAGAACCAACTCAAGATGGTGTAAGAACTCAGAAAAAGAATTTTCCAAAGATGGAAAAATCATCCATAAACACTTCAGGAAAGCATTCAATCATGTCGGAAAAATGCTGACTGTGCATCTTTGAAAAGTAGCATGAGTGTTGCAATAGCCAAATGACATACGTCGACACGTAGAAGTGCCAAACGGGCACATGAAAGTCATTTTCTTTTGATCTTCGAGAGCGATTGGAAATTGGTTATAGCTGGAATAATCGTCAAGAAAGCAACATAATTCATGGCCGGCTAAACGTTAAAGCATTTGGTTGATAAAAGGAAGAAGGAAGTGATCTTTACATGTTGCATCATTTAATTTTTGATAATCAATGCAAATACGCCAACCCGTTTGAGCACGAGTTGTAATGAATTCATTAGAATTGTTCTTCATAACAGTAAGTCCAGACCTTTTTGGCATGACAGGAATTGGGCTAACCTACGAACTATTGGGTATATGATTTCGTTATCGAGGACTTTAAGAATTTTATCTCAAACCTCGTCATTCATTTTTAGTTTAAGCCTTCGTTGCACATCACGAACAGGCTTGGCATCGTCAACTAAATGGATACTATGTTGAATGAGAGCTGGACTAATTCCCTTTTTATCAGTGATTGACCATCCAATTGCTTCTTTGTTTTTCTAGAGAATTGAAAATAAGGAAGTTTCTTGATCAAGAGAGAAACAAAGAGATTATGATGGGAAATATTTCGTTGTCACCTATATATGCGTACTTAAGATGATCGGGAAGGGGTTTGAGGTCCAACCTTGGGGCTTCCTCAATCAATGAATTCGGTTGACATTCTAAATTAATATTAAGGGGTTCAAAGGGAATCGAGTTTTCAATTTCATTAGGCACATCTTGAAATAGTTGTGAGTATTTAGTCTCACGTTCGTTGTTAAGGTCAACTGTTTCATTGTTGAAATTTTCTTAAATGGAGCTAACTTCCAATGTTTGGTCATGTGGTTCGTTCGGTTCATTTACAAGATTGAAAATGTTAAGATCCTTAGTCATGTTTCCAAAATAAATTTTCATTGAACCGTTTTGAAAATTGATTATAGCATTTGACATAGCCAAGGAAGGTCGGCATAAAATCAATGGAATTTGACTTATCAAATTATTCATGGGTTGATTCTCCGAAATGATGAAATCGATGGGGGATATAAATTGATCGACTTTGATGAGTACACCCTCGGTTTCTTCCATGGGTTTCTTTATCAAATGATCGGCAAATTAAAGAGTTACTTTCATTGGTTTTAGTTCACCTAAGCCATGTTACTGGTAAACGGAATAAGGAATCAAATTGAAACTTGCACCCAAATCGTGTAAGCACTTATTGATCGTTTTGTCTCCTATCGTGCATGAGATCGTCGGACATCCAAGATCTTTGTATTTAACTGGAATTGATTGGGACAAGACTTTGCTAAGTCTGACGCCTAAGAAAACTTTCTTGGGTACATGAATGTGTCGTTTTTCGGTACACAAGTCTTTGAGAAACTTAGCGTAAGTTGAGACTTATTGAATGATACCAAGAAACGGAATGTTAACTTTCACTTGTTTAAAAATTTCCAACATCTTTTCCATTTGGTTAGTGTGTTTCTTTGGTCGAAGACGATATGGAAATGGAATAAGATACTCAGTAGGTGAGTCTACTTGAGTAGAAGAATAATTTGGATTGGAGTTTGATTCAATGTTTGGCTCAATGTTCTATTATGATTCGTTTGTTGTTTTAGAAGTTCCAAAAGGAACTTCCAGTAAATCGTTTGGATTAATGACTTAATTATCAATTTGTTTACCGGAAGGCAAAGTAGTGATAACATTCAATTGGGTTACATTGCTATCTTAAGCAACATGGGCTTGATTCGAATTCATGTTTGATTTTTGGGATTCAGAACTGGTTGGCCAGGGAATGTGCCTCGTTCAGAGATGTGGCTAAATGACTCATTTGTATTTCAAGTTTAGCAATTGATTGTCTCGCATTCTGCATGTACAAGGTTAACAAGTTTTGCAAATTACTATTTGATTGGAGAGTTTGAGTGGTTTCTTTAGCCAAAGTTTCAAGACTTTTCTCAAGTAAACTTAATCGTTTATCGTCTTGGAGATCAAAAGATTGTTGCGGTTGATTTTGGGGACGGAGGCGCAAAATTTTGTTAAAAATGATTGGGTTGAAAGGGAGGATTTGAAGCATTATTTGGAAATTCTTGAAAATTGGGATGAACGGAATTCGTGTTAGGAATATTTTGCTTCCAAGAAAAGTTCGGATGATTTATCCAACAGGATTGTATGTTGAAGAAAATGGGTCATTCTTAGCCTTCTTGAAATCATTAAGTTGTTCGACCGAATTAGGACACTGGTCGGCTATGTGATTCGGATCGTTACATTTATAACACATGGGTTGGGAAGCTTGGTTCATTTGGTTGGATGAGAAAATATTGTCGAATTTATTAATCATTGCATCAATTTTAGCTTCCAAAGCCAAAGACGATTGTAATGACCGGGAATTTCACTGCTTTGTTTATTGAATATTTAATTAATTTTAAACATTCAATATATAATTTATATAATGAAAATAAAATAATTTTAATTAATAATGATGGTGAAATTTTTTTTAAAATTTATTTATCGGATTAAATAGTTCGTATAAAACAGAAAATGTGACCGAAGAACATTTTTCGAAATTTCGACCTTCTGACAACAGAAAGTTGTCAGGAATGTTGTTCGTCTTTGTATACTATATATACATATATATAAGATTTAATTAACTAATAACAATACACTTAGAAACAAATTATCTTATATTAATTTGGATTAGTAAGTGATGTGACAAGACGTAGATTTAAAAATAATAAACGTTTTATATAAATATATGTATATATATTAAGTATTGTCACATCTTAGATTTGCAATCATTAAACATAATTATCTCTTGTCATATCTTAGTTAAATAATAATTATATATATAAAAGAAAGTGATGTGACTAGACATAATTATATATATATATATGTATGTATGTATGTAAAAAAGAAAGTGATGTGACCATACAAATGATATATATAAAAGAAAGTGGTGTGACTAGACAAAATAATATATATATATAAGAAAGTGGTGTGACTAGACATAATAATTATATATATATATAAAAGAAAGTGACTTGACTAAACCTAATAATATATAAAAAAGTGATGTGACTAAACATAATAATTATATATATAAAAGAGAGTGATGTGACTAAATATAATTATATACGTATATATATTATAAAAGATTAGTGATGTGACTAGGTATAATCATGATAAGTTATATTATTTAATTCATTTTATGTCTATAAATACGACCCCTCTCCACTTCCATTTCATAAGTTTTCTTCTTCACTTTCTCAAGCTTTCTGTTTTTCTTTAATGGCCTCCTATCTTAGAAAAATTATGGAGAAATTTTGTAAAGGCCCACAAATCCATACCCCTTCGAGTCGACAATATTTCACATCAGCTCAACTCAAATTGGATGGAAATACGAATCTTTAGGGTAAGAAGAAGAAAGAGATGAGAACAACAAACACAAATCTCACAAACGCAGCTGGATAAAGTATGATATATAATAACAGACTTTTATACAAAAGAATCTGTAACAGTTTCTATACTCACAATCATCATAGTACAACAATCCATACATCAAATTTGGATAGTTATAATAGCTTGTCCTCATATAGCAAAAATATAAATCAATTAAGGAAATACGTCTCTTTCGTTTAGCTCGTCTCTTGAGCTCCATAGCATCTTATCCTGAATTTTTAATACTCAGTCTGACCCGAGCATTATAATAAAATAACACCCGAGTCAGTCTGGAAAACACTAGGGGTGGGCACGGTCGGTTAACCGAACCGAACGGTTAATTAACCGATTTAACCGACCAAATTATACGGTTTGGTTAACCGAACTGAAAATGAAACTAGATACTTCATACCGACCGAACCGCTCATTTTTAACCGCAGTTAACCGCCTGTACCAATCGGTTAACCGATTAAGCTCCATCGGGTTAACCAACAACTGGTTTACTACGATTAACCATACAATTAATCGCAAGTAATGGTTAAAAATTAATCGAAACTGATATAAACAATTACAACAGTAACTATGTATTAAATATTAATCAGTGACTAAACCACTTAAATAGCATATTACATCCTAACCCTTGACCAGAGCAAAAACTTAAAGAGTTCAGAATATTACATAACAATCAGTACATACTTTCTTACAACAAAAACTTAGTAAGCGTATTAACCAAGACCAGAGTAAAAAAACAACACCTCGGAAGACTACAGTTACATAGACTCCATATATCACCAAAGACCAAAATTACAACAAATTTATTACAAAGTAATTTTACTACAAAGTTGTAACTCAGCTTCTCAGCAACTTGAAAAGAAGACTGATGATGAAACTCACCATGAAAGCCAACAACTCAGCAACTCAATAAGAAAACTCCAAGCTTCAAAGGATGATGAAACTGAATCACTAATGATGAAACACAGATGATAATTATAAAAATGGTGAGATTATAAGAGATTATAAGAAACTCGGTAAAGGCTAAAATTGTGTAAACTGTAAACTGATGTGAATATATGATTATATATGAAACCCAACAAAAAGATTAATATGATGAACAGACTTAAACTTAAATTGTGTAAACTATAAACTGATGAGAATATAAAAGTGTAAGCTAACTGATTATCCACTGAGGTACTAATAAATATGTAATATATTGCAAACATCAAAATTTAACATATATAAAATTATATTTACACACACATACGCTAAAAATGTCAAGGCATCTCATCATTTTTAATGCAACGTGAACAGATCAAAAGTATATACTTAAAATGAGAGTGGATAACGACCTGAATCTTTAAGTACGGAAAACTTATTTGTAAATTAGCTTGCGTTAGTACAATGTAAGTTGACCATTTTTATTTATAATAAAATTCTAAATGAACATTGTGGTTTCAATTCTGACAGGTCGAAGGAAAGCATACTGCTTCTGGAGTATCACTAGGAAATGATGTATTAACACTCACGGTAGAGGCTAATGTAGATCAACTTCTCATCATCGGAATTGTAGTTGTTTGTGGCCTCATCAATCGAGTTTTGTGAATATTTCATTTCCTGTAGGCAATATCAAAAGAGAAGAAATCAGTGTAGAAGGATCTATGTGGTGCAAATTAAAATTGTGAATATTTCATAATATACGGCTTGTATCTGATTCCTTAGCTGTAAAACACGTAGCGTAGGAGGATCTCCACACTCTCTTTTCTTGGAGGTTATATGTGGAAAAAAATATTATAACTACACAAAATCGTGTTGTACAATTATGACTCCACAAGATATAGAAAATATGTCTTTTAATTTTGTATAGCTATCCTGTAAAAGATAATTTATATTGTTTTGAATGACTATTTGGACCATTAGAGGGTTAGAGGGTTAGTGGAGACTAGGGGGTTCATTTCAATTTAAGAAACATAAATCATCTTTAACCATTTGCTTGTTTACTTAATAATATCCAGTTATTACAACTTAGCATAACTAAATTTTGAAGCCTTCACTACTGGGTTGCTATAGCTAATTATTCTTCTTGGAAGATGCAACAAATTATCGTTTGAAACTTTATATTTTTCTGTAATCTTAGTTTTGTGTGTATTTGGATCAACTCCACTTTAAACAAATAGCCCATACATATTTGACCAATTTCACCTAATCATAGAAATTAAAATAAGAAAGCATTAGTTTATTGTAATTGTAAATTTTTGGCATTTATTTTCCCATTCTCGTCTGCTTCTATTTGTTGCACATTTCATATTAAGTAAAAGTAGTATTACGTAAGATATACATCACTATTTCCCTATGTACATATCATCTTTGAGTTATGATATTGTTATGTGTAATCAAAAATGATGCAAAAGAGAAATTGAGTTTGCTATTATTGGAAATAAACAATAATAACATTAAAACTGTACGTTATGTTTAAAGTATTAAATTATAGTATTGGCAAGTTAGTTTAAAGTAAAAATGCATTGAATGCTAAGCTAATAATGTACCATCACCAATCCATGACCATATCATCACAACTAACTACAGAGTAAAGGAACTATTTGTTTGAACTAATTTGGAAACGGATTTATTAAGACATTATTTCTTCATGCCACCCAGATTTCAAAGCAGAATATTGCAATTATCTAGGATGTTAATTTGATTTTTATATATCTACAGAGAGAAATTTATAATTATATACCTTATAGGAAATTGAAAGATAATCAACAGAAAACACATCATTGTTAACAAATGTATCTGTAAAAGAATCACCGCAGCAACATGGTAATTTAATAAATGTCTCTATAATTTTTTTTATAGTTATATAACTTTATAGGAAATTGAAAGACAGTAGGCAGAAAACACTTCATTATTAACAAATTCTCTTTAAAAGAATCACCAATGCTTCATTATTGGAAGAAAATGGTAATATGTACACACAGTTTTCTTAATAAACAAATTTTAAATTTGTAATTAAAGCAGATTCAGTAAATCAAAGCAGATTCATCTATTAAGTCGCTATATACACTAATTCAACTTAATTACATATTCATACCGAACTGAATTTGGTGAGTAACTGGACTAGGACAGTAGATCTTAATTCAAATATGTACGATTTACCAATAGAATCAAACATCGGTAATTAGTAATTGTACTAATTTAGAATTTAACCCAATAGAAAAGCGCACTCACATTCTCTTTCTTCCTTCTTCAAGCCATTAATTTCTGAACCATCTTCGATATGACCATCTCTAGAGTGAAGCTTTGCGACAAACATCGGCGATTACTAATGAGATAAGCGCTGAGTAGATCTAGGTTTCACCATTTCTAATTTTTCTTTCTGATTTCGTATAGATCTAGAAATGAGAACTGGATCGAAAATAGAGAATACTAGGGCACGTTAATGAATAGTTATCGATTCGGGTATGGGTTGTTTATAAATGGGCTAACGGTCATTTTGGACTGCAAAAAAAAAGCTTAATTTTTTGGTCGGTTAACGGTTAACCGACAGCGCAGATTTTGTTAACCGTTAACCGAACCGAAAATATTCGGTTATGGTCGGTCGGTTAACCAATAATGTCGGTTAACCGAAATTATCGGTTAAGTCGGTTCGGTTGATGTCGGTTGAGTCGGTTAAATCGGTTAAGTCGGTTAAATGCCCACCCCTAGAAAACACATTCGATTTAAATTATTAACGTTATCAAACCGTTTGAAAACAAAGGTATCTCCTAAGACCGCGTCATGCATAAAGACAACAGGTTTTTACCTTATGATAACCAAAACGATTTTTATCAAAATCATCTTATATTATAATAGTTTCGATAGAAAGTAAATAGAAAATAACGGAAATGCTTAAATCTTACATTTTAGCATAGTTGGGCACAATCAAAATCGTACGGCGCTTATTGGAGAATGGATTCCATCGAATGACAAGGCCACTGGGGTACCGCCCATCACAGCACACCTCTAGAACAATGTACCGAGGACCACATCGGGATCCCCTGCTACACAAAACCGGCCTACCCCTAAACTGGATAAATCAAATATGTTATCACCTCAGGTGTTCCCACCTTTACTATCGAGGGCTCCTTCCATGCACAACCATATCCATAATAATTTGGTTTACAAGGACATCTAAAAAGGTGATAACATACCCTAATTAGGTGCGACCCACTTAGCCTTACTGCATCTCCCCTTTTTTAGTCATTCCTGGTAGATGAGGCTCGAGGCTAAGCGTGTAACGACCCGTAAATTTCGATAATTTAATTTGTTTATTTAATAGGATTTTTGTAATTTATTTTAGTAGAAACAATAAAGGGGATAAATAAATGTTAAAATGAATGCTAAAATAAATTATGTAAATGGTGACTTAAAACCTATTTATAGAAATTTGAATAAAATCCAAATTGAATTAAGTAGAAAAAGGATTCTTACCTGGATATTAAATTTAATATGAGAAATTTATGAAAATATTAAATTGATTTAGTGCAATAAAAGAGTGTAAACGGTAATTGGAATAAATTAAGGAATCATGTTATTGCAAGTTAATAATTTACGACTTGAATGAAATTCCAATTCATTAAAAGCATTTAAATGTTATGATTTGATTTTAAATGGAATATGAGAAAAACAAATGTAAGGATTTGATTAATATATATGTTATTTATTCAGGGTATTGAAAAAAAAATTGGGAATCCAATTGTAATTAATGGTAATAATGTTGGTATTGGCTAATAAATTAAATTTCAATGCAATACCCATAAATGAATGTAATGAAATGAATGTATGGAAATGTATACTAGGTTATTTATCAAATGAAAGGAAAGAAAAGTAAATATCGAATTGATTGATGAATAAATATACATTGAATGGAAGTTGAATGTAAAGTTAATGGTAATTGTATAAAATCAATATAAGATAATGAATTGCAATAATTGTGGGTCGATAATAAGGTGTGAACGGGAAAGTGGTTGTTATATTAATTGAATGGAATTCAAATTTGATGGGAAAGGTAAATGGGTATTTGGTAATAAATTTAAAACGGACTTAAATAGTGAATTTATCTAATTAATATATAATAAATAATGTTTGAATAGAAACCTATACCTGTAAATATCTACAATATTTGAGTAAAAATAACAAACTTATAAATGTGGGATTGAGAGTTTTACAACAATTATTATGAGTTATATACTTAGTTCGTTCAATTAAATCAGAAACCATTGCAATAAATATAATTTTAATGTTATGCAATTGAGATAAACAATTGGAAAATGTTAAAGTATCTGGATATATATACTAAAATAAATGGTACCCAGGATGGTATTATGATAAATAGTGAATTTAAGAAAAGGAATTAGGATTTATTTATTTATATAGAAACTTAAAGTCTAATAATTGAATTTAATTGCAATTAAATGAGATTGAATATAGTTAAATAATTCATTATTTGAAATAAAGATAATGTGAGAAATTTGTGAGACAATTTGGAATCCAATATTTAAATCCGTCTGTTGACAGGAATGAATGGAATACTAATTTATTTATTTAACTAAATAGAATTTTAGGATATTATTTATAATTCAGGAATTTAATGAAATTAAGGATTTATATTGAAATTTATAATTTACCTTCTTTAAATTTGACATCTAAACTTGTTAGAATTTTGTAAATGATTAAGAATTTTTAAAAGTGATAAAATGAGTCAATTTTAGAATCTAAATATAAAATTTGGATTTATTTACTAATTCTTAATTTATTTAATTAATATAAAAATAGCCATTTTGGTCACGGACTCGGATTTCGACGAAACCAGTTTCATCGGATCCATAACAGTGAATTATTGTAGGGTTTCAAGTTTCGTAGCAATCGGACTTTTAGTTTGATCGTATGAACGCGAAACGCCTTGAAATCGATTTAATTAAAATAAATTTGAAAATATTGTTTTCAGCATAACTTCTTCATACGATGGAATTTGGACGTGAAACTTTTTCCATCACGTTCGGAATATTTTAAAATACCTATTTTGATATATGGGTTTACCCGATTTCGTTCCGGGGTCAGAACGGGCTTTTTGGGCCACGTTAGCGTTAGCACGTTTGTTTATCCGATCCATCTATCCAAATTCTGACCTACCTATATAAATTCAGTTGTAAACCCTAGCCTCCATCTATTCTCATTTGATGTACATTCTTTTCCTCGGCTCCTCCTCTTCCCCATGGCTGCTTAACCTAGATCCATTTTTCAAGTTTCAAAAATCAAATCAAAAGTCAAAAATTCAAACACCTCATAAAAGTTCCAAAAAATATATATTTAAGCTCTCAATGAGCGTAATTCAATGGTGTAATTCGTTTTTCAAAATGATTCACCGTTTACCCAGAAATCGCATATCATTCTCGGCCATTCATGGTATAGCGTCGCGTTCAACGGTGGATTCGCGTCGATAGCTAGATCGGGGAGTGCAGTATCGTGGAGATCGACGAATAGAGGAGATCTATGCGGTTAGTTTGGGTTGTAAGCGCTGGTATTTGCCGTGCTCGGCAACTGAAGCCAGCGGCGGCGCGGCCTGGAAATGGCACCGGAGGTGGTCGGTCGGCCTTGGAGGAGGCGGCTCATGGAGGGTAGTTCGATGGTGGTACCTGATGTCGTTGGAGTTGAACGATGTAGCCGCGGTTTTCGGTCAACAGGAGTATCAGGTGGCGGCTTACGTTCGTGACCGCGTGAGGAGGGCTAGGGCTTGCGCAAGAGATGATGACGTGGCATAGGTTAGGTTATTTACCTTGTTTAATTTAATTTAATTTTCAAATCGTTTTATTTGAATAACTTCTGCATACGGTGTCTGATTTACACGAGCTTTCTTTTGTTAGGATCGTAATTAAATTTCGGATCTGTTGACGCTGGTTTGGACAAATTCTGAGACCGTCAAATTTTTGGGTTTAAATCGGATTTAAATTCGATTTAAATTCAAAAGGTGAGTGTTTTAACCCACTCACAACTTCTAAAATTTCCTATGTCTGTTAAATTGACTTAAGATATGAGTAAAAATTTATTTATGACTGTTTGGCATGTTTTATTCATTATCTCTGTTAAATCACATTTATTTAATTTGACTGCTAATTAATTTTATAATTGCATATAAATTTGACCGTTAAAATTTATTTACTTGCATAAAACTTCTAGTTAAACAGTTATTAAATTTATTTTGAATATAAACTGTTAGTTAATAACTGTCATTTATTTCCTGTTATATTGCATATGTTATATATTGATGTTTGTTTAAATTAACGATGATTGAAATAAATTAATGATGATTGAAATAATTTGGTTGATGATTGATATTGGGTGAATGGATGATGTGTTCTATCTTATATAAACTGCAAGTTATCATGCATTTTCATTTCATTCGGGATTGCGGTTTGAAATGATATACAACCGCATTTTTATTTTTAAATTGCGGATTGAAATGATAAATATCCGTATCACTTGACCATAGGATAGAAAATTATATGCAGGCACCGCGGTTTTTGAAATTATTTTATGGTTGGGATATGATACGGTTAAATATATATTAAATTTGGATATGATACAAATATATTTTATATATACATACATGGTTAAATTGTTGAATTTAAGCTATGCATAAGTCTGTTAAATATAAATGAATAAGTTGAAAAATGGCATTTGATAATTTATATTATACGTTTAAGTACAGGTTTAAGATCTTGTGTGTGTGTATATATATAGAGTTAAATGATTTAAATCAATAAAGATTGAAAGATAAATTTGAAATTAATATAAATTGATCTTATTTGAAAATTTAGCTCCGTAAGTTGATGTTAACTTGTTAAAATTAGAAATTTTAAAGGTATGATATTTATAACGGGATTTAATAAATAATTTTAGTATAAATAAATGGAAGGAAATTTTTAGTGTAAATAAATTTAGTTTATTTTAAATGGTTATGGATTTATCATGTAAACTTTCAAACTAAATAATAGAAAAATGAATTGTTGATTTAAATTCGCAACCTTAGTTTTGAAATTCATTAAATACTCAAAGTTAGAAAATATTGAAATCGAAGTGTTTTATTTAAACTGAAAGTGAATCTAAAAGTTATGGGTTTAGACTGGAATTAAAGTGAATAAAAATTGTGAAGGAGTGGAATTTATTTATTTTTAAAGAAATTTTAAATTCAACTGTTTTATTTTATATATTATTGAATATCCAAACCATTTAAGTTTGAAAGTTATGGTTTTAAAACTTTGGATTTCGAAGTATTATGTTGAAAGTTAAAATTCAAATATTTGGTTTTGAGGTATTATAAATTTTAAAAGTGGCATGATTTTGGAAAAGAAATATATATGAAATAAAATGATATCATTTTTATTTGGGTTTTAAAATGGAATGATATTGTATTTATATGTTTTGAAATGGAAAATTTTATTCTGGTTCTAAAGTATAAATTATTTTAAAAGACCGCGGTGTTATAATAACGTTTGGTTGTTGAAGAGACCGGGATCGGAAGTTGTCATACTCTCTGCCAACTCCGGAAACCACTTTAACAACCGTGTACGCAGTGGAGATTCCAGAATGAAGTAGGTTGGTG
This sequence comes from Allium cepa, assembly GCA_030765085.1. NCBI lineage: Eukaryota > Viridiplantae > Streptophyta > Magnoliopsida > Asparagales > Amaryllidaceae > Allium > Allium cepa. The sequence goes on from CM060931.1 coordinate 616,073,018, forward strand.
GCGGCGTTTCTTGTAACGTAAATACGTGGACCCAACTCCCATGAGTTGGCATAAGGTGGCTAAAACATGAGCGATTGACGGGTTAATAAGGTAGCACCTTTGATCGGACACATCCCTTCGATATTATACTTTGACTTTTGGATTGATTCGGTGGCCACTTTTGATTTCTTTGATTTGGGGGTGTGGCTCGAGGTGGACGGTAGCTGCGGCTATGCGTTACCACCGACCCGGAAGCGTAATTGGTATATCTACCCTGGCATTACCTAGTTGTGCCGTGTCACCTACCCTAGCGCGCCTTATACGATTTTGGCTTTGTACCATACCTATGGAGTGACCTCTGACGACGCCCAATACGGGGGAGATTACGGTACTGTATTGACTATGGGAATATATTTTGTCTTAAGGGCTATATGGGTAACCCCTTAACGCTATTTAAAAGTAAGTTTACTTTACAAATAGACACTAATATAATAGCGCAATATACTACATAGTAAATAGTTTAACGGATCCTTAGGAGATGTAAATCCCGAGCATCTTTTGAGTTACTGCACTCATATTTATTACTATTAATTTAACTTACATAAGATCTTTTAGTTCGGACTCGAGGGTTTTGTCTTTTCAATTCGCTCGGGTCAGTCTGAGCGTTTCAGTATTTGAAGATTTAGCTTTGGAGGACGAAGACAAAGATTCATATTATTATTATTTATTCTATTGCACTACACTCATACTGTTCCGCTGCATTGTTATTGGTATGTGTAACTCTGATATGAATTATGTGAATATAATCAAATGTTTTTTTTAACAGCTTCATGAACTGTATATATGATTATTATATTTTATCCTTCCGCTGTGAGATTCTGTTTTGTTTTTTTCCTTCTTGTTTTTCTCATTTACCCCATAACAATCCGCCCTTGCATATGGTTTAAATTGGCACGTGTGTCGATTTATAGCGTGCGAAAAGGCGGGATGTTACAAAGTGTTACCTTTCAAGAAACGATTTTACTTAGAATGCTCATTGTCCTCCAATAACCATGTTCTGATAGCATTCATCCATACAAGTTGTCATGGGTTTTGACAAACTGAATTACTGTCTTCATCATCTTCATGGTATTCAATCATAATGTTCAAACCGGATCGAAGTGGTTTTCGAATAAATAAATCTGATCCCGGTCTCTTCGAAATGATTTATGAAATTGGCTAATATTGATAGTCAGTTATTTAACTATCAAATAACATCCAAAAGCAACACTAGGCCTTATTTTATAAATTTCCAAAAATATCCCTTTCCAAAATATCTTTATAAGATATATCGATTCCTTTCAACATTTGAAAACAATTTCAAATACTTAAACCTGTAGCTGGATATTCCCAGACCATCAGAATGCTTAGAAATGTTTCCAAATTTTCCATTTTCTATACCTAGGAAAATATTGCAAGTCTTATTTTCCAAAATCTTCAAACATCAACACTTCAGAGAATATTTTATAACTTATTCTATAAGTCTCCAGAATCACTAATATATATTTTTCAATTTCCGAACCCAGTATACTTATCTACAACCCCATTCAACAATTTATACTTCTTGTATAAATTCCATTTCATTTCAAATTCCCATATTCATACATTTTCAAACTTCATTTCCCCCAAATCCCTTATAAAACTCCTTCCCTCAAAAATATATCCATTTAAAAGCCCCATTTACGCATCCCGAGAGAATTTATAAATAAAGATTTTCAATCACTTCAAAACTTTTTATATATATATAATAAGTATAAAAAAGGATAATAATTCATTTTTATTTTTAAAACGTGTTCAAATAATTATTTAAAATCTCGAAACTTTTATAAACATCAGTAACTCATTTTTAGTTAAACAAATAAATTTCTAAAGCTGATTTTTAAAAGTTAGAATTTACTAAAATAAATACTTAATATATAAAAATCTATTTACCAAAGTTTTTCAATCCTAACTAGTTTAAATTCCATAGTTTTTAAAATAATAAAATTTTCCTTTTTAAAAGAAAAATTAACTTCTTAGAATTGAAAATATATTTTTAAACCCTCATTAACCAATTCAATTTATAAATCCCTCTCAAATCACAATATTTCACTTTCATTCAGATCTCCTTAACCATCTTCACTTCTAAAAAATAGTTCCACGGTTTTTTCACTCTATTCCCATATTCTAAAATAAATTCTTTCAGTAAATTCATATCTCCAATCTATCATCTGATATCAAATTCCCTTATTTATAAACATCGTTTATAAATTTTATAACCACTTTGGTTTTACCTTTTAATAATACAAATCTATTTTATAAAGTCCCATTATATAAATTCATTTCTTATTAATTCCATTTATACCTCCAATCTATTTTTTTTATTTCAACTCCTTTTCATATTTCAGAATACCATTTACAAACTCCTTTATATAATTATTTTTAAAGCCTCTATTTAAACCCATCTATGAATAATTACGTTCAATCCAAAATAATATATATTATTCCCGATTCAATTTTCTTAAAAATAATTCATTTTCCAATATAAATATTTTTATATCAAATATCCCTTTTAATTCCTTAAATTTTAAAAGTATATTTATGGTACTGTAAAATATTTATAATTCAGGCCAGAGCTATAATAGCGTCCAATAAAGTTTCAAACACTGCAATAATCTATCTAGATTATTCTACACCATCCATATATCACTATATATGAAAAACAAACAACATATTTGAGGAATCCACTTGGATCCCTCCAACCTATTTCCATGCATCCACATATGTTAATACAACATAAAATAATACCAATCCCACTTCGAGGGGGATATCGCGGTATATAGGATCATCCGCTATTATGCGGGGGGCACAGGGTCTCATCCGCTATGATATGCGGAAATATCACTCCATATGCTAATATATATACTACGGTATAAATATATATTATCATCCAAGAGATGCAATATTTTATCAATCCAATCAAGCATCAAATTATTTAAATTTAAACATTTAAATTTAGATGTGGTAATCCAAATGAGTGAGAAATTCTCACCTTGATTTTTGTAACCCATTTCAATCTCGATTTGTTTTCACGATTTTAGACCTTGCACGGAAACGTTATCGAATATATAAGTTGTTGATTATTTTAATTTATAACGTAGTTAACTAATCATATAATTTATTACTTTACTGATAAAGCTTCGACACCCACAGCCCTCTTCGAATCATAGTCCCCATACGAGCGTGACACAACACTTGTCGCACCTCGTTAGAGACATCGCCGATCATCGTCAACCTCCCCCATCAACAAATAAGATCACCACCAACTGCAACCACGTCACTAATGCCTCCACGCGCGTCATCACCTCTCCACTGCTGCTCCAACATCCACCGTAGCCTCGACTTTCCAAGCATCGACAATGCATCAAATCATGTCGCTACCATCTTCTTACACTCGAGCGGCCATGCTTCTACCTCCATCGCTCCAACCTATGTCACAAGAAACCCAAGCTTCAATTGGTCGTTGCCAACCCATCTAGAAACGCGCCTACAACCCATGGATTCTCCTAACCATTAATCAAATCCGATTTGTATTTCTTCTATCCCCTTCGTCGCTTGATTGCTATCGTTCTATACAGTCGCGAGCTTCCTCCTCCTACGCGCATGCATACACAAGCGCACCCCTCAACACTGCTGCTGACCTCCACTAGCGTGCCTTATTGCTGTCGATGTCGAGAGCGATAGCCTCATGTCGCGACCCACGCCTTTGAATTGATTTCGAGAACCATTTTCTTTTCTTTCTTTCAATCTATGAATTTCAATTTTTGATTTGAAGATAAAGGAAAAGCTCGTGACCGTTATAACTTAAAAGAAGGGTGGTCGCATGTTGAATATAATTGCGTGTTTAGATGGGCAAGGTTCCAATCTTAGGTTGCAGAGGACAAGACCTGTTTGACTAAACATATATGTATATATATTTATAAATTTAAATTTGCGTCTCCATTTTTATAACTTAAAATCTCGAACCACTATCAAGGCATGCCGCTAGGCATTTTAAATATTATACCCCTATTTCTAACGTAATGGAAAAGGTTTCGAGTCCTAATTCGATCGTGTGGAGAAGAAAGCTTTTTGGACCCAATTATTATATTGAAATTTCGATTTAAAATTCCAATGCGTTTCTATCCTATACGACCAAACGATAACTCCAAACACTATGAAATTTGAAACTTGATAATAATACATTATTACGGATCCAATGGAACTTGTTTCGTCGAAATTCGAGAATGTGTCCCGGATGGCTACTTTTAAATGTCAATTTTGAAAAATATTTTTAGAATTGAACATATCACTTTTAAATCCAATTTTAAAACTTTTATTATCTTCATTATTAATAATACAAATTTTACAAGCCTTTAAATTATTTTTATCGAGCTTAAAACTCAAGGTACAATCATTTAACCAGTATTCAATTATAAAATTCGTTAATTAAATTATCCAATAAATTGCTATATTTAATTCTGAATTTATTTTATAAATGAAAAATAAAATTTCCATATCCATAATCAATCTATGATTAAATTCAATATTTAAAATGATTTAAATATTCCAAATCAAACGTCGAAAAATCTGGGTCGTTACAAATTTATAGCAAATAATATTTAAATATGTATAGTATATGCAAATATACATAAACACTTCAAAAATCTACTCAATCTCCTCCATCATCCTTTAGAAGCTCATGGTCACCCGATCTCCACCTCAAAGCTGAGAGCACCACCACCTAAGAAGCATGGTCAAGCACTCCTAGGCCTTGGCCGAACATATATAGGAAGAAAGAAGGAGTTCGAAAGGCTCCGAAGTAAGTAAAAGAGGAAGAAATGCCGCCAGAGTCGAGGGAGAGGTCTACAAAAAAAGTTTGGTGGAGTGGAACTAATTATGAGTACTCATCATTTTAATTTACTAATTAATCTCTCAGGTTAATGATGTGAAAGTTTAATATGTTAGGTGATTGAGTGTTTGATTATTTGGATAATTATTTGGTTGATCAGATGATTGTCAAGATGGTTGATAACTTAGTTAATGAATGATGAAAAGAAACCCATAATTGAAATGGTTAAGTATCTAACCATAGTTATTTTATGAAATATAAATCGATATGGATGTGTAGATGAAGTTATTTAGCCTCTTAATGGTTTTAAGAATATAAGAAGGTTGAAAGTGAATATTATAATAATATAATATTATGAAATGATTTAAAAGTGAAGAAAAGATTTAATATGGAAAATATTGGTTTAAATATTAGAAAATGGTTTATAATTTTTTTATAAACATTAAATTTAAATTGGGAAAAGTTTTGACCATTATTAAGTTTAGAGTCAAAATAGGCGTAACGATATTACGCGATTTCGCGCCATAAAAGTTAAATCCTTCTATAGGATGGAATCGGAGTCGAATTTCTTTGCAATAAGAATTTTCAAAACTCTTATGGCTTTAAACAATATAAAATGATCGAGCTTTCATACAATAGATTTTGGAATATGAGCAAATAAAGTTTTCAAGAAAATTGCGCTTTGGTAGCTCGGTGGCCAAAGTCGCAAATGTTTTAGATACCTATTTTTAAAATGTTTAAAAATATGAAATAAATCTTATAAATCATTTAAAAAGTTTTAAAAGTGATTTGAGTAATAAAAAAAATTCCATGTAACGACCCAAAATTTTCGACCTCGAGAAATCGACACTAATATGTTCACTGTAGAAGTGTCAAGCAATCGAACGTCGGAAATCCCAGATTGTTAGGGTAAAGAAGAAAGAGGTAGAAGTAGAAACAGAAACAAAACATAGAATCTCACATTCACAGCGGATCAAAATATAATACCAAATAATAGCATTTACAAGAAAAGCTGTAACTGTCAATTTGTATATCATACATCAGAGTACATTCACAATATAAGCTGGACTGTTGAAACAACTTGTCTCAGTAAACAAACAATACAACTCCAATACATAGTGGAATATAATCCATACGTTCCTGCCATCCAGCTCGCCTTCTAAGCTCTAGAACATCCCAACCTGACAATCCGTAATACTCGGTCTGAATCGAGAATTACAATAAAGTAACACCCGAGTCAGGCTGGAAACAAGCGTGAGTAAACCCATATAATTTTAAAATACTAAGTAATAGAACTTGTTTGAAAACCTAGGGTAACTCGTACCTCACAATGAGTTCCTAACTTATTAATGCCAACACTTTCCTCACAAACAATCCCTAAGTACTGTTACTTAGTTTCAATTGGTTCAGTTTACTTAAATTATTCCATGCCAGCCTATTTGATTTTATGAATCAAATCTATAAAGAATTATTGTAAATTACTAATCGAAGTGGTTTCGGGTATTTGCTGATACCCGACCCCGGTATCTTCGAATCCAATACTATCTTTAAGCCAGGTAGTTTAAGTGAATATAATTCCACTTTAAATGCAGGAAGTCATTTTTACACAGCAGTTCATTATCGATAGTCAATCCACAATATCACAGTCCAACCCAAAAATATCATATTACAGAGCATCATAAATTATCTGACTTGAGATATTAAGTCAATCCAAACACTCAATAAAATTTAGTCATCCACAGGCAAGATTGATTAGTTATACAATTCCTAATTAATTTAATTTGATATCCAAACAAATTAAATTAATTACTTTTTAAATTCTTCTTAAGTTAATTAACTATACACCATTTGCTATTATTTTAATTAATTAATGAAATTAATCATCTTTTAATTATCCATCTTAATTAATTAACCTTTAATTACTTATATTGAATTAATTATTCTTTAATTAATCACATTAATTATTTATTCTTTAATTACATTAACTAATTATCCCTTTAATTAATTTGGATCTTAATTAATTTAAGATAAACCATTTATCTTAATTAGTTACTTAATTACCATTTAATTTAAATTAAATGTTTGGAATACAAAATCACTTAAGTACCCTCTTGATTAATTAAAATTCAATACTACTTATCTTAATTACTTAGTTAACTACATCATTCTATTTTTGAAACTACTTAGGAATTAATTAAATAATACACTAATATATATTTATTTAAATCAAAACAATTTAAATTCAAAACACGTTCGGCCTTAAAAATCTAAATTTTGGAACTTGTTTGAAAACTTGATAAACGCTTTACTCTTGAAAGAAACTAGTTCACTTCCATTTTCTTTGAAACTTGTTAACATTCCTTTACTTTTTTTTAAAACCCGGTTGGTATTTACCTAAATACTTGGTTAAAACATTTGTTTATAAAATTTACTTCCATTTGAAATTAGAAACTAGAGAAAAGCCCAAAATTCCAAAGCCATTACTCAATCCCAAACCCTCACTTTCCTCTCTCGATAAAACACGAGAACAACTTTGAGACAGAACCAAAATTTCTCGAGCCTCAAAACCACTCAGCATCAAATGTACACGGACGAACTCATGCATGTGCACGTGAGCTCGTCGCCCCTCCGATCATCCTCACCATCGTCTACTGATCGTCGATGATCTATACGAATCTTCTGACCACCTAGAATCATCAATCTCACCGGAGCTCAAAATCGAGCTAGTCGACACCTCCATGAACTCAAACCGATCGATGAAAACTACCCCGCGCCAACTCCCACTGTGATCTAAGACCCTGCGATCGCGACTAAAACTTCGCCCCCGACCCATGCATCAATCCTCCACGCCTCGATCAAGTCTGATGCACCCACGCCGGAGAAACCGACTCGAAAACAGTGACGAACCCAATAGGGCTTTAAACCCTACAACGTCGTCATCCAACCACTCTGATGCATGATAAATCTCTAATTATTTTTGATGATCTCCACCAGACCAGCTTCCTCCAACTTCAATCACGTCACCCAAACTTCCTCCGATCATCGAAAATCAACGAAATTCCCCTTTCCAATCATCTCGCAAAATCTCAACAATCACACACATAAAAATTATAAAATTACCATAAAAAATCATTAATTTCAAGTATGACAGTTTATATTATCAAAACATGAAATTTTAAAAATTAAATTTTTGACTTGAATTTATCTTCTCAGTCATTTCTTATTTTTGAAATCATTGCACAACATATACACTTGGAAATATTTTTAAATATGATATTACATCCAAATAATCACTTTTCTTTTAACGATCATAACTTAAATTTGTTTAAGTGGAGAGGTATGAATTTATTTTGAATGTTGTTGAGCCTGTTATTCAAACAGAAGCATATGTTTACATATACACAAACATGTACAAGACAAACCATATTTATATATTTGCGAACACTTTAATCCATCCATGAAAATATATTCCAATTATTGATCACATGCAACAACCTATAAAAAGATTAAGATTTAAAATGAAATGGTTGTTTACTCACCTGTTGAAAAATAGAGCAAAGCCTTTTTTTGAAAAATTTGGAAATTTGTTGTTGATTTTTTGATCTGTACTTGATTTGTTTGAGTTGAATCTGCTTTGCTCTAATCTTTGAATTAGCTTCAGATTAGGTTGAAGACTTAAATCTTTGCTTAGGATAAAAGATTGAAATAGGTTTTGATTTTATTTACTTCTCTGGTTTTTGTTGTTGAAAGATAAAAGAAGATGAGAAAATTAAGAAAGGAGGATGTAAAAGCTTTTTGAACTGAAAACCAGGTTTTCTCAAAACACTATATTATTTAAAAAAAATCAATAAAAGGAAAAAGTGCCACCTGTTAATTGCAAATTATCATTACCTCACAAATGTCCAAAGCATGCTACTTAGCTTACAAATGTTTAAACCTTTATTTTATTCATAACTTATGTATTTATATTTATTTATATATTTCCTTTTTATTTACTAAGGTTATTTGATATGATAAAAACACTTTTTATGTTGCATACTTATACTTTATATTTACTAATTATATTTATCACATGTATACCTTAAAGAAATATATAAAGCCTTTATTTGTTCTTTTTTAAAATTTACTTAAGTTATCACTAATTAAAATAACAACTATATATATAAATACTTACCTTAAGTGTCTCAAAATGTAGAGTTTTAACATTAAATAACTTTTGCGAATTATTATATTAAATTCAAACCAATGCTTCCTATTCACAATATATATACATATATATATATATAACCAGAAATATCTTATGTGAATTTTTGATATATATGTATGTATGTATGTATGTATCCACACTTTTACAAATTTCCATATGTTTTACTACCATGGCATATATCTATACCTATATATATTTACACACGTATATTTGTATATGTATACATTTAAAATTTCCAACATTATAAAATCTGCATATATCTGATTTTATATATATATATATAATCTTGAATTAAATAGTGAAATAGATTATTCATTTATCCAAAGATTTATTTTTCAACATTTATTATAGTTTAAATTAATTTATACACATATCCAGATATTTCTAATCATTAGGATTTTATTTTTTCAACTAAATAAAAATCAGTATCTCAATAGTAAAAATCAGTTAACTATCCAATTATCAGATGCCCAAAAATCCGGGTTATCACATTCCTCCCTCCTTAAAATCTTTTCGTCCTCGAAATGGAACAAAGCTAGAATTTTATTAAAACGATTATTATGAGTTAAATTACCCTTTGAACATTTTCAACTATAAACTCCTTTTCATTCAAAAATTGAAAAATACTTTTTACAACTCGATGTTTCAACAAGTCCATCCTTGTTCTCACAAAAATTTGGTCATACTTTGATCAGGCATAGGACTGAAAATCGATAAGTACTTGGTAAACCCAATGAAAATACTTGGAAATTATTTTTTTGAAAATATAGAAAACACTTTTTAAAAATATAGAAAACATTTTTGGTGAGAATGCTCTGGAAATCATCACCCACTCCATGGTCGTAGTTAACCCGATGGTTACGTTACCATCCCAGCAAAATCCATAGAAAACCGTAGACACTCCACGCCCCTCGATTGCACCATGGAACCCGCCACAGATCGCAGCTACACCCAGGTTTTACGTCGCCATCGTGGCAAAAACCTATGTAACCGTAGGCATCAGCGCCCTCGAATTTCGCTACCAAATGAAACTTCACCACTCCTATATAGATCGCAGACTACATCAGTCAAGTCCCAATGTAGCCTGTAGGCACTCACTTCCACACGACTTTCGATATGTCTTGATAGATCGCAGTCTACCGATGTTACATCGCTTTCCAGCGAAATCGAACGTAGACCGTTGGCACTCACTGCCACATGACTTCCGCTATGGTCCGCAGTAGATCGCAGTGACATCGAGTTACACTGTCATCACATAATGACTCAAATGTCTCTATAGGCATCAGCGTCCTCGACTTTCGCTACCCACACAATCTTCAGGAACTTCAGTTGGTCTGGACTTCCTCCCAGGATCAAATTTAGAGCCCTCCTTAGGGCTTAAGGCAGAAACACCCCGTGGATCTCCTAAGATGTTCATTTCCATGGAGCGCCTTTTTCCCTAGAGCCAATCTCAAAACGTTTTATACTATACACATATAGTATCTTTCAAATCATACTCTCTATGATTTACATAAAAATCTCCTTTACATAAAATTGACATCTCAAATCGATAGTTCCAAACCTGGCTTTCCAAAGTCCCAAAATTGATTTTTCCCAAAAATCGAAAGCCTTTCAAAAATCAGTGAGTTCCAAAAACCTTTTCAAAAATCATTCTCATAAAATCATATATATATATATATAATCTTGAAAAATCTTGGATCACTTCATACTTATAGAAATTCCCTTTTTACACTTCAAATATTTTCAGAAACCCTTTTCTTCTGGCTATAGATTCAACAAGGAGAGTTTATCATTTAAAACATATATATATAACTTTTATTGTGCCAAATCAAATATTCAAGTTTGATTTCTTTTATAAAGTTCTTGCCACATTTCTTACTTTTATAAGACGAATTTCAGTTATAGTGATATCCGCTTTCCATTCTTATTAATCAAATATTACAAAATATAATTTTTCCTTTTTAAAAATTATTTTTACACTTCTTTCAAAATTTTAATATTTATTACATTTATGCACGTACGATGTACATATACCATGCGCACGCAATATGAAATCTGATCGCTCTGATCACACAATTTCACTTCCGAACTAGTATCGTCCACCCAACTTCCTAGTGCGGACTCAGATCTGGTTTCTTGATCAGAAACCATCATTCTCCTTACATATCCATAACTACAATAGAGAATTTCAAGAATCAATCAAAAATTCATATCCTGGGTTCACCGTCGAAAATCAAGTGAGAAATCCTAACTCGGATCGGCATACTATCTCGAAATTCTATGTTCGAATCTGGATCAAATCAACATGTGAATAGAATAATATACCTACATCCTATGTATTTATCTTCATTGATTATTAGCTAAATCACTTTTCTTTTTACTACACACTCATTTTGAATTCTATTCCCTTATTCACAATTGCTTCATTCCACCTGGTTTATCACTTCCATTATAAGCAGTTTGCACTCTGACCATCTTGAATTTAGAAAATAGCTTGAATTTTTTTAAAATAGACAAGTAATTGTAAAATAGTTATTAGTTGTAAACTAGATGTAAATGGTTAAGTAATTATAAAATAGTTGTAAAATAGTTGTATAGTTGTAGAATAGTTAGATAGTTGCAAAATAGTTGTAAAATAGTGATTAGTTCGTAAAAAAGGTGTAAGATAGTAATTAGTTCTCAAAATAGTTGTAACATAAATAAAAGATAGTTTGGCTCATTAAATAGAAGGATTGTATAGTAAATAGCTAGGAAAATAGATTTAAAACAGTTTATATTAAAACAATTTATTTGAAAATAGTTTCAGAGTCAAACTGGTTCAATTTTCCCAATCTCCATTTCCAATCAATTTCCAAATTCCACTTGCTTTTAAATTGATTCAATTCCAATTAAATTTGAATTTACCTTGATTCCCATTCCAAATTCAAATCAATTCCCATTTGAATTTAAACTTATTCAACTTCAATCACAATTCCCATTTAATTCAAATCAAATTCAATTTGAACTAATTTTAATTCCAATTTCAACTTTAAACCATCTCGAGTTATATAAATTTGAGTTAAATTTTAAAATGTTGATTTAGTTCCTTAAATCAAATTAACCTTTACATTTAATTTAACAACCAAGGTTTTTAAACAATTTGATTCTGAGCCCAAATTTCAAATATTCATTTTAAATTACCTTTTCTTAACTTATATCAAGGTTCAAGTAGGAGTTCAAATTTTTTTTTATTTTGCAATTTAATCATCAAAATCCAGTTTATTACCCAATTTTAATTTCTAACTTTGAAACTAGTTCTTAACAATTTTCAGTTTGCAAGTTTATTTTTAACATTTAAATCTTAAGTTCAAAATGATTACATTCCCATTATTTCAATTTTATTTTTAAAAATCAAAACTATTTAAATAATTTCAAATTAAAGTTTTAATTCCATTTTTTATTTCAGTAATGGATATATATATTATCTCAATCCACTTCTTAATTCAATTAAAATAATCCAATGTCTTCTCTGATCCAATTCATTGTTCCATAGATTATTAATAACAATAGGATGATATCAGATTAAGTCAAAGTAAATAACATCCAAATTATCCAAACATCAATCAGTAGCATCTATTACAAATTTTCTAATCTCAAACTTGTTTGAGATCACACATGATTCCCATTCAAACCATCCATTTAACATCCCTAAGTTAAATCTCAATTCATTTTGAAATTTCCAATTCAGGATGTTTGTTAAACTTATTTAACTTCTCCAAAATTAAATTCAATTCATTTATCCAGTCAACCTTACTCGATTTGAATTCTTTATTTCAAATTTTTAAACTTCTTATCAACATCCTTTCTTACTTATAAGTTCAAAACTTATCACATTTCAGGGAAAATTCAAAACTCAACACCTAGTGTTTACTTCCAATCAACTTATTATTATGTATATCCCACATATATACATATTCATTTCTTTTGCACCCAAATCATATTTAAAATTTTAAACCATTCTTGGTTTTTAGTTCAAAACATATTTGTTTAAAATTTAAAACAATTCTTGTTTTAAGATAAGATTCCTACATTTAAAAATATTATTTATTATATCTTTTAACAATTTAAATTTTTTGGACTTAAATTTTAAAAATTCACAATTTAAATCCTTTTCAACTCACAAGTCATACTTATTTAGATTAAAATATCCCATTTTGCTTTATCATTAATTATTATTAGAAACAAACATCCTAGAATTAAGATACAACTACCATTATGATAATAACCAAGATTATCATAACTGGAAACCAATTCACTATATATTATCTCATAATTTATTGGATAATAAAATAAGGGTAACTTAATTCAGCATTGTAAAAACACTTATACAAATTTTAGGATTTTTATTCTGTAGTTTGAATCCATTTCAAGCTTATCTTATTCATTTAGTTCATATTATCTAATTTCAATAAATATATTTCCACTTAAATTCTTAGATCTAATTCAATTTCTATAACTAACAACCAATTATCTTAATATATAGTAATTAGAAAAATTATTACTTTATATATATCAAAATATAAGCTTATATAAAAATCATTTCTAAAACCATTTTTAAAATTATTATATAAGAAAATAACAAGTACGCTCTCAAACACACACACACTCAACTCATTCTAAGGTACTATTGAACATATCCTTAATGAGTAAACCCACCAAAGCCAAGGTTCTCACTTAACCTTCAGCCCTGATACCAAAATGTAATGACCCGAAATTTTCGACCTCGAGAATTCGACACTAATACGTTCACTGTAGATGTGTCTAGCGATCTAATGCTAGAAATCCTAGATTGTTAGGGTAAAGAAGAAAGAGGTAGAAGAAGAAACAGAAACAAAACTCACATTCGTAGGGGATCAAAATATAATACCAAATAATAGCGTTTAGAAGAAAAGCGATAACTGTCAATTTATATACCATACATCAGAGTACAATCATTCATAATATAAGCTGGACAGTTGTTACAACTTGTCTCGGAAAATAAACAATACAACTCCAATACATAGTCGAATATACTCCATATGTTCCTGCAATCCAGCTCGCCTCCTGAGCTAGAACGTCCCAACCTGAAAATCTATAATACTCGGTTTGACTAGAGCATTACAATAAAGTAACACCCGGGACAGGCTGGAAACTAGCGTGAGTAAACCCATATAATTTGAAAATACTAAGTTATAGAAATTATTTGAAAACCTGGGGTAACTCATACCTCACAACGAGTTCTTAACTTATTAAAGCCAACACTTGCCTCACAAACAATCCTTAAGTATCATTACTTAGTTTCAATGGTCCAGTTTACTTAAATTATTCCATTCCAGTCTATTTGTTTTTATGAATCAAATCTATAAAGAATTATTCTAAATTACTAATCGAAATGGTTTCGGGTATTTGCTGATACCTGACCCCGGTCTCTTCAAATCTAATACTATCTTTAAGCTAGGTAGTTTAAGTGAATACAATTCTATTTTAAATATAGGATGTTATTTTATTGTATTTTCTGTTATCACTCTGCAAGTTCCCTATAGTTTAGAAATCACTATGGGTTGAAATGATACATACCCGAACAGACTTTAGAATAGGAGAAAATCGTTATGGGTTGAAATGATAAACCCAAGCGATTTTCATTTAACTGAATTTGGGATTACGGGTTGAAATGATATCCACCGGTATATATTTAGTATACGGATTGAAATGATAAATATCCGTAGCACTTGACTATATGATAGGAAATATATACAGACACCGTTGGTCCATATAAATATTTTGAAAACAATTTATATAATTTTGGAAAGAAATATATGGTTTAATAAATTTGATTCTTAAGATATTATATAAATGAAAATTGTACATATAGATTTAGTAGTAATATTTGATTTAAATTAGATTGATTTAATACATATAATATGGTTATGTATTTATGTAAATCTATATTTCAAATAGATTCTCTTGTAATAAATTGAATAATTAAGATTGGGAGATAAATTTAGGTTTATAAAAATGGTATTTAAATAAGGATTTATTTAATTAAATCGATTTGAAATTTTTGAATGGGAAATTTAAAGGGTATGATTTTATAACTAGATTTTTGATTTAAGTGATTTAATGAATATTTCACGTTTAAATAAATTAAAGAAAATATTGAGTAAAATGTAACTTAAGGTTACTTAAATGATATTGAATCTAATAAGGGAGTATTTCAAGACTAAATAATAATGAGGTTAAATCAAGATCTATATAAAACTGTTATATAGAACATCAAATATTAAAGCCTTGAACTATATTGAATTTATATAGAACATCAAATATTAAAGCGGAGTTATGTCTAGAACCGGGGTTGCCATTAGCCCTTGACGGATGGTTGAAAGATGAGTTGGTCATTCAATTAACGATAAAATCAAGGCAATGATAACAGTGATAGCCAGGGTCATGGATGTTTGGTTGTACCATCATTCGGTCTCAAGAGCGGTGTTTTCTGGATGCTTATCTGATCTTGGTTTAGGCCTTGGGGGTTTGTATTTGGAAAACATCGACCTTGACTCGAGTGATTATTGCTTTACTTTAATTATCTGCTTTGCTATGCTTGCTTCTCCTTAGTACGTGTCTCGGGGCTATCACTGTAGAAAGAGGTGGAGTGGGATGGTTTGGTTCCTATTCCTTTTATCCCTTATGCTCTTTTGGTATGTTTGATAGTTGATTTACTGCTCACTAAGACTCTGTCTGACTCAAGGTTTTATGTCTCCTCTTATTACCTTGGGCTGTTCATCCATGTTTGGGATGGGCAGACTAGGTGACAGGTGACAGGTGCTGATCTTAGTGGCTCACGCTGATGATGACGAAGACGAGCAGGAGGCTTTGCATATTATTTTCATATTCTATGTACTGGATATTCCGCCGTTGGTTGATTACTATGAGTGCTATGTAGTGAGGCTTCTTGTATTCATGATTCAGACCATGTATAAAGCTATTATGATTAGATGATGATATTCTGTTCTATTGGGAGCTTCACTATATTATATTTCTCTATTGTATTTTTATCCATGCGCTGTGAGTTTTACGATAGAGTCTGCGATGTTTATTTTACCCTTGACAATCATCAATGGCTGTCTGGCACACTTTCAGCGCATTATTCCCTTGTTTCCGTGCAGGAATCATGGGCGGTCGTCACAGCGTCACAGCTTGGTATCAGAGCCAAACTTCGGAACAATATGGAATATTATAACAAGGATCATCGTCCTAAGTCCATCTTGGGAGTCGTGCTTTAGGATTTACTTCGAGTCTTCGTACCGATTCATCCTATTTTCTTTTTTGATTCCTTGTTTTAACTATCAAGATTTCTTGATATTCATTAGTGAATAATCTTCTTCTTGTTCTTCTTTCTTTATAAAGGAAGAGAAATGTCTAGACCAGGCCGCCCCAGAGCCGTACCATCTAGCACTCCACCCCAGGATGGAGTTTTTATGACTGCTTAACAGCTTCTTGATTTAGTGACAAATGCTCAAGCAGCTGGAGCTAACCCGGAACCTACTCATCCAAAGTCGGGATTTGCACGCTTGTGCAGCGGTTACACTAATTTGGGTGGGAAGCACTCAAAGGTTCCGAAACTATTATTGAAGTACAGGCTTGGGTAAGGTCATGCGATCGAATCTTTTCTCGCATGAATCTTATTGACCTTCACCGAGTTCAGGTGGCCTCTAGTATGCTCCAAGAAAGAGCATTGGACTGGTACGAACTTCTTATTTCTAAGATTAATGAAGCGGATCTCACCTGGGAGCAATTCCGGGAATGCTTCGAGTTGAAATTTGTACCAGAAGCAGAGAAAGTGACATTGGCTCGACGATTTATAGACCTTGTTCAAGGTGATTCTTCCATGACTGATTATGTCGCCTCCTTCGAGTCGCTTTTTAAATATGGGGTTGAATACATCAACACCCCTTTAAAGAAGAACCAGAGGTTCATCTATGGCTTAAACAAAAATCTCAAGAAGCCATTACTTCTAAAGTTAGAAGTTTCTTTCGACCAACTCATTGATATCGCTCTTCGTCTTGAAGAGGCGGATAGGGAGAATGATGTTGAAGTGGTGGGTTCCAAACCGAACTTCAACAACAAGAAGAGGCCAAACAAATTCAAAGGTCCTTATCCCAATAAGAAAGGGAGGCATGCAACTCCTGCTACAAAGACCTTTTCCTCTACTGAAGGGAAATGCTTTAACTGTGGTTCCAGAGACCATTTTGCGAACAAGTGTTCAAAGCCTCGTACTTGTCGCTATTGCAAAGGCCCGGACCATTTTATGCATGTATGTCCCAAACTTCAAAATAGGAAGTAGGGAAAGCTTAATGTTGCTTAAGCCCCTAGCAACACATCTCGTGGCCAAGGTATTTGTCATTCTATTCTGGATGGAATTATTTTATTTCGTGATCATCCTATTTGAGTTCTTTTTAATACAGGTGTGTCCCGTTCTTTTATATCAAAAGAACTTGTTGATACTTTTTCTTTGGATGTTTTGTGTTTAATGACTTCTTTGAGAATTGCGAATCAGGTTGGTGGATCCGCGACAATCATTTTATTGTGTAAAGATGTCGAGATTATTTTGTGTGATTTTTTTTTTTCCGAGCCGATTTGCATGTCATGCGTTATTTAGGCTTTGGAATGATTTTGGGAATGGATTGGCTTAACCGTTATGAAGCTCATATCCTATGTTCTGAGCGGACTATTCATCTTCGACATCCTCAATCTGTTAAGCAGATTTCTATTAATCTTAAAGATTCGGATTCCAGCTTGGTTGCATCTTTATATTCTTTAAATCCTTGTGATGATGACGATGATGATGAGAGTGATATTATTTCTCTTATTCACGTCGTTCGTGAATTTTTCCGACATATTCGAGCCCGTTTTAGGATTACCACCTAAGCGAGCAATTGAGTTCAGAATTAATCTCATTCCTGGAGCTCAACCTATCACTCGCCCTCCTTATCGTATGTCCAATAAGTAAAACGAGGAGATGCGTAAACAATTATCCGAATTGGAGACGAAGCAATTTATTCGCTCTAGTTCCTCGCCTTGGGGAGCTTTAGCTATTTTTGTGAAGAAATCCGATGGAACACTTAGGATTAGCGTTGACTACCACAAGCTTAATGATCTTACTATCAAAAATAAATATCCTTTACCTCGGATTGATGATCTATTTGATCAACTTACTGGTGCTAGAGTCTTTTCACAATTAGACTTAGCTACTGGATTTCTTCAGCTTCGTATTGCAGAGGATAGCATTCGTTTGACATCGTTCCGAACTCGTTATGGATCTTATGAATGGCTTGTTATTCCATTTGGTCTAACGAATGCTCCGACTTATTTCATTGACCTTATGAATAGAGTTTTCAAAGACTTCCTCGACCGGTTTGTTCTCATCTTTATTGATGATATTCTTGTGTATTCAAAAACCGAGGAGGAGCATGAAAAGCATCTTCGGATTGTGTTGGAAACTCTTAGGAGTAATCTATTAAAGGCAAAATTTTCTAAATGCCATTTTTGGCAATCTCGTGTGAAGTTTCTCGGTCATATTATTTCTGAATCCGGAATTTCCGTGGATCCTTCAAAGATTGAAGCGATTCAAGATTGGAAGAGACCGGAGAGTGTGACGGAGATTCGTAGTTTTCTTGGATTGGCGGGTTATTACCGCCATTTTATCAAAGACTTTTCTAAGATTTCTGTGCCTCTCACTAGCTTAACGAAGAAAGGTGTTAAATACATTTGGTCGGACAAATGTGAAACTTCTTTTCAGAAACTAAAGGAACTTCTTTCAGATGCTCCTATTCTTGTTATTCCCGAGGGGAATCAGGATTTCGTTGTTTATACCGATGCAAGTCGTGTTGGTTTGGGTGCCGTTCCTATGCAAAAAGAATGTGTTATTGCTTATGCTTCTAGGCAATTAAAGCCTGCTGAGACTAGATATGCCACTCATGATTTAGAGCTCACGGCTATTGTTTTCGCCCTTCGTATTTGGCGTCATTATCTTTTAGGAGAGAAATTTGTTCTTTATACCGATCATAAGTCTTTGAAGTATTTATTCTCTCAAAAGGAACTTAATTTGCGTCAACAACGTTGGCTCGAGTTCCTCGCACCTTATGATCTTGATATTCTTTATACCCCCGGTAAGGGTAATCGTGTCGCCGATGCTCTTAACCATAAACAACAAGTTGTTGTTTCTATGATGATATCCGAATGGAACGATCTCGAGGTTTTATCCACTTGTGAAATTAGAGACCGTGTTTCCGATTTATGTTCATCTCTTGTTTTATGTAGCCTTGAGTCTCATCCTTCTCTTTTAGACCGCATTCTTGAAGCTCAAGGGCTAGATCCTGAATTGGCTCTTCTTGGCCAAAATATTAAGGATAAAATTGATATTGAAGGTTTGAAAGACTTTGATATCAATTCTCGTGGCGGCATTCGGAAATTTGGTAGACTTATCGTACCAAATATTGGTGATCTTCGTAAAGATATTTTAGAAGATTCCCATCGTTCTAAATTTACCATTCATCCCGGTAGTAGTAAAATGTACGCGGATATGAAGCGACTTTATTATTGGGAGGGAATGAAACTTGATATCGCTAACTTCGTTAAGCGTTGCATGACTTGCCAACTCGTTAAGGCCGACCATCAAAGGCCGGGTGGGTTATTGCAACCTTTAGAAATTACAATTTGGAAGTGGGACCAAATTTCCATGGATTTTATAGATGGCCTTCCCCATTCTCGTTCGGGTCATGATAGCTTATGGGTGATTGTTGATAGACTTACTAAATTTGTCCATTTTATTCCTGTTCGGTCTAACCGAACCGTTCCTCTTTTGGCCAAACTCTTTGTTAAAGAGATTGTTAAATTACATGGAGTTCCTACTTCTATAGTTAGTGATCGTGATCCATTGTTTACTAGTGGATTTTGGAAGAGTCTTCAAAAAGCTTTAGGAACGAAGCTTAATTTTAGCACCGCTTATCATCCTCAGTCCGATGGACAAACCGAGCATGTGAATCAAACTCTTGAAGATCTTCTTCGTGCATGTGTTCTTGATTTTGGTGGAAATTGGGAAGATCATATTTCACTCGTTGAATTTTCCTATAATAATAGCTTCCAATCTAGTATTGGTATGGCACCTTTCGAGGCACTCTATGGAAGGCCATGCCGATCTCCTTCTTGTTGGCTTGAGGTCGGTGAGAAGCTGGTTTTAGGTCCAGATTTTATTTGGGATTCCACAGAGAAAATTGACCTTATTCGACATAGAATGAAAGAAGCCCAGAGTAGACAAAAATCCTATGCCGATAACCGAAGAAGGAAATTAGAATTTTCTGTTGGAGATCTTGTTTTTATTCGTGTTTCACCTATGAAAGGTGTTGTGCGTTTCAGCCGATCGGGAAAATTGGCGCCTCGATATATTGGGCCATTTCCTATCACTGAACGTATTGGTTCCATGGCTTATCGCCTTTTATTGCCGGCTCAGTTTTCTGCTATGCATGACGTGTTTCATGTTTCTCAATTACGGAAATGTCTTTGAGATTCCGATTCTATTCTTGAGCCCGGTGTTGTGGAAGAAATTGAAGTTTCACCTAATTTAACTTATGAGCAACATCCTATTCGTATTATTGCTTCGGAGGTCAAGCGCCTTCGAAATAAAGATGTTCCGCTTGTTAAAGTCCAATGGTCTTCAAATCCTAAGGATTGTTCTTGGGAGTCTAGAGAGTTCATCGAGCGAACACATCTGTACTTACTTTCTCGTGCTCTTTGAGGTGAACCTTTTATTTCAAGTTTCTTTTGTGTTAGATATGCTTTTATGGTTGTTACTTTATATTTTCTTCTTAAATATTGCGAGGACGCAATTTCTTTAAGGAGGGGAGTCTGTAACAACCCGCATATTTATCGATTTTTATATTTAAATATTTTATCGATACTCGGAATTTAGTCCAAAAAGTTACTTTTTGCATACGGTCGAATTAGAACTCGGGACCACTCCCATTGAGTTTAAAATGCCGTTTGCGACCTTTTTGAGTATAAGCTTCGATATGTTTGGAGTAAGTTGATTTTCGCTACTTTTTCACTTTGGGTTTGGGTTTGGGTTCAGCCCTATGTTTAACTTATACTCAAATCTGAGCCACTCCTCCCCATTCACCCTCACTTTCTCCTCTTTTCAGTTCTAAAGCATCAATGGTGGGAGAGATGGGAAATTAAAACTCCAAAACCCTAGTTTTCTTTTGCAAATCAAACTCTAGCTCCAAACTAATAGAAGAACCCATTGGTAAGCTTCTCTTCTTCTTCTCCAACTCATTCTCTTCTCAATTTCAGAAATTCCTAAACCTAACTTTGGGAATGTTCTTCTTTTAAAGCCTAGAAACAAGCTTCTTGAGTTGAATTTGAAGAGGGGTTGATTCTCCTTTGCTTTCAAGCTTTTTCTTCAATCGTTTGGGTTCAAAGGTGAGATTTTTATCTCACATCTATGCTTATATTTATCTTCGATTGTTAGGTATGAATTCCTAACACTTATTCGTGTGCAATTGCTTTTGGTTTGGATTGATTTGGTAAATATTCCAATTTTTGGTGTTTTGGGTTCAAATCCTTAAAAATCATAGCTTTGATGTTCAAATGCGTTTTTGGTGATGCATCGAGAAGCCAATAGGATCGGGTAGCCATTGGGCATAATTCCCTATCGTCCGGGCTTGTTCGGTTACGAATTGGTGGAGTTTGCACATCAATTAAATGGGTTTCAATTTGCAGAACATCAGGGTCGGCCAACCGAACCACTGGGTCGGTCGACCGACCTGCTACTAAGGTGCATAGGCACCTTTCTGTCTCTTGTCCGGTCGACAGGCTACAGGGCTCAGCCGACCGACCTGCTTCCCGAGATTTTTTTTAGAACAGGGTCCGGTCGACCGAGCTCTGTAGCCGGCCGACCGACCTGGTGCAATTTTGCCTATTCCGCCTAGTTGCTTGAATTTCCAACTTTAATCGATTCGTGTTGTTTCCTATTTGTTGTTATCATTTACTATGACCTTGATGACTCCTTTTAGGGATTTTTGAATATCCATTTCGATGGATCCTCTATCGATTTCTTTGGATTTTATTCATGTCTTCGAATGTGAATTTTTGTGATTGATTGTTCCTACAATCTTCTTTGTGATTTGTCACTTTAAAAATATAAAGGTTTCAATACTAGTATTAAATATCAAAACCTCTTCATCAAAATGATTTCAACAATATTTCTAATATTAAACTCGTTTATAAAACCGTTTTCCAATCTACTAGTATACACAAACCTTTACCTCACTCGTATGAGAAATCTAATTAAACGACTTAGTAAAACAAGTGGTATGAAACGCTTGCGTTTACTTCGTCGGTAAATTCTTGGACTTGTTCGATTGAAACTCTTGTGATAATTTTCTAGTGGAGATCTACAATTTGTTTGTAAATATTTAAGTTAAGCTAGTGGTTATGGGACATGAAGCTAAGCTCATATATTTACTAGCTTACTGTAATTGACACTTCTCGTTGATCATGACGATCATCTTTGTGATTTAGACTAGTAATGTGCGATGTCTCTTTGTCTGCGAGGGAGACTAAACCCCGTTTTGTGGAGTTTCGACTCAAATTGATGGGGTAGCGCCCCATGGTCTTCGGGCCGTTCGTGTGTCAAAAATTAATGGCTAGCTACCATGAGATAGCGTCTCGTTCGTGTGATACATATGCTGGTGAGTTTTCATGCTCCCGTTCATGTGATAGGCCTCCCCCCCTTTTTGTGTGATTTCTGGATTTCGTGTGTTGAATTCTGGAATTTCTTCTTCACCTATTTTTGTGATTTCTATTGATATGATTTATCAATTTTTGTGCATAGGTGAATTTGTGTGTCATTGACTGGATTTCTTGAGATGATTTCTAGAATTTGTGTTTCACCAATTTTCGTGATTTCTATTGATAAGTTCTATCACAGCTTGGCATTGTGATTATTATGTGTTTAGTCATATCTCTTATTCTATATCGTTTCATCTGATATTTATAGTTAGACTGATCCGTTTTTTATTTTCTTATTAAATAATACTCGGGTCAGACCGAGATGTTACAGGTGCTTCTGCTTGACTTCTCCCTTGGGATTGATTTCTCTAACGTTTGGCTAACTACTTAAATTAGTAGTTTATTTTGTTGTATACACTTGAGATATGGACTCATAGTTGTATTCTTTTGTATAGCACGAGTTGCTATTCTTTTGTGTTATTGCGGATCTTTTTAGAACGCTACTCTGATATACACTTTCATGTGTTAGTTATATATATTCATATCTTCTTCCGCCTTTGTGATGTGAATTATCTGTGACTGATTTATGTTATGCTTATTTCTATATTTGTTTCCGAAGGAATTACATAGCCACTGTGTAGTAGCTTTGAGTTTGTATCGGTATGTCGGGTTTCCTCTTGAAATAAAATGCATGCTTTACTATCTGACATATCGGTGCTCGCACAAAGCAGTTACATGGATGGTCGCTCCTCAACAGCCTTATTCTCCGTGCTAGTCGACAGCATTACTCCGTAGTGTTCTTGTCTATCGTGGGTATAGAGGTGGGGCGTCACATCAATGTAGTTGAATTTGTTATTTAGCAACTAAATTGAATTAAAATGAAAAGTTAGGTTGAACTAAATTTGAATTTATTATTTAGAAAATTAAATTGAATGAAAGTTTAGATGAAACGTTGAATACTTAAAGTTTAGAAATATATGGAAATATAAAGGGGTATTTGTGATTATAAATCCGAATTTGAGATTGATAAAATTTAAGTGGTTATTTTAGAAATTGAGTTGAATTTAAATTTGATAAATTGAGATTGAATTTAAGTTGAATGGGAAGGTCGGGTTGATGTTGGAACGATTTGTTAAGTTGAGGAAATTGAAAATACTTTACTGTATAAATTATTTACTATATATAAATACTATTTTGGGAAATATAGAGAAATTTGAAGTGAAAATGAGATTTGATTTTGAATTATAAATTAAGCTGAAATGACCACGGTGTTATAGTGTATATTTCTACCTTGTAGAAAGTTCCATGGATCCTTAGAGGATGGTTATCCCAAACATCCTTTAAGTTATTTGTATTTCAATTGATATTTCACTTGAGTTAGATTTATTGATATAAGAATGTTGATCCTAACTCGAGTGTTTTGTGTTTTGCTTTACGCTCGGGTCAGACTGAGTGATACAGCATTTGAGACTCACCTTTGGAGTTCGGAGCTTCATTTGAAATCCAACTATCGATTCAGATTCCAGCTTTTCCAGTTGATTGGTTCAGAGAAGTCATCTGTTGCATTGGAGACTTCACTGCATTTGAACTATTCGGTTGTATTTTTCTAACTCTGATGTATATAGTAGCTTCATGAACTACTATTCTTTATCTATTCCGCTGCATTATATTACTCTGTGATCTGTGATTGATTTATTTATTGTATATTTTAAGTTTTGCCAAATTTTAATTAACAATTCGGTATTTTGAATTATTCAAGTCGGATATGTATGGTTTTATTGTCGATTTGAATGGTCCAAAATAGCGGGTCCTTACAGTTGGTATCAGAGCTTTGGCTCTAGGCAAAACTTAGCATATATGGTAAATTTATTTACAGAATCACTTTCGCTCGAGTTGAATCTCTTCCTTTTGACTCGATTTTCTTTGAATTTTGGAATGTCCCTCGGTTCCGAAATTCATTCTGTCTCTCCCTATTTATATTCGTTTGATTCCGGAGTATCCCATAACTCCACTGAATGATTTGTAAAGGGGGTGAAAACTCCTTTTCAATTGGCATTGACTCACTGAAGATTTCTGTATCCTCGATTTACGATGCTGCTATATCTCGTTATGACGAATTCTTTATCTCTGGCGATCGAATGTCGAATTGCCTCAGAATTCTACACCAATCTAATTTTGGAATCACGGTTGACCGGTAAAGTCACCCGCGATTTATAGAAGTATATCCATCTTCTATTTTGTAATTTAATTATCACATCTTTGATCGATTCTATCTTCGAATCAGGATTCTATTGATTGGAGTTCCTCTAAATTAAATCGCTATATTTGTTTTGAAATCCATTCTTGAATCATCCTTTGAAAATCGGGTTTTATTTGTATTTTTGAAATTGTTTATACCGAAATTTTATTTTGATAACTATGATTTTTTTATATATATAAAAGTGAAAATGTTTTCGATAAGGATTATATACCTATATATATAAAGCAAATAAGAAATGTTATTCTATATAAAAAGGTTTTGAAAGGATTTGAAATTTTGAAAAATTATAATAAATTGATTTATATAAAAATGATTTATAACTATAGAGTTAAATTTGAAATTCGACAATTGAATTCCGGTATTTTGAAATTGGTTTTAAGATTTTGAAAAATATATAAAAGTAATACGATTTAAAAGTATTTTTCCGAATAAGAAATGTTTCAAATGAGTTCAAATGAATTCCAATAATTTTGAAGAAATTTAAAAGAAGGTTTTAAGAAAATAGAAGTCCAGAACTCACTTATGTCGCTGGAAAATAATTTCGGTGATGAGTGCACGCATCATCGACATTGATTTTCGAGTTTCAGAGTGGGGGAGAGGCCACTTTAATAGCTTCGCTATGCAAGTGATTTTGTAAAACCGTTTGATTTCAAATTCCGAAGTATACTTTGATATTTTTGAAAGATATAAGTATATATTTGAAACCATTTAAAATAAGACCGGTGTTCAGTCCTCGAGTTTCGGATTTAATAACTGATTTATTGATTTATTATTGATTTTCAACTCTTGAATTGAAAATTTGATTTCCCTAACTATTTTGAATGTTCAAACACTTCCAAATCGAGATTAAATTTTCAAAGCTAAGAAATTTCGAAGAGTATAAAATGTTTGATAAAGAATATAAATTTAGTTTTGAAATGTTTTGGAAAAAAAAATAGTTGAATAATGTTTTTCAGAAAGGTAAATTGGATATTTCACATAGAAATATATAGTTTAAAAGTTTTTTAAAAAAAGGGATAATTATAAATTTGGAAACCATTTTGAGTATAATTGATTTTGGGAAAATATTTGTTTTTGAAATTAAATTGTAATTAAAAACCAGTACTTATATGGTGATTTTTGGAAATGAATTTGTTTGACTTGAATAATTTTAATTTGGAAAATGGGATAATTTTCTAAACCCATTATTTTAGGAACTTTGAAATTTAGATATTTAATTTGGAAGAAAATTTGGTGAAATCATATATGATTTTGAAACTGAATTGATATTGAAATGATTTGAAATTTGAGAACCTTATATTATTAAGCACTTGATTTGAAATTATATAAAATGGATTGTATAAGTATGAAGTTGATTCGAAATCTATTGATTTGAAAGGTACTCAATTTGGAAAGAGATTTTATATAATCGAAGTCTATATAAGTATGATTTGATCTACTATTGATTTTGGAAAGTATTCGATTTGGGAAAAATGGAATCCTATATATATGGACTTTATATATGTACGATATTTGAAAGTGATTTGAAAAGGTACTATATGATATATATTTTCGAAGTAAATATATGGAAAGTGCCTTCTGCTTGATATCCTCTTTGTGGCCACATCGTGGATTCATTCTATCGATATTATTCTCTCTGATTTTAGGTTTTCCGGATGTAATACTCGAGTGTTCCCACACTGGCGTAACCCGTGGTTTTTTTTCCTCTCGCGACTGCGTAGCGCAATTGCCTGGCTGAGTCTGGCCTAGGGGTATGGATTGTTTCCTGGGGGATCCAGGCGTAACCATTGTGTATCCTGCAATTTGTGTAGGTCGTGAATAGTAGCGAAACTGCCTGGCTGAGACAGCCTAGGTGTACGGATTGTTTCCTGGGGACCCAGGCGTAACCATTGTGTATCCTGCACTCTACTAGTCATCATGGCGTAACTCGCAGGGCTGAGAAAGCTTACGGATACGGATTGTTTCCTGGGGATTCCAGGCGTAACCATTGTATATCTGCGAACCATGGTCGGACAAAGGTTTTGGTTTGGTTGTTTTGTTTGGATTGTACTTTCCATATCTGTTTTAAAGGTTTTTCAAGTATTTTCACTGGGTGTTGAAACAAGTCTACTAAGTACTTGAAGAATTCTAGTTTTGCGCCTGATCAACGCATGCCAGAGTCTGCAAGAACGAGGATAAACTTGTTGAAACATCGAGTTATAAAAGTATTTTCGAAAGGAAAATCTATTTCGATATAATAGTATTTTATTATAAAAGTATTATTATAAAGGTATTTATTATAAAAGTATTTTTCCCAACAAAGAAATTTTAAATTAATATTTGAAATTTAAATTCTTATGGTTCTAGATTAATTATTCGTGCCCGATACTATTCCTTGCATCTACCTTATCTGCTCAGTTTAGTTATTCACCTTGATTCTGTTTTCCAAATCTACCTTCCTTCCTTGTTGGATATATCCTTTTTAAATATTTCTTATTTGTATACTACATTGTTTAATAGAAAATTTTAGTGTTATAAATATTTTGAAGTTATTAATTTAATAAAACATGTTTGAATAAAATGATTATTGATGTATCTATAATGTTGAAAGTATCTTAAGATTTCCAAGTGAAGTTTTCAAATGAATATTTCGAGTAAAATTTATATAATTTTAAAATTTATTGTTTATCTTATCTTTCAATCTATTTTGTTTCTGGTTGTTTTAATTCTCCTACCTCCTTCCTTTTCGGGGATGAAAAGTTTTGAGTGGGGGAGAGTGTAACAGCCCAAATTTTAGCAATATTATATTCTTTATTTATAACTCTGGAGTTTTATTTTTCGAAAATTTGATTGTCTAAATTTAATTATAAATAATCACCCAAGATTTTTATTAGTGTGAAAATTCTAAAATTCTTATTTTGGTTAAAACTTAACATTTTTTTGAAGTTATAAATCTTTAACTTTTTAATCTTTTGGTTTAATTAAATATATTCGTAACAACGATTATTTCACCTTTTGTTCTTTAAAAAAAATTGATTTTATATTTTTAAAAATTAATATTTTATATTTTACTTATATACATTTTTGAATATAAATTTCTTAGTAAATGTGTAAACAAATCATATTTTTTATAAGTAATAAATTTCCAAAACTTTGTGTATAAATAAACTATTTAATTTCACGTTTAAAAGGCACGTTATTTGATGGAATAAATAATGTATATACACATACAAGAAAACGTATAAAATTTAAATCCATTATTTTCATTTTTTTGGACAAAAATCACTGCATCTGTTGTACGCATTCTAATTTTATTCACTTTCCTTTTACTCTCTTGATTTAATAGCAACGTTATTTACAAATTTTATAACCGTTCGCCTTTTTAATTTCTTTCAATTGTTCCCATCAACACGAGCTTTAAATTTTAAACGTATTCAATATTGTTTAAAAATCTTATTCCAAAATCTAACCTTAGCTGACCGTTTCTTCTGATTTAATTTCGAAACCCATTTGCTTAAAATTTGTTAAAAATCTAGTAACCGTGTATAACAAGAAAAATCAGTGCTCAATCAAAATCGTGGCCCTTTTTTTTAAATCAATATCTTATTTCTTGCCTATAACTGCTCATTAGAAATCAACGCTAGTTTAATATCCTTTCCATTTCAAAGCAAGTTGATTTATTGTCGTTCTTTCTTCTCCTTAAATCACGCTACCTCTCTGATCAAACCTATATAACTCACGCAAATATTCATTTCACAACAAAATTTTATTTTTCTAACCTTTCCTTTTCTACGCTCCCTGTGTCCACTTCTTTCTTTATGACCATTCATTATATATATATACACTACAGATGGAAAGTAATAAACGTATAAACTTAGAAACGTTTTGTATTTATTAAAAATTTAAAGCTTACCTTTAATTGTGACTTTACTCTTTCCTTCCGTTCAAATTTAAACGCGCATCAATCAATTGCTTTAAGAAATATTGCAGAATCAATGCATAGACTTTATCAATTTCATTTTATGGTGGTACGTTTTTTTTACGTTTTCTACTGTTTAAATTTTAAATAATTTGCTTTTATGGGTCAGCTGAATCAAGCAACGTGACCGTTGCTATTTATTTCTTTTATTAATTGCTACAATTATTTTCACCAAATCAAGGGTTGACCGTTACAATCACTTTTATTTATTTATACACTTAAAATTTGGTTGCCTATTTGCCTGAAAACATGCGGTTCATCCCTATTTATTTTCGCTTTCACTTCTCTTTTCTCTAGATCTGTTCATTCCCCTCCCTACTTTTCTTTGGGGAAAAAAAGCAAACTGAAGCATGCGGTTGTCACCATTATTTGCATCCGCCACTTCACCTTTCTTCCAAACCTCCTCATCAAATGAAACCCATCACCTCGCCTTCCGGTTGCTTCTGTTTGATTAGTGAGGTATAGTCGTGTAAGCACATATATGCTTTGATTTATATTTGTAATTACATGTTTTTTTTTTGTTTTTTTTTTGTTTTGATGAGTTGTGATATACATACTATTTATATAAGTATTGAATACTATTTTTTCAAAAGTTTATTTTCATAACAGACCGTGTATATTTATATATAGTTTCTATTTGATCTTGCTCACAGCTTATAAGTCATGTTAATATTTTGAATTATGTATGCGACATTTTGAATGGAACATACTATAAAATAAGTATCTTTCATTTTTAATAAGAATATATGTATATATATTGTGTTTTATATTTTAATATGGGTCAGCTTCTATTTATTGATATCAAGTTTCCTATAATATGGTTATTCGCTTATGTAAGTCATATATTTGTTTTGTTACAGACTATATAAAATACTTTAATATATGCATATTATGCGGTTAGTAACCATATGGGTTTCTATGTGGTACTGACTTATTTAGTTGATGATTGTATATATTTTGTAGCGGTATTTTATTTATCCTATTTTGGATTTAAGGTGATTCTATAAATACTCTACTTTATAAATTATTTTAATACACATATATAATTTGGAAATTTATATAGGTTGAATATAATATGTTATTGAATGTAAAAATATGGATGAATTTAAATTATATATATATAACATTTAATATATATATATATATATAGTTATATATATAAAAAAGTTTTCTTTTAGGTATTCATATTTAAACATTTATTTTATCTGTTTGAGAATATATATATATATATATATATATATATATATATATATATACTAGTTATATAAGTTTAGTATAAAGGTGTTAGTATATATATATATATACACACATTTTAAGTGTATGTTGATTTTAAAAAAAATGTAAGCTTGATTTATTTATTTATTTATATGTTTGAAAAACATGTAAATTAAATTTGTGATGTTTGAACTTAGAATATAAATTTCATATGTGTATATATAGTTATATGTGATTATAAAAGTTCGCTTATACCATTTATCTTCATCGTTCCAGTTCTGATCTGATCCGTTTCATCAATTCGAGCCAATCAGCTTTGATCGTTGAATTCGTGCCAATTTTACTTTGCTTGGATTTGAAATTTAATTTCAGTATCAGTGTACGTATCTATGTCTCCTTCTATGTTCTCTAGCCTCGAAAGGTGAGCAATCACTCACGATTAATATATTTTTATTCATTAAATTTAATTTCAATTGAAACGACAATTGAAATATGCTGCTGTAGTTATTTAAATTTGTTATATATGCTATTATGTATAACTGTTCACCTGCGGGATATGACACAATATCCTGTTGTTTATATTATATTGTTATTGATGATATATGCCTGTTATTTTATTGTATTTTCTGTTATCACTCTGCAAGTTCCCTATAGTTTAGAGATCACTATGGGTTGAAATGATACATACCCGAACAGACTTTAAAATAGGAGAAAATCGTTATGGGTTGAAATGATAAACCCAAGCGATTTTCATTTAACTGAATTTGGGATTACGGGTTGAAATGATATCCACCGTATATATTTAGTATACGGATTGAAATGATAAATATCCGTAGCACTTGACTATATGATAGGAAATATATACAGACACCATTGGTCCATATAAATATTTTGAAAACAATTTATATAATTTTGGAAAGAAATATATGGTTTAATAAATTTGATTCTTAAGATATTATATAAATGAAAATTGTATATATAGATTTAGTAGTAATATTTGATTTAAATTAGATTGATTTAATACATATAATATGGTTATGTATTTATGTAAATCTATATTTCAAATAGATTCTCTTGTAATAAATTGAATAATTAATATTGAGAGATAAATTTGGGTTTATAAAAGTGGTATTTAAATAAGGATTTATTTAATTAAATCGATTTGATACATTTTAATGGGAAATTTAAAGGGTATGATTTTATAACTGGATTTTTGATTTAAGTGATTTAATGAATATTTCACGTTTAAATAAATTAAAGAAAATATTGAGTAAAATGTGATTTAAGGTTACTTAAATGATATTGAATCTAATAAGGGAGTATTTCAAGACTAAATAATAATGGGGTTAAATCGAGATCTATATGAAACTGTTATATAGAACATTTAAATATTAAAGCCTTGAACTATATTGGAATTTAAATGGTTTATGTTGAGATTTGGATCTGTATTTGAAATCAACGTAGTTGAATTTGTTATTTAGCAACTAAATTGAATTAAAATGAAAATTTAGGTTGAACTAAATTTGTATTTATTATTAGAAAACTAAATTGAATGAAAATTTAGATGAAACGTTGAATACTTAAAGTTTTGAAATATATGGAAATATAAAGGGGTATTTGTGATTATAAATCTGAATTTGAGATCGATAAAATTTAAGTGGTTATTTTAGAGATTGAGTTGAATTTAAATTGATAAATTGAGATTGAATTTAAGTTGAATGGGAAGGTCGGGTTGATGTTGGAACGATTTGTTAAGTTGAGGAAATTGAAAATACTTTACTGTATAAATTATTTAATATATATAAATACTATTTTGGGAAATATAGAGATATTTGAAGTGAAAATGAGATTTGGTTTTGAAGTATAAATTAAGCTGAAATGACCACGGTGTTATAGTGTATATTTCTACCTTGTAGAAAGTTCCATGGATCCTTAGAGGATGGTTATCCCAAACATCCTTTAAGTTATTTGTATTTCAATTGATATTTCACTTGAGTTGGATTTATTGATATAAGAATGTTAATCTTGACTCGGGTGTTTTGTGTTTTACTTTACGCTCGGGTCAGACTGAGTGATACAGCATTTGAGACTCACCTTTGGAGTTCGGAGCTTCATTTGAAAATCCAACTATCAATTCAGATTCCAGCCTTTCCAGTTGATTAGTTCAGAGAAGTCATCTGTTGCATTGGAGACTTCACTGCATTTGAACTATTCGGTTGTATTTTTCTAACTCTGATGTACATAATAGCTTCATGAACTACTATTCTTTATCTATTCCGCTGCATTATATTACTCTGTGATCTGTGATTGATTTATTTATTGTATATTTTAAGTTTTGCCAAATTTTAATTAACAATTCGGTATTTTGAATTATTCAAGTCGGATATGTATGGTTTTATTGTCGATTTGAATGGTCCAAAATAGCGGGTCCTTACAGTTGGTATCAGAGCTTTGGCTCTAGGCAAAACTTAGCATATATGGTAAATTTATTTACAGAACCACTTTCGCTCGAGTTGAATCTCTTCCTTTTGACTCGATTTCCTTTGAATTTTGGAATGTCCCTCGGTTCCGAAATTCATTCTGTCTCTCCCTATTTATATTCGTTTGATTCCGGAGTATCCCATAACTCCACTGAATGATTTGTAAAGGGGGTGAAAACTCCTTTTCAATTGGCATTGACTAACCGAAGATTTCTGTATCCTCGGTTTACGATGCTGTTATATCTCGTTATGCCGAATTCTATATCTCTGGCGATCGAATGTCGAATTGCCTCAGAATTCTACACGGATCTAATTTTGGAATCACGGTTGACCGATAAAGGTCGCCCACGATTTTTAGAAGTATATCCATCTTCTATTTTGTAATTTAATTATCTCATCTTCGATCGAGTCTATCTTCGAATCAGGATTCTATTGATTGGAGTTCCTCTAAATTAAATCGCTATATTTGTTTTGAAATCCATTCTTGAATCATCCTTTGAAAATCGGTTTTTGTTTGTATTTTTTAAATTGTTTATACCGAAATTTTATTTTGATAACTATGATTTTTTTATATATATAAAAGTGAAAATGTTTTCGATAAGGATTATACACCTATATATATAAAGCAAATAAGAAATGTTATTCTATATAAAAAGGTTTTGAAAGGATTTGGAATTTTGAAAAATTATAAGAAATTGATTTATATAAAAATGATTTATAACTGTAGAGTTAAATTTGAAATTCAAGAATTGAATTCCGGTATTTTGAAATTGGTTTTAAGATTTTGAAAAATATATAAAAATAATACGATTTAAAAGTATTTTTCCGAATAAGAAATGTTTCAAATGAGTTCAAATGAATTCCAATAATTTTGAAGACCGGTGTTCAGTCCTCGAGTTTCGGATTTAATAATTGATTTATTGATTTATTATTGATTTTCAACTCTTGAATTGAAAATTTGATTTCCCTAACTATTTTGAATGTTCAAACACTTCCAAATCGAGATTAAATTTTCAAAGCTAAGAAATTTCGAAGAGTATAAAATGTTCGATAAGAATATAAATTTAGTTTTGAAATGTTTTGAAAAAAAATAGTTGAATAATGTTTTTCAGAAAGGTAAATTGGATATTTCACATAGAAATAGATAGTTTAAAAGTCTAAAAAGGGGATAATTATAAATTTGGAAACCATTTTGAGTATAATTTATTTTGGGAAAATATTTGGTTTTGAAATTAAATTGGAATTAAAAACCAGTACTTATATGGTGATTTTTTGAAACGAATTTGTTTGACTTGAATTATTTTAATTTGGAAAACGGGATAATTTTCTAAACCTGTTATTTTGGGAACTTTGAAATTTAGATATTTAATTTGGAAGAAATTTGGTGAAATCATATATGATTTTGAAACTGAATTGATATTGAAATGATTTGAAATTTGAGAACCTTATATTTAAGCACTTGATTTGGGAGTGGTCGAACTTATATAAAAGATTGTATTATTATGAAGTTGATTTGAAATCTATTGACTTGAAAGGTACTCAATTTGGAAAGAGATTTTATATAATCGAAGTCTATATAAGTATGATTTGATCTACTATTGATTTTGGAAAGTATTCGATTTGGGAAAAATGGAATCCTATATATATGGACTTTATATAAGTACGATATTTGAAAGCGATTTGAAAAGGTACTATATGATATATATTTTCGAAGTAAAGATATGGAAAGTGCCTTCTGCTTGATATCCGCTTTGTGGCCACAACGTGGATTCATTCTATCGATATTATTCTCTCTGATTTTTCGAATGTAATACTCCTCTCGCGGCTGCATAGCGCAATTGCCTGGCTGAGTGTGGCATAGGGGTACGGATTGTTTCCTGGAGGATCCAGACGTAACCATTGTGTATCCTACAATCTGTGTAGGTCGCGAATAGTAGTGAAACTGCCTGGCTGAGACAGCCTAGGGGTACGGATTATTTCCTCGGGGACCTAGGCGTAACCATTGTGTATCCTGCACTCTACTAGTCATTATGGCGTAACTCGCAGGGCTGAGAAAGCTTACGGATACGGATTGTTTTCTAGAGGATCCAGGCATAACCATTGTGTATCTGCGAACCATGGTCGGACAAAGGTTTTGGTTTGGTTATTTTGTTTGGATTGTACTTTCCATATCCGTTTTAAAGGTTTTTCAAGTATTTTCACTGGGTGTTGAAACAAGTCTACTAAGTACTTGAAGAATTCTAGTTTTGCGCCTGATCAACGCATGGCCAGAGTCTGCAAGAATGAGGATAAACTTGTTGAAACATCGAGTAATAAAAGTATTTTCGAAAGGAAAATCTATTTTGATATAATAGTATTTTATTATAAAGGTATTATTATAAAGGTATTTATTATAAAAGTATTTTTCCCAACAAAGAAATTTTGAATTAATATTTGAAATTTAAATTCTTGTGGTTCTAGATTAATTATTCGTGCCCGATACTATTCCTTGCATCTACCTTATCTGCTCAGTTTAGTTATTCACCTTGATTCTGTTTTCCAAATCTACCTTCCTTCCATGTTGGATATATCCTTTTTAAGTATTTCTTATTTGTATACTACAGTGTTTAATAGAAAATTTTAGTGTTATAAATATTTTGAGGTTATTAATTTAATAAAACATGTTTAAATAAAATGATTATTGATGTATCTATAATGTTGAAAGTATCTTAAGATTTCCAAGTGAAGTTTTCAAATGAATATTTTGAGTAAAATTTATATAATTTTAAAATTTATTGTTTATCTTGTCGTTCAATCTATTTTCTTTCTGGTTGTTTTAATTCTCCTACCTCCTTCCTTTTCGGGGATGAAAAGTTTTGAGTGGAGAAGAGTGTAGCAGCCCAAATTTTAGCAATATTTTATTCTTTATTTATAACTCTGGGGTTTTATTTTTCAAAAATTTGATTGTCTAAATTTAATTATAAATAATCACCCAAGATTTTTATTAGTGTGAAAATTCTAAAATTCTTATTTTGGTTAAAACTTAACATTTTTTTGAAGTTATAAATCTTTAAATTTTTAATTTTTAATCTTTTGGTTTAATCTAATATATTCATAACAACGTTTATTTCACCTTTTGTTCTTTAAAAAAAATTGATTTAATACTTTTAAAAATTTAATATTTTATATTTTACTTATATACATTTTTGAATATAAATTTCTTAGTAAATGTGTAAACAAATCATATTTTTATATAAGTAATAAATTTTCAAAACTTTGTGTATAAATAAACTATTTAATTTCACGTTTAAAAGGCGCCTTATTTGATGGAATAAATAATGTATATACACATATAAGAAAACGTATAAAATTTAAATCCGTTATTTTCATTTTTTGGACAAAAATCACTGCGTCTGTTGTACGCATTCTAATTTTATTCACTTTCCTTTTACTCTCCTGATTTATTAGCAACGTTATTTACAAATATTATAACCGTTCGCCTTTTTAATTTCTTGCCATTGTTCCCATCAACGCGAGCTTTAAATTTTAAACGCATTCAATATTGTTTAAAAATCTTATTCCAAAATCTAATCTTAGCTGACCGTTTCTTCTGCTTTAATTTCGAAACCCATTTGCTTAAAATTTGTTAAAAATCAAGTAACCGTGTATAACAAGAAAAATCAGTGCTCAATCAAAATCGTGGCCGTTTTTTTAAAATCAATATCTTATTTCTTGCCTATAACTGCTCATTAAAAATCAACGCTAGTTTAATTTCCTTTCCATTTCGAAGCAAGTTGATTTATTGTCGTTCTTTCTTCTCCTTAAATCATGCTGCCTCTCTGATCAAACCTATATAACTCATGCAAATATTCATTTCACAACATAATTTTATTTTTCTAACCTTTCCTTTCCTACGCTCCTTGTTTCCACTTCTTTCTGTATGACCATTCATTATATATATATATATATATATACACTACAGCTGGAAAGTTATAAACGTATAAACTTTGAAACGTTTTGTATTTATTAAAAATTTAAAGCTTACCTTTAATTGTGACTTTTCTCTTTCCTTCCGTTCAAATTTAAACGCGCATCAATCAATTGCTTTAAGAAATATTGCAGAATCAATGCACAAACGTTATCAATTTCATTTTATGGTGGTACGTTTTTTTACGTTTCCTACCGTTTAAATTTTAAATAATTTGCTTTTATGGGTCAGTTGAATCAAGCAACGTGACCGTTGCTATTTATTTCTTTTATTAATTGCTATAATTATTTTCACTAAATCAAGGGTTGACCGTTACAATTACTTTTATTTATTTATACATTTAAAATTTGGTTGCCTATTCATTTTCTTCCGTTATATTTGCCTGAAAACATGCGGTTCATCCCTATTTATTTTCGCTTTCACTTCTCTTTTCTCTAGATCTGTTCGTTCCCCTCCCTACTTTACTTTGGACAAAAAAAAGCAAACTGAAGCAAGCGGCTGTCATCATTATTTGCATCCACCACTTCAGCTTTCTTCCAAACCTCCTCATCAAATGAAACCCATCACATCGCCTTTCGGTTGCTTCTGTTTGATTAGTGAGGTATAGGCGTGTAAGCACATATATGTTTCGATTTATATTTGTAATTACATGTTTTTTTTGTTTTTTTTTGGTTAGTTGTGATATACATACAATTTATATAAGTATTGAATACTATTTTTTCAAAAGTTTATTTTCATAACATGACCATGTATTTTTATATAAGTTTCTATTTGATCTTCCTCACAGCTTATAAGTCATGTTAATATTTTGAATTATGTATGCGACATTTTGAAGGGAACATACTATAAAATAAGCATCTTTCATTTTTAATAAGAATATATATATATATATATTGTGTTTTATATTTTAATATGGGTCGGCTTCTATTTGTTGATATCAGGTTTCCTATAATATGGTTATTCGCTTATGTAAGTCATATATTAGACTATATAAAATACTTTAATATATGTATATTATGCGGTTAGTTACCATATGGGTTTCTATGTGGTACTGACTCATTTAGTTGATGATTGTATATATTTTGTTACAGTATTTTATTTATTCTATTTTGGATTTAAGATGATTCTATAAATACTCTACTTTATAAATTATTTTAATACACATATATAATTTGGAAATTTATATAGGTTGAATATTATATGTTATTGAATGTAAAAATATGGATGGATTTAAATTATATATATATATATAACATTTAATATATATATAAATAGTTATATATAAAAAAAGTTTTCTTTTAGGTATTCATATTTAAACATTTATTTTATCTGTTTGAGAATATATATATATATATATATATATACTAGTTATATAAGTTTAGTATAAAGGTGTTAGTATATATATAATTTTTTAAGTATATGTTGATTTTAGAAAAAAAATGTAAGCTTGATTTATTTATTTATTTATATGTTTGAAAAACATGTAAATTAAATTTGTGATGTTTGAACTTAGAATATAAATTTCATATGTGTATATATAATTATAGGTGGTTATAAAAGTTCGCTTATACCATTTATCTTCATCGTTCCAGTTCTGATCTGATCCGTTTCATCAATTCGAGCCAATCAACTTTGATCGTTGAATTCGTGCTGATTTTACTTTGCTTCGATTTGAAATTTAATTTCAGTGTCTGCATCAGTGTGCGTATCCGTGTCTCCTTCTATATTCTCTAGCCTCGAAAGGTGAGCAATCACTCACGATTAACATTTTTTTATTCATTAAATTTGATTTCAATTGAAACGACAATTGAAATATGCTGCTGTAGTTATTTAAATTTGTTATATATGCTATTATCTGTAACTGTTCACCTGTGGGATATGACAACATATCCT
Source organism: Allium cepa (assembly GCA_030765085.1). NCBI lineage: Eukaryota > Viridiplantae > Streptophyta > Magnoliopsida > Asparagales > Amaryllidaceae > Allium > Allium cepa. The sequence goes on from CM060931.1 coordinate 616,111,689, forward strand.
GTTGTTTATATTATATTGTTATTGATGATATATGCCTGTTATTTTATTATATTTTCTGTTATCACTCTGCAAGTTCCCTATAGTTTAGAAATCACTATGGGTTGAAATGATACAAACCAGAACAGACTTTAGAATAGAAGAAAATCATTATTGGTTGAAATGATAAACCCAAGCGATTTTCATTTAACTGAATTTGGGATTACGGGTTGAAATGATATCCACCCGTATATATTTAGTATACGGATTGAAATGATAAATATCTGTAGCACTTGACTATATGATAGGAAATATATACAGACACCATTGGTCCATATAGATATTTTAAAAACAATTTATATAATTTTGAGAAATATATGGTTTAATAAATTTGATTCTTAAGATATTATATAAATGAAAATTGTATATATAGATTTAGTAGTAATATTTGATTTAAATTAGATTGATTTAATACATATAATATGGTTATGTATTTATGTAAATCAATATTTCAAATAGATTCTCTTGTAATAAATTGAATAATTAAGATTGGGAGATAAATTTGGGTTTATAAAAGTGGTATTTAAATAAGGATTTATTTAATTAAATCGATTTGAAAATTTTGAATGGGAAATTTAAAGGGTATGATTTTATAACTGGATTTTTGATTTAAGTGATTTAACGAATATTTCACGTTTAAATAAATTAAAGAAAATATTGAGTAAAATGTGATTAAGGTTACTTAAATGATATTGAATCTAATAAGGGAGTATTTCAAGACTAAATAATAATGAGGTTAAATCGAGATCTATATGAAACTGTTATATAGAACATTTAAATATTAAATCCTTGAACTATATTGGAATTTAAATGGTTTATGTTGAGATTTGGATCTGTATTTGAAATCAACATAGTTGAATTTGTTATTTAGCAACTAAATTGAATTAAAAAGAAAATTTAGGTTGAACTAAATTTGTATTTATTATTAGAAAACTAAATTGAATGAAAATTTAGATGAAACGTTGAATACTTAAAGTTTTGAAATATATGGAAATATAAAGGGGTATTTGTGATTATAAATCCGAATTTGAGATCGATAAATTTTACGTGGTTATTTTAGAAATTGATTTGAATTTAAATTGATAAATTGAGATTGAATTTAAGTTGAATAGGAAGGTCGGGTTGATGTTGGAAAGATTTGTTAAGTTGAGGAAATTGAAAATACTTTACTGTATAAATTATTTAATATATATAAATACTATTTTGGGAAATATAGAGATATTTGAAGTGAAAATGAGATTTGGTTTTGAATAATAAATTAAGCTGAAATGACCACGGTGTTATAGTGTATATTTCTACCTTGTAGAAAGTTCCATGGATCCTTAGAGGATGGTTATCCCAAACATCCTTTAAGTTATTTGTATTTCAATAGATATTTCACTCGAGTTGGATTTATTGATATAAGAATGTTAATCCTGACTCGAGTGTTTTGTGTTTTGCTTTAGGCTCGGGTCAAACTGAGTGATACAGCATTTGAGACTCACCTTTGGAGTTCGGAGCTTCATTTGGAAATCCAACTATCGATTCAGATTCCAGCCTTTCTAGTTGACTGGTTCAGAGAAGTCATCGGTTGCATTGGAGACTTCACTGCATTTGAACTATTCGATTGAATTTTTCTAACTCTGATGTATATATTAGCTTCATGAACTACTATTCTTTATCTATTCCGCTGCATTATATTACTCTATGATCTGTGATTAATTTATTTACTGTATATTTTAAATTTTGCCAAATTTTAATTAACAATTCGGTATTTTGAATTATTCAAGTCGGATATGTATGGTTTTATTGTGGATTTGAATGGTCCAAAATAGCGGGCCGTTACAATCTTAATTAATTAACCTTTAATTACTTATATTAAATTAATTATCCTTTAATTAATCACATTAATTATTTATTCTTTAATTACATTACTAATTATCCCTTTAATTAATTTAGACCTTAATTAATTTAAGATAAACCATTTATCTTAACTAGTTACTTAACTACCATTTAATTTAAATTAAATGTTTGGAATACAAAATCACTTAAGTACCCTCTTGATTAATAAAAATTCAATACTACTTATCTTAATTACTTAGTTAACTACATCATTCTATTTTTGAAACCACTTAGGAATTAATTAAATTATCTACTAATATATATTTATTTAAATCAAAAGAATTTAAATTCAAAACACGTTCGACCTTAAAAATCTAAATTTTGGAACTTGTTTGAAAACTTGATAAACACTTTACTCTTGAAAGAAACTTGTTCACTTCCATTTGCTTTGAAACTTGTTAACATTTTTTTATTTTATTTTTTTAAAACCCGGTTAGTATTTACGTGAAAACCATGTTAAAACATTTGTTTATAAAATTTACTTCCATTGGAAATTAGAAATTCGAGTAAAAGCCTAAAATTCCTGAGCCATTACTCGATCCCAAACCCTCGCTTTCCTTTTTTGATAAAACACGAGAACAACTTCGAGCCAGAACCTAAATTTCCCAAGAAAAACCACTCAACATCAAATGTTCACGGAAGAAATCGTGCACGTGCACACGAGCTCGCCACCCCTCCGATCATCCCCACCATCGTCTACAGATCGTCGATGACCTATACAAATCTTCTGACCACCCAGAATCATCAATCTCACCGGAACTTAAAATCGAGCTAGCCAACACCTCCAGGAACTCAAACCGATCGATGAAAACTACCCCGTGCCACCTCCGTCGGTGACCTGAGACCCTACAATCCCGACCAGAACTTCCCCTTCAACCCACGCATCGATCCCCCACACCTCTATCAAGTCCGACGCACCCACATCGGAGAAACCAACTCGAAAACAGTGACGAACCCAATAGGGCTTCAAACCTTACAATGTCGTCGTCCAGCCGCTCCGATGCATGATAAAATCTCCGATCATTTTTCCGATGATCTCCATCACACCAGCTTCCTCCATCTTCAATCACGTCACCCAAACTTCCTCTGATCGTCGAAAATCAACGAAATTCCCCTTTTCGATCATCTCACAATATCTCAACAATCACACGCATAAAAATTATAAAGTTACCATCAAAAATCATTAATTTCATGTGTTTATATAATCAAAACATGAAATTTTAAAAATTCAATTTTTGACTTGCATTTATCTTCTCTGTCATTTCTTATTTTTGAAATCATTGCACAACATATACACTTGGAAATAAATGATATTACATCCAAATAATCACTTTTCTTTTAAAGATCATAGCTTAAATTTGTTTAAATGGAGGGATATGAATTTATTTTGAATGTTCTTGAGCCTGTTATTCAAACAGAAGCATATGTATACATGTACACAGACATGTACAAGACAAACCATATTTATATACTTGCAAACGCTTTAATCCATCCATGCAAACATTATTCCAAATGTTGATCACATGTAACAACCTATAAACAGATTAAGCTTTAAAATGAAATGATTGTTTACTCACTTGTTGAAAACAGAGCACATCCTTTTTTTGAAAATCTGGAAATTTTTGTTGATTTTTGATTTATACTTGATTTGTTTGAGTTGAATCTGCTTTGCTCTGATCTTTGAATTAGCTTCAGATCAGGTTGAAAACTTAAATCTTTGCTCAAGATAAAAGCTCGTAACAGGTTTTGATTTTATTTACTTCTCTTGTTTTTGTTGTTGAAAGATGAAAGAAGATGAGAAAATTGAGAAAGGAGAATGTAAAAGCTTTTTGAACTGAAAACCAGGTTTTCTCAAAACACTATATTATTTAAAAACTTTTTTTCTATAAAAAGAACAAGTGCCACTTGTTAATTGCAAATTATCATTACCTCACAAATGTCCAAAGCATGTTACTTAGCTTACAAATGTTTAAACCTTTATTTTATTCATTACTTATGATTTATATTTATTTATACATTTCCTTTTTATTAACTAAGGTTTACTTAATACGATAAAAACACTTTTTATGTTACATACTTATACTTTATATTTACTAATTATATTTATCACATGTATACCTTAAAGAAATATATTAAAGCCTTTATTTGTTCTTATTTAAATTTTACTTAAGTTATCACCAATTTAAATAACAACTATATATAAAAATACTTACCTTAAGTGTTTTAAAATGTAGAGTTTTAACTATAAATAATTTCTGAGAATTATTATATTAAATTCAAACCAATGCTTCCTATTCATAATATATGTACATGTATATATTTATAAAATCAGAAATATCTTATGTGAATTTTTGATATATATATATATATATCCACGCTTTTACAAATTTCCATATATTTTACTACCATGGCATATATATATATATTCCTATATATATTTACACACTTACATATTTGTATATGTATACATTTAAAATTTCCAACATTATAAAATTTGCATATATCTGATTTTATATATATATATTATATATATAGATATTTTATCTTGAATTAAATAGTGAAATATATTATTCATTTATCCAGAAATTTATTTTTCAACATTTATTATAGTTTGAACCAATTTATATATATATATATATCCACATATTTCTAATTATCAGGATTTTATTTGTTCAACTAAATAAAAATCAGTATCTCAATAGTAAAAATCAGTTAACTATCCAATTATCAAATGCATAAAAATCCTGGTTATCACATTCCCAAGTGATAGAAAGTCGTTTTGATCAATATAGCTTAAAAAGCACTTTTCCGCGGCACTTTTTCGCATTACTTTATTAAAACTTTTGAAATATAGTTTTGAACGCAACCGTTCTTTCCCAAATCTTTTATAATTTTTTTTAAATGGTCAATAAATATTTCAAAGATGATTTTAAGGATTTGTGGAATGGTTAAATGTTAAATGATCTAGAGTCGATTAAATAATTTGACCGCCCTATGGGTGTCAGAGAAATAGTGTTTAGGCTTGAGTTTGGAAAAAAAATTCCTATTCTCCCTGGCTATACGAACGGGCCCGATGTAGGGCATGGTGAATTTCGTGTACTCGGATCAAAAAATTTCGAAGTATAAAGGATATAATTTTTCGGATATACAAAACTTGGATTTTATGAAGATAATCTTCTTGTACCCGGTGATAAAGCCCAAAGAGGGAACTCATACTATTTGTGGAATTTAAAAGGTGATTTTACGATTATTCCATCCATAATACTGGTTGAATACGGGAATTGATATTGAGTAGAATTAGATGATTTCTACAGAGTCTGCTTGCTTATTATTTATTGTTTTTGGATTAACATCCTAAATAACATGGTTTTAACTCAATCAAAGTTTTGGGTTTTGAATTAAGAAATCTTTGTAAAGATTTAAAAAAATGATTTGGAATTATTTTAATTTCTATACTTGATTTAATCATTTTGGGTTTGTAGTAAACTATGTCTTAAATAACATTGTTTTTGATCTATTTAAAAGTTATGTTTTGGAAATAAGAAATCTTTGATTAGGATTTAATAAATGATTTGGAAATATTTTCCTAAATAATAGGTGAATTTATTTGGAATTATTCCAAAATTAAAAAGGTTTAATTTACCAAATGATTTGATAAATGATGCTTAATGATCCCATATACTCTTAAAAGGATAAAGAAATGGTTCAATGAATATATCTCTAAGAGATATCTATGAATGAATAAAAAAAGATGAATTAATTTGATTGATGATCAATAATCATATACAAGCTTAATATCTTTTTAACCGATGATTTGTTTGAAGGAACCGAGATCGGATTTGTGTAACTTCTATCCGAAAACCACTTCGAACCAATGTATACGTTCGAAAGTGAAGACATGTTGAAGATGATAATTATTAAAGACCGTAGTTCTTCACAACGGAAGGACTGCTTGTTGATGTTCTCTGGGTCGCTCGCAATATAGAGACATTTATTCTATCAGTGGTCCTATCATTTTTTGAAATCTTTAGATTACAAGGAATACTCACTACTAATGGTAGTAGGAGGAATGCCTTTGGTTTCATTCAATCCCAGAACGAACTTGTATACACGAATGTCTAGCATTGCATTTCTACGATCACAACGTTGACTTTTATATACGTATATATGCTTGGTGGCGGAGAAGGCAACTTCTTTTAACTTTACTCACTTCTTTGAGATGTACGAGCTCATAGGTTATATGTTCGTGGAAGTTAATAGTGGTCGAAGGAATGGGAATGTGGCATTCTAAGTGGAATGTGCTTTATGGAAGAATAAAGTGTGGCTTTATGAAAAGAAAAGCATGGCTTTGTTAAAATTGAGCGTATCCTTACGAGCCTCACATCTCAGAGATGATACGGGTAATCATGGGGTCTGCAAGGTATATATTTTAGGCTATTGGTTTTATGTATATGGAGGAGTCCGGTGGAATCTGGCTCCTTAAGCCTTTTATTTGAATATAGTAGCTAGCTTTGGAAAAGTGATAAGGCTACTGGACATTGGTAGTGTAGCAAGTACAGTTCCAAGTGACCTGCTGAGAAAACCAATTAAGTCACCGTGGGAACTATGTTTGCTATGCATGGATCAAAGGAAAAGGCCATTAGTTCCCTATCATGTTGGAAATCCAATCCCAATATGAGCTTTACTATTTTTATTGTATTCCCAAAATAGCTATAATGCTTTGCAAACATTTCAGCTACCCCTTTGGTATCATATATTCCATTATTCCGTTGACCTAGTCCGGGTATATTACCATAGATATAGTCTAGATATTGATAATTTATTTTGATATATATTACTTGAAAACTAGTGTCATTAAAGATAATATCAAAGTATTTTTAGTATAAAGTACTATGGTTATCATAAGATAAAAATAAGTCTGTGTTTATGTGTGGGCGTGGTCTTATGAGATACCCTTCTTTTTAAAGGTTTTGATTTACATCAGCATTTAAAATTTTGACTATTTCATGCTGGTTTATCAAGCATGATCCGGGTATTTTTAATACTCGGGTCATATTCGAGTAGTTTCGGGTCTAGTTGAAGATGTTTGGATTTTTTAAAGGAGAGCTCGAGATCTTCATCTATGTATGGACATATTCAATTATTCGCGGCATCAATTACATTTTTTTTGTTTGGTTTTCAGCATTTGTAAGGACTGGGGTTTGTAACTGTCCAGGTTGAACATAGGTTAGACTATGATATTGTATTCAAAATTTTCTGCTGTAAAGATTCTATATTGAAATAATATATAATATTCCATTTGTGTGAGATTATATTCTATCTTTATTTTCTTTTTCCCTAACAATCGGGATTTCTGGCATCTGGATTTTGCGCCACGTGAATACCGAGGATGTATTAATGGTGATTTTCGAGGGTCAAAAATCCTGGTTCTTACGTTTGCTATCAGAGCTTAGATTGAGCAAACACCTAGGCTTTGGTGGGGTAAAACTTATTATAGATAGGGTTAGTAATACTCTAGAATGAGTAACTCATTAGAGATAGGGCTAGTAACGCCCTAGAATGTGTTTGAGAGTAATATATATATATATATATATATGTGTGTGTGTGTGTGTGTGTATGTATGTATGTATGTGAGCGCATATTTGTTATTTTATATAAAAATGTTTTCTGTTGATTTATATGTTGAGTGGTTTATAGATTCTAGTCGATGCACCTAATCACCGTTATCGATAGGGATTTCTAAACACTTAAACAAGACAAACCGACACATTGTTTTAAAAGGATTATATGTTAAGTATAAAGGAATACCTTTTGAAAGATATAGATATTTATGTGTGTTAGTTTATGGGTTATGAGAAGGATAATACTCAGTTATTATCATTAATTGGTAGATTGTTTAATTTAAAAGTTTAAGTACGGACACCTCGTGAATTTAGTTTCATAGTTTGACTATGGAGTATTCGTTAAATAATAATGTTGGTTTAAGATTAAAGAAAGTTACGCAATATAAAATAAGTTTGGGATTAAATTTATTAACAAAGAAATTTCAAAGGAATTTTGAAATAAGAATTATAATGGTATTATTCGAAATAAAGGATGATTGATTTCTTTTGGGAAAAAAGATGGAAATATTTTTGGGAATAAATATTTAGAAGAAAGGTTTTGTAAAGGTATTTAAATGAAAAAAAAGATTTATGAAGATTTGAGAAAGTTAAATAAGTTGTAAGTAGATCATTTCGTCGCACAATTTTGATCTAAGATTCGAGTATGAAACTTTGAGGTGTTTACATTGGTCCGAAAAAGGATTTATCACTCGATTTTTGACGATAAAAGTTGATGACAAATTTTGATTGGGATACTTACATTTTCTATCATAGTTGAGAGCTATATAAGGAAAACTGAAATTTCTAACTGTAAAGCCTGATCATAGTCTGCACTAGAGGATCGAGAGATCAATAATAGTTTAGAAGCAAAGTTGTGGATTCGAATAGTAGATCGAATCAGATATTGTGTATGGATGACCTATATACATCATATGAATGTAATTTTAAAAATAAATATTTTGGGCAAATACCTTTGGGTTCTGTTTTGGTGTAATTTTAGGGACGAAATTCTTTTAAAAGGGGGAGAATGTAACGACCTAGAATTTCACTGCATTGTTTAGTGAATATTTAATTAATTTTAAATATTCAATATATAAGTATTACAATGAAAATAAACTCATTTTAATTAATAACTATGGTGAAACTGTTTATAAAATTTGTTTATCAAATTAAATAGTTCATAAAAAACAGAAAATATGATCAAAGAACATTTTTTGAAATTTCAGCCCTTCGAAACCAAAAAGTTATCGGGAATGTTGTTCGTCTTTGTAAACTATAAATACATATATATAAGAGTTAATTAACTAGATAAAAAATACATTTATAAACAACTTATCTTATATTAATATGGACTAGTAAGTGATGTGACAAGACATAGTTTTAAAAATAAAAAACAATTTATATAAATATACATATTAAGTATTGTCATATCTTAGCTGCATAGTCAATTCCTCGATACTACCCCGATATATCCCCGATATATTTCGTAGCGGACTTTTGGGGCAACGATATTCCTATAAAGCGGCCCAATATTGCGGATCCACTATTATCCCCAATATTTTGGCAATAATCCGTTATATCCCCGATTTTGTTGCCCCACAATATCTCATTTTCCTATAAATAAGCATTTTGCTTGATGTCTTGCTTTTAACTTTTATGGTAACTTCAAAGTTGATGTAACAATGATATACGTTGTTGGTTATTATAACTAGTTCTAACTTTTTATGTGTCAACTTTGTTTATCTTTATTTTGTTATAACTTGTTTTGCTTGGTGGGAAATATTAAGTAATTCTTGTTCCACTTTTCAATGTAGAATGTTCATCGTTCCTCTTTTTAAAGTCGTTTGCTATATCTTGCTATTTCCCGATATATCTCCGCTACAACTTTTCTCACCTCAAACACTATGGAGCGGCATGGCGCTTTAACTGCACAGCATCTTAGTTAAATAATAATTATATATATATATATATATATATATATATATATATATATATATATAAAAGAAAGTGATGTGAATAGACATAATAATTATCTATATAAGAAAGTGATGTAACCATACATAATGATATATATATATATAAGAAAGTGGTGTGACTAAACATAATAATTATATATATAAAAAAGAAAGTGATGTGAATAGGCATAATAATTATATACATAATAGAAAGTAATGTGACTAAACATAATAATTATATATACAAAATTGAGTGATGTGACTAAAAATAATTATATATATATATTATAAAATATTTGTGATGTGACTAGATATAACCATGACAAGCTATTTAATTTAATTCATTTTACACCTATAAATACCACCCCTCTCCACTTCCATTTCATATGTTTTCTTCTTCACTTTTTCAAGCTTTCTCCTTCTCTTTAATGGCCTCTCATCTTAGAAAAATTATGGAGAAATTTATAGCAAATAATATTTAAATATGTTTAGTATATGCATATATACATAAACACTTCAAAAATCTACTCAATCTCCTCCTCCACCCCTTAGAATCTCACTGCTACCCCATCTCCACCTCAAAGCTGAGAGCACCACCACATAAAAAGTATGGTCGAGAACTCCTAGGCCTTGGCCAAATACATATAGGAAGAAGGAAGGAGTTCGAAAGGCTCCGAAGCAAGTAAAAGAGGAAGAAGTGTTGCCGGAGTTGAAGGAGAAGTTTACAAAAAAAGTTTGGCGGTGTGCAACTAATTGTGAGTACTCATCATTTTAATTTACTAATTAATCTCTCAAATTAATGATATGAAAGTTTAATATATTGGGTGATTAAGTGATTGATTACTTGGATAATTATTTGGTTGATTAGATGATTATTAAGATGGTTGATAACTTGGTTGATGAATGATGAAAAGAAACCCATAATTGAAATGGTTAAGTAACTTGGTTGATAACTTGGTTGATCGAAGGAAATGACCACCAGTTCCATATCATGTTGTAAATCCAATCCCAATACGAGCTTTACAGTTTTGATTGTATTCCCAAAATAGCTGTAATGCTTTGCAAACATTTCAGCTACCCCTTTGGTATCATATATTCCATTCGGTATATTCAGGTTGGTCTAGTCCGGATATATTACAATAGACTTAATCCAAATATTGATACTTTATTTTGATATATATTACTTGAAAAGTGTTTCAAACAAATGTCGTTAAAGATAATATCAAAGTATTTTCAACATAAAGTATTTTGGTTATAATAAGATAAAAACATGTCCGTATTTATGTGTGGGCGTGGTCTTATGAGATACTCTTCTATTCAAAGGTTTTGATTTACATCAGCATTTAAAATTTCAAGTATCTCACACTAGTTTATCAAGCCTGATATGGGTATTTTTAATACTCGAGCCAGATTCGAGTAGTTTCAGGTTTAGTTGAAGACGCTTCGAGTTTCCAAAGGAGAGCTGGGGATCTTCTTACACGTATGGATGTATTCTATTATCCGCTGCATCCATTGCATTTTTTGTTTGGTTTTCATCATTTGTAAGGACATGGGTTTATTATAGTCCAGGCTGAACCTAGGTTAGACTCTGATATTGTATTGAAAATTTTCCGCTATAAAGGTTTTATATTGAAATAATATATGTTATTCCATTCGTGTGAGATTCCTCTCTATCATTATTTTACTTTTCCCTAACAATCGAGGTTTCCGGCACTTGGACTTGCGTCACGTGAATACCGAGGATATATTAGTGTCGATTTTCGAGGGTCGAAAATACTGGTCGTTTCAATGACCCTATCGAGTGTGTGCTCGATTATGAGTAAATGGATTTTTTATTAGATCATTCCCATTGGGATGATTTTTCGGTCATGTTTTAAAGGAGTTGCTAAGCATCGTCGTGAAGTTGAGCAAGGAAATTTTCCTGGCACATTGATTCAAGCATGGTTCTTGAGCTATTTTCAAGTCCAACGTATAAGATTTGACAAAGAGTCCATTTCTTAAAATTATGGTGTGGACATTTTATCAAAAGCTCTTTAAATCTTTCAAAATATTTTTCGAATGACACCACTAAATTGGTGAAAAATTACAGTTTCATTTCGGATTTTAGTTGTTTTCCGAAGGTGTAGAACTTTTTTAAGAAAATTTTAATGAATTCTTCCTAAGTTTTGGTCGAGTTTTAAGGCAAGCTGTACAACCATTTTTCAGCGTAACAAGTAAGGGCTAATGGAAGTTTGATACCTTCTTCACAAAGTTGTTGGAGTTTAATGGTTGCGCTAATTTGTTCGAATTTTATTAAAGAAATTATGGGTCATCGTGTTCAAAATCACCTAATTTTGGAAGCGTGGGAATATGGTGTGAGAAATGCGGATTACGGATCTTAAGGCTAGGATTAACACTAGAGGAGTGGGTGAATAGTGTTAGTAAAGAATTACTAAATCTTTTTGAGTTTATGTTAATTTAGACAACGATGTACGCAATATACAGACACAGATATGATCATAGAAACAAACACAGATGCAGAAATAAAATAAAAGCGGTAAAGGAAAGAACACACCAGATTTTATACTGGTTCGGATTTACCCTACATCCAGTCCCGCAACACAAGTATGGATTTCCTTTCAAAAGCGATTGTACAATTACACCCTCGATTTCAAGGCTACGAGGTACACCCTCCAGAATTTCTATCCTCTGGGTAGAGATACTTGATTTCCGGGCCACAAGTTTACCCAATCGATTTACCAAGGCTACAATCACGTCTTTTCTCTCTTGATTGATTTCCAAGGCCCCAATCACACCTTTTCTCGCTTAATAGATTACAAATAAGTGTATAACTCTGAATAGCACTGAGAACCTTGTAGAGATAGTGATAGAGAATCAAATTAGAAGTAATTGAGTTTGATTCAATGTTGATTTCGGCAGAGTAATGGTAAGAATATATACTAAGAAATGTGGAAGAAGAAGAGGAGTGGAAAACCAGAAAATCTGATATAAAATTCGTTGAAACTAACCCCTATTTATAGAAGAACAACAGCCATGTCCATTCATAAAGAGTTATGGCGAATAGAAACTTCTTTTGAAATTTAAATTTTGAACTCAACTGACACCATGTCGGCATGGGGTACTTGGGCATGTCGACATCCCAAAGGATTTTTTGGTGTTTTGATTTTCTTTGAAAATAACTCTTATTTTATATTAAAACTATTTTAATCTTTATAAATATACTTGACTATAGTTAAAATTCATAAGTAAATATAGAGAATAATATATATATAATCTATAATTTTATATTTAAATCTAAGTATAAATATTTAAAAGTTAAAATTTAAATATATTATATTAAAAATAGTTTAAAATCAGGAGTAATTTGACTTTGAAATTAAAGATAATTTTAAGGCTAAAATTATTTAAAATTAGGATAGAGGGTTTTGAATCTTTTAAAAGGAAAGTTTTGAAAACATTTTGAAAACAGGATATAATTTTGAAAATCATTTTGAATAAAAAATTAGCGGATACAAAACAATGTTCCACTATATTTTTATAGGTTCCATCCTACTTAGAGTTCTATCCCTTTAACAGGCTCGAAGTGGATTCCATTCCACGAATAAATTGGATCTTAAGATGCCAGCGCTTTTCTATGAGTTTTAACAAAATTCCTAATAAAAATACTTAACCTTGAAATCTTGAACTCTTGATAATCTTGATACTCATGAGTCTTCTATCTTGATATCTTGAATCTCTATATTGTACAGTCTTTATTCTTGGTGTCTGCATGATGAAATCCTGCATATACATATATATCTAAACTTATAATGTTAGTATTTATATTTTGTAATCTATTCTAAGGTTGTTGTCATCAAAACCATCATCTCACGGACTAACAATCTCCCCATTTTTGATGATGACAACCTTTGTTTAGAAAATATTACTTCTATCCTAATAACTCCCCCTAAAACTAATAAACTCCCCCTTAATTTATGCCTAACTACCCTATTTTACATTTCTCCCCCTTTTTCATCAACAAAAAAACTCACTCCCCTTCTTTCTTGGGATTCAGTACCTGCATTGATAAACTATACAACGGAATATATAATATATAGATTTATGAACATGATAACTAATCAAAGATTATATACATTGAAATGTATATATATATATATATATATATATATATATATATATATATGTTTTATACAACAAGCTTCAAACCAATATCAAGAAATCAATCCACACAGATTATCAATCCAGACCAATTCAATCAAACAAATCAAATAAAGTAATGAAATCAAACGTTACGTGGAGCTTCCACACATCCTTCTTCTCCAAAGATTGGGTTTGCCTTAATAGCATCCCAATTATCATTGTCATTGGTGATAGAGACAGGAGGATGTGCTTCATTATCATCCTTGTGCAGAGTTGAGATCATCCATCGTATCGCATCGAAGTGCCTTTCTTGTTCCTTGATCATCTGCATTTGAATTAATTCTAAGTGACGCTTTTCGTAGAATAAACGAGAGAATATTCTTGAATGAATTAAGGGTTTCTTCAAGATTTTCGGATAGATTGTGAATAGGATTAGCCATAGTTGAATTTGTGAAAGAAATGAAGGATATAGAAGATAGGAAATAGTTTTTAGTGAAGAATTCTGGAAGAAACAGGTATTTATAGGTGTAGAAATTCGTTTGAAATGAATAGACATTTGATAGTTATTCAAATTTCAAATTCAAAATCAATTGTCATTTCTGACCAGTACATGTCGACATGGTCATATAGGGGATGTCGACATGGGTTAGTGAAAACTTATGACTAATTTGATTTTGTGAATAATTGTGTGTTATATATATATATATATATAATATATACTAACATTTATTCTAGAGATAAGATAAGGTAGATAACAGAAAGGAAATTTCATTTCTTTGCATACTACGATAATACAACGATTAAGCACACAACAAACTACATGAACATTCGAAATAAAGAAAACTAAAACAAATACAATAAGATACGAAAAGATAAAACTAGTTAGAGGATGATGATGATGATGATGAAGATAGTCCAAGTTTCTTGCTGACTTTGGAAATGAACTTGTTCATCGTGGATGAAATTTTGTCCAACTTCTTACTAACCGATATTTTAAGAATCCGTTGATTCTCAACAATCGTCTTTTGGTTTTTGAGAAGGGTTTTTGTTGGATGGATTAGAAGGATAGTCAATGCTTTCCAAAGAGGTTTCACCTTCTTCTTCTTCAATTTCCATTTCATCCCCTTCTTCTTATTCTTCCTCTTTTTCCATTCACTCATGAGCCAAACGCTCTTCCTTTTCGGCAAGGGTCTCATAAGGTTGAAAAACAAAAGGAATTTTCATAAGCGAAATGTTGGAATGATTGAAAACTTTTCTAGAAACAAATTCTTCACCTTTGAAATTCACTCCAAAATAGTTAAAAATCCGAGTGAGAAAAATTCCATGGTATAAAGTATTCTCGCCCATTTCAAGATTTTTAAGACGAAGTTCATCCAAAATTACTTGTGCCCAATTTATGTCATAATTTTGAAAAATAGCAAAAAGAGCTTTGTAAACTTTTGAAGTAGAATTGTTAAAATTCCCCGATCTTGGGGTCAAAGTATGTTGCAAAAGTAGATTGACAATTCTTGCCTTTGGTTGAAAATTTCAATTTTTGAATTCAAAATTATCAATCCCTTCGAAAATGTGATGAAATGCCTCATGATCATTTTCATCGATTTTAAAATTAGAAAGATCCATTCCCGTACACTTGCAATTGAGAATGGTACCCAAAGATCACAATTCAAAAAAAAATTTAGTGCCTTTGACACTACTTCAAATTTCATCTTTATTTCCATGATAAAATCCACGGTTTAAATTAGCATAGAAAATTTTGACAAGATTTGGATAGCAAACATAATCATTTTGAGTAACATCAATAAGACTAAGAACTCCATTGTTTGCAAAAAAAGAATCGAGTTCATAAGAAGAAAAATCTTGAAAAATAGCAAATTTTCCGAGATGGACTTTGGCATAGTTAGCATAATTGATGTATGCTTTTATTGCCCCCGGATCATTGAATAATCGCTCTTTGATTTTTTTGGAAATTCTCATGATGGAGGGGTTGCTTGAAAAAAGCCATTAAAGTAGAGAGTAGAGAGCTTGAAGTTATGAAGAGAGAGTTTGAATTTGAAAATGAAAGTCAAAAGATATGATAAAAGATAGTAAATAAATAGATTCTCAAAGGACGTATTCTCTGGTCAAAATGTAGCTTTTCAGAGAATTGAATGAAGTGAAAAGGTGGAGGGAAATTCTAACATTTGAATTCAAATTTTGAAATTCAAATTCAGGTATCCATGTCGACATCATGGTAGGGACCATGTCGACATGTGCCTTTGAATTTTCATGAATTGATTTTTCCTAAGTTCTCTAATATATATATATATATATATATATATATATATATTGTTATTATTTTTAATGCCTATATATATCTGAAATATTATTAAACTTAAAGTTTATTTCATAAAATATTATTATACTATTAAAAAATAATAAAAATAATAATAGAAAAATAGAAAATAAATTTTAAAATCAAACAACACGCCAATTCAAAATCAATCAATCAAACAACCAAGCAACTAATTCTAAGCAAGCAATTTCAACTAATTGTATTGTAAACGTGTACCTTTTTCTGAGTCCGTTTCTTTGAATTCGTCGGAGTCATGAACAGCTGTGAAACACAAATTTGAAATATCTGTCTTCTTATCATCATCACTTGAGGACGAGTTTGAGTCATCTAGAGTAGAAGTAAATGCACGCTTCCGTTTCTTTGCTGGATCATTGTTCATAGGAGGATTTTGCCTATCTGGATACGGACAGTCTCTTTTGAAATGGTCTGATTTGTCACAGTTGTAACATTTGTCATTATTTGGCACTACATTCTGATTTTCAGAATTCTTATAGTTGTTTCTCTTGAGACTATTCATCTTTCTGTATTTCAGGAATTTCCTAAAATTTCTGGTCATAAAGGCTATCTCTTCATCATTATCGCTGTTTGAGTCTGATCCATCGGTTAACGCATTGATGCCATTGATTTCTTTTCAGATGCTTTGCTTTCTCTTCTCCCGATCATTTGAACTTCATATGACATTAGATTTCCAATTAATTCTTCTATCTTTAAAGTACTGATGTCATTTGTCTCTTCGATCGCAAGTGTCTTTTGATCCCATTCTGGAGTTAAAGAATTTAAAATCTTTCTGACTTGATCTTCTTCATAAAATTCCTTTCCCAAAGATATTAGAGAATGCACAATATCTGAAAATCTACTATACATATCTGAAATAGACTCATTAGGATTCATTTTAAATAATTGAAACTGATTTGTGAGCATAGAAATTTTGGTATGTTTAACTTTGCTTGTTCCTTCGTGAGTAACTTGCAAAGTTTTCCAAATTTCATATGCAAACTTAAAAACTGACACTCTATTGAATTCATTTCTATCTAGTGAACAAAACAGAATATTCATTGCCTTAGAATTATTTTGTGCAATAGTCTTTTGCTCAGCAGTCCACTGTGCAAAATTAGTTGTGGGTTCAGAATATTCAGTTTGTGTGATATTCCAAGTGTCTAAATATATTTTCATCCTACATGCCCAATATGCATAGTTACTGCCATTAAAAAGTGGTGGTCTGACAGTAGACCGACCCTCTACAAATGAACTAGTGATAATGATACTAGTGTTAGTAACAATACCATTGTTGGTAGCTATTTTGAAAACTTTTTCAAAAATCAGATTATGAAACATTGAAAACCTTGCTCTGATACCAATTGTGAGAAATGCGGATTACAGATCTTAAAATTAGGATTAACACTAGAGGGGGGTGAATAGTGTTAATAAATAATTACTAAATCTTTTTTAGTTTATGTTAACTTAGACACTGATGTATGCAATATACAGACACAGATATGATCACAGAAACAAACACGGATGCAGAAATAAAATAAAAGCAGTAAAGGAAAGAACACACCGGATTTTATACTGGTTCGGAGTTACCCTACATCCAGTCCCGCAACACAAGTACGGATTTCCTTTCAAAAGCAATTGTACAATTACACTCTCAGTTTCGAGGCTACGAGATACATCCTCTATAATTTCTATCCTCCGGGTAGAGATACTTGATTTTCGAGCCACAAGTTTACCCAATCGATTTACCAAGGCTACAATCACACCCTTTCTCGCTTAATTGATTTCCAAGGCCACAATCATACCTTTTCTCACTTAATAGATTACAAATAAGTCTATAATTTTGAATAACACTGAGAACCTTGTAGAGATAGTGATAGAGAATCAAACTAGAAGTAATCGAGTTTGATTCAATGTTGATTTCGGCAGAGTAATGGTAAGGTTATATATTAAGAAATGTGGAAGAAAAAGAGTGAAAAACCAGAAAATCTGATATAAATTTCGTTGAAACTAATCCCTATTTATAGAAGAACAACAGCCATATCCATACATGAAGAGTTATGGCGAATAGAGACTTCTTTTGAAATTTAAATTTTGAACTCAACTGACACCATGTCGACATGGGGTACTTGGGCATGTCGACATCTCAAAGGATTTTTTGGTGTTTTGATTTTCTTTGAAAATAACTCTTATTTTATATTAAAACTATTTTAAACTTTATAAATATACTTGACTATAGTTAAAATTCATAAGTAAATATAGAGAATAATATGTATATATAATTTAACTATAATTTTATATTTAAATCTACAGGTAAATAGACATAAGGAAGAAGTTGCAAAAAAAATTAGTCTCAGGGACAACAAGTTTGTTTTTTAGTCTGAAGGACACTTTTTAGTGTAAATTGAAAACGATAATTACAACTATCATTCTGTGATTTACACTAAAAAATGTCCTTCAGTTTAAAAAACAAACTTCTTATCCCTAAAACTAAATTTTTCTATAACTCTTTCCTTGATCCTAAAAACCCATTAAATCTAAGTATAAATATTTAAAAGTCAAAAGTTAAATATATTATATTAAAAGATAGTTTAAAATCAGGAGTTTTGACTTTGAAATTAAAGATAATTTTGAGGCTAAAATTATTTAAAATTAGGATAGAAGGTTTTGAATCTTTTAAAAGGAAAGTTTAGAAAACATTTTGAAAAAAGGATATAATCTTGCAAAATCATTTTGAATAAAAAGTTAGCGGATACAAAACAATGTTCCACTAGATTTTTGTAGGTTTCATCTTACTTTGGGTTACATCCCTTTAACAGGCTCGAAGTGGATTCCATTCCACGAATAAATTGGATTTTAAGTTGCCAGTGCTTTTCTATGAGTTTTAACAAAATTCCTAATAAAATACTTAACCTTGAAATCTTGATAATCTTAATACTCATAAGTCTTCTATCTTGATATCTTGAATCTCTATATTGTACAGTCTTCATTCTTGGTACCTGCATGATGAAATCCTGCATATACATATATATCTAAACTTATAATGTTAGTATTTATATTTTATAATCTATTCTAAAGTTGTTGTCATCAAAACCATCATCTCACGGACTAACATATAACATATGGTTTGAATGAATTTTGAAATGGTTATCCTTTGGGACATGTAACATGATGCAAGAGGGAATAAAAACTCTATCAGGAAAGATTCTATCCATGAAAGGTTGCGGGGAATTTTCGTTTGCATTGTTGTAAGATTGTTTGTATAAGTTAAACGATTAGTTGTTTTGTCACAAGTCCAACAATTTGTTGTTGTGTCAAGAGTCTAAGTACTCATGCATAAGAAAAAGTCAAGAGGAGAAAGAAGTGAGAATCGAGTTAAGAGAATGTAACAGGGTTTGTAAAATAAAGTGAAAAATTGATTGTTTTATATATATATATATATATATATATATATATATATATATATATATATTATAAAAGCAAAATATTTACCAAAAAGGATTTATATTTCAAAAGGGAGATTTGATTTTTGTTTTTTTTGATATTTTATTTTCAAATTTTTTTGTATGTTTATGTTTTTTGTCAGTTTTAGTTTTAGTTTTTGAAAAGATTATATATATATATATATATATATTTGGATTTTGGATTTTGATTGAAAACTTTCAAAGAAAAAGATTTAAAAAGATTTTTTGTATTTTGGATTAAACAAGAACTAAGTTAAGTAAAATGTATATATTTTTGGTTTTTGATTATGTTTGTTTTATTTAAATATGCATGAACTAATGCGACTAAATGAATGCAATGACTTAATTACAAATTTTCTATCCTCGGTAGCTCCTAATCCAAAATTGTATTCACACTTTGTCTTAATCCAATAAAACATTTCTTAGCGGAGTAACGGACCGGATTTATTGGTTCATCATGAATCACCGTAGCAATACAACTGAAGGTTTAAGAACCTTCGTAGAAACAATCATTATAATATTTACAAGGCACCGTAATATTTATATATGATTATTGCTCTGCCTTAGCCTAAACACTAAAAAAATAAATTGTTGAAAAAAGACAACTTGTCAAGATACAATTAAGCCCTAGGTGAGCCCATGACTCCCTTAAGTCCAAAGTCTAACCATTATTATTAGTCAAATTTTAAAATGAAATGCAATTTGTGGGCCAAGGAAGGGTGATGAAATCCCTCACCTTATGTGGATTTGGGTATTGCTCTTGAAAAGAAAATAAGATGAAATGAATGCAAAACTGAAATTAAACGTGATTTTAACAATGTAATTACGAATGGATTTTTTTTTTTTGAATTTTTTTTAAAATGCAAGCAACCGGTAATGCAAAATAATTAAAAACAAGAGATAAAGGAACAATACCAAAGCGTGCAGAATTATTAGCAATTTTATTTTTAAGTGGTGATTTTTATTTTATTTTATCAGCAAGCAGAGCAATCTTTTTATAGCAAGCAGGCTTTCTCCTTTTAAGCTCCTGCAAATTAAAACCAACAAAATTGTTTCACATGAATATTTATAAGACTAAAATTAAAGTAACCCCTTTTTTATGAATAAAGGAAAGAACTAAAAAAAATTAAAACAAAACAACCTTTTTTCATTACGAACTAAAAAAAAATAAAAAAATCTAAAACAAATTCATCAAACCATCATAAACTAAAACAAAAGAAACCCAAATAACTTTTTTTCTTTTTTCTTCTTTTTCTTTATAAAGCCAAAATAAAATTTAAAATAAAGAAAATTTAAAACAAAATTTATAAGGCGCTCAACTATAGTTCGTTTAAAAAAAAAAACTCTTTCTTGTTCAATATTCACAGCAGAAATTAAAACAACGTGTAATCAAATCAGGTCAGAAGTCAAAAAAAAAAAACGTCCGCGGGTGCGGCGCAGCGGAAAGGAGGCTTGTGTTATGGTAAAAAGACCCAGGTTCGATTCCTACCATGCGCTTCCCTATCCTATATAAATTTAGCCGGGGGTATGGGGGCTTGAATCAGCGGACGGCTTTACTATACCCTCCTCAGGAGTTTACCAGCCCGTCGGGTTCTCCTGGATTTCCAAAAAAAAAAACAAAAATAATTTTTTCCCGATTTAGTGTTCAAAACATAATCATTGGTCGGGATTGTTTGTTGAAGGCACAGGTGGTTTGACTTTGATTGCGATTGAGAAGCGGGGTTAGTTGCGGTTGTAGTTGTAGTTTTGTGGTTGCATGTTTGAAGGCAAAAGTTGAAACTGGAAATGGGTTTGGTCATTTCAGTTGTGGTTTGTCAGAGAGGAGTTGTGCATATTAGGTTTGGGGATATGGAGGAGGCTGAGATGGTTTCTTGTGTGCAAGTAGAGGATGATTTGTGAAAGATAGATGGTATGGTCTAAGTTGTTGTAGCAGTATAGTTGCTGACAGTGTTGGTTGAAGTGGTGTGATGGTGATGCAGTGGATGGTGGAGTTTGTGCTGCAGAAAGTTGAAGTGTGGTTGGCTGGAGTTTGGAGCAGGTGGAAGGAAACTGTGACGAATGGTATTCTAACTGAAGTATGCTTGAAGGTAGATGATGGAGAATGTAGGTTTGACATATTTGACAGGAGTTGCTGGTCAGTGAAGTGCTGAGGTTTGGCAGAAGGGTGTTGCAGTTTGCATAAGACTCGTTGAAAAGGAGGAGCAGTAGTTTGTTTGATTTGTAGCAGCGGTTTGTTGAAAAAGACTTGAAGAAGAGGCAGAGTGGTATTGAAGTCTGGTTTGTTTGGTAGTGAATTATGTGGCAAGTAGTAAGTAGAAGACTTGTTGTTGTGTGGCTGTCGATAACAGCAGTAAAGGTTATAGAGGAATTTGTGAGGACAGTGGGGGATATTGATGGTCAGTGATGAGGATCTAACAGTGGTAGGCCGGAGGAAGTGAATGTGATGAAGCTACACTTGAAGGAGTGATGAAGGAGTGTTTGAGGCAGTAAGGTGGGGGGAAAGATGTAGAGCAGTATTGGGTGGTGGAGATGAACAAAAGTGAATGTGCAGTGGCAAAATGTAGTGGCAAAGGGGTATGTTGATATTATGTATGATGTTGTATATGACCGTATGTGTATGGGTATGTTGATAGTGTATATGGCAATATGCATGTAAGATGAAGGAAAGGGTGATGGCAAGTTGCTGGTTGATGGTTTCTTGCAGCAGTAGGCAATTGGTTGTGTTGTAGAGGACTGTGGTGGTGGTGTGCAGGGCAGAAGTTAAGGAAGTGTGGGGGAGTTAAGGAAGTTTTGATGTGCACAGTTTTGATGTGCAGAAGTTAAGTATGTTGAATAGGCAGTATGGTGTATGGGTTGGTAGCAGCAGAAGTATAGGCAGTAAAGAAAGTGGAAGCAGGTTGACTGTGTAATACGGTGACGAGGTTGTGGTGATGTAAAGGGGATGGTCAAGGCAGTGGTAGGTGATGTTTGAATGATAGCAGGAGTTGATGGTATATGTGCTGATGGTGGTGATGGAGTTGTATATAGAGGAGGTAGCTGGTGGTAGTTGATAGAGGCGTAAAGGTAGTGGTCGCAATCAAGTTGTAGTGGCTGTGTTTTGTATTGGACACAATAGCAACAGTGGTTTGTATATTGAATGAGATGCAGTTTGAAGTGACTGAAGTGGATGGTGATACTGGAGATGGAGTAATGTTATGCACAGGTTCAAAAGTTTGCACAGATATGTTGGAAAGGAGAGAAGTGAATTAGAAGTAAATTGATATGGAGGAGGGAGTGATGAAATCGAAGTGGGAGTGGCTGAAACAAGGCAGTGGGAGTGTAAGTATGTGGCAATATGAATGGTTGGTGAAGGGTAGTGAGTTGGGGCATAAGTGGTTGTTGGCGTGTGCACAGAAATGCACAGAGGCAGGGGTGAATGTTGACAGTGGATAATGGTTTGCAGTAAGATATAGTTGTAGTGTGTTGTGAAGTTGAAGTGATGAGGAAAGTGTGGGTTGGTTACGAGATTGAATAGGTCGATGGTTTTTAAATGTGCAGCAGTGGCTAAAGGCAATATGATGGATGTTTGCTGATGGATGGTTTAAGTGCTGTTGCGAGGTGATGGATGGTTTAAAGGCTGGTGGTGGCCAGAGAAGGCAGTAGTGTGATGGTGCAGAGGCAGTGTAGTGAAGCGGGTTGAAGGCAGTATTGTGGTTGTGACAGAGATGCAGTTTTTGGTGATGTATGGCAGTGTTTGGTTGTTGCAAGCAGAAGTGGATGTGCACAGAGGTGATAGTAGGGGTTGATGCACACTTGATGCACAAAAGTGTTGAAGTGGTTATAGTTGAAGGAGATGGATGGTTATAGTTGAAGTGGTTATAGTTGATGCACTGATGACAATGATGTATGAATATGCGCTTATATGTTTTTTGTTTGATGATAATAAACATATATATATTCATTTAAATGTATTTGGGAGTGTACTATTTTGTTTTTCATAGATTAATAAATATGTGTTGAATAAAATAAATTACACAGAATTTGAATTCAAATAGAACAAGTTACACAGAATTTGAATTCAAACAGAAATTTAATTCAAACAAATATTTATTACAATCTTGAATAGTACAAATTCATGCTCTCACTATACATATACATTTTTGAATACATCACAATTCAGTTTACATAAATTCCTCAGTACATATCACTCACACTCGTAGTTTTATATTCAACTTCATTCCAGTTTGAATCCAGCATCTGAGCAATCTGCAAAAATATTCACTAACGCAGTAAAATTGAAAAATAAATATTTTTGCAATATAAAATGAAATATGATTTTTGAAAATACGATTTGCCTCAGTTATTTAGGTTGTTCGTCATCATTTAAATTTGAATTCATCACACACAAACAATGTGACATGCACAGTGTATCACTGTACATGCCACAAGGTCGTGCACACCGATATACACTTGATTGATTTACAGGGACAGGTGAGCACAGGTCAAACCCAAATGAAAAGCCGGGTTCAACTCACGTGCAATAACATAAATATCACAACTCTCAGCACAAGGTCAAACCCGAGTTTTAAAACTGGATTCAACTCAGGTGATAAATCAAATGAAATGGTCAAGATACATAATTCATAGGGTCGACCAAAAATCCAAATGCACAAAAGCATGATGCAAACTTAACAACAGATCAGCCATGACCAAAGAGAAGTCAAATGCAATAGACCGAGAACCAGACCGGTGCAGCCAACTAAAGAACAGAATTACTCACAACTAAAACAACATGAATGAAGATACAGGGAAGAGACATGTACACATGGGAAGTTACCCAAAACAGAGAGCACAAATGAAGACTACATGTCTCAATGTCAATGAAATGCAATAGCACAATCAAACTGCAACAAGACCAAACAACACAAGGAAAGAACTCGACCAAGTACAAGTGCAACAAGCAATGCTCAAGACCACACAGTGCACATATGTAAAGTATAGACTGGCATCAAAACCAGTTCAACAATTGAGTACAATATGCACAGAAGCAAAATCCAATTAAAATACCAACTGCAAATATCCATGGCCGAGCATTGAACAATACTACAAATACAAAGCCACAAGAGAACCAGACCAGTGACATGTGGACAGTGAAAATGGCAAGCTACAAACACCTGTGCAACAACAGTATCAATAACAAGTACAGTGTTCCTCAAAGACGAATTCGAGCTAGAAACCAATGAACATGCAGTCAACTCAAGTGCATCAACTACAAGATCAACTCGAAGCAATAGACTACAAACAGCAGGCGAACTCGAAGTAGTGACAGTAAGCAATGTAGCAACATGCAAATAAAACCAACAAAATACACAAACTATGCCAGAGACTAAGCTCACAGGGGTCAGAAAGCCGAACTTAATCCAGAAGGTGAAAGGAGTAAATAACATAACAGTGAAGTTAAATTCAGTTGAACAAAGCCAAGACCGAAGCCAGCAATACAGAAAATATAGAATGAAATCAACATGGTCAAAGCAAATCAATGCAGTGATAAAAATTCAAGTGCGTATGAAGTATTGACGAAGTCAAAAATCAACACCGTGATGAGCACGGCAATTCAAAGCCGCAATTCAAAGCCGTGGGTATCAAGCATCAGAAATATACGATTATGAACAAGTCAGAGAAAATCACCATCATCCACATGAAAATCAATGGCCGAGCGAAATTAATTGACAAATTCAAATTAGTTTATACGAACGCAAATATAGGAATTCGACCTATATATAAACCATTCATCATCGGCAAATTCAATCATCGAGTTCAAGCATCAAACCAGTAAAGCAAAAGGATAAATTACATACCGAAATCGCAAACGTCGAACTCAATCAAGCAGCAGTGAGCAACTCAGAGAAATAATCGATCGACATAGAGAGGAGCCAAATCAATCATACGATCGAGCAACTATCGGCTGCTTATTTCACAATCCTAATTTTAGAAGCAAGGAGCAAAAGAGCCGAAGCCCTAATTTAGTTGCAGGGAAGAACAAGCCGCCATCTCAAAGAGGAACGAGCAAGAAGAACCGGGCTAAAATAAAGAGGATAAGAAAATGGGGCCGGCCGTGTTTTATTTTAAAAGGGCTTTAGTATATTTTTTAATTAGGGTTTAAGTGTTTGTTTTTTATTGTCTTTTAATTGTTGTTTTTTTCTTTTCGAATCAAAGAATTTGTAAATCACCACCTAGGTTGTAGGTAGTGTCAGATTGTCTAGTTAGAATTAGTTCAGTAAGCAGGGTGTGCGAGTTTGCAAAACTCTATAGGCGGGAGCAGAGTTTGCGAGTAAACGAAACTCTATAGGCGGAGCAGGGTGTGCGAGTCTAGTAGAGTGTTTGTGAGCGGGAGCAAAGGTTTGCGAGTCTAGTAGAGTGTTTGTAAGCGGGATACTGTTTAATTCTAATAGAAATCTGGGAATGCAACAGTAGGCAGGGGTTGCCGAACTTGGGTAAATTTTGTGTGCGATTTACTTTTCAGCATATTTATTTCTGCAGTTTGTTTCTGTATTTAATTCAAGAAAATTTGCTATAACCCTATTCACCCTCCCTCTAGGGTTAATCTAGATCCTACAAATGAGCATTGATGACAATGATGGTGGAAGGGAATCATGGATGTTGGGGTGGAGAATGGTAGTTGTTGTATGAAGTAGTAAGGTAGGGTGGAGCAGTTGATGTACTTTTGATGACAGTGGCTGTGACAGTATTTATGTATATATGATGACAGTGGATGTAAGGTAGGGAAGATGGTAAAGTGTTGATAGAGGAGCGGGTTGGAGTACATATGCAAGATGGCAGTGTTATATGTGCAGGCAAAGGAAGTGTGAAGGCGTGTTGACAGTAATGAAGTAATGTTGAAGGAGAATTTAAGTGTGAAGGAAGTAGGATGGCATATGGTCGCAAGGGTATTAACAGAAAGGAAGCAGCACTGTTTATGAAATGGAGATGAGGTGAAGTGAGGATGGAGTTGCTGTTGAAGTACTGCTGGTTTGAAATGTGTACAAAGGGAAATTTAGCGAGTGGGAAGTTGAAAGTTGTTATGTGTTAAAGTGAAATGATAAACAACAGGTGGCAACAGTGATTGGATGGGAGGGTTTTGATGTGGTTGTTATGATGTTGTGGCAGTATGGACGGATTTGTATTGACAGGGTGACGGTTCGTGTAGGGATGGTTCGGTGATGAGGGATGGTGGAGGCAGTAAGGTAGCAAGGAGGAAATGTATATGGCACAGAAGGGTTATTTAATGGAGGAAAACATAACAAGCTGTATAGTGGTGCAACATAAATGATATAGGCAGTAAGGTAGATGTAATAGAAGTGATGAAGGGATGGTTCAGTAGGTGGTAGTGCACAGTTTGCAAAGAAATGCACTAAAACAGTAACAGTTTCAAAAAAAAAACAATAACAGTGCAGATGTTGTATACACTGAAACTGTAATAGAAGTATGTTGTGGAGGGAGGTAGATGTGGTGAATGGTTGTATGTGGATGTGCACAGGGGAGTGCTGATGGTTCTGGAAGTTGTACAGGTTGTTTTGGCAATGGTTAGTTTGAATGTTGCAGAAGTGGATGGCAAATGAACGGCAACAATGGTTGTATTAGTTTGCAGTAAATGAGTATATGGCCGAGGGGAAGGTGGTAACAGTGGATGTGTTGAGGAGGAGGTTGGTCAGTTTGTACAATGGACAGAGATTGAAATGGCAGTTAAGGCAGTTGTGTATAGGCTATGTGCACATGCACAGTGATGCAAGGCAGTGGGGTATTTGACAGTGGAGGAAAGAGCAGTTTTAGCAGTGCTTGGTTGGTGCAGAAGTTTGCTTGATGGGCAGTATTATGGATGGTTGTAGTTGTCAGAGGCGGTTAGTCAGAGAAGCGTTGTAGTTGTCAGAGAAGGATAGTTGCAGTTTGAGGTTGATGTGTATGAAATAGCACTGGTAAACAACAGTACAACAGAAGTGCAACAGTGCAACAAACAAAAATTGTAAAGTGATAAATAAAGAATGTAAAAAATGCAATGGAACATGCATATATAATTTTTTTTTCTGTTTTGAAAATCAAATTGTGTATAAATTTATTTTTTAGAAATGTAAATGAAAATAGAAAAACAAGCACAAAGTCAAATTAAAGCACAAATCACATAACAAACACATAAAGCCAAATATTCTTTTTCTTTTTTCAGAAAAAATAAACAAAATTAACACATAATGTAACGATCTAGAATTTCACCACATTAATTTCTGAATATTTAATTAATTTTAAATATTTAAATAGTAGATTTTATAACTAAAAATACAAAAACTTTTAAATAATAAATATTGAATATAAAATAGTTTTCAAATTTATTTTATAAAAATATTTAGTTCGATGAAAAAACAGAAAATATGACCGAAAACTGTTTTCGGAATTTTCAACGTTTAATCGTATAAAAGTTATTTGAAATGTTGTGCACACTTATATATATATATATATATATATATATATATATATATATGCATACATAGGCTAATTATATAATATGTGTTAAGATAGTATAATTAGGTTTAATTAAGTTAACTAACTTAAGATAATGATGATGTGACATTTTGGCAACCAAATAAAAAAAATAGAAAATAGTCACATCAGCGAAGATAAGATTTGACATTTTGGCAACTTTGTATATATATACATAAATATCTCCATATTCTCATGTCTTCTCTTTAGCATATATTAAGTACACATTTGCATGACATAAGGGAGAAGGAGTATGGTGATCTGAATTTAAGACATGACATGTTTATATTAATTAATACAAGGGTAGTTTAGTAATTCAATGTAACATTCCGCTTTCGGAGGTGCAAAACTAGCTGCTACGGATGCTGTAGTTATCCATGGATGTTATTCCTGAGTGATCGAAATCGAAATCGAAATCTTCAGACTGTTGGTAACACAGAAACACAAGAATATGAAAAATTTTAAACTTCAACAAAACAGAATTTCTCATTTCTTATGAATTTAAATTTAAGATTTAATTACATAATCTCAAAGGTTAACTACGTTTAAATCAATATACATGTACAATATACGATAAGAGAGACATAAGAAGATGTCCCCTTATGATGATCAGAGAACTAATAAATATGAACTTTATAGTTCTTAGCACATCACAACAGAATACACAAAATAGCTCGTATATAGCTAACACTGCCTCCTGCACGTCACCAGAAGCTTATTCGTCCAAAAACCCGAAAGTCTCTCAGACTACTCAAATTAATTTTGAGTACCCGAGAGTTTGTGGAGAAACACAAACTTTTGAGCTAGACAATAAGTCTGGTATGAGTAATCCACTATTATCTCTTATCATAAATCGATATCTAGTGAGACCACGCCGCTTAGCAGAACGGGTGTTCCCCTCACTAGCATCCAAAACAAAACATGCAAACCATTTACTATGCCCCTGCATCCAAAATGATTAATCTTAACATAATATGAAATAAAACCATAAATCATATACATTGGATATTCCATCCACCCATTTATTAGATATCCTATCTAAAAGCAATAAATTAGATTTTCCATTTAAAATCAATTAATTAGAGTTCCCCTCTAAAATATTTAAAATGACTATCCGTATAAACTTTAATAGGACTATCCATCCCAAATTCATCAAAATAAATGCAGATTATCCATCGTACATTGTTTTATAAAAGTTGATGTGAGCTATCCACCACACACTATAGTTTTCCTAGGATAATTATAAACCCTTGGGTGCCAAATCCCGAAGCTAACCACCTCTGGCAAAACATTCCTTTAGAAATTTGATGTGGGTTATCCATCGCACATTCCGTGGTTTTCCTAGGTTAACCAAGAACCCATCACTTATCCAATTAAAACATGATCCCCATGATTATTTATAAAAACTCATGATCCCCATGATTAGTTATTTTCCCCAGGTATGCCACTAATTTAACATATTCCTATTAATAGCCCCAATTAGGTTAAATTAAATAAAAACACGTTGGTAGCCCCAATGTATATTTTCGAAAGCATATTTCTATTTGTAACCCCAAACCATGTATCGAAAACATTAATCCCACCCGAGTCTCCCCAAGGTTTATAACCATTCATTTTATATAAGGATCCCCCTTACATATTCAAACAAAGATAAGTATTTTATGTTATAACCCTTTGAAGTAGCCCCTTCGAATTAGAAAAACATTAATCAAGAAAAATGGCTAAAAACAGCTCTTTAAAATCCTTCGAATGAAGTCCCATTCGAAAGCAAATAACCCTCCGAAGTTAGCCCCTTCGGAAGCCTTTCTTTTGAAAGCATCACAAAATCATACCTTTCGACCTTGTTAGAAGGTTTCTTTTCGACTTCGTTGGAAGGTTCTACCTTTCGACCTTGTCGAAAGCTTGGGGTCCTCCATATAAAACCATCTATAAACCTTTCGAAAGCAATGAAACTAAAAACCTTTCACAATCATTGAAGGTAACCCTTTCAAAACCTTTTAAAACCATTCAAAAAAGAAGAAGTGTCGGTGTTGGAACCTACCCTTCGAAAGTACACTTCCGACCTTGTCGAAAGGTTACATTTGAATTTGTCGAAATGTATTAAAAATTTACTGTAAAAACAATGAAAGGTTCAGAAGTAACTCCTTCTTCTTCCCCTTCTTTCCCATCGGCTTTGTCGAAGGCGTCCCTTCTACTTAGTCGAAAGGATTAAAACACCTTTTTAGAAAACATTTTAAAATAATTCTCTTGAAGGTTTAAGTTTTCAAAGATCCTCTTCGAAACCCGTTCTTAAATATATGAAATTTTTAGTATATTATAAAATGATAGAGTCGAAGGATCTTCCTTCAACTTATTCGAAAGCAATTATGTTTCTATTCGAAAGAAATTATGTTTTTATTCGAGCAATGGAAGCAGCCTTCCCATCCCTTTTTTCTAAAACACCATTCTTCTTCCCCAAATAAATTTTTGAATTACAGCCTTCCCTCCGAATTGACTAATTCGAAGGCAATTTTGCAGTTTAGCCCTTAGACTTAAATAATTTAATCACCTTAGTAAATCGCTAAGGAAAATCCGTAAAATCACCAAAAATATGATAAATCTTATATTTTAACATATTAAAATTTCAAAGCCTATGAATATCAAAATGACTCGAAATTCAACCAAAACCAATAAAAACGTGTAAATTAGCCCATTAACATTTAAAACACTTATGTCTTATGCAAACAAAGGTTTATATGGTTTTATCCTAACCAAAATCATAAACATGATCGGGTATAACCAAACCAAACACAGAAAAATGAGATGATAAACATGATTATTCACCTTGATTAGTTGATTGGAGAATGAGATAAATTTCTAGCTTTAATTCCTTAGCTTTTTCTTTAATTTATGCTCTTCCTGGAGCTTTTAATGGCCGGCGGAAAGTTGGTGAGGAGTTATGAATGAGAAAGTGAAAGTTTATTGAAGTAGAGGAAAAGATATATACTAAGAAATGTAGCCCCATTTCCAAATTTACCGCTTAGGGAAATTCCTCCTTCTAAATATAGTTAAGTGATTTTTTTAGTTCATTCATTAAGACACGACCATTAAATTCATTAATATAATCTTCCTAATTATTCACATTATTCTATTTAAATTATCCAATTAAATATCCTGAATAATGTTAATTAAACTTCAGGGGCATTACAGACTCCTCCCTAAAGAATTTCGTCCTTGAAATTTCAGTAAGGACAAAACAACAAACGTATAGCCCATGCAAGCAAAGCTAGTATAACATACCAGTCAAATTCTATATAAACCATATATAGAACATACCATCTAAATAGCCCAGGAAAAGTAGTCTTAATCCTGTCTTCTTTCTTCCAAGTACAGTCCTTCACGTTGTTGCTCCACTGAACTTTCACCGACCTGACCGTCTTGTTCCTTAACCTCTTCTCATCTTTTGCCACAACACGAACTGGTTGCCTAACAAAAGTCATATCTGATTCCACTACTAAGTCATCTCGTGTCGTCGAACCGATAGTAGTTTCTGGCTCACGAGTATACTTCATAAGATGAGAAACATGAAAAATATTGTGGATCCCGGCCAAACTGCTCGGTAAATCTACTTGGTATGTGAGTCTCCTAATCCACTCTGATATAGGAAATGGTCCAACATACCTCGGTGCAAGCTTCTTGGTCTTCCCGAACCGAACCACACCTTTCATCGGCGATACCTTGATGAAAAATCTATCTACAACCGAGAACTCTAGGCCCTTACGCCTTTTGTCTACGTAACTCTTCTACCTAGATCGAGCTTCCTTCATTCTTTCCTATATCAACTCGATCTTTTCTATCGCCTCTCTCACCAAATCTGGACAAATATAACGACCCGCTATTTTGGACTATTCGCATCCGCACATGTTGGACTTGAATAATTCAAAATACCGAATTGTTAATTTAAATTTGGCAAATATAAGCATATACAGTAAATAAATAATCACATATCACAGACACAGAGTAATAAATGCAGCGGAAACAAAATATAGTAGTTTATGAAGCTACTATATACATATCAGAGTTAAATAAGGTACAAAAGATGTGACGAGTACAATAGTCAAATACAATATCAGATTACGTCACTGGAATCAACTGAATATATGAAAGCTGGATAGATAGCTGGATCTCCAAGCGAAGCTCCAACTCCAAAGGTGAGTCTCGAATACTGGTACACTAAGTTTGACCCGAGCGTAGAGCAAAACACAAAATACTCGAGTCAGGATTAACATTCTTATTTTAATAAATCCAACTCAAGTGAAATAACAACTGAAATACAAGTAACTCAAAGGACGTTGTAATAACCATCCTCTAAGGATCCGTTAAACTATCTACTATGTAGTAGTGTACGCTAAGTAGATAATATTTATCAGTAATATAAAGTATCAAAATAGTGTTAAGGCGTTACCATTATCCCCCTTAACACATTTTATATAAGTGTCATAGTCTATACAGCACTGTAAACTCCACCGTAAACTAGTGGGCTATCAGGGAGTACTCCATAGGTACAACACAAAACAAATTCGTAGTGGTCGCGTATATAGGGATACAAGTATAACAAGGCACATGAGGCACCCAAGGTAGTGATACTACTATTTTTCTGATCCGGACCGGTGAGAACGCATCGCCGCAACGATCGCAACACCACGAAACAACACTCCCAAAATTACGAGGGTGCACCAATCAATAACAAGTAATTAGTAGATAACGAAGAAGTGTGTTCGCTCGAGGTGGCTAACCCCATTTGGCCCGGCACGACTCCTGTTTTAGTCATTTCCAATTTGACACAAGTGTCAAGCCTATCCATTATCGTTCTCTTTCTTCAGTCATCACGTACATCATTCCAACCACTTTATTCTGGATCACACTCCGCGTATAGTTATTAAAGTGGTTTTCGATTTAGGCAGTGAGTATGTCCCTAACCGATTTCGGTCTCTTTAATAACATTCGTGATTATTACACTGATTGGTCGTTTATATATTTCAAAACCAAATCAATTTCAATTTCAATTAGAATTTGTAAATCAACATTTCATTTGTCTTTCTATATCAATTTCCATAATTTACGTTTCAAAACTTCCAAATTACTATTTCAAAATCTTATAATTCAATTTCAATTTTTATTTAAAATAATTCAAATATTGATTCAAGTTCGTAAATAAATTTCATTCCGTAATCATTTAAATTAATTTAATCTAACATTCAAATCAATTTAAATTCATTGATCGATTTCATTCAATATTCGTTAAGTTAATTTATCATTCAAAACAATTTCAATTAAATTTTCAATTCATTAAATCAATTTAAGTTCAACTCCAATATATCAAATCTTACAAATTGAATTAAATTAAATTCATCAAATCAAGTTCTTTAAATTACAAGTCTTACATTAATTTTAATAAATCACTTTTTCTCGTTAAAGAAAATCAATTTCACTTATTTACTTATTTAATTTAAACAAATTTCCAAAACATAATTATTACATAACTCAATTTCACTTGTTAAAGAAGTTCAATTTCACTTATTACGAAGTTCAATTTCACTTATCAAAAATTCATTTTCATTTAATTATTAAATATTTCAATCTTATTTAATTATTAAAAAATTTCAAAACTCAATTATTAAATAATTCCAAAACTCAATTATTAAATAATTCCAAACTTAATTATTAATTACATTTTTAAACCACGTTCTTTCATCAACTACCATGTTAATATTTTGTTCAGTTTATTAAATATTATCATTTTCCTTTCATTAAAATTCAAATTCCAACTTCATTTCAAACCTTATTATTTATTCAAATAAAATCTTTATTTTATTTAAATCAAATTATTGACCAATCGGGTTCATTTAATTTTCTATCCTAAGTCAAAATTTATTTGGGTATTTATCATTTCAACCCAATTCCATTTCAATTCAAAAAAAATCAAAGTATAGCAAAGGGAACTTGTAGTGTGATAACTGGGATGGTGTCAAAGTAAATAAACAAGCAATATCAAGCATCAATAACAATCCAATAATTAATTCAAATAATCCCGGAACAATCGTATTAATTCACATTGGGCGTCATATTATGCAAATTTAACTAATCAAATTTAACACATATATCAATTTTAAATTATTAACTATCCTATAGATTTGGTTGCATATTATTTATCACTTTAAACATTAATAATTTGACGTCCAATGTAAACATCAAATAATCAATCATTTATCAACCAAACTGGATTATCATTGTATAAATAACAGATAATGGCTTCAGATGTCACAGGTGAAGTGATACAGGTAATAACATATATAACAATGTAAATAACTAACTACAACATATTTCAATTGTCGTTTCAATTGAAATCAAATTTAATAGATAAAAGAACATTAATCGTGAGTGATTGCTTGTCTTTCGAGGCTAGAGAACACAAGAAGATAGACGATACAATAGGCTATGATTTGAATTGCAAAATTGACCAAATCCAAGTGCGGATTTCCAAAGTAAGGCGGGATTGACATGGATTAGACGAACAAGGCTGAAATTCAAAGTTTGATGAACCGAATCAGAATCAGTTTGATATCTACGAAAAATATTTGTTATTTTATAAAATCAATATTAGGCCAAAATTTAAAAAATATATCTATATAGTTAAAATAAAATACATACTATTACTATATCAATATATATAAAAACAACAAATGGAAAAAAAAATATCAAAATCTGTAAGTTGTATATTATATACATACATACATACATACATACATACATACATACATATATATATATATATATATATTTGAAAACTTATATGTATTCAAAACAAAAATACATACTTAAATATTTGACAGTCCACAGGGAGCATATGTGACTAACAGTACATTAATATGCTTATAACCAAAATCAAAGATATAAATATTGTTGAAAGTCGATATATATAAGCTTGTATGATTTAATACAATGATCATTCTTATAACATACGCACCCATAAATATAAAAATCTGTGAACCTCTTATATTTTCTTTTGCTAGGCGAATAAAACTTTTGAAAACATCTATACTCAAACTTTAAAAATGACGAAAACCTTGGTATACATACAAAAACCAAATCATCATATTCATACATTTTATATTTTAACGACTAACCCTTTAGAATATAATACACATATAATATCCTGTAAACAAAATAAGAATTTAAAAACTTTATGCACTGTAACTTCTGACTCATATATTCATGCTAATATAGATACAAAATATTGTATTCAACATTGTGTACAAATATCAATATCCAAATTGTTTCAACTTTATAAACTAATATATGATTTTTTTTATATAACTGAACATATAAACACAAACAGCTTTATACTATATGTTTGCACCAAAATTGGTCACAACACTCTTCGGGAGTCGTTGAAGAGATAATAACAAAGAATATAGATACAAAATGAATATTATCTAACACAAACTCCAATCAACAGTAAAGTAAAAGAGTAGACAAGCGATTTATAGTGGTTCGGCGTGTTGCCTACGTCCACTGTGAAGTTTTTTGATGTTTTATTGATTCTCTTTCAACGATTACAAGTCGTTAAAGCAATCAACAGCAAGATACAACTGGAAATTCGAATCAACATCGAAGTTATGATGTAAGATGGTGGAGATCTCGATCCGGCAGAGTCTGGGCGCTTCAGAGTTGAAAGATCCCTTTTCTGTTGGCTCCGGGGCTCTATTTATAGGTGTAGGATGCTGATATTTCGCTGAAAACTCAAGAGACCACTTCTGGCACGTGAGGGAGCCCACGCGCCCGTCCTCAGGAAATTTGGGCCCATTTTGGCATCGATTCGAACTCCATTCGAATCGATCATGAATTCATCCAATCGAGGTGAAATTTGGTGTGGACATTCTACAACATGTATGCAAGCTTTTGTGAAAATTTCATGGCATTTGGATCAGTAGATTGAGAGATATGATGCATTCGAGATGGGATTCATTGCGTGGCTGTTTGGTTCGAAACCATCCCTTTGAATCGATGGTGGCACGTGTCTTCGTGTTGACGTGGAGCGCACACCTCGCCTCGATCCGGGTTTTGCTCCGAGTTGACCACTTCGACTCCATATATCTCGGCGCATTCGAACCGATGAAAGACACGTCATCATGGCTAGTTGACCCAGTGGATTCGAACGAAGCTTCATTGATGGATTCGAATCAGGGCTTCACAGATGGGTTCGAACAAGGCTTCAATGATGGGTTCGAACAAAGCTTCATGGATGGGTTCGAACGACCGATGCTTGCTGGGTACGAACTTGCTTTTCTTCGATGGATACGAGCTTTGTAACTACTCCATGGATGCGAAGTCAACACTGGCTGATGGATACGAGGTCCATCGATATGTACTCGATGGATTCGAAGTTGATGGAGTCGAACCGAGGCACTCAGATGGATTCGAAGCTAATAGATGCGAAGGTGAATGGTTCGAACGGTGTTCGGTGATGGATTCAAAGACACCTACAATGATGGATTCGAAACCAGTGTTTTTCCTTCCAAGTTGAATCGATCATAACTTGAGCGTATGAACTCGGATTGACTTGAAATTTGAGATGCCGACTCCTATGATCTTTCTTGTCATGTCCTATCAATTGCAGCTCAATCTGGACTCGGAAAAAATTCAGTGATATCCATAGCGAAACGAAGTATGACCAATCTCTGAGACGAACTGTTCTCCGTTTTCGATCGATCTTTTGGTATCGCGGCTTTGCCAAAAAGAAGGATAACATTTTGCCCCCCAAAGTACGTCTTGTGGGAATATGACGTGCTTTGAATAGCTGCAATTTCTCTCCGAACAATCATTGCTCTCTTTTTTGTTGAGACTCGTATTCTGTATTGCTGTAACCTTGTGCTGATATGATTGATTGCTGTGTAATA
Source organism: Allium cepa (assembly GCA_030765085.1). Lineage (NCBI taxonomy): Eukaryota > Viridiplantae > Streptophyta > Magnoliopsida > Asparagales > Amaryllidaceae > Allium > Allium cepa. Next base: position 616,148,541 of record CM060931.1, read on the forward strand.
GCGCTTAGCCGTATGCTGTTATATTTGTAACAAGATGAGTATTCGATCCCTGTAAATGTTTAAAATCGAATGTTAGCTCGACATATATGCACATATGTTAGTTTGATCCTTGTTAACGTCGTGCGTCCATGAGTCGTTGTCAGTTTAGTTTGCTATTGAATTTCGTATCGATTCTCTCCTGAACCGATTTGGAAATTTGAGTTGAGATAACGCTTGATGGTTGTTTTGAAAATTCCCTTCGTATCGATCCTCTCCTGAACCGATATAGAAGGTCGAAGGAAACGACTTTGGGTTGCGCGAAGGTAATACTTCGAACCGATGTGTTTGAGCATCCATGGATTCAAAATCTACATTCGTATGGATGGAGTACGCTAATGCTATGATGGGTACAAAATTGACATTCGAACCGATGGCTTGGACGAGTATGAAACGTCCATTCGTACTGATGAGAAAGGATGGATACGAAATAGTAGTTCATATCGATAGGGCATGATGGATACGAAGTCGTCGTTCGTATCGGTAGGTTGTGGATGGAGTTGAGAATTTGTTGATGTGAACAAGGGCTTCGATCGATGTGCCTACTGTTTGTTTCGCATCGATGCAACTCATCGCCCTGCTGTGTGTTTCGTATCGATGAAGTGTGAGGTTAACTTCGAATCGATAGGGCCTTAGGCCGATGGATTCGAAGGTTGACTTCGAATCGATCTGATAATTGACCGGTTGTGACCGGTTGAGTTAACTGGGATGCGAAACGGCCCGGTCACTTCCTAGGCTTCATATAAATAGCAAAGGGTTTGTCACTTTTTCACTTTTTTCTTTTTACTCTTGCCTTGCGTTTACTGTGTTCTGCGTCGTCTCGAAGCTTCAGAGAAGAAGGCACTGTGTTACGTATTCGAACCATTCAAGATCCAAGTCTTTAATTCTTCGAATCCATCACTCAAATTAGGTAGTTAGCCTTGAATCCAAACGGCAAAGTTACTTCGAACCTATCTCTTCTTCATCGATTGTTCACTCTGGTGATTGGCAAAACCAGATCTGGTTTGGAAGGGCTTCGAAACCATCTGGGGACTCGATTTCGAAACGATGATGGCGGCGCCATTTTTCCTTGGATTTCGCATCGATCCCTAGGATGACCTTATGGGGGTGACGTAGTTCGCACCGATTGACTATCTTGATGGGTCCATTCGAATCGATGGATTCGAATCCATCGGCTATCAGTTCGAAGTTCTCAACTTTATATCGATGCGAAGGGTATCGATTCGAACATGATCGATGTTAAGTTGAGGGCTTCCTAATCGGTACGAACTAGTCGACCAAAGATCGATTCGAAGTCATCCTTCATTGATCGATTCAAACTTGACACCTGATTATCGATTCGAAGCGCGCCTTTCTGCATCAATTCGAAGTGATGTTAGGATGGGTTCGAATGAGTTTCCTGTGACCAGTTCGAACCCTCTATGATGGATACCAAAGTTTGACGCTTTCTAAGCATAATTCCGACGAGCTTCATTCTCGCATATTTGGACTTGATAATCACACTACATACTTGACCACCTTTCGAAGCTCGTCGATGGAACCATAACAACTTTTATCCGAATCAAATTCCATCATACAAACGGTTTAGTGATGACGGTCAGCGATGACGGTCATTATAACTGGGCTTCGTAGCTTTGTTGTTTGCATATTTCCTTTAACTCTGCGATATTTATTCAAGTAATGCATGGCACTGTACAACATACATTCATACACTTTACACTGGGGAACGCACGGGTCCTTTGTCATCTAACGATGGTTTCTCATGAGTTAGCTAGTCATGGAACCATCAAATTCGCAAGAGCAGGAGGTTCAAAGCACAGTTACTCCGAGACTAGAGGTTCCATATATTGAACCTGAGATCATCGGTCCGGCCCCGGACGAACTTCCCAATGCGTCTTTCATTGCCAATCCATCGGATTCCGTTCAATCCAATATTTCTGAAGATATGTTGGGGAGAATATGCTTAAGGCACGCCCTGTCACTGGACGACATGTTATTGCCGGGGCCGAATGATAGACCACACAATCCACCGGAGGGATATACAGCATTTAACCGCCACGCATGTGCGGCCGGGACGATTCCTCCGTTCAACGAGTATATAAGGGAAGTGTTGTCTTTTTTGAGGATCGCTCCATCTCAACTACACCCGAACGGATATGCTTCCGTGAACAGTTTATTCATCTTCTTCATGGAGTACCTTCATAGACCACCGATCATGACCGAGATCAGATATCTATTTAATTTCAAAACCCGAGGTGATTACCCTTCCTTCACATTTGTGGATGCAGTGAGGAATTGCCAAGTGGTCACTGGGTCCTGGACCAGATTGAGTTACTACAGGATGGAATGGTTCTATGTCAGATGTCCTCCGGGGTTTGTCCGGCGATGGTTATTCAGACGTGAGTGTAGCTGAGTTATCAAATAATTATTAAGGCAATTGCAGTCAAAGTGAAACTTATGTTTTTCCCTTTTTTACAGCGACGGTTCAGCGACCTGAAGATGAACACTTTAAGGAGATGGTGTGAGTACTTCGAGAAGTCCCGGGCGAAGATAGGGATATCGAGTTGCTCTTGACGGATAGGAATCTCCGGACTTACGGGTTGATCGAACGAGGGCAGAGCATAAAGTTCGACGGGGCATTAAGGATCGTCTCGAAAAAACAAGTCAGGCACAAGAAGCCCAAAGTTATTATAGTCGAGGAGGCTAATTCTGAAAGAACTCATACTGATGACGAGCCGTTGTCGCAGCCTACAGACGTAGCTTAGGACGTCGCAGAGCAGAGAAAAGGTAAGGCAGCCGTTGTCAAGTCACCTAAGAAGGGGAGATGGAAATCGGTTGTCACGACCCGATCCTCTCCCGGAGTTAGAATTTCGGAGATGTCTCCTCCGAGAACTGAAAGTCTTTATGAAGGGCTCGTCGATATTCCAATTCCGGACGATGTGCCTCTGCAGCATGATGCTGGATTGGAAAAACTTTCAGAAACTTTAGTTTTGAGCGAGTCTTTTCCCACTAGTGTGGCAGACACATCCGGTTGGTCGGGGGGTTGCACATTCATACATATTTCACAACACTGCATAACCTTTGACTATAAGCTATCTGTGTCGAAGAGTTAATCCTACTTTATTTTGCTTTGCAGATACTATGTCTAGGCGAGGTTCAATGTTAGGGAGTCTCCGACATGCCCGCAAATCTTCATATCATGATTCGCACAGACGAGAAGAGGACAAAGATTACGACCAGGGACGCTCTGGGTATTCTGGTCAAGAGAGATATGATATAGATAGAGGCTATAAGCGTCGATCGTAATCGCGTACTCCTCCTCCTTCCAGAGATCCCATACAACCTCCTGCTCATGTCTCTCGTCCCTCTGAATCTTCACACTACATGTCGGCCTCTCAATCTTCTAGGCATGAATCCCGCCATTCTAGGAGCGAAACGATAACTGTTGCTGTTACAGAACAGCCCCCCGGGGAAATTTCAGGGGAAGGAGCAATCATGCTTGCTCAGCTAAAGAGGGATTTCCCAAACATCTGCTTCGACAACTATATCTTTCCTCCACATTTAAAGAAAATCCCGGAGGAAGCTGAGCAGTTGGTATATGACTACATACACGATTTTTACGCACAGTACAAAGCATGGTCGAAAGCGGCCGACAAAGCGTCGGCATTGGCCTTTAAGCGTGGGGCCACCATCGAGAGGTTGCAGGCTGAGTTAGCTCTAAAGAGCCGTATTATTGAGGTGCTAAACACTGAAGCTGAATCTTCTCGAAAATATGAAATGGAGGCTATCAAAAAAGCCGACGAAGCTCAGGCAACGATGGATAGGATGAAGCGCGAGCATTATGCCACAGTAGAGGATATGGGCCATCGAAACACCCTGGTCACTGCCGAGAGGGACGCAGCCCTGAGGGAGCTAAATGAGCTTAAGTCCAAATTTGCCGAAATCACCAAGGATAGGGATGATGCGAACACTGCAGCTCAGGAGGCATGTGAACAAGCTGTGATGCTCCGGACTGAACGGGATGCGGCAGTGGCCAAGGTCCAAGCGGTCGAGACGGAGGTTGAGGAGAAAGTTCAACAAGCGGAGGCCAGGCTGGAGGCCGGTATTGAAGATCTGCTTATCACTTACAATGCCAATGTGTTGAGACACAGAAATTTGGCTTGGCTTCAGGACTACCCGGTACACCTCCGTAGCGCTTGGGGTCGATTGGTTGAGGAGGAAGAGGAAGCGCATCCGAATGAATCGGTCGACTGATTTGAACTCGAAAACCGGTTGCTGACAGATGATGAGAAAAAGATCCTCCACGACGCTATTATTGCTCATGAGAAGGAGATGATTGGTGGCCGATCTCTGGAGGTTGGAGAGGGATCAGGTGTTGAGCATCACGCCACTGTTACTGAAATCACCGCTCCACCTTCGTTAGAGCCTGTATCTGTTGTTGGTTCACAATCTATTCCTGCTTATGACCCAGAACAGCCGCGATTATCTCCTATTCAGGAGCACGTCTCTGAGGCCGTCCAACCGTCATCGAGTCGAACTGAGGAAGGTACCTTGAACATATCTCAAGTGTGTTTCTATTAGAGCGTTTGTTTTGAAGTGATTGCTTATAACACCTTCTCTTCTTTGCTCAGTAACCGAAACTACTCTGGCATCTTCGGCTCAGGAGTCTATTCAAGGGAAAAAGGCCATCACCACTGAAACAACTGTCGTGATGACGGTAGTGTCTACTGAGATGGCGCAGGGGAGATCCTTATCTCTGGACGAACAAATGGTGAGTGAGCTTCTTGGCCAACAAGGCGACCCCTTTACAGACTTGCCATTTATCATCAATGATCTTCCTCTGGCCTCTCGTTTTGTAATGCAGACCACAGCTGCCCCCAGACAGGCCCAATCAGCTCGAGACGAGGAAATCTTGGCCGAGATTAATGCCGAAATAGAGGCTGCGGGGCATAGTGGTAGTATTGGTGGCAGCGCGGCGACGCATATCCCAGCACATTTAAGGGTAATACCATCAGGTGGCACTATCCCACCTTCCATCGCGGACCACGTCCCTCCTACTCCTTCGATGGAAAGCCTTCACGTAGATTCAAGCTCCGAGGAAGACATTGACATTATGCCCCCAGCCGAAGAGCAGCCACCGGAGAGGAGACCCTCCAAACGAAGGATTTCTGTTCCTAGTGATTCCGACGACGAACCACTGATAAGAAGGTCGAAAAAGAAGAAATAGATCAGCCTCTCAAGCAGATTTTTTGGTAGATAGGAACTTCTTTTCATTTTTTGTTAGTAGGCCGTGTATAGATGTAGGTTCGTCCCCTTCTAGTAGAGATTCTTTTTTTGGAAGAACTTATTTTCATGTAAGTTCTTGTCTCTAGTTAGTTGAAATAAAAATTCAATTTCTTTGTTTCAATTCTCATTTCATTTGCGCTTAAGTATTTGCAGTGTTTAGCTTTTAGTCTGGTGCACTCGTGACGTTTTTTACCGTTAAGTAGAGTTCGTTTTATTTGCTAAGTCTGAAAATCTTGGTCATATGTTGTTATCGATGAATAAGTTGAACTTCAGACATTGTATCACTTTGGCTAGTGACTACCACTTAGCTTTTTCCCCCCCAGTTTTGGGGAACAACATTTGTATTTCGGTGGTTGATCGCATTCATTGCAAATCTTTAGCACATGTCCACATTCTGGGAACCTGGAATTGATGTTTGTACTTCGACTCGCACTTCGGGAATCTGGAGTTAGCCGCTGGATGGTCAGTTACATCTATTTGGGCTTTTTAGGAGTCCGTTCACACTCTAGGAACGATAGATTTGACGTTTATACTCCAATTCACGCTCTGGGAAGTTGGAGTCCGCTCGCGCTCTGGGAACGAGTTATTGAATGTTTATACTCCAATTCACACTCTGGGAAGTTGGAGTCCGCTCGCGCTCTGGGAACGAGTTATTGAATGTTTATACTCCAATTCACACTCTGGGAAGTTGGAGTCCGCTCGCGCTTTGCGAACGAGTTATTGAATGTTTAAACTCCAATTCACACTCTGGGAAGTTGGAGTCCGTTCGCGCTCTGGGTACGAGTTATTGAATGTTTATACTCCAATTCACACTCTGGGAAATTGGAGTCCTTTCATGCTCTGGGAATGAGTTATTGAATGTTTATACTCCAATTCACGCTCTAGGAAGTTGGAGTCCGTTCGTGCTTTGGGAACGAGTTATTGAATGTTTATACTCCAATTCACACTCTGGGAAGTTGGAGTCCGTTCGCTCTCTGGGAACGAGTTATTGAATGTTTGTACTCCAATTCACGCTCTGGGAAATTGGAGTCCGTTCGCGCTCTGGGAACGAGTTATTGAATGTTTATACTCCAATTCACACTCTGGGAAGTTGGAGTCCGTTCGCTCTCTGGGAACGAGTTATTGAATGTTTATACTCCAATTCACGCTCTGGGAAGTTGGAGTCCGTTCGCCCTCTGGGAACGAGTTATTGAATGTTTATACTCCAATTCACGCTCTGGGAAGTTGGAGTCCGTTCGCCCTCTGGGAACGAGTTATTGAATGTTTATACTCCAATTCACGCTCTGGGAAGTTGGAGTCCGTTCGCCCTCTGGGAACAAGTTATTGAATGTTTATACTCCAATTCACGCTTTGGGAAGTTGGAGTCCGTTCGCGCTCTGGGAACGAGTTATTGAATGTTTATACTCCAATTCACGCTTTGGGAAGTTGGAGTCCGTTCGCGCTCTGGGAACGAGTTATTGAATGTTTATACTCCAATTCACTCTCTGGGAAGTTGGAGTCCGTTCGCGCTCTGGGAATGAGTTATTGAATGTTTATACTCCAATTCACACTTTGGGAAGTTGGAGTTCGTTCACGCTTTGGGAACGAGTTATTGAATGTTTATACTCCAATTCACGCTTTGGAAAGTTGGAGTCCGTTCGCGCTCTGAGAACGAGTTATTTAATGTTTATACTCCAATTCACACGAGTTATTGAATGTTTATACTCCAATTCACGCTCTGGGAAGTTGGAGTCCGTTCGCACTCTGGGAAGGAGTTATTGAATGTTTATACTCCAATTCACACTCTGGGAAGTTGGAGTCCGTTCGCGCTCTGGGAACGAGTTATTGAATGTTTATACTCCAATTCACGCTCTAGGAAGTTGGAGTCCGTTCGCGCTCTGGGAACGAGTTATTGAATGTTTATACTCCAATTCACACTCTGGGAAGTTGGAGTCCGTTCACGCTCTGGAAATTAGTTATTGAATGTTTATACTCCAATTCACGCTCTGGGAAGTTGGAGTCCGTTCGCGCTCCGGGAACGAGTTATTGAATGTTTATACTCTAATTCACACTCTGGGAAGTTAGAGTCCGTTCGCGCTCTGGGAACGAGTTATTGAATGTTTATACTACAATTCACGCTCTGGGAAGTTGGAGTCCGTTCGCGCTCTGGGAACGTGTTATTGAATGTTTATACTCCAATTCACGCTCTGGGAAGTTGGAGTCCGTTCGCGCTCTGGGAACGAGTTATTGAATGTTTATACTCCAATTCACCCTCTGGGAAGTTGGAGTCCTTTCGCGCTCTGGGAATGAGTTATTGAATGTTTATACTCCAATTCACACTCTGGGAAGTTGGAGTCCGCTCGCGCTCTGGGAACGAGTTATTGAATGTTTATACTCCAATTCACGCTCTGGGAAGTTGGAGTCCGCTCGCGCTCTGGGAACGAGTTATTGAATGTTTATACTCCAATTCACGCTCTGGGAAGTTGGAGTCCGTTCGCGCTCTGGGAACGAGTTATTGAATGTTTATACTCCAATTCATGCTCTGGGAAGTTGGAGTCCGTTCGCGCTCTGGGAACGAGTTATTGAATGTTTATACTCCAATTCACACTCTGGGAAGATGGAGTCCGTTCACGCTCTGGGAACGAGTTATTGAATGTTTATACTCCAATTCACGCTCTGGGAAGTTGGAGTCCGTTCGCGCTCTGGGAACGAGTTATTGAATGTTTATACTCCAATTCACGCTCTGGGAAGTTGGAGTCCGTTCGCGCTCTGGAAACGAGTTATTGAATGTTTATACTCCAATTCACGCTCTGGGAAGTTGGAGTCAGTTCGCGCTCTGGGAACGAGTTATTGAATGTTTATACTCCAATTCACGCTCTGGGAAGTTGGAGTCCGTTCGCGCTCTGGTAACGAGTTATTGAATGTTTATACTCCAATTCACGCTCTGGGAAGTTGGAGTCCGTTCGCGCTCTGGGAACGAGTTATTGAATGTTTATACTCCAATTCACGCTCTGGGAAGTTGGAGTCCGTTCGCGCTCTGGGAACGAGTTGTTGAACGGACTGTCGTGTGTTGGTCCAGATCAGCCGTTGATGTGTTGGCTTGCCCCCGAGCTGGGGTTTCACTTAGTGAGTGGCCGGTCGTGTCACAGTCACTCGCTATTTGAATAAATTCCATTGTTTGATGGAATTTAGCTCTTCGTGTGTCGTGATTGTTGAATGTTGCATTCGGTGAATCGCAGCTTTAGCTTGAAGAGATAGTACTTTATTGCTGAAATAAGAAAACATGGCAAAGTCAGTGCCTTATTACAAATTCAAATTTCAGAATGTAAAAGAAACTGCAAAGTATTCATAGATTGAGTGAGCCTGTCATGTGTGACAATGACGATGATCTTCGTCGTTCCAGGCTCCTGAGAGGTTGGTCCGCCACTGATGGCGTTTATCACCAATCTTCCACGGGGACAAGTCAAGTCCTCCTGTCTCGGTCGATTGGGTTCATTGTTCTTATTTGATGGGACCGCTTCTCTGGGCTGCGGTGTCTGCACAAACTGTTCCAGCTTCCTTTCTCTGATCAGTTTTTCAACGAGATCTTGTAAGTGACGACACTCGTTCGTATTGTGCCCGTAGCTTTCATGGAACCTGCAAAACTTTCCCGTCTGGATTTGTCTCTCTGACGACGGCCTTGGTGCAGGTTTTTGGTACCGAATTGTATCACAGGTTTGTAAGTACAAGTCCTCTAGCGATGTATTCAGAGGGGTGTAACAGTCAAACATTGGATTCTTGCACTGCGGGCCAGGATTTTGATCTCGTTTTCTGGTTTGATTCACGCTCTCTCTTCACCGAGCTTGTTTGTTTTTAACGTTCCACTGAACTTTTCCGGAGCTCTCGCCAGACTGTGTGATTGCAACATTGCTTTGGATCCCTTCCGTACTTGGTCCTATACCAGTTTGCTTCCTAGATTGTTTCGCATCTTCCTATCTCAGGAATTGAGCCGCCTTGGTGTGGAAACGGTCCAATGATGCAGGTGGTTTTCCAGCTAGCCAATTGCCAAATTCAGAATCGGGGTCGATCCCCTTAGTCAATGCCATAAGGATGGAGTTATCGTTTGGGTTACTAATCTCCGCGCATGCAGTATGGAATCTCTCTAAGTAGTGTCTGAACGTTTCTCCAGGAGCTTGAGTGACACTAGACAGAGTGTTGACATCTTTGGGCCTTGCGACGTGCATGCGGAATTGCTCAACGAATTTTGTGGCCAACTGGTCGAATGAAGAGATGGATCGAGGTGGCAGTCGGGTGAACCACATGGTAGAGATGCCCTCCAAGGATATAGGGAAACTACGACATTTCACTGCATCGTCAGCCCTGGCAGCAGTCATCGACCATTCATATTTTATAATATGTTGGTTGGGGTCGGAGTTTCCCTCGTACATGGGTAGAGTTGGCATTCGGAATCGCCGTGGGGGTTCAGCAGTAAGGATATTGTCCGTAAAAGGATTGTGGCTTCGGGAGACTCCCCAATCGTCATTTGTGAATCCCTGGCTCTCACGGATCATCTGACGTATCATAGTTGAAAGATCCGGCATTTGCGCCAGAGTATGATCACGTTCCATACTTTGGGTTTGAACCGGATATCGTCGACGGTCCAAGTCTTGCCTTCTTGGCTCATAGTCCTCTGGGGCGTATGGTTCAGGAGTACGTCCGCTATGACGACGGTCCTGGTACGGCTGATCATGGACGTCGACCCCTGGTTCAGCCGCAACGTTAGTAGTGCGGTATTCTGTAGTGTGGTGAGGGATGGAACCTCCTCGGGAGGAGGGTCCAGTTTGGAAACTGGCCGATGGACCAACCCTCAGTTGTCCAACGGTCAGTGTGGGTTGATCTCCAACAGCTGGGATGCGACTCCCATCTAGTCGGGGTCGTGGAGATCGATTGTGATAATCAGAAGATGAAGAACTCTTGCTGTAGGAGTGAGACGCGTGGTTTCTTGTGGATCTCTTTCGCTTCTGGCGATCCAGCTTGTTGATCAGCTCGGCATTAGCACGTAGCTGTTCTGCCAGTTGTTGCCGACTCTGGGTCAGCTCTTGGAGTAGTAACTGTAACTCTTGTCGGGTAACCGGATTTGATGGTTCCGAGTGCCCAGTAGCATCTTGATTAGATGGAGGTGGCGGAGCAGGATTCTGTCTATCCTGTTCTTCTTGATTGACAGCATTAGAGGTGGTTCTCGTACTAACCATCTTGAAAGTTGAATTCCTTTTCTAGACTTTATGCAAATCTGAATAGAAGGGAAGGAACTTGGATTTGACGATCTAGATCTTTCTCTTAGATTTATTCAATCCGGTATCGATGACAGATCCAAAGAGCAGGAGAAAATCTGGGTTCTCTCAATGAAAGCACTATATGGTATAAAATTTAGATAATCCGCATATATCTTAGAAAACAGAGGATACACCTATAATCTTAATATAAAATACATGTATACTTACTGTAGAAACAACAAACATAAACCAATATATATTTATATACACGCTAATATAGATGTACTCACGTGCAACATTCAAACGAGGAAGGAGAAGTAAGTAACGACAGAGGGTGAAACTCGACCTTAGGTTGCAGGTTACGGCGGAATGGAGGAGGTGCGGTTCAAGCTCGGGCTGTCGCGTGTGGACTCGGCTAGGATATAAGAAGATATGGAGGTGCTGATCTTTGGTGATCGGCAGAGGGAATATCGACGGCATGTGGGTTCGAGCGAAGTGGATAAGTGAGGGAAGAGAGGGCGAGTGGGAAGGAGCTACGACGGAAGGGAATGGGGGGTCGAGGTGAGGTTGCTGACTCGATGGTGATGGAGGAAGCATGTATGGTGGACATGGGAGGCTTCATGCGGGAGGATTGCAGTTGTGTGCATGGAGGAGGGAAGGCCGTGTTGGCTGGAAGGTGGGCGTGTGTGTTGTGCGTGGACAAAGGAGGGGTGCATGCTTATGTATATTCCTCTTGCAATATTATTTTTCAGTGAATAAAAGTAAAAAAAATGACGAAGAAAGAATGGGGAAGGAAGAAGATGGAGGCAAGATTCAATCAGAAGGAAGAAAATAACATATGCCAAATGATATGAACGCAACTTTGATAAAATGAACCAGAAAAATAATTTTTTTTTACGTTGGGAATAAAGGAAATCAAGCGCTGAATTCAAGGCTAATAATAAAAAACGGCTATTGAGTTTTACAAAAAAAGCTTGAATAGGCAATGAATTCAAATGGTCATAAAACCAAACGTCACAACACCGGCACCGATACGGTAACCGTCTCTGTGAATTTTGCTGTCTCCTGGACTTCAAAATAAACAAACAAATATACCTTAAAGATCAGCGCGACGAGACGATTAAAACGGTATACGAATATCGGTGGTATGATTGAATTATAAAAATTTGAATTTTCTACTAGGGGAAAATGCAGTAAAAACACAGAAAAATAAAATCGACGGAGCTAAAGAAGTCCGAATTTTGAAAAACGAAAAATGACGTCTTGTTCAGAAGATGATTTAGAATTTTTGTATGTAAAAATATTTAGGTTTCGAAAACGTTTTATTTTCATTAATTCTTAACTGATTAAATTGAAATAAATTTACGCACGAAAATAAACTTCATATTTTCGGACGAAAATTTACCGGTTGCTATGTTTAACTAGACGCATTTCAAATATTAAATTTTTATTTCAAAATTTTATCATTTTTTTTATTAAATTTCACACAAATTCAGTTAATTAAATTAATTAAAACCGTTAAAATATTCGGGTTGTTACAACAAAGGACCAATCCGTCTCCGGTCTCCAACCAACATGCTGGTGATTTGCATGGCCTTCCATACAAAACTTCAAAAGGTGTCATTCCTATAATAGTATGATAACTATTGTTATAGGAAAACTCCACTAAGTGCAAGCAATCTTCCCAAGAACCACTAAAATCCAGCACACAAGCTCTCAACCGATCTTCCAGTGCCTTGTTGACTCTCTCTGTCCGTCCATCCGTCTGGGAATGATATGCCATACCCATCTTGAGCTTAGTGCCTAACATACTCTGCAGGCTCTTCCAGAACTCGCTAGTAAACAAAGAAACTCTATCACTGACGGTACTACTAGGAATTCCATGCAGTCTAACGATGTTCTTCATGAATAACTTAACCAAAACAAGTGACGCCCTGGTTAACCTTACTGGAATGGAATGGGAACTCTTGGTCACTTTGTAAATCATAAACCATATACTTTCATTACCTCGGTTTGACCTTGGCAACCCATCAATAAAATCCATGGATATCAAGTCTCACTTCCAAACTGAAATATCCAAAGGCTGAAGCAAACCAATTGGCTTTTGATGTTCGGCTTTTACTTGCTGACAGTTCAAACACTATCTTAACCATAAGCCAACATCCATCCTCATTCCTTCCCAGAAGTAACTTCTCTTCATATCTTGATACATCTCCTCCAGGATGAATCGTAAACTTCAATTAATGACATTCCTAAAGAACTTCCTTCCTACGGTCTCCAACATATGGAACATATAACCCTTCCTTCTTTCTCAACCAACCCTTATGGTCAAGAATAAAATCCTTCAAATCATTGATTCCGATTCCAGAGTCTAACCTTCTAATCCTCTTGGCTAACACTAGATCCTCTTTCTGCCTAGAAGCAATCTGTTCAATTAGAACTGGTCGAAATTCCAAACAAAGAATCAGGCGATATTCCGACTAGATTCAGCGGTCGACCTCAACTGCACACTGCAAGAAGCTAGTGCTTCCAGGTCTTTCCATTCTTCCACATAGCTAACAATACATTCTGATGTTTCTTGCTAAGTGCATCCGCCACCTTATTTCCTTTTCTCAGTGTATACTCGATGCTAAAATCATAAGCTGTAATAAACTCTAGCCATCTCCTTTGTCTCATGTTCAGCTCCTTATAAGATAATACTTACCATAAAGATTTATGAGCAGTAAATGGCTCAAACCTTTCTCCCAAAATATAATGTCTCCACACCTTCAATGCAAAGATTACCGCTGTCAACTCCAAATAATAAGTCGGGTGTCTCACTTCATGCGGTCTAAGCTATCTAGAAGCATAGGCAATAACTTTCCCATTCTGCATTAGCATAGCACCTAACCCAATACCACATGCATTGGTTTAAAATACCAACCCCCAATTCCCATCGGGAACTACTAACATGGGCACATTCGGTTAACAAATGTTTTAACTTAAGGAATCCTCCTCACATTGTCAGACCAAAAAAACTTCACGTCCTTCTTGGTTAGCGTAGTCAAGGACGCCACTGTCCGCGAGAAATCCTCAATGAACCTTCGGTGGTAACCTACAAGTCCATGAAAACTTCTAATCTCACTTACCATCTCTGGTCTTTTCCAATTGTTAGCAGCTTCAACCTTATCCGGATTAACTGCTAAACATTCCTTGGAAATTACATGACCAAGGAACTTCACTTCCTTCTTCCAAAAATGACACTTTGAGAACTTCGCTTTCAGTTGATGTTGCCCTAGCGTCTCCAATAATATTCTAAGATGATCTGCATGATCCTTCTCATTCTAAGAATACGCCAAAATTTCATCAATAAAAATCAACACGAACTTATCCAAGTGCTCTTGGAAAACCCGGTTCATCAAATCCACAAAGAAAGCTGGTGCATTAGTAAGCCCGAATGGCATAACCAACCACTCGTAAGACGCATATCTGGTCCTAAAAGCCAGCAAAGGAATACTATCCTCTGCCACTCGCAGCTGATGGAAATTTGTCGCCAAATCCAGCAGGGAAAACACTCTGGCTCCACTCAACTAAACGAATAAGTCATCGACTCTCGGCAAAGGATACATATTCTTGATCATCCTCTCGTTCAGCATACGATAGTCATACACATCCTTAACGAGTCATCTGGCTTCTTCACGAATACCGCTGCCGTTCCCCAAGGCAAACTGCTTGGCCGGATGAAATTCTTTTCTTCCAATTCCACTAACTACGCCTTTAATTACTTCATCTCGGTGGGTGACATCCTGTTGGTGGTCTACTTACGGGTTCAGCACCGGGTACGAGATCTATCCAAAACTCAATCGCTCTCTTTAGCGAAATCCCAAAACCGGTTCAAACACATCCACAAACTCTCTTGCAACATAAACCTGCTTCAACTCTACTTCCACTCCCATGGCACCCAATAACGCATTAGCATTTCCATCCGAACTCCTTACTAAGTAAATAACTCGGTTACGGCTATTAGGGTGCTTCAATGATATTTCCCCCTCTTGGCAAAATATCCTAGCATCATATCTATCTAACCATTCCATACCTAATATGATTCTGAAACCCACAAAATCAAAAACATATAAACTGCAACCAAACATATGACCTAACAAATCAAGTTCTAACCGGTTATATCTCATTCCTAGAATTGCATACCCTCATATAGGATTCGCAAACCTTACAGGAGTAATAAGGTATAAAGGTTCTGACATAAGAAATCTACCAGATAATGAGATATAAATGAGTGTGATGCACTGGTATCAAATAGTATCCTAACAGGAGTACTATGAATCATAAGCATACCTTCCATCATAACTTTTCCTTTCTCGGTAGTCATTAGTCTAGAGGATGATGGTTCCAACGCAAATACCTTTCCCTTTCCAGCCTTAGCATCCTCGGGACACTTGTCCTTGTAATGCCCCATCTGGCCACAGTTATAGCACTTCACATTCGGCCTCACTGCAACTGCTCTTCCATCACCCGCAACACCAATTAACATAGTGCCTCCTCTTGTCACACTTGTAACAGACAATATCAGCCTTGCTGTTCTTAGCTGCTACCACCGACTGGGGACTTTTCTTCTTAAAGAACTTCCACTTCTTACCCTGAAAATTCTGAACCTCAGCCGGTTTCCCCTTTCCAAGTAGAAAGCATCTCTTCATTCTGAATAGCCATATCGACAACAATATGACACAGATCCTAGAGGTTTGGCATGGTTTCTCTGGCGATCTCAGGATTCAACCGCCTGATAAACTTATCATTCCTCCGAATGACTATATCCACAATAACATATCTGTAATGGGAGAGATCATAAAATTCCATAGCATATCAATCACCGATTTATCCCCCTAGACTAAATCTGCAAACTTCCTTAGAAATGCTTTAGCAACCTCAGATAGAAATCTTTCTTCAAACCTCCTTCGAAATTCAGCCTAAGTCAGGTCTTCCTCTGGCTCTCCCACGGTAACTCCATTCCACCAAAACAACGCTGCTCCTGCAAATTGCTTTGAAGCAAGTCTTCTATTTTGCATATCCATCAAGCCGAGATATGTAAATATCCTTTCACAATGCAATAGCTAGTTCTCCACTTCTATTGCATCCTCAGTTCCCAGAAAATTCTTCCCTCCAAGACTAGCGTAGTCCCTGCTCAGCTTGGCATAATTATTGCCACTAAGACCGCTGGATTAGCTCCGCCAGCATTCTCTACAGCCACTCCTATAGTTGCTCCACCTTGCATCATATTCACGAAGAACAGGTACATTATCTCCATATCAACCGGCGGAATGTCAGCACCAACATTAGCATTTGCATCTGGGTTTGCATTTGCCTGTCAACCCGGTCACACCCAGTATTGGGTTGAACGTTTCCACTTGTTGCGGTGCGTCTTCCATCTTGATTCACTCTTCCATTTCCTGCCTCCATATCTTACTTTCCTACTACCTGCAATCTATCTTAGTAAGATACAGAAGAATGGTCTAAGAGAGTGGGGAATACATACTTAGGTATTTATAGAAAAGTACACATACATTACTATAATGCTTACCTAAGCCTAATTATATTTTAGATTCATTAGATTATGCTTTAAAATATTTTAAGGTTTAAGTTCCTTCTAAGTACATAAACCATGCTCTGATACCAGATTGTAACATCCCGCTTCTAGAGGCTCAAAACTAACTACTATGGATGTTGTAGTCATCCATAGGTGTTATTCCTAAGTGACTGAAATCAGAATCTTGAAACTTTTGGCAACACGGTAAAACAAGAATCAAAAAAAATATTAAATTTCAACAAAACAAAATTTCTCGTTTCTTATGAATTTCAATTTAAGACTTAATTACATAATTCCAAATGTTAACCATGGTTAGATCAATATACATGTACAAAATACGATAAGAGTGACATATGAAAATGTCCCCTTATGATGATCAGAGAACTAATAAATATGAACTTCACAGTTCTTAGTACATCACAGCGAATACACAAAATAGCTCCTATATAGCTAACACTGCCTCCTTCACATATTTGGAAGCTTATTCATCCAAAAACCTAAAAATCTCCCACTCTCAGACTACTCAAATTAATTTTGAACACCCGAGAGTTTGTGGAGAAAAAAAACTTCGAGTCAGACAATAAGTTTGGTATGAATAATCCCATATCATCTCTTATCAAAAACAGATATTTAGTAAGATCACGTCGCTTAGTGGATCATTTTCCCCCTCACTAGCATCCAAAATAAAACATGCAAGTCATTTACTGTGCCCCTGCACCCAAAATGATTAGTCTTAATATAATATTAAATAATGACACAAATCATATACATTGGATATCCCATCCACCCATTTATTAGATATCTCATCTAAAAGCAATATATTAGATTTCCCATGTAAAATCAATTTATTAGAGTTCCCTTCTAAAATCTTTAAAATGACTACATGTCAAAACTTTAATAGGACTATCCATCCCAAATTCATTAAAATAAATGCAGATTATCCATCGTACATTGTTCTATAAAAGTTAGTATGGTCTATCCACCGCACACTTCATAGTTTTCCTAGGATAACTATGAACCCTTGGGTGCCAAATCCCAAGGTAGCCACTTTTGACAAAACATTCTTTCCTTTAGAAATTTGATGTGGGCTATCCACCGCACATTCCATGGTTTTCCTAGGTTAACTAATAACCCATCACTTTGCCAATTAAAACATCACGATCCCCATTATTATTTTTAAAAATTCGTGATCCCTATGATTAGTTATTTTTCCCAGGTATACCACATGTTTAACCTATTACCATTGGTAGGCCCAGTTAGGTTAAATTATATAAAAACACATTGATAGCCCCAATGTATATTTTTAAAAGCATATTTCCGTTTGTAACCCCAAACTATGTATCAAAAACATTAAAACCACCCCGGTGTCCCTATGGTTTATAACCATTAATTTTATATAAGGATCCCCCTTACATATTCAAACAAAGATAAGTATTTTGTGCTATAAACCATTGAAGTAGCCCCTTCGAATTAGCAAAACTTTACTCAAGAAAAATGGCTAAAAACAGCCCTTTAAAACCCTTCGAATGAAGTCCCATTCGAAAGTAAATAACTCTCCGAAGTTAGCCCCTTCAAAAGCTTTTATTTTGAAAGCATCACTAAATCATACATTTCGACCTTGTCGAAAGGTCCTATCGTTCGACCTTGTCGGAAGGTTTCTTTTCAACCTAATCGAAAGGTTCTATCTTCCAACCTTGTTAAAAGCCTAAGATATCCCCCCTTATAAAATCATTTATAAACTTTTGAAAGCAATGAAACTCAAAAAATTTCGCAATCATTGAAGGTAACCCCTTCAAAACCTTTCGAAAACATTCAAAAATAATGAAGTGTTGGTGTTGGAACCAACCCTTCGAAAGTATACTTTCGACCTTGTCGGAAGGTTTACCCTTCAACTTTGTCAAAAGGTATTAGAACTTTTACTTTAAAAAAATGCAAGGTTTAGAATAACCCATTCTTCTTCCCCTTCTTTCCCTTCGACTTTGTTGAAGGCATCCCTTCGGCTTAGTTGAAGGGATTAAAACACCTTTTTAGAAAACATTTTAAAACAATTCTCTTGAAGGTTTAAGCTTTCGAATATCCACTTCAAAAACCCTTCTTGAATATATAATTTTTTTAGTATTTTATAAAATGTTAGAGTCGAAGGATCCACCTTTAACTTATTCGAAAGAAATTATGTTTATATTCGAATGCAAAGGAAGCAGCCTCACAATCCCTTCGCCACTCTTCCCTTCGACACCGTGCCTACCTTTCGACTTAGGTGGAAGGTAATTGTTTACCTTCCGTCTTAGACAAAAGGTACTTTTCGACTTTGTCGAAAGGGTAAAAGTGGGCTTGTTGGAGTCGAAGGAAGAATTGGGCCTACTTAAGTGATGTTTTATCTTGCTTGTCTAATATTGATTGGCTGAGGAGCCTTCTCCTGTTCTTTCAAATAGTAAAAAATATACAAAAGTTAACTTTTTTCTAAAAACACTATTCTTCTTCCTTAATTAAAATTTCGAATTGTAGCCTTCCCTCCAAATTGACTAATTCGAAACAATTTTGCAGTTTAGCCCTTAGGCTTAAATAATTCAATTACCCTAGTAAATCACTAAGGAAAATCCCAAAATATCACCAAAATATGATAAATCATATACTTCAACATATTAAAATTTCAAAGCCTATGAAGACCAAAACAACTTTGAATTTAACCAAAACCGAATATAAACATGTTAATTAACCCATTAAAGTTTAGAACACTTATGTCTTATCCAAACAAATGTTTATATGGTTATATCCAAACCAAAATCATAAACATGAATCAGATATTACCCATAATCGATCCAAACACAGAAAAATGAGATGATAAATATGATTATTCACCTTGATTAGTTAATTGGAGAATGAGATAATTTCTTAGCTTTAATTCCTTAGCTTTGTCATCAATTTATGCTCTTGCTGGAGCTTTTAATGGTTGTCCAAGAGTTGGTGAGGAGTTATGAATGAGAAAGTGAATGTTTATTAAAGTGGAGGAACATATATATATATATATATATATACATATATATATATATATATGTATGTATGTATGTATGTATGTATGTATTAAGAAATATAGCCCCATTTCCAAGTTTACCCCTTTTGAAAATTCCTCATTCTAAATCTAGTTAAGTCATTTTTTGTTCATTCATTAAGACATAGCCATTGGATTTATTAATTGCATCTCTCTAATTATTCATATTATTCTATTTAATTTATCTAGTTAAATATCCTGAACAATTTTAATTAAAAATCAGGAGCATTGCGTTCAACTATTTTCCTATGTCTATAAATACCCTATCCACTTCTTCATTTTTCCCCTTACTTCATTTTCCTCACTTTCCATTTCTAACTCCTTCCAATCTTCATACATCCATTCACGGCTATCTATGCACTTCAAGATTAAAATTTTGTCCATCCACATAAAACTAGTCTAAAACTTCCATACTTCACTTCCAAAATCAATCTACACAAATACGAACCCCATATCTCCATGAAACCATCTAGGTCGAGACCATAGTGCCAAGACCAAACCTAAATCAGCCTATCAAGGGCCCAAAAAGTCCGAGCTTTGTTGAAGTGAAGATAGTTTGGGTGTTAAGCTAGCGGTTGTAGCAATTCGGCTTCTTTTGGTAGCGACTTTGTGAGTGAAGCTCACTCCTTTATGCAAAGTTTAAACCTTAATTGTTGACAATAATTTTTACTAGGTTATTGCTTGGAAATAACATGCTTTTTTTACGTACTTGTTTATATGTTATTCCATAGTACGATAATAAATTGTTAGCATTGATGATGTTTGACTCGGAATTGTTTAAATACCTCTTAGTCATTCGGCCATAACATTTGCAAATTTAATCAGAATTTAGATCTCTTTAATGTTCTGAAAAGTTACAACTTTCTTGTTTATGATATTTTTAATTTAGAACATCTCAACACCGAAATCAAGGTGCAAATTCATTAAGTTAGTAAGTATGCAGTATGTAAATGTAAAATTGGTAGTTAAAGTTAATAATTTGTAAGTAAATGCTCTCTACATGTTGTTTCATAGTTAATTACTTTGTGTGTGTGTGTGTATATATATATTCATACCCTTTCTACGTAATTTTTGGTTGAATGACAATATCATAAACTTGTTCTCTGAACTTCCCATATAGCGATAGTCGCTATATCGGCACTTTCGCAAAATTACTTTTTATCGAAACCGTTTGGTTTCATCTTCGTGTTTGGAATTTTACAAGTTAAGCAAGATTTTGGTTAAAGATGCTTTATAAAGTAATTAATCATTTTAATAAAGATCATTTAAATTAAATGATTACTTAATTAATAAAAATTAAGGTTAATTAATTACTTAGTGATGTGTTTTAAATTTAACTAATTACCTAGTTAATGGTCGTTTAATTAATAATCGTTTTATTTAATGATGTTCAAATTTAATTTGGAATTTTATTTATTGATGTTTGAGGATAATTAATCATTCAATAATGATGAACTAAAGTTAATTAATCAATTTGCAAGTAATGCTTTTAAATTAATAAATCTTTGTAACAAATGAATTTTAAAATTTATCAACTTGCTTTAACTCTAATTAATATTTCCTTTATTGATGTTTATAATTAATAAACCATTTTTGAATAATGAGAATTAATTATCTCATTTAATCGATTATATTTAAATTTATTAATTAATAATGACATTTCAAAGTTGATTTACCCTTTTTTTAAAACCATTAGACTGAATTAATCAACTTAATTTATAAAGTTTCAAAGTGAGTTTATTAACACTAACGGGATGTTTTGACTTTGTTATTCATTTTAAATAATGAAATTAATTATTATTTAATTATATTTTTCTAATTAATTGAAACAATAAGGTATATAAGTGGTTACCTTTTTTATTATTTAAAGACATTTAAAGTTCAAAATTCAAATTATGTGATAAAGTTTAAATTTAATTAATCATTGTAATAAGGTTGTTTGAAGTAATTAAATCCTTTTTAGATTGATGTTTGAAATTAGTAAACTTGTTTAACAAAGTGATTTAAAGCTAATACTTGTAATGTGAGGCCAAGCACGAATTTGGGGTTTTTAAAAGAAAAAATTTGATTCGTTTGTGAAAATGAATTAATTTCCATATAGCAATTGACTTATATGTGAACGATTTACTTGTATACTTAACACTAAAGTCGAAGAAGTAGACTCGTCGCTATTTTGAAAGTTAAGAATAACCATGAGACATGACTTTGAGGTAACATTACCTTAACTTGTCTGGTATTATTGTTAGCTAAGAAATAGTACTGGTTGAAATTCGATGAGTGATGATAATTATATAAGACTTAATTTCCATATAGGACCATTTTATATCCTCGATAGTTGGTTTCTCATCCATCGGTTACTTCATCTTCTTTATTATCGTCATTCTAAGAAGATGTGTGGCTCCGTTGAGCTTTGTTATCCTTTATCTGAAATGACTAAACCAAAGCGTGAGAGGAAGCCAAGTTATGTGGGGTTGCTCCCATTAGGGTATTTTCACAACTCATTTAGAATTTTATGCACCGTCATGTGAAAAATGGTTAAGATTTAGATGTGAAATATTCGGATACTTGGTACGGTTGGAGGGGTCTAGCTTGGTATTGTCCGAGAAGTGTCACAGAGTAAATGAGCTTCTCAGAAGTATATTACTAAAGGTATACTTCAAAAGGGGTGCACTTTGCAAGTCATTGTTGGAAAATTTTCCTTTCCTTATTTGATTCGAACCTTCGAATTTTTTTTGTAATTGCAATGGGAAGAGTCAACCTCTCTTCACAATGTTTAATTATAGGTTTTGTCCATTCTATCCAATTTTGGATAGTTATCGTTTTTAGTCCATTCTATCAAGTTGAGATTGTTGTCTTGTTTTATCCATTCTATCCAGTTTGGATTTTTATTCAGGCTATTTCTATTCTTTCTAGTCCGAATTTTATACTAATTGTACTCATCATCTATGTTTGGCTATGTTACTTATTATTCATTTCCATTTTTTATGTTTGGTTGTTTTTTATGTGAGAAAAAACCCGTTCCACGTTTGCAGTGTGGTCCAATATATTATTGTTAAACGCACTTACTTTCGTTTCAAAATTTTACTCTTACCAGACATTTTGTCTGACCCAAGCTGTTTATTTTCTCTAAACTCTCGGGTACTCAATTATATTTGGGTAGTCCGAGAATAGCGGTCTTCTTTGGAGCTTTTTGTAGACGGTGATCGAGCAGGCGGCTCCTTTGTTATCTAGTTATTTATTTTCCACTGTATGATTATGTAGGTGTTATATTAAAAAAATGAAAATTCAGAATGTATAGCTATCGATCTATTAGATGTAGTATTCTTTTTATAACTCTAATAATTCCTTATAAGGAGTAACCTTTTGTACTATATCATTTTATATTATATGTGACCATTCCACTGTGTGGTTTATCTATTTTGTCTTGTTTTGTTCTCTATTTCATCCGAAGACGACTTAAATTTCGGATGCTTGGGCAATGACACATGAATATCGAGGATGTATTAAGTGTCGTTTCCAAGGATAAAAAATGTGGGTCGTCAAAGATGGTATCGAAGCTTAGGTTTAGCGAACCCCTAAGCCTTGGAGGGGTAAACTCTCTAAGGATAGGACTAGTAATATCTTAGGATAAGGTCTGAGAATATAAGTATATATTGAGAGCGTATTTTTTAGTGTTATAAAAGTGTTTTATATTATGTTGTTTGATCCATTAAGTGGTGTACGAATTATGGTCAATACGCTTGACCAGCGTTACCGATAGGAATTCTAAACACTTGAATAGATCTGCCAATACAGTAATGTTTTAAAATGGTAAATGAAATAATTTTAGCTAGGAATATATTTTATGTATATGTAAGAATGATTTTCAAAATTAATATAGTTATATAGTAGTGTTGATTATTTAGAAATGATAATATTATATCGTTATCATTTAGGATTTGTTTAGTTATGCTCGTCTAGTTTGAGCATTAACTATTGTTGAATAGTTCATAAGGAATTTTCCTTAGTAAAATAGAGGTCAAGTAAATGAGAATTATGGAATCTTGGAACGAACCCCTTGTGAATTAAATTTCGCATTTTGATTATAAGGTGTTTGGCAAAAGAGTTAAGTTAAAAGTCAACCTTTAATAATATTAACCTGAAAGTAAACTTGTAATTAAAAGTTGTTTAATATAATCTATATGGTAGCATAATTTTTTTAATAATAATATTATTAAAATAAATAAATAAATGTAGATAATAAATATTTGATAAAATTTAATTATATAAAGAAGAATCATTTAAATGTAAGTTTAAGTCACATCCAAATTTGTTGTATCATATCTATGATGCCATAAACTATTTCGGATTTCTTGAATGATAGTTATATTTGTTTGATTGATTAATTAAAATTAATCTTGATATTCCATTTAAAATGTTTAAGTGTTATTATAGAAATTCCCGCTATACCGTCATTTATTAAATATCATCCCTTAAATCCTTGTGTGTGTTTGAATTTGAGCTTATGTTTTCCAAAAAGTAGATGTTTAAAATTCATTAATCATTTTGATTAATGATATTTTAATTTAATTAATCATTTTAACTAATGATGTTTAAAATCAATTAATTTTTTGATTAATAGGATTTGGATTTATTTAATCATTTTAAGTAATGATATGACTTTAATTATTTATTTTAATTAATGATATTTGAAAATTAATAATCATTTTAATTAATGATATTTGGAAGTAAGGTCTTCATTTTAACTAATGATTATTTGTATTTAACAAATCAGTTGGTAAATAATATTTTAAGCTAGTTAATTAACTCAATAAGTCAGTTTAAAATAAATTAATTGATTTTATGTAAGTGTTTTGGAGGTAATTAACTATTTTATTAAAGGTAATTGATTTGTTTATTAAAGAAAAATTGTAATTTGATTAATTATCTATTGGGATAGTTATTATTGTTTTAGATTAATAAAAAAATTATAAATGTGATTTATTACCTTTTAGGGTAAATAATGTTATTTTAAATTTAATAAAAGAACTTAAATGATTTATTTTCTTTGGAAAATTTATATGGTTTCAAGGTTTTAAAAAATATATTATAAATCATCCCCTAGGATAATTGACATTGTTTGGAATTTATAAAAGGTATTTATATATTTTATTATCATTTGAGATAATAAATATTGTTTTAAACTAAAAATTGATGGTTTTTAAATGAGAACTTTTAAATAGGATTGTTTATAAATAAAGCTAAGTGTAAGTGATTTGGGATTTTTGTAAATGATGTTTAAAACAACATTTCTTTTGTCCCTTTTTCTAATACTCTTAGCATTATAAATTTGTCTTTCCAAATAACATTTAAAGTGTTTTTGAAAAATTTAAATCCTTGAATTGGTAAAAATGATTTCAAAGGATTTTGTGAAAAGTAGTAGCAATATTATCTTGAAATATTTCTAAAGATGAATATTTTGGAAAAGAGATTTTAAGTAGAATTCTTTTCTTTGAATTATTCGGAGGAAAACATTTCAATAAGTTTTGTAGTAATATGAATAATCTTCTAAATGATGATTAGATGTTGCTTAGGCGAATGTTGTGAAATACTTTAAATTATTCTCTTTATCATTGTGCAATCAAAATGAATTCAGATCCGAACAAACCCAAAGTGAGTTTTAATAAACAAGTTGTTTGAAGTTATTTTATAAAGAAGACATAAGGAGTGTACTTTCAAAGATGAGTTTTGAAACTAAAAGCCGGGTATTCAGTTTTTAAGTTCCCTAAAAGGGAATTGATTTCTAAAATAAAAGTATTATTGAAAGAGATTGGTCTAAGAAATGAATTTTACCCTTAAAAAATATACGACGTAATTTAACACTAATTTAGATGGGTTAGATGGGATATGAAGGTTTTGATAACATTATTTTATCAAAACCATAGATTAAGTATCTAAGCAATGTAAACTAAGTAGTGTATTGGGTCACTCTATAAACATCGTTCATTATAACACCTTAAGATAAAAAGGTAGGAAGGTTTTAATAGACATTGTTTTATTAAAACCGTAAAATTTATTTGAAATATGTAAGTAGTATAAACTATTTGTTATTTTGAGTCAACCATAAACATTATCCATCTTAACACTCTATGTTAAAGAGGTCAAGATGGTGACTCAGTTTTAAAAGACCCAAATTTTGTTTTGATCTTCACCTAAATTAGGAAAAGGAAAATAATTTTTTATATATATATTCTTAGGATTTAGAAGGGTATTATGCAATTAAATCAAGTGGAATAAGTTATTACATGGTGTTTTATAAAGAAATAACTATATAAATATTTTTAAACTTGAATGAAAATTCATAACTTTGGTATTGAATAAAATATTAAATGCAAATTTATGTGATTTAGAAAGATATTTGTAGCCAAGAAAGCAATAATTTTAGAGTATAACTTTCAATTTTTGTCCGAGTAAGTTTGGATAATCTTTTAAGCAATAACCAAATGCTAATAAGCAAATAATGGACACTTAGATAATTATCTATATTTGAGCAATTAAGAAAGTTTTGAACCTCAGTTACAAGTTTGTTGTTAATCTTTTGACATTTTAAATAATATCGAGCGTTAGGTTTTTTCTTATGGAATTTGAGTGACAGATAGTGTTAGTATATTCCTTTATGGAATTTGGTTGATATGATTTAATTGAGTTTGATTGATTGATTGTGTGGTCTAATGTACCATAGTTTATAAAGTTAATTTTTTTTGTAAACCAAGGTTTTTGAATTGTTTTTTACAAGAAATTAAATCCTAGTGATTTTGAAAAAAAAAGAGATTTTAAATTTTTTTAGGAAGAAATAATGATTATTCACTCTAATTGTATTTCGAGGAACCAGAATACCACCGGATGCTCCATGTTGTTTCTATTCTAGAATTTTACATGTTTTTACTAGAAGGACCCCCTCTTAATTATTTTTGGTTTTAATAAATTTCTTTTTGAAGAAATTTTAAGATAAATTTTAAATATAAGATCCTGGACATTTAGTTCTAAATTTACCTCTTGAAATGATTGGATGAGAAGTATTTTGTTACAAGGTATTCTCTGAATTTGGTTTCATATACATTTATATCATACTAGTTTGGCTGGATAAGTTACGTCTGATTAATGTGATATTTCAAGGATAGTCTGCTTTCTGGGATAGGATAAACTTTTGGGGATGAAATTCTTTTAAGGGGGGAGAGTGCAACGACCTGGAATTTCACCATATTAATTTCTAAATATTTAATTGATTTTAAATATTAAAATAATAGGTTTTATAATTAAAAATAAAAGTACTTTTAAATAAATAAAATTGAAGATAAAATAGTTTTCATATTTAGTTTACAAATATATTTAGTTCAATGATAGACAGAAAATGTGACCAGAAACTATTTTCCGAATTTCCGATGTTTCATCGTATCAAAGTTATTTGAACTGTTGTGCACACTTTCTTATATATGTGGACGCGTAGATTAATTATATAATATGGGTTAAGATTGTATAATTAGTTTTAATTAATTAAATTAACTTAAGATAATGATTATGTGACATTTTGGCAAACAAATAAGAAAATAAATAGAAAACGGTCACATAAGGGAAAATAAGACATTTTGGCAACTTTGTATATATATATATACATATACATAAATGTCTTTATATTCTCATTAACATGCATTAATTACACATTTTTATGGCATAAGGGAGGAGGAGTATGGTGATGAGACTTTAAGACATGACATGTTTATATTAATTAATACGAAGGTAGTTTAGCAATACAATTACTTTCCTATGCTTATAAATATCCTAACCGCTTCTTCATTTTTTCCCCTTACTTCATTTTCTTTACTTTCCATTTCTACCTCCTTCCTATAATCATACATCCATTCATGGCTATCCATGCATTTCTAGATTAAAAGTTAGTCCATCCACTTAAAACTAGCTTAAAGTTTCCATACTTCACTTTAAAAATCAATCTACACAAACACGAACCCCACACCTCCTTGAAACCATCTAGGCCGAACCCATAGTGCCATGGCCGAACCCAAATCAGCCCATCAACGGTCCAAAAGTCCTAGCTTTGCTGAAATGAAAATAGTTCAGGTGTTAGGCTAGCGGTTGTAGTAATTTTGCTTCTTTTGGTAGCGACTATGTGAGTAAAGCTCACTTCTTTATGCAAAATTTAAACCTTAATTGTTGATAATAATTTTTGTTGGATTATTGCTTAGAAAGTAAGATTCTTTTGTTTTTATGTACTTGTTCATATGTTATTCCATAATACGATAATAAATTGTTAGCATTGATGATGTTTGACTCAGAATTTTTTAAATACCCCTTAGTAATTCAGCCATAACTTTTGCAAATTTAATCAATATTTTGATCTCTTTAGTGTTCTGGAATGATAATTCAATGAACACAACTTTCATGTTTATGCTATTTTTAACTTCAAACATCTCAATCACCAAAATCGAGGTGCAAATTCGATTAAGTTAGTAAGCATGTAGTATGCTAAATGTAAAATTGGCAGTTAAAGTTAATCATTTGTTAGTAAATTCTCTCTACATGTTGTTTCACAGTTAATTACTTTGTTTTTATATTCATAACCTTTCTATGTAATGTTTGGTTGAATGACAATATCGTAAACTTGTTCTTTGATCTGTCCATATAGCGATAGTCGCTACATCGACACCTTCGCAAAATCACTTTTTATCGAAACCTTTTGGTTTCATCTTCGTGCTTAGAATTGTTTTACAAGTTAAGTAAGATTTTGGTTAAATATGTTTAGAAATTAGCTAACCATTTTAATAATGATTATTGAATTTAATTAATTATTTAATTAATAAAGATTAAGGTTAACTAATTACTTTGTTAGTGATGTGTTCTAAATTTAACTAATTACCTGGTTAATGATAGTTTGATTAATAATCATTTTATTTAATGATATTTAAATTTATTAATCATTTTATTTAATGATGTTTAAGGATAATCAATCAATCAATTATGATGAATAAAAGTTAATTAATCAATTTGCAAATAATGCTTTTAAATTGGTAAATCTTATTAATAAATGAATTTTAAAATTTATCAACTTGTTTTAACTCTAATTAATCATTCCCTTATTGATGTTTATAATTAGTGAATCATATTTGAATAATGAGAATTAATTTATTATTTATTTTATTTAATTGATTAAATTTAAATTTATTAATTAATTAAGTTAATGATGTTTTAAAGTTGATTTACCCTTTTTTAAAAGCCATTGGAGTGAATTAATCAACTTAATTTATGAAGTTTCAAAGTGAATTTATCAAATAACGGGATGTTTTGACTTTGTTATTCATTTTAAATAATAAAATTCATTAATTATTAATTTAATTAATTATGTTTTTATAATTAATTGAAATAATAAGATTTATAAATGGTTATCATTTTTATTATTTAAAGATACTTGAAGTTCAAAAATCAAATTATGTGATTAAGTTTAAAGTTAATTAATCAATGTAATAAGTATGTTTCAAGTTATTAAATACTTTTTAAATTGATGTTTGAAGTTAGTAAACTCGTTTAACAAAGTGTTTTAAAGCTAATACTTGTAATGTGAGGCCAAGCACGAATTTGGGGTTTTTAAAAGAATTTTTTTGATTCGTTTGTGAAAATGAATTAATTTCCATAAAACGATTCACTTATATGTGAATGATTTATTTGTATACTTAGCAATAAATGTCGAAGAAGAAGACTCGTCACTATGTCAAAAGTTAAGAATAACCATGAGGAATGATTTTGAGGTAACACTACCTTAACTTGTCTGGCATTATTTTTAACCAAGAAATAGTACAAGTCGGAATTCGATGAGTAGTAATACGTACACAAGACTTAGTTTCTATATACGATTGTTTTATATCCTCGATAGTTGGTTTCACAGCTATCGGTTACTTCAGCTACTTTATCATCGTCATTCTAAGATGATGTGATGCTCTGTTGAGTTTTATTATCCTTTGTCAGAAATGACTAAACCAAAAGCACGAGAGGAAGCCAAGTTATACGGGGTTTCTCCCATTAAGGTATTTTAACATCTCATCTAGATTTTTGTGTAGCATCACGTAAAAAATGGTTAAGATTTAGATGTGAAATATTCGGATACTCGGTAAGGTTGATGGGGTCTGGCTTGGTATCCAAGAAGTGTCATAGAGTAAAGGAGCTTCTCAGAAGTATATTTGTAACGTCCCGCTATTTTAGACCATTCAAATCGACAATAAAACCACACATGTCAGACTTGAATAATTCAAAATAAAAGATTGTTAATAAATTTTGGGGCAAATAAAATCAATCACAGATACAGAAAAACTCGCCGTGGAATAAAATAAACATAGTAGTTCATGAAGCTACTAGATACAAAGTCTCAAAACAAGTACAAAATACCAAAGTCTGAAAATAAGTACAATAGGAAATCCAAGTACATAAGTCCACTAATACATAGACAAAGTTGAATGGAAATAACTGAAATAGAAATAACAGATAGATAGCTAAATCTCCAGCAGATCTCTAGCTCCAAAGGGTGAATCTAAAGCTGTGCTACTCAGGCTGACCCGAGCGTAAAACAAAACAAAAAACACTCGAATCAGGACATACATACTTATAAAATGTAAATCAACTCAAGTGAGCTGTAAAGAAATGCATCAATAACTTAAAGGACGCTTGAGATCGCCCATCCTTTAAGGATCCATTGAACTATCTACTATTTAGTACAACACGTTATTATAATAATGTCTAAAGTAAAGTAAATTATTAAAATAGCGTTAAGGTATTACCCATATCCCCTTTAACATATTTTTATATGTTTCCATAGTCTATATAGTATCGTAATTTCCCGTAAACTAGGCTTATAAGGGGGAACTATATAGGTATGGTGCAAAACAAACTCGTAGTGGTCTCGCTAAGGTAGGTGAAACGACACAACTAGGCAATGCCAGAGAAAATATACTAGTTACACTTCCAAGCTGGTGGTAATGCGTAGTAGCAACTACTGCCCACCTTGAGCCACACTCCCAAACCAAAGGTGCGCACCAAATCAATCATAAAGTCAAAGAATGGAAATTAAAGGAATGTGTCCTATCGGAGGAGCTACCTCACTTGGCCTTCGATTGCTCTAATTTTAGCCACCTTATGCTAACTCACGGTAGTCAGTCCAGGTATATACCTCAAATAGAACGTCATCAACCACCTACTTCATTTTGGAATTACCACCGCGTACATAGTTGTTAAAATGGTTTTGGAATTGGCAGAGAGTATGACAATTTTCGATCCCGGTCTCTTTAACAACAAAACGTTGTTATAACCCGTGGTTATTTAATTTCAAATGGTTTATATTTCATAACAAACATACTCATTTCAAACCATATAAATCCAGTATCATTATTCTTTAAAAATAATACTCATTTCCAAAGTTGTAACACTTTCAAAAGTTTATACACTTAATTATAACACTTTGAAATCATAATAATTTAAAATCATAGCACTTTAAAAATGTAACCTTTATAGTCACAGCAATTCGAAAACATTACATTTTAGAAGTTGTAGAATTTCGAAAACATAACCTTAAGTCATTATAGCATTTTAGAAAAGTGATACTTAAGAAATTGTAGCATTTGGAAATGTAGCCTTAAGGAATCATAACTTTTTTGGAATGTAATACTTAAGAAATGATAGCATCCTAGAATGTAATACTTTCCACTTTACAATTTACATAATCAAAAGATTAATATACTTGAAAATTTTAACATGATTATTTTATAATTTCTATTTTACTATACTAATTCATTTATTTGGATATTACATAAACCATGCTTTTAGTTAAATAAACTTTATTACTATGATACCAAATTTAAAGCTGAATTTCCTTATGTTAAGTTAAAAGTATATTATTAACTTACATTTTATTTTTACAGTAACTAACATCTATTATTTTAATCATTTAAAATATACCATTACATTACGTAAGACTTACATGTTAAATGTCCATTATTAACTTACATTTATAGTAAGGAACTTTTATTATTTTAATCAATTTAAAATATACCGTTACATTAATTAAAACTTGCATGTCAAATGTTCGTTTTTAACTTACATTTTTTTATTACAATAAAGAGCATTTATTATATTTATTACCCAAATTATACCATTACATTTATTAGAACTTACATGTTACAATACATTATTAACTTACAATTTATTATTACAATAAAGAGCATTCATTTTATTTATTACCAAACAGTACCATTTCATAATTAGCACTTACATGTTACAATACCTTATTAACTTACAATTTATTATTACAATAAAGAGCATTTATTATATTTATTACCCAAATTATACCTTTACATTAATTAGCACTTACATGTTACAATACCTTATTAACTTACATTACTAGGTTAGAATAAATTACCCTTATTAAGTCAAATTGGATTATTAAATTTCAGTTAACCTTCATATTATAAATTAGATTCCAAAAATTACATTTCCAACCATTTATTTCTCATTAAAATTCAACACATGTAAATGGATGTATAAATTTTTATCGCAGTCATTACATTAAACTTTAATTGAAATCCTTATATTAAAATCCAATTAAAATACTTAATAATTTTTAGAAAACTATTTTAAAACCAACCTTAGAGTCTGTATAAAATTTTCTAACCTAGGGTCAAGTAAATACGTATTTATATCATTTCAATCCGAACTTATTAAATTTTCAGATTTATATCATTTCAAACCCGCAATCCTAAGTCAAATAAAAATTGCTCAGGCCTATCATTTCAGCCCATAAATTTTTCCTTAATCTAAAGACCATTCGGATAGGTATCATTTCAACCCATAGTGAAGGAACTTGCAGTGTGAGAACAGAATATGAAATAAATAGTACAATAAATAATATATCATGGCATATTATTATAATAGGTATAAAACAAGATGGAATAACATAATATAATCATATAACAAATTTCTAACTTACATACACACAAACACACATCACTACAATGCAAATGTTATCAATTCGCCAAAATATAAGTATGTAATCAAGCGTGATTACTCATGTTCTTTTGCTGGAGAAAAGGATTCCAAACAAACACAACAGCTACGTATAGGTACGACAATCACGAACAAATTTGAGTGGGAGGAGAATCCAAATCCAAAGATTGGAAAATAAATAAAATACATATGTAAACAAATAAATTCACATAGAAAAATAAAAGTAGAAAATTATATTTTGTAAACACATGAAAGGGCTAGCCAAAAGGCACATAGGCTCGGTCTAGAAGGGTTGTTTGGGTTCGGCCTAGGCTATGTTTGGGCTTGACCTAAAATAGATGTGGGTTAGGGTTTGGTCCATAGGCTAGGGTTTGTGGCTACAAGGCTAGTGGAAGTAAATGTTAGGGTTTGGTTCAGCCATAGGAGGGTTTAGGTTAAGGCAAGGCTCGGCAAGGTGTTTGGATTTGGGTTCGACCATGATAGCTTAGGGTTAGGGGTTGGCAAGGTCACGTCCAGGGTTAGGAAATTGGGGAGGTGGATGGTGATGATGGCCGAGTTAGTTGAAAGGGAAAGGGGGAAAAAGGAAGGGGAGGAGGTGGTTCGGCCTAGGTGTGGCTTGGCTACTGTTTGGTGGTGGGAAGGTGATGGTTTTGGAGAGGGAAAGTCGGTTTTGGTTGGAGAAAGAGGATGTTGAGGTGGTGACAAGCCTGGACGAAATATAGGAGGAGGAA
The DNA here is from genome assembly GCA_030765085.1 of Allium cepa. Classification (NCBI taxonomy): domain Eukaryota; kingdom Viridiplantae; phylum Streptophyta; class Magnoliopsida; order Asparagales; family Amaryllidaceae; genus Allium; species Allium cepa. The sequence continues at coordinate 616,181,490 of CM060931.1, forward strand.
GGAGGAAAATTTAGAGAAAATATTTGGAGAAAAATTTGAGAAAGACGAAGAAGAACTTACTGTATATTTTTCTGAGCAAGAGATGAGGATGAGAAAGAGGAGTCAGGAAATAATTTTTGTACGTAAAAGTTTCTAATGACCTTTCAATTGTATAGACAAAATAGGTGACTTTTAGAATACCTTAACTCATTTGTCTAAGCCCAATAACAAAATGAGAAAATACAACTTAAAAACAACTACGTGTAATACGCCAAAAACTGTAAATTTGGAGAAGTAAAAATCAGAATTCTACGAAACGAAAAGTAGAAAAAAGTTAGAATTAAATCCAGCTTCATAAAAAAGAATAAAATTTCAAATTTAAAATTTTCAACAGGAAGTCAAATTTTGACTAAAGTTGACCAAAATTTAAATTTTTAGAAAAATATACATTTTCTTAAATTTAGAGGAATAATTTATAACAAAATCCAAAATTATACGTTAAAATTCCAAAATTATCAATTTTAAAATAATTAAATTCAAAGTTTTTCAATTAAAATTCCAATTAAAATATTACAGAAATTACGGGTTGTTACACTCTCCCCCCCTCAAAACTTTTCATCCTCGAAAAGGGACAAGACACAGGAAAAGCAAAGAAAAAATGAGATGGATTGACTAATAGTACCTGGAACAAATAATTCCGGACTCAAAGCATGCATGCTTTCATCCGTCTCCCAAGTACAATCCCAATCATCAGTTTTCCACTGCACTTTGGCTAGGTTGATCGGTTTCCATCTTACCTGCTTCATATCTTTATCGATAATACGAAGTGGCTTCCTCTCGGCGGTAAGGTTTGGCTCAACATCCCAACTCTCGAAAGCAGAAGGTTGAACCATCAAAGATGAATCATGAAGATACCGACAAAGATGTGAAATATGGAATACATTATGCACTGCCGAAAGTTTCTCAGGCAAATCTAAATGGTAGGCTAAAGAACCAACTCTCTCTAAAATGTGGAAAGGACCAATGAACCAAGGAGCAAGCTTCCCTCTCCGACCAAACCGAATCACATTCTTTAAAGGAGAGACCTTAAGGAAAACCTGATCACCAATAGAAAACACCAAACTCCTCCTACGCCTATCAGCATACTTCTTCTGCCTATCCTGAGCAATCCTCATCTTCCTCCTAATCTCCTCAACCATCTCAGATGCCTCTAGAATCATATCAGGACCAAGAACCAAACGATTATCGGATTCAATCAGCAAGATGGAGATTTGCAAGGTCGTCCATAAAGAGCAACAAACGGAGCCATTTCGATATCCTGAATTCAAAAGATGGAATAAGATAGATATTTATTTAAGACAACTTTGAACAGAAAAATTTGAGATTATACCTAATAACTGTTGTTATGGGTGTATTCAATGAGATGGAGATGATCTTTCCAAGATCCTCCATCATCAAGGACATAGGCATGAAGAAGATCTTCTAGAATCCGATTCACTCTTTTCGTTTGACCGTCGGTCTGCGTGTGATAAGCAGTGCTCAGATTCAGGTGAGTACCTAAAGCTTCCTAAAAAGCTCTCGAAAACTGACCGGTAAATATAGGATCTTTATCACAAACAATATTGACTGGAACATCATGCAGACGAACAATCTCTCTCATATAAATCTCAACTAAACTCGAAGCAGAACGGTTGGACCTGACCGAAATGAAATGAGCTGACTTAGTCAATATATCCACAACCACCCAAATACTCTCATTACCTCTCCTAGTCCTCGATAATCCATCAATAAAATCCATAGAAACCTGTTCCCATCTCCAATTGGGAATCTCAAGGGGCTACAATAATTCGACGGTCTTTTGATGATCAGCCTTAACCTGTTGACAAGTCGCATATCTACTAACAAAAAGGGTGATATCACGCTTCATACCACTCCACCAATATATCTTCTTCATATCTTGATACATGTTCGTCACACCGGGATGAATAGAAAGTCTAGATCAATGATTTTCCCGAAGAAACTCTTGTCTCAATCCATTGACATTCAGGACACAAATCTGATTATTAATCCTCAAAATACCTCTATCATCGATCAGAGTTCCACTTCCATCATGGCTACTACCACCAACTCTGCTACAAACATTCTCCTTAATAAGTCTAATTATCTTATCCTCATCCTGCTTAGAAATAATACGATCTATAAGAGGAGAGGAAACAACAAGCTGACACAACATCGCCTTCTTATGACTCAAAGTATCGGCTAAAACATTAGCCTTCTCTGGGGTATAGTTGATGTTAAGGTCATAAGAAGCTAGAAACTCAAGCCACCTAACTTGTCTCCGATTCAAATCCTTCTGGGTGAAAATATACTTCAAAGACCGATGATCCGTAAAGAGCTCAAACTTAGTTCAAAAGATGATGTCTCCAAAGCTTCAAAGAAAAAACCACAGTAAGAAATTCCAAATCATGAGTAGCATAACTGGCTTCATGGGTCTTCAACTAATGACTAGCATAAGTAATAACTTTTCCATCCTGCATCAGAACAACTACCAAACCTTCTCGACTAGCATCAATGTGTTCCGTTAATCCTTCATTTCCATTTGAAACAGTAAGAACTATTGAGAAAGTTGGCTTGCACTTTAATTCATTGAATGTGGATTCTCACTTATCATTCGATATAAATTTAGCATTCTTATGAGTCAAAGCAGTGAGAGTTGCAGCAATTCAAGCAAAATTCTCAATGAACCTCCGATAATAACGGCAAGACCCAGAAAACTACGGATATTAGACGGAGTCCTAGGAATTTCCCAATCCTGAAATAGAATAGGGAAAATAAGAACTACAGAGAAAGAGACAGAGTAATTAAATTACAAAAGAAAGAAGAGAAGATAGACTTACATTTACCGCAGTAATCTTAACTGGATCAACAGAAACTCCATTACCAGAACAATATGTCCAAGAAATCGGACTTCATCGCATTTCGAGAATTTGACCTTCAACTGATGATTCCTAAGAGTTCCAAGAACAAAACTCAAATGTGCTTCATGCTCCTCCTCAGACTTAGAGAAGACAAGAATATCATCGATGAAGACTAGAACAAATTAGTTAAGAATATCACCAAAAACATGATTGTAACGACCCGTATTTTACGTGTCGATAAATCGTGGAATTTACCGGTCGTTAGTGTTGTTTATGTTGTCTCTAGCCTGAGTCGTATGGAGAGTAACACGTGTGTTGAAGGGTTGAGTCGTGACCGACTCATAGGTTGGAACGAGTTATGGAGTTAACTCGTGACCGAGTCATAGAGTTGCCGACTTAGTGTCTTAGGTCGTGTGGGCGAGTTAGGGAAGCCAGCGACTCAGGAGTAGACGACTTAGAGTGTGACCGAGTCATGGGATAAGTCGTGACCGACTTATAGAAGCAGCGACCTAAAGGTTAGACGACTTAGTGTTGGACCGACCTAAGAAGTGACCGACTCATGGGTTAGCGACTTAAGGGGTTAAGGCTTAGGTCGTGGGGTCTTGAGTTGGTAGGGGCTTGGGTCGGCAGGGTGTTATCTCGTTAGGAGGTTGAGTCGTTAGGGGCTTAGGTCGTTGAGTCGGCTAGGAGTTAGGTCGTATGACCCTGTGTTCTGTTAAGTCGGCAGCGACCTAAATTAGGTCGCTAGGGAAGATAGGTCGGCAGGGTTTTTAGGTCGTGTGAGTTAGGACTGAACATACTAAGTTGGTAGCGACTTAGTGATGAGTCGTAGGTCGTTAATGTTATAAGTCGTTAGGTCGGCCTTGGGCTTAAGTCGTTAGATTGTTAGGTCGTTAGGCTGCACTGTTGTGATGAGTCGTGAGCCGTTGGGTCTTGCATGCGCTTGTGTTTTAGGTCGTAGGTCGGGGTAGTTGAGTCGTGCATTGGGTTGGACATGCGCGTACTAGGTCGCAGGATGGCATGGGTCGGCAGCGACCTATGTTAGGTCGGAGATTTCTTAGGTCGGCGACGACCTAAAACTGAGCCTACGAGTTACGACCTAAGGAGTTTTCAGCCTATAAATAGAGGGGTTTGGCTCACTTTTTGGCACCGGTTTTTGAAGCGACGAAGTGCTGCCATTTTGAAGACTCGACTACAACATTTCTTCATCTTCTTTTCTCTATTCCAATCTAGTTCTAACATCCATCCAAGATCGAAGATTTAGATTGAAGATCCAAGAGCCAAAGTTGAAGATCTTCATCCGTTTGAGCTAGATTTCATCGATTGAAGCGAGATTTCGCCAGATCAAACCTTGATCTTCGCTGTCCAGATCTGAAGTGTGTAGTTTTTGTAGTGTTTAGGTGATTTGGTGAGTGGTAGTTATCTCTCACGCGGATCCAAAGGAGTATATTGGATTGGTGGCATGTTTGGGTGTTAAAGTTAGAGATTTCATGCATTTTTCTTAGATCGAAGTCTAGATCCATGGTTTTTGAAGATGTTTACTTATGCAAGTTTGTTTAATAAGCATTAGAGACAAATCCCATGTTTTATAATTGATAAATCTATGCTAAAAACCATGATTTCACATATGTTGGACTTTTGCTCGTTTATTTACGAAATTTCCATTATAGTTGATATTGCTTAAACTGCTTAATAGATCTTGTTTGAATGATTGATTATTTGAATGTATGGTTGATTTGATTGTTTCCAAGTTAGCTAGTAGTTGATTTGGAACAAGATGATGAAAGAGGATTCAAAAGCTATGGAAGAAGGCTCTTGAATGGTGAAAGCTGCTTAAGGCATATGTAGCGGATGTTGAAGCTCATATGTATAGATTGGATGATGTTGAGATGGGACTTTGCCATGATTTGATGAAGCAAGCCATGTTGTTGAGTTGAGACTTTGCTTTGATGCGATGAAGCGAAGTATGATGTGAGTCTTGGCTTAATCCAAGCAGGGATCATTCCAAGCATGTTGATAACTTGAAGAGTAGTTCAAGTTGGTTGATAATGGATTGTTCAAGAGGTAGCTTGAGCTTGTATGAGGATAGTCGTCAAGAAGGATGGCTAGGAGGCTTGGATCTCGTCGTTGTTGAAGGTTCTAGCATGCTCAAAAGCAAGAGTACATGGGGCGCCCATAACGACTACAGGTAGGTAGTCGGGACACCCAAAAGACTACAGGTAGGTAGTTGAGTACTCTGGGCAAAGTAGATAAGTCCTAGGCACAAGGCAGTGTGCGGAGTTATGGTTAGAACCGGGGTTACCATTAGCCCTTGACAGATGGTCATTCAACTAACGGTGAAATCGAGGCAAGGATAACAGTGATAGCCAGAGTCATGGATGTTTGGTTGTATTATCATTCGGCTTCAAGAGCGGTGTTTTCTGGGTGCTTATCTGATCTTGGTTTAGGCCTTGGGGGTTTGTATTTGGAAAACATCGTCCTTGACTCGAGTGGTATTTGCTTTACCTTAATTGTCTATGTTGTTATGCTTGCTTCTCCTTAGTGTATGTCTGGGGCTATCACTGTAGAAAGAGGTGGAGTGGGATGGTTTGGTTCCTATTCCTTTTATCCTTTATGCTCTTTTGGTATGCTTGATAGTTGATTTACTGCTCACTAAGACTTTGTCTGACTCAAGGTTTTATGTCTCCTCTTATTACCTTGGGCTGTTCATCCATGTTGGGATGGGCAGACTAGGTAGCAGGTGACAGGTGCTGTGCTAGGAGTTCTACGATGAAGATGACGAAGACGAGCAGGAGGCTTTGCATATTAGTTTTCTTACTATATGTACTGGGTATCCGCTGCTGTATTTGGTTGAGTGATTTGTAGTGAGGCTTTCATGTATGGATTTGAGTAGATGATTGTACGAAACTACTGTGATGCTTATATGATGATGTTCTGTTCTATGGAGCTTCACTATATTATATTTCTCTATTGTATTTTATCCATGCGCTGTGAGTTATGCGATAGAGATTCTTCTGTTTTGTTTTACCCTGACTATCGTCCATGGCTGCCTGGCACACCTTTTAGCGCATTATTTCCTTGATTTGGTGCGGGAGTCATGGGCGGTCGTCACATTTGGTATCAGAGCTTTGGTTAATCGATTTTAGCCAACGCTCGCTGATGTAACTACGTAAGAGAGACGTAATTGTAATTTGATGGATGATTACTATATATAATATAGTAGCCTAGAAGGATTTGAACTCCTTATGCAGTTGTTTCTTAAGGTGTTCTAATCATTCTTATTACAGATATTAAGGATGAGTCGAAGAGGGAGACCAGCTGCAAGGGAAAGCCGTGCTGATGAAGGAGCTGTTGATTATGGAACTATGTTCGAAGCGATGATGACTTCGATCATGAGAAGGATACCAGCTTCAGGATCATCAGTGGATGTGGGAGTTCAAGTTCAAGCTCCAAGACCGGTGGATTTTGCTAAGCTTTGCAAGGATTATACTTCTCTTGGAGGAAAAGCTTTCTTGGGGACGGAGTCGACTATTGAGGTGCAGAGATGGATTGATGCATGTCGAAGGATCTTTGGTGACTTAGGGATTGAGGATGCAACTAAGAGGAAGCTTGCATCGAGACAGCTTCAGGGAAGAGCTGCTGATTGGTGGAATTCTATCACCATAGATACACCAGAAGAAGAGATTACTTGGGAGCAATTCCAAGTCAGATTTGAAGCTAAGTTTATCTCTACGGCTCAGAAATCTGTCTTGTTTAAGAGGTTTGTAGAGCTCAAGCAGGGTGGGAGGCCTGTTCTTGAGTATATTTCTGAGTTTGAAGCTTTGTCCAAGTATGCCAGATCGTACATTGATTTTCCCTATCAGAAGAATGAAAAGTTTGTGACTGGTCTGGATGCTTATCTTGGGAGGCAGTTAGTGGATCATTTGGACGATCCATTTGAGAAGCTTGTGGAAAAAGCTTTGAGGCATGAGAGTTTGTTCCCTAAGGAAAGTTCTGTTGTTGCTGTAACCAGGGAAGTATCTAAACCACAGCAGAGTGGCAACAGGAAGAGGAAGCAGCAGCAACAGAAGGGTAAGGATGGCCAGAAGAAGCCGAAGAGCGAAATGACTTGCTATAACTGCCAGCAGAAGGGCCATCTTTACAAAGATTGTAAGAATCCCAAAGTGCCGGGAAAGTGTTACAACTGTGATAAGCTGGGACATATCAAGAAGGATTGTCCAGAACCGAGGAAAGATAGGCAGGTTGTGCAAGCCTATGCTTTGGGGGCTGTTCCATCGTCTTCGAAAGCTCCTACTGCTGAAGAGAAGGGGAAGAGTGTGGTTGTTCAAGGTACTCTTTCTATTTGTGGTGTTCCAGTTAGAGTGTTGTTTGATACTGGAGCGTCGCATTCTTTTGTTTGTGATGATTTGGTAAGCCGGTTAGGTATGAAACCGGATATTGTTGATAGGCCATTGGTTGTGACTAATCCAGTGGGGGGTTCGTCATGTTTGTGTATGATATGCCGTGGTCTAGTTGTGTCGAGTCATGATTGCTCGTTTGTTTGTGATTGCTTTGTTCTGAACTTTGCGGGGTTCGGAATTATTTTGGGTATGGACTGGCTTAGGAAGTATGCGGCTAGGATTGATTGTGAGAGGCTTGAGGTGACAGTCGGGAATGTGGAAGGGCGAAAGGTTGTGATACGATGTAAGCATGAAGAAGGCGTCTTCATGAGCTTCATGTATTCGCTAGTTGTTCCACGGGATGGACTGTCATCGGTGCCTATTGTGAATGAGTTTGAGAATGTCTTTGAGGAAGTCAAAGGGTTGCCGCCGCATAGGGAGATCGAGTTTCGTATCGATCTAGTTGAGGGAGCCAGACCTGTTGTGATGCCTCTTAGGCGGATGGCACCGAGGGAGCAGCAAGAGCTGAAGGTGCAAGTTGATGACCTTTTGCAGAAAGGATTCATTCGGAGAAGTGTGTCCGAATGGGGTGCGCCCGTTGTGTTCGCAACCAAAACGGATGGATCGTTGAGGTTGTGTGTTGATTATCGTGAGCTGAATAAGGTGACTAAGAAGAACAAGTATCCATTGCCGAGAATAGATGACTTGTTTGATCAGCTTCACGAGGCTAAGGTGTTTTCTCAGATGGATTTGGCAACGGGATTTCACCAGTTGAGAGTGGCGAAGGATAGTGTGCCGAAGACTGCTTTCAGGACACCATCCGGGTTTTATGAGTGGCTGGTAATGCCGTTTGGATTGACTAACGCGCCAGCATATTTTGTGGATCTTATGAATAGAGTGTTCAGAGATCAGTTGAATAAGTTCGTGCTTGTGTTCGTGGATGATATTTTGGTTTATTCCAGAACTGAGGAAGAGCACAAGACGCACTTGAGGATTGTTTTAGGAATCTTACGGAAACATCAGCTGAAGGCTAAGTTTTCGAAGTGTCACTTCTGGAAGAATGAAGTGAGGTTCTTAGGTCATGTTATTTCTGGAAATGGAATAGCGGTTGATCCCGCTAAGGTGGCAGCGATCCAGGATTGGGTTAGGCCTAAGAATGCATCTGATGTGAGAAGTTTTCTTGGATTAGCAGGATATTATCGTCGGTTTATCAAAGACTTTTCCAAGATAGCTGCACCGTTGACAGGATTGACGAAGAAGAATCAAGTGTTCAGATGGAATGATAAGTGTGAACAAGCTTTCGTAATCTTGAAAGAGCGACTGACGAGTGCTCCTGTTTTGACTATTCCAAGTGGGAATGATGAGATGGTGGTTTACACCGATGCATGTGGTACTGGACTTGGAGCAGTGCTAATGCAGAAGGATAAAGTTGTTGCATATGCAAGTCGACAACTGAAGCCGCATGAAAGGAACTATCCGACTCATGATTTGGAGTTAGCGGCGATTGTGTTTGCTTTGAAGATGTGGAGACACTATCTATTGGGAGTTAGATTCGAGCTGCTTACAGATCATAAGTCGTTGAAGTATCTGTTCTCCCAAAAGGATTTAAATCTTCGACAGCAACGGTGGCTAGAGTTCTTAGCATCATATGATTTTGGTATAGCCTATACTCCAGGGAAAGGTAACGCAGTGGCTGATGCGTTAAGTCGAAGACATGCAGGATTGGGAGCCATGTTTTCGGAATGGAAGAGTCTTGAGTATTTGGCTGGATTTGATTTCAGGCCTAGATGTGAATTGGAACCTGAGATGTTGGCAAACTTATCGATAAGGCCTACTCTTGTGGAAAGAATTGGTGAGAGGCAAAGGGGAGATGATAAGCTTGTCAAGATTATCCGTGATTTGGAATCCGGATTGGATCCAGAAAAGGATAAAGGATTTGAAGTCGATCGAGAGGGTTGGCTTCGAAAGCAAGGGCGACTAGTTGTTCCCGATGTAGATGGATTGAGAGATGAAGTTCTGAGGGAGAGTCATCACTCGAAGTTGACAATTCATCCAGGTGGAAATAAGATGTATCGGGATATGAAGAGAACCTACTACTGGGAAGGTATGAAGAAGGATGTTGGAAATTTTATTTCCAAGTGTATGAATTGCCAGTTGGTGAAAGCTGAGCAGAAGAAGCCCAGTGGATTGCTTCAGCCATTAGAGGTTCCTACATGGAAGTGGGAGCAAGTGTCGATGGACTTTATCGATGGTCTACCTAGGACAAGAGCAGGGAATGAAGGGATTTGGGTCATAGTAGATCGTTTGACCAAGAGTGCAAGGTTCATTCCTGTTCGATCGACTAGGACTGCATCGAAGTTGGCTGAATTATATGTGAAGTGGATAGTTCGTTTCCACGGTGTTCCGAAGAGTATAGTGAGCGATCGAGATCCACTGTTCACTAGTAGATTTTGGAAGAGCTTCCAGGAAGTTTTGGGAACTGAGTTGTGTTTGAGTACAGCTTATCACCCTCAAACAGATGGTCAGACTGAGAGAGTCAACCGAGTTTTGGAAGATCTTCTTAGAGCATGTGTTTTGGACTTCGGAGGATCATGGGAAGATCACCTTCATTTGGTGGAGTTTGCTTATAATAACAGTTATCAGTCGAGTATTGGTATGGCACCATATGAGGCATTATATGGAAGACCGTGTAACTCTCCGACATGTTGGTTGGAAACTGGAGAAAAGCTGATACTTGGGCCAGAGATGATTCGACAGACTTCAGATTGTATAAAGATCATTCGGCAACGAATGAAGGCAGCCCAAGATCGTCAGAAAAGTTATGCCGATAATCGTCGTAAGGATTTGGAATTCGACGTAGGTGATATGGTTTTTGTGAAGATTTCTCCTCTGAAGAGTGTCATTAGATTCGGGAAGAAAGGAAAGTTAACTCCGAGATTTGTTGGACCATTCCCGATTATCGAGCGTATTGGAAAGCTCGCTTATAGATTGGAGTTACCGGAAAAGATGGCGGGTGTGCACAGTGTTTTTCATGTATCTTATCTACGGAAGTATGTGCATGACCCAACTACTGTGGTTTCTGCTGATAGCTGTGAAGACTTAGAGGTTGATCCAGTGGTTACGAGACCTCGTAAGCCGCTTCGTATTGTTGAAACCGATACGAAACAGCTTAGGAGGAAGACGATTACGTTGCTCAAGATACAATGGAGTGAAGATGTCAACGACTGTACATGGGAGGAGGAAGAGAGGATGAAGGCAGCTCATCCAGAACTCTTCGAGGTATGACCCTAAGGTGTCGTGACATCTCATGAATTTGCATCTTGATTTCTATCTTAGAATTCTGCATGCTAGGCTAGAATTGGATGCATGGTTTGTTGATTGCTATGGATGGTAGGCATGCGGATTATCTTTGATTGCTGTTGTTTGCTTGGAATTTCGGGGGCGAAATTCCTAAGGGGGAGAGAATGTAACGACCCGTATTTTACGTGTCGATAAATCGTGGAATTTACCGGTCGTTAGTGTTGTTTATGTTGTCTCTAGCCTGAGTCGTATGGAGAGTAACACGTGTGTTGAAGGGTTGAGTCGTGACCGACTCATAGGTTGGAACGAGTTATGGAGTTAACTCGTAACCGAGTCATAGAGTTGCCGACTTAGTGTCTTAGGTCGTGTGGGCGAGTTAGGGAAGCCAGCGACTCAGGAGTAGACGACTTAGAGTGTGACCGAGTCATGGGATAAGTCGTGACCGACTTATAGAAGCAGCGACCTAAAGGTTAGACGACTTAGTGTTGGACCGACCTAAGAAGTGACCGACTCATGGGTTAGCGACTTAAGGGGTTAAGGCTTAGGTCGTGGGGTCTTGAGTTGGTAGGGGCTTGGGTCGGCAGGGTGTTATCTCGTTAGGAGGTTGAGTCGTTAGGGGCTTAGGTCGTTGAGTCGGCTAGGAGTTAGGTCGTATGACCCTGTGTTCTGTTAAGTCGGCAGCGACCTAAATTAGGTCGCTAGGGAAGATAGGTCGGCAGGGTTTTTAGGTCGTGTGAGTTAGGACTGAACATACTAAGTTGGTAGCGACTTAGTGATGAGTCGTAGGTCGTTAATGTTATAAGTCGTTAGGTCGGCCTTGGGCTTAAGTCGTTAGATTGTTAGGTCGTTAGGCTGCACTGTTGTGATGAGTCGTGAGCCGTTGGGTCTTGCATGCGCTTGTGTTTTAGGTCGTAGGTCGGGGTAGTTGAGTCGTGCATTGGGTTGGACATGCGCGTACTAGGTCGCAGGATGGCATGGGTCGGCAGCGACCTATGTTAGGTCGGAGATTTCTTAGGTCGGCGACGACCTAAAACTGAGCCTACGAGTTACGACCTAAGGAGTTTTCAGCCTATAAATAGAGGGGTTTGGCTCACTTTTTGGCACCGGTTTTTGAAGCGACGAAGTGCTGCCATTTTGAAGACTCGACTACAACATTTCTTCATCTTCTTTTCTCTATTCCAATCTAGTTCTAACATCCATCCAAGATCGAAGATTTAGATTGAAGATCCAAGAGCCAAAGTTGAAGATCTTCATCCGTTTGAGCTAGATTTCATCGATTGAAGCGAGATTTCGCCAGATCAAACCTTGATCTTCGCTGTCCAGATCTGAAGTGTGTAGTTTTTGTAGTGTTTAGGTGATTTGGTGAGTGGTAGTTATCTCTCACGCGGATCCAAAGGAGTATATTGGATTGGTGGCATGTTTGGGTGTTAAAGTTAGAGATTTCATGCATTTTTCTTAGATCGAAGTCTAGATCCATGGTTTTTGAAGATGTTTACTTATGCAAGTTTGTTTAATAAGCATTAGAGACAAATCCCATGTTTTATAATTGATAAATCTATGCTAAAAACCATGATTTCACATATGTTGGACTTTTGCTCGTTTATTTACGAAATTTCCATTATAGTTGATATTGCTTAAACTGCTTAATAGATCTTGTTTGAATGATTGATTATTTGAATGTATGGTTGATTTGATTGTTTCCAAGTTAGCTAGTAGTTGATTTGGAACAAGATGATGAAAGAGGATTCAAAAGCTATGGAAGAAGGCTCTTGAATGGTGAAAGCTGCTTAAGGCATATGTAGCGGATGTTGAAGCTCATATGTATAGATTGGATGATGTTGAGATGGGACTTTGCCATGATTTGATGAAGCAAGCCATGTTGTTGAGTTGAGACTTTGCTTTGATGCGATGAAGCGAAGTATGATGTGAGTCTTGGCTTAATCCAAGCAGGGATCATTCCAAGCATGTTGATAACTTGAAGAGTAGTTCAAGTTGGTTGATAATGGATTGTTCAAGAGGTAGCTTGAGCTTGTATGAGGATAGTCGTCAAGAAGGATGGCTAGGAGGCTTGGATCTCGTCGTTGTTGAAGGTTCTAGCATGCTCAAAAGCAAGAGTACATGGGGCGCCCATAACGACTACAGGTAGGTAGTCGGGACACCCAAAAGACTACAGGTAGGTAGTTGAGTACTCTGGGCAAAGTAGATAAGTCCTAGGCACAAGGCAGTGTGCGGAGTTATGGTTAGAACCGGGGTTACCATTAGCCCTTGACAGATGGTCATTCAACTAACGGTGAAATCGAGGCAAGGATAACAGTGATAGCCAGAGTCATGGATGTTTGGTTGTATTATCATTCGGCTTCAAGAGCGGTGTTTTCTGGGTGCTTATCTGATCTTGGTTTAGGCCTTGGGGGTTTGTATTTGGAAAACATCGTCCTTGACTCGAGTGGTATTTGCTTTACCTTAATTGTCTATGTTGTTATGCTTGCTTCTCCTTAGTGTATGTCTGGGGCTATCACTGTAGAAAGAGGTGGAGTGGGATGGTTTGGTTCCTATTCCTTTTATCCTTTATGCTCTTTTGGTATGCTTGATAGTTGATTTACTGCTCACTAAGACTTTGTCTGACTCAAGGTTTTATGTCTCCTCTTATTACCTTGGGCTGTTCATCCATGTTGGGATGGGCAGACTAGGTAGCAGGTGACAGGTGCTGTGCTAGGAGTTCTACGATGAAGATGACGAAGACGAGCAGGAGGCTTTGCATATTAGTTTTCTTACTATATGTACTGGGTATCCGCTGCTGTATTTGGTTGAGTGATTTGTAGTGAGGCTTTCATGTATGGATTTGAGTAGATGATTGTACGAAACTACTGTGATGCTTATATGATGATGTTCTGTTCTATGGAGCTTCACTATATTATATTTCTCTATTGTATTTTATCCATGCGCTGTGAGTTATGCGATAGAGATTCTTCTGTTTTGTTTTACCCTGACTATCGTCCATGGCTGCCTGGCACACCTTTTAGCGCATTATTTCCTTGATTTGGTGCGGGAGTCATGGGCGGTCGTCACAATGATTCATAAGATCCACAAAGAAAGCCGAGGCAAACCAAAAGGCATAACTACCCATTCATAGAAACCATTCTCAGTACGGAAAGCAGTTTTGGGAATACTTTCCTCCGCAACTCTGAGCTGGTGGAAACCTGTGGCAGAGAATACAGTAGCTCCATAGAGCTAATCGAACATACCATTTATGCGAGGAATAGGATATCTATTTTTCATAATGAGCTTGTTTAGCTCCTTATAATCAACATACATCCTTAAGGAACCATCGGACTTAGTGACAAAAACCACAGCAGTTCCCTATTCGGAATGACAAGGTCAAATCGGACCCTTAGAGAGCAAGTCATCAATTTGCTTTCTCGACTCAACCTTCTCACGGGGTGCCATTCTTCTGGGAGGAAGAACTACAGGCCAAGCTCTAGGAATAATATCAATATGAAATTCGATTTCCCGCTCAGGTGGTAAAGAAGTTAATTTACCAAATACATTGGGATAGCGTTGAACCATAGGAGTTGAATCAAGATCACCAGGAGAAGAATCAAGAGAAAAGATAAAACTACCAGCATAATCCTGAGGCATACGGCACTGAAGCACCAAAGGATTACCCTTATCACCAATAAGGTAAACAGTTCAGGCTTTGCAAGAGATAACGGCTTCATGATTCTTCATCCAATCTCCTCCAAGCAATATATCAAAAGCATCGAAACCAAGAACATAGAAATCACCGGAAAAACGATAGCCAGAATAGAAGAGTTTCACCTTTTTACAAATCCAACTAAGGTTCGCAGGAACACCAATAGGATTAGAAACACATAAAGGTACAGTTGCATACTCAAGTGAAAGTATATGCTCAAACTTATCACAAAGATCCATAGAAATGAAATGCAAAGCTCCAGTGTCAAATAAAACACAAATGGGAAAATTAAACAAAGTAAAGGTGCCCTGAAGAGTACCTTAGGGATCACTAGAAGGAAGTGCAGTAGGTGGAGTGGATGAGGTAACTGCAAAGATACCAGATGGCTTGCCCTTCTGCTGAGTAGGACAATCCTTTCTGAAGTGGCCAGACTACAAGCAAATATGGAAAAGATCACGCCTAGTCATTTGAGCTGGAGGAACAGAAGCTCCAACTAGAGTAGGGCAATAATTGGCATAGTGTCCATTCTGGTTACACCAAAAGCAAGTGATGGAAGAAAGATCGATAGGCTGCCTCTGAGAAGAAGATCCCAAACCTGGAGTCCTGAGCCAATTCTTCTTCTTCTGATAGAAATTAGGCTTCCTTTTCTTAGAGTTACTAGAGGAAGGCTGAGATGAAGGTGCATGAGCAACAGAAGAATCCTTAGAAGTAGGGTTCTAAAATCTAATAACCATATCCATCAATCCAGTAAAAGGGTTATGCACATGAGAAATCAGGCGATCATAAAACTCTAGGAGAGCTCCAGCTACAAATTTCTCATTCTTTTTAAGAGGGGTGTCAATCAAGATAGGACCAAACTTGGAAAGTTTGTTAAACTTTCACTCATACATAGAAAATGACATATTCCCCTGCTTAAGATCCATAAACTCCCTGTATAGCTGCAATATGCCAGCTTCGGGCATCCGTTTTGCCACAAAAGCCTCCCTGATATAAGATATCCAAACTTAAGAAAGGTTCTAAAGAGAAACAAAACCAAACTCAAAACCAACTCGAGATAATACTTAAACTGCTCCTTAGAAATATCTTCCTTAATAGTGTGGGCTGTAACAGACTCCCACCAATCCTGGCTGCCTCCTGAAACTGCCAAGCTGCTAACTGATGCTATTGAGCATCAGTGATATCCAAACCAGTAAAAATCCTTTCCAGACTCCTCATCCACTGCTGAGCCTCAATGATGGTCTCTGATCCAGTAAACTTGGTACCACCAAGCTGAGTGAACTCCTTACAGAGAGTGGTGGACCTAATGGGTGCAACGGGTTTTGGAACTGAGGCAACACCACGACCCTGACCTCTGGCATTCCCACAATTCATCCTAGAAATTCAAAATGAATCTTAGGACAAAGTATAGGAAAAGATAAAGACAAGATTCAACTATAATGGAAATCCTAATCAAAGAGTTCTATAAAACAAGGTGGATTCGAAAGGAAGGAAATTCTATGAAAGATTTGGTTTTAAAAGCAAGAATTTTTTTATCAAAAATAATCTTTAAATCATTTAAAATATTTTATAACCATTCTATACTTAAAAATACATTCTCTCACAAAGAATGATTCTAAGAATGATTTCACCCATTCTAGGATATTTCTACCCTATCTCTAATGAGTTTTTGCACCGCAAGCAAGGTTTGTCTAAAACCAAAGCTCCGATACCAAATGTAATATCCCATTATTTTAGACCAATCAAATTGAAAATAAAACCGCACATGTCAGATATGAATAATTCAAAACAAATGATTGTTAATAAATTTTAGGGAAAATAAAATCAGTCACAGAATCACAGACATAGAATATCAGAATTACTCGCAGCGAAATAAAATAAACATATTAGTTCATGAAGCTACTAGATACAAAGTCTTAAAAAAGTACAAAATACAAAAGTTTGAAAATAAGTACAACAGGAAATCCAAGTACATAAGTCCACTAATACATAGACAAAGCCGAATCGAAATAACTGAAATAGAAATAGCATAGATAGCTAAATCTCCAGCAGATTTCTAGCTCCAAAGTGTGAATCCAAGCTGTGATACTCAGGCTGACCCAAGAGTAAACTAAAACACAAAACACTCCAGTCAGGACATACATACTTATAAAATGTAAATCAACTCAAGTGAACTGTAACGAAATGCATCAGTAACGTAAAGGATGCTTGGGATCGCCCATCCTTTGAGGATCCATTAAACCATCTACTATGTAGTACAATACGCTACTAAAATAATGTCTAAAGTAAAGTAAACTATTAAAATAGCATTAAGGCATTACCCATATCCCCATTAACACATTTATATATATTCCTATAGTCTATACGGTGCCGTAACTTCCCATAAACTGGGCTTATCAGATGGCACTCCATAGGTATGGTACAAAACAAACTCGTAGTGGTATCGCTAAGGTAGGTGACACGGAACAACTAGGCAGTGCCATGGTAGATATACCAATTACACTTCTGGGCTAGTGGTAACACATAATAGCAACTACCGCCCACCTCGAGCCACACTCCCAAATCAAAGGTGCACACTAAATCAATCACAAAGTAATAGAATTGCAATCGAAGGAATGTGTCTGATCGGAGGAGCTACCTCACTTGGCCCATTGATTGCTCATGTTTTAGTCACCTTATGCTAACTCACGAGAGTCAGGTCCACGTATATACCTCAAATAGAATGTCATCAACCACCTACTTCATTCTGGAATCTCCACCGCGTACACAGTTGTTAAAGTGGTTATTGAAATTGGCAGAGGGTTTGCTAATTCTAAATCCCGGTCTCTTTAACAACCAAATGTTATTATAACCCGCGGTTATTTCATTTCAAATGGTTATATATCATATCAAACATACTCATTTCAAACCATATAAATCCAATATCGTTATTCTATAAAAATAATACTCATTTCTAAAGTTGTAACACTTTCAAAAGTTTATACACTTAATTATAACACTTTGAAATCATAATAATTTAGAAATCATGGCACTTTAAAAATATAACCTTAATAATCATAGTAATTCGAAAACGTTACATTTTAGAAGTAGTAGCATTTCGAAAACATAATCTTAAGTCATCATAGCATTTTGGAAAAGCGATACTTAAGAAATCGTAGCATTTTGGAAATGTAGCCTTAAGGAATCATACCTTTTTTTGGAATGTAATACTTAAGAAATCATAGCATTCTGGAATGTAATACTTTCCACTTTACAATTTGTATAATCAAAATATTTATGTACTTGCAAAATTTAACATGGTTATTTTATCATTTCTATTTTATTATACTAATTCATTTATTGGTATATTACATAAAGCATGCTTTTGTTAAATAAAGTTTATTACTATGATATCAAAAGCTGAATTTCCTTATGTTAAGTTAAAAGTATATTATTAACTTACATTTTATTTTTACAGTAATTAACATTTATTATTTTAATCATTTAAAATGTACCATTACATTAACTAAGACTTACATGTTAAATGTCCATTGTTAACTTAAATTTACAATAAAGAACATTTATTATTTTAATCAATTTAAAATATACCATTACTTAATTAAAACTTGCATGTCAAAAATACATTTTTAAGTTACATTTTATTATTATAATAAAGGGCATTTATTATATTTATTACTCAAACTATACCATTACATTAATTAGCACTTACATGTTACAATACATTATTAACTTGCAATTTATTATTACAATAAAGAGCACTCATTTTATTTATTACCCAAATTATACCATTACATTAATTAGCACTCACATGTTATAATACCTTATTAACTTACAATTTATTATTACAATAAAGAGCATTTATTATATTTATTACCCAAATTATACCATTACATTAATTAGCACTTACATGTTACAATACATTATTAACTTACAATTTATTATTACAATAAAGAGCATTTATTATATTTATTACCCAAATTATACCATTACATTAATTATCATTTACATGTTACAATACATTATTAACTTATAATTCACTATTACAATAAATAGCATTTATTATCCAAATTATACCATTACATTAATTAGCACTTACATGTTACAATACCTTATTAACTTACGTTACTAGGTTAGAATAAATTACCCTGATTATGACAAACTGGATTATTAAATTTCATTTAACCTTCATATTATAAATTAGATTCCACAAATTAATTTCCCAACATTTATTTCTCATAAAAATTCAACACATGTAAATGGATGTATAAAATTTTATAGCAATCATTACATTAAAATTTTAGTTGAAATCCATATATTAAAATCCAATTAAAATATTTAATATTTTATGGAAAATTATTTTAAAACCAACCATGGAGTATGTATAAAATTTTCTAACCGAGGGTCAAGTAAATACAGATTTATATCATTTCAATCCGAACTTATTTAATTTTCGGGTTTATATCATTTCAAACCCGTAATCTCAAGTCAAATAAAAATTGCTCAGGCCTATCATTTAAGCCCATAATAATTTTTCCTTAATTTAAAGACCGTTCGAGTATGTATCATTTCAACCCATAGTGAAGGAACTTGTAATGTGAGAACAGAATATGTAATAAACAGAAAAATAAATAACATAACACGTCATATGATCATAACAGGTTTAACACAAGATGGAATGACATAATATAATTATATAAGGAATTTCTAACTTGCATATACATATCACTACAATCCAAATGACATCAATTCACCAAAATATAAGTATGTAGTCAAGCGTGATTACTCATCTTCTTTAGCTAGAGAAAAGGATTCCAAACAAACACAACAGCTATGAATATGCACGACAATCACGAACAAGTTTGAGTGGGAGGAGAATCCAAATCCAAAGCTTAGAAAAATAAATAAAATACATATGTAAACAAATAAATTCACATAGAAAAATAAAAGTAGAAAATTATATTTTGTAAACACATGAAAGGGCTAGCCAAAAGGCACATAGGCTCGTCCTAGAGGGGTTGTATGGGTTTGGCCTAGGCTATGTTTGGTCTCGGGCTGAACTAGATGTGGGTTGGGGTTTGTGGCTACATGGCTAGAGGAAGGCAAGGTTAGGGTTTGGTTCGACCATCGGAGGGTTTGGGTCAGGCAAGGCTTGGCTAGGGTTTTGTATTTGGGTTCGGCCATGATAGCTTAGGGTTAGAGTTTGGGAAGGTCATGGCTAGGGTTAGGAAATTAGGGAGGTGGATGGTGATGATGGCCTAATTATTCTAAAGGGAGAAGGGGAAAAAGGAAGGGAAGAAGGTGGTTCGGCCTAGGTGTGGTATGGCTAGGGTTTGGTTGTGGGAAGGTGTTGGTTTTGGAGAGGGGAAGGTCGGTTTTGGTTGGAGAAAGAGAAGGTGGAGGTGGTGACAAGCCTAGCCGAAATATAGAAGGAGGAAGGAGGAAAATTTAGAGAAAATATTTAGAGAAAATTTGAGAAAGGGGAAGAAGAACTTACTGTATATTTTTCTGAGCAGGAGATGTCAGGAATTTTTTTTTTTACATAAAAGTTCCTCAACTGATGACCTTTCAATTGTACAGGCAAAACAGGTGACCTTTAGAATACCCTAACTCATTTGTCTAAGCCCAACAACAAAAAGAGAAAATATAACATGAAAAAAACTGCGTGTAATACGCTGAAAACCGCAAATTGGAGAAGTAAAAATGAGAATTTTTCAAAACGAAAAGCAGGAAAAAGGTTAGAATTAAATCCATCTTCATATGAAAAGAATGAAATTTCAAATCTAAAATTTTCAACAGGAAGTCAAATTTTGACCAAAGTCGACCAAAATTTAATTTTTTTAGAAAAATCTTTATTTTCTTAAATTTGGAAGAATAATTTACATCAAATTCCAAAATTATACGTTAAAATTCTAAATTTATCAATTTTAATATAATTAGATTCAAAGTTTTTCATTTGAAATTCCAATTAAAATGTTATAGAAATTACGGGTTGTTACAATATTACTAGAAGTATACTCTAAGGGGGGCACACCTTCCTCGTCATTATTGGAAAAAAATTCTTTCCTTATTTGATTCGAACATTTGAATTGTTTTTCCTGTAATTGTAATGGGAAGAGTCAACCACTCTTCACGACGTTTAATTATTGGTTTTTTCCATTCTATCCAGTTTGGATAGTTATCTTGTTTAGTCCATTCTATCAAGTTTGGGCTGTTGTCATGTTTTATCCATTCTATCCAGTTTGGATTTTCAATCATGCTATGTCCATTCTTTCAAGTCTTAATGTTATACTAATTCTACTGGTCATCCATATTTGGATTTGTTCCATATTATTCATTTCCATTTTTTTATGTTTGGTTGTTGTTTATGTGGGAGAAAACTCGTTCCGCGTTAGCGGCGTGGTCCTACATGTTATTGTTAAATGCACTTCCTTCTATTACAAAGTTTTACTCATATCAGACATTTTGTCTGAACTGAGTTGTGCCTAAACTCTCGAGTACTCAATTATATTTGGGTAGCCCGAGAATAGTAAATTTTCTTTGGAGCTCTTTGAAGACGGTGATCGACTATGTAGCTCCTTAGTTATCTAGTTATTTACTTTCCGCTATTTGATTATGTAGTAGTATTTTGTATCTAAAAAAATGAAAAGTTAGAATGTATAGCTATCAATCTATTAGATGTAGTATTCTTTTAATAACTCTGATAATTCCTTATAAGGAGTAACCTTTTGTACTACATCATTTATATTATATGTAGCCATTCTGTTGTGAGGTTTATCTATTCTGTCTTGTTTTGTTCTTTATTTCACCCCTAAACAACTTATCTTGTTTATCTATTCTGTCTTGTTTAGTTCTTTATTTCACCCCTAAACAACTTATCTTTTGGATGCTTAGGCAACGACACATGAATACCGAGGATGTGTTAAGCGTCATTTCCAGGGATCAGAAAGGTGGGTCATCACACATAAAAATGCAAACAAAAATAATTCGAAGAATAAAACTAAAATCAAATTGCAATTCCCCAACAACGGCACCAAAAATTTGTTTGATAACGACGGATTTTCTATTGGTTAGAAAACCACCATTAAAAATATAATCATTAAAATAACCACAAGCGCTCGCATGCAATTGTAGTACGTATGCGAGTATGGGTCGATCCGTAGGAAAATCAATTAATTTTTAGTTATGCTGAATTATATTTACCTAAGTTTGCTAGTTTGTTTTAAACTAAGAAAAGTACCAAAAATTAAACTAGAGCAAAGATGAATAAAAATATGAGATTAAGAGACGCTTTAGAGGCAAATCCAATCTCACACTCTCACATAAATCAACACAAAATCAGTCTAAGATCTCTCATTTTAATCTAAGTAAAGTTAGTGCTATTTATCATTAGTATGGTCTATTTATGTTATTAATTAACACAACTTAAACCATTAAACTTCAATATAATAACTAAAACCGCTTATTAATTGTAATGAAAATGAACATAAAGTCAAAGCAAAAGCTATTTTAAGCATGATCTATTTACTATTTTGTTTACTAACATATGTCATCAAATTTTGATTCTACTTTAATTTCATTGTCAAAACCAAATAGTAAGATGATGATGTAAATTGTTTTTATGTTGGATTAAGCATAGTCCATTTGTGATTAGAAACACAACATATGTTATCAAATTTCCTAATAAACTTACATCATAATCTAACTTTTCATGAAGCATAAAATGAGATCATCTCTACTACTAATAAAGAAAATTCGTTGAACTAATTTACTCATTGTCTTTTTGAATTTTCGAAAATGTCCTTGCTTTCGTTTACAATAATACAAACAGCCCGTGTGCGAAGCACGGGTCCATACTTGTATAAAAGGAGTAAAACTTTGAACATAATGCTTTCTACTTAAGGGGACCAATGTTAAAAACAAAATATACCTAAAATGGCATTATGAGATATTTTGGACGGTAGAATGATAAAGGTAGAAAGGAATCTGAATACATCTGTATGGTCGATTGAAATCCAAATTCAAACCAATATGACTAGATGCATGCATAATAGTTGTGGATCTTAGAAGAATTACAGATAATATTTGCATGCTAATCATCAATATACAAACATTTAGGCTTTTGCAAACCTTTGAGACATTTATTTTGGCCATATATTTAACTAAATTATAACGTCTTTTAAAAAATGATCTAATAAGCGTAATGCACATGAGAAATGTAAATAGATATATTAGTCAATAACCATTAAAATCACTATTTCAATTCAACTAATGAAAGTCTATCCATAGACATCATATCTTACACAAGTTTTGCCAACATGAACTTAAATTTTCTACTAAACCATTATATCTAATTCATGCATAAAATTAAACATTAAATTCAGTTTTTCAGAATCCTTTAATAATTTTTAGGAAGCATATCATGTTTATGATCGTGAATGATTCATCCACTTAACACAAACAGTAAACCACATGGAGGAATTTTTTTTTTAACAGAAAAATGGGTTACCCTGCTAGATTTGCCACTAAGTGGCTAAAGTGCATGTGTGTGGTGTGCACACATGCGTGCACATGCCCACGTGCATGCATGTGGGTGCATGCGCGTGCACTTGCAAGCCTGTGTGGAAGACAACTATAATTGCTCGATACGAATGAATTTATATGAAAAATATACGGATGTATAGTAAAAAGGTGGAAATTTGATAACATCAACTTAAACTCAGATAACTAGGGCCAGGATACAAAATTATAAAACATAGGTTATGTAACATAATGTGGTCTCCATTCAACTAAAAAATATAATATTTTCAATACATGGACACCGACTGTAGGTGATTTTAAGAATAAAAAATGTTCATTGTACCTGTGTAGTTAATGCCCCGCTATTACCCCACTATAACTCTGCTATATCTCATAGCAGATTTCTACCGCTACAATTTTTCCATATAGCCCTAAATATAGCCTTTCGGCTTTAAGCTCCGCTATTTCCGCCGTATCTCGTTATTCCCGCTATATTCCTGCTATTTCCGCTATATCTTCTTTAAAAGCAATGAATTTAAAATGAAATTTATACATTATAAAAATTAAGAAATTAGTTTCATTTAATTGAATTTTTAATATATTTTCAGAAATGAAAATACTCTAATATTCTACTAAATTCAGTTATGTTATATAACAGTTTTATTTATAGTATATTCGCACATGTTTCTATTTAAAATTATTTATGTACTAATTATAATTCAATTGAATGTTAATTTTTCATTTAACTACCATTTATATATTTGCAAAAGCATTAAGTACGAGTTGTATATGCTATTTTAGAGTCCTCCAGTATATCCCACTATATCCTCGCTGTATCCCGTTATGACTTTTTGCACCTCCACCGCATTGAATCTGCCGAGCGCTTTAACTGCACAGCATTGTACTGACATATGATATTCACAATCTCTACCAATACCCCTGATAAATAATAAAATATGTTGAATCTACATAATTTCAAAGAGCTTCATTACATCTAAATTGAAGGGATATAGTTTCTCATATGTGTTATCATCTCAACACATGTAAATTTCAATATAGAACAAAAAAGGAAAGTGCAAGTTAATGAAATAAATAGAACAAACAACTTGCATAAAAATAAAAATAAATGAAGTATATAAATGAATATCTAATCTAATAATGTAAAAGGAAAGAGTAAATGTAAATAAAAGTGAGCATAAAATAAAATAAAAGATGTAAACAACAAATAAAAAAGAAGAGGCTTAGGAAGCCATTTTATTTCTCATTTAATTTGTGACTACAACTTGCATAATATGATAAGATGATCAAAAAATTCTATTACATTAACATAAGAGGATTATTTATACATGACTACAACCCTAATCCCTTTTTAGGGAACTCCCTAAAATGCCCTTGAGGTGGTGTTGCCTCCAAATTATCATTAGCATGAAACTAATCCTTTACTAAATGTGCATGTGCCTTTAATCTGCACTAACATATGCATTAGCTCTTAATTGTGGTTCATGTTTAGTGGGTAGGCGGGGTCCTTCATGATTACATGAATTCCTTTGTTTCTTCATACTTCGGCTTTCTACTATTGTTTGTGCATGTAAAGACCCGTAAGTCCGTACTCCTTGAATAGACACTAATCTCCTTTGTTTAATTCAAGATGAACGAAAATACGAACCCTTAGGGGTTTTAAAAAGATTTTAAGAAAAGAAAAAGGAAAAGGGAGAAGAAGAGAATAGGGATAGGGAAAAGAAGATAGAAGATTTTAAAATTGAAAGAAAAGAGGAGAGAAGAAAAAGAGAATAGACAAAAGAAAAAAGGACAGAAGGAAATAGGACGGGACAGAAAACAACAGAACACATTAGAATCTCACAATTCGCAGCGGAACAACATATAATAATAAATGAATAATCTTTAAACAAAGAACTGTATCAGTTATTACATTTTATACATTATATTACATCATATCATCAGAGTGTGCAACAACAACAAACAGTGCAGCGGAAAAAGAAATACTATATAAACTAGTAATACGCCATGCCATCCAGCTTGCCTCCAGCAATTCCAGAATATCCAGAATATCCTGATAAACCTAACTCTTAACTGCCCGTGTGGAAATTGGTGGGCACCCAGAGTTTAGGAAGGAAAACAATAAACTCCAAGTCAGTCATGTGACTGGTGTGAGAACTCAAAACAGTTTATTTATCTTTAAAATCAAAATAGAGGAATATTTTTAAAGTTAATTCGCAATGCTTTTAAAAATGAGACTACCATAAGGCCTCCCGCACACACACACAATGCAAACGCAGAATCGGAGGAGATTTCTCCTTATGATAGTCAAAGATGCTTGATACGCATTTAAAAAGACATTTGATATTATTATTAGTGTATAGTGTAGGAAAAATTCATTTCGAAAGTAGAATATAAATCTTAGCCAACATACGACCATTATCGTATGCCTACTATAGCTACCATCCAAACAGTGTTGCGACACCATAAGTGAATGATAGGTTCTACAACTAATACCGTACAAGTTTCGTATTGTTTCTTTGGATTTCCAACAAATGGTCAGGCCAAGGAACTTCCCATTGCCACATGAGAATGCCTCTGGAAAGACATCCCCGAGAACCAAACCGGAACTCTGCCAACACAAGGCCGGGTTACCCCTAACTAGGTAACTACTGACACGAGCACGCCATTCCCCGATCGTAAACGACCTTTCTCACGGGATCCCGAAAACCAACAACCACAAAGTAATAAATTCGTAGTAACCACATAGGTTAAATATCTGGGCTCCATACCATGATACCACCTCTATCCAGAAGGAAACGTACATACCCTAAAGGGTGCTACCCCTCATAACCTTGCTGCATCTTTCCTGTTTTGACCATTTCCGGGGTGTGAGGTTCGACGAAGTCACGTCCACAAAAACATACTTTATACAAAAGCCATGCTTTGGGTCAACAAATGATCAACACAATGATCACTAAGATAGACGATCAAATAAACGATCCTATCACAATAATCAACACAATGATCATTTACAGCATCACTCAGCATATCACATTACCAAATTGGGAATATATCGCTGATAACTTCAACTATATAACCTCTGAGCTCGTACGTCTCAGAGAAGGGTGTTAAGCTAAAGAATAAATTCTTCGCCACCAACAGAAATATATTTGAAAGAAATCGGCTTTATATCTCAACTTGTAATGTCAGACACACAATCCATACAAGTCTGTTCCGGGCTCGAACAAAACCGAAGGCACTTACAAAGAAGTCCTTGCAATCCGGATATTCACAATCCTGATCGGATTCACCATCACATATGGAGAACTCTATACCGGAGCAACTCGGTGCAGAGTAAATCGACAGGTCATCCTATCGCTCTCGCAAATACCGGGTCTTCAACACCGATCTTCAATGCAATTATAACGACGTATCACATATTCGGAATGGGTTATACGACCCCATGGTCCTTTCCCGGTTAACCCGAATAGTGAGCGCTTATTTTAAAAATAAGTGTAGCATTCACATTCAAACAAATCACATCAATTACCCATTCAAAGGGAAATATTGATAGTCGGTTATTGAACTATCACTGGATATGCACACATCACCAGTTTCCAAATAATCTTCCAAATTATCTTCACTAGATATATAATTTCAATACTTCAAAAATAAATCAATACTTATTTTTAAACAAATTCCACTTGCTTTTATAAATTCAATAATGAATTTATATTTCAAAATATCCATGCATATCATTTCAATTATCCATTTCAATTTATCTTCAAAAAGATAAATTTTAATTATTCACTTCATATTGGAAAACATTTCCATACTTATTAAATAAGTAATTCACAAATTTTATTTATTTTCAACACTTAGAAAATATTCAATATACTTAAATCGAAATTAAGTATATATTTCATTCTTTAAGGAAATCATTCTCTTAAACATATTTATTTGGGCCAAAACGAATGTTACGTAAAACATCGTTACGACAACCCAAAATCACTAGTATAGGGATTCGAAATTTAAAATAGATATATAAATCCCAATACTATACAAAACATTTCCTTTCGGAAGTCATTTACTATAACAACAGTGTTATAGTCCATTATTTCCTTCTATTTCTCGAAAACGTCTATTTCAACAATAAATGTTGAAATCTATGGTTTCGAATCTCAACACATTTTAAAACATCGTTAGATCGTTTTAATTTAATTTAAACATCTCATTCAAAACAATTTCTTTAACGTGTTATTCACTATTCAAAAACGTGAATATACTTCATTAACAATTTCATCCTTTTATTCATTTTAATTCAAAGGATTATTCACGATTAAAAACGTGAATATAACTCCATTATTAAGTTTCAACAATTTACTTATCAAAATAAGTCCTTTGCGAATTTATAAAACAACGTTTATAAATTCCATTTCTATTTATATATAAAAACTTCCTTTTTATAAATTCCTTTATTAACCTATTCGATTTATAACTCAATTATAAACTAAAAGTTCATATTATAAGTTGAATACTTATAAAACGATTATTTTACAAAATCGTTCCTCTAAAGACTTTCCAAACCATAAATCTTATAACTTATAAGATTCATTTATTTAACCAATCTATTCTTCAAATAATTTCACCAAATTTATAAGTCTTACTATTTATAAATTTCTTTTATAACTTCACAGTTTATAATTCCATAAATTTCATTCATTTATGAAATTCATTTCCACTTCATTCAAACACTTATAAAAACTCGTTTTATAATGTCAACATTTCAATTTATAAATATCCATTTATAAATCTCTTAATATAAATCAATTTATATTATTCTTTAAAACGTCTTTAATCTCCTTTATTATTTCACCATTTTGATTCATAAAATAATTAAATTTCATGAATTCTATATTTAAACTTTTCACAATAAATTCTAAAATATCTCGATTAAACTATTTTATAAACTCAATAGCATCATATTCTCAAAAATCAGTTTTTAACTATATTTCTCAAAAATCATAATTTTTATAACTTTAAAAATTATAACGTTTATTTATTTAATATGGATCAATTCCAAACATAAAGTATATTTTCAAAAAAAATCACTTTATAAATCATTTTAAAATCCCAAAATCTGGGTCCAATGATGCTACACACCAAATAGTCAATCACGACTACAACGATATCATATATCGATATGAAAATCAATCAAATATCAAAATATCTGAAATTAAATAAATACTGTTGAGGAATCCAGTTGGATCCCTCCAACCTGTTTTCCTGCATCCACAAACATTAGCACAATACCAATTCCGTTCCAGTACGAAATTATCGCGGTATATGTTCTTATTAAATATTATCCGCTTAATAACGGCGTAATAGGGTCTCATCCGCTAAACAAAAAATGCGGGAAATCAATAACTCCAATATATACATATGCCAATATATATATATTGATATTATATATAATACCAATTTCACTGTTTATGAAATATTCGCGGTATATGTTTTTATTAAATAACATCCGCTTACTAACGGCGTATAATGTCTATTTCAACAATAAATGGATATCAATCATCATTCATACATGCATTCAAATATTTTAAATCTAACTATTTAAAATAAAATCGAAACTGATTCGATTGAGTGAGAAATTCTCACCTTGATTTTATTTCCGTTTTAGCGATTTATTTCGAATAAAATTAAACGCGCGTTTAATTTTATCCAAAATTCTCACTAACTCCAAACGACTCCAAACCAACTCCATCACGTAGTGCTCGTCCATACGATTCCAACGCAACTGGTTTCGCATTTTTTCGACCTCGTATGAAAAAGTTATCAATTTATGAAGTTTATACACGATTTATATACACAATTTCAACATACTTTAACTATTTTTAACCTCCATCAATTTAGAGCCATAGGATCCCACTTCATCAAATCCTGGCCGTGCTTTTTGCTTCTTCCTCCTCACGTTCACAACATCTCCAGGCAACTAAACACGCACACAAACCCATAGCTACTCGATTAGGGTTAAATAATACTACCACCACACTCAACAATAACTCGATCAAGACGTGCCAAATCAAAGGCCATCACATGCTCTAAGTTCGGCCTGAGCAAGGGTGAACTCGGCCACCTCTCTCCCTATGAAAACGCGTGCGCAGCCCCCCAGAACGCGGCCCTGTAGCTTCCTCCACACGACTCCGTTTCCGATCATCTCCGTATGAAATTAAAGCTCTCGTCGAGCTCTACAAGTTTCATGTTGAAACCTAAGGCTAATTCTTTGTAGATTGAGAGAGATTGAGGGGGAAAGGAGAATGATTTCTGGCCATTCAATAGTTAGGGCCGGCTGTGCAGTTTTTAGGGTTTTATCTTTTTTTTATTTTTATTTTTTTGAGATAGTGGGCTATTTATAAGGAACCGACGAAACACTATTCATCCCGGAAATTCCGAACTCCGATTTACGCGCCGTAACCAGCGTTTCTAGGGTTTACCCCGCGTTCCGGACATAATGGAATAGGTTTCGAAAGCTAATTCGGAAGTATGTGCGAGTTATGGCTGTAAACGCTCAATTTGAATTAAACCGATTTAAGCGATTTTCTAGGCGTTTTAATTCGTACCGGACAAACGGTAAATCCAATTGACTTGAAATTTGAAACCTTACAATAATATCACATTACGGATCCGATGAAACTGGTTTCGTCGAAATCCGAGACTTTTTGAAAAATGGCTATTTTCACTCGCCAAATTTAAATTAAAAATAAATCGATGCGTTTCGAGCTGCCACGATCAAACGATAACTCCGATTGACACGAAATTTGAAATCCGGTAATAACTAACTATTACGGATCCAATGGAACTAGTTTCGTTCAATTCTGAGACTGTTCAAAAATTGACTATTTTCACTAGTCGATTTAAATATTAAAATATTCAATTTTCACAAATTAACTTTTAATTCGATTTTAAAAGTTTTAAAATATCGTTCTAACTCCCATATGATAAAATAAAATTTTACAAATTATTTTCAATCATATTTAACCCTATTTTCAATTATTTCCATAATTTAACATATTAAATTATCGATTTAATTATCCAATAAAATCCAATAATTCAAATAAAAATTTATTTGACTTATAAATTCACTTATTAATATTTAAAATAAATTAAATATTCAAATTTTAATTTCTAAAAATTCTGGGTCGTTACAGTGCATATTTCCATGAACCCACTTCCAAGTTGAATCCAAATTTCCACAATTTTTTTTTAAAATGTTCAAGTAATTTATTTAAACTTAATTCACACATGAAAGTTACCATTTTGCCCCCATACAAATGCATGAATGATGACTTGGAAGCAGTTTTGAAATCTGGTTTTAAACATGTAAAAACACGTAATTACGACATTTATTTAACTAAAATGAAATTAAGCGTGTGAGTAAAAATATACATTTTTAAGTGCACATCAAGTAGAGCATGGCGATGTGAACTTGGGTTGGAATGGCGCAGCTAGAGTTGGGTTCTTCAACGTCAATGTTGATCTCCTGGCTGTGATCCTTAAAAAATGTGAGGGAAGGCTAGGGTTACGTTCTGGTGGATTTTGGGGGTTTGTCATCGACAACGGTGGTGGTAATGTCGAGTTGAATGGAGACAATTTTGAGTTCGACTTGGAGTTAGTGATCACGAGTTTGAGGATGAGGCTGGTGCCATGGGGGTCGTTATGGTATGGGGACGTCATGGTTGAAGCAAGGTGGTCGGTGGTGGGGCATGATGGTGCCAGAATGTAGATGAACAAAGGAACTTTTTGGCGGCATGGGTTTGAAAACGAACGTGGATTAAGGTTTGATAAAGGTCAATTAACTTTATTGAGTGATTAGTGAATTAATTAATGTTTAATTACTTCAAAATCTTATAAACTCGATAAGTATTTCATGCGAGATCGGATTTGGACGCAGTCAGTTGTATTGGACACGTATTAATGTCACCTACGTGTTGGAACTGGTTTCATTGAATTTGGAGCTAGTTGAATTTTGGGCTTAAATCGGATATACAAACTGAAATGTGAAATGTCTACTGGAATTTCTATGAGTTTACTCACATATAAATAAACTATATAGCATCTACGTTACTTTAAATAATTTTTCAATGCTTGGATTTTAAATTCTTTCTTGAAAAACGAATGGCATAAATAACCTTTGCGTTGTAGGGAACAAAAGCAAAGTCGAAGTGTATACATAGCAAACAGGTCACTACAGATCTCTTTGAATGACACGTTCATATCTGTAATGTATAAGGGACTTTTGTAGAGAGATCTTAAGGGTTTCTTGCTAATATTATTAATTATATTCTGATGTTGTTTATATTGTTGTTCGTTGAAATATTTGTAATATATTGTTTGATTTGTATACGTGTTGTTATGGTGATTATCATTATACCATCATTTATGTAGCATCATCCCATTAAACCTTTTTGTGCATTGAACTTCATTTTGTATTTTTTCAAAATAAATGTTTGGTCATGTTTTCACACATTGAAAGTTATTTAAACTGTATTTTCAAATATTTTTGGAATTTTGAAAATAAAGGATAAGTATTGATTACAATTTACAAAAGGAGTTATAAAACTAAATAATCATTTTAAATAATGATATTTAAGGTAAATTAATCATTTTAATAAGGATACTTAAAACTAATCATTCATTTTGAATTATGACGTTCAAAATTAGTAAATCGTTTTAAATAATGTTGTTTAAAATTATAATAATGATGTTTGAGGTTAATTAATCATTTTAATGAATGATGTATAAAGTTAATTAATTCATTAAAATGAAGGTGCTTAAAATTAATTAACTTACTTAATAAAAGTGCTTTAAAGGATTAATTAAATAATTTAATAAAAGTGATTAAAGTTAATTAACTGATTTAAGAAAGTGTTTAAAGCAAATTAATGGATTTATTAAAGAAGTTATAAGTTGATTAATCGTCTTAAATAATATGGTTTTAAATTTATAAAATAATTATATCAATCATCTTTAAGGATGATTAACACTATTTTAAATTTATAAAACATTTTAATTGATTTACTATATTCCAAGATAATAAATGTTGTTATAAATTAATAAAGATAGTTTATAAATAAGAAATATCTTTGAAAGAAATTGTTTTCAAAGGTAAAGCAAAGTATGCATTGTTTTGGGTTTGTAAAAAACAATGTTTTAGTGACATTTTTTATTCTTTTTATATGCTTAGAAATATAATTTGCCTTTTAAAAATAATATTTTCAAAAGTTTTTTAAAGTGTTTTACAAATATTTGTAATGTGAAAATTAAGCACAAGATCGGGGTTTAAAAGTATAAAAGTTTGATCTGGTTGCGGAAGGACAAGAAATTGAACTTCCGTAAATGGTACAGCTTATATGGAGAGGATTTAGTCATACGCGTAGCACTAAACGTTGAGGTATGGAAATGTGTTTCTATCTTGAAGGTTAAAATTGTTGTCAAGGCAATCACTAGAGGTAAACTACCTTCACTTTCTTAGCTTCAGTTTTAACCGAGGGATAGTAAAAGTTTGAAATCGACGAGTTGCGGTAAGGATATGAGATTTAATTCCCATATACGATCATTTTGATTATTCCCAACAGTTGATATGTTGACTATTGATCTGGCTTTCTTCTTTATTCATCATCAATTTAAGATGATTTGTTGCTCATTTGAGCATTGATATCCTCTGTTAGAAATAGCTAAAACCAAAGGTATGTGGACGTCTAGCAACATTGGTTTGCTCCCATTAATGTATCTTCGCATCTACTCTAGTTTGGATTCGGTTGTATACGGACGAAGGTGTGAAATTCTTGGATACTTAGAAAGGTTGGAGGGGTCCGATTATTTCATTTTCGAGAAATTCATGGAGAAATGACCCTCTTAAGTATATTTTCTAGAGGTAAACTTTTGGTAAGGGAATGCACCCTCCTAGTCAATGTTGGAAAATTCCTTTGCTTATTGTTGATTCAAATCTTTGAATTGTTTTCTCAATTGCATTGAAAAGCGGCTGGAGCTCTTCTCGATGTTTAATTATTTGTGTCCATTCTTTAAGTATGGATCTTGATCTTTAATGAGCCCACTCTTTCAAGTTTTTGTTTTGTTTTAATTTATTTAATTCATTAATGTGTGGAGGTTGTTCTTGTGAGGTAAAACCTATTCTGTTTTTAGCGGCCTTGTCTTATAGAATTATTATATGTTCATCATATTACTTGAGCTCTCCCTACTGGTATTTCCAAACTGCTCCGGGTATTATTTATTATAATGCTCAGGTCAGATCGAGTATTTTTCCACAATGTCTTTAGTGTGACATGGAGCTAATGAAGTAAAGCTGAATGTCCACTGACCGTAATATATTTATTTTCCGCTATAATATTATATTTGAGTATCAGCAATTGTAAGATCTAATGTTGTAGTTGTTCAAGATGATAAGGTCCGTTTTAACTCTATATACCATGTATTTTAGAGTGTTGGGTTTTACTATCTTTATTGTATTATATCTGATCATTCCATTGTGAGATTATGTTTCACCTTTTCTTTTTCTTCTTCATTTTCTTTTTACGCTAATAATCTACCTTTTCAGCTATTGGATGTTCGAAATTTGGATACAGTGGATGTCTTGTGTGCTTCCTTTTGATGGTTAAAAGGTGGGTTGCTACACTTAGTATAAGAGATGAAGGTTAAGTGAGAACCTTGGCTTTGATAGGGTATGACTCGTTTGAGATAGAATAAGTGATACCAAAGAATGAGTTGAGAGTATAATATATACGAAAGTGTATTTTTTATTAGTACAAAAACATGTTTTGTTAATTGGTCTATTGAGTTGTTTAGGAATTCTGGTCAAGATGTAGGATGCCGTAGTGTCGACAAAGATTTCTAAGCACTTGAACCAAGCAACAGACATGATATTGATTTTTGAAAGTTAGTAAATGAAATATTTTACCTAGGAATATATTTTATATATGTAAAGAAATAAATTTCAAATTTATATAATTATTTATGTTGTGTTTATCTACTTGAAAATGATAATACTTATTTATTCTCATTATTGTTTGATTTGCCATGCTCGAATAGTTTGGGGTATTGACCATTATTTATTGTTAGTTGGTTTATGCTCAATCAGTTTGTCATCATTTATTTTTTGATAATTATAGGTACATTAAAACGACCCAATTCATAATTTGACTATAAGGTGTTTAGTGAAAATACTAAGTCAAAAGTCATCTTTTAATAATATCAGGTTAAAATTAATTTTTTTATAAAAGTAGGATAAATATTTGTGAAAGGTTTAGTATAACAAAGGAAAAGTTATTATAGTATAAAATGGACTTAAAAGTGCATTTTATATGAACATGACATATAAAATTATTTATATAATTTATAAAACGATGTTTTATAAGTAAGAAGAATTTTTGAGAATTTAAACCCTAGAATTTCTTGAATTGATTTCAAAAGAATTATTGATAAAAGTAATAATGGTATTACTTAAGAGTATTGATAAGTATAAATATTTCAATGAGAATTTTTAATGAAAATATATTTTCTTTGAATAATTCAGGGAAAACTTCTCAATTAATTTTATGGCAATCTAGATAATCTTCTAAGTGATGATCAAATGTTTTCTTAGGCAAACGTTGTAATGTACTTAGTAAATCATTATTTTTATCATTGTGCGATCGAAATGAGTCCAAATCCAAACGAACCCAAAGAAAGGGTTGGTGAACAAATTGTTGAAATTATTTTATACATATAGAAATATATGTAATGTTATTTCAAAAAGGGTTTCGAACTAAAAACCATGTAATTAGTTCTTAAGTTCCCTTGAAGGGAATGTAATTTGGAAAAAAGAATGGTTTAGTAAATGGACGTTTACCCTCGAGTAGAAAAGGGATAATTTAACACAGTTTTAAATGGGTTAAATTAGATAGGGAGGTTTTAATATACATTGCTTTATTGAAACCGTTGCTTTTGTTTAAGATATCTAAGTTGTGCAAACTATTTGATGTTATTAGGCCAAACTATAAACATCTTTATATAAAACACTGTAAGGTAAAACGAACGAAAAGTTAACTCAATTTTAAAGGCGCACATTGTGTTTCAGCATACGTCTAAATTTTAAAAAGTAAAAATGAAATCGGTGTTTGTATGTACTCTTAGGATATAGAAGTGTAACGACCTTTCAACCCACAGAAGTCAACACTGATGCATCAAACGGTATTCACGTGTCGTGCATTCAAGTGCCGAAAAGACAGATTGCCAAGGAGGAAGGAAAAGAAAATGATAGGATAGAATCTCACAAATGTGATGAGTACTAGACAAGTCTTTACGAAAAGAAAGAGGCTTTAATATACATACATACATTAGAGCATAACACTAAGCCATCATTACCCTGGGCAGGTATAACCATCTGTCCAGACAACTGTAGATAATTACAACAAAAAACAGCAGAAGATACAAGAAAATACGAAAGTATTTTTGGAGGATCCATCTCATCTTTGAAGCTCTAAGTGTCCGGCTAAATCCAAAAATATTATTGGGCTGACCCAAACATTATAATAAAAATAACGTACGGATCAGTCTGGTAAAACCAGCATGAGAAACACAATCAAATGGGTTCTTAATGTTTTATAAAACCTTACAAAATAAAGGTATCTCATAAGACCACGCCGTACATAAATACTGATGCATTTTAACCTTATGATAACCAAACTATTTTATAGAAAATCCAATGATATTATCATAATGTTAAGAGGGGAATATAAATATATAAAATAGCTGGAATGCTTGCATCTCACTTTTCAACATAGTTGGGAAGAACTAAGTCTATAAAGGAATGTATTGGTGATTGGATTTCCATCAATGATAAGGTTACTAGTGTACCGCTATCATAATACACATCTAGAAACATGTACCGAAGGTCTTACATGGACTCTTTGTATATCATAGTCGGTTCCCCCTTTAACATGATAGATCGTAGTACATCATTCCCAAGGACTAAGGCCACAAACGATGTGCTATAGGCATGGCCCCAATTCAGCGCACATACTAAATCCATAAATATTGGTTCTAGATTAAGGAATAGCTGCTCCTAATGGTAGCCAACCACATAGCTCTGAGGCATATCCCCCGTATGAGTCATTACCGAGTTGAGAGGCTTGTAAGGTCATGATTACCTCTTTCCTCTATTAGCAATTCCTACTTGGAATGCTAACACTGCTGTAACATCCCGCCTTTTTGTATGCTTTAAATCGACGATAAACCATACACGTCAGACTTAAACCATACGGAAGGGCGGATTGTTATTGGGGTGGATAAGAAAAAGCAGAGAAAGAAAAAAATAGAATCTTGCAGCGGAACGATAAAATATAAAAATCAAATGAACAGTTCATGGAGTTGTTTTACAAGACATTTGATTATACTAATACAATACATACCAGAGTTACACATACCAGAGAATAATAAATAATGCATCGGAACAATATGAATGTAGTGGAATAATATAATAAATAATGGTAATAAAATCTTCGTCTTCGTCCTCCTGAAATAAGGTCTTCAAAATCCTTAAATGCTCAGGCTGACCCGAGCGAATTGAAAAGAAAAAACACTCGAGTCAGAACTAAAAGATCTTATATAAGTTAAATCAGCAATAAATATATGAGTGGAACAGCGTCAGAGATGTTTACGGGATTTGACATCTCCTATCCAGTGTATAACGTGAGTGCAGTAACTTAAGAGGTGCTCGGGATTCACATCTCCTAAGGATCCGTTAAACTATTTACTATGTAGTAGTATATGCTATTATAATAATGTCTATTGTAAAGTAAACCTACTTTTAAATAGTGTTAAGGCTTTACATTTTCCACCTTAACATGTAATAGTCCCAGTAATCCATCCAATATCATGGTTCCTCCTGATCAGGAAGCCACCAGAGGATACCACACGGGCTACGGGAGAAAACCGAACTCGTACAAGGCGCGCTATGCTAGGTGACATAGCACAACTAGGCAATGCCAGGGT
Organism: Allium cepa; assembly: GCA_030765085.1. NCBI lineage: Eukaryota > Viridiplantae > Streptophyta > Magnoliopsida > Asparagales > Amaryllidaceae > Allium > Allium cepa. The sequence continues at coordinate 616,218,329 of CM060931.1, forward strand.
AGATATACCAGTTGATAGTGAGTATGAGTGCAAGAAGAGGACGAGATAGGGGACAGGGGAGTACCACTACAAATGGTCAGTACCCTGCAATAGCGGAAACAACTTTCTCTGTCAATCTCCTTTGATTCGTCTTTTCAATTCTTTGATGATTCCTGGCAGCTCCAAGAAGAAACATTGATATATTTGCATGGGACATAAACTCCAGTTGGGTCAAAATTGTTTGTTTGGATGAATTATTTGATTTGGTTGCTATGGTTGATAGATATATTTTGGTTGTTTAAACTAAAAATTTTGGATTGCATCCATATATCTGTTTATTCTGTTGGGTCCAGAAATATTCTACGAGTGGTTAGTTATCTTTTGAACTAATCAATATCCCTGTATATTCGTAGATCTGGTGACCCGAGTATCTTGATTCATTCTTGCATCTATTATTGATATTCTGATTTGGTAAGCTAAATGCAGAATAGATATTCAATTTTATCGGAAAGATAATTCTGTGTCTTTTATCTGTTCTTGATTGTCTCCTTTTCAAATTTCGAGGACGAAATTTCCTTAAGGGAGGAATCTGTAACATTCCTGAATTTCAACTAAAAATAATTTGGTAATTAATTTAATCTTTGGAATTAAATTATGAAATTTTGGTAATTTATTTTATAATTTTAGATTTAAAAGTTGAATCAATTGGAAAATTTCTAGAATAAATAATGATATGCATTTTCAGATTGAATCTGGAGTTTGAAAATTCAAAAATAAATATTTTGAGAAACAAATTGGATTCTAGAGATAAATTGAATTTAATATTTTTATTTTTAAGCTAATAAGAAATTGTTTCTAATTTTATTTAAACTATGCGTAATAATTTGAAAATAAAGTTTTGAATATGATTTTAAATTTTTAAAAGGGTTAATTAAGGATAAAATTATTTATTCATGAGAAGTTAAATTGTAAAACCATCTTTTGCTTTAAAAAGATTTTTATATAAATGATTAATAAAGAGATGTATTTATTTAAATAAGAAATATAATATAAAGTCAATGTTTAAAATATAGTAAAGATTTTGAATGTTGTTTAAAAACTAAATTTTATAATGTGAGAAGACATGTGTTACTAAAATTATCATTGTATTTACAAGTGTTAAATTTTATGTAAGCAAATTTACAAAGCTATTCAAAAAGTTGTAAAAATAAAAAAAATGGGAAATGTGTATGTGAACAAATAAAGATAAAACAAGGTTTAAAAACAAAAGTTTAAAATCAATTCAAGACCAGGTTTAAATACAAAATTCAAATTTAAATGAAATAAGGGTTTAAAACAAATTTAGAAAAATATACATATGTAAATTTAATTGAATAATGGGTTTAAATAAAATTTATAAACTAACTAAAATAAAGGGCTTAAACCTAAAATGTTGTATGTGAACAAGTGTTTACAAATGTAGCAAGAAGATTACAAGTGTAACTCAAATGGTTTAACTAATGAACAAGTGTCATGTATTTTTTCATCTTTAAAATTTCAAAGTAAAGAAACTTGTAAAGAAACAAACCTGGAAAATATCAAAACCTGAGAATGAACAAATTACAAACCTAATTAAGCCAACATCATCATATCATAGCTCCACTTCAACAAATGCATGTTTGCTCAGTTTTCAAACCTGAAAGTAGATGAAAGGCAAGATCTTCAACCTGAAGCAATCATCTCAAGTTCAAATTCAAAGAAAAATCAGAGCAAATCAAAACTGAGTATTTAAAACAGAAAAGAAAACAAATTCAAGTGTTCAAAAGCTTAAACCTAGATTCAAGTTTTCAATCTGGAAAAAGTGGACTCAAACTCAATATCAAAAACCTAGAAATGAATTCAAACCTGAAAATCAAATGCAACATTAAAAGCTTCATATTTAAGTTCCAGGCAAAATTCTCTGCTCTGTTCCAAATTTACAAGGTGTGCAACTTCAATTCTGTTTAAAAAAAAACAGTTTTTGTTTACCCAATGCTGTGAATCTGTGAGAAAACCTTCTATATGAATCTGGAATATTATAGTATCTGGTTTATATTTGTGGTCTGTGTTGAGACAATGCTTGCATGCTTATATGTCTAATATGCATGCTATATATATTCTTCTGTTTTCAGTTACAGATCACAAAACTTGTTCAAAATTGGAAATTTCATTCATTAATCCTTTCAGGATTTGATTTGTAGAAGGAATTTTTAATAATAACAACATTTGATTTAAAAAAATTAGTTTTAAGCAGATATGTTATGCAATTCTTTTTCAAAATTTATACTTTACAGTAAAACTCATTTAAAAATGAAAATTCGAGTATTTCAATTTCAAATTTTGGATTTCGTGATTCAACTCATAATGGAAAAAATGAATTTAGGCATTAAAATCAAAAAAAAATTAGATTAGTATAGGTTAGGGATTTCTTTGATGATCAGAAATCGGGTATTTGTCGAATTTCGGCGAACGACGTGATGGGGTTGGTCGGGATCAAGGCTGGAGGTGGTCGATGTGATGAAGTTCTCTGGAAAAATGGTGGATCATTTTTTAAATGACAATGGTGGCCGGGAAGGGGCGGAGTAGTGTTCGAAAGGCAGTTTTGGTCGACGACATATTTGTGAGCATTGTGTCATCTCTGGTGAACTCGAGAGGATCGGACCAGGGGGAAAGGGGTCGTGGGTCGTCGAAGCAGCTAGGGTTGTGGTCGTGTGGCGTCCGGAGGTCTGTGCTGGTGGTGTTGGGGAGTTTCTGGTGGTTTCTCTGATAAGGATGGTTCCAGTTCTTTTGGGTTGGGTTACTCGATTTCATTCTTGAGTTCGATTCAGGCCTCTGATTGTTAGGGTTAGCTAGTGGTGTCGTTGATGACTCGCAAATGGTCGGAGTGATGATCAGAAGCGGCGAGCCGCGGCGTACACATGCACGGCATGTATTAAGTGTCAGTGAAAAAAAATTTAGGGAAGAAAAACATTGAACTCGAAGTAATTCTCGGGACGATCGCGTGATGGCGTGATTTTTTACTCTAGTGGTTTTACTAGTGCGCAGGGTTAAATACTTAGATGAATTTAAGTTGAAGTATTTTAAGGCATACAGGTAATACTGGTGAAAACTCGAAGTATGGCTCGATTTTTTAACGTTTTGGCTCGGGTTTCCTGAGTTTGGGGATTTAAAGCAAGTTTTAAAACTATGAAAAGATTTGGTTTTAAAACAAATTTAAAAAAAGTTATATAAATTAAATTCCAAAGGAAGGTATTAACAAAATTTTCAAAACCCCAAATTTAAATTTAAATGGTTTTAAATCTTGTTTTAGTTTTGAAAAAAATCATACTGAGTTAACCATTTAAATTACCCTAAGTGTTTTCAAATTTAAATTGATGATGTAATTAAGTAATCGTCGAGATAAATGATTTATCTCAAACATTTAAGGTCTTATTAATAAAAGTAATTAAAGATTAATTACTCAAAGAAAAATTTCTTAATTAAAGGTTAATTAATTACATGATTTAAGCAATTAATTAATGACTAAAAGGTTAATTAATTTATAATTTAAGGATAATTGATTTTTGTGATTAATTAATTAAGGTGATTAATTTGAAAATGATTAATTAAAGGTTAATTAATTAATTTATTAGGGATAATTACTTGTTGTAATTAATTAAATGGTAGTTAATTAACGGTTAGTTAATCAATGTAATTAATTAAGGATAATTAATTAAAAGATAATTATTTAATGATGAATTAAAGGATAATTATTTAATGATTAAAGGATAATCTGATAATTAATTGAAGAAAATATTAAATTAATGAAGGTGATTAAGACTAAATCAATTGTAGTTAATGAATTTAATCATTGATTAAAGATTTCTAATGAAAGTAATTATGTGGGTAATAAATTTTAAAACCACACGTTTTATTTACCTTAATCAAAGATTGATCGTTATTGAATGTTGTATGATGGATCGATATGTTTGATATGTAATTGTAATGTTATGAAATATGAATTGCTTTGTGCTGAATTAAAATATTTGTGATTGTTTCTGTATAGATGTGAAAACCCCTTTTTCCGTAAAACGACATTTGAATTTCGATACGACAGGGAGTCGGATTCCAATTGGTTATCCGAAACCCACATCAAATCGTATTAATGAATCCTTATGATTGATAAATTTATTTTATCTATGAATCTATGAATGAAGATAAGCGTTATGGGTTATATCGCTTATCGATATGATTGAATCGGTGATGTGATGATTGTTGTTGCACTTTATTGTGTAAAACCCCTGGACTACACCATACACACACAAACATGGATTTCACGTGGAAATCGGTTAAGTCACAGATTTTCAAAACAATTTTGAATTTTAATTTTAAATTCAAGTTGTTTTGGAAATGGATTGGGTTTAAAGTGAAAAACTTTTGAAAATGTGTTTTAAGAATGAAGTTATTTTGAATAACTTAATAAATATTTGAAATTTGAATAAATTGATTTAAATTGGAATTCAGTATATGAAATTGAATTCTATATTCGTTATTTATGACGTAAAAAGGGTTATACAAGCTATAAATAGGTTTATATGGGGTTTTAAACCATTTTTAAAGTATTACTTTGAGAATTTGAATTTAACCCAAGTTTATATTTTAAAGGCCTTAACTCGTGCAAATATAATCGCGTTTGGCCTTAACTCGTCCAAATATAATCGCGTTTTACGAAATGGAAACAAGTGGTTTCAAATAATAATAGCTTTTATATAAGGAAAGAATTTCAAAAATTATGATGAAAAGATTTCCAATTTGAAATGGAGTTGTTTGAAAGTTATGAATGAATCTTTATCAAAGATTGGTAAACCTTGTTTTAAATTGAAAGGGGTCTTTAAAGGTGAATTTTTTTTTTAAAAGATTTAAATGTGGAAATTGTTTAAACCATTAAAGGTTATTGAAATGAACCTTTTCGTTTAAAAGATTTGAAGTGGTAATTTGTTTAACTATTTGAAAGAAAAGTTTGGGTAATAAGTTGTGACTTAACTGAGATCCCATATCCATATATTTTTAAATATTGCGCTCACTATTCAGTTTAGCTGGGAGAGGACCTTTGTGTCATATAACCCATTTCGAATAGTGATACGACGTTATGGATAGCAATTGAAGACCGGTGGTGAAGACCGGATACTTTCGAAAACGAAAGGGTTTCTTGTCGAATGTCCCTGCATCAGCTTATCCCCGGTATAGAGATTCGAGCACCCATTGCGATGGTAAGTTCGGACGTGATTAGGAATTATCCGGATTTGCAAGGACTTCTTTGGAAGTGCATTCAGTTCTGTTCGAACCCGGAGCAGACTTGGAAGGATTGTGTGTCTGACTTTACACCTTGAGATGTAAAATCGGTTTCTATCAAATACATTTCTGTTTGGTGGCGGAGATTTATTCTCTTAGCTTAACACCCTTCTGTGAGACGCACGAGCTCAGAGGTTATGTAGTTGATGGTTACTAGTGATACATTCCCAATTTGGTGATGTGGCATACGAAGTGCTGCTGATCATTAGTTGATCAAAGCATGGCTTTTGTGAAAAGCGTAGCTTTATGGATGAGACTTCGTCGAACTTCACAACCCGGAATGGTCGAAACAGAAAGAATGCGGCAAGGTTATTTGGGGGTAGCGCCCCCTGAGGGTATGTTCATTTCCTTCTGGATAGAGGTGGTATCATGGCATGGATCGCAGATACTTTACCTATGTGGTTGCTGCAAATTTATTACTTTGTGGTAGTTGGTAAATCCCGGGATAAAGGTCGGTTACGACCGGGGGATGGCATACTTGTGTCAGTAGTTACCCAGTTACAGAGGTAACCCGGCCTTGTGTTGGCAGAGATCCGATTAGGTTTTCGGGACGTCCCTCTAGAGGTGTACCCATGTGGCAATGGGAAGTTCCTTGTCCTGACCATTTGTTGGACATCCATTCTTCAATACGCACCTTGTACGGTTTTAGTTGTAGAACCTGCCATTTACTTATGGTGGTCACCACTGTTTAGATGGTAGATATAGTAGGCATAGTTCGGAATGTCTATGCTGGCTAGGAATTATATTATACTTTCGAAATGATTTTGTACACCGTGCACTTATAAAAATAATATAAAAGAAATTTTCTCGTATCAAGCATATTTGACAATCATAAGGAGAAATCTCCTCCAATTCTGCGTTTGCATTGTGTGTGTGGCGGGAGGCCTTATGGTAGTTCCATTTTCCAAAAAGCATTGCGGGTTTCAAAATTTAAATTCTTTTGTTTGTTTTAAAGACCAAACTGTTTTTGTTTGCTCATACCAGTCTCATGACTGATCCAGAGTTTATTGTTCCTTTCCTAAACTCTGGGTGCCCACTATTTTCCCACACCGCAGTCTAGAGTTGGGTTTTTCAGATAGTAGATATAGATATCGATCCGGTAGCTCTCAGCTTTCTCTTTGTATTCTTTGGAGATCTTGGATATTGGAGTCTTTGAATTCATGGGCGAGACTTGCTTATCTTGGTGCAATTGATGGTGGTTCGAGTTATTTCTGGATTGGTGCTTTGGAGTTAGAGTTGCTGTTTGAAGTTTTTGGTTCCGCTGCTAGTTCATTTGTTTTTCCGCTGTAGCATTGTTATCTTGTATCTCTGATATTTATTCATATTGTATCATTGTTGTATCGAATGTTGTATACCAATTATATTCATTTCTTTTCTTCTGCCGTGTTGTTATACTTGATGTGTTCTAAGCTCCGGCGAACCAGATTCGACGTGTGGATCTGCGGCATTTGAATACGAGTGTCGTATTCGGTGCCGATTTTCGAAGGTCGAGTCAGGGTCATTTCAAGCTATATCCATAACGACTATTGCTATGGATACCAAAGCTTTTAAGCTAGTTTTATTAGTCTAATGTTCTTTTAAATTTTTATTTTTGACTTAATTTATAAAATATAATATAAATTTTGAAAACTAAAATAAAGTTGAAACTTTGAGACATTTCAAGTAAATGAAATACATAAACGAGTTTAAAATCCAAGGGAAACTTTATGTCACAACATACATCAAGATTACACGTTAACTTTACTTAGCATTCAACACCATATCCAAGAGCACAACACATACTAACACACACACACACACGCACACACACATATATATATTTATGTATATTCATGCCATATACCATAATTTAGGTAAAGATTGTAAATTTAACATCACTTAACAACCAAACCACATATCCAAGTTCACAGCCAACAATATACATATATATTCTCACATAAATACAACATCAAACACATAAATTTCAACCAAGAGCACACAATAACTACCCACAATAAAAATTTAGAACTTAAAATTTTAAGGTAATCATACTCACCTAATGTCAAAAAGAAACGAAACCAAAGCTCTAATGTCTGAACTTAACGGTCTTGCATATCCTTAAGAAAAAGGTGATTTTCCCTAGGATAGGTGGACTTTTGCGCTCGGCCTAGATGAAGCAAGGCACGACCTTGGGTTGAAATTGGTAATGTGGTTCATTTTTTAAGGGAAGAGGGGTGTAGGAAGAATAGAGAAGATATTTTAAATGATTTTGAAGGGTTTAAAATTAGAAAAGGACTTGGTTTTTAAATTATAAAAAAAGAAGCCATTAAAGATCTTTTAAAAATTAAGTAAGAAGACAAACTTTTTAAAAAGTAAGAGATGATGAGGAATGAGGGAGAGAAAAAATTTGAAATTGGTTTTACGAAAATGAGATAAGAAAAATTACTTAAAAGCTCTTAAGTACACTACCCTCCATTCATTTTACGCTACATCATCCATCCATTTCTTCCCCCTCTCTTCCACATGCAAGTCCAAGAGCACCCCCCCCCCCATTATCCAATGAACAAAACCCTGCCTTGTACTGTGATGGTAAGTGATAAGGTGACATTACATATTTTATATTTTATTTTAATTTCAAATTTTAAAAATGATCACATCTCTTCCCTTTTACTTAAGTAAACTCATTTGGCCATATTATTAACTTAACCACACTTTTGTTATTAATATATATGAGCATATATGTTAACAAAAATGTTTACAACCTTTCCGACAACTTTTAGATGATGAAAAACCAAAAATTCAAAATATGTTTTCCGGTCATATTTTCTATTTCCATTTTAACTAATTATTTCTGTAAACACATTTTTAAAACCATTTCACCATTACTAGTTATTACTTAAAGAGTATACTTTAATTAATATAATCGTTCATTGAATACTAAAATAAATTAAGTATTCTTAAACTAAAGTGATAAAAAAAATTGTCGTTACATTCTTCCTCCTTTAAAAGAATTTTTACCGTGAAGTTTCACCCTATGTGTACTCAAAATTATTCATAGGTCCGCATGATGTTAGCAGATGAAAAATCTGATTCGATCTCTATTTGAATACATAACATCTCTTACTAACTAGTATTGCTTACCAGATTGTCCAGTGCAGACTCCGATCAGACTTCTTAGTTAAAAACATCTGTTCTTCTTACTAGCTATGTATTATAATATGAAACTTTGGTTCCATATCAAGAACTCTTACCAAGTACTCATCGTCAAAAATCGAGTGATGGATCCTCATTTGGAATGGTGTGAAAAGCCTCAAACTCATGTACTCGAATCTTGGACCAAAACAATACAAAAAAGAGTAATGATCTACATTCAATGAATGTATTTATTTTATTAGTTCTCACTAATAACAATTCTATTTATACTAAAATTATTTATGAAAATATTTCGTAAAAAGTAAATTTATGTTTCACTTGTATAATACCCTACTACATCCTGAGAGTATATACCACTGTCGGGTTCAAACTATTTTCCATTTTGAATTTATTCCCCTAAGTAAACTCAAGATCTAAATACTCAGGTTTTTATTACAAAATTCTTTTTGAAATGAAACTATATAATTAACCATAGAGTATGTATATATGTATGTATGTATCTGTGTATGAGTAGAGCCTGAGTAACCTCAAAATAATATTAAGGAACTGGGAACTACCTATAAGTATCATATATTCCCTCACCAAGAGGGGTAATACTTAAGAGAAGTGTGTACCATCCAAACTCATCTCTTTCCCATTTTTAGTTATTTTTTCGAGCCACCCAAATTAGTTAACTTTAAATACTTCTTCCATTTCAAAATTAATCCTTTTGAAACAATATTTTATGAATTTTCAAACATATGGTTTTCACAAAATATAAATATCTGTAGCCAACTTACTTTTGATCCATAAAGAGAATAATCTACTAAGTGCACTACCATGTTCGCCTAGACAAACGTACGATTATCACTTAAAAGATTATTTAGATTATCACAAAATAAATCGAGACACATCCCCGAAAAAACCAAAGAAAATACTCCTTACTAAAAAAATATCTTTTCCAAAATATTTGTACTTAATTTTTTTTAAAGTAAAACTGCTAATACTATTTTCCATTAAACATTTGAAATATTCTTCAAGGCTCTGGGATTTAAATCCTCAAAACCCTTTATTTATAATACACATTTTTATAAACCAGATCTATCTAAAATCACTTCTTTATACAAAATTTTTTATCAAATATTTATTCCCAAAATATTCTAGTCTTCTTTTAAATAAATATCTTTTATTAAAATCAAATTTCAATCTAATATTAATATCGGACGCCTTATAGTAAAATTATGAAACTTAATTCAAAAGGTGTTCGTTTCAATGATCCCATAATTTTATCTACCCAACCCATGTTATAAAAGGGTAATTATTCATAAATCGCCAAACAATAGTCAATGCCCTAAAAATGGAAGACTATGACTACACAAACCTTAAATGATATGATATAACTATATATTATCATTTCCTAAAAAAACACATCAAAACTATATTAAATTTTGAAAATTATCATTTATATATCTAAGATACTTTTAGGTAAAATTATTTCATTTACCTATTTTAAAACAATAATGTGTTGTTTACCTTGTCCAAGTATTTAAGAATCTCGATCGATAACGTGTGCCAAATGGATTGATCAAAATTTGTAAACCGCTCAATAGATCAATTAACACAATATAAAACATTTTTATAGTACTTTAGAAATACATAATCATATACACCTACATGCTCAGACTCGTTCTAGGTTGTTACTAACCCTATTTCTAATAATTTTATTGTACAAACGCCAAGGTTCTCGCTTAACCTTCAGATCTGACACCAACTATAACGACCATCTTTTCTGACTCTTAGAAGTCAACACTAATACATCGACAGTATTTGAGCATCTAAGTGTTGAAAAGACAAATTATCGAGGAGAAAGAAAAATAAAAGTAGAATAGAATCTCACAAACATGACGGGCAATATATAATACTAAATAAGTCTTTACGAAAAGAAAGATAATTTAATATACATACATCAGAGTACAACACTATCCCATCATTAGCCTCGACAATTATAACAATCTATCTTAAAAATTACAATAAGATCTAACAGAGGAAGATGAAAAAATATGAAAGCACGTCTTGGAGGATCCAGCTCATCCTCTGAAGCTTAGCCAAATCTAAAAAACATGCTTCGATGGTGTTTGGGCCAAAATTGGTCACAAAACCCCAAAATCCATGAAAGCACCAATGTATACACACAGGTCCACAATATTCACACATGGTCTTAGATCTAGATAAATAGAGTAAAAATGAAGAAACAATAAAATAAATATGAAAGAGAGTAGGAAAGAACACAAGGTTTTATAGTGGTTCGGTGATTTGGCCTACTTCCACTTTGAATCAATCCTTTTTATTGCCTTTGTACTGTAATTACAATTACAAGCTTTTAGTATCCATTACAAGAATGGCCGAGTTTCAACGTTAGAGAACGAGAAGGTCGCCTTTTCAATTGCCATAGGACCCCTATTTATAGGTGTAGATTCGAAAATATCCATCCCCAAAACCTGGAATACATCTTCTCTTGTGCAAGTGGGATCGTCACATCAATCTGGAGTGATTTGGGATCGATGCGTGTTCAATTCGTATCGATCCAAAAGTGGTCCAATCGAGCTAAGATAGATCATGGAGGTTCTCAAGTGTGTTAGGAAGAACCTTTGAAAATTTCATAGCATTTGGACTTGTAGAGTGAGAGTTATGATCGATGAAAGTGTTGTTTTTTGGTACGATCCTGAGCCCGTATCGATACTAATTCGTATCGATACCTCTTCATATCGATCAATTGACATTGATCGCCTTTGTATCCATCATAATCCACATCCACCTCTCCCCATTTCCATAGTTGTAGCCTCCGCATCGATTCGAGTTCCACACCTACATCCATGTCAAACGCTTCATCGCTTGACCAACTCCACTACCTTGTATCCATGCTTCGAATCCATTGGCATGTGCTTCTTCATATCCATCAACCGATCTACCTTCGTATCCTTCGGCGCTCCTCTGTTTGTATCAATCCTCTGAATATGTCCTCTTTGTGTTGCCTTATTCGTATCGGTCCAAAGTTAAGTCCCTTCATATTGATCCAAGCTTTGGTCGATACGAAGTATGCCTTGCCATATCCATTCAATCGATGTGTGTCGTATCGATACAAAATCATTGATTCAAAGTGTGCTGCCATTTCAATTCTGATTGATACGAAATCATTAATGCTGTGTCCATCCCTGATCGATATGAACTTCTATCGATCCAAATCCATGAGTGCTATCCATACTGCCATGTGATCAATACGAACAGTATCGGTACGAACCAATTTGCATGAATCTTGATCCATCCATATCTTGAGCATACGAACTCCGATTGACTTAAAATTCAAAAAGTAGCCTCTTATAGCCTTTTTCATCATTCCCAATCGATCCCGTCTTGATTGTAACTCTTTCAAATTCTAACGACATCGATCGTAGCCTTGTTTCCAATCGGTCTCCAATCCAGATATCCATCCTTTCCAGTCAATTTGTTGATATCCCGGCCCTGACCAAAAGGTAGCATAACATTTGCTCCCCAAAACTAGCTTTGTGGTAAGAAGGTGTGCTTTGAAAAGCTCCGATTCCGACATCCGAAGTCCATATTCCATTCATAGCTGTACCATTTGATTCATAATCCAATCCATTACAAAGTCATAATATCCGAACGCTATAGCCATATCCTGATCCAAATTCACAACTACTCCGAGTCGATGTCCGATTCCAAGTCTAGTAACGAAATCCTTAGCCAGTTTCATAACAATTTAAATCTGACAACCTAGTTCTAATCCATCCATATCCAATAACCGAATCCTAGGCCTTCCGGGTCGATATCCAATCCGGGACCACTCTGGAACCATACCCAAATCTTTAGTTGTTCATAGCTGATATCCGAATCCATAACCTTTCTGAGTTCTTGCCAAGCATAGTCCACACTCGACGAATTTTATTGAATAACACCTTGGTGTCCTTGGTTCAGTGTCCAGAACACTGAGTAATACCATGTCTTAAGTCCTAAGCCCAATCCTGGTCAATCCGGACCCTTGTCTAGCATAGTCCATACTCGACGACCTGAAATAGTAACCGATAGGTATTATAGGGCCTAATTCCTAGTTCGAATCCTGGTCTCTTCGGACCCTTGCCGAGCATAGTCCATACTCGATGACTGAATAAGCCAATTCGCCACGTTCGGACGAAGAAACTTACCCCTTGTAAGACATAATCCACATCCGACGACGATTTACCAAAAACCAGATAAAAATCCAATCAAAATCTAATCCAAAATTCAATTCAAATTAGAAAACCAAAAATCCATACCAGAAATCCAAACCAATGTCCAAACCAGAAAACAAGCATCCAAACTAAAGTCCAAACCAGAAAACAAACAGAACCAGGAGTTCAAACCAAACTCCGAAACCAAATCAGAAAAAAGCGAATGTCAAACCCAAAAAAGAAAAAAACAGATTTCACAACTACAATATCACGTTCATCATCGTCTCAGAGCATGCCTAGGGGCTATCTCCTTCCCCGTACATGAGTAAGTGACTTGGCCATTCACCCAGAGTTTTCTACTTATTCCATATTGTTCCTGTCAGCTGATAACCAATCCACCATCATTCCTAGACCTCGTGCCATTGTTGTTTGAGGTCGATGGTGGCTGCTCCTGTTCCACCGCTGCATTCCAAGCTCCAACATATTGTTGCAATTGACCACTCCTTACATGATCCTCAATTATATCCCTTAGATGTCTGTAGTTGTTTGTATCATGTCCATCCAAATTGTGGAAGAGACGGTGCCTCCCTGATGCCCTTTTACGTTCTGAGGGTTCTCTTCTTGCTGGCCTTCGATAGAGAAGGCGATCCCGATTCTCCATGAACATCTGTTCTAACGGATCATTCAATCCTATGCAGGTGGAGAATTTTGGCTCTCTCTATCGCTTCCTAGCCTTTTCCGATTCGTCATCCAACTTCCTCTTTCCTTTATCTTTATCTTTACCCAAGCTTCAGTCGGATGGTACTCCATTCTCGGCCTCATTCACTTTCTTTAACTTCATATCCGAACATGCATCCTCTTATCGAAGGAATCTCTCGTGAAAGAACTCCCCGAGATCTATTGGTGGGTCCCGTATCAATGATACTTTAAAATCCAAATCATCTCCGACTCCTGACATTGCTGTCATTAAAACCATCGATGGATCTAGCTGATCCACCGAAGCAACCGCTACATTGAACCGAGTTAAGAAAGCCCTGAGTGATTCTTCTGCCTTTTGTTTTACTGACGTTAGCATCATTACGTTTTTCGCCCTTTTGATATGAACTTGAAACTATTTCAGCAACCTGTTCACCAATTCTGTCCATGTCCTGATGGATCGCTCTTCCAACAGCCTGAACCATATAGCAGCAATATCCGTCAAGTACAGAGGGAAACATTGGGCCATAACTTCCTTCGATGCCCCCAACCATGTGTCTCGTGTACCTCATCAAGTGATTAGTAGGATCAGCCATGCCATTGTACACCTGCAGAGTATGTAGCGTGAACTCTAGTGGGTTCTGAGCCATTCTGATGTCACGGGTAAATGGAATCCTTACTCCTTCTAGATCTCTGTTTGCTAAACCTCCACACATAGTTCGCCTGATAATCTCAGCCAATCCATCGTTCTCCACCAAGGAATTCCCCCCGAGTCCCCAAGTGAATTTTGGTGCATACTCTTCATCATGTACTTTTGTGCTTCTGCCAGCATCTTGTTGTGTGGCGTCACCTAGAATTCCTCCATGAATCGGTCCATCAATGCCAGGTGGTATGCCCCCAAGCCTATATCCATCCAGATCAACAGTTGTGTACTGATTAGAGGCTGCGCCCTGTTGAGCTGTTCCATCCGATTGCTTGTTGGGTCCTTCCATTCCAGCTTCGTGGATCTGAACTCCAGCAGCTTCAGCTGTTCCTGCCTGTTCAAACTATTTGAGAAGGTACTGCATCATCCTCTCTTACCTCTTCAACAATTCTTCTTGCATAGCTCCCATCATCATCTCAATTTTATCTTCGGTGCTGAAAGATGGGGTCTGATTTGCTTCTGAGGAAGCCTCCTGACTCACTTCATGATGACTCCTTTCTGGTAATGTCTTCCTAGCTGATTGCCAAACCATGGTCCCTTTTAGATCTGATCCTTTAGCCTTCCAAATCTGAACTCCGAATCCGGTATAGCGGGTGCTAGTGCTCTCAGTGAAAGCACCAAAGTGTTTGCTCCAAAATTGGTCACAAACCCCAAAAGCCATGAAAGCACCAGTGTGTATGCATAGATGCACAATATTCACACACAGATCTCAAATCTAGATAAGGTTGAGAGTAAAAATAAATAAATAGCATAATTAAAATGAAAGAAAGCAGGAAAGAACATAAGGTTTTATAATGGTTCGAAAATACGACCTACGTCCATTTTGAATCAATCCTTTTTATTGCCTTTATATTGTAGTTACAATTACAAACCTTTAGTATCAATTACAAGAATGGCAGAGTTGCAGCGTTAGAGAAGGAAAAGATTCCCTTTTCAGTTGCCATATGACCCCTATTTATAAGTGTAGATCTGAAAATATCCGTCCCCAAAACCTGCAATGCCTCTTCTCTTGAGCAAGTGGGCCCGTCACATCGATTTGGAGCGATGTGGGACAATGTGTGTTCAATTCATACCGATCCAAAAGTGGTCCAATCGAGCTGAGATCAATCATGGAGGTTCTCGAGTGTGTCAGGAAGCTCCTCTGAAAATTTCATAGCGTTTGTACTTGTAGAGTGTGAGTTATGATCGATGCAAGTGTTTTTTGGTACACTATAGAGCCCGTATCGATACTAATTCGTATCGATACCTCTTCGTATCGATCGATTGACATCGATCACTTTCTATCCATCATAATCCACATCCATTTGTCCCTATTTCCATAGCCGTAGCCTTCGCATCGATCTAAGTTCCACGCCTACATCCATGTCGAACGCTTCATCGCTTGACCAAATCCACTACCTTGTATCCACGCTTCGAATCCATCGACATGTGCTTCTTCGCATCCATCAAACGATCCTCTTTCGTATCCTTCGGTTGCTCTTCTATTCGTATCGATCCTCTACATATGTCCTTTTTGTATTGCCTTGTTCGTATCGGTCCAAATTTATGTCCCTTCGTGTAACGGCCCGGAAATTTCGATCCTGAAAATTCCAGATAGTTTGTGGAAAGAAGAAAGAGATAGAAGAAAAAGAAGAATAGAAAAACCAACATCTCACATTCGCAGCGGATAAATATAAATATAACAGTTATATAAAGGAAAATTGTACTTGTCAAATTTCACCTTTGTACATCAGAGTTACAACATATATACAAACTCTGGACAGATACAATCAATATTTCTCAGATATATACAATAATATAATATAGCGGAAACACTCCATACGTTCCTGCCATCCAGCTCGTCTCCTGAGCTCTAGAATGTCCTTACCTGAAAATCTGTAATACTTGGTCTGACCTGAGCATTACATCAAAGTAGCACCCGGGTCAGGCTGGAAACCAACGTGAGTAAACCCATCTAACATGAATTACATAAAGCATAAAACTTATATATAACCCGGGTAACATGTATCAATTACAAATTCACAAATTGTTATAGACATCACTTATTTCAATCATCAATTTTTAAGTACCAAATCTTAGATTAAATGTTCCCATTTACTTAAATTATTCCATTCCATCTTATTGATTTCACAAATCAATCTATAAAGAATCGAAGTCGTTTCAGGTATTTACTAATACCCGAAACCAGTCTCTTCGAATTCAATATCATCTTATCCAAATTATTCATGTAAAACACAGTTCAAACTTCAAATACAGGGTGTCACCTATAGACATTAATTCATCATCAATAGATAACCATATTATCTCAATTTAAACCCAACATATCATATCACATAGCACCACAAATCACACGTCCGAGATAACAATCAATCTAAGGCATACAATATTATTCAATCATTCATAAGCAAGTTAAATTAGTCATACCATTTCTAATTAATTTAAACAAATTAATTTAATCACTTCAATCACCCTTAATCCTGCTTATTTAACATTAATCAATTACAAACAAATTAATTAATCATCCTTCAATTATCCATTTTAATTAACCATCCTTAATTAATTATCTTCAATTACATAAAGCAATTATCCTTTAATTAATTACACAAATTAATTATCTTTAATCCATTTACTGTAATTAAACTTTAATTACCTTCTTTAATTACCTTCTTTAATTACATTAATTAATTATATTAATTATTAATCCTTAATTAATTACTTCCATTAATCAGCCTTAACTAGTCATAATCAGTAATTAATTATTCTGTAATTACATACCTTAACTAATTAACTCCTTAATTAATTAAATAAATCCTTTAATTAATTACACGAAGTAATTAATCCTTAATTATTTCTCCTAAGAAATTAACCCTTAATTACTTTCCATCAAGTAATTTCCTTGTATTAACTAAATCCAGTAATTTATCCATCAATTACTTCAGTAAATAATTGCACTCATAAATCTCTTTAAGTAATTATACTCAAATTTCTTAATCAACTTAATTAATCTCTAGGTAGTAACCTTAATTATCTTAAGATAAACTTATCTTATTAATGCCTTATTACCATTATCATTTTTTAAACATTTTATCATTATGATTCCTTTAATTAAATCATTAATTAAGTTTTAAAATAAAATAATTATTTAGCTTGATAATTTAAAGATTATCAACCATAACTTTCTTAAAATATCTTAAACATTTATTAAATATAGTTTTAAAAACTATTTCCAATTTGAATTTAAAAGATTTGTCTTTTTATATAAACTTTGAAATTACATTCCTAACTAAATTAAAATCACATTAAATTTTCTTAACAAAATTTAAATTTAAATTTAACAAACTTCAAACTTCTATATTGTTTAAGAAAACATTATTATATAAAAGTAGTTTATAAAAAGGGTTTAAACTAATTTTGTTTTTCTAAAATTACTAAATCACACTACTTCGGGTCAAACCCGATGGCTACTCGGTTTTGAACCTGAGTTTCTACTCTTTTCTCTATTTCCCGACACTTAGATAAATTTTCAAGTTTAAAACCCCAGGCTATAACACCCTCAACTACTTCGAGAACGAACTCGAGCTACTAACACCAAAATCAGACCTCTACTTCGAGTAACCCACCAGCCTAATCAACTGACACCAGAGTATCAGCGTGCACTTGGACCGCTGCCGGAGCCACCTCCGACCTCCCCCGCACCCTCTGACACTACATACTTCATCGCAATAATTAGAATCGACACCTAAACATAATCACGAGCCACGAATTGAAATCGAGCAACTCAGATAACTAGAACCCAAAACATCGCCGCAGGAAAGATTATTCGAACCCTCGATTACGATTACCGGAGTCATAACAACTCTGGCCATACCTTGCGTTGCCTCCAAGCCATCATTTCCCTAAGTATCAGGCAACTCGATCCATCAGCGCCCATGCGGTGACCCAAAACACAAACTAAACAAAAACTAGGGTTAAAAACTTTGCTCGACCACCGCCGATGCCACAGGAAGTGATAAACCCTCCTAGCATTTTTTCCTTAACCCTCATTACCTCCTCCACCTCCAGCAACATTCCCGACCACCCCAAATGCTCCAGCCTCCAGAAATCACCCAAAACTCATTTTCCAGACAATCCCAAAGTTTACATTCAATTCAATATTTAAAATTTGGATTTTTATTTTAAAAATCATAACTTTCAAAGATGATTCGAGATATATTCTTGAATCAGTATATTACAACATTTGATTTATTCCACTATTTAAGTTTTCAACTGTATTTTCTTGTTTATAGGAGATTCCCATACTTAAAGTACTTAAAACTTGTTTTCAAAATCTAGTCGGTGTTTAAACTAAATTGATTTGTTTGAAACTCAAAGCTTCAAAGATATTAGACGGAAAGTTCTGAAATTTGGTTCGTTTTAAAATCTCTGTAACCTAAAAAGAACAGAGAAGCACAGACATCAGTCATACATATTCAGAAGCATTCATATCATAGATTTTATACTCCTATATACATATGCAAGCATCATCTCACAACAATTATTCAAGCAACAATTATTAACCTACTTAAGTTTTAAATTTAACTGTTTACTCACTTGTAAAAATTTGAACAGAGAACGATTCTGGATGTTGCTAACTTGATTTTTCTTTTAGATCTTCCTGCTTGATTTGTTGAATTGTTGTTTAAGTTTGTGAATGGTGATGCTCACTCCTTTTTTTCCTGGTTTGCTTAGTTTCTTTGAACGAACAGGGATTAGAAAGATGTACATATATAGAGAACAGGTTTTACAGGGGTAGGTGTTTGCTGTACAAGATTTTCTTCTTTTGTTTTGTATTTGATCAGAGATTTTTTCTTCTTCTTTGTTTGACCAGGCAAGATTGTTTTGGAACTGAAATGATTTATGAATATTTCGAAATGACCTCTTTTGTGCTTGAGATGATTGATGAACGTATGTTTCTGCATTTAAAACCGTTTGTTTCATATATTTTTATTTTAATAAAGCGGTATTATACGGGTATTTTGTTGTGGTTTTGCATATTATATATTCCAAAGTGCAACATTTTGAATACTGAATAATTCGAAGATAAAGTACATATCGTTCATGAAGAAATGCATCTCACGTCACCAACATGTGTACTATTCATGCAAGAAATCAAATGCAAATATTGAAAATACACATTCAAAGTTTGGCCTGAAAATCTCTCAAAGCAAGGCCACTTGTTAATCAAATAACAAAGTAAAGACCAATTCAAAGTGAGGTGGCCTTCTTATTCTTCGAATATCAAGCATATGGACCTAAATAGTAGGGTTATCTTTGGAGGCTGAAGTCTTTAAATAGAGAGAGGAATGTAGATGGAAAATCATCTCTTACCCCATCACTCTTCTTCAAGTTTAATTTTAAATTCAGTAGTGTTTTTATTTTCGAATAGAATACGTAGGATTGTTGATTAGATTTGGCAATTTATTTATTATGTTCTTAGTTATTGCACTCTTTTCAGTTAGTTAATAAATATTTCAATTGTTTGCTCTGTTATTTTCTTTTCCGCAATTTCAATTTCTGTTCTGATTTTTACAATTTTATATTTTGGTTGCAATTTCAATTAGTTTTGGAATCGATTCGGAGTATATTATTGTTTTTATTTCCTGTTCAAGATCCACCATCGAATTTGTTTAACATGCCTAAGATTTAAATAGGGATTTCAAATATTTTAAAACACAATTCCCTGTGTTCGACCTGCATACTACACGCCTATGCGCTTGCAGAATTTATTAAAATTTGTGCTTTTCTAATCAATAGAAAAGTCGCAACAAATTTTTAGCGCCGTTGCCGGGGAAATGCTATTTTGAAATTTTTGATTTTTCGTTTTTTAAGTCTATTCGTGTTAATTTATTATTTTTGCATTAGTTTTCAAAAAAAAAATCATTTTTTTTTTCGTTTTTCAGTTCCTTTCACTAAAGTAGCGTTTTACATTTGCTGCATATTAAACATTTTTTCTTTTCATTTGCTTCATATTTTTGCTGTTTCGATTCCTTATGTTCGTTGCATATCATTCAGTTGCATTTCACATACGCAGCTCACATTACTCTTATTTTAGTATCCCACGTTATATTTTGCACTTATGCTTTTACATTCTTTTGCATTCAATTTACATTTTTTCACTGCATCATCCACATCATTTGTTGTACGTATTTTTTTAAGCATTACTTGTTGCGTGTTTTTTTTCTTTTTTTCTCACTTGCTTCACGCTTTGTTGGCAGTGCTTCAAGTGCATCAACAACACACGGTTGCAGTTTTATTTTTTTCTAAGGATACCATCTCTTAGATATCTGACAGGTAGCAACAACATAGCAACCGCAAACTGTGGAGTTCGAATCACTAGCACTGCTCAGTTGCACTGGACGGACAGCCATACCCCTCTGTAGCAACAACATAGCAACCGCAAACTGTGGAGTTTGAATCACTGGCACTGCTCAGTTGCACTGGACGGACAGCCATGCCACTCTGTAAGTATTTTTTTACTCTACAGGTGCCCAACTAAAAACTGTTATAAATCTACTTTTGGCTATTACACCTTGATTTGTTTATGCGCGTTTGGGTAAGAAATAATTTTAACCGTTTAGAAAGCCAAAATATTTCATTAAAAAAATCAACAGAAATTTCAAATCAAACAAATATGAGCAATCACGGTTCACAATACGGTTCACACCACAATTCAACAAAGTTATCACCAAAATCACATGTTTGAAATAATGAATTTCATGAGAACCGACCATTATCCCTTAGAGACCAATGCTATCCAACACGGACTGTTCAATCTTCGGTTATTTTATTTTCACCCACCGAAGGAAATAATTTTGAGCTAAAACATTCTTTTATCCAAGGGTTACCAAAATTCACTGGGTCTGAAAATGCATATGAATTTCTTAGTGAATTTGAATTGTACGCTTCTACAACTAAAATGCAACAAATTTCTAATGAATCCATCAAGCTAAGGCTTATTCCATTTGCACTTCTAGAAAGTGCAAAAAGATGGCTTAATTCTCTTCCTAAAAATTCAATTAATCATTACTATATTTTTGAAAAAGTTTTTTCCTTTCCACAAAACTCTTAAAATTCGAACTAAAATCAACTGATTCTCTCAGAATGAAAGAGAAACTTTTTCAAAATATTTTGAAAGGTTCAATCAATTGTTATATAGTTGCCCACATCATGCAATCCCTAAACACGTTTTATGCCAAATCGTTTATGAAGGGCTTTACTATCAAACAAGATCCCAACTCGATGCAATGTGCGGAGGAGAATTCATGGCAAAAACAGACGAGGAAGCTTGGGAATTTTTAGAAGAGTATTCGAAAAAGGATGTGCAATGGGAAACAATTCGTGTTCAAATTCGTACTCCAAACAGAGGAGTATATGCCATTGACCCATCACATCTTTCGATAGATGCCCAAATTCCTCAAGAAGGAGAAGGACTACCCCATTACAACACACAAGACCAAATTAATGCTATAGCTCAAAACAGTCCTTATTCATCCACATACAACCCTAACTGGAAGCATCATCCAAATTTTTCGTGGTCAAATCCTAACAATGTGGCTAATCCATCGCATATGTATCCGATGATACCAAATCCGAATTATCGAGCCCCTACATCTAATGCTCAAAATTCACAACCAACTCCTCAAACAAAACCTTCAAATCAACCATACAGGCATCCTAATTTCAATCCATCAACCCAACCTTATCAGCCTTCACAAGAAATTGCTCGATTGGAAAAACAACTCTCTAAACAAAATGAACAAATCACTAACCAAGATGCAAGAATTGATAAAATCACCAAACTAAATGAACAAATGTTGATAATGATGAAGGATCTCATGAAAATCAATGAGAAAGGTAAATTGCCTAGTCAAACCGAAGTGAATCCAAAGTATAACTCTCGAGGAGTAAATCTTTGTGAGGACGAAGATGTAAATCCGGTTAATGCTGTCACCACATTAAGGTCAGGAAAGAAGGTGGACAACCATGCCGGCAACCCCGACGTCCTTCTTAAGTCTTCCCTTGTTCAAAATTCTGAAACTCAGTCAACACCCACCGTTTTCAATCCAAACAACTCTACTTCTTCATCCAAAGTTGGCAATCTCGACCACTCTTCACTTTCTGATGTTGGCAACCCCAACATTTCAGACCCTTATCATTACCCTCTAATATCATACCTTTTTCTTCGAATGAAAAATCTACCGAACGAATCTATAAACCCGTAGCTCCATTTCCTCAAAGACTCAACAAAAAGAAGAAGCTGGCTAATTTTGACCAAATTCTTGAAATCTTCAAACAAGTTCGAATCAATATTCCACTTCTTGATACCGTCGAGCAAATTCCTCAATACGCCAAATGTCTGAAAGAGCTATGTACTCAAAATTGCACCACTAACGTTCCTAAGACTGCATTTCTAACTGCAAACATTAGCTCTGTTCTTTCAAATCCCTCCCCAATCAAGTATAAGGACCCCGTTGTCCTACAATCGAGTGTAAAATAGGTAACACTCACATTAGTCATGCCTTACTCGATCTTGGAGCGAGTGTGAATCTTTTTCCTTATACACTGTACTGTCAACTTGGACTAAGGGAATTAAAACCTATAAACATCATAATTCAACTAGCTGATCGATCTGTCAAAAAATTATTGGGCACAGTTGAAGATGTTTTGATATAAATCGAGCAATTCTATTCTCCAGTCGATTTCATAGTCCTAGAGACTGCACCTGTCTCAAATCCCAATGGTCGGATTCCCTTGATATTAGGTTGTCCATTTTTAGCAACATCAGATGCTATCATAAATTGTCGGAATGGTCAACTCCGACTTTCCTTTAGGCACCTAACCATTGAACTAAATATATTCAATCTTAACAGACAACCAAGGGATCTTGAAATAGAAGAAGTTGACATAATCCAAACAATTGTAGAAAATGATTTTAGTGATACTACGAAGTCTCTTAACATGTGCCTAGATCATTTTAATTCCAATTTAAATGAAGATGAATACATTTATATATTAAATGATATGCTCTACTCTTCTCATAATTCACTAGAATTCAATCAGTTGATGTTTGCTTAAGCCTCAAAAGAAGTAAGGCCTAAATTAGACCTCAAACCTCATCCAAACGATCTTAAATACACATACTTAGATTCTTCGAAAAATTCTCTGTAATCTTGGCTCCCGATCTCACTAAGGACCAAGAAGAACAACTTTTGAAAATATTAAAGACAACTTTTGAAAATATTAAGGAAAAATAAAGAGGCAATAGGATGGGTAATCGCTGACATTAAGGGAATTAGTCCATCAATCATCGAACATCGAATACATTTAGTCGACGAGCCTAAACCCACCCGCGAAGCTTAAAGGCGATTAAACCCTAATATGAGAGAAGTGGTAAAGGAAGAAATTATCAAATGTTTAGACAATAACATTATCTACCCTATCTCTGATAATACTTGGGTAAGTCCGGTACAAGTTGTGCCCAAGAAGTCTGGAATCACCATGACCAAAAATGAGAATAACGAACTTGTTCCAACAAAAGTCAAAACAAAATGGCGTGTTTGCATCGACTATCGAAAACTCAATGCAGCAACAAGAAAAGATCATTTCCCCTTCCTTTCATTGATCAAATGCTCGAACGCTTAGCCGGTCATGAATATTATTGTTTTCTTGATGGTTACTCCGGCTATAATCAAATTCCAATTGCGCTAGAGGACCAACACAAAACAACGTTCACATGTCCCTTCGGAATTTTCACTTATCTTCGCATGCCCTTCGGTCTTTGTAATGCTCCCGCTACCTTTCAAAGATGTAAGAAGAGTATATTTTCTGATATGGTGGAGGATTTCTTAGAAATATTCATGGATGGTTTTTCAATCTATGGGTCATCTTTTGATCAATGACTCCTTCATTTAGAACATGTCTTAAAGTAATGTAAGGAGAAATTTCTTGTTCTTGATTGGGGAAAAAGTCATTTTATGGTTAAGCGAGGAATAGTCTTAGGTCATGTTGTCTCTAAAAATGGCCTAGAAGTTGACAAATCTAAAGTTAATCTTATTGTTGGCCTTCCTCCCCCAAGGTCCGTAAAGAACGTTCGCTCATTTTTCGACCATGCAGGATTTTATAAGAGGTTCATTAAAGATTTTTCAAAAATTTCAAAACCTCTTTCGAACCTTCTGGCTAAAGACGTTAAATTTGAATTTTCCAATGAATGTAAAACGTCTTTTGAAACCCTCAAATCGATCTTGACCACTGCACCAATCATCCAACCTCCAAATTGGACTTTGCCTTTCGAATTAATGTGTGACGCTTTTGATTATGCCATTAGAGCCATCTTAGGTCAACGAATCGATAAACTTCCTCGAGTCATTTATTATGCTAGCAAAACTCTTAACGAAGCTCAATTGAATTAGTCAACCACAGAAAAAGAGTTTTTAGCAGTTATTTTGTCCCTCGATAAGTTTAGATCATATCTCATAGGTTCTAAGGTCATAGTTTACACCAATCATGCCGCCTTGCGGTATTTGCTCACGAAAAAGGATGCCAACCCCTGCTTATTCTGTTGGATTCTCCTTCTTCAAGAGTTTGACCTAGAAATACGAGATAAAAAGGTTCTGAAAATGTCGTAGCTGGTCATCTTTCTTGTATTGTTCATAAAAACTATGATAACTCTTAAATCAACGATCATTTTCCCGATGAACAAATTCTTTCCCTCTCTAGAGCACCATGGTACGTAGACATCGTAAATTATCTTGTCACAAATGATACACCTTTCCATTGGTCAAACAAGATAAACAAAAATTTCTCTCCAATGTTCGAAACTTTTACTGGGACGATCCTTATCTCTTCAAATATTGCACCAATCAAATCATACGTAGATGTGTCCCCAAACATGAATTCCATAGCATCCTCTCTTTTTCACATAATCAAGCATGTGGAGGACATTTTGGAGCAAAGAAAACTGCTTCCAAGGTGTTACAGTGCAGTTTTTATTGGCTTTCTCTTTTTCGTGATGCCCACGAATTTTGCTCCAAACGCACTAGATGTCAACAAACAGGTCGTATTTCCAAACGTAACATGATGCCCCTAAACCCAATCCTTATCATCGAAATTTTTGATGTTTGGGGCATCGATTTCATGGGTTCTTTTCCTAATTCTTTTGGAAATCTCTACATCCTACTAGCAGTAGATTACGTGTCTAAATGGGTTGAGGCCATTCCCACCAGAACAAATGACAATAAAGTTGTTGTCAAATTTTTGAAAGAAAACATATTTTCCCGTTTTGGCACACATCGAGCCATTATAAGTGATAACGGTTCTCATTTTTGTAATCGTTCTTTTGAATCTCTTCTTAAGAAATACTCTATCACTCATAAACTATCTACTCGATATCATCCACAGACTGACAGTCAAGTCGAGATTTCCAATAGACAAATTAAACAAATTCTTGAAAAGACGGTTAACTCCAACAGAAAAGACTGGTCATCTAAATTGATAGACGCCCTCTGGGCATTTCGCACAGCTTATAAAACTAATCTAGGAATGTCACCATACCGATTAGTCTTTGGAAAAGCATGCCACTTACCCGTTGAGCTCGAGCACCACGCACTTTGGGCAATCAAATACCTTAATTTTGACATAGAAAAAACCGGATCGCATCGTAAATTACAATTGTCAGAATTAGAAGAACTAAGAAATGAAGCGTATGAAAATGCAAAGATTTTTAAAGAGAAAACTAAATTTTATCATGATAAATCCATACTTCGTAACACATTCGAAGTAGGTCAAAAAGTTCTCTTATACAATTCCAGACTTCATTTATTTCCAAGAAAATTGAGATCCCGTTGGACAGGTCCATATATTGTGAAAACAGTATACCCTTATGGTGCAGTTGAAATTGAAAATCCTAGGGACAGTTCCATTTCAAAGGTCAATGGACAACGCTTGAAGCCATTTCTTGAGTTTGAACAACACGAGGACGATGAGTTCGTGATCTTCACGAACCTAGCTATTCGACATGAGCCACTCACTATCTTGTTCATATCAGGTTGTATATTTTTTTATTTTATTTTTTTGTTTTACATTTGCATTTGCATTCCATTTGACAGTTGGGATACTGTGTCATTCCAATGTGGGGGGACGCATATCTCATTCTGTTTGTTCATATTTCATAGTGTGGCATCATTATTTTTAGAAAAAAATCATCTCATTATTTGTTTTCAAATTTCCTTTAAATTTTTTTTCTCATTTCCCATTATTTTCAGGACTTTGATTTATTTTTAATTAGTCAAGACAAAGTAAGTAAGCAGTTGAAGTCAATTGATGAAATTTTTTGTGAATCGCTAATTTCAAATGTAAAATATAATTAAAAGTTGAATTACAAGCGATAATAGTGAGGTTAGTATATAGGGCGATTGGTAGGTGATGGTTAAGAAATCCTTTCTAAACTGTAGTCTTTATTTTTTTTTAAAAGTGGAAGATTTAAAGTACATGCGTTGACATTTCAAATCATTGAAGTTAAGTGGTGCTAAGTTGATTTGCATAACTCTCTTTAGTTAATTTCAAAAAACTAATAATAACAATAAGAAGAAGAAGAAGAAACACCTAGAGTCGATAGGTGTGCACACTTATGAAAGTGTGTGCACTCGCCACGCTCTGTACTCTTCTCACGTAAGCCCGCAAGGCAGTGCACGGATGGTATATCTGGCCGCAGCATTCTGAGTTATGTGTATAAATAATTAAATAAATAATCACCTAAGGATTATCGACCTTTTTTGACATTGTCGGCGTCGGTTTGCACAATCCGCCAAGCTCTATCCCAACTCTCACGTAAACCCGCGAGGCATTGCATGGGTGGTATACCTTGGTCCAAAGGTTAGGTGTAAAAAAAATTATTAAAGAGAGACTAAGCTTTGAAATCCAAACACTTCTTGACTTTGTTGATTTGGCTTGTTATACAAATGGAAATGAAAAATACCATTTTGAAAAAAACTGTGATTAACAGTGATATTTCATAGCTGCACTATGTTATCGACCGAAACAACTGGCCAAACTAGAATCTAATGTATGAAAACTTGAGTTATATTGAAATTTGTGTTTAGTGAGGAACCAAAAATTTCTAAAAGTTGACTAAAACTGATATACATTATTTTGTTGCAATTATTCTGAAGTAAATCGAGTCTCCATTTGTTTAAAATTTTGCATTCATGTAGTACATTAGAATCAACACATACTGCATTTGGATTTTGTGGGTAGTATCCGTTGAAAACCCTCACGAGACACCACTCATCCTACTAGGGACACCTAGAGGTTTAACGGCTTATTGCATACGCTCAATGCAATCATATTTCCTACGAAAAAGGATTTAGTTAGTTTTTATTTTCTTGTTTATTCGAGGATGAACAAAGTTCAAGTGTAGGGGTATTTGATGAACGTATTTTTCTGCATTTTAACCGTTTGTTTTATATATTTTTACTTTAATAAAGCGGTATTATACAGGTATTTTGTTCTATTTTTACAGATTATAGATTCCAAAGTGCAACATTTTGAATACCGAATAATTCGAAGAGAAAGTACATATCGTTCATGAAGAAATGCATCTCACGTCACCAACATGTGTACTACTCATGCAAGAAATCAAATGCAAATATTGAAAATACACATTCAAAGTTTGGCCTGAAAATCTCTCAGAGCAAGGCCACTTGTTAATCAAATAACAAAGTAAAGACCAACTCAAAGTGAGGTGGCCTTATTATTCTCCAAATATCAAGCATATGGACCCAAATAGTAGGGTTATCTTTGGAGGCTGAAGTCTTTAAATAGAGAGAGGAATGCAGATGGAAAATCATCTCTTACCCCATCACTCTTCTTCAATTTTAATTTTAAATTCAGCAGTGTTTTTATTTTCGAATAGAATACGTAGGATTGTTGATTAGATTTAGCAATTTATTTATTTCGTTCTTAGTTATTGCACTCTTTTCAGTTAGTTAATAAATATTTCAATTGTTTGCTCTGTTATTTTCTTTTCCGCAATTTCAATTTCTGTTTTGAATTTTACAATTTTATATTTTGGTTGCAATTTCGATTAGTTTCGAAATCGATTCGGAGTATATTATTGTTTTTATTTCCCGTTCAAGATCCACCATCGAATTTGTTTAACACGCCTAAGTTTTAAAAAGGGATTTCAAATATTTTAAAACACAATTCCTTGTGTTCGACCTACATACTACACACCTGTGCGATTGCAGAATTTATTAAAATTTGTGCTTTTCTAATCAATAGAAAAGTCACAACAATGATAGTATTAAATGCAAGTCTCCTTACATGTTTACATATTAATCCAATGATTTTTTTTTGTTTTTGCCTTGCATATACACAAGTATGTCCATAGTATATATATATATTCTAGAATTACGTTATGTATTTATTTGTGTTTTCATAGAACCATACTAACATATACTTAATTTATATTCATATATTTTATTTTATACTTATATTTAGTATTGATAAGGTTGGTTTTTATTTTAAGCATTATTAACTAGATTACACACACACACACACACACATATATATCAAATGTTACTAAGGTAGGGCTTTTAATTAAATTGAATAAGTTAGATTTTATTTTAAATATTTTGAAATATTTTATTTTAAATTTTCAAATCAAAGTTTCCTTCATAATACATACATACGTACATACATACATACATACATACATATATATATATATATATGTAAATGGTAAATGTCCAAAAGTCTTACTAATTTTTAAAATGATAAGTTTGTATTTTATTAATTAGATTAAATGCTTATTAAAATAATATTGCCAAAATCCTGGGTCATCACATTCCTTCCCCTTTTGAATCTTTTCATCCTCGCAAAGGAACGAAGCCAGAATTATTAAAATGCTTAAAATCACATAAATCTTCTTTGATCATTTTTAAACTGCTTTAAAAATATATATATAATATTACTGAAATAGTTTTTATAAAAATACTTTTATAACTCGATGTTTCGACAAGCCCATCCTTGTTCTAATAGAAATTCGGTCATACGTTGATCAGGCGTACCATTGAAAATCTATAAGTGCTTGGCGGACCCGTTTTCAACATCTAGTGAAAATACTTTGAAAATAATTTTATTGAAAATATAGAAAACAGTTTTTGAAAATGGAGGGAATATCTTTGGTGGGAATGATCTGGAAATCATCACCCCCATCCATGGTCGAAGTTACATCCTGGATTATGTTGCCATCGCAATAAAAGTCCATGTAACTATAGGCACTCCGCGCCCTCGATTACACCTTGGAACCCACAACAGATCGCAGTTACATTCCAGAGTTACATTGCAATCACAGCACAAGTCCATGTAACTGTAGGCATCAGCGTCCTTGATTTTCGCTGCCAAAATGAAACTTCTCCACTCCCACGTAGGTCGTAGTCTATTGATGTAAAATCAAACCCAGACTGTTGGCTCTCAGCAGCACACACGACTTTCGCTATGTTACCATAGGTCGCAGTCTACCGATGTAAAATCAAATGCAGACTGTTGGCTCTCAGCAGCACACACGACTTTCGCTATGGTCGATAGTAGATCGTAGTTACATCGAGTTACACTGTCGTCACAGCATAACCCAAATGCCTCTGTAGGCATCAGCGCCTTTGACTTTCGCTACACACTACACATAATCCTCGGGAACTAGTTTTATCCAGACTTCTCACAGGATCAACTTTAGAATCCCCCCAGGGTTCAAGGCAGTACCACCCCGTGGTACTCCTGAGAAGTTCTTTTCAAGGGAGCGCCTTTTTCTCCAGAGCCATTTTCAAAACACTTTATACTATACACATATAGTATCTTCCAAATCATATGCCTAGTATGATCTCATACAAAGCTCCTTTACACCAAATCATTATCCCAATATCGATAATTCTCAAACTAGGCTTTCGGAATTCCAATATTGATTTTACCCAAAAATCAAAAGCCTTTTCGAATCCAAAGGTTCCCAAAACCTTTTTCCAAAATCCTCATATGATCCTTTATATATATACTTTATCACACAATTTCACTTTCCAAAACCTTTTTCCAAAACCTTTAAAAAATTATATTTATCTTATATAACAAAGATATATAACTTTGTATTCCAATTTGATTACTCTTTACAAAATCACTTTCTTCCATAAAGTAAATTTCTATCATAGAAATATCCAATTTCCATTTTAGTTCATCATATATTTCACAAAATATACCTTTCATTTCAAAAACCATTCACAATCATTATCCATAAATTTCCAGTAATGATTTCATTCAAAACCGTATGATGTACACATATTATTCATATGCTATATAAATCTGATCGCTCACTCGATCACACAATTTCACTTTCGAACTAGTATCGTCTACCCAACCTCCTAGTGCGGACTCAGATCTGGTTTCTTGATCAAAAACTGTCGTTCTCCTTGCATAGCCTAACTATGATAGAGAATACCAGAACCAATCAACAATCCATATCCAGGTTCGTCGTCGAAAATCAAATGAAAAATATCAACTCGGATCGATATACTATCTTGAAATTCTGTGCTCAAAACTGGATCGAATCACTATGCGAATAGAATAATATACATACATCTTACGTATTTATCTTTATTGACTATTAGCCAAATCAATCTCCTTTCCTATTCACATTCACTTAGATTCTTATTCATATATTCACAATTGCCTCAATCCCCATTTGGATTATCACTTCAGTTCTCATCTCAATAAGATATTTAATCATAAACAATTTAAACTCTAACTAGCTTAAATTTAAAAAATAGCTTGAAAAAATTAAAAATAGATAAGTAGTTGAAAAACAATTTATAGTTTGTGAAACAGCAGTAAAATAGTTAAGTAATTGTAAAATAGTTAAATAGTTATAGAAATTTTAAATAATTGGAAAATAGTTATAAAATAGTGATTAGTAGTTGAAAATAGTAATTAGTTTGTAAAATAGTTGAAAAATTGTTAAATAGTTCCAAAATTAATTGTAAAACAAGTATAAGATAGTTTTAGGTTTAAAAAGAAAAGTTGTATAGTAAATAGTGTGGAAAAATAGATTTATATTAAAACAATTTATTTTGAAAGTAGTCTAGAGTCAAAACTGTTCAATTCCCAGCCTCCATTTCCAATCAGTTCAATTTAAATTTCCACATCCATTTAGACTGACTCAATTCCAATTTAAATAACTTCAATTTCCACTGAATTTGATTTATTCCCAATTCAAGTTGAATTAATTCTCAATTTCTTTCCAATTTTCAAATCAAATTCTAGTTGAATTTTAAACCTATTCAACTTTAATCACAATTCCAAATTATTCAAATCAATTTGGACTAATTTCAAATTGAGCTCATTTAAATTTCAAATCAATTCCAGTTTGAATTAATCCCAATTCCCATTTGAATTTGAACTCATTCAACTTCAATTTCATTTCAAATTAATCCAATTCAAATTTTCCATTTTAATTTCTAAACTTATCCATCTTCAATCACAATTCCAATTTATTCAAATCAAATTCAGTTTGAACTAATTCAATTCAATCCAAATTTCAAATTTGAACCATTCCGAATTATATAAATTCGAGTTAAATTTTCAAATGTTGATCTAACCTCTCAAATGAACAATCCAAATCTTTCAACAATTGAATTCTGAGTCCAATTCTCAAAATTCCATTTTCAATATCCAGATCTCAAACCCATTTTGAGATCACACAAACTCCAAATTCAAATCAACCATTTTAACTTCCAAGTTATATCCCAATTTCATCTTGAAATTTCCAAATCAGATTGCTTGTTAAATTACTTAACTTTCCCAAAGTTAAATTCAATTCATTCATTCAATCAACCTTACTCAAATTTGAATTCCTATTTCAAATTTTAAAGTTCACATTAATAATCTTATAATTTCAAAACTTATCACCTTGGTTATCACATCTCATTCCAAATTTAAAACTCAACATTTAGAGTTTATTCAAACTATTTTTGATATTATGTATATTCCTCATATATACATATTATTTCCTTTACACACTAAGTCATCCTTAAAATTTAAACCACCTTTGGTTTTTAATTCAAACAAATTTCTTTCCAAACAACTTCTTATTTTCAATAAGATTACATTCAAAATAGCCTGAATAATATTATTTATTCTTTTTTTTCAACACTTTGAAATAATTCAAATGTTTCTAGACTTAGGTTTTAAAACTTCTCAATTTAAAACGTGCTTCAATTTATAGTTATATTCATCTTAAAAGTTTACTTAATTTTGTTTACTCATTAACAAATGTTTCATTATTTAACACAATAATCATTTATGAAAATAATCAAAATTATCATATCTGAAAACCCATCCATTATTATCATATTCTGAAACTCTTCCCCAAATTCGAGATTAAAATTTCAGTTTGAATCCATTACAAACCTGTCTTTATTTAATTCCAATTTGGTTGTATTACTATTGCCGCTTAATTTTATTCCAATAATTTAACAACCAACTACCTTAATGTTGATTAGTAAGAAATATTGATTTATAAATATCAAAATATATTCTTATATAAAATCATTTAAAATCTTTATATAAGAAATAACAAGCACGCTCTCATATATATATATATATATATATATATATATATATATATATATGCACACACACACCCCCAACTCATTCTATGGTACCATTGACCCTATCCTTAATGAGTAATCCACCAGAGCCGAGGTTCTCGCTTAACCTTTTGCTCTGATACCAACTGTAACGGCCCAAAAATTTCGGTCCCGAAAATTCCAGATAGTTAATGGAAAGAAGAAAGAGATAGAACAAAAAGAAGAAAAGAAACACCAACATCTCACATTCGCAGCGGATAAGTATAATAACAAATAATAACAGTTATATAAAGGAAAACTGTACTTGTCAAATTTCACCTTTGTACATCAAAGTTACAACATATATACAAACTCTGGACAGATACAATCAATATGTCTCAGATATATACAATAATATAATATAGCGGAAACACTTTATACGTCCTGCCATCCAGCTCGTCTTTTGAGCTCCAGAACGTCCTTACCTGAAAATCTGTAATACTCGGTCTGACCCAAGCATTACATCAAAGTAGCACCCGGGTCAGGCTGGAAACCAGCGTGAGTAAACCCATCTAACATGAATTACAAAAGCATACAACTTATATATAACCCAGGCAACATGTCTCAATTACAAGTTCACAAATTGCTATAGACTTCACTTATTTCACTCATTAATTTCTAAGTACCAATCTTAGATTAAATGTTCCCATTTACTTAAATCATTCCATTCTAGCTTATTGATTTCACAAATCAATCTATAAAGAATCAAAGTGGTTTCGGGTATTTACTAATATCCGACTCCGGTCTCTTCGAATTCAATATCATCTTATCCTAAATTATTCAAGTAAAACACACTACAAACTTCAAATACAGGGTGTCACCTATACAAATTAATTCATCATCAATAGATAACCACATTATCTCAGTTTAAACCCAACATATCATATTACATAGCATCACAAATCACATGTCCGAGATATCAATTAATCAAAGGCATACAATATTATTCAATCATTCATAAGCAAGATAAATTAGTCATGCCTTTTCTAATTAATTGAAACAAATTAATTTAACCACTTCAATCACCCTTAATCCTGCTTATTTAACATTAATTAATTACAAACAAATTAATTAATCATCCTTTAATTATCCATTTTAATTAATCATCCTTAATTAATTATCTTCAATTACATAAAGCAATTATCCTTTAATTAATTACAAAAATTAATTATCTTTAATCCATTTACCGTAATTAAACTTTAATTACCTTCATTATTACATTAATTAATTATATTAATTATTGATCCTTATTTAATTACTTCCAATAATCAGCCTTAATCAATCATAATCAGTAATTAACCATCCTGTAATTACGTACCTTAATTAATTAACTCCTTAGTTAATTATATAAATCCTTTAATTAATTAAACTAAGTAATTAATCCTTAATTACTTCTCCTAAAGTAATTAACCCTTAACTACTTTCCATTATGTAATTTCCTTGTATTAACTAAATCCAGTAATTTATCCATCAATTACTTTAGTAAATAATTACACTCATAAATCTCATTAAGTAATTATACTCAAATTTCTTAATCAACTTAATTAATCTCTAGGTATTAAACCTTAATTATCTCAAGATAAAACTTATCTTATTAATGCCTTATTACCATTATCATTTTTAAAACATTTTATCATTATGATTCCTTTGCTTAATTAAATCATTAATTAAGTTTTAAAATAAAATAAAATAACTAAGCTTGATAATTTAAAGCTTATCAATCATAACTTTCTTAAAATATCTTAAACATTTATCAAATATAGTTTTAAAAACTATTTCCAATTTGAATTTAAAAGACTTGTCTTTTTATATAAACTTTGAAATTACATTCCTAACTAAATTTAAAATCACTTCAAATTTTCTTAACAAAATTTAAATTTAACAAACTTCAAACTTCTATAATGTTTAAGAAAACATTATTACATAAATGTAATTTATAAAAAGGGCTTAAACTAAAAAAAATTTAAATTTTTTTTACTAAATCACACTACTTCGGGTCAAACCCGAAGGCTACTCGGGTTTAAACCCGAGTTTCTACTCTTCTCTTTTTTTGCCGACACTTAGATAAATTTTCAAGTTTAAAACCCCAGGCTATAATACCCTCAACTACTTCGAGAATGAACTCAAGCTACTAACACCAAAACCCGACCTCTACTTCGAGCAACCCACTAGCCCAATCAACTGACACCAGAGTATCAACATCCATTATTTAAGTTTTTAACTGTATTTTCTTGTTTACAGGAGATTCCCATACTTAAAGTACTTAAACTTATTTTCAAAATCCAGTTGGTGTTTAAACTAAATTGATTTGTTTGAAACTCAAAGCTTCAAAGAGATTAGAGGGAAAGTTCTGAAATTTGGTTCATCTTAAAATCTTTGTAATCTAAAAAGAACAGAGAAGCACATACATCAGTCATACATATTCAGAAGCATTCATATTCACAGATTTTATACTTCTATATAGATATGCAAGCATAATCTCACAGCAATTATTCAAGCAACAATTATTAACCTACTTAAGTTTTAAATTTAACTGTTTACTCACTTGTAAAAATTTGAACAGGGAACAATTCTGGATGCTGCTAACTTGATTTTTCTTTTAGATCTTCCTGCTTGATTTGTTGCATTGTTGTTTAAGTTTGTGAATGGTGATGCTCACTTTTTTTTTTCCTGGTTTTCCTAGTTTCTTTAAACGAACAGGGATTAGAAAGATGTACATATATAGAGAATAGGTTTTACAGGGGTAGGTGTTTGTTGTACAAGATTTTCTTCTTTTGTTTTGTATTTGATCAGAGATTTCTTCTTCTTCTTTGTTTGACCAGGCAAGATTGTTTTGGAACTGAAATGATTTATGAATATTTCGAAATAACCTCTTTTGTGCTTGAGATGATAGTATTAAATGCAAGTCTCCTTACAGGTTTACATATTTATCCATTGATTTTTTTTTGTTTTTGCGTTGCATATACACAAGTATGTCCATAGTGTGTGTGTGTATACATATATATATATATTCTAGAATTACCTTATGTATTTATTTATGTTTTCGTAGAACCATACTAACATATACTTAATGTATATTCATATATTTTATTTTATACTTATATTTAGTATTGATAAGATTGGTTTTTATTTTAAGCATTATTAACTAGATTACATCCATATATATATATTTAGATCAAATGTTACTATGGTGGAGCTTTTATTTAAATTGAATAAGATAGATTTTATTTTAAATATTTTGAAAGATTTTTTTTAATTTCAAATCATAGTTTCCTTCACAATAAATATATATATAAAAATAAATGGTAAATATCCAAAAATCTTATTTATTTATAAAATGATAAGTTTGTATTTTATTTAATTAGATTAAATACTTATTGAAATAATATGGCCAAAATCCTGGGTCATCACACTTTGTATCAATCTAAGCTTTGATCGATACGAAGTATGTCGTGCCGTATCCATTCAATCGATGTATGTTGTATCAATACGAAATCATCCATTCGAAGTGTGCCGCTATGAAATCATCGATGCTGTGTCCATTCTTGATCGATACGAACTTCTATTGGTCCAAATCCGTGAGTGCTGTCCATACTGCCACGTGATCCATACGAACTAATCCCTATGAATATTGATCCATCCATATCTCGGACATATGAACTCCGATTGACTTGAAATTCAAAACATAGCCTTTGCAATCCTTGTTCATCATTCCCAATCGATCTTGTCTTGATTGGAACTCGGTCAAATTCTGACGACATCAATCGTAGCCTTGTTTCCAATCGGTCTCCAATCCTGATATTCTCCGTTTCCAGCCAATTCGTTGATATCCTGGTCTTAACCCAAAGGTAGGATAATAGGTGGATCTGATCATTATAAGAAAATAACGTCTAGATCAGTTTGGTAAAACCAGAATGAGAAATACAATCAAATAGGTTCTTAATGCTTTATAAAACCTTTAAATAAAGGTATCTCGTACGACCACGCCGCACATAAACATGGACAAGCTTTTACCTTATGATAACTAAACGATTTTATAGAAAATCCAGTGATATTATCATAATGTCTAGAGGGGAAAATAAATATATAAAATGCTTGCATCTCACATTTCAACATAGTTGGAAAAGCAAAGTCCATAAATGCTTGTATTGGATATTGGAATTCCATCAATGACAAGGCTAATAGGGTACTGCCTGTCACGGCACACCTCTAGAAAAATGTACCGAGGGCCTCATGTGGACCCCATGCATTTAAGAGCTGGTTATTCCCTTTAACAAGACATGTTAGATTACATTATTTCCTTGGGTCAAGGCTCCAAAACATTGTGCACCAACCATTGCCCCA
This sequence comes from Allium cepa, assembly GCA_030765085.1. Taxonomy (NCBI): domain Eukaryota; kingdom Viridiplantae; phylum Streptophyta; class Magnoliopsida; order Asparagales; family Amaryllidaceae; genus Allium; species Allium cepa. The sequence continues at coordinate 616,255,438 of CM060931.1, forward strand.
CTTCTGCGTGTATAACAGATCCGTAAATATCGATTTTAGATCGAGGAATGACTTCTCCTAATGGTGGCAAACTACATAGCTCTGAGGCATATCCATATTTTAGTCATTACCAAGTTGTGAAGCTTGTTAGTTCACAATTACCTTTTCCTCTCTTGGTAATTCCCACTTGGAATGTTAACACTACCTTTCAAGCATAATGCAATGCAGGCATTCGTCCATTTAAGTTGTTCAGGATAACAACAAACAGAGGGCACTACTTCTACTATATCCATTTTAGAATCAACCACAAGATTAACAACAAGTAGCCCTTGCACTTCAAAGAGCTTCGTCCTTAATTCCATCACCTTAAAGATGTCTTTAATACGACACTTGAGTTAGATCGAAGTGGTTTTTTATAATTCATACTTATTCAATCCCGGTTTCATCTAACCAACATTCGCCAGTTTCGGTAAACTCAAATCCGATTCTTTTTAGAAATATACTATAACACCCATGTTCCTATGATAATTAATTTAAAATGGAATTAATAATTTATTAATAGTAAAAAATGAAAAATGTTATTTTTCAAATATTAGAATTTGGCTGTGAAACATATACCATTAGATTCGTAGCAATTTTATGGTTGATTTTCATATACAAAAATTTTCCATTCGAAGTTCAAACGAAAAATTTATGTGCATTTGAACATTCCTAGTTGGAAATAATTTTATATGTAATTAAGGAAAGAATTTTAAATTAATTAATAATTGATTAACACCATTACGGAAACTTAACATTTAAGAAAAATTAATTAAGGTAGAAGTTAATATTGGTTAACATTAATTGAAGGATGGATGGAAATCAATCAATCAATCAAAATAAGAGAACATACAAGAATATAATAAACCAAAACAAGAGAACGCATGAGAATGTATTGATTTGGCCTAACTAGGACGACCGAAACCATGCCAAAAATGATTTAGGTTCATAGGCAGTCGACCCACACTAGGTATATGGCTTAGTTGGCCAGATTTGATGGAGCTTGATCCAATGGTTAGTGCTGATTTGAACCTCTATAAATTAGGATTTATAGCTTCACTTCCAATTCATTATTTTTATAATAAGCACGGAAGGTCTGCCATTTTACTCTCTCCTCCAAAAAAAATTTGTGAAGACCCAGAATTCTGAACAATTGAAATCGAAATACTTAATTGATTTTAAATATTAGGAAGTTAGTTTAACTTGAATTTCAAAATTTACTGTGAATTTGGCAAATTAATTATTGAATTTAATTTACTGAAGTTGGATAAAAATTTGAATCTTCAATTTCAGGTGATTAAAAATATTTTCAAGGCTTAGAAAATTTATATTGAGAATATTGGAGATAGTAGGATTTTTAAAATTGAATTTGGAAACGTTTTGTTTAGTTTTGAAATTTTACTGTTTAAGTCGATATTTAAAAATAGCCTTCCGAGGCACGATCTCGGATTTCGACGAAACCAGTCCCATTGGATTCATAATATTGTATTATTATCGGATTTCAATTTTCGTAATATTTGAAGTTGTCGTTTGGTCGTACGATAAGCGAGCGCGTTGAAAATTAAATCGAAATTTAATTTAATAACTCGATTCAAAAAGCTATCTTCCACATATGACTGAATTAGGCTCTGAAACATGTTCCATTATGTTCGAAATATAGGTAAAACCTTATAAACGCCTGGTGGCATGTCTGATTCGGAGTTTGAGATTTCGAGTTATGCTAAACGAGATATTTTGGAAATGAAAAAAAATGAAAAATTGAAAAGTCAAACTAGCCGACCTCCTCTGTAACATGCCACCCTAGCAATCCAATTCTGTCCCATTTTCTTGTTCAAAGCACGCAACCCCTTCGCTTAAAAAATAGAACCGAGCTTCTTTTTGGAACTACATCACTAAAGAAAAAAATGGCCGAGCTTCTTCGTTCATCATTTTCGTTCAAATAAAATAAAATCAATGTCCATTTCCTCTCAAATCAAATAGTTTAGGCTATTTAAAAAAAGAGGCCACGTACTCGAAAGCGTGATGGGGGACGACGTATTCGTCTAAATCGATCGAGCTCGAGGCTGCAAGCAGAGGGTAAGGGCGTTCGATTTCAGGCTCGCGGTGGCAAGCGCGGCGGCAGCAGCGTGGGACTCGCGAGTGGGCAGCATCGAAGTCGAGTTTGGGTCGTGAGCCTGCAGTGATTGATCAGTGCGATCTGGAGGTCTGGGCGTTTGTTGGTGTGGCGTCGATTTGATCGATGGCTCGAGGCTTCGTCGACGAGGACAAGGCAACGGTGTGCGTTCGATTGTGAGAGGAGCTCGAGTTTGCAGACGAAGTCGATTGGGTTTGGCAGTAGAGGCCGATGTCGAAGTCGATGCATGTTTGGGGGAAGTAGGTATTTTCCTCTAATTGATTTAAGTTTACTGAAAATTTAGAGTAATCGATTTTATTATAGGAGAAGAATAAAGTATATACAGTAAAGTATAAACCTGTTTATTATTTTCAATTTAAAAGTTGCATATGTAAACAGAAAAAGTATTCCAGTAAGATTTAAATGTTTTGAATTATAAAGACAGTTTAAAGTCTAATTATCTATTTAATTGAATCTAAAGAATCCTTGACCCTAAAAATAATTTATTAAAGGAAATTTAGTTTAAAATCAAATTGTTAGTTAACTAAATTTATCAAATGGAAATTGATTGTTCGATTTACTTCGAATATTAATAAACTGTATAAAATTGTTTATACAAGGTCTAATACAGTGAAGAAAACAAGCCGAAATTGGTAATGGTTGCAAACAGCAAAATAAAAAGTGAGATCTTCTCACGCAATCAATATTGTTCTGATTTAAATTTTGAATAGTTAGATTTAAAATTGATTGACTGTGTGCTTGGATGATTGATTTATAATAATTTATTCACTGGATGATGTTATATATATAGTAGTATATAGTATATTGGAGTGATTGATTTCCCGCATTATATAGCGGAAGAGACCCGATGTGCCGCATAATAGTGGATGATAATTTATAAATCCCATATACCACGATATTACACCTCAAAGTGGAATGGGTATTTAATTATTGTGCTAATGTCTGTGGATGCTGGGAAAACAGGTTGGAGGGATCCAACTGGATTCCTCAAATATTTGAACTAGTTTCAATATTGTGTGTTGATTATTTGTAATCTGTGTGTGACTATTCATGATTGAGACTGTTGAAGGCTATAATTTAGCCGAATATATTTTTGATATCGTAGGATATCAGAAATAAATCAAAGTGGATTTTTGAAATTTAGTAGAAAATTTATAGTAAATTAATCTTAGAAAATTGAATAGATTTAAAAGAAGGAATTTGTTTCAAAAGATAATAAATTTGGTGTTGAAATAAATTTAGAAATAAATTTTGGAAATTGATTTGGTATTTGAAAATAAATTTGGAAATCAAGTTAGAATTTATTTTGGTGCTGAAAATGAATATTTTGAAATCGATTTGAAAATCGTATATCAATGGATATTTAGAAGTTTAAATTCACAATGGGAATTTACAAAGAAAAGGGAATTTTGATTTAAAAATAAATGTTGATTTATTTTTAAAGGTGTGAAAAGAAATTTACAGATTTGGAATGTAATTCAAAAATAAATCGAGAAGATTTATTAATTAATATAAACGGAAAGAGAATTCTTCCTTGGAAAGCCGAGTATATTTTTAGAGTAGCTTTTGAAGTATAAATTAAAAGTTCTAGAAATTGATTTGAAGAAAGAAATTATGGTTGGAGAAATTATTTTTGGGAATTGTTTTGAATCTTTGAAGTAAAGATTTATTTAATTAATTACAGAAGGGATTATTTTAAAGATTAAAATTGATTTTTGATTTAGAAAATGGATGTCTTAGTGGGTTATATCCTATTTACTAATTTTATTTTAAAATTAGTTTGGAATTGAAGTTTATATAAGATATTAGTATAATATTTTCATAACTAATATTTAAGTAAGTGTTTTAAAATAGTTTTATATCCAAGTATATATGTTTAGATAAGTAATTTAAATTATTTTAAAGTATTTGAACTCGGCAGATTTTCAGTGGAAACGAATAAATATTTGGAAATGTTTTCCACGCAAGGAAAAATGATTTGAAACTTATTTCCAAGATATTGAAATATGGTAAGTAATTTGAATTTTTTTTCCAAATGGTTGAAGTGTTAAAATATATTTGCGAAGATATTTTGAAAATAAATAATTGGGAAAATTATTTGAAATCTAATGTAGTTGTGAATGTTGATTGATAGTTAAATAACCGACTATCAATATTTGCCTTTAAACGACATTTGAATTTCGATGCGACCGGGGGTCGGATTCCAAGTGGATATCCAAAAACCCACATCGAACCTTTGTGATTGTGATGAATCAATTATTTAAAAGATCAAAGTGAAATTGTTGTGATTTGTTTAAGATTTGAATGTAACACTTTTTTTTAAAATAATAAAATAAGCACTCGTTATTCGGATTAGCCGGGAGAGGACCTTGTGTCATAAAAACCATTCCAAATAATGATAAGACGAAATGTGGTTGCATTTGAAGAGGGTGTTGAAAGCCGGGTATTCTCGAAAACGAAAGGATTACCTGTCGAATGTCTCTACACCGAGTTGCTCTGGTATAGAGATTTGATCACCCTTTGCGATGGGGATTCCGGATGTGATTAGTGAATATCCGGATTTGCAATGGCTTCTTTTGAAGTGCCTTCGGTTCCATTCGATCCCAGAACGGACTTGTATGGTTGTGTGTCTAACATTACACTTTGAGATATAAAGATGGTTTCTATCAAATACATTACTGTTGGTGGCGGAGAATAAATTCTCTTAGCTTAATACCCTTCTCTGAGACGTACAAGCTCAGAGGTTGTATAGTTGATGGTTACTAGTGATACATTCCTAATTTGGTAATGTGGCATACGAAGTGTTGCCGATCATTTGTTGATCAAAGCATGACTTTGTGAAAAGTGCACCTTTGTGGACGAGATCTCATCGAGCCACACAAACCGGTAATGGTCGAAATAGGAAAGATGCGGCAAGGTTTCAGGGGTAGCTCCCCTAGGGTATGTCCATTCCTTCTAAAAAAGGGTGGTACCAGGTATGGAGCCCGGATATTTAACCTATGTGGTTACTGCAAATACTTTTCTTTGTGGTTGTTGGTGTAGAGGATCCTCGGATAAAGGTCGCAAACGACCGGGGGTGTCATATCTTAGGTTTTACTTCCCGGGAAGTGGGTAACCGACCTTGTGTTGGCAGAGATTCGGTTAGGTTCTCAGGGCGTCCCTCCAGAGGCGTACCCATATGGCAGTAGGAAATTCTTTAGCCTGGCCATTTGTTGGAAATCCAATTCCCAATACGAACCCAGTATGGTTTTAGTTGTAGAACCTCCCATTTAATATGGTAGCTATACTAGGCATAATATAATGGTACCTATGTTGGCTATGATTAATATTATACTTTCGAAATGTTTTCCACACTATGCACTAGTGATAATATTAAAAATAATTTTGCGTATCAAGCATGTTTGACTATCATACGGAAAAATCTCCTCCAAGTCTGCGATTGCATTGTGTGTGTGCCGGGAGACCTTATGGTAGTTTCATTTTCCAAAAGCATAGAAGATTTCTTTTCTTTTCCTTTCTTTGTGAAAATAACTATTTTTAAGATCTCATACCAGTCCTACAACTGACCTGGAGTTTATTGTTCTCTTTCTAAACTCTGGATGCCCATAATTTTTCCACACGGGTAACCTAGAGCCATGTTATCATTATTCTGGAGCGAAGTCGAAAAAGAGATGTTCATGGAGATCAGGAGCAAGCTGGATGGTGAAGCGTATCACTAGTATATGTTATATTCTTTTCCGCTGTGTGTTGTTGTAACACTCTGATAATGTAATGTGATGTAATGTAATAACTGATACGGTTCTTTATTTTAAAGATATTCATTTATCTATTATATTTGTTCCACTGCGAAATGTAAGATTCTGTTATTATTTCCTTTTCTTCTTCTTCTACCTCTTTCTTCTTTAAACCCGAAGACTCGTATATTTGTTCCACTTTGGGATGAATTGTTGTGGAATTTTGCCAGCTCAAAGGGGTACAGCTTTGTTGGGTGTTACTCATTAGAGATAGAGTCAGTAGTACTCTAGAATGACTCTGAGTGTAATAATCGATATGAGCGCATATTTGTTAGTAAATATAAAAAATTGTTTTATATTGTGATGATTGGTTTGTTGAGTGGTATATGGATTCTGGTCGATATAATCTGTACAACTCTATCGATAGGGATCTCTAAACACCCGTATAGAAAAATTCGACACGATATTATTTTAAAATAGGGTGAATGAAATAATTTTACCCAAACTATTTTTCGTAGATAAAGGAAATAATATTTGTAAATTATTATAGTATATGGTTGCTGGGCTGTTAGGAAGTGATAATATTATTATCATTTGAATAGGAAATTGAAGTCGTAACTCCAAAGTTAAGAAATAAACTCATATACAAATGGAGTTTGAGAATATAAATTGTAAATGTGATTTGTAATTTATAACGGAATTCCAGAGAAGTATTTGGAAATGTTTTGAAAAGAATTTGAAAATTTTGGAGATTTGGAAAGTATAAATCCCTTTTGATTCTGAAAATGATTTTCAAGGGTTTGTGGAAAAATGTTTTGAAGGGATGAAAGCTCTAAACTCTTTACGGTCGTGGGAAAATAACTTCGGTGATGACTGGCGCATCATGGTGTTTATTTTTGAGTTTCCAAAAGAGGAATTGCTATCGAATTGTTTTAAATTAAAGTTGTTTGCAAACTGGATTTGGTTTTAGAAATTTAAAGGGGTAATTTGAATTGATTCCGAAAATGGTTTTGAATGGTTGAAAAGACTCTGGAATTTTATTAAAAATAGTTAAGGAATAAAATTTTATAAGATGGAAAATAAAATTGGGAATGAATGAATAAATTTACAATTGCAAATAAATGAAAGTGAACTGAACGTTGAAATTCATTTCGAATTTGTAAGCAAGTAGAATTGAATTGGAACTGAATATGATTTGTTATAAGCAAAGTGAAGTATTGAAATTAAATTAGTAAATGAAACTAATTGAAGAATGCCCAAATGGATAAGGTTTAAAAATGAATTGAATTCAATATTTATAAATGAAAGATAAATTAAATTCATATGGAATTTGAAATCTAGTTTAAATATAAGTTGTTATAAACCAAAATGGTGAATTGAAAATAAATTTTTGAATGAACAAAAGAATAAAACTGGAATTGAAACTGAATATTAAAAATCAATTTGAATTATGTGAAATAAAATGAAGTTGTAGAATTTTTTCAAAGTGAACTAAAGATAATAAAGGTGAAATAAAGAAATGGTTCGAGATAAAATGAATTGGAATTTGTAATGAATTAGTAATGAAACTAATTTAAAATAGTGTAGTTGTGAATGAAAGATAATTGATAAAATTCAATATTCAGAAGATAAATTGAATCCAAATAGAATTGAAATTGTGAATTTGATTCAAATGAAATTAAAAATGCAAGATTGAATGAAAATGGATATATAACTTCAATAGTAAAGTAAAAATGGTATAAGAAGTATATTGAAAATTTTGTAAAGGAATGTGCAAAATAAATTTGAATGTTGTAATTGGACATTATGGATATCAGGATATACGGGTGTGCTAAAGGGGAAAAAAAGGAATTGGGATTTGATTTTCGAAGATAAAATTGAAATTGCTCGACAAGAAGGTATGTATTTAAATTTCTATATGGAATTTGATGATTTTCTTGTCTAGCCACTTGGCCTTTTGTTTTCTTTTGAATCTGTGGGCCTGTGGTGCCATTTTGTAGTCGTACCGAGCTAGCCGTGCAAAGAAGACGCTGGCGAAATTTTTCGAAAATTTAGGGTGTTAGAAAAATTTTAAGAAATTTTGAATAATTTAAAATTTGAATTTAAAATTTAAATTTGAATTGTTAAGAAAACAATATTGTTTGGAAAATTAGTTAAAATGATAATGAATCTTTGATAAAAAGATTTGTTTTTGGCAAATTGATAAAACTGTTTGGTTTTGGGAAAATGACAAATGGGTTAAGGATCGTTCTTCTTAACTAGTAATTTCGGGACGAAATTCTTTTAAGGGGGGAGGATGTGACGACCCAGAATTCTAAACATTTGAAATCGAAATATTTAATTGATTTTAAATATTTGGAAGTTAGTTTAACTTGAATTTCAAAATTTACTATGAATTTGGAAAATTAATTATTGAATTTAATTTATTAAAGTTGGATAAAAGTTTGAAAATTCAGTTTAAGGTGATTAAAAATATTATCAAGGCTTAGAAAATTTATATTGATGATACTGGAGATAGTAGGATTTTTAAAATTTAATTTGGAAACGTTTTCTTCGGTTTTGAAATTTTGCTGTTTAAATCTATATTTAAAAATAGCCTTGCGAGGCACGATCTCGGATTTCAACGAAACTAGTCACATTGGATCCATGATATTGTATTATTATCGGATTTCAATTTTCATAATATTTGGAGTTGTCGTTTGACCGTACGATAGGCGAAAACGTTGAAAACGAAATTTAATTTAATAACTCGATTCAAAAAGCTATCTTCCACATATGACTGAATTAGGCTCCAAAACACGTTCCATTGTGTTCGAAATATGGGCAAAACCTTATAAACGCTGGCGGCATGTCTGATTCGGAGTTTGAGATTTCGAGTCATGCTAAACGAGATATTTTGGAAATTAAAAAAAATTGAAAATTTGAGAAGTCAAACTAGCCAACCTCCTCTGTAACAAGCCACCCTAGCAATACAATCCTGTCCCCTTTTCATGTTCAAAGCACACAACCCTTCGCTTAAAGAATAGAACTGAGCTTCTTTTCAAAACTACAATCACTAAAGAAAAAAATGGTCGAGCTTCTTCGTTTATCATTTTCGTTCAAATAAAATAAAATCAATGGCCGTTTCCTCTCAAATCAAATCTTTTAGGCTATTAAAAAAAGGGGCTGCATACTCGAAAGCGTGATGGGGGAGACGTATTCGTCTCGATCGATCGAGCTCGAGGCTGCAAGCAGAGGGGAAGGGCGTTCGATTTCAAGCTCGCGGTGGCAAGTGCAGTGGCAGCAGCGTGGGACTCGTGAGTGGGCAGCATCAAAGTCGAGTTTAGGTCGTGAGCCTGCAGCGATTGATTGATGCGATTTGGAGGTCTGGGTGTTTATGGGTGCGACGTCGATTTTGTCAATGGCTCGAGGCTTCGTCGACGAGGACGAGGCAACGGTGTAGCGTTCGATTGTGAGAGGAGCTCGAGTTTGCAGACAAAGTTGATTGGGTTTGGCAGTAGAGGCCGATGTCGAAGTCGATGCATGTTTGGGGGCAGTAGGTATTTTCCTCTAATTGATTTAAATTTGCTGAAAATTGAGAGTAATTGATTTTATTTTAGAAGAAGAATAAAGTATATACAGTAAAGTATAAACCTGTTTATTATTTTCAATTTAAAATCTGCATATGTAAACCGAAAAAGTATTCCAGTGAGATTTAAATTTTTTGAATTATAAAGACAGTTTAAAATCTAATTATCTGTTTAATTGAATCTAAAGAATCCTTGTCCCTAAAAATAATTTATTAAAGGAAATTTAGTTTAAAATCAAATTGTTAGTTAATTAAATTTATCAAATGGAAATTGATTGTTCGATTTATTTCGAATATTAATAAACTGTATAAAATTGTTTATACAAGGTCTAGTACAGTGAAGAAAACAAGCCGGAATTGGTAATGGTTGTAAACAGCAAAATAAAAGGTGAGATCTTCTCACTCAATCAATATTATTCTGATTTAAATTTTGAATAGTTAGATTTAAAATTGATTGACTGTGTGCTTGGATGATTGATTTATAATAATTTATTCACTGGATGATGTTATATATACAGTAGTATATAGTATATTGGAGTGATTGATTTCTCGTATTATATAGCGGATGAGACCCTATGCGCCGCATAATAGCGGATGATAATTTATAAATCCCATATACCGCAATATTCCACCTCGAAACGGAATGGGTATTTAATTGTTGTGCTAACGTCTGTGGATGCAGGGAAAATAGGTTGGAGGGATCCAACTGGATTCCATAAATATTTGAATTAGTTTCAATATTGTGTGTTGATTGCTTGTAATCTGTGTGTGACTATTTATGGTTGAGACTGTTGAAGGCTATAATTTAGTCGAATATATTTTTGATATCGTTGGATATTAGAAATAGATAAAAGTGGATTTTTTAAATTTAGTAGAAAATTTATAGTAAATTAATCTTAGAAAATTGAATAGATTTAAAAGAAGGAATTTGTTTCAAAAGATAATAAATTTGGTGTTGAAATAAATTTAGAAATAAATTTTGGAAATTGATTTGGTATTTGAAAATCAATTTGGAAATCAATTTAGAATTTAATTCGATGCTGAAAATGAATATTTAGAAATCGATTTAAAAATCGTATATCAATGGATATTTAGAAGTTTAAATTCACAATAGGAATTTACAAAGAAAAGGGAGTTTTGATTTAAAAATAAATGTTGGTTTATTTTTAAAGGTGTGAAAAGAAATTTACAGATTTGGAATGTAAATCAAAAATAAATCGAGAAGATTTATTAATTAATATAAACAGAAAGAGAATTCTTCCATGGAAAGCCGAGTATATTTTTAGAGTAGCTTTTGAAGTATAAATTAAAAGTTCTACAAAGTGATTTGAAGAAAGAAATTATGGTTGGAGAAATTATTTTTGGGAATTGTTTTAAATCTTTAAAGTAAAGATTTATTTAATAATTATAGAAGGGATTATTTTAAAGATTAAAATTGATTTTTGATTTAGAAAATGGATGTTTAAGTGGGTTATATCCTATTTACTAATTTTATTTTAAAATTAGTTTGGACTTGAAATTTATATAAGATATTAGTATAATATTTTCATAACTAATATTAAAGTAAGTGTTTCAAAATAGTTTTATATCCAAGTATATATGTTTGGATAAGTAACTTAAATTATTTAAATATTTGAACTCGGCAGATTTTCAGTGGAAACGAATAAATATTTGGAAATGTTTTCCGCGTAAGGAAAAATAATTTGAAACTTGTTTCCAAGATATTGAAATGTGGTAAGTAATTTGAAATTTGTTTTCAAATGGTTGAAGTGTTAAAATATATCTTGCGAAGATATTTTGAAAATAAATAATTGGGAAAAATTATGTGAAATCCAATGATTGTTGTGAATGTTGATTAGTAGTTAAATAATCGACTATCAATATTTTCCTTTAAATGACATTTGAATTTCGATGCGGCCGGGGGTCAGATTCCAAGTGGATATCCAAAAACCCACATCGAACCTTTGTGATTGTATGGATCTTTTATTTAAAAGATCAAAGAGAAATTGTTGTGATTTGTTTGAAATCTAAATGTAGCACTTATTTTTAAAAAATAATAACAAAATAAGCACTCGTTATTCGGATTAGCCGGGAGAGGACCTTGTGTCATAAAACCCATTCCGAATAATGATACGAAGAAATGTGGTTGCATTTGAAGACGGTGTTGAAGGCTGGGTATTCTAGAAAATGAAAGGATTACCTATCGAATGTCTCTGCACCGAGTTGCTCCGGCATAGAGATTTGATCACCATTTGTGATGGGGATTCCGGACGTGATCCGTGAATATCTGGATTTGCAAGGGCTTCTTTTGAAGTGCCTTCGGTTCCGTTCGATCCCGGAATGGACTTGTATGGATGTGTGTCTGACGTTACACTTTGAGATGTAAAGCTGGTTTCTATCAAATACATTTCTGTTGGTGCGGAGAATTTTTTCTCTTAGCTTAACACCCTTCTCTGAGACGTACGAGCTCAGAGGTTATGTAGTTGACTGTTACAAGTGATACATTCCCAATTTGGTAATGTGGCATACGAAGTGCTGCTTATCATTTGTTGATTAAAGCATGACTTTGGGAAAAGTGTAGCTTTGTGGATGAGACCTCATCGAGCCTCACAAACCGGTAATGGTCGAAACAGGAAAGATGCGGTAAGGTTTCAGGGGTAGCTCCCCTAGGGTATGTCCATTCCTTCTGGACAAAGGTGGTATCAGGTATGGAGCCTTGATATTTTACCTATATGGTTACTTCAAACACTTTTCTTTGTGGTTGTTGGAGTAGAGGATCCACGGATAAAGGTCGCAAACGACCGAGGGTGGCGTATCTTAGGTTTTACTTCCCGGGAAGGGGGTAACCGGCCTTGTGTTGGCAGAGATTCGGGTAGGTTCTCGGGACGTCCCTCCAAAGGCGTACCCATGTGGCAGTAGGAAGTTCCTTAGCCTGACCATTTGTTGGAAATCCAATTCCCAATACGAACCCAGTACGGTTTTAGTTGTAGAACCTGCCATTTAATATGGCAGCTATAGTAGACATAGTATAACGGTAACTATGCTGGCTAAGATTAATATTATACTTTCGAAATGTTTTCCACACTATGCACTAATGATAATATTAAAAATGATTTTGCGTATCAAGCATGTTTGACTATCATAAGGAGACATCTCCTCCAAGTCTGCGATTGCATTGTGTGTGTGCCGGGAGGCCTTATGGTAGTTTCATTTTCCAAAAGCATAGGGTATTTCTTTTCCTTTCTTTGTAAAAATAACTGTTTTTAAGATCTCACATCAGTCCCACGACTGACCTAGAGTTTATCGTTCCCTTTCTAAACTCTGGATACCCATAATTTTTCCACACTGGAAACCTAGAGCCAAGTTATCATTATTCTGGAGCGAAGTCGAAAAAGAGATGATGTGGAGATCAGGAGCAAGCTGGATGGTGAGGCGTATCACTAGTATACGTTATATTCTTTTCCGCTGTTTGTTGTTGTAACACTCTGATAATGTAATGTGATGTAATGTAACAACTGATACAGTTCTTTATTTTAAAGATATTCATTTATCTATTATATTTGTTCCGCTGCGAAATGTGAGATTGTGTTATTGTTTCCTTTTCTTCTTCTTCTACCTCTTTCTTCTTTAAACCCGAAGACTCGTACATTTGTTCCACTTTGGGCTGATATGTTGTGGAATTTTGCCAGCTCAAAGGGGTACAGATTTGCGGGCCTTTACAAAATTAATATGTGGAAATAGATCTATATTGCATGGATGCACTTTGGGGAAGAATAGAAATGAAAAAGGATAGGAAATTGGTTCAAATCAGATTGCTACATCAAAGGTAAACTTTTAGATATGGTTCTAGTTAATAAATCTAAATCTCTTCTCCCTAATCCAATTTCTAATGAGATCTGTATAAATATTGTATGTGGATCTGAGTAGGAAGAAAAAATTAGAGAACATAGATAACAAGGTTAGATCTAGAATAAATCTAAAGATTTAGAAGTGCTAATTAAAGGTAAGTAGGAATATTATGGATACTTATATAACACTAGATAATATCATTGCATACTATTCTACACATACGAGAATTGAATTTAAATTGCAATAAATTCACATGTGTCAAATGTTGAAGACCGTAAACTTGCTAATAAATTTGTATTGATAATTACAAAAGTCTATAATTGTGAAATTATTTTTAATTATCAGTTCTATGTCAGATTCATTAGCTGAAACATAATGAATTAAAATTCCATTTTATTTTGATATCGACGAATGAGTGAAAAAATTTAATTAGACTTTTTAACTTTTAGTGATATTTTAATTTATTAGAATATTTATTATTGTAAGTGGATTTCCATACATTATCAAGTTTAAACTTAGTAAAAGTGGGATGTTTGAAATAACAAGGAGCAAATATATGCCTTTAAAAGAAAGAGATGTACAAAATAAAGATAGGTAATGTATTTTGTATTATCCATTTCAATAAAAAAAATTCCTGTAATTACAAACATTGCACAAACCACCTCTTTTGGACAAGATATGGAAATTTACTGCGTAACAGTTAACTGTTGAAATTTAAATTCCAATTTATTAAAGTATTGTAAAGTCCATAAGTGAAATGTTGAGATAAGACTGAAAACAAAAGGTTGATAAAATGGAAACTAATGATAAAGGGAGTTCGAGTAATAAGCAAGAAACAGAAGCTGGGAAATAAAATTGATGCCTAGATTAAGTCTAATAAACAGATGAAATGGATCAATTTTCTTAAAATAGGTAAATTGAAAGATGTTTGGATTAAGCCTGACAATCAAATGAATTGGAATAGAAATCAATGGCTGAACTAGTTAATGTAATAGCAACAATATTGATGGCTGAAAATGAGAGACGATAAATAAATTTGGTGAAGTAAAAGATAAATGCATTATATGAATAAAGACTTAGAGTCAGACATAAAAGATGTGAGGTAATAAAAAAATGAAAGAAGAATGAATATACATGAGTCTGAAATATGTATACACATAGCCTTGGATATGCATTTATAATGGGTATGAATACTTATAAATTGTCTGAACAATTGTAAATTGCCTGTTATAATTATAACGAATAAATGACTGAAGGGTGTTAGACTGCGTTGGGATACTAAAAACATATCTAACTAATAGGACATATGGAGAGTGTACGCTCTCATATAGCTAAAGGGATACGCTCCATAATTGCAGGCACTAGGCAGACCTTTTATGGATGTCGAGACTGTACAAGCACTAGTGGTCTGTTTCAAGTTTGTGCGAGGATGGTATTTCCTTGATTGCATTAAGCAATCTAAATGGATGATGGGTGAGATTGGACTTATGCAACAGGGGATGCAAAAGGCAGATGTGCATAAGTACCTACCGAGTTGCAATAGGGTGAGCAAAAGGATAGCGTACGTGGGTAACAAAACTAGGGGTAGAAGTTGCATATTTACCAAGCCCATCATCGGTTTCTTATCATCAACGGGAAGGACAGGGTCTACCACCTACCAGGATTGATTTGATTTGGTTATGCACCACCATAGTTTTTTGTTTGTTTCTTTGATAGGGCAAGGCTGGTTAACACATGCAGAGGTTCTAACGAGGTGGAGGTATGTAGGGTCGAAAATCCATGATAAGATGTAGGAAAAGGTGTGTGGAAGGTTGGCATACGCGGTGAAAAGTCCCCGAAGAATACATAGCCTTATGGACAAGATGTCATCGGTGGTCATGGTAGGATTTCCCCCGGTGATACGATGATCATGACGTTGCGATGCGATGGATCCTTATGAGCTGCTGAGCGGTAGATACTAGTGAAGATAGTATCTAGGACCATTAGTATATGATAGGATATATATGCACACACGCGCGCATATGGTGTAGATGGGTATCATTCGTACGTAGCGATGGAGTTGTAATGATTAAGGATAAAGTTTTACGTAACATGAAATGTTGCACAATCGGCATACGGTAGTATTATGTATAAGATGTATAATTTACCAATCACCAGAACGTTGTTCTGATCCCCTTCTCATTAAAACCCATAGGATTTAGAAGGGCATGCACTAGTATTGATTGGGATGACTAAGGCTCTTGATATTTGAGATGTCAATTTTTGGTCAGTAATTATATTGATCTATTATATTTACTTATTTCCGCTATGAGTTATTGCGATTAGTGCTCTGATATGATTTCTCTTTACAGGATACCGAACCAACGATCCATATTTTGTTGGACTTGGGTTTTTAGGTTAGCGAAAAAATTAGGCCAACCAGAGTGCGGGTTGTTGCATTTGGTATCAACGCATAGGTTAGTTGATTCCTAAAAATTAGGAAATGTAGAGTGAAGTACTTTTATTTTAATTACAAATACAAATATAATATTTGCTAAAATCCTAAGGATTCCAACTATAGAGTGGTTACATATGGAAAATTCCCTAAAATTAGATGGTACATTGCTCCCTAGTCATGCCTTGATAGCCCAATGATTGTTGATCTCCATTTTGACTGCCAATTGATGACGTATAGTAGATCCAGATAAAGGGAAAATAAGGGTCCATATGTTATAGATGGTGGAAGGTGGAGAAGTTTCTAGAGAAGGCTATGAAATAGTCGCTCTTAATAATGATTGGATTTTTGAATTTGAAAAGAAGGATGTTCTTAAGAATAGCTAAAAGTCCACTGTCAGTCCAACCTAATAATAACTAATATTTGAAAATTGAGAAGTAAAAATTTCATACTTTAAGAAGGAGTTTTTATGAAAAACTAAGTAAATATTGAATTTTGGAAAAACATATATACAAAGTAAAGGTCTTGTAAGATATATATATACATTTATATAGCTAATTGATTTAAGTAAAGAAAATTTTATAAGTGACGATTTTCTTTTGAAAAGAATTGATAGCGCAATATAGCTTGCGAATCTTTCTATGTAAATTTCTTTAAGATTTTAAATATCTTTATGGGTGGACAATATGAATGGAATATAAATCGAAATAGGGTGAATGTTATAGAAAAGAAGACTTAGGGTCTTAAAATTTAAGCTGTTGATGGCTATAGTACAATAGTTTAAAAAAAGATGGTAAATTAAGAAAAAAAACAGCTGGAATAAGTGTGGATTGGGTTGAAGAATTTGTATTAGGAAGTAAAGAAGTATAAATAAAAGAGAGGTTTGGCTTATTATAATTAGTTGGGACTTGACATATTTTAATTCATTAGAATGAAAAGTGGTAACAAATAATAATGAATGTAAATGCAAAGGAAGAGACGTACAAAATATCGAAAACTCCGTGTTTATACCGTCTATTTCAATTAAGAAAATGAAATATAATTCGTCGTAATTTCGTACAAACAAGAATTCTCTTTTAAGTGAGTCATAGAGAATTATAGCATTAATGATTCCTCTTTGAGGTAAAAGTAGTTCCAATGCATTAAAATGTAGGATCCTTAAGTATAACAAAAAGTGTTAGTAAATTATATTAAAATAATGCCAGTAACTGAATTAGAGAAGTAGAACAAAGGAAAATGGATAATTTCCATTGTTATATGCATTTATTTCTAGTGTTTGTTAGAGGTCCCCATTTCATGATGTTAGAAAATTTTCCAAATATTGGATGTAAGGAGAGTATGAGATGTAAGAAAAGTAATAGGATGATAGTTATCCTTATCTACCTGTTTTTATAATTTAAAAGTTATGAAAGATGTTTTAGGAAAACTCTAAAATCTGGAATGGTTGGTGGAAATAAATAAGTTTTTGTAGGAAAAACTTAATAAATGCCTAAACTAATTAAAAATCCCAAATTTCTAGTTAGATTTAGAATGTCTTTAAAAGAAAATTTTGATTTGATTTTAAACCTAGAATTGTTAACATTCCCTTTCAATGTTTAGTGAATAAGTTAAATTCAAGAATCTGAAAATGTAAGTTCAAAAGAGAGTGAAGACATGAAGTATTTTAAATTTAATAAAAGCTTGTAAATAGCACTTTTAATGTAAGGAGTTTTGAGATTAAATATTTCATAATTTTTGAAGTTTTAATTTTTGAAAAAATGATAAAGACCAAACCAGAATTTTAAATTTGGAGAGGATAGTAATTAGAGCCTATATGAGATGGGTAAAAGGAAGGCTATGAAGGAGATAGCAAGTGGTTACTTTTGGAATAGTAATAAGAGATGCTCATAGAGTGCGAAGGACTCTAAAAGAGCCTAGAGTATTAAGGTTCACATTCTTCTTATCTGTAGCCTTCTTTCCTTTGTCTACACGGCACACACTCGCATAATGACCCTTCTTGCCGCACTTAAAGCAAATTAAATCAGCCTTTGCCTCCTTGGCGGCATCTCGCTTCTGGACTCCCTTCTTTTAAAGGACTTTCTTTTCTTTCCCCGAGAGCCCTAGATCTCAAGTGGCTTATCTCTAGCACAAATAGAAAGCATCTCCTCATGGTGAATTTCCATCTCCGCAATTAAATTACTAGGATCACGAAGATGTGGCAAGGTCGCCCTGGAAATCTCGGGCCTTAATCCCCTAATGAAGTTCTCATTTCTTCTAATGACGGTGTCTATAGTAGTATATCCATAACGTGACGGCTCGGCAAACTTATTAGCGTACTCAACAATTAATATCTCACCCTGCTCCAGATCCAATAACTTCCTAACCAATGTTGACTTAGCAACCTCAGACATAAACCTCTGCTCGAATCACCTTCTAAAATTAGCCTAAGTCAATTGCTCCTTCAGAATTGCAGCAGTAATACTATTCCACCAGTGAAGTGCTAACCCTTACAACTGCATAGAGGCCAAGCTTCTCTTTTGCGCATCATATAAACCATACTTAACAAATATCCTTTCATAATGCAACAACCAATTCTCAACTTCAATAGCATTCTCTGTCCCGATGAGTGGCTTCCCACCAAGACTGGTGTAATCTTTGCTCAGCTTAGCATAATTATTCCCAACCGAAGCCATAGGATTAGCTCCTCCTACATTTCCAGCAACTCCAACAGCATCTCCTACTTGCATCATATTGATGAAGAAGTGATACATTGGCCTCATATCTACAGGTGGATTTCCAACACCGACGTTGTCATCAGCATTTTGGTTATTAGCATTAGCCAATTGACCCGGGTTCCTCCTAGTGGTGAATTGAACATTTCCATTGGCTGTGGTGCTTCCTCCACTAAGATTTCCTCATCCTTTTCCTACTTCCATATCTTCTTTCTCAAAATATGCATACGAGCCTTAGTAAGATACACATGAACGGTTTAAGAGAGCGGGGGACACGTACTTATATGTATATATATAACTATATATTAAATACAAGTACATTACTATAGCATTAATCAGAACCCTGATCTTAGTATCTGATTTATTGGATTATGTTTAAAAAGTCTTTCGGGTTTAAGTTTCATAAACCTATGTTCAGCTACCGACTTGTAACATCCTCCACTTAGAGGCCTAAAACCAACGGCTGTAGATGCTGCAACCATCCATAGTTATTCACCTCGATTACCAAATATGGTAATGTTAGACGCATTGATACACAAAAACACATGAATATGGAAAAAAATTAAAATATCAAAACACATTCCACATTCCATTTCAAAACATTTCAAGTTCATTACATAATCCAACAATCGTAACCACATTCAGATAAAATATACTTATTACAAAATACGTCAAGAGAGACATATGAAGATGCCCCTTAGATGATTAGTATATATATAATAAGGAAATAAAACAATACTGCATTTATAATCCAAAACACAGCAGAATAAAAGTAACTCTTATTAATCAGCTTGCCTTCTACAGTCTCCGAAAGCGTTGTTCATCTAAAATTAGAACCTAAAAACATTAACCCGCAAACTACTCATAATCAATTTAGCACCTGAAATTTTAAGGGGAAAACAAAAACTTCATATCGGACATAAAGCCAGGTATGGAGAATAATCTACCATCCCAAACTGTTTAGATATCTAGTGAGACCACGCTGTTTAGCGGAATGGATTTTCCTCTTACTAGTATCCTAAAAACTTTATGAAACCATATACTGTACTCCTGCATCCACAACGGTTAAAACAGATCAAAATAATATGATGACATACAAATAAATAGATCAATTCTGGATTACCCATCCCCATTCAATCTTACTATCTATCTTATTTTTAATGTCTAGGGTCACTATAAACCTATTAGTTTTCATGGGCTTACTTATAACGTATTCAATGGATATAGACTCCCCGCTTGTTTCCTGAGGATTTGACCAGGCAACTAAGTACTCGGCATTGGCACACTGCTCGGCAATGTATGTATCGTTCGGCATTCTGAACGCTCGGCACAAGGAATCGTACGGCAGTCAGGGTCATTTGGCAGTCAAGAACGTTCGGCACTAGAGAAACACTCGGCCTGAAGGAGTGCTCGGCATCCAGAAGCTTTCGACATTAGGAAACGTTCGGTATTGTATATCGTTCGGCATCCATGAATGGTCGGCATACCAAGGAGGCTCGGCATAAGTTTCGTTCGGCATACCAAGGACGCTCGGCATAAGTTTCATTCGGCATCGTAAGATTGTTCGGCATTCAGAGATTGTTCGGCCTTCCGAGAACGTTCGGCAACCAAAGATTTTTCGGCCTCCTGAGAGCCTTCGGCAACCAAAGATTGTTCGACATTCTTTCAATCTCGACCGACTTCGATTGTTGCTCGGCCTACTCTTCCCACACAACACCGCCTCGTTCGGCATGAAGGTGACGGTTCGGTCTTTGGCCGTTTGGCATGCTCGGGTCAGCGCGTAGAGCTTACTCCATTTGGGCCGAGATATTCAGCTACTAGGCCCACCAAGGAAGTCTAACCCACCTTCGTCTATAAATAGAGAGGCAAGGCACATTGAAAAGGATCGGTTTTTTGGGAACACTGGAGAAACTTTGCCGCATTCAAGACTCATTTAAGACTCGTCTTTTTTGCTTAGCAATTGTACTCAAGTAATTAGAAACGGATTGTATCTGTAATCAACCATCAAGGAAACCAATAGAAATCAACTTCAAAGTGGACGCAGGCCGTTACGCCGAACCACTATAAATTTGGTGTTGTTGTTTTTTGCATTGAAATTCATATATTATTCTCTGTTCTAATTTAGTTTCTTCATTAATCTCTCTACACAATGTTTCTAAGAGTGTTAGTGACCAATTTTGGTGCTAACACTGCCCGATTTTATAGTTTTCATAGGATCACTAAGAACCTACTGGCCCCTACAAATTCCTTTACTGTTCCATGGGTTCTTCCTAAACCTATTGGTAACTGCAATATCTTTCCCTCTTATCCAAGTTTTCATGGGTAGACTTGGAACCTATTGGCATCTGTCAATACCTTAATTTGGATATAGTTTTCATGGGATTGCTACAAACCTATTAGCCACTGCCAATATCTTAATCAAATTATAGTTTTCATGGGATTACTATGAACCTGTCTTCCTAACATCTTTGTTTATACATAGTTTTCATGGGCTTACCATGAACCTATTGCCCTTACCAATATCTTTTCCCTTACGTAGTTTTCATGGCTTACTATGAACCTATTGTCCCGTGCCAATGTCTTTAATTAATATTTTAGCATCCTTTATTTTGGTCTTCCTGACCTCTTAAATATGCTTGTGTAAGGATTATTAATGAAAGGAATACAAAGAATTGAAAATACTATCGAAGGAATGAGATTAAAAGAAGATAGTAACAGATGGTATAAGACGGTAAACACACATGAAGGACATTGGTAGACCTAAGTTGAGAAAGCAAGAAAGAAAATTGGAAAGATTATTTCCCTGAGCTTAGTTGCCATTTAATATGAAGATTTTATAGACTGTATTTCTTATCCATTGCAGCGAGAAAAGGCATAGTTATTTCATAATTGGTATGGAATGGAAAAGTTGAATAAGCCCTATTGATCGAAAGTAATAAATGAATGATAAGGTATGAAGGTTGTTGTAGAAGGATGACCGATTAGAAAGGTATGTTCTTGTAGTAGTATTAGCTAGTGGTGTTGCGTTTCTTTCAAGTGTTAATTTTTCTTTTCATCGGTTGTAAGTGTTAGTTATTGCTATGAACTGCGTGCGTTTAGATAAATATTTCTTTTTACGTGCTTTCTAGGTGGACCGTAATCATTTGAGAAAACAATAAAACAAGGAAATTTCAGGGAGCTACTTAACTAATGCAAGGGAAAAGAAAATAGTTGAAACTGGAAATTTTAAGTAATAAATAAAGAAAATTTATTTATCTAACTACTAAATAAAATAAAAATGTAGGTTTCGGAAAGAATGAGAATTTTTCGGATGATAAATTTTAGTAGACGGAAGACGGGGATCTAGAGAGGTGAGCCATGGATCTTGTTCCTATTCCTTGAAGATTGAAATTTAAAATGCAACATGTGCGATGAATGATATTAATAAGAAAGAATAGTTTTTGAGAACTTAAAATTTTACTGCGCAATTGAGTGAAGTCCATTATGGGTGATGAACTATTATCTAAATCCTGAAATCAGAAATGTGGAAAATTATTTAAAAAAGATAAGTATATATTTTTTCAAAAAGAAAAGTTTTATGATTATTTATGAAATGTTTTCATTATAAAAATATACGTATCTTTGAAAAGATTAGTAAAACTAAGGATTCTAAGTTATAGAAATTTTAAAATACCACATCTCGATGTTGGGAAATAGTCTGTAAGTTGATTAGTGTAGATTTTAATGTGTAGTAGTTGTTGTAGTAAAATGGATACGATGAGCAATAAGGATGCTAGTTGTTGATGAAGCATTCTCTCCATATACCTTGTCGATGATTGAAAAGTTAAAAAGAGGATATTTGAAATAGGAACGTTTTTGAATTTTAAAAACAAAAGTTACTTATGCCAATGTACTTGGGAAAGTTGAAAAAGGGTTAGGGGCCAATAGAGTAGATCCCAAGGTACATGGGCAAAATGGCACATAAGAGAATGGTGGAAATAAGGAATTATCCATCTAGACACTTTCCAAGCATAAAAATTAGGTTTAGAAAACTAATTTTTTTCTAAATATGCATAATTGCAACGTTGTGCTAGGAAATTGGATGGTAAGAGTCGGATAAAAAATTAGTTAAAGTATGCTTCAATTAATAGGAGTGTGGAAAATTTTGGGTGGAAAACCTTTTTGATTTTTTTTAAATTGCATTTATGTAGAACTACCGGTATATTTAGGATTCTATCACCATAATTTCAAAATCGATTTAAAGAAATCATTTATATATAAAGTGCCGATTAGAAACTATGTTCATACATATCATATATATTGTGATACACTACGCGCATGTACACGGATTGTTGCAAAATGGGTTGTACACTAATTGATTGTTAGTGTAGAATAGATGTGAAATAGTTTACATGATCAAGCCCATGTGGAACTTCGAGGATGAAATTATTTTAGGGGGGAATGTAACACCCTGTATTTCTATGGAAATTAATTAAAATGGGAATTAATTAATTAATAGTAAAAATGAAAATTTATATTTTTACAAATATTGGAATTTGGTTACGAAACTTATACTATTGGGTTAGTAGCGATTTTCTGATCAATTTCCATATATAAACGTTTCCAATCGTAGTTCAGACGAAAAAGTCATGAGCATTTGAATTTCCATAGTTGGAAATACTTATAAACATAATCTGGGAAAGAATTTGAATTAATTAATGATTGAGTAAGGCTGTTAAGGCTAACAGTAACTTAACATTTAAGAAAATTTTAATTAAGACGGAAGTTAAAGCTGGTCAATGTTAATTGAAGAATGGATGGAAATAAATCAATTAAAATAAGAGAACGCACAAGCATGCACTGATTTGGCCTAGCCAGGTCGATCCAGGCCATGCCCAGGTTGACCTAGGACGATCGATCTAGGGTCATAAGTGGCCGACCTGTACTAGATTGATGGCGGCTATACAACATGGTCGCATAGCCAAGATTCGATGGAGCTTGGTCCAATAATTATCGCGGATATCTCTATAAATTAGGATCTAGAGCTTCACTTACAACTCGGTATTTTTCCAATGAGCACGAAAGCTCTGCCATTTTCCTCTCACCTCCAAAATTACTTAATACATGGAAATGGATCTAGATTGTATGGATACACTTTGGAGAAGAATAGAGAAGTACAGAGGATATGAAATCAAACCAGATTGCTACATCAAAGGTAAACTTTTAGATTTGGTTCTACTTAATAAATCTAAATCTCTTCTCCCTAATCCAATTTCTAATGAGATCTATATAAATACTATATATGGATCCAAATTGCTAGTCAAAATTGAGAATATAGATAGCAGTGTTAGATTTTGATTAGATCTAAAGATTTAAAAGTGCTAATTAAAGGTGAGTGGGAATATTATATATTTTTATATGATAATAGATTATATCATTGCAGATCTATTGCTATATGTCTGAGAACTGAATTTAAACTGCAATAAATTCACATGTATGAAATATTGAAGACTATAAACTTGCTTACAAATTTGTATTGATATTACAAAAGTGTAGTGATTAGATCTGTAATAGTGAAATGATTTTTAATTATTGGCTCTACGTCGGATTAATTAACTGAAACATAATGAATTAAATTCCATTTTATTTGACATTGATGAATTAGACTTTTGGAATTTTAGTGATATTTTTATTTATTGGAATATATGTTGTTGTAAGTGGATTTCCATATATTATCAAGTTTAAATTTAATAAAAGTAGGACGTTTGAAACAACAAAGAGCAAGTATATGCCTTTAAAAGAAAGAAATGTACAAAATAAAGATAGTTGTTAAATTTTATGTTGTCTATTTTAACCAATAAAAGGAGAATTTTTTGTAACTACAAACATCGCACATACCACCTCTTTTGGTCAAGATTTCCATTTACTGTGTAATAGTTAACTGTTAAAGTTTAAATTCCTATTTATTAAAATGTAGTAAATTCTAAAAGTGAAAAATTGAAACAAGAATGAAAACAAATGGTAGATAAAATGGAAGCTAATGAAAAAGGATACTTAGGTGATATGTAAGAAATAGAAGCTGGGAAATGAAATTGATGTGTGGACTATGTTTGATAATCGAATGAAATAGATTAATCTGCTTAAAACAAGTAAATCGAAAGATGTTTGGGTTAAGCCTGATAATTTAATGAATTCGAATAGTATCAAAGGCTCAACTAATGAATGTAGTAGCAACAATATTGATGTTTGAAAATGAGAGGCAATAAATAAACTTAGTGAAGTAGAATATAAATGCATAATAAGAATAAAGACTTAGATCTAGACATAAAATATGTGTGATAATAATGAAAATGAAAGAAGAATAAGTATACATGTGTTTGAAATACGTACATACATAGCCTCGGATATGTGTTTATAACAGTTGTAAATAATTATAAATGGTCTATTATAATTAGAAAGAATAAATGACTCGAAGTCATCGGACCGGGTTGGGATGCTAAAAAATTACCCAACCAATAGGACACGTGAGGAGTATATGCTTGTGTATAGCTGAAGGGATACCCTCAGATTAGGTATGCTTAAATTGGAACCTCCGTAATTGCAAGCAATGGACAACTTTTTACGGATGGAGAGATTGTATAAGCACTAGAGGATTTTTTCAAATTTATGTGAGGAGGGCATTGACTTGATTGCATTAGGCAATCTAAATGGACATGGGTGAGATTAGACTTACGTAACTGGGCGTGCAAAAGGATGTCATGTGTAGGTAGCAAATAGCTTGCAACAAAAAGTGTGCAAAAGGATGGATTACATGGGGACCAGAACTAGGGGTAGGAGTTGCATATTTATTGAGCACATCATCGGTCCTCTACGGTCGACGGGAAGGACATGGTTACATCAAACCGGTCTCTATCGCCCACCAAAATTAATTCAGTTGGGTTATGCACTGCATAGTTGTTTGTTAGTTTGTTTGATATGGCAAGGTTAGTTATAGAGTTTCCTTCAAAATATAGATGGGTGGAAGTGCGTGGGGCCATAAATCCATGCTAAGAAGCAAATAAAGATGCATGGAAGGCTGGTGTACCTAGTGAAAAGTCCAAAGTAAAACATGGCCTCATGAACTCGAGGTCCTTGGTGCACATGGTAGATTTCCCCAGGTGATACGATGATCATGATGTAACAAAGTGACGCATCCTTACGAGGTGCTGAGCGGTAAATACTTGTGGGGATAGTATCTAGGTCCATTAATGGACGATGGGGGATATTAATATATACATATACAGATCTAGATCTACATGGTGTAGATGGGCATAGTTCGTACGGAACAATGGAGTCGTAATGACTAAGGATAAAGTCTGACATAGCATGAAATGGTGAATAATTGGCATAAGGTACTGTTATGTATAAGATGTATAATATATAGTGACTAGAATGTTTTTCAGACCCCTTCTCATTACAACCCAAGGGATTTAGAAGTGCAGGTACTAGTAGTGATTGGAAGTAGTTGTCAAACTGATGCTTTTGACATTTGAGATGTCGATTTTTGATCAGTAATTGTATTAATCTGTTATATTTACTTATTTCCACTGCGCGTTACTACCATTAGTGGT
This sequence comes from Allium cepa, assembly GCA_030765085.1. Taxonomy (NCBI): domain Eukaryota; kingdom Viridiplantae; phylum Streptophyta; class Magnoliopsida; order Asparagales; family Amaryllidaceae; genus Allium; species Allium cepa. The sequence goes on from CM060931.1 coordinate 616,281,475, forward strand.
TTGATACGATTTCTCTTTATTTGATACCAAACCCACGATCTTTATTTTAGTGGACTTGGGTTTTTGGGTTAGTGAAAAATTAAGGCCCATTCGAATGCGAGTTGGTACATATACAGACAATACATAATAGCAGGGATCAATCCCTATCCGTTTAAATAGATATATCTCCCTATCGTTTGTCTTAGAAAAACGGAACGAGATTTATACGTACAGTACAACATTATTGAAGATGACTGTGCTAGACAACTCGAATGTTCCTCTGAGATATTTCCAGATTTATATTTTGGTCCAGCTTTGGTATTCGATTATTTAACAATCAAATAAACAAACAATCAAACATAGATTTAACTTCCAATTGGATCCACTAAGCCACTAATTAATCTTTCACTAATTAAAATCTTTTTTTCTAATATTTGACTCCACGGTACCTTCATAGAAGCTATGTTCCCAGGCCTCTTATACTCATTACTTTAAAGACATTTATATACTTATCTTATTAGTATAAGTATATTCCAAACCATTATATTTTCAATACTTCGAAAATATCCATATATTTATCTCACTGGTAAAAGTATATTAACAAAACTTGAGGGAGATTTGCCATTTTTTGAAATTATATTTAAATTGGCCAAAACAAACATTATTGAAAACATTTTATCCTAAAAACCAATTATCCTTCGGTATTAAGTATGGAACAAATGTTTCCATACCACCATAATTAGGAAGGATAAATAGTCAAAAAAAATCTCATTCCTTTATAGGGTTTCCTTTTTATAAGCCTATTTCATAATTAGAAATACTTCTATAAATTTCCAAATTAATTTATAAAACTTTCTTGTAAAACTCTAAATTAATTTGTAACTCCTTTACAAAATACTGTTTGTAAATATCCTATAATAAATCCCTTTTACTAAGTATAATCCTTTTTGTAAAACAATTTATTCGTTATAAACATCCTTATTAAATTAATTTATTTCCTTTAATCATCAAAATTAAATAATTAATTAAATTTAAACCATCATTTTTAGAATAAGCAATTAACTTTAAAATATCGTTGATAATATAATTAAATAACTTTTAAACATCTTGAATAAAATAATTTAATAGTTTATTTTAAGACATCATTTATAAACACTTAACCTCACATTGTTAATAAAATTGAAGTTAATTTGAAACCAAAACTTACTAATTTGAAAAGAGGCATAGATTGCAATGGTACTAAATCAAGTTACCATTTAATTAAAATTTTATTTTCTAAATTACATTAATGGTATTTGCATAAGCCAACATGTATGTAAATAATATCAATTAGCAATCACTAGCTAATTCATCACTTGTCTAATATTAATTCACCTGCATGCAATTCAATTTCCAAATCAATATAATAACAGAATGAGGATTTGTTATGCTAAATATATGCCTAAATAATCCATCTAATTTTAATTATAACAGAAGGGAATTTATTCTGCTAAACAGATGACATCAATATTCTATTTAGTTAAATCATAGCAGAATGGTGTTTTATTATGCTAAACAAGTGTTCAAAATTATTTATTCAATTAAGTCGACGCAGAATGGTATTTATTCAGCTAAACAAATGTAAGTTAGTATAACTTATTCATATATGTTTGGCTACTTAATGGCACGGGCAAAGAGAGTTCCTTATAAACTCATCCACTTATAAAGAAAGCTGCTTTTAATAAAACTGATAGAGTTTTGAATAAACCTTTATTTAATAATAATTAAGTCTTTATTAAATTACGGATAGTGTCTTAATTAAAAACTAAGTTTAAATCTTAATTAAATTTTAATTCAATCTTAATTGATTAATTAATAACTAATAATTAAATCCTACCTAGTTAACGATTAATTAATAATTAATCCCTAATTAACTAATAATTAATTAAAAATTTAATTTTGAATTAACAAAAATTAATACTTAATTAACTCTTTACTTAGCTGATAATTAATTAAAATTCCCTTAATTAATTAACTATAATTATCTTACTTAATTAATTCTTAAGTACAAATTATTCTTTAATTAGTAATTAAATATTAATTATCTTTATTTATAATAATTACCTTTCATACTTAAATAATTATTGAAAAAGGTTGTCAAAAATATGTGAGATAGAAACGCATTTGGGTTGGAAAAATGGTTTGATTTCCTAAACTGCATCCACATCGGCTATCGCTATAGAAATCATAACTTTTTTTAACTAGTTTTACTAGTCTAATGCTTTTCAAAACTTTTGCTTTTGACTTACTTTTTAAACATAGTATAAAGTTTGAAAACTAAAATAAAGCTGAAATTTTTGAACTTTTCTAGTAAATGGAATAAGTAAACAATTTTGAAATCCAAGGGAAACATATGCCATAAACATAAATCAAGATCACATGCAAACTTTCCTTAGAATTCAACGCTATATCCAAGAGAACAATATACACACATACATACATACGTATGTGTGTGTGTGTGTGCATATATATATTCATGCCATAACACCATAATTAAGCAAATATTATAACTTTAACCTCACTTAACAATCGAACTACATATCCGAGTTCACAACCAACAATAGACATATATATTTTCATATAAATATAGCACCGACCACACATAAATTTCAACAATTGTGATGAATTAAAGTTAATTAATCAATTTTCAAATAATGCTTTTAAATTGATAAATCTTTTTAACAAATGAATTTTAAAATTTATCAGTTTGTTTTAACTCTAATTAATCATTCCTTTACTTATGTTTATAATTAATGAATCATTTTTAAACAATGAGAAATAATTAAATATTTATTTTATTTAATTGATTATATTTAAATTAATTAATTAATTAAATTAATGATGTTTTAAAGTTGATTTACCCTTTTTTAAAGCCGTTGGAGTGAATTAATCAACTTAGTTTATGAAGTTTCAAAGTGAATTTATCAAAGTAACGTGATGTTTTGACTTTGTTATTCATTTTAGAAATAAAATTAATTAATTATTAATTTAATTAATTATGTTTTATAATTAATTGAAATAATAAGGTGTATAAGTGGTTATCATTTTTATAATTTAAAGACACTTGAAGTTCAAAAATCAAATTATGTGATTAAGTCTAAAGTTAACTAATCAATGTAATAAGGATGTTTCAAGTTATTAAATACTTTTTAAATTGATGTTTGAAGTTAGTAAACTCATTTAACAAAGTGTTTTAAAGCTAATACTTATAATCTAAGGCCGAGCACGAATTTGGGGTTTTTAAAAGAAATTTTTTGATTCGTTTATGGAAATAAATTAATTTTCATAAAACGATTTACTTATATGGGAATGATTTATTTGTATACTTAGCACTAAATGTCGAAGAAGCAGACTCATCACTATGTCAAAAGTTAAGAATAACCGTGAGACATGATTTTGAGGTAACACTACCTTAACTTGTCTGGCATTATTATTAACCAAGAAATAGTACAAGTTGGAATCCGATGAGTAGTAATACGTACACAAGACTTAGTTTCCATATACAATCGTTTCATATCCTCGATAGTTGGTTTCTCAACTATCGGTTACTTCCGCTTCTTTATTATCGCCATTCTAAGATGATGTGAAGCTCAGTTGAGCTTTGTTTTCCTTTTTCAGAAATGACTAAAGCAAAAGCACAAGAGGAAGCCAAGTTATATAAGGTCGTACCCATTAGCGTATTTTAACATCTCATCTAGATTTTAATGTACCGTCACGTGAAAAACGGTTAAGATTTAGATGTGAAATATTCGAATACTCGGTAAGGTCGGTGGGGTTCGCTTGGTATCCGAGAAGTGTCATAGATTAAAGCAGTTTCTCTGAAGTATATTTGCAACATCCCGCCATTTTGGACCATTCAAATCGATAATAAAACCACACATGTCAGACTTGAATAATTCAAAACAACAGATTATTAATAAATTTGGGGATAAATAAATTCAATCACAGAATCATAGACATGGAATATCAGAATAACTCACAGCGGAATAAAATGAACATTGTAGTTCATGAAGCTACTAGATACAAAGTCTCAAAACAAGTACAAAATACCAAATTCTGAAAATAAGTACAATACAAAATCCAAGTACATAAGTCCACTAATACATAGACAAAGCTGAATGGAAATAACTGAAATAGAAATAACAGATAGATAGCTAAATCTCCAGCAGATCTCTAGCTCCAAAGGGTGAAACCAAAGCTATTCTACTCAGGCTAACCTGAGCATTAAGCTAAACACAAAACACTCGAGTCAGGGCATACATACTTATAAAATGTAAGTCAACTCAAGTGAACTGTAAAGAAATGCATCGGTAACTTAAAGGATGATTGAGATCGTCCATCCTTTAAGGATTTGTTAAACTATCTACTATGTAGTATAATACGCAATTATAATAATGTCTAAAGTAAAGTAAACTATTTAAATAGTGTTGAGGCGTTACCCATATCCCCCTTAACACATTTTTATATATTGCCATAGTCTATACAGTACAGTAACTTCCCTTAAACTGGGCTTATCAGAGGGAACTATATAGGTATGGTGCAAAACAAACTCGTAGTGGTCCCGCTAAGGTAGGTGACACGACACAACTAGGCAATGTCAGGGAAAATATACTAATTACACTTCCAAGCTGGTGGTAATGCATAGTAGCAACTACCGCCCACCTCGAGCCACACTCCCAAACCAAAGGTGCGCACCAAATCTGTAACGACCCACTATTTTGCACCATTCAAATTCGACAATAAAATAAAACATGTCAAACTTGAATAGTTTAAAACAATAGATTGTGAATCAATTTGGAGCAAATGAAATCAAATCACAGACACAGAAATCAAAATACTCACAGTGGAATTTAAAAATAACTTAGTGGTTCATGAAGCCACTATCAATAGTCTCAAAATAAGTATAAATTACATAATCTTTAAAATCCAAATGTAGCTAAACAACCATAGAAAATCTCAGTATTCAATAGTCTTGATTACGTAAATTAAGATAAAGAACTGAAAGGAAAGTCTGCCAGTAGCTTGAAAAGTGATCTACAGAAGTCCTAGCTCTGGGATGAAGACTGAACTGCAACTCAGGCTGACCCGAGCATAAAATAAAACATAAACACTCGAGTCAGGACATACATACTTATACAGTGTAGGCTAATTCAAGTGAACTGTAATAAAGTACAAGTAACTTAAAGGATGCTTAGGACCGTCCATCCTCTAAGGATCCGTTAAACTATTACTATGTAGTAATACTTCGCTATTATAATAGTGTCTATTAATAAAATAAACTTACTTTAAAATAGCGTTAAGGCTTTACATTTTCCACCTTAACGCATAAATAGTATCAGTAGTCTATACAGTACCTACATATCTCCTGATTTGGAGACTACGAGAAGATACTCCATAGTTATGACACAAAATCAAACTCGTAGAAGGCTCGCTATGGTAAGTGACACGGCACAACTAGGCAATGCCAGGGTAGATATACCAATTATGCATCCGGACCGGTGGAAATGCATAGATGCTACTACCGCCCACCTCGAACAACACTCCCAAATCAAAGGTGCGCACCAAACAATCACAAAGTAATAGAATGGCATACGAAGAAGTGCGTCCGATCAAAGGTGCTACCTCATTAGCCCGTCGATCGCTCCTGTTTTAGCCACCTTATGCCAACTCACGGGAGTCGGGTCCACGTATTTACCTCAAAGAAAACGTCACCACCATCCTACTTCATTCTGGAATCTCCACCGTGTAGACGGTTGTCAAAGTGATTTTCGGTAACGATAGAGAGTATGCCCATATCCGATCCCGGTCTCTTTAACAACCAACGTTATTATTTTCCATGGTTATAACCATCCAAATTTCAACAAAATACTATATTTGAAAATATTCGAAGGTGAAGTATAATTCAAAATCCCATATAAATCCCAAAGGTTTAGCCTTAGTTCATTAGTATCAATTTCAACCCTTGCAAAGTGCGGAATATCCTTTACAACAGATTTGAGTAAATTAAATATAATTTTAGCAAAATATAAGACTTCATTTAAACAAATTTGACTTATAAAATCACAATTTTAGATAATCACTCAAATTACTCAATAATTTATGATTTTTATAAAGTAAATTTTTGCAAATATATATCTAACTCCTTTATATTTTCTTATAAAAATTTAGTGTAAAATCTATGAATTTCTCTTACAATTAAGATAAATTCCCATATCCAAAATAAACTAATTTCCAATGAATTTCTTATTTTATCTTTATTTCAAAACCAGCCTCCATTTCTAAATCAAGTTAAATTTCAACTTCCATATTTCACAATTTTAACTATTTAATTCATAGAAGACTTTAACCTTTCTTTATTCGCTTTATATTCAAGTTATACCAAATTTCATATTTTATTTCTTAACTTAAATTCCACTTGTTTTACAAATCCAAATTTTCAAGCTAAACCTATACTTTAAATTTCTAACATTATTTACATATTTAACTAGTATAATATCAATATACATAAAAAACATTTAAATCCAATTTTAAACAGAGAATTATTTAAACACTTAATATTTCCAAAATTCATATATATATATATATAACCACGGGTCTGTATAATATTTTCTAACCTAGGTCAAGTGATACGGACACTATATCATTTCAATCTGTAAATTACAAAGAAAACTGGGATCTATTATTTCAAACCCGCAATCCCAAGTTAAATAAATAATTAAATGAATAAATAAATATCGTTCATGCCTATCATTTCAGCCTGTAACGATTTTTATTTTACAGGGAACTTGCAGTGTGATAAACAGTGCAAAAATAAATAAATAGTGCAACAACATAAATAAATAGTATATATTATAACTAATGATGTGTCAGTTTAATAACGGGATTTTTAATATCATCAATTTACAACACAGTAAAATAAAAGGGAATAATTCTACAATTACACTTGTTATCAGTTCACAGATATATAAGTACGTTGTCAGGTGAGAATACTCACCTTTATGAAGCTGAAGATTTTGATTCAAAACTTCGGTAACCACACCAGAACAACGTATAAAAGGCACGATCAATGATTAGTGGAAGCAGCAACTCGATTCAAATCTTGAATAGGATAAATAAATAAATAAAACTAAGTACTCGAATTAAATTACGAACATCGAAATTGGAAACAAAATTTGAATTAGAAAAATTAGACACAAGTGGCTTGACCACTCTACTGCCCGACTCGACCTATCAACACAAAGCTCGGCCTGCCCATTTTTTTTAAACATGCAAGTCCTCAAGTAAAAAAAAACGACTCTTCATCACTTTCTCTTTTTTTTCTTTTTTCTTCCACAAGGTCCACTCGTCTCGGCTTCGCCTATACTATGCACGTATATTTACTCCTTCCTAAAAGCATAAGTGACCAACAAGAAAGTACGCACTGCTTGACTAAATAACTCTCTCTCTCTCTCTGTACACTCCAGTATTCAGGTAGCGAGATTATATATGTATATTTTTTTTAATAGGTGGCATAGCCACTGCCTACTACAACCTGCATCATGCACGCATATGGCAAGGGTGATCATTTCCCCAAACATGCATAGGTTGATGAAACTGCACGTCACATACACAGGTGATAAAAGGTGGTAACGGCAACTCTCGGCCATCTTGTCATATCGGAAAAAAACTGGGAAGGGGGTGGAGTCGGAGAAGTGGATGAGTCGTGTAAGGTAACGGAGAGGCCGAGCACGGTGTTGAATAGTCGATATGATGAAGAAGCAAAGTGTAAAAGAAAACATATAAAATAAAAGAAGGGACAGAGGCCATATCTTCAGCTCGCGCATGCAAGAAGAACAGGATAACTGAAGCCGAGATGAGATGTGTAGAAATATGGTATGAGGTTTGTATTTATAGGAAGTAACTTTGCACGCAAGGGAAAAGTAATGTGCAAAAATCAAGGCACCTCGGCCAAATTTCATGCGTGAAAAAGGGCAAGCAAAGATTTGAAATAAATGTTTGAAGTGAGCACCGATTTCTTTACTTTATCAGTAGAGATTTGTGTGAAACATGGCATGCGAGATCAAGTGTAAATGGCAAGAAATATAAGGAAATTTTATTTTGCAGTCGGGATTGCTTTTATCAACGCATGAATTAAGGAGAAGAGGTGGCAAGAAATTTATTTTCTTTGAAGGGAATTTGGAAAAATTTGCACGTTAATTAATTGAGCAGAAAGTTTATGCGTTTTCTAACAGTGGGGAAGGGAAAGCGGCAAGTAAATTCAAATGTTAAAGGAAATAATGGTTTCATTGCATTATTTAATGGTGCATGAGTTTTAAAATTTTATAGGTTGAGTGAATTTAGCAAAGTAACGGCAAATTTTGATTTTGCTATGAAATGGTAATAGAATTTATGATTAACGTTCTATTTAAAACAGAAGAGAAAAGGGAAGTGAATATATTTTTTGGAATGCGTACTACAACGCAAAATTTATGCCCAAAATATAACGAAAATAACGGATTTAAATTTTATACGTTTTCTTATATATACATTTATTTATTCCAACAAACAACGTGCCTTTTAAACACGTAATTAAACAGTCTATTTATACACTAAATTTTTTATCAAATTTTATTTCTAAATTAAAACATAATTTTCTTAAAATTAAGTTATTTACCATTTCAAAAAAAATTCCAGTTAATCCTTAACCAACGTCAACATTTCAGAGATCTTTTTTTTCAATTTTTTTTTTAAAAAACATGCAAGTCCTCAAGTAAAAAAATACAAGTGAAAAAATACTTGTTAAAAATTTTAGGGTGTTACACTCTCCCCCACTCAGAACTTTTCGTCCTCGAAAAGGAACGAAGGAAGGAAAACAAGGAATATAAGATAATGAAGCAAAGTACCTTAAACGAATAATTCCGGATTCGAAGCACGAATGCTCTCCTCCGTCTCCCAGGTGCAATCCCTTTCATCAGTGCTCCATTGCACTTTGACCAGGCGGACAGATTTTCTTCTTAGCTGTTTCGTACCTCGATCGACGATAGGAAGCAGCTTCCTTTCAATAGTTAGATTAGGCTCGATGTCCAAATTATCAAGAGCAGAAGGCTGGATAAAAAGAGATGGATCGTGAAGACAGCAACGAAGGTGGGATATATGGAATACATTGTGTATTCCTGCTAATTTTTCGGGCAAATCCAGTCGATAAGATAGAGACCCAATCCTTTCCAAGATGCAGAATGGACCGATGAACCGAGTAGTAAGCTTCCCTCTACACCCAAACCGAACCACATTCCTTAAAGGAGAAACCTTAAGAAAACCAAATCACTAACTGCAAACTCCAAACTTCCTCTTCGGCAATTAGCATACTTCTTCTGCCTACCCTGAGCTATCCTTAACCTTCTCTTTATCTCTTCAACCTTCTCCGAAGCTTCTAAAATCATCTCAGGACCGAGAACTAAGCGATTTCCAGATTCAATCCAACGGGATGGAGATCTACAAGGCCTCCCATATAGAGCAGCAAATAGAGACATCTTAAGACTAGCCTGAACAAAAGAGAGGATGAGATAGATAGGAGATCAAGATAAGATAAGAACAGGGGATTGGAAATTTATACCTGATAGCTATTATTATAGGTGAATTCCACAAGATGGAGATGATCTTCCTAAAATCCTCCATAATCCAAAATACAAGCACGGAGAAGATCCTCTAGAATCTGATTCACCCTTTCCGTTTGACCGTCGGTCTGTGGGTGGTAAGCAGTGCTCAAATTCAGGCGAGTACCCAAGGATTCTGTGACGACCCGGAAATTTTAACAAATTAAATTAGAATAATCAGTCGATTTTAAAATACTTAAAAGTTAATTTTAACTTGAATTCAAGATATCAATATTTACTTGATAATTAAATCATTGAATTATATAGTTTAAATATTGAATTTAATAATTGAAATTGAGTAAATTGTTGAATCTGAAATCTCTAAGCCTGTTTAAAATAATTTGAAGGATTATAAAAAATTTAACGATCATACTGAAGGTAATAGGATAATAGAAATTTAATTTAAAGGCATTTGTTCAATTTTAATAATTTATCGTTTAAATTGATATTTAAAACTAGCCTTCCGAGGCACAATCTCAGAATTCGACGAAAACAGTTCCAATGGATCCGTAATAGTTAGTTATTATCGGATTTTAATTTTCGTAGCAATAGAAGTTGTCGTTTGACCCTGGCAGCTCAAAACGCATAGAAACTAACTTTTTATCGATTTAATTTAAAGTTGATCGTTACTTCCGTAACTCGCGCATATGATCGAATTAGATTCCGAAACACGTTCCATTGTGTTCAGAATATAGGTAAAACCTTATAAACGCCTGTTGGCATGTCTGATACGGGATTCGAAATTTCGCGTATTGCGAAATGAGATATTTTGAATATAAATAATAATAATAATAATAAATATAATAAAAAAGTCAAAGCCTATAACGTCTCCATCAGCTACCCTACCTTCTGAATGCACAAAGATATTTTCCTCCTTTCTCGTTTTAACCACGCTAAACCCTCCTTCTCCTCTTCTCTTGGAACACGATGATTTCATTGTTCGTTCTCTTGATAACTCGCCTTCTAGTTCGTATCACAAGACAAGCACTTCAAATCAAGTTTATATCTTCCATCCACTGTTTTTGCCCTAAATCCATTCGAAAACTCATCCTCAAACACATTCTAACGAAAGCAAACCGGCTCCTTTTTCAAAAAGAGAAATAGAAATAAAATAATGCACCGAACTAAGTCTTCGTTCAGATCTCATGAGTTCGAATTGTAAGACTCCTGATATTTTCACCGAAAGCACTGGAAGGGGGCGTTAGTTGAGCACCGTGCTCGTGGAGAGTCACGGAGGATAGGCGGTTGATGGAGGGGAGCCGTAACGATTAACAGTATCATGGGAGTCGACCATCGCGGTGGGGCGTTTCAGAGGGGTGCGCAAGTAAGGGGGAGCTCGAGCTAGGGCTTTGGGGTTCCTGTTCGAATTTAGGTCTAATACTGTGAAGAGAACAAGTCAGGATTGGAGTGGATTGCAAATCTAAGGGGCAAAGGTGAGTAAATCTCACTTTGTTGGATTATTATTTAAATTTGAATGGTTAAATTTAAATAATTGGTTGAGTGATTAATTTGATTGGATGTGCACTAATGATGATGTGACTTTGGTTTTGGTTGGTTCTCGAGTTAAATGTTGTTTGACTCGAAGTATTTGGGTTTTAAATTGTTTTAAAACCTAAGTCATAAATAAGAAAATGTTTTCATTTTAATGTTGATAAGACTTAATGATTTGTGATTCATCAAATTAGCAGGGTAATTAAATGGATAATTAATTAATTAATGATTCGGGTTAATTAATTTAGTAATTAAGAGCTTGAATTAATTAATTAAGGATTAAGTAAATTAATGAAGTTTAATTAAATTAGAATGATCATTGGGCGGTTTAATGAGCAATTACTTAAAGTAATAAATAAAATATAATTACTTGCGAAATTAATCAAGAGATTAATCAAGATGAATTAAATCAATAATAAGTGACTTACGAGAAGTAAATTAATATAAGTAATCAAGGATTAATGTAATTAAAAAAGTTAATTAATTCATGAAGTAATTAAGATTACTTATTGATTTTGGTTAAGAATAATTAATATCGTGGAATTAGTTAAAGATAATTACTTGAGTGCAATTGAAAGATAATTAATCCAGTGTGATTAATTAAGATGAATAATAAAGGGTTGATTAATTAATTGATTTGTAATTAATTAATATTGAATGATGGAATCTGAGTGGATGAGGTTAGTAATTCAATCAGGATTAATTTAATAAATTTGGAAGTGATTAAGCCTTGCTTATGAATGATTGAATGGTATTGATTGCTTTGAATGAGTTGATATCTTTGATATGAAATGTTGTGCATTTCATTTGGATAAATTGGGTTAGAATGACATGAAACTCGAAGTGGCCGGTGTCGGGTATTAGAAAATACCCGAAACCACTTCAAATGTTTATAGATTGATATGTAAAATCTATTGGTTGGAATAAAATGATTTAAGTGAATTGGACTATTTAATCGGAATTCGGTAATTAGAAATTGATGGGTGAAATCGGCGATGTTTATAGAAAAATTGTGGCTGGTAAATTGCTTCGTGTTACCCCGGGTTATATATTAGCTGTATACTTTGTATTCCATGTTAGTTGGGTTTACTCACGCTGGTTTCCAGCCTGACCCGGGTGTTACTTTGGTGTAATGCTCGGGTCAAACCGAGTATTACAGATTTCCAGGTTAGGACGTTCTGGAGCTCAAGAGGCGAGCTGGAGGACAATAGCTTATAGAGTATTTCCGCTGTATTTATATTATTGTAAATCCGAGCCATGATAATTGTAAATATTCAGTGACTGTATATAATATGAAACACTGATGTATTAGATTGTATTCGACAGATATAGTATTCTTTTGTAAACTGTTATTATTTATTATTATATTTTATCCGCTGCGAATGTGAGATGTTAATGTTTCTGTTCTTCTTCTTCTTCTATCTCTTTCTTCTTTTTATAACTATCTGGAATTTTCTGGCTCGAAAATTTTGAGTCGTTACATTTGGTATCAGAGCCAAGTTAAGCGAGAACCTTGGCACTAGTGGGAATTACTCATTTAATAGAGTCTGTAGTACTCTAGAATGAGTTGAGAATATATATATATAAATGAGCGCGTACTTGTTATTTTCTTATATAAAGGTTTTAAATGATTTTATATAAAATATATTTTGATATATAAAGCAATATTTCCTTCTAATAAATATTAAAGCGTTTGGTTGTTCAAATTATTGGAATTAAAATTTAGAAGTAATATAATACAACCAAACTGAAGTTTTGAATTGGAATTAAATTAAGTAGAAATAGAAACACAACCAAACTAAAATTTAATTGATTGAAAATGAAATTCTAAATCTGGTCCCAGAATTTGAAAATTTTGTTTCAAAATAATAAAAATAATAATAAATAAGTATTATTAGGATAGCTGGGACTTGTTGCAAACAATGGGTTGTTTGAAATTTTGATTTGAATTAAAAAACAAAAGTGGTTTGAATTTTAAGGCTGGCCTCGAGTGTAAAGGAAATAATATGTATGAATAAGGAATATACATAAAACAAAATAGTTGAATAAACTCTAAATGTTGAGTTTGAAAATTGGAATGGGGGCGTGATACCCAAAGTGATAAGTTTTTAAGTGGGAAGATTATTGTGAAGTTTAAGGATTGAATGAGGTTGATTGGATTAAGTAAATTGAATTTAACTTGGGAGAATTTAAATAAGTTGAATGAACAACTTGAATTGGAAAATTTAAGATGAAATTGGAATTTAACTTGGAAAGTTAAATGGTTGATTTGAATTGGGAACTTGTATGATCTCAAAACGGGTTTGAGATTTAAAAATTGAAAATGGATTGACGTTTAAAATAAATGGGATGATATCATCCTATTGTTAATAAAAATATTAAATTGAGAATGGTATTGTATAAATAGAATAAATTTGAATAATTGAGTTTATAAATTAAAATTGTTTAAGAACCGGCTTCAAACGTGAAGATAAAATTTAGTAATAAATTAAAATTTTAAAATAAAATTGTATTGAACTCTTATTTGAACCTTTTAATACATATGTTAAGATAATTTAGAATGGAATTTTGAGAATTGGACTCAGAAATTAAATTGTTTATAAACTTTGAATAAAAGTTAATTTGGTTTAAAAAGTTAAACCAACCTTTGAGAATTTAACTCGAATTTATATAATTCGAGGTAGTTTAAAATTCAAGATTGAAACTGAATTAGTTCAAAATTGAATTAGGTTTGAATTAACTGGATTGGCGATTGAAGATGTATAAGTTTAAGAATTTAAATGGGAAATTGGATTGGATTATGTTGAAATAATTTGAATTTGAAATGGGTTAAATTGATAATAATTCAAATTGATTGGAATAATTTGAAATTTAATTAAAGTTGAACATGATTAGAATCAAATGGAAGTGTACATTGAATTGTTGGGGGAGTGAACAGTTTGACTCTTGACTATTTTAAATAAATTGTTAATATAAATTTATTTTTCGAAGCTATTAAATATATACAACCTTTCTTTTTAAAGCTAACTTATTTTATATTTTTTTTACCATTATTTTTGGACCTATTTAATCATTATTCAATTGTTTTCTAAACTAGTTACTATTTTTCAACTATTTCACAAACTAATTTCCGTTTTACAACTATTTTGCAATTATTTGAAATTCCTGAAACTATTCAATTATTTTCCAACTATTTTGCAATTATCTAAAATTTCTGAAACTATTTAGCTATTTCTCAACTATTTTACAGTTAGTTACCTATTGTATAGCTATTTTGCAAACTAATAATTATTTTTCAACTACTTATCTATTCTTAAAATTTTCAATCTATTTTCTAAATATAAACTGGTCGGAGTTCAAATTGTTATGGATTTAATACCCAACTGAGATAAGAATTGAAGTGATAATTCAATAAGAATTAAGGTAATTGTAAATAAGTGAAGGGAATTATAGGAATGGTGAATAGAAAGAAAATTGATTAGGGTGATAATCAATGAAGTTAAATACGTAGGATGTATGTATATCATTCTATTCGCATAGTGATTTGATCCAGATTCGAGCACAGAATTTCGAGATAGTATATCAATCCGAGTTGGGATTTTTCACTCGATTTTCAACGGTGAACATGGATGTGGATTGTTGATTGGTTCTGGATATTCTCTATCATAGTTATGGCTGTGCAAGGAGGATGACGGTTTCTAATCAAGAAACCAGATCTGCATCCGCACTAGGAGTCGGGTGGACGATACTAGTTCGGAAGTGAAATTGTGTGATCGAGTGAGCGATTAGATTGGTATAGCATACGGATGATAGTGTACTTCGTACGGATTTGAATGAAATTGGTATTGAAAAGAGTAATCAAATTTGAATATTTGATTTTGAATAAACAAGTTATATATCTTTGTTATATAAGATAAATCTTTTCTTGTTAAATCTACTGCTGGAAGAAAAGGATTTTTGAAGGTGTTTGAAGTATAAAAGGAGTTTACGAGTTTGAAAGGATCCAAAGTTTTTTTTTAAAATTTTATATATCTGAATATATATATAAAGGATCTTATGAGGATTTTGAAAAAGGTTTTGGGAACCTTTGAATTTGGAAGGGCTTTTGATTTTTGGGTAAAATTAGTATTAAAATTTGGAAAGCCTAGTTTGAGAACTATCGATTTTGGGATAATCGATTTTGTGTAAAGGAGCTTTGAATGATATCATACTGGATGTATGATTTGAAAGATACTATAAATGTATAGTATAAAGTGTTTTGATGATGGCTCTGGGGAAAAAGGCGCTCCCTTGAAATGAACTTCTCAAGAGTGCCACCGGGTAGTACTGCCTTGAGCCCAAGGGGGGTTCTAAAGTTGATCCTGTGAGGAGTCCGGACAAAACTAGTTCCTAGAAATTATGAGTAGTATATAACATAGCGAAAGTCGTGTGTGCCGCTGAGAGCCAACAGTCTGCGTTTGATTTTATATCGGCAGACTGCGACTTATGTAGGAGTGGAGAGGTTTCATTTCGACAGCGAAAATGAGAGGCCGTGGAGAGCCTGCAGTTACATGGACTTTTGCAGCGATGGAAACGTAACCCTGGATGTAACTGTGATCTGTTGTGGGTTCCATGCCGTAATCGAGAGGCCGCGGAGAGCCTGCAGTTACATGGACTTTTGCTGCGACGGCAACGTAACCCTGGAATGTAGCTGTGGCCATGGATGAGGGTGATGATTTCCAAAGTATTATCACCAAAGATATTTCCTCTATTTTCAAAAACTGTTTTTTTATATATTTTCAATGAAATTATTTTCCATGTATTTTCATTGGGTGTTGAAAACGGGTTTACCAAGTACTTATAGATTTTCAGTTCTATGCCTGATCAACGTATGACTGAATTTCTGTGAGAACAATGATGGACTGGTGGAGACATCGAGTTATAAGAAGTACTTTTATAAAGAGCTATTTTATTATGTATGATGTAAATTTAAAAGCATTTCTAAAAATTTTAAATAAAAGTGTTGGAATTTTGGGGAAATAAAAAGGATCCAAACTGGAATTTTAAAGAAGTGATTTTGTAATTAAAAATCGAATATTGATTTAGAGATTGGAAGAAAACTAATTGGTTAAATAATCATTCGATAGAGTATATTAATAAAGTTTAACTCGGATAAATAAAATGAATTGTAAGTTAATAATGGAATTTGAAAATGAATTCAAATTGTAAATAGAATTCGACTTGGATTTGATAATGAAATAAATAAGTGGAGATGTTGTAAAAATAAATAGAGTTTGATCGAAATAGTGATGGTTTGAATTACAAATAAAATTCAAGTGTGTTATAAATAATATTAAACGTAAATTGCAAGTAAATTAGATGTGATGGAAGTGTTGTCAAATGAGATGAAACTAAATTATAATAGAAATGGTTTGAGTTGCAAGACAAAAACCTAAGTGAATAGAAATAAATTGAGAATGACTTTGTATTAATAAAATAAATTCGAAATGAGTTAAGCAGGTGAATTTAAAATTTAAAATGGGGTGGATAAATCGGTTAATTGAATTAAATAATAAATGGATGAAGTTTGATTGAATGGAAATTAAATAAAGGTTTTAGTTGGAATTGGATTGTCAGAATGGACTTAAGTTATGAGACGATTAAATATGAAGTAAAATTTATTAAATCAATGGAAGCTTGGATTAAATTAAGTTGGAAATGATCATTAAATTATAAGTTTGAATGAGCAAAGCCTAATAAATTGTTTTGGATGAATCCAAGGCTGAGATAAAATGAAATGCAATGAATGGTTCGTAAATAATTTAGAAAAGAAATGGAATTAAATGCAGAATAGGTTGAAATTAATTTAAAATAGTTATAAACCAAATAAATACTCTATTAAGCGAATATTGTCGAATTTGTATAGAATGAATTGTTGTATGACCTAAATAAAAGTAATTAAATTTATGTGAATTGATAGGGACTAAATAAATTGGTTTTAGAATTAGTTGAAGTGAATATGAGCTTGTTTGGATTAAAATCAATTGGATGTAAGAAATTGAGTTGCAAACCATTGAAACTGAATGAAATGGCCTATGAATTGATTGAAACCAATTGAATTAACTTAAAAGTTATATAAATCGCTTATAGAAAGCGTTTTGGTGCTTGTTGCTTATGATATATATGTGTTTAGCTATTGAATATAAGTGAAATGCTTGTGTTTAGCCATTAAAAGTAAGTGAGATGCAAATAGATTTTCTTATATGGCACTTACATATTTAAATTGAGTAAGTACAGGTACCTGAAGGCCGTTTGGCTGAATTTGGATTGCGCTATTTGCTAAAATTAATACGATGCTTGCTTAAAATGCTAAATAAGGTATGCCTACGCAATAAAAATAGGAAAAGTGAACTGTTTTTGCTTTTTCCGACCGTGTGGGTCGATGTATATATATTTATATCTCTTGTCAAATTGCAAAAGCTCCTCCGTATAAAGGAGACTCTGCCAAAATTTTCCGAAAATTTTGGAAGTTAGAAAATTTTTGGAAATTTTTGGGAAAATTTTGTTAACGACAAAACAATTTCAAATTGAAAATTAAAGTAAACTAGTAAACGAAACTAATATAAATCAGTTGTGCTTGAAAGATAAAATTCAATATGCAAGATTTAAAATAAATTGAATTCGTATGAAAATAGGGAAAACTAATTTAAATAGAAATGGACATGAAACTTCTATAAGGAAAGATATGTGAAGATTTGAAAAAGGCTATGATTGGATGTTGTTACTAAGTAGGTTATGCAGGTATTAAAGGGAAAGAAAATTTGATGTGATTCCAAAAGATAAATGTGAATTGCCCGACAAAAAGGTATGTATTTTAATTTCTGTATGAATTGGATTGGGTTTTTGATCCAGCCACTTGGCTTTCTGTTTTCTTTTTGGAATTTGGGAGCACGTAGAAGCCTAGTGTAGTTGTATCGAGCTAGCCGCGTAAAGGAGACGCTGGCAAAAATTTTGGAAAATTTTGAGAGTTAGAAAATTTTTGAGAAAATTTTGATAATTCAAAATTTGATTTAAAAATTGAAATTTAGATAATTGAGCAAAGGGATATTATTTGAAACTATGAAACTTCTTGGCAGGTTGGTTGATGTCATAATGGGTTTTTAATAAAAGATAGTTGATAGGATGTTGAATAGTGAGTTTTGGAAAGAGGTAAACGGGTATTGGTCCATTCTCCCAAATTAGTAATTTCGGGGACGAAATTCTTTTAAGGGGGGAGGAATGTGACGACCCGGAAATTTTAACAAATTAATTTGGAATAATTAATCGATTTTAAAATATTTAAAAGTTAATTTTAACTTGAATTCGAGATATCAATATTTACTTAATAATTAAATCATTGAATTATATAGTTTAAATATTGAATTTAATAATTGAAATTGGGTAAATTGTTGAATCTGAAATCTCTAAGCCTGTTTAAAATAATTTGAAGGCTTGTAAAAATTTTAACGATCATACTGAAGGTAATAGGATAATAGAAATTTAATTTAAAGGTGATTTATTCAATTTTAACAATTTATCGTTCAAATCGATATTTAAAAATAGCCTTTCGAGGCACAGTCTCGGAATTCGACGAAACCAGTCCCATTGGATCCGTAATAGTTAGTTATTATCGGATTTTAATTTTCGTAGCAATCGAAGTTGTCGTTTGACCCTGGAAGCTCAAAACGCATAGAAACATTTTTTTATCGATTTAATTTAAAATTGATCGTTACTTCCGTAACTCTCGCGTATGATCGAATTAGATTCCGAAACACGTTCCGTTGTGTTCGGAATATGGATAAAACCTTATAAACGCCTGTTGGCATGTCTGATATGGGATTCGAGATTTTGCGTATTGCGAAATGAGATATTTTGAATGTTAATAATAATAATAATAATAAATATAATAAAAAAGTCAAAGCCTATAACGTCTCCATCAGCCACCCTACCTTCTGAATGTGCAGAGATATTTTCCTCCTTTCTCGTTTTAACCACGCTAAACCCTCCTTCTCCTCTTCTCTTGGAACACGATGATTTCATTGTTCGTTCTCTTGATAACTCGCCTTCCAGTTCGTATTACAAGACAAGCACTTCAAATCAAGTTTATATCTTCCATCCACTGTTTTTTCCCTAAATCCATTCAAAAACTCATCCTCTAACACATTCGAAAGAAAGCAAACCGGTTCCTTTTCCAAAAAGAGAAATAGAAATAAAATAATGCACCGAACTAAGTCTTCGTTCAGATCTCGTGAGTTCGGATTGTAAGACTCCTGATATTTTCACCGAAAGAACTGGAAGGGGTGCGAGTTGAGCGCCGTGCTCATGGAGAGTCACGGAGGATAGGCGGTTGATGGGGGGGAGCCGTAATGATTAGCAGTATCATGGGAGTCGACCATCGCGGTGGGGCATTTCAGAGGGGTTCGCAAGTAAGGGGGAGCTCGAGTTTGGGGTTCCTGTTCGAATTTAGGTCTAATACTATGAAGAGAACAAGTTAGAATTGGAGTGGATTGCAAATCTAAGGGGCGAAGGTGAGTAAATCTCACTCTGTTGGATTATTATTTAAATTTGAATGGTTAAATTTAAATAATTGGTTGAGTGCTTAATTTGATTGGATGTGCACTAATGATGATGTGACTTTGGTTTTGGTTGGTTCTCGAGCTAAATGTGGTTTGACTCGAAGTATTTGGGTTTTAAATTGTTTTAAAACCTAAGTCATAAATAAGAAAATGTTTTCATTTTAATGTTGATAAGGACTTAATGATTTGTGATTCATCAAATTAGCAGCGTAATTAAAATGGATAATTAATTAATTAATGATTCGGGTTAATTAATTTAGTAATTAAGAGCTTGAATTAATTAATTAAGGATTAAGTAAATTAATGAAGTTTAATTAAATTAGAATAATCGTTGGGCGGTTTAATGAGTAATTACTTAAAGTAATAAATAAAATATAATTACTTGCGAAATTAATCAAGAGATTAATCAAGATGAATTAAATCAATAATAAGTGACTTATGAGAAGTAAATTAATATAAGTAATCACGGATTAATGTAATTAAAAAAGTTAATTAATTCATGAAGTAATTAAGATTACTTATTGATTTTGGTTAAGAATAATTAATATCGTGAAATTAGTTAAAGATAATTACTTGAGTGCAATTGAAAGATAATTAATCCAGTGTGATTAATTAAGATGAATAATAAAGGGTTGATTAATTAATTGATTTGTAATTGATTAATATTGAATGAAGGAATCTAAGTGGATGAGGTTAGTAATTCAATCAGGATTTTTAATAAATTTGGAAGTGATTAAGCCTTGCTTATGAATGATTGAATGGTATTGAATGCTTTGAATGAGTTGATATCTTTGATATGAAATGTTGTGTATTTCATTTGGATAAATTGGGTTAGAATGACATGAAACTCGGAGAGGCCGGTGTCGGGAATTAGAAAATACCCGAAACCACTTCAAATGTTTATAGATTTATATGTAAAATCTATTGGTTGGAATAAAATGATTTAAGTGAATTGGACTATTTAATCGGAATTCGGTAATTAGAAATTGATGGGTGAAATCGGTGATGTTATAGAAAAATTGTAGCTTGTGAATTGCTTCGTGTTACCCCGGGTTATATATAAGTTGTATGCTTTTTATTCCATGTTAGTTGGGTTTACTAGCGCCGGTTTCCAGCCTGACCCGGGTGTTACTTTGGTGTAATGCTCAGGTCAGACCGAGTATTACAGATTTCCAGGTTAGGACGTTCTTGAGCTCAGGAGGCGAGCTGGAGGACAATAGCGTATAGAGTATTTCCGCTGTATTTATATTATTGTAAATCCGAGACATGATGATTGTAAATATTCAATGAATGTGTATAATGTGAAACTCTGATGTATTAGATTGTATTCAACAGATATAGTATTCTTTAGTAAACTTTTATTATTTATTTTTATATTTTATCCGCTGCGAATGTGACATGTTAATGTTTCTGTTCTTCTTCTTCTATCTCTTTCTTCTTTTTATAACTATCTGGAATTTTCTGGCTCGAAAATTTTGGGTCGTTACAGATTCTTGGAAAGCTTTCCAAAATTGACTAGCAAAGATAGGGTCTCTATCGTAAACAATGCTAAGGGGAACATCATGGAGGCGAACAACCTCCCTCATATAAATCTCAGATAAGCTCGAAGCCGTACGAGTAGATTTGACTGGAATAAAATGAGTGGACTTAGTCAGTCTATCCACGATAACCCATATGCTCTCATTTCCCCTTCTAGATCTCGGTAAACCATCGATAAAATTCGTAGAAACTTGCTCCCACTTCCAATTTGGAATCTCCAGAGGCTGCAACAATCCTGGTGTCTTCTAATGATCCGCCTTGACTTGTTGACAAGTCGCACACCTACTAACAAAGATAGAGACATCGTGCTTCATATCCTTCCACCTATAAAGTTTCTTTAAATCTTGATACATCTTCGTTACGCCAGGAAGAATGGAAAGTCGGGATTGATGATGTTCCCGAAGTAACTCTTGCCTCAAACCATCAACATTCGGGACACAAATTCGATTATTAATCCTTAAGATCCCTTTATCATCAATCTGAGCTCCACTACCATCAAGACTACTACCACCAACCCTGCTGCGAACACTTCCCTTCATATGCCTAAGCATCTTGTCTTCATCCTGCTTAGCCTTAATATGATCCACAAGAGGAGAAGAAACAATAAGTTGGCACAACAAAGATTTCTTCCTACTCAACGCATCCGCCACTACATTAGCCTTCCCAGGAGTATAGTTTATGTCAAGATCGTAAGAAGCAAGAAACTCGAGTCACCGAACTTGTCTCTGATTCAAATCCTTCTGGGTGAAGATATTTTTCAAAGACTGATGATCTGTAAAGAGATCAAACTTAGCCCCCAAGAGATGATGTCTCCAAAGCTTCAACGCATAGACAACAGCCAGCAGTTCTAAATCGTGTGCAGCATAGTTAGCTTCATGGGTCTTCAACTGTCGACTAGCATAGGAAATCACCTTTCCATCTTGCATCAATACTGCTCCCAAACCCTCACGGCAAGCATCAGTATAAACCGTCAATCTCTCATTTCCATTCGGAACAGTAAGCACTGGTGCGGAAGTAAGCTTATCCTTTAACTCTTGGAATGCCGCTTTACACTTATCGCTCCATATAAACTTTGTATTCTTTCTAGTTAGCGTAGTGAGAAGTGCATAAATTCGAGCAAAGTTCTCAATGAACCTCCGATAGTAACCGGCAAGGCCCAGAAAACTGCGAATATCAGTTGGAGTCTTAGGTTCTTCCCAATCTTTGATCGCAGCGATCTTGACTGGATCAACAGAAACTCCCTCACTAGAGACAACATGTCCGAGAAATCGGACTTCCTCTTCCCAAAAATGGCATTTAGAGAACTTATCCTTTAATTGGTGATTTCGGAGAGTCTCTAAAATATATTTCAAATGTGACTCGTGCTCTTTCTTCGTCTTGGAGAAAACAAGGATATCATCAATAAAGACAAGAACAAATTTATTGAGCACATCACGAAAGACCTGATTCATCAAGTCAACAAAGAAGGAAGGAGCACTAGTCAAACCAAAAGGCATAACTAGCCATTCAAAGAAACCATTCTCGGTATGGAAAGAAGATTTGGGAATGCTCTCCTCAGTAACTCCGAGTTGGTGGAAACCCGTGACTAGATCAAGCTGAGAGAACTGTCGCTCCATAGAGCTGGTCGAACATATCATTGATGTGGGGCATAGGATATCTGTTTTTTATAGTGAGCTTATTCAGCTCCCTATAATCAACACACATCTAGAGAGAACCATCAGACTTGGTGACGAAAACAACGGCTGCTCCCCATTCCGAAAAGCTAGGTCTGATCAGAACTTTAGAGGACAAATCCTGAATTTGCTTCTTTAATTCGATCTTCTCCCGTGGTGCCATCCTTCTGGGTGGAAGCACTACAGGTGGTGCCCCAGGAATGAATCGATATGGAAATCAATTTCCCTCTTTGGAGGTAGAGGAATGACTTCACCAAAAACTTCAGGAAATAGTTTGACTACTCGAGTCGAATTGATATCATCAGGGAAAGTATCGAGAGAATAGATGAAGCTACCAGAGAATTCATAAGGCAAGCTACACTGAATCACTAAAGAATCACCCTTATCACCTACAAGTGAGACAGTTCGGGAACTACAAGAAATATGGGCATCATGCTTATCCAAACAGTCACCTCCAAGCAGTAAATCGAAAGCTCAAACCCCAAAACATAGAAGTCACCAGTGAATCGATAATTATCGAGGAATAGTTTCACATTCCTACAAACCTTGCTCAGGTTTGCAGGGACACCGATGGGGTTTGACACATAGAAAGTCACAGAAGAAAACTTGGGAGAAAGGAGATGCTCAAATTTATTACAGAGATCCGACGAGATAAAGCTATGGGAAGCTCCGGTATCGAACAAAACACGAACAGGAGATTCAAACAAATAAAAGAACCCTGAAGTGTACCTTGAGAGTCGCTAGGAGCTGGAGCGGGTGCGGGTGCGGGTGCCGGCTGTGAGGCTGGGGAGGATGCATAAGTCACCGCAAAAATCCTTGATGTCGCGCCCTTCTTCTGGGTAGGGTAGTCCTTTTTGAAGTGTCCCAGCTAAAGGCAGATGTGGCAGAGGTCTCGTCTAGCCAACTGAGAAGGAGGTGGAATAGAAGCACCCAAAGTAGGACATCGATTTGCGTAGTGTCCCTTCTGGTGGCATCTATGGCAAGTGATGGTAGAAAGGTCTACCGGCTGCCTCTAGGATGCAGAAGTCGATGATCCTAGCCCATGAGTCCTATTCTTCTTATGACGGTAGAAGTTGGGCTTCCTTTTTCTTAGAATTTCCAGAAGGCTGAGATGGTGCAGCTGGAGGGGCCCTGGAGGGAGGGTTCTCATACCTGATAGCCATGTCCATCAGAGTAGTGAACGTCCCATGCACGTGGGTAATAAGGCGATCGTAACTCGGGACGTGTGTCGACGATAAATTTCTCGTTCTTCTTCAGCGGGGTGTCTATCAGATTTAGGCCATACTGCAAGAGCTCATTAAATTTCCTCTCATACTCGGTAAAGGACATATCGCCCTGCTTCAAATCCATAAAGTCTTGATACAGCTGAGACTTCCCGCTTCGAGCATCCATTTCGCGAGGAAAGCATCCCTAAAGCACGATAAGAGATATAAGATAGGTTTCAAAAGGGTGGAAATGAACCTACAATTTAGACAACCGAAGAAGATACCTAAATTGCTCCCAGATGATGTCATCCTCATTGGTGTGAGCAGTAACTGACAGCCACCAATTCAAAGCGGCTCCCTTCATCTGCCAGGACGCTAATTGCCGCTGTTGGGCATTAGTGATTTCGAGACAGGAGCAGATTATCTCCAAGTCTCTCAACCACTGTTGAGCTTCTATTATGGTTTCAGACCCCATGAACTTGGTTCCACCAAGCTCAGTATAATCTTTGCATAGCTTAGTAAATCTAACAGGGGCCGCGGGTGGAGGAGCTCGGGCATCAGCTCATCCCCTACCTCTGGTATTTCCTCGATTCATCCTGAGAAATCAAGAATGAATTTAAGTATAGAGGAAAATATAGAGGCAAATATAGATTAGATAAGATAAAGTTTATTAGAAAGGTATTCAACAAAGGACCTAATTTATATAAGGTGGAGAAAGGGAGAAAGTAGTTGGAAAGATTTATTTTTAAAATAAGAAAGTTTTTATATCAAAATACCTTTTTGAAAAACCTTTTAAAATTTATTTTATACTTTAAAATACGTACTCTCAAAAAGGAAGGATTCTAAGATTTGACTTCACTCATTCTAAGGTATTGCTACCCTATCTCTAATGAGTTTTTGCTCCTCAGGCTATGGTTAAACCTGGCTCTAATACTAATTCTAACGACCCACTATTTTGCACCATTCAAATTCGACAATAAAATAAAACATATCAAACTTCAGTGGTTCAAAATAATAGATTGTGAATAAATTTGGAGCAAATGAAATCAAATCACAGAATCACAGACACAGAAATCAGAATACTCCAGCGGAATTTAAAAATAACTTAGTGGTTCATGAAGCCACTATCAATAGTCTAAAAATAAGTATAAATTACACAGTCTTTAAAATCCAAATGTAGCTAAACAACCATAGCAAATCTCAATATCCAATAGTCTTGATTACATAAATTAAGATAAAGAATTGAAAGGAAAATTTGCCGGCAGCTTGAAAAGTGATCTACAGAAGTCCTAGCTCCGGGATGAAGACTGAACTGCAATTCAGGCTGACCCGAGCGTAAAATAAAACATAAACACTTGAGTCAGGACATACATACTTATACAGTGTAAGCTAATTCAAGTGAACTGTAATAAAGTACAAGTAACTTAAAGGATGCTTAGGACCGCCCATCCTCTAAGGATCCGTTAAACTATTACTATGTAGTAACACTTCGCTATTATAATAGTGTTTATTAGTAAAATAAACTTACTTTAAAATAACGTTAAGGCTTTACATTTTCCAACCTAATGCACAAATAGTCTCAGTAGTCTATACAGTACTTGCATATCTCCTGATCTGGAGACTACAAGAAGATACTCCATAGGTACGACACAAAATCAAACTCGTAGAAGGCTCGCTATGGTAGGTGACACAGCACAACTAGGCAATGCCAGGGTAGATATATCAATTACGCTTCCGGACCGGTGGAAACGCGTAGCTTCTACTACCGCCCACCTCGAACAACACTCCCAAATCAAAGGTGCGCACCAAAAAATCACAAAGTAATAGAATGACATATGAAGAAGTGCGTCCGATCAAAGGTGCTACCTCATTAGTCCGTCGATCGCCTGTTTTAGCCACCTTATGCCAACTCACGGGAGTCGGGTCCACGTATTTACCTCAAAGAAAACGTCACCACCATCCTACTTCATTCTGGAATCTCCACCGCGTACACGGTTGTCAAAGTGGTTTTCGGTAACGATGGAGAGTACGGCCATATCCGATCCCGGTCTCTTTAACAACCAACGTTATTATTTTCCGTGGTTATAAAAATCCAAATATCAATAAAATTCTAGGTGAAGTATAATTCAAAATCGTATAAATCCCAAAGGTTTAGCCTTAGTTCATTAGTATCAATTTCAACCCTTGCAAAGTGCGGAATATCCTTTACAACATATTTGAGTAAATTAAATATATTTTAGCAAAATATAAGGCTTCATTTAAACAAATTTGACTTATAAAATCACAATTTTAGATAATCACTCAAATTACTCAATAATTTATGATTTTTATACAGTAAATTTTTACAAATATATATCTAACTCCTTTATATTTGCTTATAAAAATTTAGTGTAAAATTTCTATGAATTTCTCTTACAATTAAGATAAATTCCCATATCCAAAATAAACTAATTTCCAATGAATTTCTTATTTTATCTTTATTTCAAAATCAGCCTCCATTTCTAAATCAAGTTAAATTTCAACTTCCATATTTCACAATTTTAACTATTTAATTCATAGAAAACTTTAACCTTTCTTTATTCTCTTTATATTCAAGTTATACCAAATTTCATATTTTATTTCTTAACTTAAATTCCACTTGTTTTACAAATCCAAATTTTCAAGCTAAACCTATACTTTAAATTTCTAACATTATTTACATATTTAACTAGTATAATATCAATATACATAAAAAAACATTTAAATCCAATTTTAAACAAAGAATTATTTAAACATTTAATATTTCAAAATACATATATATAACCGTGGGTCTGTATAATATTTTCTAACCTAGGTCAAGTGATACAGATACTATATCATTTCAATCCGTAAATTACAAAGAAAACCGGGTTCTATCATTTCAAACCCGCAATCCCAAGTAAAGTAAATAACTAAATGAATAAATAAATATAATTCTGGTAACGATTTCTATTCTACAGGGAACTTGCAGTGTGATAAACAGTGCAAAAATAAGTAAATAGTGTAACACCATAAATAAACAGTATATATTATAACTGATGATGTGTCGGTTTAATAACGGGATTTTTAACATCATCAATTTATATCACAATCAAATAAAAGGGAATAGTTCTACAATTACACTTGTTATCAATTCATAGATATATAAGTACGTTGTCAGGTGAGAATACTCACCTTTACGAAGTTGAAGATTTTGATTCAAAACTACGGTAACCACACTAGAACAGCATATAGAAGGCATGATCAATGATTAGTGGAAGCAACGACTCAATTCAAATCTTGAATAGGATAAATAAATAAATAAAACTAAGTACTCGGATTAAATTACTAAGATCGAAAATAGGAAACAAAATTTGAATTAGAAAAATTAGACACAAGTGGCTCCGCCTATACTATGCATGTATATTTACTCCTTCCTAAAAGCATAGGTGACCAACAAGAAAGAACGCACTGCTGACTAAATAACTCTCTCTCTGGACACTCCAGTATTCAGGTAGTGAGATTATATATGTATATTTTTTTATAGGTGGCACAGCCACTGCCTACTACAACCTGCATCATGCACGCATATGGAAAGGGTGATCATTTCCCCAAACTTGCACAGGTTGATGAAACTGCACGTCACATGCACAGGTGATAAAAGGTGGTAACGGCAACTCTCGGCCATCTTGTCATATCGGAAAAAACTGGGCAGGGGTTGGTGTCGGAGAAGTGGATGAGTCGTGTAAGTAACGGAGAGGCCGAGCACAGTGTTGAATAGTCGATATGATGAAGAAGCAAAGTGTAAAAGAAAACATATAAAATAAAAGAAGGGACGGAGGCCATACCTTCAGCTCGTGCACGCAAGAGGAAGAGGATAACTAAAGCTGAGATAAGATGTAAGGAAATATGGTATGAGGTTTGTATTTATAGGAAGTAGCTTTGCACGCAAGGGAAAGTAACGTGCAAAAATCAAGGCAACTCGGCCAAATTTCATGCGTGAAAAAGGGCAAGCAAAGATTTGAAACAATTGTTTGCAGTGAGCACCGATTTCTTTACTTTATCAGTAGAGATTTGTGTGAAACATGGCATGCGAGATCAAGTGTAAATGGCAAGAAATATTAGAAAACTTCTTTTTTGCAGTGGAAATTGCTTTTATTAGTGCATGAATTAAGGAGAAGAGGTGGCAAGAAATTTATTTTCTTTGAAGGAAATTTGGAAAAATTTGCACGTTAATTAATTGAGCAGAAAGTTTATGCGTTTGCTAACGGTGGGGAAGGGAAAGCGGCAAGTGAATTCAAATGTTAAAGGAAATAATGGTTTCATTGCATTATTTAATGGTGCGTGAGTTTTAAAATTTTATAGGTTGAGTGAATTTAGCAATGTAACGGCAAATTTTGATCTTGCTATGAAACGGTAATAGAATTTATGGATAACGTTCTATTTAAAACAGAAGAGAAAAGAGAAGTGAATATATTTTTTGGAATGCTACTACAGACGCAAAATTTATGCCCAAAATATAACGAAAATAACGGATTTAAATTTTATACGTTTTTCTTATATATATTAATTTATTTATTCCATCAAATAACGCGCCTTTTAAACGCGTAATTAAACAGTCTATTTATACACTAAAAATTTTCTCAAATTTTATTTCTAAGTTAAAACATGATTTGCTCAAAATTAAGTTATTTACCATTTCAACCAAATTTCCAGTTAATCCTTTACCAACGTCAACATTTCAGATATCTTATTTTTTTCAAATTTTATTTTATTTTATTTTATTTTAAAAACATGCAAGTCCTCTAATAAAAAAAATACAAGTGAAAAAATAATTGTTAAAAATTTTGGGCTGTTACAAAATCAATCATAAAGTCAAAGAATAGAAATTAAAGGAATGTGTCCTATCGAAAGAGCTACCTCACTTGGCCTTCGATTGCTCCTGTTTTAGCCACCTTATGCTAACTCACAGTAGTCGATCCACGTATATACCTCAAATAGAACGTCATCAACTACCTACTTCATTTTGGAATTACCACCGCATACATAGTTGTTAAAGTGGTTTTGGAATTGGCAAAGAGTATGACAATTTCCAATCCCGGTCTCTTTAACAACCAAACGTTGTTATAACCCATGGTTATTTCATTTCAAATGGTTTATATTTCATAACAAACATACTCATTTCAAACCATATAAATCCAGTATCATTATTCTTTAAAAATAATACTCATTTCCAAAGTTGAAACACTTTCAAAAGTTTATACATTTAATTATAACACTTTGAAATCATAATAATTTAAAATCATAGCACATTAAAAATGTAACCTTTATAGTCATAGCAATTCAAAAACATTACAATTTAGAAGTTGTAACATTTCGAAAACATAATCATAAGTCATTATAGCATTTTGGAAAAGTGATACTTAAGAAATTATAGCATTTTGGAAATGTAGCCTTAAGGAATC
Organism: Allium cepa; assembly: GCA_030765085.1. Taxonomy (NCBI): domain Eukaryota; kingdom Viridiplantae; phylum Streptophyta; class Magnoliopsida; order Asparagales; family Amaryllidaceae; genus Allium; species Allium cepa. Next base: position 616,311,089 of record CM060931.1, read on the forward strand.
ATAACTTTTTTGGAATGTAATACTTAAGAAATGATAGCATTCTAGAATGTAATACTTTCCACTTTACAATTTACATAATCAAAAGATTTATGTACTTGAAAATTTTAACATGATTATTTTATAATTTCTATTTTGTTATACTAATTCATTTATTTGGATATTACATAAACCATGCTTTTAGTTAAATAAACTTTATTACTATGATGTCATATTTAAAGCTGAATTTCCTTATGTTAAGTTAAAATTATATTATTAACTTACATTTTATTTTTACAGTAACTAACATCTATTATTTTAATCATTTAAAATATACCATTACATTACGTAAGAATTACATGTTAAATGCCCATTATTAACTTACATTTTATAGTAAAGAACTTCTATTATTCTAATCAATTTAAAATATACCATTACATTAATTAAAACTTGCATGTCAAATGTTCGTTTCTAACTTACATTTTATTATTACAATAAAGAGCATTTATTATATTTATTACCCAAATTATACCATTACATTAATTAATACTTACATGTTACAATACCTTATTAACTTACAATTTATTATTACAATAAAAAGCATTTATTATATTTATTACACAAATTATACCATTACATTAATTAGCACTAACATGTTACGATACGTTATTAACTTACAATTTATTATTACAATAAAGAGCATTTATTATATTTCTTACCCAAATTATACCATTATATTAATTAGCACTTACATGTTACAATACATTATTAACTTACAATTTATTATTACAATAAAGAGCATTTATTGTATTTATGACCCAAATTATACCATTACATTAATTAGCAATTACATGTTACAAACATTACTAACTTACAATTTATTATTACAATAAAGAGCAATTATTATATTTATTACCCAAATTATACCATTACATTTATTAGCACTTACATGTTACAATACCTTATTAATTTACATTACTAGGTTAGAATAAATTACCCTTATTAAGTCAAATTGGATTACTAAATTTCAGTTAACCTTCATATTATCAATTAGATTTCAAAAATTACATTTCCAACCACAAAATCTGTATAAAATTTTCTAACCTAGGGTCAAGTAAATACGGATTTATATCATTTCAATCCGAACTTACTAAATTTTCGGGTTTATATCATTTCAAATCCGCAATCCTAAGTCAAATAAAAATTGCTCAGGCCTATCATTTCAGCCCATAACAATTTTTCCATAATCTAATGACCATTCGAGTATGCATCATTTCAACCCATAGCAAAGGAACTTGCAGTGTGAGAACAGAATATGAAATAAACTGTACAATAAATAACATATCATGGCATATGATTATAATAGTTATAAAACAAGATGGAATAACATAATATAATCAAATAAGGAATTTCTAACTTACACACACACACACACACATATCACTACAATCCAAATGACATCAATTCGCCAAAATATAAGTTTGTAGTCAAGCGTGATTACTCACCTTCTTTAGCTAGAGAAAAGGATTCCAAACAAACATAACAGCTACCAATAAGCACGACAATGATGAACAAGTTTGAGTGGGAGGAGATTCCAAATCCAAAGCTTAGAAAAATAAATAAAATTCATATGTAAACAAATAAATTTACATAGAAAAATAAAAGTAGAAAATTATATTTTGTAAATACATGAAAGGGCTAGCCAAAAGGCACATAGGCTCGGCCTAGAGGGGTTGTTTGGGTTGAGCCTAGGCTATGTTTGGGCTCAGCCTGAACTAGATGTGGGTTAGGGTTTGGTCTATAGGCTAGGGTTTGTCGCTACAAGGCTAGAGGAAGGCAAGGTTAGGGTTTGGTTCGGCCATAGGAGGGTTTGGGTTAAGGCAAGGCTCGGCTAGGGGTTTGGATTTGGGTACGTCCATGATAGCTTAGGGTTAGGGTTTGGGAAGGTCACTACTAGGGTTAGGAAATTGGGGAGGTGGACGGTGATGATGGCTGAGTTAGTTGAAAGGGAAAGGGGGGAAAAGGAAGGGGAGGAGGTGGTTCGGCCTAGGTGTGGTTTGGTGGTGGGAAGGTGATGGTTTTGGATAGGGGAAGGTCGGTTTTGGTTGGAGAAAGAGGATGTTGATGTGGTGACAAGCCTAGCGAAATATAGTATGCAGAAGGAGGAAAATTTAGAGAAAAATTTGAGAAAGAGGAAGAAGAACAACTGTATATTTTTTAGTGTAGGAGATGAGAATGAGAAATACGAGTCAGGAAATAATTTTTGTACATAAAAGTTTCTCAACTGATGACCTTTCAATTGTACGGACAAAACATATAACTTTTAGAATACCCTAACTCATTTGTCTAAGCCCAATAACAAAATGAGAAAATACAACATGAAAACAACTGCATGTAATACGCTAAAAACTGCAAATTTAGAGAAGTAAGAAATCAGAATTTTACGAAATGAAAAGTAGGAAAAAAGTTAGAATTAAATCCAGCTTCTTAAAAAAGAATAAAATTTCAAATTTAAATTTTCAACAGGAAGTCAAATATTGACTAAAGTTAACCAAAATTTAATTTTTTAGAAAAAACTATATTTTCTTAAATTTGGAAGAATAATTTACATCAAAATATAAAATTATACATTAAAATTCCAAAACTATCAATTTTCAAATAATTAAATTCAAACTTTTTCAAATGAAATTCCAATTAAAATATTATAAAAATTACGGGTTGTTACACTGTCCCCCCTCAAAACTTTTCGTCCTCGAAAAAGGGTGAGACACAAGAAAAGCAAAGAAAAAATGAGATAGATTGACTAATAGTACCTGAACAAACAATTCCAGATTCGAAGCATGCATGCTCTCCTGGGTCTCCCAAGTACAATCCCAATCATCAGTACTCCACTGCACTTTGACCAGGTTGACAGATTTCCATCTTAGCTGCTCATACCTCTATCGATAACACGAAGTGCCTTCCTCTCGACAGTAAGGTTTGGCTCAACATCCAAACTCGCGAAAGTAGAAGGCTGAACCATCAAAGATGGATCATGAAGATACCAACGAAGTTGCAAAACATGAAATACATTATGCACTCTCGAAATTTTCTCAAGCAAATCTAAACGATAGGCTAAAGAACCAACTCTCTCTAAAGCGGAAAGGACCAATGAACCTAGGAGCAATCTTCCCTCTCCGACCAAACCGAATCACATTCCTCAAAGGAAAGACCTTAAGGAAAACTTGATCACCAACAAAAAACTCCAAACTCCTTCTACGCCTATTAGCATACTTCTTCTGCCTATCCTGAGCAATCCTCATCTTCCTTCTAATCCCCTCAACCCTCTCAGATGCCTCTAGAATCATATCAGGACCAAGAACCAAACGATTATCGGATTCAATCCAGCAAGATGGAGATTTGCAAGGTCGTCCTTAAAGAGCAACAAATGGAGCCATTTCGGTACTAGCCTGAATTCAAAAGATGGAATAAGATAGATATTTATTTAAGGCAACTTTGAACGGAAAATTTTGAGATTACACCCGATAACATTTTTTATAAGTGAATTCAACGAGATGGAGATGATCCTCCCAAGATCCTCCATAATCAAGGACATAGGCGCGAAGAAGATCTTCTAAAATCCGATTCACTATTTCAGTTTGACCATCAGTATGCGGATGGTAAGCAGTGCTCAAATTCATGTGAGCACCTAAAGCTTCCTGAAAAGCTCTCGAAAACTGACTGGTAAAGATGGGATCTCTATCACAAACAATACTGGCTGGAACATTATGCAGACGAACAATCTCTCTCATATAAATCTCAACTAAACTCGAAGCAGAACGGTTGGACCTGACCGAAGTGAAATGAGATGAATTGGTCAATCTATCCATAACTACCCAAATAAACTCTCATTAACCCTCCTGGTCCTCGATCATCCATCAATAGAATCCATAGGAACTTGTTCCCATCTCCAACTGGGAATCTAAAGGGGCTGCAATAATCCGACGATCTTCTGATGATCAGCCTTAACCTGCGGACAAGTTGCACATCAACTAATAAAAAGAGTGATATCACGCTTCATACCACTCCACCAATATAGCTTCTTCATATCCTGATACATCTTCGTCACACCGGGATGAATAGAAAGTCTGGATCGATGATTTTCCCGAAGTAACTCTTGTCTCAATCTATCGACATTTAGGACACAAATTCGATTATCAATCCTCAAAATCCCTCTATCATCGATCTAAGCTCCTTTCCATCATGTCTACTACCACCAACTCCGCTACAAACATTCTCTTAATAAGTCTAATTATCTTATCCTCATTCTGCTTAGCAACAATACAATCTATAAGAGGAGAGGAAATAACAAGCTGACACAACATCGCCTTCTTCCGACTCAAAGCATCGGCTACAACATTAGCCTTCTCTACGGTATAGTTGATGTTGAGGTCATAAAAAGCTAGAAACTCAAGCCACCAAACTTGTCCCTGATTCAAATCCTTCTGGGTGAAAATATACTTCAACAACTGATGATCCGTAAAGAGCTCAAACCTAGTTCCCAAAAGATGATGTTTCCAAAGCTTAAAAAGAAAAAACCACAGCAAGCAATTCCAAACCATGAGCAGCATAACTGGCTTCATGGGTCTTCAACTAATGACTAGCATAAGCTATAGCTTTCCCACCCTACATAAGAACAGCTCCCAAACCTTCTCGACTAGCATCAGTGTATACAGTTAATCCTTCATTTCCATTTGGAACGGTAAAAACTAGTGCGGAAGTAAGCTTGCGCTTTGACTCATTGAATGCGGCTTCACACTTATTATTCCATATAAATTTAGCATTCTTATAAGTCAAAGTAGTGAGAGGTGCAGCAATCCGAGCAAAATTCTCAATGAATCTCCGATAATAACCGGCAAGACCCAGAAAACTACAGATATTAGATGGAGTCCTAAGAATTTCCCAATCCTAAAATGGAATAGGGAAAAATAAGAACTATAGAGAAAGAGACAGAATAATTAAATTACAAAAGAAAGAAGAGAAGATAGACTTACATTTATTGCAGCAATCTTAACTGGATCAACAGAAACTCCTTTACCAAAATAATATATCCAAGAAATCGGACTTCATCCTTCTAGAAATGGCATTTCAAGAATTTGGCCTTCAACTGATGATTCCAAAGAGTTCCAAGAACAAAGCTCAAATGTGCTTCATGTTCCTCCTCAGACTTAGAGAAGACAAGAATATCATCGACGAATACTAGATAAAATTGGTTAAGAACACCACGAAAAACACGATTCATAAGATCCACAAAGAAAGCCGGGGCATTAGTCAAACCAATAACTAACCATTCATAGAAACCATTCTCGGTATGGAAAGAAGTTTTGGGAGTACTTTCCTCGGCAACTTTGAGTTGGTGGAAACCTATGACAGAGAATACAGTAGCTCCATAGAGCTAATCCAACATATCATTTACGCGAGGAATAGGATATTTGTTTTTCATAGTGAGCTTGTTTAGCTTCTTATAATCAACACACATCCTTAAGGAACCATTGGACTTAGTGACAAAAACATAGTTGTTCCCCATTCAGAATGACAAGGCCTGACAGAACCTTAGAGAACAAGTCCTCAATTCGCTTTCTCAACTCAACCTTCTCACGGGGCGCCATTCTTCTAGGAGGAAGAACTACAAGTCGAGCTCTAGGAATAACATCAATACGGAATTCGATTTCCCACTCAAGAGGTAAAGAAGTGACTTTACCAAATACATCGGGCTAGCGTTGAACCATAGGAGTTGAATCAAGATCATCAGGAGAAGAGTCAAGAGAAAAGATAAAACTACCAGCATAATCCTGAGACATACGGCACTGAATCACCAAAGGATTACCCTTATCATCAATAAGATAAACAGTTCGGGCTTTGCAAGAGATAACGGCTTCATGATTCTTTAGCCAATCTCCTCCAAGCAATATATCAAAAGCATCAAAACCAAGAACATAGAAATCACTAGAAAAATCATAGCCAGAATAGCAGAGTTTCACCCTTTTACAAATCCTACTAAGGTTCGCGGGAACACCAATAGGATTAGAAACACACAAAGGTACAGTTGCGTACTTAGGTGAAAGGATATGCTCAAACTTATCACAAAGATCTATAGAAATAATACTATGCAAAGATCAAGTGTCAAATAAAACACAAAAGGGAAATTAAACAAAGTAAAGGTGCCCTGAAGAGTACCTTAGGTATCACTAGGAGGAGGTGGAGTAGGTGGAGTGGATGAAGTAACTGCAAAGATACCAAATGGCTTGCCCTTCTGCTGAGTAGACAATCCTTTCTGAAGTGGCCAGGCTGCAAGCAAATATGGCAAAGATCACGACTATTCATCTGAGCTGGAGAAAAAGAAGCTCCAACTAGAGCAGGGCAACTATTGGCATAGTGTCCATTCTGGTTACACCTGAAGCAAGTGATGGAAGAAAGATCGACAGGCTGCCTCTGAGAAGAAGAACCCAAATCTGGAGTCCTAAGCCAATTCTTCTTCTATTGATAGAAATTAGGCTTCTGTTTCTTAGAGTTACTAGAGGAAGGCTGAGATGAAGTTGCACAAGCAACAGAAGAATCCTTAGAAGTGGGATTCTCAAATCTAATAGCTACATCCATTAATCCAGTAAAAGGGCTATGCACATGAGAAATCAGACGATCTACATTTTCGAAATATTTTAATGGATGTGCATAGCCCTTTTACTATACATGAGTCCTATAAAACAAGGTGAATTCGAAAGGAAGGAAATTCTATGAAAGATTTGGTTTTAAAAGCAAGATATTTTTTATCCAAAATAATCTTTAAATCATTAAAATATTTTATAACCATTTTATACTTAAAAATACATTCTCTCACAAAGAATGATTCTAATACTGATTTCACTTATTCTAGGGTATTTCTACCCTATCTCTAATGAGTTTTCGCCCCGTAGGCTAAGATTTGTCTAAAACCAAAGCTCTGATACCAAATGTAATATCCCGCTATTTTGGACCATTCAAATCGAAAATAAAACCACACATGTCAGATTTGAATAATTCAAAACAACAGATTGTTAATAATTTTTGGGGCAAATAAAATCAGTCACAGAATCAAAGAAATAGAATATCAGAATAACTGGCAGCGGAATAAAATAAACCTAGTAGTTCATGAAGCTACTAGATACAAAGTTTCAAAAAAGTACAAAATTCCAAAGTCTAAAAATAAGTAATACATAGACAAAGCTGAATGGAAATAACTGAAAAAGAAATAATAGATAGATAGCTAAATCTCCAGCAGATCTCTAGCTTCAAAGGGTGAATCCAAGCTGTGATACTCATGTTGACCCAAGCGTAAAGAAAAACACAAAACGCTCCAGTCAGGACATACATACTTATAAAATGTAAATCAACTCAAGTGAACTATAAAGAAATGCATCAGTAACTTAAACGATGGTTAGGATCGCCCATCCTTTAAGGATCCGTTAAATTATCTATTATGTAGTATAATACGCTATTATAATAATGTCTAAAGTAAAGAAAACTATTAAAATAGCATTAAGGCATTACCCATAACCCCCATAACACATTTATATATATTCCCATAGTCTATACGGTACCATAACTTCCCGCAAATTGGGCTTATTAGAGGGCACCGCGTAGGTATGGTACAAAACAAACTCGTAGTGGTATCGCTAAGGTAGGTGACATGGCACATCTAGGCAGTGCAAGGGTAGATATACAAATTACCTTTTCGGGCTAGTGGTAACGCATAACAACAACTACCCCCCACCTCGAGCCAAACTCCCAAATTAATGGTGCACACCAAATCAATCACAAAGTAATAGAATGGCAATCGAAGGAATTTGTCTGATCGGAGGAGCTACCTGTACTTGGCCCATCGATTGCTCCTGTTTTAGCCACCTAATGCTAACTCATGGGAGTCAGGTCCATGTATATACCTCAAATCGAACGTCATCAACCACATACTACATTCTTGAATCTCCACCGCGTGCATAGTTGTTAAAGTGGTTTTCGAAATTAGCAGAGAGTATGACAATTTTCGATCCCGGTCTCTTTAACAACCAAACATTATTATAACCCGTGGTTATTTCATTTCAAATGGTTTATATTTTATATCAAACATACTCATTTCAATCCATATAAATCCAATATCATTATTCTTTAAAAATAATACTCATTTCTAAAGTTGTAACACTTCAAAAGTTTATGCACTTAATTATAACACTTTAAAATCACAATGATTTAGAAATCATAGCACTTTAAAAATGTAACCTTTATAATCATAGCAATTCGAAAACATTACATTTAGAAGTATTAGCATTTCGAAAACATAACCTTAAGTCATCGTAGCATTTTGGAAAAGTGACACTTAAGAAATCGTAGCATTTTGGAAATGTAGCCTTAAGGAATCATACCTTTTTTGGGAATGTAATACTTAAGAAATCATAGCATTCTAGAATGTAGTACTTTCCACTTTACAATTTATATAATCAAAAGATTTATGTACTTGCAAAATTTAACGTGGTTATTTTATCATTTCTATTTTATTATACTAATTCATTTATTTGGATATTACATATATCATGCTTTTAGTTAAATAAACTTTATTACTATGGTATCAAATTTAAAGCTGAATTTCCTTATGTTAAGTTAAAAGTATATTATTAACTAATATTTTATTTTTACAGTAACTAACATTTATTATTTTAATCATTTAAAATGTACCATTACATTTATTAAGACTTACATGTTAAATGTCCATTATTAACTTAAGTTTTACAGTAAAGAACATTTATCACTTTAATCAATTAAAAAATAACATTACATTAATTAAAACTTGCATGTCAAATGTACGTTTTTAAGTTACATTTTATTATTACAATAAAGGGCATTTATTATATTTATTACCCAAATTATACCATTACGTTAATTAGCACATACATGTTATAATACATTATTAACTTGCAATTTATTAATAGAATAAAGAGCATTTATTTTATTTATTACCCAAATTATACCATTACATTAATTAGCACTTACATGTTATAATACCTTATTAACTTACAATTTATTATTACAATAAAGAGCATTTATTATATTTATTACCCAAATTATACCATTACATTAATTAGCACTCACATATTGCAATACATTATTAACTTACAATTTATTATTACACTAAAGAGCATTTATTATATTTATTACCCAAATTATACAATTACATTAACTAGAACTTACATGTTACAATACATTATTAACTTACAATTTATTATTAAATAAAGAGCATTTATTTTATTTATTACCCAAATTATACCATTACATTAATTAGCACATACGTGTTACAATACCTTATTAACTTACATTACTAGGTTAGAATAAATTACCATTATTAAGTCAAATTGGATAATTTCAATTAACCTTCATACTATAAATTATATTCCAAAAATTACATTTCCAACCATTTATTTCTCATAAAAATTCAACACTTGTAAATAGATGTATACAATTTTATGGCAATCATTACATTAAAATTTTAGTTGAAACTCATATATTAAAATCAAATTAAAATATTTAATATTTTAGAAAACTATTTTAAAACCAACCCCGGAGTCTATATAAAATTTTCAAACCTAGGGTCAAGTAAATACGGATTTAAATCATTTCAATCTGAACTTATTAAATTTTCGGGTTTATATCATTTCAAACCCACAATCTCAAGTCAAATAAAAATTTCTCAGGCCTATCATTTCAGCCCATAACAATTTTCCTTAATCTAAAGACCATTCGAGTATGTATGATTTCAACCCGTTGTGAAGGACCTTGCAGTGTGAGAACAAAATATGAAATAAACAGAACAATAAATAACATATCACGGCATATGATCATAATGGGTATAACACAAGATGGAATAACATATTATAATCATATAAGGAATTTCTAACTTGCATATACATATCACTACCCTCCAAATGACATCAATTCACTAAAATATAAGTATGTAGTCAAGCGTGATTACTCACCTTCTTTAGCTAGAGAAAAGGATACCAAACAAACATAACAGCTATGAATATGCTTGACAATCATGAACAAGTTTGAGTGGGAGGAGAATCCAAATCCAAAGCTTAAAATAAATAAATAAAATTCATATGTAAACAAATAAATTCACATAGAAAAATAAAAGTAGAAAATTATATTTTGTAAACACATGGAAGGGCTAGCGAAAAGGCACATAGGCTCCGCCTAGAGGGGTTGTTTGGGTTTGTCTTATGCTATATTTGGGCTCAGCCTGAACTAGATGTGGGTTAGGCTTTGGTCTATAGGCTAGGGTTTGTGGCTACATGGCTAGAGGAAGGAAAGTTTAGTGTTTGGTTCGTCCATCGGAAGGTTTGGGTTAGGCAAGGCTCGGCTAGGGGTTTGGATTTGGTTTCGGCCATGATAGCTTAGGGTTTGGATTTGGGAAGGTTAGGGCTAGGGTTAGGAAATTAGGGAGGTGGATGGTGATGATGGCCGAATTAGTCGAAAGGGAAAGGGGAAAAAGGAAGGGGAGGAGGTGATTTGGCCTAGGTGGGGTTTGGCTAGGGTTTGGTTGTGGGAAGGTGATGGTTTTAGAGAGGGGAAGGTCGGTTTTGGTTGGAGGCAGAGAAGGCGGAGGTGGTGACAAGCTGGCCGAAATATAGGAGGAAGGAGGAAAATTTAGAGAAAATATTTAGAGAAAAATTTGAGAAAAAGGAGAAGAACTTATTGTATATTTTTCTTAGCAGGAGATGAGAATGAGATGTCAAGAAATAAATTTTTTACGTAAAAGTTTCCCAATTGATGACCTTTCAATTGTACAGACAAAACATGTGACTTTTAGAATACCCTAACGCATTGTCTAAGCCCAATAACAAAAAGAGAAAATACAACATGAAAACAACTACGTGTAATGCGCTGAAAACTACAAATTAGAGAAGTAAAAAATGAGAATTTTACGAAATGAAAAGCAGGAAAAAGGTTAGAATTAAATTCAGCTTCATAAGAAAAGAATAAAATTTCAAATTTAAAATTTTCAACAGGATGTCAAATTTTGACCCAAGTTGGCCAAAATTTAAATTTTTAGAAAAATCTTTATTTTCTTAAATTTGGAAGAATAATTTACATCAAATTCCAAAATTATACGTTAAAGTTCCAAATTTATCAATTTTAAAATAATTAAATTCAAAGTTTTTCAATTGAAATTCCAATTAAAATATTATAGAAATTAGGGGTTGTTACAATATTAATAGAGGTATACTCCAAGGAAGGCACACCTTCCTCGTCATTGTTGGAAAAAATTCCTTTCCTTATTTGATTCAAACCTTTGATTTTTTTTCTATAATTGTAATGGGAGAGTCAACCACTCTTCACGATGTTTAATTATTGGTTTTTTCTATTCTGTCCATTTGGACAGTTATCTTGTTTAGTCCATTCTATCGAGTTTGGATTGTTGTCTTGTTTTATCCATTCTATCCAGTTTGGATTTTCAATCATGATATTTCCATTCTTTCAAGTCTTAATGTTATACTAATTGTACTCTTCATCCATGTTTGGATTTGTTTCCTATTATTCATTTCCATTTTTGTTATGTTTGGTTGTTGTTTATGTGGGAGAAAACTCATTCCGCACTAGCGGCGTGGTCCCACATGTTATTGTTAAATGCACTTCCTTTTGTTTTAAAGTTTTTCTCATATCAGACATTTTGCCTGACCCGAGTTGTCCCTAAACTCTCGGGTACTCAATTATATTTAGTAGCCCGAGAATAGTAGGTTTTCTTTGAAGCTCTTTGAAGATGGTGATCGAGCAGGCAGCTCCTTCATTATCTAGTTATTTATTTTTCGCTATTTGATTATGTAGGTGTATTTTGTATCTAAAAAAAATGAAAAGTCAGAATGTATAGCTATTAATCTATTAGACGTAATTACATCATTTTATATTACATGTAACCAATCCGCTGGGAGGTTTATCTATTTATTCTTGTTTTGTTCTTTATTTCCCCCTAAACAACTTATCATTTGGATGCTTGGTCAACGGCACATGAATACCGAGGATGTATTGAGTGACGTTTCCAAGGATCATAAAGGTGGGTCATCAAACATAAAAAGTCAAACAAAAATAATTCTAAGAACAGAACTAAAATCAAATTGCAATTCCCTAACAACGGCGCCAAAAACTTATTCAATAACGATGGATTTTCTATCGGTTAGAAAACCACCGTTAAAAATATAATTATTAAAATAACCACAAGCGCTCGGCGTGCAATTGTAGTACGTATGCGAATATGGGTCGATCCATAGGAAAATGAATTAATTTTTAGTTATACTAAATTAAATTTACCCAAGTTTGCAAGTTTTTTTTAAACTAAGAAAATACCAAAAATTAAACTAGAGCAAAGATGATTAAAAATATGAGATTAAGAGATACTTTAGAGGCAAATCCACTCTCATACTCTCATATAAATAAACACAAAATCAATCTAAGATCTCTCATTTTAATCTAAGTAGAGATAGTGATGTATTTATCATTAGTATGGTCTATATGTGTTATTAATTAACACAACTTGAATGCTGTTTTGAAAATCTAGTTTTAAACATGTAAAAACACCTAATTACGACATTTATTTTACTAAAATGAGACTAAGCGTGTGAGTAAAAATGTACATTTTTACGTGCACATCAAGCAGAGCATGGCGATGTGAAAATGGGTTGGAATGGCCCAGCCATGGTTGGGTTCTTCAACGTTAATGTTGATCTCTTGGCGGTGATCCTAAAAAAAATGTGAGGGAAGGCTAGGGTTACGTTCTGGTGGATTTTGGGGGTTCGTCATCGACAGTGGTGGCGGCCCGAGTTGAACAGGGACTTTGGGTTCAACTTGGAGTTAGTGATCGCGAGTTCGAGGACGAGGCTGGTGCCATGGGGGTCGCTATGGTATGGGGAAATCATGGTTGAAGCACGGTGGCCGGTGGTGGGGCATGATTGTGCCAGAACGTAGATGAATGAAGGAAGTTTTTGGTGCCATGGGTTTGTAAATGAACGTGGATTAAGGTTTGATAAAGGTCAATTACCTTTATTGAGTGATTAGTGAATTAATTAATATTTAATTAATTCGATCTTATAAACTCATTAAGTATTTCAAGCGAGGTCGGATTTGGATGCAGTCAGTTGTGTTGGACACGTATTAATCTCACCTACGTGTTGGAACTAGTTTCATTGAAATTGGAGCTAGTTCAATTTTGGTCTTAAATCAGCCAGGCCAAACTGAAATGCGAAATGTCCACTGGAATTTCTATGAGCTTACTCACCTATAAATAAACTATATAACATCTATGTTACTTTAAATAAATTTTCAATGCTTGGATGATTTACATATTGGTTGGTTATTTATTTGGATTTTAAATTCTTGCTTGAAAAATCGATGGCATAAATTATGTCATAGGGAACAAAAGCAAAGTTGAGGTGTATACATAGCGAATAGGTCACTACATATCACTTTTAATTACACATTCATATGTCTGATGTATAGGGGGCTTTTGTAGAGAGATCTTAAGGGGTTTCTTGCTAAAATTATTACTTATATTATGACGTTGTTTATATTGTTGTTTGTTGAAATATTTGTAACATATTGTTTGATTTGTATATGTGTTGTTATAGTTATCTTCGTTATACCATCACTTATGTAGCATCATCCCCTTAAACCTTTTTGTCCATTTAACTTGATTTTGTATTTTTTCCAAAGTAAATGATTGGTCATGTTTTCACGCATTGAAAGTTATTTAAACTGTATTTTCAAATATTTTTAGAATTTTGAAAATAAAGGATAAATATTGATTACAATTTACAAAAGGATTTACAAAATTAATTAATCATTTTAAATAATGATATTTAAGGTAAATTAATCATTTTAATAAGGATACTTAAAACTAATCAATCGTTTTGAATTATGATGTTCAAAATTAGTAAATCATTTTAAACAATGTTGTTTAAAATTATAATAATGATGTTTAAGGTTAATTAATCATTTTAATGAATGATGTATAAAGTTAATTAATTCATTAAAATTGAAGGTGGTTAAAATTAATTAACTTATTTAATAAAATTATTTTTAAAGATTAATTAACTAATTTAATAAAAGTGATTAAAGATAATTAACTGATTTAAGAATGTTTTTAAAGCAAATTAATGGATTTATTAAAGAAGTTATAAGTTGATTAATCGTAATATGGTTTTAAATTTATAAAATAATTATATCAATCATCTTTTAGGATGTTTAACATTATTTTAAATTTATAAGACATTTCAATTGATTTACTATATTCCGAGATAATAAATGTTGTTTAAATTAATAAAGATAGTTTATAAATAAGAAATATCTTTGAAAGGAATTGCTTACAAAAGTAAAGCAAAGTATGCATTGTTTTGGGTTTATAAAAAACAATGTTTTAATGACATTCTTTTACCCTTCTATTTATATGCTTAGAAATATAACTTGCTCTTTAAAAATAACATTTTCAAAAGTTTTTTTAAAGTGTTTTACAAATATTTGTAATGTGAAAATTAAGCATAAGTTCAGGGTTTAAAAGTATAAAAGTTTGATCTGGTAATGGAAAGGACAAGAAATCGAACTTCCACAAATGGTACCACTTATATGGAGAGGATTTAGTCATATGCGTAGCACTAAACGTTGAGGTATGGAAATGTGTTTCTATCTTGAAGGTTAAAATTATTGTCAAGGCAATCACTAGAGGTAACACTACCTTCATTTGCTCAGCTTCAGTTTTAGTCGAGGGATAGTAAAAGTTTGAAATCGATGAGTTGCAGTAAGGATATGAGATTTACAATCATTTTGATTATTCCCAATAGTTGATATATTGAATATTGATTCGGCTTTCTTCTTTATGCATCATCAATTTAAGATGATTTGTTGCTCATTTGAGCATTGATATCCTTTGTTAGAAATAGCTAAAACCAAAGAGTAAATGGACGTCTAGCAACATGGGTTTGCTCCCTTAAAGTATCTTCGTATCTACTCTAGTTTGGATTCGGTTGTATACGGATGAAGATGTGAAATTCTCGGATACTTAGTAAGGTTGAAGGGGTCTGAATGCTACATTTTCGAGCGAGTCATGGAGAAATGGCCCTCTTAAGTATATTTTCTAGAGGTAAACTTTTGGTAAGGGGACGCACCCTCCTAGTCACTGTTGGAAAATTCCTTTACTTATTGTTGATTCAAATCTTTGAATTGTTTTCTTAATTGCATTGAAAAGTGGCTGGAGCTCTTCTCGATGCTTAATTATTTGCGTCCATTCTTTAAGTATGGATCTTGATCTTTAATGAGCCTACTTTTTCAAGTTCTTATTTTGTTCTAATTTATTAACATTCATTAATGTGTGGAGGTTGTTATTGTGAGGTAAAACCTATTCTGTTTTTAGTGGCCTTATCTTATAGATTTATTATATGTTCATCATATTACTTGAGTTCCCCTTACTGGTATTTCCAAACTGATCCGGGTGTTATTTATTATAATGCTCAGGTCAGATCGAGTATTCCTCCACACTGTCGTTAGTGTGACATGGAGCTAATGAAGTAGAGCTGAATGTTCACCGACCATAGTATATTTATTTTCCACTATAATATTCTATTTATATATCAGCAATTGTAAGATCTAATGTTGTAGTTGTTCAAGATGATGAGGTTCGTTTTAACTCCTATATACCATGTATTTTAGAGTCATGGGTTTTACTGTCTTTATTGTATTATTTCTGATCATTCCATTGTGATATTTTATTTCTCCTTTTCCTTTTCTTCTTCCTTTTCTTTTTACGCTAATAATCTACCTTTTCGGCTATTGGATGTTCAAAATTTGGATACAGTGGATGTCTTGTGTGCTTACTTTTGATGGTTAAAAGGCGAGTTGCTACACTTAGTATAAGAGATGATGATTAAGTGAGAACCTTGGCTTTGGTAGGGTATGACTCATTTGAGATAGAATTAGTGATGCCAAAGAATGAGTTGAGAGTATTATATATATATATATATATATATATATATATATATATATATGAAAGTGTATTTGTTATTGGTAAAGAAACATGTTTTGTTAATTGAACTATTGAGTTGTTTATGAATTCAGGTCAAGACGAAGGATGTCGTGGTGTCGACAGAGATTTCTAAACACTTAACGAGGCAAGCAAATACGATATTGATTTTTGAAAATTAGTAAATGAAATTTTTTACTTAGGATTATATTTTATATTATAAAGAAATAATTTTCAAATTTATATAATTATTTATGTTGTGTTTGTCTGCTTGAAAATGATAATATTTATTTATTTTCATTATTGTTTGATTTTCCATGCTCGGATAGTTTGGGGCATTGACAATTATTTGTCGTTAGTTGATTTATGCTCAATCAGTTTGTCATCATTTATTGTTTGATAATTGTAGGTACATCAAAACAACCCCTTGTAAATTAAGTTTCATAATTTGACTATAAGGTGTTTAGGGAAAATACTAAGTTAAAAGCCATCTTTTATTAATATTGGGTTAAAATTATTTTTTTATAAAAGTAGGATAAATATTTGTGAAAGGTTTAGTATAACAAAGGGAAAGTTATTATAATATAAAATGGACTTTAAAGTACATTTTATATGAATATATGACATATAAAATTATTTATATAATTTATAAAACACGATGTTTTATAAGTAAGAAGAGTTTTGAGAATTTAAACCCTGGAATTTCTTGAAATGATTTCAAAAGAATTACTGAGAAAAGTAATAATGGTATTACTTAAGGGTATTGATAAGTATAAATATTTCAATGAGAATTTTTAATGAAAATATATTTTCTTTGAATAGTTCAGGGAAAACTTCTCAATTTCTTTCACGGCAATCTAAATAATCTTCTAAGTGACGATCAAATGTTTTCTTAGACGAACGTTGTAATGTACTTGGTAAATTATTATTTTTATCATTATGTGATCGAAATGAGTCCAAATCCAAAAGAATCCAAAGTAGGCGTTGGTCAACAAAATGTTGAAATTATTTTATACATATAGAAATATTTGTAATATTATTTCAAAAAGGGTTTCGAAATAGAAACCATGTAATTAGTTCTTAAGTTCCCTTAAAGGGAAATTGTTTCAAAACGTATTTTGGTAAAAAGAATGGTTTAGTAAATGGAATTTTACCCTCAAACAGAAAAGGGACAGTTTAACACAATTTTAAAAAAGGCTAAATTAGATAAGGAGGTTTTAATATACATTGTTTTATTGAAACCGTTGTTTTTGTTTAAAACATCTAAGTTGTGAAAACTATTTGATGTTATTAGGCCAACCTGTAAACACCTTGATATAGAACACTATAAGGTAAAATGTTGAAAAGTTAACTCAATTTTAAAGATGCACATTGTGTTTCGGCATCCGTCTAAATTCTAAAAAGTAAAATGAAATTGGTGTTTGTATGTACTCTTAGGATATAGAAGTGTAACGACCTTTTCAACTCATAGAACTCAACAATGATACATCAATTGGTATTCACGTGTCGAGCATTCAAGTGCCGGAAAGACAGATTGCCAGGGAGAAAGGAAAAGAAAACGATAGAACAGAATCTCACAAATGTGATGAGTACTAGGCAAGTCTTTACAAAAAGAAAGTGACTTTAATATACATACATACATTAGAGTACAACACTAAGCCATCATTACCCTGGACAGCTACAACCATCTGTCCAGACAATTGTAGATAGTTGCAACAAAAAACAGCAGAAGATAAAAGAAAATACGAAAGTATATCTTGGAGGATCCATCTCATCTTTGAAGCTCTAAGTGTTTGGCTAAATCCAAAAATATGCTTGGGCTGACCCAAACATTACAATAAAAATAACGCACGGATCAGTCTGGTAAAGCCAGCATGAGAAACATAATCATATGGATTCTTAATGTTTTATAAAACCTTACAAAATAAATGTATCTCATAAGACCACGCCGTACATAAATACTGATGGGTTTTTACCTTATGATAACTAAACTATTTTATGGAAAATCCAATGATATTGTCATAATGTCCAGAAGGGAATATAAATATATAAAATAGCTGGAATGCTTGCATCTCACCTTTCAACATAGTTGGGAGAACTAAGTCCGTAAAGGAATGTATTGGTGACTGGATTTCCATCAATGATAAGGCTACTTGTGTACTGTTATCACGGTACACGTCTAGAAACATGTATAGAAGGTCTCACATGAATCTTTGTATGTCAAAGTTGGCTCCCCCTTTAACATGATAGATCGTAGTGTGAGAAATGCGGATTACGGATCTTAAGGCTAGGATTAACACTAGAGGGGGGTGAATAGTGTTTATAAAGAATTACTAAATATTTTTGAGTTTATGTTAATTTAAACACATATGTAGGCAATATATAGACACAGATATGATCACAGAAACAAACACAGATGCAAAAATAAAATAAAAAGCAGTAAAGGAAAGAACATACCGGATTTTATACTGGTTCGGAGTTACCCTACATCCAGTCCCGCAGCACAAGTACGGATTTCCTTTCAAATGAAATCTTTACAATTACACCCTCGATTTCAAGGCTATGAGGTACACCCTCCAGAATCACAATCCTCTATGTAGAGATACTTGATTTTCCAGGCTACAAGTTCACCCACTTGATTTTATGGGCAACAAGTTCACCCAATAGATTTCCCAAGGCTACAACCACACCTTATCACGCTTGATTGATTTTCAAGGCTACAATCACACCTTTTCTCGCTAAGTTGATTACAAAAGCCCTACAACTCTGAATAGCACCGAGGATCTTGTTGAGATAGTGATAGGCAATCAAACTACGAATGATCGAGTTCAATTAAATGTAGATTTCGGCAGAGTAATGATAAGAATTTTTGTTAAGAAAAGTGGAAGAAGAAGAAGAAGAGGAGTGAAAAACCAGAAAATCTGATGTAAAATTCGTTGAAACTGACCCGTATTTATAGTAGAACAACAGTCATGTCCATTCATGAAGAGTTATGGCGAATAGACACTTCTTTTGAAATTGAAACTTTGAACACAGCTGACACCATGTCGACATGGTCACCATGAGTATGTCGACATCCCAAAGCATTTTTTGATGATTTGATTTTCTTTGAAAATAACCTTTATCTTATATTAAAACTATTTTAAACTTTATAAATATACTTGACTATAGTTAAAATTCATAAGTAAATATAGATAATAATATATATAGAATTTAACTATAATTTTATATTTAAATCTAAGTATAAATATTTTAAAAGTTAATTATATTAAAAGATAGTTTAAAATCAGGAGTAATTTGACTTTGAAATTAAAAATGATTTTGACGCTAAAATTATTTAAAATCAGGATACATGTTTTTAATGTTTTAAAAGGAAGGTTTTGAAATCTTTTTGAAAACAAGATATAATTTTGAAAAAAAATCATTTTGAATAAAAGTTAGCGGATACAAAACAATGTTCCACTAGATTTTTCGTAGGTTCCATCCTACTTAGGGTTCCATCCCTTTAACAGGCTCGAAGTGGATTCCATTCCACGAATAAATTGGATTTTAAGATGCTAGTGCTTTTCTAGGAGTTTTAACAAAATTTTCTAATTAAAGAATAAATTACTTGAATTATTGAACTCTTGATAATCTTGATACTCATGAGTCTTCAGTCTTGATATCTTATATCTCTATGCTGTACAGTCTTCATTCTTGGTACCTGCATGGTTAAATCCTGCAAATACATATATATCTAAACTTATAGTGTTAGTATTTATATTTTATAATCAATTATAAGTTTTTTGTCGTCAAAACCATCCTCTCACGGACTAACACGTAGTACATCATTCCCAGGGACTAAGGCCACAAACGATGTGCTTTAGGCATGGCCCCTCTTCAGCGCACAAACCAAATCCATAAATATTGATTCTCGATTGAGAAGCAACTGCTCATAATGTTAGCGAATCACATAGCTCTGAGGGATATCCCCCGTTCGAGTCATTACCGAGTTGAAGGGCTTGTGAGGTCATGATTACCTCTTTTCTCTATTAGCAATTCCCACTTGGAATGCTAACACTATCTTCTCGGCACAATGCAAGGCTAGCATTCTCCATACAAGTTGTTCATGGGAAGAATAAACCGAATGCACTACTTCTCCTACATCCATTTTGAAATCGCCCTTAGGATTATTAGAAAGTAGCCCTTGCACTTCAAAGAGCTTTATTTTCACTTCCATCATCTTCATGATGTATTCAATACAATACTTGAGTTGGATCGAAGTGATTTTCAAATAACTCATACTTATCTGATCTCGGTCTCTTCGAACAAACATTGCTAATTTCTGGTAAAATCAACTCTAGTTCTTTTGAAAATATATAGACAATATATAGGAGCAGGAATCATCCCTAACAATTTAAGGTCGGATCTCCCTCTCATTTGTCCTCAAAGAACAGTACAAGATTTATACCACATTAAAGCATCGTCAAAGATTACTATGCCATATAACTCACGTGTTTCTCCTCGATATTTCGAGAGTTATATTTTGATCCAGATTTAGAATTCGGCTATTTAACTATCAAACAAATAAACAATCAAACATAGATTTAATTTCCAATGAGATCCACTAAGCCTCTATTAGTTAATTAATGGGATCCAACATGCCTTTATCAATTAATCTTTCTTTAATTAAAATCTCTTTTCGAATATTTGATTCCACAATACCTTCATAAAAGATATATTCCCAAACACTTTATACTCATTTCATTACTTAGAAAATATTTATATACTTATCTCACTGGTATAAGTATATTCCAAAGCATTGTATTTTCAATTGTTCGAAAATATCCATATACTTGTCTCAACGGTAAGTATATTAACAAAACTTAAGGGAGATTTCCTCTATTCCAAAATCATATTTAAATGGGCCATAAAAAATATTATTAGAAATATTTCTTACTACAAACCAAACCATTATCCTTTGCGTTATGTAAGGATCCATACCACCATGATTAAAAATTGTAAATAGTGAAAACAAATCTCATTCTTTTAAAAAAAATCTCTTTTTATAAGCCCATTTCCTATTTACAAATACTTTTATAAATTTCTAAATTAATTTATAGAACTCAAAAATGATTTATAAATCCTTTACAAAATACCATATGTAAATCTCCTTTAATAAATCCTTTCTATTAAGTATAATCCTTTTTATAAACCAATTTACCCTTTATAAACACCCTTATTAAATTAATTTTTGATAACCCGCACTTTTGGGCCTCTGTAATTGATAATATAATTGGGTTGACTAATAGAAATGCTGAATTTATAGATTGAACAAATGAATCTGTTCAAATAAATATTTATATTTGTAATTGTGTTGTATATATATACATAGATTTTAAATAGAATTATTATATACAAGTTGAAATTGTATTTGTTTAACTATATGTATATGTAAAATTGATTTGAAATTTAATTTGAATTTGGATACTTAAATTGAAATTCAAAAGATAGACATATATATATCTTAAATTATACTTTGGTTTTAAAATGTATTTTATTTGATTTTATTGAGACATAAATTGTTTGTATTATTTTTGAGTAATTTATTTATATAAATTAGAATATGTATTTATAAATTAGAAAATTAATTACAAAAGCTTTATAGATAAATATATCATGCATAATAACAAATGTAAGTGTATGAATGTATCTAATTACAAGTGTAAGTGAATTATAAATTGTAATTGACAAACATTAACTTATATGACAAGTGTCTCTTTGTAATATCATTTTCTTTCATTTTATTAAATCATAATTTACTCTTTATTAACTCCTATCATCTTTTTCTTTCATTTTTTTTATACATTTCTTAAACTTAAGAACTCAAACCTGTAAATATTCTCAACTCAAAATCAAAGCTGTAATTAAATCAAGCTTCCATTTTTTCCAACCCTAAATCAAACTAAAGGCCTGTAATTTTTTTTAAAAAATAAATATCTAGTAAAGATTATCATGTAATCGGTAGCATTCGACCTGAAATCAAAAGTCTTAAATCATCAAGTTCCAGTTTCAAAAGATGTAAGTATTTTTCTCTGCAATTCAAGTTCAAATAAAGCTTTCCTGTTTCAAAAATCAAGGCTCTCTGTTCATCTTCTTTCAGGTGAGTAACCCTAAGATTTGATCTGTTCAAAATCCTGTGACATGCAGTAATTTCTTGGAATAAAGTATGATTTGCATTTGCAAGATTATTATGTTAATTACATGTAGATATATATATGATTACATGGTATGTGCATGTCTGAAAAATATGAATACACTGTTCTGTTATTCAAGTTTTCAAAAGATGATCAAATTTAAATATCTCTTTCTTGATTCATTATTAAACCTTGATGTATAAAGAAACTTGTTCATGTTAACAGGATAACTGATTTAAAAATATTTCTAGTAAGAATCCGAGGATAGATTTAATAAAAAGGAAGAATAACAGTGAAATCCAATTCATATCAAAGTTTAGATTTAAAAGTATTTCGGTTTCTTGTATATAATCTTCTTCATTTCCGAAATCTAGGAATTTTAAAAACAAAACTATGATTTTTAGGCTTGTAATTAGTGAGATTTTGCGAGATGATTAGTTTTGGGATAACTGTAAGTTGTCATTGATCGAAGTCGATCTATGACTCATGGCTTATGTTAGAGGTGGTTCATGGAACGAGTATGGTGGGAAAAATAGTCTAGTATTTTCTAGAATGTCGTGGTGAGAGGGTGACATCGATCTAGGGTTTAGGTTGAGTTGGAGTTGTGGTTCTTCTCGAAGGGAATTTCAATGTCGATGTTGATTCGAATTGGTCGAAGCAACGAGAAAGGGAATGAGGATCTTAGGTAGAGGTCCATGTACGTGGCTATGGCTCCGATGGACGGAAATGAAAGATTGAGGTGATCGGCGATTGGGAATTATGTTTGTAGGCGTTCGATTTCTTCGTTTTTGCTCTGTGATGTGGATCGAGTTTCTGGGAAATCGATGGGGTTGTGATGATCGACTGCGACTTGTGGGTGTCGGTGGGATTGATCAGATTGACATTGAACTTGCGTGCATGTGCACGATGGTTTTTCGGTGCATGTCAGTTGAAGATGGGAAGAATTTGTTGAGTTTAAGAATGGAGGAAGGAGAGGGAATCAGGTTCGTCTCGAGGTTGCTGTGTAGTGGCACGAGTGAGACACCGAGTTTTTTTGCGAGAGTTTGCATGATCGAGCACGACTGAAATTTAGAAGAAGAAGAAGGAGATAGGAAGAAGAGATGGGTCGGGAAATTGGGACTGATTCGAGCTTGTATCGGGTTTTGCTTGAGTTTTTGTGGAGTAAGCTTTGGGTTGTTATTGGTTGCATTAGTTTATCGAGTTAGGCAAGGGAAGTGTTGTATTGGGCTTATGTTTTGTTGTATATTAAATGACTTTGAAACATAAGTTTAGATATTAGGTCTCCAAGTAAAGATATTTATTAAGTTATCAAACAAATTATCAAAATTCAGATTTATAAGTCAAACGTGCCCTGAATTTAATTAAATTGGTTTTGAAAATTGTATTAATTTCTCAAGTATATTTTAAAATGGGATTCAAAATAATTAAATTAAGTAAGTAAATTAAGGAAAGTATATCAAACCTTGTTGGTACAATAGTCGCAAGTGAGTTATATAAGTTGAATCCTAACATTTAATTTAAATGATAATTACTAAATGTAAGTAATTAAAAGATAAATTTGTTAAGGATTTGTTAATTTAATAGTAATTAAAGGTTAAACTAATTAATAATCAAAGGTTAATTAATTGAGGATAATTAACCAATGGAATAATTACTCGATGAAAGTAATTAAATGGGAATTACTTAAGGGAAGTAATTAAGGATTTATTACTTAGTGTAATTAATTAAAGGGTTGATTTATTTAAGAAAATTAATTAAAGGTTAGTTAATTAATGAATTTGATTAATTTATGGATAATTAATAAACGTAAGTGATTATAAGATAATTAATTTGAGTAATTAACTAAGGATCATTGTAATTAGGATGGATAGATAAAGGTTAATTAATTTGTGTAATCAAATTAGAGTTAATTACTTATTGTAATTCAAGGATAATTAGTCAAGGGTGATTAATTAAGACGGATAATTAAAGGAACAGTAATTAATTGGTAATTAATTAATGATAAGGAAAGGTAATCTAAGTGATTAAAGATTAGAAATTAATTTAATTAGAGATTAATTAAATTAATTTTGGAAGTATTAAATCTTGCTTATGAATAATTGGTGATGTTAAATGCCTTGAATTAGTTGATATCTCTGATATGAAATGTTTTATGATATGATATGTTGAGTGGACAGTGATATTGTGGTTATTTATCGATGATGAATTGCTGTGTAAAAAGTGACATCCTGTATATAAAGTTAGGTTGTATTTCACTTGAATAACTTGGGTTAAGATGATATTGAATTCGAAGAGACCGGGTCGGATATCAGTACATACCCAAACCCATTTTGATTTGTAATCTCTAATAATTCTATATAGATTTGACATGTGAAATCAATAGGCTGGAATGGACTAATATGGACCTTTGAAACTAAGTATCGGTACTTAGGGATCAATTTGTGAAATAAGTGTTGGGCATAACAAGTAATGAACTCGTAGTGAAGTACGAATTATCCGGGTTTTTCTTTTATGGTTTGAACTTAGTGTTTCAAACTATATGGGTTTACTCACGCTGTTTTCTAGCCTAACCCGTTTGATGTAATGCTCGGGTCAGACCGAGTATTACAGATTTTCAGGTAAGGACGTTTTGGAGCTCAAGAGTCGAGCTGGATGGCAGGAACGTATGGAGTGTATTAGCTGAGAGATAATATGGATTATCTAGAAAAAGTTGATTTTATTTGTCCAGTGTTTCGGTAAATGTTGTAACTCTGATATATTAAATGCAATTTACTGATATAGCTTTCTTTGTGTAAAGAATATTATTTGATATTATATTTTATCCGCTGCGAATGTGAGATTTTGAGTTTGGTTTTCTATTTCTTCTTGTATCTCTTTTCTTCTTTTCTTAACTATATTGAATTTTCGGGATTGAAATTTCCAGTCCGTTACATTTGTATTAGAGCTGAAGGTTAAGCGAGAACCTTGGCTCTGTTGGGATTACTCATTAAGGATAGGGTCAATGGTACCCTAGGATGAGTTGAATGTGTGTGTGTGTGTGTGTGTGTGTATGAGAGCGTACTTGTTATTTTCTTATATAAAGATTTTAAACGATTTTATATAAGAATATATTTCGATATACAAAGCAATATATCTTTCTAATAAATATTATGGTAATTAATTGTTAAATTATTGGAATTAAATAAGGTGGTAATAGAAATACTACCAAATTGAAATTAAATAAAGATAAATTAGAAATGGATTCAAACTGAAATCAAAATCTTAAATTTGGGGAAGAATTTCAGAGTAAGATAATGATGAATTGGTTTCCAGATATGATAATCTTGGTTATTATCATAAATGATTGTTGTATTTAATAATAAAATGTGTGTTCATGAGTAAGCAAAATGAATTGTTTAAGAAAGTAAAACATTTGAGTAAGTATGACTTATAAATTGGAATTGAAGATGATCTAAATTTTGAAGTTTTAAATCTAGGTCCAGAAATTTGAAATTTGTTTCAAAGTGATAAAGAAATAATAAATAATGTTATTTAATGTATTTGAATGAAGGGTCCTGTTCCAAACAAGATTTGTTTGAAAATTTAATGAAATTTGTTTTGAATTAAAATCAAAGGTGGTTTAAAATTTAAGGATAACTTGGTGTGTAAAGGAAGTAATATGTATAAATATAGGATATACATAATATCAAAGATGGTTTGAAATAAACTCTAAATGTTGTGTTTTAAATTTGGAATGAGATGTGATACCCAAAGTGATATAAGTTTTTCAACTTATAGGTGGGGAGATTATTTATGATAAGTTTAAAATTTGAAATGGAAATTCAAATTGGGTAAAGTTGATTGGACTAAGAAAATTGAATTTAACTTTGGGAAAGTTATATAATTTAACAAAGAACCTGAATTGGAAATTTCAAGATGAAATTGGGATTTAACTTGGAAAGTTAAATGGTTAATTTAAATTGGGAGTTTGTGTAATTTCAAAATAGGTTTGAAATTTGGAAATTGGAAATGGATGGATGTTTTAAAATAATTTGAATGATACCATCTTGTTCTTATTAATAATCTTTTTAGTTGAAATTGGATTTATTTAGATGAATAAAGAAACAGGATGTGGTAATATATCCACTATTAAGATAAAATGGAATTTGGATTCAGAATTTAATGGTTTAAAGATATAGGTTGATTTGATTTAAATGATTAAATCAACATTTTAAAATTTAACTCGAATTTATATAATTCGGGATGGTTTAACCTTGAAATTTGAATTAGATTAGTTCAAATTGAATTTGATTTGAATTAATTGAAATTATGATTGGAGATGTATAAGCATAAAATTCAAATGGAAAAGTTGAATCGGATTGATTTGAAATGATTTGAAATTGAAATGGGTTCAATTTGAAATTAGCCCAAATTGATTTGAATAATTTGGAATTGTGATTAAAGTTGAATAAGTAAATTCAAATGGAATTTGATTTGAATTTAGGAAAGAAATTGAGAACTAATTCAACTTGCATTGGGTTTAAATCAATTTCAATGGAAATTGAAGTTATTTAAATTGGAATTGAGTCAATTTAAAAGGAAGTGGAAATTTAAATTGAATTGATTAGAGATGGAGGTTGGAAATTGAACAGTTTGACTCTAGACTATTTTCAAAATGACTTGTTTTAATACAAATCTATTTTTTTTTCAAAAACTATTTTAATGTACAACTTTTTTTTTTTAAACCTAAAACCATCTTATACTTGTCTTACAATTATTTTTGGAACTATTCAACAAATTTTCAACTATTTTATAAACTAATTATTATTTTTCAACTACTTTATAACTAATTACTATTTTTACAACTATTTCGCAATTATCTAACTATTTTATAACTATTTGACTATTTTCCAACTATTTTACAATTTCTCATCTATTTTACGGCTATTTTACAATTAATAATTATTTTTCAACTACTTGTCTATTTTAAACTTTTTAAGCTATTTTCTAAATTTAAGCTGGTCAGAGTGCAAACTGTTATGATTAAATATCCATTTGAGATAAGAATTGAAGTGATAATCCAAATGAGGATTTAAGAATTATGAGTAATTGAATGAAAATTTAAGTGAATGTGAATAGAAAAGGAAATTGATTTAGCGAATAATCAACGGAGATAAATACGTCAGATGTACGTATATTATTCTATTCGTATAATGATTTGATCCAGATTCGAGTACAGAATTTCGAGAAAGTATATCGATCCGAATTGGGATTTTTCACTCGATTTTCGACGGTGAACCTAGATATGGATTGTTGATTGGTTTTGGATATTCTCTATCATAGCTATGGCTATGCAAGGAGAATGACGGTTTTTTATCAGGAAACCAGATCTGAGTCCGCACTAGGAAGTCGAGTGGACGACACCAGTTCGGAAGTGAAATTGTGTGATCGAGTGAGCGATTAGATCGATATTGCGTACAGATGATGTGTACATCATACGGGTTTGAATGAAATTGATATTGAAGATTTGTGGATAAGAATTATAAAATGGTTTTGAAATGAAAAGTATATTTTGTGAAATAAAGTGGAAATTGGATATTTCTGTGTTGGAAGTTTACTTTATATAAGTAAGTAATATGGTTAATAACTTTATAGAGTAATCAAATTTGAATATTTGATTTGGAATAAATAAAGTTATATATCTTTGTTATATAAGATAAATCTCCCCTTATTGAATCTATAGCAGAAGAAAAGGGTTTGAAAATATTTGAAGTATAAAAATGGTTTTATACAAGTTCGAAATGATCCAAAGATTTTTCAAGGATAAATATATCTATCTATATATAATGGATTTCATGAGAATGATTTTGAGAAAAGGTTTTCGGAACCTTTGGATTTGGAAAGGCTTTTGATTTTTGGGTAAAATCAAAATTGGAATTTGGAAAGCCTAGTTTGAGAATTATCGACTTTTGGGATAATCGATTTTGTGAAAAGGAGATTTATATGGAATTCATACTAGGTGTATGATTTGGAAGATACTATATGTGTATAGTATAAAGTGTTTTGAAAATGGCTCTGGAGAAAAAGGCGCTCCCTTGAAATGAACTTCTCAGGAGTATCATAGGTTGGTACTGCCTTGAGCCTCGAAGGGGAAGGTTCTAAAGTTGATCCTGTGAGGAGTCCGGACAAAACTAGTTCCTGAGGATTATGTGTAGTGTGTAGAAAAAGTCGAGGGTGCTGATTCCTACAGAGGCATTTGGGTTATGTTGTGACTATAGTGTAACTCGATGTCACTGGGATCTACTACAGACCATAGCGAAAGTCTTGTGCGTTGCTGAGAGCTAACAGTCTACGTTTGATTTTATATCGGTAGACCGCAACCTATGGTAACATAGCGAAACTCATGTGTGCTGCTGAGAGCCAATAGTCTGCGTTTGATTTTACATCGGTAGACTATGACCTATGTGGGAGTGGAGAAGTTTCATTTTTGGCAGCTAAAATCAAGGGCGCTGATGCCTACAGTTACATGGACTTTTTCTGTGATGGCAACGTAATCCTGTAATGTAACTGCGATCTGTTATGGGTTCCATGGTGTAATTGAGGGGCACAGAGTCAGTTATATGGATTTTTGCTGCGATGGCAACGTAAGCCAGGATTTAACTGCGACCATGGATGGGGGTGATGATTTCCAGAGCATTCTCACCAAAGAAGTTTCCTTGATTTCAAAAATATTTTCTATATTATCAGTAAAATTATTCTCCAAGTATTTTCACTTAGTGTTGGAAACAGGTCCGCTAGGTACTTATAGATTTTCAGTCCTACGCCTGACCAACATATGACCGAATTTCTATAAGAACAAGGATGGACTGGTTTAGACATCGAGTTATAAAAAGTATTTTTATAAAACAATTTTTGTAATAATTTTAAGGTGTTTTAAAAATTCTTAATAAAAGAATAATTTTTCCTGATAACAAGCATTTTATTAAATTTTGGCTTCGTTCCTTTTCGAGGACGAAAAGATTCAAAGGGGGAAGGATTGTGATAACTCAGATTTTTAGGCATCTGTGATTGATAATATAATTGGATTAACTAATAGAAATACTGAATTTATAGATTGAACAAATGAATCTGATCAAATAAATATTTATATTTGTAATTGTGTTGTGTGTATATATATACATAGATTTTAAATAGAATTATTATATACAAGTTGAAATTGTATTTGTTTAAATATATGTATATGTAAAATTGATTTGAAATTTAATTTGGATTTGGATAATTAAATTGAAATTCAAAAGATATATATATATATATATATATATATATCTTAAATTATACTTTGGTTTTAAAATGTATTTTATTTGATTTAATTGAGAACATAAATTGTTTGTATTATTTTCTTCTTAAAGGAATTTATTTATATAAATTAGAATATGTATTTATAAATTAGAAAATTAATTACAAAAGCTTTATAAATAAATATATCATGCATAATTACAAATGTATGCATATGAATGTATCTAATTACACGTGTAAATGAATTATAAATTGTAATTGACAGATATTAACTAATATGACAAGTGTCATCTTTGTATTATCATTTTATTTAAATTTTAATAAATCATAATTTACTCTTTATTAAATCCTATCTTCTTTTTCTTTCATTTTTTTCCTGCATTTCTTAAACTTAAGAACTCAACCTGTAAATATTCTCAACTCAAAATCAAAGCTGTAATTAAATCAAGCTTGCATTTTTTTCCAACCTGAAATCAAACTTAAGGCCTGTAATTTTAAAAATAAAATAAATATCTAGCAAAGATTATCATGCAATCAGCACATTCGACCTGAAATCAAAAGTCTTAAATCATCAAGTTCCAGTTTCAAAAGATCTAAGCATTTTTCTCTGCAATTCAAGTTCAAATAAAGCTTTCCTGTTTCAAAAATCAAGGCTCTCTGTTCATCTTCTTTCAGGTGAGTAACCCTAAGATTTGATCTGTTCAAAATCCTATGACATGCAGTAATTTCTTGGAACAAAGTATGATATGCATTTGCAAGATTATTATTAGAATTGCATGTAGATATATATGATTATATGGTATGTGCATGTATGAAAAATATGAATACTCTGTTTTGTTATTCAAGTTTTCAAAATCTGATCAAATTTAAATTTCTCTTTCCTAATTCATTTTTAAACCTTGATGTATAAACGAAACTTGTACATGTTAACAGAATAATTGATTTAAAAATATTTCTTGTAAGAATTTGAGGATAGATTTAATAAAAAGGAAGAAAACGGTGAAATCCAATTCATATCAAAATTTTGATTTAAAAGAATTCCGGTTTCTTGTATATAATCTTCTTCATTTTCGAAATCTAGGATTTGAAAAAACAAAACTATGATTTTTATACTTGTAATTAGTGAGATTTTGCGAGATGATTAGTTTTGGGATAACTGTAAATTGCCATTGATCGAAGTCGATCTCTGACTCTTGGCTCATGTTAGGGGTGGTTCGTGGATCGAGTATGGTGGGAAAATTAGTCTAGTATTTTTTGGAATGTCGTGGTGGGAGGGCGACATCAATCTAGGGTTTAGGTTGAGTTGGAGTCGTGGTTGTTCTCGATGGGAATTTCAGTGCCGATGTTAATTCAAATTGGTCAGAGCAACGGGAAAGGGAACAAGGATCTTAGGTAGAGGTCCAGGTCCATGGCATGGCCTTTGATGGACGGAGATAGAAGATTGAGGTTATCGACGATTGGGAATTATGTCTATAGGCGTTTGATTTCTTCGTTTTTGCTCTGTGATGTGGATCGAGTTTCTGGGAATTCGATGGGGTCGTGATGATCGACAGCGACTTGTGGGTGCCGGTAGGATCGATCGGATCGACGTTGAACTCGCGTGCATGTGCACGATGATGACATGTCAGTTAAAGATGGGAAGAATCTGCTGAGTTTAAGAATGGAGGAAGGAGAGGGAATCAGGTTCGTCTCTGGGTTGCTATGTTGTGGCACGAGTGAGACACCGAGTTTTTGTGCGAGAGTTTGCATGATCGAGCATGGGTGAAATTTAGAAGAAGAAGATAGGAAGAAGAGATGGGTCAGGAAATTTGGACTGGTTTGAGATTGTATCGGGTTTTGCTTGAGTTTTTATGGAGTAAGCTTTGGGTTGTAACTTTATCGGGTTGAGCTAGGGAAGTGTTGTATTGGGCTTGTGTTTTTCTCATATTAAAAGACTTTGAAACATAAGTTTAGATATTAGGTTTCCAAGTAAAGATATTTATTAAGTTATCAAACAAACTTTAAAAATTCAGATTTATAAGTCAAATGTGCCCTGAATTTAATTAAATTGGTTTTGAAAATTGTATTAATTTCTTAAGTACATTTTCAAATGGGATTCAAAATAATTAAGTTAAGTAAGTAAATTAAGGAAAGTATATCAAACCTTGTTGGTACAATGGTCGCAAGTGAGTTATATAAGTTGAATCCTAACATTTAATTTAAATGATAATTACTAAATGTAAGTAATTAAAGGATAAATTTGTTGAGGATTTATTAATTTAATAGTAATTAAAGGTTAAATTAATTAATAATCAAAGGTTAATTAATTGAGGATAATTAACTAATAGAATAATTACTTGATGAAAGTAATTAAAGGGAAATTACTTAAGTGAAGTAATTAAGGATTTATTACCTAGTGTAATTAATTAGAGGTTGATTTATTTAAGAAAATTTACTAAGGGTTAGTTAATTAATGAATTTGATTAATTTATGGATAATAAATCTATGTAAGTTATTATAAGATAATTAATTCGAGTAATTAACTAGGGATCAATGTAATTAGGATGGATAGATAAAGGTTAATTAATTTTTGTAATTAAATTAGAGTTAATTACTTATTGTAATTCAAGGATAATAAGTTAAGGATGAGTAATTAAGATGGATAATTAAAGGAACATTAATTAGTTGGTAATTAAATAATGTTAAGTAAAGGTAATCTAAGTGATTAAAGATTAGAAATTAATTTAGTTAGAGATTAATTAAATTAATTTTAGATGTATTAAATCTTGCTTATGAATAATTGAGTGATGTTAAATGCCATGAATTAGTTGATATCTCTGATATGAAATGTTTTATGATATGATATGTTGGGTGGACAGTGATACTGTGGTTATCTATCGATGATGAATTGCTATGTAAAAAGTGACATCCTGTATATAAAGTTGAATTGTATTTTACTTGAATAACTTTGGTTAAGATGATATTGAATTCGAAGAGACTGGGGTCGGATATCAGTAAATACCCGAACCCATTTTGATTTGTAATCTACAATAAATCTATATAGATTTGATGTGTGAAATCAAAAGGCCGGAATGGACTAATATGGACCTTTGAAACTAAGTATGGATACTTAGGGATAAATTTGTGAAATAAGTGTTGGGCATAACAATTAATGAATTCGTAGTGAAGTACGAGTTTCCAACCTGACCCGGGTGTTACTTTGATGTATTGCTCGGGTCAGATTGAGTATTACAGATTTTCAGGTATGGACGTTCTGGAACTCAGGTGTCGAGCTGGATGGTAGGAACGTACGGAGTGTATTCAGCTGGGAGATATTATGGATTATCTAGGGCAAGTTGATTTTATTTGTCCAGTATTTCTACAAATGTTGTAACTCTGATATGTTAAGTATAATTTACTGATACAGCTTTCTTTGTGTAAAGAATATTATTTGATATTATATTTTATCCGCTGCGAATGTGAGATTCTGAGTTTGGTTTTCTGTTTCTTCTTCTATCTCTTTTCTTCTTTTCTTAACTATTTGGAATTTTCGGGATCGAAATTTCCGAGTTGTTACATAATTGATTTCCTTTATATATCATAATTAAATAATTAACTAACTCTAAACAATCATTTTAAAATAAGCAGTTAACTTTAAAATTTCATTAAGAATATAAATAAATAAGTTTAAACTCCTTTAATAAAATAATCTAATTACTTATTTTGAAACATCATTTATAAACACTTAACCTCAAATTATTAGTAAAACTGAAGTTGGTTTAAAACCAAAACCTATATATTCGGAAAGAGACATGGCAACCACAATAGTACTAAAACAAGTTACCATTTAATTAAATTTTGAATTTTTTAGTCGCATAACTGGTACTTACATAAGCCAACATATATGTAAATAAAATCAATTAGCATAACTAGTTAATCCACCACTTATCCAATATTACTGGCATACAATTCAATTTCCAAATCAATACAACAGCAGAATGATGATTTATTTTGCTAAATAAATACCAAAATAACCTACTTAATTTAATTATAGTAGAAGGGGGATTTAATCTGCTAAATATATGTCATCAATTTTCTATCCAATTAAATTATAGCAGAACAGTGTTTTATTCTACTAAACAAATGTTCAAAATGATCTATTTGATTTAGTTATAGCAGAATTGGAATTCATTCTGGTTAATAGATGACAAAGTTAATATAACATATTCATATGTATTTGGCTACTTAATGATAGGACAAAGAGAATCCCTTATTTTAAACTCATCCACCTAAAAAGAAAGCTGCTTTTCAATAAAACTGATAGAGTTTAAAATAAACCTTTATTTAACAATAATTAAATCTTAACTAAATCACTAATTACATCTCGATTAAAAACTAAATGTAAATCTTAATTAAACCTTTGTTAAATATTAATTAATCAATTAATAATTAAAACTTATCTGGTTAGCAAATAATTAATAATCAAACCGTAATAATTAATAATTAATTTATTTATTTATCTTTAAATTAATAAAAATTAATAATTAATTAATTATTTACTTATTTAATAATTAGTTAAAATTCCCTTAATTAATTAACTATAATTATCTTACTTAATAAATTCTTAAGTACAAATTACTCCTTAATTAATAATTAAATATTAATTATATTTAATTAATTAATTAATTTAATAATGTTTAAAATCATATTTAATTAAATAATAATTACCTTTTATACTTAAATAATGATTGTAAAAGGTTTTAAAAAATATGTAAGATAAAAACATTTGGTTTAGAAAAATAGTTCGATTTCCCAAACTATATCTATAACGACTATTGCTCTGGATACCATGGCTTTTAAGCTAGTTTTATTAGTCTAATATTCTTTAAATTTTTTACTTTTGACTTATTTATAAAACATAGTATAAAGTTTGAAAACTAAAATAAAGTTGAAACTTTGAGACATTTCAAGTAAATGAAATACATAAACGAGTTTAAAATCCAAGGGAAACTTTATGTCATAACATAAATCAAGATTACATGTTAACTTTCCTTAGCATTCAACACCATATCCAAGAGCACAACACACACAAACACATACACACGCACGCGCACGCACACATGTGTGTGTGTGTATATATGTATGTATGTATATTCATGCCATATACCATAATTTAGGTAAAGATTATAACTTTAACCTCACTGAACAACCAAACTATATATCCAAGTTCACAGCCAAAAATATACATATATATTCTCACATAAATAAAACATCAAACACACATAAATTTCAACCAAGTGCACACAATAACTACCCATAATAGATATATAGAACTTTAAATTTTAAGGTAATCATACTCACCTAATGTCAAAAAGAAACCAAAACAAAGCTCTAATGTTTGAACTAAATGATCTTGTACATCCTTAAGAAAATGTGATTTTCCTTAGGAAAGGGGGACTTTTGGGCTTGGCCTAGATGAAGCAAGGCACGACCTTGGGTTGAAATTGTAATGTGGTTTTATTTATTAAGGAAGAGGGGTGTAGGAAGAATAGAGAAGATCTTTTAAATGATTTTAAAGGGTTTAAAAGTAGAAAAGGACTTGGTTTTTAATTCTAAAAACAAAAGAAGCCATTAAAAATCTTTTAAAAATTAAGTAAGAAGACAAACGCTTTAAAAAGTAAGAGATGATGAGGAATGAGAGAGAAATTTTGAAATTAGTTTTACAAAAATGAGATAAGCAAAAAATTACTTAAAAGCTCTTAAGTACACTACCCTCCATTCATTTTATGCTACATCATCCATCCATTTCTTCCCCCTCACTTCCACATGCAAGTCCAAGAACACCCCCCCCCCCCATTATCCAATGAACAAAACCCTGCCTTGTACTGTGATGGTAAGTGATAAGGTGACATTACATATTTTATATTTTATTTTAATTTCAAATTTGAAAAAGGATCACATCTCTTCCCTTTTACTTAAGTAAACTCATTTGGCCATATTATTAACTTAACCACACTTTTGTTATTAATATATATGAGAATATATGTTAACAAAAATGTTTACAACCTTGTTGACAACTTTAGATGGTGAAAAACCAAAATTTCAAAATACGTTTTTCGGTCATATTTTCTATTTTCCTTTTAACTAATTATTTTTGGAAACACATTTTGAAACCCATTTCACCATTACTAGTTATTACTTAAAGGGTGTATTTTAATTAGTATAATCGTTAATTGAATATTAAAATAAATTATGTATTCTTAAAGTAAAGTGATAAAATTTTGGGTCGTTGCATTCTTCCCACTTTAAAAGAATTTTGACCTCGAAGTTTCACCATATGTGTATTCAAAATTATTCATAGCTCTACATGATGTTGGCAAATGCAAAATCTGATTCGATCTCTGCTCGAATACATAACCTCTCTTACTAACTAGTATTGCTTACCAGATTATCCAGTGCGGACTCCGATCAGGCTTCTTGATCAAAAACACATGTTCTTCTTACTAGCCACATATTATGATATAAAACTTTGGTTCCATATCAAGAATGCTTACCAAGTACTCATCGTCAAAAATCGAGTGACAGATCCTTATTTGGAATGGTGTGAAAAGCCTTAAAGTCAGGTACTTGAATCTACATTCAACGAATGTATTTATTTTATTAGTTCTCACTAACAACAATTCTATTTCTACTAAAATTATTTATGAAAATATTTTGTAAAAACTAAATTTATTTTTTCACTTGTATAATACCCTACTACATCCTGAGAGTATATACCATTGTCGGGTTCAAACTATTTTCCATTTTAAATTTATTCCCCTAAGTAAACTCATGATCTAAATACTCAGGTTTTATTCCAATTTTTTTTTGAAATGAAACTATATAAATAACCATAGAGTATGTATATATGTATGTATCTGTGTATGAGTACAGCCCGAGTAACCTCAGAATAATACTAAGGAACTGGGTACTACCTAATAGTATCATATATTCCCTCACCAAGAGGGGCAATACTTAAGAGAAGTGCATACCATCCGAACTCATCTCTTTCCCATTTTTATTAATTTTTTCGAGCCACACGAATTAGTTAACTTAAAATAATTCTTCTATTTCAAAATTAATCCTTTTGAAATAATATTTTATGAATTTCCAAACATATGTTTTCACAAAATATCAATATCTGTAGTCAACTTGCTTTTGATTGATAAAGAGAATAATCTACTAAGTGCACTACCATGTTCTCCTAGACAAACATCTGATTATCACTTAAAAGATTATTTAGATTATCACAAAATAAATCGAGACTCATCCCCCAAAAAACCAAAGAAAATACTCCTTACTAAAAAAATATCTTTCCAAAATATTTTTACTTAAATTTTTTTAAGTAAAACTATTAGTACTATTTTCCATTAAACATTTGAAATATTCTTCAAGACTCCGAGATTTAAATCATCAAAACCCTTTATTTATAATACACATTTTTGCAAACCTAATCTATCTAAAATCACTTCTGTATACAAAATCATTTATCAAATATTTATTCCCAAAATATTCTAGTCTTCTTTTAAATAAATATCTTTTATTAAAATCAAATTTTAACCCAATATTAATATTGGACACCTTATAGTCAAATTATGAAACTTAATTCAGAAGGTGTTCGTTTAATGATTCCATAATTTTATCTACCCAACCCATGTTTAAAAAGGGTAATTATATATAAATCAACAAACAATAGTTAATGCCTTAAAAATGGAAGAGTACGACTACACAAACTTTAAATGATATGATAATAACTATATATTATCATTTCCTAAAAAAATACATCAAAACTATATTAAATTTCGAAAATTATCATTTATATATCTAAGATACTTTTAGGTAAAATTATTTCATTTACCCATTATAAAACAATAATGTGTTGATTTGCCTTGTTCAAGTGTTTAAGAATCCTGATCAATAACGTGGGCCAAACGGCCAAACGAATTGATCAAAATTCATAAACCACTCAATAGATCGATTAGCACCACATAAAACATTTTTATAGCACTTTAGAAATACATATTCATATACGCATACATGCTCAGACTCATTCTAGGGTGTTACTAACCCTATTTCTAATAATTTTATTGTACAAACGCCAAGGTTCTCGCTAACCTTCATCTCTGATACCAATTGTAATGACCATTTTTTCGACTCTTAGAAGTCGACGCTAGTACATCAATAGAATTTGAGCATCTAAGTGTTGAAAAGACAGATTATCGAGGAGAAAGAAAAATAAAAGGAGAATAGAATCTCACAGACATGACGGGTAATATATAATACTGAATAAGTCTTTACAAAAAGAAAGAGAATTTAATATACATACATCAGATTACAACACTATCCCATCGTTAGCCTCGACAATTATAACAACCTATCTTTAAAATTACTAAAAATTACCACAAGATCTAACAGAGGAAGATGAAAAAATATGAAAGTACGTCTTGGAGGATCCAGCTCATCCCCTGAAGCTTAGCTAAATCTAAAAAATATGCTTCTGTGGTGTTTGCACCGAAATTGGTCACAAAACCCCAAAAGCCATGAAAGCATCAGTGTGTACACACAGATCCACAATATTCACACATGGATCTTAGATCTGGATAATGTAGAGAGTAAAGATGAAGAAACAGTAAAATTAAAATGAAAGAGAGCATGAAAGAACACAAGGTCTTATAGTGGTTCAACGATCTGGCCTATGTCCACTTTGAATCAATCTTTTTTTATTGCCTTTGTACTGTAATTACAATTAAAAGCCTTTAGTATCAATTACAAGAATGGCAGAGTTTCGGCACTAGAGAAGGAGAAGATCACCATTTCAGTTTCCATAGGACTCCTATTTATAGGTGTAGATCCGAAAATATCCATCCCCAAAACCCGGAATACCTCTTATCTTGCATAAGTGGGCCCGTCACATCGATCTGGAGTGATTTGGGATCGATGCATGTTCAATTCGTATTGATCCAGAAGGTGTCCAATCGAGCTAAGATTGATCATGGAGTTTCTCGAGTATGTCAGGAAGCTCCTATGGAAATTTCATAGCGTATGGACGTATTGAGTGAGAGTTCTGATCGATGTAAGTGCTGTTTTCTGGTACGCTGCTGAGCCCGTATCGATACTAACTCGTATCAATACCTCTTTGTATCGATCGATTGACATCGATCGCCTTCGTATCCATCATAATCCGCATCCATCTATCCCTATTTCCATAGTCATAGCCTCCGCCTCGATCCGAGTTCCACGCCTACATTCGTGTCAAATGCTTCATCGCTTGACCAACTCCACTGCCTTGTATCCATGCTTCAAATCCAATGGCATGTGCTTCTTCGTATCCATCGATCGATCCTCATTCGTATCCTTCGGCCACTCCTCTGTTTGTATCGATCCTCTGCATATATTGCCTTATTCGTATCGGTCCAAAGTTAAGTCCCTTCGTATTGAT
Organism: Allium cepa; assembly: GCA_030765085.1. Taxonomy (NCBI): domain Eukaryota; kingdom Viridiplantae; phylum Streptophyta; class Magnoliopsida; order Asparagales; family Amaryllidaceae; genus Allium; species Allium cepa. The sequence goes on from CM060931.1 coordinate 616,350,039, forward strand.
CCAAGCTTTGATCGATACAAAGTATGCCTTGCCATATCCATTCAATCGATGTGTGTTGTATCGATACGAAATCATCGGTTCGAAGTGTGTTGCCATATCAATTCTAATCGATACGAAATCATTAATGTTGTGTCCATCACTGATCGGTACGAACTTCTATCGGTCCAAATCCATGAGTGCTATCTATACTGCCACGTGATCGATACGAACGGTATCGATACGAACCAATCTCCATGAATGTTGATCCATCCTTATCTTGAGCATACGAACTCCGATTGACTTAAAATTCAAAACCTAGCCTCTTTTAGCCTTGTTCATCATTCCCATTCGATCCCATCTTGATTGGAGGTCGGTCAAATTATGACGACATCGATCGTAGCCTTGTTTCCAATCAGTCTCCAATCCTGATACCCATCATTTCCAGCCAATCTGTTAATATCCTGGCCCTGACCAAAATTTAGAATAACATTTGCTCCCCAAAACATGACTTTGTGGAAAGAAGGTGTGTTTTGAAAATCTCTAATTCCGACTTCCGAAGTCCATATTCCATTCATAGCCATACCATCAGATTCATAATCCAATCCATTGCCAAGCCATCATATCCAAACACTACAGCCATATCCTGATCCAAATTCGCGACTACTCCAAGTCGATGTCCGATTTTAAGTCTAGTAACCAAATCCTTAGCGAGTTTCATATCTATTTGAATCCGACAACCGAGTTCTAATCCATCCATATCCAATAGCCGAATCCACGACCTTTTCAGGTCGATATCCAAATTCAGGACCACTCTGGATCCATACACAAATCTTTAGCTATTCATAGCTGATATCTGAATCCATAACCTTTTCGAGTTCTTGCCAAGCGTAGTCCACACTCAACGACCTGTATTAAAGAACACCTTGCTGTCCTTGGTTCAGTGTCCCTGAACACTGAGTAATACCATGGCTTTAGTCCTAAGCCCAATCCTGGTCGATCCGAACCCTTGTCTAGCATAGTCCATACTCGACGACCTGAAATTGTAATCGATATATATTATGGGTCCTAAGTCCTACGCCGAATCCTGGTCCCTTCGGACCTTGTCAAGCATAGTCCATACTCGATGACATGAATAAGCTAATTCGCCCCGTTCGGACGAAGAGACATACCCCTTGTCAGGCATAATCCATACCCGAGGACCATTTATCAAAAACCAGACAAAAATCCAATCGAAAACTAATCCAAAATCCAGTTCAAAAAAAAAAACCAAAAATCCATACCAGAAATCCAAAACAATGTCCAAACTAGAAAACAAGCATCCAAACTAAAGTCCAAACCAGAAAACAAACGGAACCAGGAGTTCAAACCAAACTCCGAACCCGAACCCAAAAAAAGCGAATGTCAAAACCAAAATAGAAAAAACAGATTTCACAAACTATATTGTCACGATTCATCATCATCTCAGGGCATGCCTAGAGGCTATCTCCATCCCCGAACATGAGTAAGTGACTTGGCCATTCACCCAGAGTTTGCTACTTATTCCATATTGTTCCTATCAGCGGATAACCAATCGGTCATCATTCCTGGACCTCGTGCCATTGTCGTTTGAGGTCAATGGTGGCTGCTCTTGTTCCACCACTGCATTCCAAGCTCCGATATATTGTCGCAATTGACCACTCCTTACATGCTTCTCGATTATATCCCTTAGATGCCTGCAACTGTTGGTATCATGTCCGTCCAAATCGTGGAAGAGACAGTGCCTTCCTGATGCCCATTCACGTTCTGAGTGTTCTCTCCTTGCTGGGCTTCGATAGGGAAGGCGATCCTGATTCTCCATGAATATCCATTCTAACGGCTCGTCCAATCCTATGCAGTGGAGAATTTTGGCTCTCTCCATCACTTCCTAGCTTTTCTCGATTCATCATCCAAGTTCCTCTTTCCTTTATCTTTATCTTTACCCAAGCTTCAGTCGGATGGAACTCCATCCTCAGCCGTGTTCACTTCCTTTAACTTAATATCCGAACATGCATCCTCTTATCAAAGGAATCTCTCGACTTCGTGAAAGAATTCTTCGAGATCCATTGGTGGGTCTCGTATTAATGACAATTTGAAATCCGAATCATCTTCGACTCCTGACACTGCTACCATTAAAATCATTGATGGATCTGGCAGATCCACCGAAGCAACCGCTACATTGAACTGAGTTAAGAAAGCCCTGAGTCATTCTCCTGCCCTTTATTTTACTAACGTTAGCATCATTACGTCTTCGGCCTTTTGATATGAACCCGAAACTGTTTCAGAAACCTGTCCACCAATTCTATCCATGTCCTGATTGATCCCTCTTCCCACTGCTGAAACCATATAGCATCTGTATCCGTCAAGTACAAGGGGAAACATCGAGCCATAACTTCCTCTGATACCCCTAGTACTTCCATGTGTCTCGTGTACCTCATCAAGTGATCAGTAGGATCAGCCTTGCCATTGTGTACCTCTAGAGTAGGTAGCTTGAACTCTGGTGGGTTCTGAGCCATTTTGATATCACGGGTAAACAGACTCTTGTTTACTGCTTCAAGATCTCTGATTGCTAAACCTCCATGCATAGTTCGCCTGACAATCTCATCCAATCCAGCATTGTTCACCAAGGGTTGCCTCCCGAGTCCCCGAGGAAATTCTGGTACATACTCTTCACCACGTACTTTTGTGCTTCTACCAGCATCTTGCTGTATGGCGTCACCTAGAATTCCTCCATGAATCGGTCCATTATTGCCAGGTGGTGTGCCCCCGAGCCTACATCCATCCAGATTAACAGTTGCATGCTGATTAGGGGCTGCGTCCTGTTGAGCTGCTCCATCCAACTGCATATTGGGTCCTTCCATTCCAGCTCCATGGATCTGAACTCCAACAGCTCTAATTGTTCCTGCCTGTCTAAACTATCTGAGAAGGTCCTGCATCATATCCTCTTGCCTCTTCAATAATTCTTCCTACATAGCTCCCATCATCATCTTTATTTCATCTCTGGTGATGAAAGATGAGGCCCGATTTGCTTCTGAGGAAGCCTCCTGACTCCCTTCATGATGACTCCTTTCTGGTAATGTCTTTCTAGCCGATTGCTTAACCATGGTCCCTTTTAAATCTGGACCTTTAGCTTTCCAAATCTGAACTCCAAATCCGATATAGAGGGTGCTAGTGCTCTCAGTGAAAGCACCAAAGTCTTTGCGCCAAAATCGGTCACAAACCTCAAAAGCCGTGAAAGCACTAGTGTATACACACAGATCTACAATATTCACACACAGATCTCAGATCTAGATAATGTAGAGAGTAAAGATGAAGAAATAGTAAAATAAGAATGAAAGAAAGAAGGAAAGAACATAAGGTTTTATAGTGGTTCGAAAATCCATCCTACGTCCACTTTGAATCAATCCTTTTTATTGCCTTTGTACTGTAATTACAATTACAAACCTTTAGTATCAATTACAAGAATGGTGGAGTTTCAGCATTAGAAAAGCAGAAGATCCCCATTTCATTTTCCATAGGACCCCTATTTATAGGTGTAGATCCGAAAATATCCGTCCCTAAAATTGGAATACCTCTTCTCTTGCGCAAATGGGCTCATCACATCGATCTGGAGTGATTTGGGATTTGTTCTACTCATATTGATCCAAAAGTGGTCCAATCGAGCTAAGATCGATCATGGAGTTTCTCAAGGGTGTCAGGAAGCTCCTCAGAAAATTTTGTAGCGTTTGGACTTGTAGAGCGAGAGTTATGATAGATGTAAGTGTTTTGATGGTATGCTGCATCGCCGGTATCGATACTGATTCGTATCGATACCTCTTGATGTCGATGGATTGACATCGATCGCCTTCTATCCATCATAATCCGCATCCATTTATCCCCATTTCCATAGCAGCAGCCTCCGCATCGATCCGAGTTACACGCCTACATCCATGTCGAATGCTTTATCGCCTGACCAAATCCACTACCTTGTATCCACGCTTCGAATCCAACGACGTGTGCTTTTTCATATCCATCGAATGATCCTCCTTCATATCCTTCTACCGCTCCTCTATTCATATCGATCCTCTACGTATGTCCTCTTTGTATTGCCTTGTTCGTATCTATCCAAAGTTATGTCCCTTCGTATCGATCCAAGCTTAGATCGATACAAAGTATCCATTCAATCAATGTGTGTTGTATCGATATGAAATCATCGATTCGAAGTGTGTCGCCATTTCAATTTCGAATGATACGAAATCATCGATGCTGTGTCCGTCCCTAACCGATACGAAATTCTATTGGTCCAAATCCATGAATGCTGTCCATATTGCCACGTGATCGATACGAACCAATCTCCATGAATCTTGATCCATCCATATCTCAAGCATACGAACTCCAATTGACTTGAAATTCAAAACGTAGCCTCTCTTAGACTTGATCATCATTCCCAATTCATCCTATTTGGATTGGAACTCAGTTATATTCTAACGACATCGATCGTAGCCTTGTTTCCAATCGGTCTACAATCCTGATATTCACCCTTTCCAGCCAATTCATTGATATACCGGCCCTAACAAAAGGTAGGATAATAGGTCGATCTGAGCAATATAAGAAAATAATGTCTAGATTAGGTTGGCAAAACCAACATGAGAAATACAATCAAATAGGTTGTTAATGTTTTGTAAAACCTTTAAAATAAAGGTATCTTGTAAGACCACGCCGCACATAAACATGGATAGGTTTTTACATTATGATAACTAAATGATTTTATAGGAAATCCAGTGATATTATCATAATGTCTAGAGGGGGAAACAAATATATAAAATAGCTTAAATGCTTGCATCTCGCATTTAAACATAGTTGGGCAAAATAAAGTCCGTAAAGGCTTGTATTTGGGATTGGAATTCCATCAATGACAAGGCTACTAGGGTACCGCCTATCACGATACACCTCTAGAAAAATGTACCGAGGGACTTATGTGAACCACCTACATATCAGAGCCGGTTATTCCCTTTAACAAGACAAGTTGGATTACATTATTTCCTTGGACCAAGGCTCCAAAACAATGTGCACCAACCATTTCCCCACTTCCGCATGCATACCAGATCCGTAAATATCGATTTCAGATCGAGGAATGACTACTCCTCATGGTAGCAAACCACATAATTCTGAGGCATGTCCATATTTTAGTCTATACCGAGTTATGAAGCTTATTAGGTCACAATTACCTTTTCCTCTCTTAGTAATTCCCACTTGGAATACTATAACCACCTTTCAAGCATAATGCAATGCAGGCATTCGTCCATATAAGTTGTTCAGGATCACAACAAACCGAAGGCACTACTTCAACTACATCCACTTTAGAATCAACCACAAGATTAATAGCGAGTAGCCTTTGTACTTAAAAGAGCTTCATCTTTAATTCCATCACCTTAAAGATGTCTTTAATATGACACTTGACTTAGATCGAAGTGGTTTTTTATAATTCATACTTACTCGATCCCAGTTTCATCGAACCAGCATTCGCCAGTTTCGGTAAACTCAAATCTGATTCTTTTTAGAAATATACTATAACACCCACGTTCCTATGATAATTAATTAAAAATGGAAGTGATAAATTATTAATAGTAAAAAATAAAAAATGATGAAAAATATTGGAATTTGGCTATGAAGCGTATACCATTAGATTCGTAGCAATTTTATTTCATATTCAAAATTTTCCAATCGAAGTTAAGACGAAAAATTTATATGCATTTGAATGTTCCTAGTTGGAAATAATTATATATGTAAGTAAGGAAAGAATTTAAAATTAATTAATAAGTTATCAACACCATTATGGTAACTTAACATTTAAGAAAAATTAATAGAAGTTAATATTGGTTAACATTAATTGAAGGATGGATGGAAATCAATCAATCAAAATAAGAGAATATACAAGAATATAAATCAAACAAAATAAGAGAACGCACAAGAATGTACTGATTTGGCCAAGCTAGGTCGACCCAAACCATGCCCAAGTTGACTTAGGTTCATAGGCGATCGACCCACACTAGGTTGATGGCGGCAAGAAGATATGGCTTCATTGCCTAGATTTGATGGAGCTTGATCCAACGATTAGATCTGATTTGAACCTCTATAAATTAGGTTTTATAGCTTCACTTCAAACTCATTATTATTCTAACAAGCATGGAATATCTGCCATTTTACTATCTCCTCCAAAAAAAATTAATATGTAGAAATAGATCTATATTGCATGGATGCACTTTGGGGAAGAATAGAAATGAAAAAGGATAGGAAATTGGTTCAAATCAGATTGCTACATCAAAGGTAAACTTTTAGATATGGTTCTAGTTAATAAATCTAAATCTCTTCTCCCTAATCCAATTTCTAATGAGATCTGTGTGGATCCGAGTAGGAAGAAAAAATAGAGAACACAGATAACAAGGTTTGATCAAGATTAAATCTAAAGATTTAGAAGCGCTAATTAAAGGTAAGTAAGAATATTATAGATACTTATATAACACTAGATAGTATCATTGCATATTATTCTATACATATGAGAATTGAATTTAAATCGCAATAAATTCACATGTATCAAATGTTGAAGACCGTAAACTTGCCTACAAATTTGTATTGATAATTACAAAAGTCTATAATTGTGAAATGCTTTTCAATTATCTGTTTTATGTCAGATTCATTAGTTGAAACATAATGAATTAAAATTCCATTTTATTTTGATATCGATGAATGAGTGAAAAAAGTTAATTAGACTTTTGAAATTTTAGTGATATTTTAATTTATTAGAATACACATTATTGTAAGTGGATTTCCATATATTGTAAAGTTTAAACTTAGTAAAAGTGGGATGTTTGAAATAACAAGGAGCAAATATATGCCTTTAAAAGAAAGAGATGTACAAAATAAAGATAGTTAATGTATTTTGTATTATCTATTTCAATAAATAAAAAGAAAATTTCTTATAGTTACAAACATCGCACAAACCACCTCTTTTGGACAAGATATGGAAATTTACCGCATAACAGTTAGCTGTTATAGTTTAAATTCCAATTTATTAAAGTTTTGTAAAGTCTATAAGTGAAATATTGACTGAAAACAAAAGATTGATAAAATGGAAACTAAGGAAAAAGGAAGTTCGAGTATTAGGCAAGAAACAGAAGCTGGAAAATAAAATTGATGCCTGGATTAAGTCTAATAATCGGATGAAATGGATAAATTTGCTTAAAACAAGTAAACTGAATTATGTTTGGGTTAAGCCTGATAATTAAATGAATTGGAATAGAAATCAAAGGTTGAACTAGTTAATGTAGTAGCAACAATATTAATGGCTGAAAATGAGAGATGATAAATAAATTTGGTGAAGTAAAAGATAAACGCATTTTAAGAATAAAGACTTAGAGTCAGGCATAAAAGATGTGAGGCAATAAAAAAATGAAAGAAGAATGAATGTACATGAGTCTAAAAATGTATACACATAGCCTTCGATATGCATTTACGACGTGTGTGAATACTTATAAATTGTCTGTAATAATTGTAAATTATCTGTTATAATTATAATGAATAAATGACTGATGGGTGTTAGAGTCCGTTGGGATACTAAAAACATATCTAACTAATAGGACCTGTGGAGAGTGTACGCTTTCATATAACTAAAGTGATACGCTAAGATTAGGTGTGCTTAGGTTGAAACCACTGTAATTGTAGGCACTAGGAGACCTTTTATGGATGACGAGACTGTACAAGCACTAGTGGTCTGTTTCAAGTTTGTGTGAGGATGGTATTTCCTTGATTGCACTAAGCAATCTAAATGGATGATGAGTGAGATCGGACTTATGCAACAAGGCATGCAAAAGGCAAACGTGCATAAGTACCTAACGAGTTGCAATAGGGTGCGCAAAAGGATGGCGTACATGGGTAACAAAACTAGGGGTAGAAGTTGCATATTTATCAAGCTCATCATCAGTTTCTTATCGTCAATGGGAAGGACAGGTTCTACCACCTACCAGGATTGATTTGATTTGGTTATGCACCACCATAGTTTTTCATTTATTTCTTTGATAGGGCAAGGCTAGTTAACACATGTAGAGGTTCTAACGAGGTGGAGGTATGTAGGGCCGAATATCCATGATAAGATGTAGGGAAGGTGTGTGGAAGGCTGGCATACGTGGTGAAAAGTCCTCGAAGAATGCATAGCCTCATGGACAAGAGGTTGTCGGTGGTTACGGTAGGATTTCCCCAGGTGATACGATGATCACGACGTAGCAATGTGATGGATCCTTACGAGCTATTGAGCAGTAGATACTAGTGTGGATATTATCTAGGTCCATTAGTATATGATAGGATATATATGCACACACACATATGGTGTAGATGGGTATGGTTCATACGTAGCGATGGAGTTGTAATGATTAAGGATAAAGTTTTACATAACATGAAATGTTGAACAATCGGCATACGGTAGTATTATATACATGATGTATAATTTACGAGTTACCAGAACGTTGTTCTGACCCCCTTCTCATTACAACCCATAGGATTTAGAAGGGCATGCACTGGTATTGATTGGGATGGCTGAGGCTCTTGACATTTGAGATGTCAATTTTTGGTCAGTAATTATATTGGTCTATTATATTTACTTATTTCTGCTGTGATTTATTGCCATTAGTACACTGATATGATTTCTCTTTATATGATACCAAACCAATGATCCATATTTGGTTGGACTTGGTTTTTTAGGTTAGAGAAAAATATGGGCCAACTAGAGTGCGGGTTGTTGCATTTGCTATCAGAGCATAGGTTAGTTGATTCCTAAAAATTAGGGAATGTAGAGTGTAGTATTTCTATTTTGACTATAAATATAAATATAGTATTTGCTAAAATCCTAAGGATTCCAACTATAGAGTGGTTACATATGGAAAATTCCCTAAAATTAGATGGTACATTGCTCCCTAATCGGTACTTGATAGCCCAGTGATTGTTAATCCCCATTTTGACTGCCAATTGATGATGTATGGTAGATCTAGATAAAGAAAAAATAAGGGTCCGTATGTTATAAATGGTGGAAGGTGGAGAAGTTTCTAAAGAAGGCTGTGAAATAGTCGCTCTTAATTAATGATTGGATTTTTGGATTTGGAAAGAAGGATGTTCTTAAGAATAGTTAAAAGTCCACTTTCAGTCTAACTTAATAATAAGTAACATTTGAAAATTGAGAGGTACAAATTTCGTATGTTAAGAAGGACTTTTTATGAAAAAGCAATAAACATTGAATTTTGGAAAAAACATATATACAAAGTAAAGGTCTTGTAAGATATATATATATATATATATATATATATAGCTAATTGATTTAAGTAATGAAAATTTTGTAAGAGGCAATTTTCTTTTGAAAAGAATTGGTAGAGCAATAAAGCTTGCGAATCTTTCTATGTAATGAAAGTTTTTAAGATTTTAAATATCTTTATGGATGGACAATATGAATGGAATATAAATCAGAATAGGATGAGTGTTATAGAAAAGAAGACTTAGGGTCTTAAAAGTCAAGCTGTAGATGGTTGCAGTACAGTAGTTTAAGAAAAAAAGATGGTAAATTAAGAAAAACCAGCTGGAATAAGTGTAGATTGGGTTGAAGAATCTTTAGTAGGAAGTAAGGAAGTATAAATAAAAAAGAGGTTTGACTTATTATAATTAGTTAGGATTTGACATATTTTAGTTCATTAGAATGAAAAGATGTAACAAATAATATGGAATGTAAATGCAAAGGAAGAGACGTACAGAATATCGAAAACTCCATGTTTATACTGTCTATTTCAATTAAGAAAATGAAATATAATTCCTTGTAATTTCATACAAAACACGAATTCTCTTTTAAGCGAGTCATAGAGAATTGCAGCGTTAATGATTCCTCTTGGAGGTAAAAGTAGTTCCAATGCATCAAAATGTAGGATCCTTAAGTATAACAAAACGTGTTAGTAAATTATATTAAAATAATGCTAGTAACTGAATTAGAGAAGTAAAACAAAGGAAAATGGATAATTTCCATTGTTATATGCATTTATTTCTAGTGTTTGTTAGAGGTCCCTATTTCATGTTGTTAGAAAATCTTCCAAATATTGGATGTAGGGAGAGTATGAGATGTAAGAAAAGTAACAGGATGATAGTTATCCTTATCTACTCGGTTTTTTATAATTAAAAGTTATGAAAGATGTTTTAGAAACATTGTAAAATCTATTTTGAAAGGAATAGTTGGTGGAAATAAATAACTTTTTAAAGGAAAAACTTAATAAATGCCTAAACTAATTAAAAATCCCAAATTTCTAGTAAGATTTAGAATAGTCTCTAAAAGAAAATTTTGATTTGATTTTAAACCAAGAATTGTTAACATTCCCTTTCAATGTTTAGTGAATGGGTTGAATTCAAAAACTGAAAATGTAAGTTCAAAAGAGAGTGAAGACATGATGTATTTTAAATTTAATAAAAGCTTGTAAGTAGCACTTTTAATGGAAGGAGTTTTGAGATGAAATATTTCAAAAAAATTTAAGTTTTAATTTTTTATAAAAAATGATAAAGATCAAACCAAAATTTTAAATATGGAGAAGATAGTAATTAGAGCCTATGTGAGATGGGTAAAAGGAAGGCTATGAAGGAGATAGCAAGTGGCTACTTTTGGAATAGTAATAAGAGATGCTCGTAGAGTGCGAAGGACACTAAAAAGATCCTGGAGTATTGAGGTTCACATTCTTCTTATCTGCAGCCTTCTTTCCTTTGTCTATACGGCACTCATTCGCATATTGACCCTTCTTGCCGCACTTAAAGCAAAGTAAATCAGAATTTTCCTTCTTAGCGGCATCTCGCTTCTGGACTCCCTTCTTTTAAAGGACTTTCTTTTCTTTCCCTGAGAGCCCTACACCTCAAGTGGCTTCTCTCCAGCATAAATAGCAAGCATCTCCTCTTGGTGAATTGCCATCTCCACAATTAAATTACTAGGATCATGAAGATGTGGCAAGGTCGCCCTAGAAATCTATGGCCTTAGTCCCCTAATGAACTTCTCATTTCTTTTGAAGACGGTGTCTATATTATTATATCCTTAACGGGATGGCTCATCAAACTTATTAGCATATTCAACAACTAACGTCTCACCTTGCTCCAAATCCAAAAGCTTCCAAAGCAATGTTGACTTAGCAACCTCAGATATAAACCTCTGCTCGAATCACCTTCTAAAATCAGCCTAAGTCAATTGGTCCTCCGAAACTACAGCAGTAATGCTATTCCACCAGTGAAGTGCTGACCCTTACAACTACCTAGAGGCTAACCTTTTCTTTTGGTCATCGTCTAAATCAAATTCAACAAATATCCTTTCACAGTGCAACAACCAATTCTTAACTTCAATAGCATTCTCTGTCCCCATGAGTGGCTTCCCACCAAGACTGGTGTAAACTTTGCTCAGCTTAGCATAATCATTCCCAACCGAAGCCATAGGATTAGCTTTCCTACATTTCCAACAACTCCAACAGTAGCTCCTACTTGCATCATATTGATGAAGAAATGATACATTGGCCTCATATCTACTGGTGGATTTCTAGCACTGACATTGTCATCTTCAGTTAATAGCATTAGCCGGTCGACCCGGGTTCCTCCTAGTGGTGAATTAAGAATTTCCATTGGTTGTGGTGCTTCCTCCACTAAGATTTCCTCATCTGTTTCCTGCTTCCATATCTCCTTTCTCGTAAACATGCATACATGCCTTAGTAAGATACAGATGAATGGTTTAAGAGAGCGGGGGATACGCACTTATATGTATGTATATATATATATAACTATATATTAAATACAAGTACATTACTACAGCGTTAATAAAAATCCCGATTTTATTATTTGACTTATTGGATTATGTTTAAAAAGTCTTTTGGGTTAAAGTTTCATAAACCTATGTTCAGAAACCAACTTGTAACATCCCTCACTTGGAGGCCTAAAACTAACGGCTATAGATGTTATAGCCATCCATAATTATTATCCCTAGCGATCAAATATGGTAATGTTAGATGCATTGATACACAGAAACACATGAATATGGAAAAAAATTAAAATATCAAAACACATTCCACATTCCATTTCAAAATATTTCAAGTTCATTACATAATCCCACAATCGTAAACACATTCAGATAAAATAACTTTACAAAATATGCCAAGAGAGACATATGAAGATGCCCCATTGGATGATTAGTGTATATATAGCAAATAAAACAATTCTGCATTTACAATCCAAAACACATCGGAATAAAAGGAACTCTTATTAATCAGCTTGCCTTCTGCATGTCTCCGGAAGCGTTGTTCATCTAAAATGAGAACCTAAAAACCTTAACCCTCAAACTAGTCATAATCAATTTAGCACTCGAAATTTTAAAGGAAAAAAACTTCGAATCAGACATAAAGCCAGGTATGGAGAATAATCTACCATCCCAAACCATTTAGATATCTAGTGAGACCACGCCGTTTAGCGGAATGGATTTTCCCCTCACTAGTAACCTAATATCTTTACGAAACCATATATTGTGCTCCTTCATCCACAACAAAACAGTTCAAAATAATATGATGATATGCAAACAAGTAGATCAATTATGGATTACCCATCCCCACTCATTCTTACTATCTATCTTATTTTTAATTTCTAGGGTCACTATTAACCTATTAGTTTTCATGGGCTTACTAATAGCTTGTTTAATGTATATGGACTCCCTGCCCTATTTTATAGTTTTCATGGGATCACTAAGAACCTACTGGCCCCTATATATATCATTACTATTCCGTGGGTTCTTCCTGAACCTATTGGCAACTACAATATCTTTCCCTCTTATCCTATTTTTCATGGGTAGACTAGGAACCTATTGGCATCTGTCAATATCTTAATTCGGATATAGTTTTCATGGGATTGCTACAAACCTATTAGCCCTTGCCAATATCTCAAACAAATTATAGTTTTCATGGGCTTATTATGATTCTATCTTCCTAATATCTTTGTTTGCACATAGTTTTTATGGGCTTACCATGAATCTATTGGCCCCTACCAATAACTTTTCTCTTACGTAGTTTTCATGGACTTAATATGAACCTATTGGCCCATGCCAATGTAACGACCCGGAATTTTGACAGCATATTTTAATGAATATTAAATCTAATTTAAATTTAATATAAGCTTGTCAATGTTTAAATTGATGAGATCTGGGATATTTAACAGTTATATATGTTTATAAAAGGGAATTTTGATTTGAAATTTAAATAGAATACTTCAAAACCATTTAAAACAAAAATCTGCCTTATTCAATAGAATCAAATCAAAGTCTTTATATTTTTGATATTTGATAAAATACATATGAATACACTTTTAGTTTTTAAAATGATAAGTTTTAAAATTAACAAACATGAAATTATTTAATATAAATTTGGTAGTGCAAAACAATATAAGTGTAAACATTCAAAAATTAGTATATAACACAAACATACAGTATAAATGTAATTAAAGTAACATAAAGATACACAATATAAATTATAAATTTGATATATATAAAAACAAGTATTGTTAGTCAAACAATGATCTTCAACATCCACATTTGTACAACACAACACCCTTAAATCAAATGTTTAAAACATCATTTGAACAAGTATGAAATTTCATATAGAATATAACTAAAAAAATAGGTAAACAAAAACATGTTGACAATAAAATCATATCAGGAAGTTTATAAAACATATAACCTGTAAATGTAAGTTACTGAACAAATAAAACATTCAGGCTTAAGAAATCAGAGCGAACTTAAATATAAAACAAGTTTTCAACTCAAAAATAATAAAATTTAAATTCTGTAAAACTTGCTAGCCGAAGATGATAAGTATTTTGTACAACGCAAAGTAAGAAAACATAAATATCTTTGTACTAAGTAGCAACTGTCAGTAACCATTAATAACTTGCTGTCATAATTATTAACATAAGCATTTATTAGCCAAACTTCTTGTTCAATTAGTACACAGCCGAAATCCTGATCATAATCTTCTTCTGCAGGTTATTAACTCTTAGTCAATTAAAAAGTATGGTCAAACAAATAATAACTGGCCAGCTACAACCTGTTGCTTAATAGCTTCTATAGAAATCTACTTATATATCACCTATAACCTTCAGTTTACCCATTAACACTGAACACAAACTTAAACAAAAAGAAGAAAAACTGTAAACAAACAAAGAAATAGAAACAGAAAGGAGGAAATAAAGAGGGTTTGAGGAAAGCTTCTTTTGCAAGTGTTTACTTCAACATACTTCCTGTTCAACAGTGTTAGGTGAGTAAACAAAAACTAATTTTCAACTTTAGCTTGCATATTTGTCTCACTGATACATGTTGATGAAGTTTAAAATATATTGTTCTGTATATATGTTGTTTTGCACTGGAAGTTTGAATAACTGTTATTGATCAGTACTTCAAGTTGCTTCAAGTTTAAACAGATCTTAGTCATATAACCATTTAAATTTTGTATTGAATAAATTCAAGTTTGTTTATATGAAACAAAGCCTGCAAACATGTTTAAGATTTAACAGTATGATATTAATACTGTATTATCCAACTACAGGTAAACAAGAAATCAAAGTTTAAAATTCAAATGTTTAAATTTGAAAATTCAATAACGTATTTAGATTTCATACAAGTAATTATGATTTTTAACATAAAAATTATGATTTTTATGCAAAAGTATTAAGAGCGGTTTTGAAATGAATCAAAAATGGGTTATTGTCAATTTAAGAAGATTGGGTTAATTATAATTTCTGTAAATCAGCAGGAAGCAAGATTGTATACTAATTAATTCTAGAAAAATATCAATTTATTTTTCAAAAGCATATGTTTTGGATTTGAATCGCAAGTAGGGTTTAAGCTCATATGTTTTCCAGGCTCTGTAAAAATTTGATCTCGGCTCCAATAAGAAACCGAGTGAAGCGCGACTGCAGGTGTAGTTAGAGGAGGTCGTGAGTGACGTTCAGGCGAATTTTCATCACCTCTGGTGATGTGTGATGGCCGTGCGATCAAATTGATAGTGGGGTTGCTGTCGTTTTTTCGGGCACCAGAGCATATTTTTATCTTCAGCGTGAAATCGAAAACTGGGTTTAGATGTTGAGTCTATGGGTGTTTTGTGATATGTGGGGATCGCCACGAGTCGCCGATGGCAACGCGAACCACCGTGCACGTGCACGGTGGTGATCAGTGCCGAGATTTTTGTTTGGGGTTATCGAGTGGGGGTTGCTCGAGACTTTTGTGAGGTGGCTTCGAGTGTCTTTTTGGTTGCCACCGAGTCGAATACGAAGGAGTTACAGCAGTTTGTGTTTCAACTTAAAAAAAAAATGAAATGCGCATATAAACTGGGAAGAAGAAGAAAGGGGAAGGGAGAGAAACACGGGGAAGGTAGGGGAAAAGCACGAGACTGTCACGAGGAAAAAGGGGAGATGTTCGGGTCCTTTATCAAGTGAGCATACAGCAGAATTTTTACTTGAAAATTTAATTGATAACTTTAAATTTGTTAATTAAAATAAATTATATGTTACATAACTTTTAAAGCTTAATAACGTTAACTTATTTCTGAGAGTTAATTAATGAAAATTTACTTAAGTGTTTAATTAGGACTTATGCTATTAAATTGATAATTAAAGTAATTTGTGATACTTAAATAATTAATTCATTTTAATAATTAATAATTAAGAATCAACTAATTATTTGAGTAATTGAGTAATACATAATGAATAGAAGTTAATTAATTAAATAATTAATTAAAGGTTAGATAATTTATAAATTACTAATTAATGATTAACTAATTAATTAATTGATCATTAATAAGCTAATTAATCAGTAATTAATTTACATAATAAAATAGTTTATTCTTAAGCAAATAATTTAGTTAAGTAAAACCAAAACTGTTTGGTATGCATTGATAATCATGTTTGATTGACTGTGATATCTGTTGATGATATTTCTGTGATATGTTGTGATATATAATGGATATCTATAAACTGTATATGATTTATCTGTTATATCTGTTATCTTAATTCTGATATTAAATTGAACTGTTAAGTTAATTAGACAACTTGGCCCTTAAAATGGCGTTTGGATCTGATGAGACCGGGATCGGAAGAATCATATTTGATTCTTCGAAAACCACATCGATCCAAATTAAACGATAGGTCGTGACTTATCAAATGGAGATCGAGATGGTGTTTTCAGAATACAAGGGTTATCGTCGTTGACTCTGAGGGTGATTCCAAAATGAGTGCAACGAGATAATGCCTTCGGTTTCGTTCGAACCCAAAACGAACTTGTATGGATTGAATGCTTTCAACACATCGTCAGGCGGACGATGAGCATTCTAAGAATAATGTTCAATAAAGGTAATCGTAACCTCAAGCCTCATCAACCGAGAATGGCTAAAACAGGGGAGGTGCAGCAAGGTTAGGTGGGTCATGCCCAAGCAGGACAAGATATTTCCCCTGTCTAGATGTCCCTTTTTATATTTCGGCTTAGTGGGTGGTTGCTAGCTACAACCGCGAGGTTTATCTTGTTCGGGACTGTTCAGTAAGGAATGGTTCCGGCCTTGTGTTGCAGGGGATGAAGGGAGTAATCCTCGGTACGGTGATCTAGGCCCCGTACTGTGACGGGCGGTACCCCAGTAGCCCTGCCATTGTTGGAAATCCATTTTCCCTACGAGACCCTACGGTTTTGATTTGTATTACCCACTTTTGTGGCTAGTAGCTGGAATTTAATGAATGTAACAATTTCGGCTATTTTCTATTTACTTGAAAACCCTAGACACTATTATAATATCACTGGATTTCCTATGAAATGTTTTGGTTAGCGTAAGGTAAAAACTTACCCGTATTTATTTGTGGGGAGTCTTACGTGATACCTTTATTTTCAAATGTTTTCAAAGTTAAACAACTTTAAACCGTTTACTCATACCAGACCCATGTCTGACCCGGAGTTTATTTTTGTTTTTCATAAACTCTCGGGTACCCAAATTTTTACGGGTAGCCAAGGGATTCAGGTTAGCTTTGACGAATTCTAGAGGAGCAATGGAGCAGGAGGCTTCAGCGTTGTAGATATATATATATATATATATATATATATATATATATATATAGTTCCGCTATGTTGGTATCTCTGAGTCATATTGTTTGAGTTGTGTTGTATTGAGTTGTATTAACTAGACAGGTGTTTATAACTGTCTAGTACGCGATGTATGTATGATTGTCATATGTATTGATATTGTATAACTCTGATATATGTATTAAACTATGTAATATTTAAGTAATATTATATTTTGTTCCGTTCCGCTGTGAGATTCTGATGTTGTTGTTCTTTCTTCTCTATCTTTCTATTTTCTCATCCCTTCCTTTCTTAATGATGATACATCTTTCTGGTGGTAGAAGGGCGGGTCGTCACAGTTGGTATCAGAGCGGAGGTTGGTGATAACCTTGGCTCTGGTAGGAATTACTCATAAAATAGAGTCAGTAGAACTCTAAAATGAGTTTGAGTGTATTAATAGATATGAGCGCGTATTTGTTAGTGAATATAAAATGGTTTTATATTGCGTTGATTGATTTATTGAGTGGTATATGAACCTTCGTCGGCACAGCCTCGAAAACTGTATCGAAGGGGTTTCTAAACACTTGAATAGAGCAATTCGACACAATATTGATTTTTAAAGTAGGGTAAATGAAATAATTTTACCCAAATTTATATTTTGATATAAAAGAAATATTTTTCTGAAATAACTATATATATACTTGGATGTTTGATTGTAATAGTACAATCGAATAAAAATTTAAATGTGAGTGGTTTAAAACCAAATAAAATTATTTAAGAATGATTTTAAATAAAAAAAGGAATATAACTAAAATTTGATTAAACCAGAATTGAAGTCCCGGAAATTTGAAAATGTTTAAATGAATTTAAACAAAAGGATTTGGAAATTTAAAAATCTTGGGAATGTTTGAAAAGTTTATCCAAAGATTTGAAGGGAATAATGGAATCTTGTATTGGAAAATATTGTTGGTTATGATATTGTTTGGGGTTGTTGGGTATGCTAGTTGTTTCAAAATTTTCAAAAGAAGAAAATTTGTTTTGGTGAAAATAAGTGTTTGAAAGTTGAAAATTTGAGTTGATATACCAAGTAGGTATGTGTAGTTATCATTTCAAATTAGTTTTGGAAATGGAAACCGGGCAATTTAATTTTAAGAAAAATTCTATTTAAATAATGTGTAAGGTTTGAATGAATTAACTGTTGAATTTATAAAGTAAAGTTGATAATTATAAGATGAAATTGGGAATTTTAATCCAGGAGATTAAAATTTAACTTAAGGAAATGAAAATAAGAAACATATTAGAGGTTAACCTGAGACACGTTAAATGGAATTGAAGTTCAAAATGAACTTAATTGGCTATAAAATTTGAAGGTAAAATGATTGTAATCATGAGGTGGGAATTTATACCTTAAGATGCTAGGTGTTATATATATATTCTGGAATTGTGATTATAAGATGAAACAATCCAAATGAGTAATATAAACCTTAAGGTAAATAAATACGTTTTGAGCTCATATATTAAGAAATAAATTTAAAGGTTTGTAAGTAGCTAAATTTAACTGTAGTTGAGTTAGAATAAAATAGAATTTAAATGAATTCAGTCAAGTATAGATAAAATTTGAATGAAATAAAAATTCTTAAAAAAATAAGTAAATGTAAAATCAAAGTAAGTAGTGAATTGGATTTAAATATAAATGGTGTGAGTTGTAAACAAATCTAATTCAAGCATAAATTGAATGACTTTATTTTAAATTCAAAAATAAATTGTTAATGTAAATTAAAATTTAAGGATGGATAAAAGAATAAACTAATCAGTAAGTAGTTGGGATTTGATTAAAAGAAAATCAAATCAAAGATTTTAAATGGAAGTTGGTGGAATAGAATAAATTTAAGTTGTTAGTTTGAAGGAAATAATAGCATGAGTAAATTGTGATATGGTTGTTTAAAGTATTGGTTGTTGAGTTTGATAAAATGGTTTGAAATCAAACCTGTTGAAATGAAAGAAAATGCAACAAAAGGATTGTGAATAAATTAATTGAGATGGACTCAAGTGTAAGTTGAGTTGAAATCAATTTAAAATTTGTTATAAAGCTTAAGTGATTATCTATTCACCATAATATTGTTGAATTGTATATGGAAATGGGTTGTTTGAAGTAAATGAGATTGAATAAAATTCTATGAATTATTGGAAGCAAAATAAGATGATTTTGAATATGAGTTTGTTTTGCTTAAATGGATTATATAAGCAAGTAAGTTGTAAATTCCTTTTAATTAAAAGGGAATGGTTTGAGAATTGACTGAAATTAATTGTGTTGAGGATTGGAACCTTACATATGTGCTTATGAAAATATGTAATGGAGAATATGTCAAAGCTTTTCAGAATTTGAAAACTAAAAAAAAAAAAATTAGCAACAAAACAATTTCAAATTGAAAATTTAAAGTAAACAAATGAATGAAACTAATTTAAAAAAATAACAATAATAGGAATCAGTTATAAATGGAGATGATCAATAAAGGTTCAATTTTCAGAGATTAAGAAAGTTGAATTCATATGGAATTGGTAATTCAGATTTAAATAAGAAGATTAAGGCTTAAGTGGCAGAATAATAATATAAGGGAATATATAATGCTTATATTAAGCTTAAGAAATGAATGGTGAAATTCTTAAGTGAAATTTGATATTGGGAAAAATTATTCCAAGTGATAGAATCAAAATAATGTGAATAAAAGAAATTGATATGGTTGATAATCAATGAATATAAATACGTAGGATGTACGTATATGATTTTATTCACGTAGCAATTAGATCCAGATTCAAGCACAGAATTTCGAGGTAGTTATATCGATCCGAATTAGGATTTTTCACTCGATTTTCGACGACGAACCATGGATTTGGATTTTGATTGATGCTGAAAATTCTCTATCATAGTTGTGACTATGCAAGGAGAATGACAGTTGCTGATCAAGAAACCAGTTCTGAGTCCGTACTAGGAAGTCGGGTGGACAATACTAGTTCGGAAACGAAATTGTGTGATCGAGCGATCGGATTTGATATTGCATACGAATGGTATATGTACATCGTACGGGCTTGATTGAATAGATATAGAAATTATGTAAAGAGTCAATTAAATTTGGAAAGAGTTAATACTGTAACTTTTAAAATTGAATTGCTAGAATGGATGTCTGGAATTTATTGTGTATCCCATATATCTCAGGAAATTTGTTCATGATTTATCATTGGTTGTTAAACCAGTAATTCAGGAAATTTGAAGTTGAGTCGAATTTAATTGTGGTCAGGAATCCAGTTTGGATTATTGATTATCGAGAGATAAACTCTCGATAGTTTTAGGAGTACTTATCCGGATTTATGTTCGGATAACTAGTGTTGTTTGTTAGAATAGACTGTTTGTTTGTTGTTAATATATAAATGATATGTATGTTTGAATGATTGGCATAACAGCTTTTTGAATTTACTGTTGTTTAAATTTCGGGGACGAAATTCTTTTGAGGGGGGAGGAATGTAACGACCCGGAATTTTGACAGCATATTTTAATGAATATTTAATCTAATTTAAATTTAATATAAGCTTGTCAATGTTTAAATTGATGAGATCTGGGATATTTAACAGTTATATATGTTTATAAAAGGGAATTTTGATTTGAAATTTAAATAGAATACTTCAAAACCATTTAAAACAAAAATCTGCCTTATTCAATAGAATCAAATCAAAGTCTTTATATTTTTGATATTTGATAAAATACATATGAATACACTTTTAGTTTTTAAAATGATAAGTTTTAAAATTAACAAACATGAAATTATTTAATATAAATTTGGTAGTGCAAAACAATATAAGTGTAAACATTCAAAAATTAGTATATAACACAAACATACAGTATAAATGTAATTAAAGTAACATAAAGATACACAATATAAATTATAAATTTGATATATATAAAAACAAGTATTTTTAGTCAAACAATGATCTTCAACATCCACATTTGTACAACACAACACCCTTAAATCAAATGTTTAAAACATCATTTGAACAAGTATGAAATTTCATATAGAATATAACTAACAAAATAGGTAAACAAAAACATGTTGACAATAAAATCATATCAGGAAGTTTATAAAACATATAACCTGTATATGTAAGTTACTGAACAAATAAAACATTCAGGCATAAGAAATCAGAGTGAACTTAAATATAAAACAAGTTTTCAACTCAAAAATAATAAAATTTAAATTCTGTAAAACTTGCTAGCCGAAGATGATAAGTATTTTGTACAACGCAAAGTAAGAAAACATAAATATCTTTGTACTAAGTAGCAACTGTCAGCAACCATTAATAACTTGCTGTCATAATTATTAACATAAGCATTTATTAGCCAAACTTCTTGTTCAATTAGTACACAGCCGAAATCCTGATCATAATCTTCTTCTGCAGGTTATTAACTCTTAGTCAATTAAAAGTATGGTCAAACAAATAATAACTGGCCAGCTACAACCTGTTGCTTAATAGCTTCTATAGAAATCTACTTATATATCACCTATAACCATCAGTTTACCCATTAACACTGAACACAAACTTAAACTAAAAGAAGAAAAACTGTAAACAAACAAAGAAATAGAAACAGAAAGGAGGAAATAAAGAGGGTTTCAGGAAAGCTTCTTTTGCAAGTGTTTTCTTCAACATACTTCCTGTTCAACAGTATTAGGTGAGTAAACAAAAACTAATTTTCAACTTTAGCTTGCATATTTTTCTCACTGATATATGTTGATGAAGTTTAAAATATATTGTTCTGTATATATGTTGTTTGCACTGGAAGTTTGAATAACTGTTATTGATCAGTACTTCAAGTTGCTTCAAGTTTAAACAGATCTTAGTCATATAACCATTTAAATTTTGTATTGAATAAATTCAAGTTTGTTTATATGAAACAAAGCCTACAAACATGTTTAAGATTTAACAGTATGATATTAATACTGTATTATCCAACTACAGGTAAACAAGAAATCAAAGTTTAAAATTCAAATGTTTAAATTTGAAAATTCAATAACATATTTAGATTTCATACAAGTAATTATGATTTTTAACATAAAAATTATGATTTTTATGCAAAAGTATTAAGAGAAGTTTTGAAATGAATCAAAAATGGGTTATTGTCAATTTAAGAAGATTGGGTTAATTATAATTTCTGTAAATCAGCAGGAAGCAAGATTATATACTAATTAATTCTAGAAAAATATTAATTTATTTTTCAAAAGCATATGTTTTGAATTTGAATCGCAAGTAGGGTTTAAGCTCATATGTTTTCCAGGCTCTGTAAAAATTTGATCTCGGCTCCAATAAGAAACCGAGTGAAGCGCGACTGTAGGTGTAGTTAGAGGAGGTTGTGAGTGACGTTCAGGCGAATTTTCATCACCTCTGGTGATGTGTGATGGCCGTACGATCAAATTGATAGTGGGGTTGCTGTCGTTTTTTCGAGCACTAGAGCATATTTTTATCTTCAGCGTGAAATCGAAAACTGGGTTTAGATGTTGAGTCTATGGGTGTTTTGTGATATGTAGGGATCGCCACGAGTCGCCGATGGCAACGCTCACCACCGTGCACCTGCACGGTGGTGATCAGTGCCGAGATTTTTGTTTGGGGTTATCGAGTGGGGGTTGCTCGAGACGTTTGTGAGGTGGCTTCGAGTGTCTTTTTGGTTGCCACCGAGTCGAATACGAAGGAGTTACAGCAGTTTGTGTTTCAACCTAAAAAAAATGAAATGCGCATATAAACTGGGAAGAAGAAGAAAGGGGAAGGGAGAGAAACACGGGGAAGGTAGGGGAAAAGCACGAGACTGTCACGAGGAAAAAGGGGAGATGTTCGGGTCCTTTATCAAGTGAGCATACAGCAGAATTTTTACTTGAAAATTTAATTGATAACTTTAAATTTGTTAATTAAAATAAATTATATGTTACAGAACTTTTAAAGCTTAATAACGTTAACTTATTTCTGAGAGTTAATTAATGAAAATTTACTTAAGTGTTTAATTAGGACTTATGCTATTAAATTGATAATTAAAGTAATTTGTGATAGTTAAATAATTAATTCATTTTAATAATTAATAATTAAGAATCAACTAATTATTTGAGTAATTGAGTAATAGATAATGAATAGAAGTTAATTAATTAAATAATTAATTAAAGGTTAGATAATTTATAAATTGCTAATTAATGATTAACTAATTAATTAATTGATCATTAATAAGCTAATTAATCAGTAATTAATTTACAGAATAAAATAGTTTATTCTTAAGCAAATAATTTAGTTAAGTAAAACCAAAACTGTTTGGTATGCATTGATAATCATGTTTGATTGACTGTGATATCTGTTGATGATATTTCTGTGATATGTTGTGATATATAATGGATATCTATAAACTGTATATGATTTATTTGTTATATCTGTTATGTTAATTCTGATATTAAATTGAACTGTTAAGTTAATTAGACAACTTGGCCCTTAAAATGGCGTTTGGATCCGATGAGACCGGGATCGGAAGAATCATATTTGATTCTCCGAAAACCACATCGATCCAAATTAAACGATAGGTCGTGACTTATCAAATGGAGATCGAGATGGTGTTTTCAGAATACAAGGGTTATCGTCGTTGACTCTGAGGGTGATTCCAAAATGAGTGCAACGAGATAATGCCTTCGGTTTCGTTCGAACCCGAAACGAACTTGTATGGATTGAATGCTTTCAACACATCGTCAGGCGGACGATGAGCATACTAAGAATAATGTTCAATAAAGGTAATCGTAACCTCAAGCCTCATCAACCGGGAATGGCTAAAACAGGGGAGGTGCAGCAAGGTTAGGTGGGTCATGCCCAAGCATGACAAGATATTTCCCCTGTCTAGATGTCCCTTTTTATATTTCGGCTTAGTGGGCGGTTGCTAGCTACAACCGCGGGGTTTATCTTGTTCGGGACTGTTCAGTAAGGAATGGTTCCGGCCTTGTGTTGCAGGGGATGAAGGGAGTAATCCTCGGTACGGAGATCTAGGCCCCGTACTATGACGGGCGGTACCCCAGTAGCCCTGCCATTGTTGGAAATCCATTTTCCCTACGAGACCCTACGGTTTTGATTTGTATTACCCACTTTTGTGGCTAGTAGCTAGAAGTTAATGAATGTAATAATTTCGGCTATTTTCTATTTACTTGAAAACCCTAGACACTATTATAATATCACTGGATTTCCTATGAAATGTTTTGGTTAGCGTAAGGTAAAAACTTACCCGTATTTATTTGTGGGGAGTCTTACGTGATACCTTTATTTTCAAATGTTTTCATAGTTAAACAACTTTAAACCTTTTACTCATACCATACCCATGTCTGACCCGGAGTTTGTTTTTGTTTTTCATAAACTCTCGGGTACCCAAATTTTTACGGGTAGCCAAGGGATTCAGGTTAGTTTTGACGAATTCTGGAGGAGCAATGGAGCAGGAGGCTTCAGCGTTGTAGATATATATATATATATATATATATATATATATATATATATATATATATATATAGTTCCGCTATGTTGGTATCTCTGAGTCATATTGTTTGAGTTGTGTTGTATTGAGTTGTATTAACTAGACAGGTGTTTATAACTGTCTAGTACGCGATGTATGTATGATTGTCATATGTATTGATATTGTATAACTCTGATATTTGTATTAAACTATGTAATATTTAATTGATATTATATTTTGTTCCGTTCCGCTGTGAGATTCTGATGTTGTTGTTCTTTCTTCTCTATCTTTCTATTTTCTCATCCCTTTCTTTCTTAATGATGATACGTCTTTCTGGTGGTAGAAGGGCGGGTCGTCACAGCCAATATCTTTAATTAATATTTTAGCATCCTTTATTTTGGTCTTCCTGACCTCTTGGATATGCTTATATAAGGATTACTAATAAAAGGAATACAAAGAATTGAAAATACTATCGAAAGAATGAGACTAAAAGAAGATAGCAACAGATGGTAATGAGATGGTAAACGCACATGAAGGACAATGGTAGACCTAAGTTGGGAAAGCAAAAAAGGAAATTGGAAAGGTTGTTTCCCTGAGCTTAGTTGCCATTTAATATGAATATTTCATAGACCGTATTTCTTATCCATTGTAGTGAGAAAAGGCATAGTTATTTCATAATTGGTATGGATTGGAAAAGGTGAATAGGCCATATTCATCGAAAGTAATAAAGGAATGATAAGGTATGAAGGTTGTTGTCGAAGGATAGCCGATTAGAAAGTTCTGTTCTTGTAGTAGTATTAGCTAGTAGTGTTGATGTTTCTTTCAAGTGTTAATTTTTCTTTTCATGGGTTTTAAGGGTTAGTTATTGCTATGTACTGCATGCGTTTAGGGAAATATTTCCTTTTACGTGTTTTCTAGGTAGACCGTAATGATTTGAGAAAACGATAAAATAAGGAAATTTCAGGGTGCTAAAGAAAATAGTTGAAACTAGAAGTTAATTAATAAATTAAGAAAATTTATTTATCTAACTACTAAATAAAATAAAATTGTAGGTTTTGAAAAGAATGAGAATTTTCCGGATGATAAATTTTAGTAGACAGAAGACAGGGATCTAGAGAGGTGAGCCACGGATCTTGTTCCTGTTCCTTGAAGATTGAAATTTAAAATTCAACATGTGCGCTGAATGATTTTAGTAAGAAAGAAGAGTTTTTGAGAAATTAAAATTTTACTTCGCAATTGAGTGGAGTCCAATATGGGTGATGAACTATTAGCTAAACCTTGATATCAGAAATGTGGAAAATTATTTAAAAAACATAAGTATATTTTTTTTTCAAAAAGAAAAGTTTTATGATTATTTATGAAATGTTTTCTTTATAAAAATATACATATCTTTGAAAAGATTAGAAAATTTAAGGATTCTAAATTATAGAAATTTTAAAATACCGCATCTTGATGTTGGGAAATAGTTTGTAAGTTGATTAGTGTAGATTTTAATGTGTAGTAGTTGTTATAGTAAAATGGATATGATGAGCGACAAGGATGCTAGTTGTTGATGGGGAATTTTCTCTATATACCTTGTCGATGATTGAAAAATTAAAAAGAGGATATTTGAATACTTATGCCAGCGTACTTGGGAAAGTGGAAAAAGGATTAGGGGCCAAAAGAGTAGATCCCAAGGTATATGGGCGAAATGGCACGTAAGAGAATTGTGGAAATATGGAATTATCCATTTAGACGCTTTCTAAGCATAAAAATTAGGTTTAGAAAAACTAATTTTTTTCTAAATATGGATATTGGCAATGATGTGCTAAGAAATTAGGTCGTAAGAGTCGGATGAAAAATTAGTTGAAGTATGCTTCTATTTATAGGAGTGTGGAAAATTTTGGGCGGAAAACCTTTATTATTTTTAAAAAAAATTGCATTAATGTAGTTCACTACCGGTATATTTAGGATGCTAGCATCATATTTTCAAAATCGATTTCAAGAAATCATTTATATATAAAGCACTGACTAGAAATTACGTTCATACATATCATATATATTGTGATGCACTATGCAAATGCACACGGATTGTTGCAAAATTGGTTGTACACTAATTAATTGTTAGTGTAGAATAGATGTGCAATAGTTTACATGATTAAGCCCATGTGGAATTTCGGGGATGAAATTTTTTTACGTGGGAATGTAACACCCTGTGTCTCCATGGACATTAATTAAAAGGGGAATTAATTAATAAATTAATAAAAAAATGAAAAATTATGTTTTTACAAATATTGGAATTTGTTTACGAAACTTATACTATTGGGTTCGTAGAGATTTTCTAATCAATTTTCATATATAAATGTTTCCAATCGAAGTTCAAATGAAAAGGTAATAAGCATTTGAATTTTCATAGTTGGAAATATTTACAAACATAATATGGGAAAGAATTTGAAACTAATTAATGATTGAGTAAGACCGTTAAAGCTGATGGTAAATTAACGTTTAAGAAAAAATTAATTAAGATAGAAGTTAATGTTGGTCAACGTTAATTGAAGAATAGATGGAAATAAATCAATTAAAATAAGAGAACGCACAAGAATGCACTGATTTGGCCTAGCTAGGTCGATCCAGGCCCAGGTTGACCTAGGACGATCGACCTAGGGTCATAAGTGGTCGACCTGCACTAGGTTGATGGCGGCTATACAGCATAGCCGCATGGCCAAGATTCGATGGAGCTTGGTCCAATAGTTATCGCGGATATCTCTATAAATTAGGACCTAGAGCTTCACTTACAACTCATTATTTTTCCAATGACCATGAAAACTTTGCTATTTTCCTCTCGCTTCCAAAATTACTTAATACATGGAAATGGATGTATATTGTATGGATACACTTTGGAGAAGAAAAGAAAAGTACGGAGAATAGGAAATCAAACCAGATTGCTACATCAAAGGTAAACTTTTAGATCTGTTCTACTTAATAAATCTAATTCTCTTCTCCCTAACCCAATTTCTAATGAGATCGGTATAAATAATGTATATTGATCCGAATAGGTAGTCAAAATTTGAGAAAATAGACAATATGGTTAGATCTTGATTAGATCTAAAGATTTAAAAGTGCTAATTAAAGGTGAGTGGGAATATTATATATTTTTATATGATACTAGATTATACCATTGCAGATCTATTACTATATGTCTGAGAATTGAATTTAAATTGCAATAAATTCACATGTATGAAATACTGAAGACTATAAACTTGCTTACAAATTTGTATTGATATAACAGAAGTGTAGTGATTAGATTTGTAATAGTAAAATGATTTTTAATCATCGGCTCTACGTCGGATTAATTAACTGAAACATAATGAATTGAAATTCCATTTTATTTGACAATGATGAATTAGAATTTTGGAATTTTAGTGATATTTTTATTTATTGGAATGTATGTTATTGTAAGTGGATTTCCATATATTATTAAGTTTAAATTTAATAAAAGTAGGACGTTTGAAATAACAAAGAGCAAGTATATGCCTTTAAAAGAAAGAAATGTACAAAATAAAGATAGTTGTTATATTTTGTGTTATCTATTTTAACCAATAAAAGGAGAATTTTTTGTAGCTACAAACATCGTACATACCACCTCTTTTGGCAAGATTTCCATTTACTGTGTAACAGTTAACTGTCAAAGTTTAAATTCCAATTTATAAAATGTAGTAAATTCTAAAAGTGAAAAACTGAGACAAGACTAAAAACAAATGGTAGATAAGATGGAAGCTAATGAAAAAGAATGCTCGAGTGATATGCAAGAAATAGAAGCTGGGAAATGAAATTGATGTGTGGACTATGTCTGATAATCGAATGAAATGGGTTAATCTGCTTAAACAAGTAAACTGATAGATGTTTGGGTTAAGCCTGATAATTAAATGAATTCGAATAGGATCAAAGGATAAACTAATGAATGTAGTAGCAACAATATTGATGTCTGAAAATGAGAGGCAATAAATAAACTTAGTGAAGTATAATATAAATGCATGATAAGAATAAAGACTTAGAGTCAGACATAAAATATGTGTGATGATAAAGAAATGAAAGAAGAGTGAGTATACATGTGTCTGAAATACGTACATACGTAGCCTCAGATATTCGTTTATAACAGGTGTGAATATTATAAATTATCTATTATAATTATAAAGAATAAATGACTAGAGGTCATTGGACCGGGTTGGGATGCTAAAAAATTATCCAACCAATAGGACCCATGAGGAGTATATGCTTGTGTATGGCTAAAAGGATACCCTCAGGTTAGGTATACTTAAAATTGGAACCTCTATAATTGCAGGCATTGGATGACCTTTTACGGATTGCGAGATTGTATAAGGACTAGTGAATTATTTCAAATTTGTGTGAGGAGGGCATTGACTTGATTGCATTCGGCAATCTAAATGGATAATGGGTGACATTGGACTTATGTAACTGGGCATGCAAAAGGCTGTTGTGTGTAGGTAGCAAACAAATTTTAACAAGGCGTGCAAAAGGTTAGATTACATGGGTACCGGAACTAGGGGTAGGAGTTGCATATTTAGTGAGCTCATCATCGGTCCTCTACAGTCGACGGGAAGGACATGGTTACACCTAACCGGTCTCTGTCGCCCACCAGAATTGATTTAGTTGGATTATGCACCACATAAGTGTTTGTTAGTTTGTTTGACATGGCAAGGTTAGTTATAGAGTTTTCTTCAAAATAAGGATGGGGTGGAGGTGCGTGGGGCCAGAAATCCATGCTAAGAAGCAGATAAAGATGCATGGAAGGCTGGCGTACCTAGTGAAAAGTCCAGAGTAATACATGGCCTCATAAACTAGAGGTCGTTGGTGCGTATGGTAGGTTTCCCCAGGTGATACGATGATCATGACGTAACAAGGTGATGGATCCTTACGAGGTGCTGAGCGGTAAATACTAGTGGGGATGGTATCTAGGTCCTTTAATGGGCGATGGGAGATATTAATATATATACAAATACAGATCTAGATCTATATGGTGTAGATGGGCATAGTTCGTATGGAACAATGGAGTCGTAACGACTAAGGATAAAGTCTGACATGACATGAAATGGTGAATAATCGGCATAAGGTAGTGTTATGTATAAGATGTATAATTTATAGTGATTAGAATGTTTCTGACCCCTTCTCATTACAACCCAAGGGACTTAGAAGTGCAGGTGCTGGTAGTGATTGGAAGTAGTTATCAAGCTGAGGCTCTTGACATTTGAGATGTCGATTTTTGATCAGTAATTGTATTAATCTGTTATATTTACTTATTTCCATTGTGAGTTACTACCATTAGTGGTTTGATATGATTTCTCTTTACTTGATACCAAACCAACGATCTGTATTTTAGTGGACTTGGGTTTTTGGGTTAGCGAAAAATTTAGGCCTATTAGAGTGCGAATTGGTACATATACAGTCAATACATAACAGCAAGGATCAATCCCTATCCGTTTAAATAGATATATCTCCCTACCATTTGTCCTAGAAAAATGGAACAAGATTTATTCGCACAGTACAACATCATTGAAGATGACTGTGCTATATAACTCGAATGTTTCTCTGAGATATTTCCAAAGTTATATTTTGGACCAACTTTGATATTCGGTTATTTAACAATCAAATAAACAAACAATAAAACATAGATTCAATTTCCAATTGGATCCACTAAGCCTCTAATTAGTCTTTCATTAATTAAAATCTTTTTTTCTAATATTTAACTCCACAATACCTTCACAAACGCTATATTCCCAGACCCCTTATACTCATTACTATAAAGACATTTATATACTTATCTCACTAGTATAAGTATATTCCAAACCATTATATTTTCAATACTTCGCAAATATCCATATATTTATCTCAATGGTAAAAGTATATTAACAAAACTTGAGGGAGAATTCCCAATTTTTAAAATTATATTTAAATTGGCCAAAACAAATATTATTGAAAATATTTTATCCTATAAACCAATTATCCTTCGGTGTTAAGTATGGAACAAATTTTTCCATACCACCATAATTAAGAAGGATAAATAGTCAAAAAAATTCTCATTCCTTTATAGGATTTCCTTTTTATAAGCCTATTTCATATCTACAAATAATTTTACAAATTTCCAAATTAATTAATAAAACTTTCTTATAAAACTCTAAATTAATTTGTAACTTCTTTACAAAATACGTTTGTAAATATCCTATAATAAATACTTTTTACTAAGTATAATCCTTTTTGTAAAACAATTTATTCGTTATAAACATCCTTATTAAATTAATTTATTTCCTTTAAACATCAAAATTAAATAATTAATTAACTTTAAACCATCATTTTTAGAATAAGTAATAAACTTTAAAATATCATTGGTAGTATAATTAAATAACTTTAAACACCTTGAATAAAATAATTTAATAACTTATTTTAAGACATCACTTATAGACACTTAACCTCACATTGTTAATAAAATTAAAGTTAATTTGAAACCAAAACTTACAAATTTGAAAGAGGCATAACTACCGCAATGGTACTAAATCATGTTACCATTTAGTTAAATTTTTACTTTCTAAATTACATAAATGGTATTTGCATAAGCCAACATGTATGTAGATAATTTCAATTAGCAATCACTAGAAAATCCAACACTTATTTAATATTAATTCACCGACATGCAATTCAATTTCCATATCAATATAATAGCAGAATAAGGATTTATTCTGCTAATTATATGCCTAAATATCCACCTAATTTTAATTATAACAGAAGGGAATTTATTCAACTACACAGATGACATCAATATTCTATCTAATTAAATTATAGCAGAATGGTGTTTTATTATGCTAAACAAGTGTTCAAAATTATTTATTCAATTAAATTAACACAGAATGGGATTTATTCAGCTAAATAAATGTCAAAGTTTAGTATAACTTATTCATATATGTTTGTCTACTTAATGGCACGGACAAAGAGAGTTCCTTATAAACTCATCCACTTATGAAGAAAGCTTCTTTTAAATAAAAGTGATAGAGTTTTAACAAACCTTTATTTAATAATAATTAATTCTTAATTAAATTATTGATTACGTCTTAATTAAAAACTAAGTTTAAATCTTAATTAAATTTTAATTCAATCTTAATTGATTAATTAATAATTAATAATTAAATCCTTCCTGATTAACGATTAATTAATAATTAAGCCCTTATTAGCTAATAATTAATTAAACAATTTAACTTTAAATTAATAAAAATTAATGCTTAGTTAACTCTTTACTTAACTATTAATTAAATAGAATTCCCTTAATTAATTAACTATAATTATCTTACTTAATCAATTCTTAAGTACAAATTACTCTTTAATTAGTAATTAAATATTAATTATCTTTATTTATAATAATTACCTTTTATACTTAAATAATGATTGAAAAAGGTTGTCAAAAATATGTGAGATAAAACGCATTTGGTTTGGAAAAATGGTTTGATTTCCTAAACTACATCTACATCGACTATCGCTATAGAAATCATAACTTTTTTTAACTAGTTTTACAAGTCTAATGCTCTTCAAAACTTTTGCTTTTGACTTACTTTGTAAAACATAGTCTAAAGTTTGTAAACTAAAATAAAGCTGAAACTTTTGAACTTTTCGAGCAAATGGAATAAGTAAATAATTTTTAAATCCAAGGGAAACATATGTCATAAACATAAATCCATATCACTTGCAAACTTTCCTTAGCATCAACGCTATATCCAAGAGAACAATATACATACATACGTACGTACGTACGTACATACATACATATATATATACATATATATATGCCATAACACCATAATTAAGAAAAGATTGTCTTTAACCTCGCTTAACAATCGAACTACATATCCGAGTTCGCAACCAACAATAGACATATATTTTTTCATATAATTATAGCACCGAACACACATAAATTTCAACCACGAGTACACAATAACTAGCCACAAAAAAGTTAAAAGTTTAAATTTTATACTCATCAAAAGCCAAAAAGAAACCAAACCAAAGCACTAACACTTGAAACTAAAACCTAATCTCGTGAATCTTTAAGAAAAAGATGATTTTGCTTAGGAAAATGGGACTTTTAAGCTCGGTCTAGATGAATCAAGGCATGACCTTAGGTGGAAATGGGTAGTATGGTTTTGTTTTTGAAGGAAGAGGGGTGTAGGAAGAAAAGAGAAGACTTTTAAATGATTTTAAATGGTTTAAAAGTAGAAAAGGACTTGGTTTTCAAATTTTAAAAACAAAAGTAGCCATTAAAAGACTTTTTAAAACTTAAGAAGACAAAGGTTTTGAAAAGTAAGAAATGAATGAGAAGTAGGAGAGACAAAAAATTTGAAATTGGTTTTATGAAAATGAGATAAGCGATATTACCTAAAAGCGCTTATGTACTTTACCCTCCATTCATTTTATGCCAAATCATCCATCCACCGCTTCCCCTTCTCTTCCACACATATATCCAAGAACACCCCCAATGTCCAACATACAAAAACCTATATTGTAATTTGGTGGCAAGTGATAAGGTGACATTACATATTTTATATTTTATTTTAATTTCAATTTCAAAAAGGTCAAATCTCTTCCTTTTTACTTATATAAACTCATTTCCACCACATTATTATCTTAAACACACTTATGTTATTAAAATATATGTGTATATGTTAAAAAAATTACAATCTTTCTAACAAATTTTAGATGGCAAAAAATCGAAAAACATTTTTCAATCACATTTTATATTTTCCATCGAATTAATTAATTATGAAACATATTTTGAAATTTTTTTCAACCATTATTTTAACTAATTTAACCATTAATTGCATTTTAAAATAAATTAAGTATTCTTAAATCGAAGCAATAAAATTTTAGATAGTTACATGAAGAGTATTATATAAGGAAATAGAGTAGAGTAAGATTTTATTTGATGTTTTATAAAAAATTGTCTTTATAAAATATTTATAAACCTAAGTGAAAAATTTATGGAATAATTCATAATAATTTTAGTAACCAATGAAATACTATAAATAAAAATGAGAGTGATTTAGAAAAGAAATGGTGTAGTTTAAAAAAGCAATCGGATTAATTATGTAAGTTGTACATAAATCATTCTATCCGCATAGATCTTAAACTAGCATTTGAATACATAACTTTGGGGTGATCCACGCTAGTCCAAAAATGGTTTTCTCACTTAATTCTTGTCAGCAAACACTTTATTTGGATTCTTGATATGCACTGAGATTCTCTATCATAATATATTGCTATATAAGGAGAGTAGAGGTTTCTAAACAAGGGACCTAATCAAAGTCCGCACTAGAGAGGTCGAGTGAGCGATACTGTTCAAAAGTAAAATTTATGTATCCAAACAAGCGATTGGGTCAGATATTGCATACAAATGATTTATGTTCATCGTACGGGCTTAAGTATATTAGCATGCCTTGATGAGTGGCTTAGGAAATTATCTATATCCTTAGATGATCGAGAAAGTTATGAACCTAAGCAAAATTCTAAATAATATTTGTTAGTCATTTAACAATTTAAATAATTTTGAATGTTAGTTTATTGCTTTATGGAATTAGATTTGGTTGATAGTGTGATTTTATAGACTCAGTTCAAAAAGTTGTTGTTTATTAGGACATAAATATTTGTGCTCTTGAAAAAGTGATTTCGAAAGAATTTGTGAAATAAATGATAAAATTGTTATTTTGAAAACTTTGGTGAAGTATTATTATTTCAGAATATTTGAAAAGAGTTTTGTGAAGTGATTTTTCAAATATATCTTATTATGATTAAAGTTTGGTGATTGGGAGTTTTCCAATTTAGAAGACTTACCAGGTATATTTGTTTACTCTAGTTGTTGTTTTAAGAGGAACTAGAATACCACCTAATGCTCTGTATTGTTATGATTCTAGAGTTATCCATGCTTCGGTTTGAGTGGCCCCCACCTTGTCATAATTATTTGGTTTCAGTCTATTTTCCATTTAAGGAATTTGAAAAATATTATTAAAACCTGGGCGTTAATTCTAAATTTATCTTTTGAAAAGATCGAATGCATAGTGTTTTTATTATAGAGTTTTCTATGTACTTTTGCTACATATGGTTGTTATATTATTTACGTTGTTATTGATTATGATAGAAATAGCTTGCGTATTGCGCTTTGTCAGCATGGTTCACTTTTGGATTATGAGTACAAGATAGGTACAGGGATGCAAGAAATTACTATTTGATTTCTTGCATATTGCATTTGCACTGAGATTGAAATTGGCTTGTCAAAAATCAACCACAAAAGCGGTACATAGTAGATTTATAAATTGGCAATTGATTGATGATTTGATGCCCCGAATATGGGAGGTCACTTGGCTTTTGATTTCTTTTGTTGATTTGAGCCAGTTATGGCAAGTTGTAGCTTTTCCGAATAAGCCATGCAAAGGAGATTCTACTAAAATTTTGAGTAATATATGGGATTTAACTAATAATTTAGTAACACATAATTAATTTTTTCTAAAGCCTAACATTTTGGGGATAATTTTTTTCCTTTGAGAATTACGGGATGATATTCTTTTGAGGAAGGAGAATGTAACATCCCAGAATTTTATCATTTTGATTTTAAATATTGAACTAATTTTAATTATTACAATAACTAGGTTTTTTAGAAGTTTAATAACTTGAATTAAAATATTTAGATCACTTAAATATATGAATTGTGAATTAAACTTAATGAACTAGATTTAATAACCTTATTTAACTCCTTTTAATTAATCAACAATAATGGTGGGCTTATTTTGAAAATTTATTTGTAATAATAAATGGCTCGGATAAATATCGATAATGTGATCGAAAAATATAAAACGATATCAAAACATATGAAATTATCATTCCAATGCACTATCTTACGACTTTGACAAAACTAGTGCCATTGGATCCAGAATAATATGATAATGTGTGCCAAAAAGTTTCATGGAAATCGGGCATACCGTGAGATCGTGCAAGCTCGAAATTTGTAACTATTCATTTTAGAGAATTATAATAATAATAATATAATTTGGTTATAAAGGCTTACTTTTGTATATGATGGAATTAGATCCCAAAACTAGTTCCATCGAATTCAGAATAGTGGTATTTGGCTAAACACGCCATCAAGCAGTCCTCGATTCGAATTCATGCTTTTGAAGGGTGAATGATATTGGAAGATCTATAAAAGGACCCATCCTCTCTCCTCACTTAGAACCTGAGGTAGCCAAATCCAATGGTCATCGTCGATTGGTGCCGCTAGAGGCTGATTTAGGCGACGTGTCAACATGAAAAGTGGGCACGAGGGTGAGATGAATGTGTTGACTAGTTGGATCTTCGTGGATCGTAGCATGATGATGTAGATCTGGGTTTGAGCGGTGTTGGTAGGAATGGATTTTTCAGCGTCAAAATTGATCTCCTGGTGGTGGCCCAGAAGTAAGAATGTGGGGGAAGGCTAGGGCTACTTTTTTGTGGAGTTTGGGGGTTTGTCTTCGATGACAGTGGAGGCAATGTCGAGTTGAATGTAGATGCTTTTGGGTTCGACATGGATCTAGTGGCAGCGAGTTGGAGGATGAGGCTATACCATTGGAGTCATCATGGCCTGGGAAGGTCATGGTTGAAGCGCAGTGGCCGGTGGTGGCCAACGACGGTGGCAGAACAAAGATGAATAAAGAAAGTTTTTGGCGGCTTGGGTTTGTAAATGAACGTGGATTAGTGTTTGGTGAAGGTTAATTAACTTAACTGAGTGATTTTTGAGTTGATTAATATTTATTTAGCTATAAATCTTATAAGCTCATAAGCTATTTCATACAAAGTCGAATTTTGAAATAGTCAGTTGTGTTGGATTCATATCAATGTCACCTCCGCACTAGAACCGGTTTTGTAGAATTTAAAGCTAGTTGAATTTGGGCTAAAATCGAATGTCGTTCAATTAGACTAAAACTGGAATGCGAAAGCATCCGCTAGAAGTTGTATGAGTTTACTTACCTTTAAATGAACTATATGATATCTGTGTTACTTTAAATTATTGTTGCATGCTTAGATGATGGCTTATATTGTTTTTCGACTATTCAATTGGGTTTTAAATTCTCGCTTGAAATGCGGATGTCATAAATAACCGTTATGCTCCAGGGAACAAAAGAAAATGGAAGTCAAAGTGTTTGAATAGGTCACCGCGGATCACTTTGAATTACACATTCATATGTGTGATCTACATCGGACTTCTATATAAAGATCCTAAAGGTTTCTCGCTAATATTAATTTACTTATATTCTGATGTTGTTTATATTGTTGTTTGGTTGAAATATTTATGACATATTGTTTGATTTGTGTAAGTGCCATTATTATGATTATCGCTATACCTTCAATCATGAAGCATCATCCCCTTAAACATTTTTACGTGTTGAACTTGAGTTTGTATTTTTTTCAAAATAAATGTTTGGTCATGTTTTCACTGTTTAGACTATATTTTCAAATATTTCATGAATTTTAAAAATAAAGAATTTTAAAAATAAAGGACAAGTGCTGTTTAAAATTTATAAAAGGAGTTATAAAATTAATTAATCATTTTAAATAATGATGTTTAAGGAAAATTAATCATTTTAATAATGACATTTAAAATTAATAAATCATTTTGAATAATGATGTTTAAATTAATTAATCATTTTTAATAATAATGTTTAAGACTAAATACTCATTTTAATGAATGATGTTTAAAGTTAATTAATTGGTTAAAATAAAGGTGTTTAAAATTAGTTAACTGATTTAATAAAAGTGTCTTTAAAAATTGATTAACTTATAGAAGTGATTAAAGTTAATTAACTAATTTAATAAAGGTGTTTAAAATTAATTAATAGATTTATTAAAGGAGTTATAAGTTGATTAATTATCTCTTAGGATAATTAACATGGTTTTAAATTTATAAAAGAATTATATTAATCATCTTTTAAGATGATTAACATTGTTTTAAATTTATAAAAAACATTTTAATTGGTTTATTATCTTTCAGGATAATAAATGTTGTTTGAAATTTATAAAATAGTTTGTAAATGAGAAAAATCTTTGAAAGGAATTGTTTTCAAAATAAAGCTAAGTATGCATTGTTTTGGGTGTATAAAAAACAATGTTTTAATGACATTTGAATTTTACCCTTCTTTTTTACACTTAGAGGAAAAGTTTACACTTTAAAAATAATATTTTCAAGAGTATTTTTAAAGTGTTTTACAAATATTTGTAATGTGAAAACCAAGAACAATTTGGGGTTTTAAAAGCATAAAAGTTTGATCCAGATATGGAAAGGATAAGAAATTTTAACTTCCGTAAATGTTATCGCTTATATAGAGAAGATTTAGTCATACTCGTAGCACTAAATGTCGAGATATGGAAACTCATTTCTATCTCGAAGATTAAATTGTTGTCAAGGCAATCTATAGAGGTAACACCAGCTTCACTTGCTCTACTTCAGTTTTAACCGAGGAATGGTACTAGTCTAAAATCGACGAGTAGTGGTAAGGGGGTGAGATGTAATTTCCATATATGATCATTTTGATTATTCCCGATAATTGATTTAGTGGCTATCGATTCGGCTTACTTCTTTGTATAACATCAATTTAAGACGATTTTATGCTCATTTGAGCATTGATACTCTTTGTCGGAAATGACTAAAATCAAAGATCGAATAGACATCTAGCTATGTAGAGATGCTCCTATTAGGGTATCTTCACACCTACTCTAGATTAGATTTGGCTATATGCGCATGGAGATGTGAAATACTCGGATACTCGATAAGGTTTGTGGTGTCCGCTTTGTATATTTTCGAGAGAGTCACAAAGAAAATGACACTTTCAAGTATATTGTATACAGGTGCGCTCTCGGTAAGAGGGCGAACCACTTTTATAAACAAACACAAACGAAAAAAGACCAAATTACCATTTCCTAAAATAAGCTAATACCCATCTTAGTCATTGTTGAAAAATTACTCTCCTTATTGATTCAAATCATTGAATTATTTTCTTAATTGCATTGAGAAATGAGTGGAGCTATTCTCGATTTTTAGTTATTTGTTTCCATTCTTGAAGTTTGGATTTTGATCTTGTTTGAGACCGTTCTTTCAAGTTTGGTTCTTTTAGTTAATCTACATTCATTCAAGTGTGGAAGTCATTCTTGTGAGGTAAAACCCATCCCGCATTTAGTGATGTCATCTCATAGAATTATCATATGTTCATCATATTACTTGAGTTCTCTCACGCTAGTATTTCCAGACTGATCTAAGTGTTATTTCATGATAGTGCTTAGGTTAGATCGAGTAATTTCCCAGGTTGTCATTAGTGGGTCATGGAGCTCATGGAGTAGAGTTGGATGTTCACCACCCGTAATATTTTTATTTTTATCTTTATTATTATATTTCTCCATTAACAATTGTAAGGTCGGAAAGATATAAACGTCCAAGATGATGTGGTTTGTTTTGACTCCGATACACTATGTGTTTTAGAGTTATAGCTTTTGTTGTCTTTGTTATATTTTTGTTATCATTCCGTTATGAGATTCTATTTCTAATTTTCTTTTTCTTTTTCCTTTACCCTTACAATATGCCTTTTCAATGATTGGAGTTCGGAATTTGGATACAATGGATGTGTTGAGTGCCGACTTTCGATGGTCGAAAAGGTGGGTTTTTACACTACCATGCTACTAGCTAAGGTGGCAAGTAAACATTAATATCTGAATATTTCAATATTAATCGTTGACTGAATTTATAGCTATAAGTCACACAAACGTTTCGGTGATTTCCTTGGAATACCACACGATTTATTTGATTTATGAATTCATATAAATTAATTAAATCAATTAATATTTACTAATTAATTGATTGATATATTAGGAGCTATTAGTATTTTTTGGATGTCATTAGTAATTAATTGAGTGCATATACAGAATTTATATTTGTGTAAATTGATATATGATGTGTTGACTAGAGATTTAGCCAACCACTGAAGTAGCCTAACGCGTTATGAAAGCAAAGGTGACTTGTTAATCATTAGACTTAAAAATGGGAAATAAGGAGGAATGCAAGCAACGCAAAATAAATGACACCAAGTATAGGGTGGTTTGACAAGCTTGCTTACGTCCATTATGAAGATCCCTTACTATATTTCTCTCTTACAGTTACGAGGAATTACAAGAGAATAATAAGAAAAAAGCACTTGAGACTAAAAATCTAATTAATCTTAAGTACTTAGGATTTTGATTTGCTATAAGGAGAGGGGAGATAATGAACGTAATTCTAATAATTTTCGACTTGACAATGCATGTGGTATATATAGTAGCTGAAATTGATGATGAATGGGCATTGTAATAAAATAAGTGTGAGGCATGCTTGCCGTAGATCTGGTCGCATGGGCTGATAGGAGACACCTATAAAGGTAAAAGGAATGAGAGGCTAGTAAACATGCAAATTTTCCTTGTGTATAAGGCACATATTTCGCATTTAATTCGCATTAAATGCTCATGGTAAGGTACAGGAGTAGGAATGCTCCTAGCCGCTTTGCTACAGTACCGTATATAGTAGGTTGTACGATTTTTCATTTACTTTTGCAAACCTATGTGGCAAGCAAGATGAGTGAATTCGGTCAGGCTGTAGGTTGATACTGGAAGTTGGAAGTTGTTCGGGACAAAGGTACCAAGAATGTGCCAAGCTGGGTGGACGTGATGGGATGTGGTAATGCTAGGATTGAGATAGTTCATGCTTGATCGGTTTTGATAGATGAATGTGTTGTTAAAGTCGTCTTGAGCATGACAGCCGACTATAGAGCAGGTCTTGATGGGTTGGTCTGGAGCTAGATTGGCTGCAGACTTCCGTGAGCGGTCCGACTGTTAATGCCTATTTGTTGAGAAGAGTTGACTGGTGCTAAGGACCAATTATGAGAAAGGTTCCATGTCGCTTAAGAAATGACGACGCAGGCTGCTTGGAATTGGATGATGGTGGCAGTGATGAAGCCGTACCGAAGATGAATCATGCTTGAGTTGATCATATCTAATGAGCTAGCTAGTAATTGAGTTGAAGTAATGTTGAGTAGACGAGTTGACCTAAAAACATACTAAGTATGGACCGACATGAGAGAGCTAGTCATTGGAGAGTCGGTCGGTGTGGTCAGAGCAATGTTAGGCTTAGTTCTGTGCTTGTTCGATGAGTTGGTTGTTGAAGATGCTTTAAGTTGAGCTGGTCGATCATCGGACCGATGAGGTAGTAATCAGATGGGCTGGCTTGGGTTGAACTAAACCCGGACTGGAGGGGCGGACCTGTCAAATATTAGCTACGTTGGCTTTGATTGGGCGGAGTTATGCGTATATTGGCATGCTAATTACTTATGAGCAAAATGAGCAACAATTTTCATCCCAAGTTTGATTTTGTGAGCAGTGGCAGGCTTGTCATTCACCAAAATGATGTTGCTTGGCTCTTTTACCATGTGTTTAATCTGTTTTTCATGTGGCATTGTGCCATTGGTCATGATAGTTCACCTTTTGAAATGTGAGAAGGGGCACACATTTCCAATGTGGATGAAATGACAATTGCATTCACTACAAGCAAACAATTGAGACCTAAAGGATATTTGAATCCAATGGATGATATCGACATGTTAGGTTTATAAAAGATGCTCCTTCGCTTTCCTTTACACTTTAGTGAGAATAAAAGAAACTACTCGTCATTAAAAAGCTTAAACTCTTCCTCAAAACTTTGTTCCCTTGGCTCCATTTAACAAAAAGTAAGTGTTAACTTCTACGCGTTCACCTCTATGGTCATAAGCGTTGCCACCATGGAAAAGCCTTGAGCTTTTCATCATTCTTCCATGTTTTTTGCTTTTGGTTTTCATTTTATGTTTTAGATGGCAGCCACTAGATCTAATTATGTCGGCCGTTCAACTTCAGTTGGGGCCAATGGCCCCTAGGCCTCTGAGTTGGAATAAAGAAAGATTGACCTGGCCAAGCTTTTGGCTAACCATGATGCAACATAGGACGGTACGTTACTCTACTCCAACCAGCCATCCCCCTCCGTGCCAGTTCACCTTCTCTGTAAGCTATTTCAGTGTAAGGGATTATGTTTCCCTCTTCATCCTTACTTCGTGGTTATCCTTAATGTCTAAATACTTACTCCCAGTAGGCTGATTCCTAAAAATTACCAGTTCTTATAAGGTGTATATCCCGCTTGTATAGCGCTCTACCTTTAAGAGCCAGATGCTAACCTCATTAAGATGGTCTTTCGACTATAGAAGGAGGCTCGGTACCCAACAGGTACTTATTACAACTTCCATGCTGACATCAAGCTCATGATCTTTTTGGGTATTTCAACAAAGCAGCCCCAGGTTGGATGACGAAATGTTTCTTTGTTCTATAAGGGGTCAATCCTGGGATTGAGGATGTTGCCTTCCAATCTACCAATAATTCTTTGCTTCTTTTCCTTATTTCTTCATCATTTTCTCTTCTTTCCTTTGCTTAAATCATCTATTGATAAGAGAAGAGCTCGATTACCATGGCATCAAATTCTCCATCCTAAACAAGCACCTTAACATGCTAAAAATGATCGTCAACCATCAAGACGTGAGATTTTTGGTGATTGACCCCAACCTCCACTAGGTTGGACTGATGATACTAAACCAAACAATGGTTAGGTGGCAGACCCCTCCAAGGAGGAAGTTAACAAGGAAGGAAGTCGCAGAAGAGAAGCAGACTTATGTAAAGTAGGACTATTCCAAAGTTTGTTTTGAGCCCCGATGTCTGGATGATTATAGATGCAAATTGGGGATACCATGATGTAGTACGGGTGAGCAGAAAGAGAAGCAAAAAAATGTTGAGCTTGATAAATTAAGTGATGTTGTGCTAGGCTATAGTGGGAAAAATTTAACCCATAACAATTAGTCAACATTCCGATCCCTTACTGTGAAATGTTTCCCAAGAAATGGGATATGAGCTATGACGAAGCGGCATTGGGTAGGGTGCTAAAGACGGGTGTTGATAGGGATGCTAGTTCCTCCTCTATAAAAATTCCTACATATGACCCCTTGTATCCTGGATATGATGGAGGATCTCTTGGAAACACTCACATTGGGACAGACCATACTAATGTAGGTTGCTCGGCCTCATGTTAGCCGCGAATAAGAAATTGGGCCACCTGGTACAAATAATAGCTTACTTGGACTTGTCTTCTTTTTATTAAAATTTTGACTAATTATTTTTTACTTCTATGTTGATGTAGTGGTCTAGAAGTTCAAATGCCACCTTCGACCAGTCCAGCTCTAGCCATAAAGCCATTATGACTGCCCTGAAGTACCGATGGAGTTCATTGAGTTGCCCTTAGTCCTAAGAATATGCCCTGGCAAAGCAGTTCAAGAGGATAACGCAGGCTAGAGAAGGGACATTACCAAGGCCGTAGCTCGTTTTGTAAGCCATGCATATATTTTTGACAAAGATGTTTGCACGAGAGGGATAAGGCAGTGCCGATAGGGTGTGTATCCCTAGAGATCGATGCCGCTTCAGACCATGACTGGCTAGAGCTCCTATTGAGGTCATTTCAGATCTTGTTGATGGAGATCCTGGCATCGACCCATCAACCTCGATCTTAGTGGAGTAGGAACTATAGGGAGGATGTTATCAACTCCCATACCTAAGACACCCTACTTGTAAGATCTTTAGCACTGACCTCCTATCTGTTTTACTGACTTTCCTAACTGATCTGATTTTATAGGCCATCCCTCGCTTTATCAGCATTGGGAAGGAATACTTGGCGCTTATGGCAAGGCTTAGCAATGTAAGCAGGCCCAACGGAAGGCCAAGTAGGCAGCATTGATAGTGGAGAAGGCAACATAGGATGTGTCAAGGCATGTGAATAGGCAGGGATCTCAAGAATAAGTAGAAGAGACCGAGAGGAACCTAGCCCTACACGTCATGGAGTGTACGTCGGTCGTGAATGTGGAGGCTACTCGACAATAGAACATGGATTTTTCGAGAACTGATTGACCAATACGATTAAGGTCCTACATAAGAAAAATGATGATGTTCCAATCTCCTTGAGCCACCTAAATTCTAAGTCTTTTATAGTGACCTGGGCTAAAGTTTCCACAGAAATAGAGGTAGCTAGGAAGGTTACGATGGCCATTTTGACCAGAAAGTAGATTAACCCCTTGAGCCAGGTAGTTGAAGAGCCATCCTTGTAGATATTTTTCCTCCCTTTTTTTAAATCTAGTAGGCAAGGTATGTGCCTCAATTATGAAATTACCAATGTTGATTTTTGTTGAAATTCGCCTATATTTTATATGGTTGTATCCACTCTCATTTGTTTGTGCTTATCTTACATGATGGCATACTTTGAGCAGTTGATAGTCCAGATTTAATCAATTTGTTTTGGTTGATAAACTGGGCCAATTAGTGGACTGATATGCAATCATTGATTGTGTAACCTGTTTGTTTGTTAGATGCCAAAGTCGGCATATGATAGCCGGGTTTACTTGTGCTAGTCTAGTATCAAGGGGTCCCGACATGAACCTACGCACTGAGTGGCTTGAAGGTTACTCTCGGGT
Organism: Allium cepa; assembly: GCA_030765085.1. Lineage (NCBI taxonomy): Eukaryota > Viridiplantae > Streptophyta > Magnoliopsida > Asparagales > Amaryllidaceae > Allium > Allium cepa. The sequence goes on from CM060931.1 coordinate 616,394,260, forward strand.
GGCATGCTGAAAGAATGAATGGGTTGTTTGAAGGATCTTGAAGATGATGTGTTTTCAATTGAGAGTGGCAGATAGGCTCGACATGAACCTACACGCTGGGTAGTATTTCATTATAAGAAAGTGAATGTATGGTAGTTCATCCTCATGAGATAACTAGTCGGCAAGGAGAGGAGCATGGCATGCAAGTCCTTGGCAGTAGAGATCGGCAATCCCCAATAAGGTAAATGAGCATATAATAACTCATCCTTCGTTGGAAATCTTGATCTATTCTAAGGTTCTCCTCGAAGACTTGTTGCCAGTTAAGAGTGGTAGATAGGCCTAACATGAACCAGAATGTTGGGTGAAAATCTCCAACAAGAAAGTGAAAGCATACTAATTCATCCTCATGGATAGTCGATCGACAAGGAGAGGAGTATGGCTTGCAAGTCCTTGGCAATAGAGGGACCCACAATATGGTCAATAAGCATATAATAACTCATGCTTCGTTGGATAGCATGGGTTGCTTGAAGGTTTTCCTAGGAGACATGTTGCAAATTAAAAGTGGTAGATGGTCCTAACACAAACCTGAATGTTAGGTGGCGATCCACAATAAGGAATTTAATACACGGTAATTCATCATTGTGGATAACCAGCTGACAGGGAGAGGAGCATGACTTGCAAGTCCTTAGCAGTAGAGGTTGGGAGTCCCAAACAAGGTAAATAAGCGCATAATTACTCATCCTTCAATGGATAGCCATAGTGAATGTGTTGAACAAAGTTGGCTTTAGCATCTTTGGTGTATTCACAAAAGATGTATTACATGGTTAAAAGTGCATGAAATGTGGGTTCTATTCGGGTTAGAGAGGCAGTAAGCACTATTTGTTAAGATGACACTTATGACAAATGACCTCTTCCAAATCAGGCCAAGCGGTCCTTCGACCGGGTTCTTTATGTTAGTCAACACCTGACGTAGTACTAGGTCCTCAATAATTAATTTTTGAAGATTTACTCTTGAGTGGTAGTGCTTAGCGATTTTTCCCTTGCATGCTTCAATGCAGTGATCGACTTCGGTTCTTTGTTCTTCTATAGTGTTGAGTTAGATCTTTAGTACTCATTGTTTTCCTCGAGCTTGAAATTCCAACTATATGGTGATGGGATCTCAACTTCTATAGGCAGCATGACTTCGTACCCATAGGATAGCAAAGAAGTGTTGAATATGCGCTTATATGAATTTTGTTTGATGATAATAAACATATATATATATTCATTTAAATGTATTTGTTAATGTACTATTTTATTTTTCATAGATTAAATAAATATTTGTTGAATAAAATAAATTACACGGAATTTGAATTCAAACAGAAATTTTATTCAAACAATATTTATTACAATTTTGAATAGTACAAATTCAAACTCTCACTATACATATACAATTTTGATTCTAATTACATCACAATTCAATTTACATGAATTCCTCACTACATATCACTCACACTCGTAGTTTATCTTCAACTTCATTCCAGTTAGAATCCAGCATCTGAGCAATCTGCAAAAATATTCACTAACGCAGTAAAATTGAAAAAGAAATAATTTTGCAATAAAAAATGAAATATGATTTTTGAAAATATGATTTGCCTCAGTTATTTGGGTTGTTCGTCATCATTTACATTTGAATTCATCATACACGAACAATGTGACATGCACTGTGTATCACTGTACATACCACAAGGCCGTGCACACCGATATACACTTGATAATGTTACAGGGACAGGTGAGCACAAGGGCAAACCCAAAATAAAAAGACGGGTTCAACTCAGGTGCAATATACATAGAATCTCGACTTCAGCACAAGGTCAAACCCGAGTTTTTGAAACTGGATTCAACTCAAGAGAAATTTCAAAAATCAACATGAAATGATCAAGAACCAGATAGAGACCAAGTTCATATGAACAGTAAGGCAATGCACCAGTGAAACAACTCAGCATTGAATTGGATGAACAAGACTCAAACAATCAAATGAAGAAAGCAACCCAACAGCAATGCATGCAAGTGCAGACCAAATGCAAGACCAAAGTGCAACAGACTACAATATCAAAAGTTCAGGTCAGACCAAACATCAAGACCAACTGCACAATGCAAACATCTCAAGATCACTATGCAGTGTACATGAATGCAATAGAAAATGGCGTAAATACAATCCAAAGTGCAACAAGAATTTTGCAGTGATACAAAGCAGACATGAATGCAACATCAATAAACCAACATAACAGCAAAAATGAAGACCACAAGTATACAACAACTCCAGTAGTGACAAATGAGCATGTAAGTGCAGACAGATTTGGAGAAATGACACAGCAAAAATGGAATCAACATGAAACCACATTATGAACACAGTAGTGTACATGAATACATGGAGACAAGACCAAATACACAAGTTCACATGTATGCAGTGACACAGCAGTTTTGAACAAGAATACCAGTGATGCAATGCAAATCAAAACAGAGAGTACAATGCCACTGCAGATCCAAATAAGTGCCGAAGTCAACTTGTACAACAGCAGACAACAAGACTCAAGTATGCTCAAGTTCAAATGCATCAGGTCAAAATATTTCAGAGCCAAGTACAAATTATAACCAGAGTTGTACATCATGAAAGACCACCAAGTACAACAATGCACAAGTGACCGACAACAAACATCAGCAAGTACAATGTCATAAAACAAATGTCAATGCCGAGAAACAATGTGACAAAGATGGCTAGATGAAGTCGAAGCCAACTAAGTAATTCACAGTGAAGTCGAAGACGACAGAAGATTAAAAGTGCAGAGATGACCAAGTCAAATAATCAAGTGTGTGCAATTTTTGAAAAAGTCAAGGCAAACTAAAAGAGGAAAGTCTCTATCGTGTTAATCAAGGAAAATCGAACGTTTGAAAATCAAAACCGTGTGTATCAAGTTGTAACAATATTAAGAAAGCAAAATTTAGGAAAGTATCGAATTGATTAGGGTCTCGGAATTCATATAAATACCAAACCCCAAATCATCATCATAAGTGTGGAAAAATCGAATCGAATTCAAATATAAACCCACAATCATCATCGGCAAGATAATCAATCAATCGAGTTCAAGCAAGCATTAAACTAGCAACGAAAGGGAGAAGAATACATACCACAAACTATCGAACTCGATCAACAGAGGAGCAGCTGCGAACGAGCGCAAGCAAAGTAACCAGAGAATCGATCAACAGAGAAGCAGTGAGCAAAAAGCATCACAAACCAGAGAAATCGGAATTGAAGAAAGCCCTAATTTTCGCAAGGGAACGAAGCCTAATTCAGATCGAACGAAGCCGCCATAGCAAAAGAAAAAAGAGAACGGGCTAGAGAATAATAAAAGGGCCGGCCTTGTTTTATTATAAAGGGCTTTAGTTTTTTTTGGGATTATTTTTATTAAAGGGGGTTTTTGTTTATTAGTTTTATTTTTTATCTGTTCTTTTCGAATCAAGTCTTGGTAAATCACCACCTAGGTTTTAGGTTGTGTCAGATTGTCTAGTTAGAATTAGTTCAGTGAGCAGGGTGTGCGAGTTTGCAAAACTCTATAGGCGGTAGCAGGGTGTGCGAGTCTGTTAGAGTGTTTGTAAGCGGGAGACTGTTTAATTCTAATAGAAATCTGGGAATGCAGCAGTAGGCAGGGGTTGCCGAAGCTGGGTAAACTTTGTGTGTGATTTATTTTTCAGCATATTTATTTCTGCATTTTGTTTTTATGTTTAATTCGAGAAAATTTGCTATAACCCTATTCACCCCCCCCCCCCCCCCTCTAGGGTTAATCTAGATCCTACAAAAAGGAGTATGGATGGCAGAAGTGTGAAAATAAGCGCGACAAGACAAAAGAATAAGCGGTAGTTCTTCGACCCCGTTCCCTTTAGCTTTTATAAGGCATTTCTCGGGCGTGGACTTGTTGTTTTTGTTGAAAGCCTTGGCTTATCCATTGGTTGAAGGAAAGGCAATGGAAGAGAAGCACTTCTTGATTCTTTTCCTTAAGCAGAAGTCTTGAAATCGCTTCTCTCAAATTAAGTGCCATAGTCGATGATGATATTATTCGATACGCTGATACAGCAGATGATGTTTTTGATGATGAAGTTCCAGATCTTGTGGTGGTGACTATAGTAAGTGGTTCGCCATTGGCCTATTTGGTAAATTAGTCAATGGAGACTATGGCATATTTGCACCCTCCCTTAACATTAGGTGGATTTTTTATTAAGTCGATCCCCCGCATATTGAACGACCGTAAGGAAGTCATAGGATTAAGGTGGTAGGAGAGGCTTTTAGAATTGTTTACATCGATCGCATTTCTTCATATGGTCCATAGAATACTTTTTTATTGTAGGCCAATAATAGCCTTACCAGGTGACCTTTTTTTGCCAGGCATTAGCCCCTGTATGATACCCACAAAATCCATCATGCAACTCTTCCAGTATCAGCTTCATCATCAGATATGCACTGCTAAAGTGTTGTGAAGTACCCCATCTGTAAAGCTTCTCATCCATGTTCGTGTAATGGGAGTCCCGATAGAGGACTTTCCTAGCTTACTTTTTTTAGCGAGAAGTTTCTTGCTTGCTAAGTATGTAATAAGGAGCGCGATCAATTTTTCTATGGATGGTGCATCTATTTCCACGGTTGCTGCACCAAGCTCATAGCAAGGGGTGCTTTAAAATTATCTTGGGACCCAGGGAGTGACTTCTTCTCGGTTGCTTGCCGCCTTGGCTAGTTGATCGACCTTGGGATTTTCTCTTTGGTTATCTACTCCATCTTGAACTTGGAAAAGGTGTTGATTATCTTCTTGGTTTCAGCAACGTACAAGGTCATTGCCTTACTATTTACCCGAAAGTGCTTACTGATCTGAGTGACCATCGATGATGAGTCTCACTGAATACATGAATGGACTCCACATGCAATTCTGTTACCATCCTTAGGCTATCCAAGATAGCTTCATACTCTGCTTCATTATTGGTAGCCATGAAGTAAGGAAAACCCCAAAAAAATAACTCACTTTCTTTGAGCATGATAAGGACCTTGACGGCCCCTAGCCCTTCTCATTCGATGTCCCATTCACATATAATCACCAAGCAAGCTAAACAGTGGCGGTCTCCTTCTTATCGTTTTTAGGCTCGAACACTCGATATTGAAATCTATCATGGCATGGCCCTTGATAGAAGTGTAAAGCTAGGAAAAGATGCGATGTGGCCCAACCTCTACAGACCGCTTTAATAGCTGACGACTATATCTGAGTAGATAGGATTTGCTTCAGCGGTTGGTTGGTTAGGACATTGACGTGATGAGCCTAAAAATATGACTAGACTTTCCAAGATATCATGAGAAGGCAGAAGGTCTCTAGCTTTGTATATCTCATTTCTTAGCAGGTCAACCTCTTATTGATGTAATAAACCCGTTGTTGATCATTTTCATCATCTTTGTTTAGGTAAGCACTGATCTTGTATTTAGACACTACCAAATACAGGTATAGATCTTCCACATTAACTGACTTGGATAATACTAGAGGAGTGGTCAAATGATATTTTATCTCCTCGAATGCAATGGTGCATTCATTGTTCCACGTGAATGGCTTTCCCTTCTTGATGAGGTCGAAAATAAACGAGACATTGATCAGTTGATTTGATATAAAAAACTTTATGTTGTAACCATCTCATTTAATATATTTAGTTGCTTTATAGTTATGGTGTCCTTCATGTCCTAAATAGCTTGAATCTTATTAGGATTGGCCTCACTGTCCTTAGCACTCACAGCATACCTTAGGAATTTACTAGATCAGACGACAAAGGAAAACTTCTAAGGATTTAGCTTCATGTTATATTGGCATAGTATGTTGAAAGTATCTCCCAGATTCTATACATGCCCCCACCCTCCCTGCCCTTTTCAGAATTAACTAGCATGTTTTCCAATAAACGTTCATGGTTCAGCTAATTTGCTCAAAGAACATATGGCTAACTAAAAGAGGCACCCATAATTCACAAACCAAAGGCATGGTATGGTAGTAATACAGGACAACGTGTGTGATGAATTGAGGTGTGCTCTTGGTCTGGGTCGCGCATGGCCATTTGATTGTACCTAGAATAGCGTCCACGAAAGTATGGAGCTCATGTCCTCTAGTTACATCCATAAGCTAATTGATGTGAGGCAAAGGAAAACTATCTTTAGGGTAGGCTTTTTTCGAGAAGTCAATGCAGGTTCTCCAAGTCACACTTGGCTTTTTGATTACTAATAGGTTAACTACCCATATTGGATATTTTATCTCCCGAATGAAGCTGTTGGCCAACAACTTATGTACATTTTCTTTAAGAGCTTGGTATCTTTTCGGGATGAGTAGTCGGTGCTTTTGATGTATAGGGTGGCCTTAGGATCGATGTTGAGTGTGTAGAAAATGATCCTAGAATCATGTCAGCATGCCTCCATGCAAAGACATCTTTTCTCTACCACAAGAATTTGATCAGATCCTCTCCTACTTTCGAGCGAAGCCCTGAGTCAGTTTGAAACTACTTTGTTGAGGTCAGCATAGTCAATAGAAATTGCTTCCAAGAGAGTAGCCAATCAGCCTTCAATACTATAATCATCCATTTGGGAGTCTAGCGGGTCTTCATTTGGATCTTAGCTTGTTTCCATGTCATATTGATCTAGTGCATAAATCGTGTGCTCTATGATATAATCGGTTGGGATAGAAGTTTAATTTAAGATTGGGTTGATGAAGTCTCCCGACTCTCATAAGTGAGTTTGCCAATGTAGAGAGGGTAGGTGTTGCGATGATAGATGCCATGCTTGCCAACGTGGAGCGACTTGCTCATTCTTGATAGTGTTAGGAGTATGCCATAGGGGAAATTGTGTGATTTGTTGTACATATATCGAACACGATAACCAATCTTTTTTGAAATAAATGATGTTTTCTTTCTGTTACATATTGATATAATGTGTTATATTAATAAATTAATTAAATTAAAAATATATTTAATAGAAAATTCTTACAAGGTATGTTTTGTGATAGTAGCTACAAAGTGTTGTAACAATGAGTAATTTATCACAATGAAAAAAATATATATCATTTTAAATGTCCTAGTCAAGATGCATTGAGACAGCATATCGATGTATCCATTAAGACTAGAGTATGTAACACTCTCCAAATGTTAGGCAGTGTATTACACATGACTGCTGAAGGCATCTAGGGGTTACGTGCTTATAATCATTGTATAACTATGGAATGACTCACTTAATAGTTTTGTATTGGTTAATATAGCTCGAGTCAAACAAAAAATATCGATGTGACCTATTTACATAGTTCTCACAACTTGAGAATACTGTCAATCTTCAATATGGAAGCTCTTCTTTGATTATCGTCCAATCATGTCACGACGTCCAATGAGTGACTACAGTTAGGTCAAGTGGAAGGTTGGAAGTGAAGCATTATTCCTAAGGGTTCGTCTCCTCAGCTATGTAGGGTTAGAATCATGGTCAACTCAAGTTAACTCAAAGCCAAAGTCTCTAGCCAGAGCATTTTGATTTATAACAATTGTTATTATTGAACAAAGGACTATGTGTTCAGATCATTAAGTTTAATAAGAACGATATTAGAATTTTTACCACTACCAAATTCCATAAGTTCAAAGTGTGTAGTTTTGATGAAGACAATTGGTATCAAGGTGATGCTTAACAAAGTAAATTTGGATTACTGAAATCAACCAAGTAATAAATTTGGCCAAAATTTCACATTTCCTACAAAGTGAATGGTGAACGTTAATATTTGAATAGTTCAATATTAATAGCTGACCAAATTTACACTTGATGAGTCACACAACCGAAACGGTGAATTCTCCTTTGACCAAGTGATTTAATTAATTCATAATTATTACAAAATAATTAAAATAATTAATATTTATTTATGAAATAATAACTGTTAAATTTTGATTATGATTTGATGAGTACATATTATTAGATATATTTATGATAGTTATAAATATATTAATGACATGCGATATCAATAAGCGATTAAATTAGATTTAACTGCATAATATGTTGTTTGGGCTTATGGGTCTAAGGCCCATCATAGGGGTTATATTTTTATGACAAACATAGCCATAGGTAGCTCAATTAGATTAGAAAGGGCTTGACTTTTGATAGTTCGAATTAACGGATAATTAGCATGAGATGAGATCCACACTTTTCTCATTTCTATCCGCTACATAAGCAACTCTAACAAAATGAGATTGCGATCTTTTAGTATCTACTCTTATGTGTTGGCCTAAATACCTATGGGTCTCCATCCATCTCGTCAAGTTCAATCAACTTAATTCAGTGTTATTCGACAGTTGGTGGTCAACGGTTCAATGACTAACTATTTGTCGAATTGGAAACAGTTTCAAAGGGTAGAAATCATATTTTCAATGTGTACATCAAGGCATTCAGATTAAGATATGTTTCTCATCAAAATATGATCATTGATTCTCAATTATAATGTTTTATTATATGTATATTGTTAACCAGCTTTGAGCCAAAGCCTGTTTAAATTAGACCTGGAAGATCAAAGTGAGGATGAAACAGCTTGGAAACTTGGACGCACATTTAGAAGAAGTAGGAGAAACAACTCGAGGAAGTTTCAAAGGGATTGGAGTAAGTGACAAAGCTTGGTACCGAGCTACATAGGTCGGTACTAAGCTACATAGGTCAGTACGAGCTACATAAGTCGGTACTGACCGTAATTCCTCTTCGATTACCTCCCAAACTTTATGCTTCTCGTATACTACTCAATAGCTTGTGATCAAGTTGTTTCCCAATGTATAGATGACCAATTCCACAGTTGATGAGAGAAAAGTCCAGAAAGCAGGGTAACTCAAGTGATAGAGGAAAGATTACTAGAATCAACCAGAAATTGATGAAAAGATCATAGAACCAATCAACAGAAGGTAGAAGAGTAGAGAAAGAATTGAAGTTGGATTTGTGCCAACACTTATAGCTCGGTAGCGAGCTATATAGTCAGTGATGATCTATCTTATTGGGTCATGGTGCTCTGATTTCCCTTGTACAACATCAGGCCTTTATCTAGACTCCAATAAAAGTAGGCTTTAGACATGCTGCCTATATTTACCTATAAATACAAGCCTAGCTACAACTAAAACAGGGTCTGATCTCTCTACCACCGAAGGCTTCTTACTCTTCTTCGTGGATAACTTCTCATTCATTATGGTCACCCAGGAAGCTAATATTATTGTTCTAGGACTTAGATCAACAAATTTCTAGTACTAGTGACTCTCAACTCTATAGAAACATCATAGTAAATCTAAGATCCACTAGCTTGTCATCAGATTTGATATAACAAGTTGTAATCCAAAGAGAAGATAACTAATAAAAAAGATTAATATGGATGTAGGCCGAAGATTATGCTGAACCACTATAAAAATTCTTATGTCTTTATTTACTTTTTCTGTTTTTTCCTTTACTTTTAAAAAGTTGGTGCTTTCATTTAATTTACTACTATTAATCCATTTTGTGGGTTAACATTTTGATGGTTTCACTAAGAAAGAACTAGATCTGACGGATTGAAGCTTGAATATGGTATTCGGAGAAGATAAAGAGACCTAATCTTCGCCTGGAGGAAGCTAACCAGAGCATTAGGGTAGCCAAGAGGTGTCCACAAATTCTCATAAATCCAACTATATGGCCAGAGATGAGATGGAAAGAATGATGAAGGAGATGAATAATGGAGTGATAGCTAAACAATAGGAAACACTTGAAGGATTCTTTAAAGGATGGAACAATAAGGAATAGCTAGAACTGCTGGAATTCAAACCAATGGTCAGGGAACTAATCCATGAGCATTTGGAGTTGGAGTGGAGCAAGTTTGAGCAATACCCCCACAAGAAGAACAACTCAGTACCAACCTAAATCTACTTGGTGTCGAGAGAACTATACTTGAGGCAATTTGATGTGACTGCTGGGATGTTGGGAATGGATAATGCTAGAGCTAGAAATAAAAATTTGAAGTGAATGAGCAACGATCAGAAGAGTATGTGCAGGAACCTCCCTGTAGGAACGGAGGAAAATTGAAGCCTAAGGAGCATGTCGGAAAGCTAATGTGCAGCCAAAGGAGTACTTGCCAAAGTATGTGCCGAGTTCCACTACATGAGCACGGGCAAAATATCGCTTTTGGTCAAAGACCATCATTGGATGTTGGAAACCAAATTGCTGTGTTGATAATAAGAATAGATAGAGGTAGACTCGGGCCAGAGCTTGGAGGACATAACAGGAGTCGATCATTCATAACATCTAGAATGCAAGTAATCCTCCCGATTTCGGGCATTTGACACTGGAAATTTATGATGGAAAGTCATTCTAATTGTTCATCTGATGAGGTACATCTGGCATTTGGAGGCGTTGATTACTTCTAAGGTGGTACTGAGGTGGTACTTCCGAATATACTTAATGGACTTGGCGACTAAGTGGTACAAACAGCTGGAGAATGGGTCCGTAAGCACGTGGATCAATTTAGTGAATAGGTTCTTAAGACAGTTCAGAGTTCATATCTCATGATCGAAGAATGTAATGATGCTATCAAGCATAAAAGAAAGGACCAAAGAGACCTTGAGAAACTATTTGACAAGAATCAATGCGGTAATTGCAGCCATTGATAAACCAGATCCATCTATAACCTTAATGGCCATTGTATCTAGAGTCATGAGCAAGACTGGCTTCAAAGCTGCACTGGAAAGTGATCCACTGATGGATCTTGTGGAATTCTACCATGAAGCTGAGAGATATTTGCTTCAGGAAGACTCCGAAGTTGAGAATGTCAAAATTAATGTCGTGGACGATAGATGACTGTCCGTAGTAGGGAACAGAAAAGAAAGGAGAAAAGAAGAGCTGATGATGATTTTCAAGATACCACAACGACAAAGGGGAGATTCTAAATTCATCTCCTGCGTTGATTTAGCAAAGACACTGGAGAGAAAAATATCTGGACACAAGGGGATAGATCCTTTATCTGAAGCCAACAAGGAGAGATCCCACTGATCAGGACAAAAGGTCAGGAAAGTTTTGCGACTTCCATTAGTCGAAGGTACATGAAACGAATGAGTGCTGATAACTTCATGATCTAATAGAGGAAATAGTCCAGAGAAGCAAGTTACAATAGTATGTAAGGAAACAAACTGCGATGGTGTGTTTAAAGCAACCATCATTTGCAGTGAATACACCGAGGAACAATTAGGGATCTAGTCCGGGACTTGAAACCCATGATCAAGATGGTTAGGGTAAGGTCTGATCCCTTCGCCTAGTTTTTTCTTACTTAGCATAATTAGGTTAATAATAACCTCGGGCCACTTATACATATATAAGGCCTGGATTGGTCTATAGGCATGCTCTAAGTCAGATGCTTAGGATGATTATTTAAGACAATAATAACCTCGTACCACTTACAAGTGCATGGAACCTAGATTGGTGTCTAGGCACGCTCGAAGTCGAAGGTTTGGAATGGATAACTAGGGTTCCTGCTTGTTTGCTTTGATTTGAATATTTGATTTTGGAGAAAACCACATGCAATGTGATGACTGATATTGATCGCTTTAAGTCTCCTCTAGAGTGGTGGGATCGAAGTGCAGGGTGAAGTTTCCTCGTGGGGGAGCAAGTGGATGGACTTTAAAGATATTGATCGCGTTAAGTCCCAACTGAATAGTTGGGACCAGAGTGCAAGGTGCAAGTTCTTTACTAGAGAGTGAGTGGAAGGACTTGTACAAAAAGTAAGTCCCCTCATAGGAGAGTGAGTGGATGGCCTTGCTTGGTCACTAGGTCCCCTCGTCAAAGAGCGAACGGATTAGGCTTAGCAAGAATCCATAGAGATTGAAATCCTACATTGGAAGTAAAAAGATTTGGAGAGATCGAAACCTTAGATTGAATGTAAAATGACTGGAGAGATCAAACCTTAGAACGGATACAGATTTGATAAAAGGATTTAAATGCCTTGTACATAGAATAAAAGATAAATCTTGGGTGAACACGTGATGATTTTGACATACAATACCCTTGGATTAGACATGTACTGATCATTATTTGTAGCTGACATTTAAGTGAGGATTGGAGTCTAAAGATATAACATGTCTAGAATGGCCTCTAACTTGCTAGATAACCTGAAGGAACTAGATGCTTCACCAAGATTGGAATAGCCAAAGAGCTCAACTATTGAAGAATGATTACTGGAATTTGTTCCTGAGCAAAGCATACCTTACATTCGAAAGACATGCTTTGGGGATTAAGTGTTAACCTACTTTTGAGCCAAAGCATATTTCAATTGGACTTAAAAGATAAAAGCAAGGACGAAACAGGTATGAAACTTAGATGCACACTTAGAAGAAGTAGAGATACAACTCAGAAAAGTTTCAAAAGGATTGGAGCAAATGGCATAGCTTGGTACCAAGTTACTTAGGTAGGTACTGATATATAATTCCTCCCAGAATCATCTTCCAGACTTCATGTTTCTCATAAACTAATCCTATAGCTCCTGATTAAGTTGTTTTCACAAAGTATAGATGACTAATTCCACAGTTGATGAGAAGAAAGTCAAGAAATTAGGGTAACTCAAATGATAGAGGAAAGATTACTAGAATTAACCAAAAGTCGATTAAAAGAGATTGGAATCTATCAACTAGAAGATAGAAAAGCGTTAGCAAGAGTTGAAGTTGGATTTGTACCAACACTTATAGCTCAATACCGAGCTTTGTAGGTCAGTACTGATCTATCTTATTGGGTTGTGGTGCTCTGATTTCCCTTGCACAACATCGGGCCTTCATCTAGACTCTAATGCTAGTAAGCTTCAAACCCATTACCTTTGTTTTCCTATAAAATAAGCCCAATTGCAACATAACCATATATGATCATTCTGTCTTTGGTTCTTCATTTTCTTCATAGCAAACCTCCCCTTCATTAGGGTCACCTAAGAAGCTACTATATGTTGTTTTAAGACTTAGATCAATAAATCTCTAGCACTAGTGATTCTCAAACTCTCCAGAAATATTATTATAAATATGAGATCCACTAGTTGATGGTCAGATCTGATATAACTAGTTGTAATCCAGAAAGAGAATAACTAATTAAAAAGACTGAAGTAAACATAAACCAGAGACGACAAAAAACCACTATAAAAATCTTGTATCTCTATTTACTTTTGTTGCTTTTTCCATTACTTTTAGTAGAACCAGTGCTTTCATCTTATTTATGAGCGTTGATCTAATTTAAGCGTTATCATTTTGGTGCTTTCACTAAGAAAAAACTAGATCTAAAGGCTTAAAGCTTGAGTTTGATATTTAGAGAAGATGAAGAGACTTAACACTAGATCTAAGGCTAAAAGAAGCCTAGCGAAGCATTTGTTTGCCAGGAAGTGTCCTCAAATTCTCTTCAGTCTATCTACCTGAGCTCAAAGGAGATAAAAGAATGATGAAGTAGATGTTGGATGAAGTGATAGCGACAACATGAAATGCTTGAAGGATTTCTCCAAAGGATGGGACAACAAGTAATAGCTGAGCTACTGGAATTTAGAACAAAGGTCAGAGGACTAATGTAGAAGCATCTACGGTTGGAGCAGAGAAAGCAGGAGCAATGGCCATTCAACCAAAACAATTCAGTACTTACCCAAATCTACTCGGTATTGGGAGAACTGAACTAGGGAAATGTTGGTGTGACTGCTAGGATGTCGAGAATGGATAATGCTAGAGCTAAACGTGAAAACCATAATGTTAATGAGTAACGATCGAAAGGGTATGTGCTATAACCTCTTCGTAGGAATGGAGATAGAATGAAGCCAGAGGAGCACGTCGGAATGCTAATGTGCAGCCAGAGGATTACGTGTCAGATATGCGTCGGGGTTCACTCAAATGAGCAGGTGGTAGAGTATCACTTTTGGTCGAAGGCCATTATTGGATGGTGGAAACTGAATTGTCGAGTTGATAAGAAGAATAATTAGAGGTGGACACTAAACCAGAGTTTGGAGGATGTGAATAAAAGTCATCCACTTATAACAACCTCAGCGCGAGGAATCCTCACGAGTTCAAGCTTTTGAGGCTGGATATATACGATGGAAAGTCGGATCCAATGGTTCATCTGATGAGATATATTCGACATATGGAGATGTTGAGTGATTCTAAGGAGATAATAGTCGGTGCTTCCAATTATACTTAGGTGGCGATGTGCTTCAGATAACTGGAGAATGGTTCCATAAGCATATGGACCGATTTGGTGAATGGTTCTTAAGACAGTTCAGAATTCATGTCTCATGGCTAAAAAATGTGACGTTGCTACCAAGCATGAAATAAAGGCCTGGAGAGACGTTGAGAAACTATTTAACAGGATTCAATGCAGCAGCTTCAGCCATTAATAAACCTAATCCATTAATAATCTTAATGATGGTAGTATCTGGAGTCACGAGCAAGACTGACTTCAAAGTTGCACTAGAAAGGGATCCACTATATATCTTGCAAAATTCTACCATGAAGCTTAGAGATATTTTCATCAGGAAGATGGGAAAATGAGAATGTCAAAATTAATATTGCGGATGACAGAGGACTGTCCCGAGGCAAGGAATGAAAAAGACAAACAGAAAGGAAGAGTCGATGATGACTTCTGAGAACCGAAATGACAAAGAAGGGAGTCAAAATTCACCTCCTACACTGATAAACGGTGGCTTTAGAGAAGAAAAATCTGGACATTAAGGGGTAGATCCCCAATCGGAAGCCAGTAAGGAGAGAGCCCACTGATCAGGAGAGAAGGTTTGGAAAGTTTTGCATCTTCAATGAGCTGGAGAGATATGAAACAAATGAGTACCGATACCTTCGTGATCTAATAGAGGAAATGGTTTGAAGCAACTATTTGCAGTTGTAAGTAAAGAAACATACTATGACAGTGCATTTAGAGCAACCGCGATATATAGCGAATACATCAAGGAACAACTAATGAACTAGTCCGAGATTCGAAATCCCATGATCGGGATGGTCGGGGGCTTACTTTTTCTCGCTTTGAATAATTAGGATAATAACAACTTCAGGCCACTTACACATATACGAGGCCTAGGTTGGTCTCTAAGCTCCCTTCTAGTCAAATGTTTATGATGATTATAGAAAAACAATAACATCGAACTGCTCATATGTGTATGAAACCTAGAATGCTTCCTAGGCACGCTCTAAGTCGGATGTCTAGGAAGGATAACTAAGGTTTTTGGTTTTTTACTATGATATGAATATTTAATTTCTGAAAAATCCATATTCAATATGATGACTAATATTGATCGCTTTAAGTCCTCTTTAGAGAGGCGGGACAGGAGTGCAGGGTGCAAGTTTCTTCATTGAAGAGTGAGTTTATAGACTTATATGATATTGATCGCATTAAGTCTCGATAAACAGACAGGACCGGAGTGCAAGTTGCAAGTTCCCTTGCCGGAGAGCTGGTGGATTGACTTGTACGTAAGTCCTCTCACCGAAATGTAAGCGGACGGGCTTACTTGGTCATTGGGTCCCCTCAATGGGGAGTGAGTGGATTGGACTCGGTAAGAATCTGGAGAGACTGAAACTCTAGATTGAAAGTTAAATGATTCGGAGAGATCGAAACCTTTGATTGAATGTGAAATAATCTTGAGAGATTGAACCTTAGAATGAATACATATTTGATAAAAAGATTTGAACGCCTTGTAGTTAGAATAAAACAGATAAATCCTGGATGAACAGGAGATGAATTTGATATACAAAATGATACCCCTGGATAAAAGATGGACTGATCAAGAATTGTAGCTGACACTTAAGCGAGGACTGGAGTCCAAAACTATAATATGCCTAGATTGACACCTGGCTTGTTAGAAAACCTGAAGAAACTGGATAATTCATTCAAATTAGAATAACCAGAGAGCTCAACTACCGAAGACTGATTACTGGAATTTGTTCATAAGCAAAACAAGCCTTATATTCAAAATGCGTGCTTTAGAGGGAAAATGTTAAATCACTTTTGAACCAAAATAGATTTCAACTGGACTTAGAAGTTCAAAGTGAGGATAGAAAGTCTTGGAAACTTGGAAGAACCCATAGAAGAGGTAGAGAAAAAACTCGGGGAAGTTTCATAGGGATTGGAGAAAGTGACATAACTCGATACCGAGCTGCATAGGTCGGTGCCAACCTATAATGCCTCTCTATATCACCTCCTATACTCTATGCTTCTCATATACTACTCCAATAGCTCACAGTGAAGTTATTTTCACAGAGTATAGACAACCAATTCAATGATGGATGAGAAGAAAATCAAGAAAACGGGATAACTCAAGTGATAAAGGAAAGGTTTCTAGAATCAACCAAAAGTTGATGAAAAAAGCTTGTAATATATCAACTAAAAGATAAAAGAGCAGAGCAAGAGTTGAATTTGGATTTGCTTCAACTCATGTAATTTGATAAGGAGCTAAATAGGTCGGTATTGATCTATTTTATTGGGTCATGGTGCACTGATTTCCATTGTACAACTCCTAGGCAAGTAGGCTTCAGACCTATTACCTCAGTTTCCCTATATACAAGCCAAGCTGCAACCAAAAAAGATTCGATGTCTCTGCTATTGGAGACTTCTTCCTCCTCTTCACAGCTAACCTCTTCCAAGGCTTAGATTAGAAGATCTCTAGTACTCGTGACTCTCAAACTTGATAGAAACATCATTACAGATCCGATATAACTAGTTGTAGTCAAAAGAGAGAACAACTAATGAAAAAGATAAAAGTGAATGTAGGCCAGAGACAATGTCAAACCACTATAAAAATTCTTATATCTCTACTTGTTTTTCTATTTTTTGCTTTACTTTGATAGACTGGTGCTTTCATATGATTTCTAGACGTTGATCCATTTTCTGCGTTAACATTTTGGTGCTTTAGCAGAGAAAGGACTAGATCTGAAGACTTGAAGCCTTAACATGATATTTGGAGCGGATGAAGAGACCTAATTCTAGATCTCAGGTTGGAAGAAGCTAACCGGAGCATGGGACAGCCAAGAGGTATCCTCAAGTTCTCCTCAGTCCACTTACATAATCAAATAGGCGTTGGAAGAATGATGAAAGAGATACGGGATGGAGTGATGGCTAAACAACATGAAATGTTTGAAGGACTTATTTAAAGGATGGGACAACAAGGAATAGTTGGAACTACTGGAATTCAGAACTAAGGCCAGGAAACTAATGCATGGGCATCTGGAGTTGGAGCGGAGAAAGTTGGAGTGATGCCCCCACAAGAAGAATAACTTGGTACTGACCAAAATCTACTCAATAATGAGAGAGCTACAGTAGAGGCAATGCTGATGTGACTGCTGGGGTACTGAGAAAGGATAATGCTAGAGGAAGAAACGAAAATCAAAATGTGAATGAGCAACGATCGAAAGAGTATATTTCAGAACCTCCCTATAGGAATGGAGGAAAGAAGGAAACCAAAGAAGCGGGTCGGAATGCTAATTGCGGCTAGAGGAGTACATGCCAGAGTATGTGTCGGGTTCCCCTATATGAACAGGGAATGGAATATCGCTTTTAGTCGAAGACCATCATTGGATGGTGAAAATCAAATTGCTGAGTTGACAAGAAAAATAGTTAGATGTGGACCCCCAGACTAGAGTTTGGAGAATGTGAACAGGAATCTACTCACTCGTAACATCCAGAATGCGTGGAATCCTACTGATTTTGAGCTTCCGTTGCTGGAAATGTATGATGAAATGTCAGATCCGATGTTTTATCTAATGTGGTACATTTGGCATATGGAGGTGTTGGGTGCTTCTTAGGAGGTAATAGGGGTGGTTCTTCCGATTGTACTTAATGGACTTGGCAGTGATATGGTTTAGATAGATGAAGAATAGGTCCATAAGCACGTGGACCACATTGGTGAATAGGTTCTTAAGATAGTTTAGAGTTCATGTCTCATGACCGAAGAATGTGATGATGCTACCAAGCATGAAACAAAGGCCCAAAGAGACCTTGAGAAGCTATTTTACAAAACCCAATGTTGCGGTCATTGTTAAACCGGATCCTTCTACAATATTCATGGTTGTAGTATCTGGAGTCTCGAGCAAGACTGACTTCAAAGTTGCCCTGGAAAAGGATCCACCGATGGATCTTGCATAATTCTGCCAAAAAGCTGAGAGATAATTACGTTAGGAAGACTTGAAAGCTAAGAATGCTGAACTTAATGTTGTGAATGACAGAGGACTATCTGAAGCAAGGAATGGAAAAGACAAAGGGAAAAAGAAAAGCTAATGATGACTAGGGGAAACCGAAATGACAAAGGAGGGAGTATAAATTTATCTCCTACACTGATTTAAAAGAGACCCCGAGAGGATATATCTAAAAATTAGGGGAAAAGTTCTCAACACACTTGAGTGACACACCATCGGTGGTTGTATCCTCCATAGCATGGATAGTCCAGGCATGACCCTGGGTGGCTTGAGGGTACCCTCGGGTGACACGGCGTGGATTTCCACGGCTCGATGGTTCTTTAGAGCGACCTACCGCTAAGTGTTGCCAGCTCTTTCCAAAGCAATAGAAGCACCATTCTTTTCTTGTTTAAGGATGTTTTATAACACTCGCTGGCTTTTTATCGAATTCCTCAAATATCGTCAATCCTGCCCTATATAGAGAAATGACAATGGCATCTAGTTTAGCTAATGTCGATCGTCCTATAAAAAGATTGTAAGAAAAAAGGCAATCAACCACTACGAAGTTTAGATCTTTACCACATGGGTTCTTAGCTAAAGGTTGTCATAAGCGAGGTGATATCTACTGGAAGAATGCCCATACCTTCAAAACCATAAATTGGCAAGGCACAAGGGGTAAGACTTGAAGTAATAAGCATGAGAGCTTTGGAAACATGTCTGAACATGACATTAAATAAGCTGCCCCTCTCCACGAAGGCTCGATGCATATTTTAGTTGGTCATTGCAAGAGTGATGACCATAGGATCATGATGCTGGTATGAGATTGCCTCCCTGTCCTTGGCAGTGAAAGTGATGGGATTCTCCTACTTCAATGTGGGTGCTTTAGATGTTAGATACTCTAAGAAATATATATATGCCTAGTTGAGCCCACTTCAATTTGATACTGGTTTGAACCATCTACAGTAGCTAGCTGCATGTGGGGCTTTGTATATGATTGAGATGTCGATGACTGTTGTGATGTTTTTATTAGGTTGTTTGGGTGGTGTCGGTCAGTTATCGTAGTTGTTCCTCTATTATACTTAATCATGAACAAAATCTAGAAGGATCTCTTCTCGAATAAGCCTTTTAATTTCATCTTTGGGTCCCTGACATGCACTTATGGAATGGCCGTTGATTTAGTATAATCGATAGAATTTGCTATTACCGTAGGGCTCCTCCCTTCTCCCATTTATGGTAGTGTTAGGTCTTTGAAATTGCAATCGATCCAGGGTCACGAAATATATTATCTCCGTATTCCTATTCAATTCAGCATAGTTCATATACCTGGACCTGTACTAGTAGCCGGCTTTAGCTCGCCTTTTGGTGTCATTTTGCTAACAATTAGGTCAACAGTTGTGGGGACCAGGTTGGGTGGTACATACGGCTCAGCATCGCTATTAGAAAGAGTAGCGTCTTCCATTCTCATTATGTCATTCGCCCATTCAGGGTAGTTGGTTAGGGACACAACCGGCTTCTTCTAAAGCTCTCTCCATATTCTAGAGTTATACCTGACCCTTGAGCAGAGGCATACGATTAGACTGTTCATGTCGATGTCCCTAGCCCTGGTGGATTCTTTGTTGAAGTGTTTGAAATATGACCGTAGATACATAGTTGATCCATGCCTGATGTTTCCTAGCTCACTAGCTATCATAACATGGGTTTCTGATGCAAAGAACCTAGTGTTGAAATCTGCATATAGTTGGGGCCAAGAATTGATGTTTTCCAATTGTAGATGCAAGAATCAACGAAAGGCTAATCCTTGAAAGTCGATGGAAACAGTAGCGTTTCGCAAGGCAGGAAAGTTGACCGGTATGGGTGGTGAACTTAATTGTAGTGTGATCAGATAGATCAAAACTCCCATCACACCTGTCAATGGTCGACAAGACATACCGCCTCCGAATGTGAGTATTCAATATTTTCTCAGAAAATGTGTCATCATCAGAAAATGCTTCGCACTCGTTATTTCAGGCTTGCATTCTATTGAGCTACCAATAGTTCATTCCCTCCCTGAGGCCAACATCTGCTAGCTACGGGATAGTCTAGTCAATAATCGGCTATGAACTCAACTGGTTCCTTGATGGAATAGGGGTTCGATGGAAAGAAGGGGAGTGATGACGATGATGAGGTGGAGTGGGAGATCTTCTCTCCCTATGCACAAAGAGCAACATGAGTGATCGGCCTTTCCTTTCCTTAACCAACTCATAGCCACATCCCTATGAGATATGGAGTGTGTCATGGAAGCCTATGCTCCTTGTCGATAGTCGAAGCACCGCTGTTGAGACGTTCAAAAGTAAACCGCAGACACACAAATGTAGATGGTTGTTCCGTTGAAGAGGAACAGCTATGTCTTTGCTTTCTAGGCACAGCCATATCGAGAGCAATATCAACATAGCTTGGCACACGCACAACCAATCTCCTTGAATGAGCACGAACATCCATGAGTGGGGTTTCTGACACCACTATCCCGAGCCTCGGTAATTTGCATGAGGTCGTAGGTACCGGTAAGGGCACGTTGGTGAGCAATCAGGTCGACAACTTTACCTACTGGAGGAGCCAGTTAAATATAGTTTACATTAGCTTGGGGTCCAATGAGGTCCTCAATCTTTAAATTTCACGAGTCAAAGTAACTATGTTTTCTACTATTGCAATATGGCACGCCACATATCATTACTAAGCCCAAGAATGGAGCGGTAGCACAGGCAATGGTACTGCTATTGGTTCCATGCACATTGGAGTTGTTTGCTTCAGCATCAAGGACTAGATCCATGGTAACAAGTTAGATAAGGTTTTTGTAGAGAATAAAACCAATGAAAAGGGAGAGCTTTAGGGAGAGGTCCTTCTTTTAGCACCAAAATGTTGGTTGGAAAATTAGTCAACCTCGAAATTAGCCTAACGCATTGTGAAAGGAAAGATTAGTTACTAATCACTAGGCTTAAAAATGAAAAATAAGGAGGAATGCAAGCATAAAAAAGTAAATGACACTAAGTATAAAGTGGTTTGACAAGCATGCCTATGTCCACTATGAACATCCCTTATTATATTTCTCTCTTACAATTACAAGGAATTATACGAGAATAATAAGAAGTACTTAAGACTAAAAAACTAAATAATCTTAAGTACTTAGGGTTTGATCTACTATGAGAGAGCTTTGG
This sequence comes from Allium cepa, assembly GCA_030765085.1. Lineage (NCBI taxonomy): Eukaryota > Viridiplantae > Streptophyta > Magnoliopsida > Asparagales > Amaryllidaceae > Allium > Allium cepa. Next base: position 616,415,625 of record CM060931.1, read on the forward strand.
AAAAAGATAATTAGTAGATTTTAATAACTTCAAATTCCTTTGAAGTGGTAATGTATAACATAAATATAGTGGCTAAAATGGATGACAGATGGGTGAGATTATGCAGTAAAATAGGAAGGAGCATGTATAGCCATTGATCTAGTAGCATGGACTAATGGGAGGCAGTTGTAAAAGTAGAAAGGAACGAGTAATTGAGAAGCATGCCAATTCCCCTTTTATTCCAGGCACAGGCTTTGCATTTAGTGCACATTAAATGCTGACGGTAAGTTATAAGAGTAGACATGCTTCTAGCCACTTTGCTACAGTTCCTTGTACAGTAGGTTGTGCGGTCTGTTGTTTACTTTTGCATGCCTATGTGCTACGGCAGATAAGCGACCTGGATCATGCAGTAGGTTAAATTGGAAGCTTAAAGCTACTAAGGACCTAGGTATAAAGAACGTACTGGGCCGACTATGATATGTCATAACGGACTATGGTAATGCTAGGCAACTAACCGTTCACGCTTCGATCAGTTTTGATAAATGAATTTTTATTGAAGCTGTTTTAAGCGGCCGGTCGGCTAGGTAGATTGTCTTAATGGCTGGTCTAGAACCAGACTGGTTGCAAACTACCATGAGCGGGCCAGTTTCTTAATACATGTTTGCTAAGAAGAGTTTACTAGTGATAAGGACCAAGTTATGGGAGAGTTTTCAGGCCAGCTAAGAAATAATGAGATTAGGTACTCGGGACCAATTGAAGGTAGCTGTGATGAAATGGTGCCGAAGACAGGACACGCTTGAGCCGATCTTATCGAATGAGCTAGTTAGTAATTCATCTGGAGTGATGCTAAGTAGGAGTTGACCTAGGAATTGTGGAACCCCACCCCGAGACCTACATTAATAAAGGGTATTGTTGGGTAATGCTATTGGGCTAGGAGCGACCATTCGTAAATTTTGCTTTAAGTAAGTATTGATATGTCGATTAGTATGCTATATATTTTTCTTTCTCATGTGTAATCAATATGCGCAATCCAGGCTTAAAACAAAACTATAGTAGCTATAATAATAATCCAAAACAATATATCATAAACACAAATAACAGAATTTTAGATCACAGAATATACACAACGAAGTATAAATAGAAACAAGCTGAAATTGAATAGATGCATAATATCAAATACAAGGCTGCGATAAAAATGATCCATATGATACATTTATACTACGTCTCATGAAACGAATATGTACATGAAAGTGTCTAAGCTCAATATAAGATAAAAACTATATGAATATGCATATATATACGAGATAAAGGTAAGATGATTGATAATCATATAACTAGGGTGAATCCTCTTGATAACAATCTAACTGGAGCACCTGAAATATCTCTGTGATGACTCAAAATTTTTTAGCGTTTAAAATCGGAATATTTAATTGATTTTAAATATCTAAAAGTTAATTTTTATACTTGAATTCAAATATCACTATTTGTTTGATAATTAAGTTATTAAATTAAATAATTTGAAGTTGGGTAAAATGTTACATCTAGAGTTCTAAGCCTGTTAAAAATAATTTGAAGGCTTATAAAATTTATACTGATAATATTGAGGATAATAGAAGTTGTAAAATTGAATTTAACAGTGATTTGTTCAGTTTTGGAATTTTATCGTTTAAATTGAATTTAAAAAATAGTCTTCCGAGGCATAGTCTCGGATTTCGACGAAACCAATTCCATTGGATCCGTAATATTGTATTATTATCGGATTTCAATTTTCGTAGCATTTGGAGTTGTTTTGTGAGATACGATATTTAAACGCGCTAGAATCAATATCGAAAATTTAATACTTTAATTCGATTCAAAAGGCTATTATCTCCATACGATCGAATTAAGACTCAAAACCTTTTCCATTGCGTCCGGAATAGGCGTATAACAATATAAACGCCTAGCAGCATGCCTCAGTAGGAGTTCGAAATTTTGAGTTACGAACTGAAGACAATTTAAATTTAATTTGAATTCAAATATACTTGTATGTTTGATTGGTCAAATCATTCCCGACAACTTTTTCCTTCCAGCAGCCTTTTCAAAATCGCCGTAGACAACATTCTACACGAAAATGTCGTTTCTTGTCTCCTTTTTCTTGTTCGAGCACGCTATCATGTCTTCCTTTGGAAGCAATTGGATCCTTGAAGATACATCTCTATCGAACAAATCAGTTCGATCTCTAAAGAAAAAAATAAAAAAAATTATCTCGTTCAAGAAACATGCCGAAGCCTGAGAGAGTGAAATCGATCCTCAAGACAGATTCACCTCGTCCCTTTTCTTGCTCGATCCTCTTTCGTACTTTTGTTCGAACCATAATAAATTCCACTGCCTTGTTAATCGTTGGCGATCCCTATTTTCCCCTTTCTGCTTTTCGTTTTGGAATCGAGACTATCTCCCTTGTCGATTGAATCATCTTGAAAAGGGGTTATTGGGGCAGGCACCTGGCGTCAGCAAGCTTTCGAGTCGCGTTCTTCGATTCGCGATTCAATAGAGTGGAGGGCAGGCAAGCGCAGTCAGGTCGAGATGCTCGCGTTAGGATGGGAATTCGTAAGCGTGGCAAGGTCACGTGGTGAGTCTGGTTGAGATGCTCGAGACCGTGGCCAAATGTGGGAGCTCGCGACATCGACAATTGGAAGGAGCAAGGCGAGTTCTCCGGTGAAGTCTCTAGACCGAGGCGTGGTTCTTGTAAATCTTCTTTATATTGTAATTGGTAAGTTAAATTGCTGTAATTAGGATATTTGCGTACATATATAAGTTTGAGAATATAAAATCAATTTACTGTTAAAATATGTAAACAGAGATATATGTATAGGCAAGGCTTTTGAAAAGAAAATTAATAGGACATTTCAAAATCAAGACTTTATATAACAGATGAAGTTTTCTTTTTACAGTAAAGTAGATAATGCAATTCTGTTTTATAAAATTTACAGGTTGGGAAGAAAACCTTCTTAATTTATTAGAATTTAATATATATATATGATTTTGGAGAATATACAGGAAATCCAAAATGATTGAAGTGTTAGTTAAAATTTAGGTTTTTGAATCCATATAAGTTATTATGCTTATGTGGTTTCAAGAGAAAAATATAAAATATATATATCCACTTACTGTATAAATTTAAATGTAAGTATTTAGGAGGTTAACTTATTTAATTAGCCTATTCTTTTATTTTTATCATTAGGAATAATTTATTTAAAGGAAAATTAGTTTGAATAAAATTCTTAGTTAATTAAATTACGAATTAATTAAATTATAAAAAGGGAAGATAAATTGTTTGATTAGTTCAAATATTAATAAATCATCTAATATTATACAAGGTCTGGAATCGTGAAGAAAACAAGCTGGTTTGAATCAGATTACAAATAAGAAGGTGAGTTAATCTCACTCAGCTAAATTTTAATTTTAATTTAAATAGTTAAATTCAAATAATTGATTGGATGATTGAATGGATTTATTGTGATATATTATAGTATATAATATATCTTAGGATGTTTGATTTTCCGCATTTTATAGCGGATGAGACCCTATGCGCCGCATAGTAGGGGTTGATTTATATTAATTCCATATACCGCGATATTCCACCTCAAAGTGGAATTGGTATTTTATGTTGTGCTAACGTCTGTGGATGCAGGGAGATAGGTTGGAGGGATCCAACTAGATTCCTCAACACTTATTTAAATTATTTAATGTTCTCTGTGTGATTATTTGATATTCTATGATGAATTATATTAGAATATTAAATGCTATAGTTCGCATGAATATTTTGGTACTCTGATTTATCTAAATATATAGAATTGAGTTTTGAAAAGAAATAAAAGGAGTAAACTTTTAAGAAAACAATTATAAAGAATGTAAATAAATTAAAATGAATTGGATAAGAATATTAGTGGTTTCAAAATGCTAATTAATAAATTCCGTACATGAAAAGGGAATTTTGAATAAACGGAAAGTTAATGAATTTTAAACTTCAGTGTTATTATTTAAGAGAACAAAACATTTATTTAAAAATTTAAGATTTAAATTATTGAAAAGAATAAAGAAGAAACTGGAAAAAAATCTAAAATTTGTATATTTCAGTTAAAAGATTTAAAATCAAACGGAAAATAATAACAATAACAATAAAATCCATAATTGATGAATTTTGAAATGAACTGAGTAAGTAAAGACATTTATTTCAAATGGAATAAATTGGGAATCAATTTGGAAAATTTATTTAAGTGATTGAGATTGGAAACTCTCCCTGAATAACCAAGTACGTTTTCAAAGTAAAATTTTAAATATAAGTTAAAAGTTTTAAAGTTGTTTTAAAAAGCAAGTTTTAGAAAATTTACTATTTCTAACATTTAAATTCTAAAGTAAGTATTTCCTTCTAATCTGTTATGGTAGTAATTATTTAAAGAGTGACTTAGTATCTTGTTTTTAAAAGTGAAAATCTAGTTTTATATTTTATTAAGTAACTTTATTTTAAAATATTCATTTAATATGTATTTTTAACAAATTATTGAAGTAGTTTTAACTTAAATATTTTAAAGTATCTTTCAAAGTAGGATGCTTTAAATTATTTTAAAAATCTAGTTCTGTGCTTGGTGATCCTAGAGGAGACATAAAAATATTTGGAAAAGTTTATTCTGAAAGGGAAGATGGTTCGAAAACTGTTTTCAAAGGGTTGATAATAGAAATATATCTTGTGAATATATTTTTGAGGTTAATAAATAATTTGGGAAATTATTTATTGTTGGATGCTTGTTTGTGAATATTAATTGATAGTTAAATCACCGACTATCAATATTGGACAAATGCATTGATCGTTTTGAAGAGACCGAGATCGGGATTTATTTCTCGAAAACCACTTCGATCCGGTTTGTACGTTTTCATGGAAAACGAGTTTGGATGCGAAGATGGAGCAGTGAAGTGCAAGGGCTAGTCGCTACTAATCCTGAGGATATTTTCAAAATGGATGTAGTAGGAATAGTGCCTTGGTTCCGTTCGAACCCGGGACGGACTTGTATGGATGAATGCTTTCGGAACATCGTTAGGTGGACGATGGGCAATCTAAGGGATATGTTCTATAAAGGTAACGCTTAGCCTCAAGCCTCATCAACCGGGAATGACTGAAAATCAGGGGCTATGCAGCAAGGCTAGGTGGGTAGCACCCATTCAGGGTGAGGTCATCCCTGTCTAGATGTCCCTTTTTATTTCGGCTTAGTGGGCAGTTGCTGATCCCAACCGTGGGGTTATCTTGCTCGGGATTATCCAGTAAGGAGTAGTCCCGGTCTTGTGTTGCAGGGGGTCGGGAGTGATCCTCGGTATGCTGATCTAGATCAGGTACCATGACAGGTGGTACCCCAGTGCCTAGTCATTAGTTGGAACTCCATTCTCCCTACGAGCATTTTACGAGTTTTGTTTGTATTACTCACTCTGTGGCTAGTAGCTGGAATTTAATCATGTAGCAATTTCGGCTATTTTATAAGTATTTGTATATAGACCCTATTATAATATCAGAGGATTTCTGTAAAAATCGTTTTATCTATCGTAAGGTAAAAACCTGACATGTTTATTTGTGGCGTGGTCTAATGAGATGCTTTTGTTTTCAAAGGATTTTTGAAACTTTAATAATCAATTTGAGTGTGATTTCTCACGCTGGTATTCCATACTGACTCGGGTGTTATTTAACTATAATGCTCAGGTCAGACCGGGTATTATAGGATACATGATATGATGCTGTGGAGCTCCGGAGACGAGCTGGATGACGATACGTACTTTCGTACTTGTTTTATATATATTCCGCCATATTGATTAGCTGTATATCCAGTTGTATGATATTGATGTTGAACTGAGATTGATGTACTCTGATGATGTAATATATAAACAGGTATATTTGATTTTGAGTAAAGATCATTTATTATCTATTATATTTTATTCCACTGCGATGGTTAGATTCTGATGTTGTTTTCTATTTTCTTCCTCTACCTCTTCTTTCTTAACCCAAATGATTCGTATCTCTGTACAACTTGAGTTGATTTATATAGAATAGTGATGACTCAAGGGGTACGGATTCGCGGGTCGTTACAATCTTAGTCTGACTCGAGTATTATAAAATAAAAAACGGGTTAGTATGAACTATAACGAATGAGTTAAGCAAGATAAATAATAGATGTAAGGAGATAGATCTCAAATATAAACACAAAACCATGTATTGGCAAACATTAAGAATGTTTCAATAACTCCAAGAATATAATCACCAATTATCAAAACTAAAGATAGCCTCTAAAAGAAAAACCCCTGAAACTATTTGATGATAACACAAATAACATATCATCTAGAAATCATCAATAGAAATCGAGAAATCAAATAAAAAAGGGGAAGGCGCCAAAACTCTAAAATTGGTGAATAATTTCACCTACATGCATGCAACTCAAAGATAGACATATTTGTCTATAAAAGTCCAAGATGGATATAATTCCTATAGTAACTTCAAGATAGGCGAGAGCCTATAGAACTTCAAGATAGACGCGAGACTTATAAATTCCAAGAAAGGAAAAGTCGTACAAAATTTCATGATACCTACAAGACCTATAAAAACTCCAAGATAGATGCAAGACCTATAGAATGTCGAATATGCAAGAATATGATTTTTGTTTGATGATAATAAACATATATATATTCATTTAAATGTATTTGTTAATGTACTATTTTATTTTTCAAAAATAAATATTCTCTGAATGAAGTAAATAGCACAAAAATTAAATCAAATGGATATTTTATTCAGACAAATATTTATTACAATTTTAAATAGTACAAATTTGAGCTCTCACTATATATACACAATCTTTGATTACACTACAATTTTGATTACATCACAATTTATCACTTTACATTTGCACCTCACTACATATCACTCAGTCTCTCATAATTTTTCTTCAACACCATTCCAGTCTGAATCCAACATCTGAGTAATCTGCAAAAAAATACACCGACGCAATAAAATTGAAAATAAAATATCTTTGCAGTGTAAAATAAAATGTAATTTTAAAAATATTATTTGCCTCGGTTATCTAGGTTGTTCGTTGTCATTTAATTTTGAATTCAGCATACACGAATAGCTTGTGACATGCACAGTGTATCACTGCATATGCCACAAGGCCATGCACACCGATATATACACTTGATAATATTACAGGGATAGGTGAGAACAGGTCAAACCCAAATGAAACGCAGGTTTCAACTCAAGTGCAATACAATAAAGTCACGACACGAGCACAAGGTCAAACCCGAGCTATAAGCTGGATTCAACACAGGTGCAAGTTTAAGAAAATGGTCGAGACAACTAAAACAAGCCTCGACCAAAAAGTTCGGTGATATACACATATGTACTCGAGGCAACCAGTTCAAATACCAAAGTGAAGCCACCAGACTGCATAAAGTCTAACAATGACCGATGGAACCAGACTCAAGTAGAATATGTACAAATTCGGTACAACAGTAGTGAGCCAATGCAGATACAACATGCACCAATAAAAAAAATGAAGTAACATCAATATGCAAGAATGCATCAGATCAGTTCGAAAGTGAAGACTACATAATGAAACATGAAAACACTGACACATATATGCAACTATAAGCAAACTGCCTCAACTTAAGCAAATGCATATCAGACTGCAACAAGATGTCAATGGAGCATATACGTGAACCAGACATAAAAATGTACAATGTATACCAGACAACTTCAACTACAAACACACTACGGCAACACATGGAGTTCAAGACAGTCAGGACATACATGTAGACAATGTCAATTTTAAATGGAACGGATTTTTTGAATTGGAAATTAAGAATGGAATTTTATTTAAAATCTGTTAATCTTAATTGTTGGGAGATTATTAAAAATGGGTGTGATATAAAAGATGAGAAAATTACTTCAATTAATGCTCTTGCTATGCATATATTATATTCTCATATTAAACAATATACTTTTAACTTTATCTCTCATTGTGAAAGTGCACAGGAAATTTGGAATATCCTTGATGCAATATATGGTGCAAAAGTCAACAACCGTGAGAGATCCTCCACAGTTGACTCGGTTAAAGAAACATCCTTAGCAGGATTGGTAAAAGGAAGTAGTGATAATAATGATAATGGAGCAGCTGAGCGGGCATACTAATGAAGAGATTCAAAAAGTGGAAATGTAAATACAGAAATCCAGCTCTAAATCAAAGATTGATAAGCAGAATATTTAAAGCACTAGACAATCCAGAAGAAAGAGAGATCATCTGTCACAAGTGCAACAAACCCAGACACATCAACCCAAATTGTCCTCTAAATCGACACGACAGAGAAAAGAAATCAAAAAGGAGAAGTTTTGCAGCCATGTGGAATAAACGTGATGATGATAATAAAAGCACTAGCAGTAAAAGTGAGAAATCAGATCTGTTCCTATGAGGTGATATAACGGATAGCGATGATGATGAGCCAAGCGAGGTATCAAAACTTACTCATTTTGAATTACTTATATATTTCCACGAAGTAAATGGCTATTTTCAACGACCTAGGGAGAAATATGCCAAAATTGAATCACAAAGAGATACTTTGATAGATTTGGATAAACAACTTGATCAATTTTTTAAAAACTATCAAAGTAAGATCCGTAAGTGTGATAGGTGTCCATCACTCGAAGAAGAGATTAAAAAAATTAGAAATTAAAATTAAATCGTTTGAAAATGAAATTCTAATTTTGAAGAAGAGTGAAAATGTTAGGAGAGAGAATTCTATTACAAAATGCACTCAATTATTGAAAGAAAATGAATTTCTCAAGGCATAAGTCCAACAACTGTCAACGACTTTAGAAAAACTTTCCAAAAGTGAAAGATAGTTGAATATGCTATAAGGAAAACAAACTGTCAATACAGTTAGACAAGGGCTTGGATATAATCAATCTGAACCTGTTAAAAGCAAAATTAATAAAGTCAAATCTGAGTGCACAATTTGTAGAAAAATTGGACACAATCAAAACAATTGCAGGTATAGACCCAAACACGTGAAAACTATACCAATTTGGGTTCCAAAAGGCATAAATATAAAATCACTTAAAGTTAAACAAATCTAGGTGCCAAAAGGAACATATATAAATAGTTACGGGTCTCCATAAAATTATTTTCCAAAATCATTTGCCACTGAAAACCATGGACCTATACAAAACAAATAGCTCACAAAAATATTTTTTGTGTAGGTGTAGTGGCGGGCTAAGGACCTACATTAGTTTTACTTGGATTCTGGCTGTTCCAAGCACACAACGGGCGACAAAGCAAAGATTCTTTAGCCTAGTACAAAGGTGGCAGAATCTCAAAGGAAAACAACGAACAATTATCGTAAAGGTAAAATAGGTAAAGATTTTAGAATGATAATGTGAAAATCTGCACCATAATATGATTTAATTCAGCCAGTTATTGATAAAGAAATGAATGCTGATTTTGATTCTGTCTCTTTCAAGATTGTTGGCCAATTATACGTTTCATACCGAGAACACTCCATGCACCTCTAGAGTCTTTGAACTACTTCATATAAATTTGTTTAGACTAATGATGGTATTTATTGATTGATGATTACTCTCGGTGCATATAAATATGTTTGTTTATCCTACGGCATCTAGATTTGACACTGTATTCGCTGATTTGTTGATTGGCACGGCTTAAAATTAAAATTTAAGAGAAATTCATTTTAGAAATGTTAAAAATGATTTTAAGATATTTTGATGCACGCTTCATGGTCTAGTCTATCAAATCCAACTAATGATAATTACGAGTGAAAGGAAAATTCAGATGTAGATTATACTGACAATTTAGTTGATAGAAAAATTACTCGTGGAACGTGATTTATGTTAAGACATTCAGTAGCTACATCGCTTTTCAAAGAAAGTTCTGCATATTTTTCATTTCAAATAATTTTCAAATTACGGACATTTTTCTTTTATAAAACTCCTTCTAGAAAATCATTTTTTTGTTGACATTGTTTTAGATCAATCATTTTTAAAATTTTGATTTTATAATTATTTTTAGATTTGATCTCAAATGACTACATTAACTAATCTGACTCCTTACTGATTATCCAAAAGATAAATAGTGATTGAAAAAGTGATGAGTGTTGATATTGATCATATATTATAACTTGAGAGAGTATATTTAGTAAATTTCTCTATAAATTTAAACAAGAGTTATAAAAACTTTTTGTTGGTAAAAATTCCATGACCATCTCTGCTTCTATCATATTTCTATCGACCATCACTCATCAAAATCCAATATAGTATGCCAATATGTGGTACTTTAAACTAGAAATCATTCGTTTTTCATTTCATTATTTTTTTAACGAATAAAAACATCCAAAGTATTCACTCTCATTTAAAAGTCCTCATGGTTATGCATGGGTGAATTACTTGGAATTTTTGATTATGCGCTTCCATGCTCATTTAAAAGTCCTCACGGTTATGCATGTATGGAACGCAGATCAAAATTGATTAATCAAGCAGACAAGTTGATTCTAATCCCATTTAAAAGTCCACACGATTATACGTGGTTAGAAGAGACATGAATTTGTTTTCTTTTAATTTGGAATACTACTAATATCATTTAAAAGTCCTAACGGTTATGCATGGTTGGTTGACATTCAAATTCCTGAAATAAACATATTACAAATGGACACAACTATATGGTTTTATATGATGACATCATCCCTATATTCTAAAGTGGAATATGCGTTAAACAAAGTATTTATGTTTTTTGTTTGATTTTTTATTGAAATTTAATATTTATACTCGATTGAGTATTAATGTTGTATTAATGTCTATCACTTTATCTCTATTTTTCTAACACTATTACTCTTTTGCTGATAACAAAAAGGGGAGAGAAAAGTTAAGATTTTGGCAAATAAAGGTCAAATATTTTCTATTTGCATCTAGGCACATTTGCATATTTTTTATTTACATGCATATATGAAGGGGCAACTTTGTTGTAGAGAGGGAGCATTAAAATAGAGGGAGCAAATTAAATAATCGAATACATTAGATAAAATCCAAAATCTTAAATATATGTTTGTTATCATCAGAATGGGGAGATTGTTGAATATGCAAGTATATGATTTTTGTTTGATGATAATAAACATATATATATATATATATATTCATTTAAATGTATTTGTTAATGTACTACATTATTTTTCATAAATAAATATCTGCTGAATAAAGTAAATAACACGGAACTAAAATTCAACGGATATTTTATTCAAACAAATATTTATTACAATTTTGAATAGTACAAATTTGAGCTCTCACATATATACACAATCTTTGATTACAATACAATTTTGATTACATCACAATTCATCACTTTACATTTGCACCTCAAAACATATCACTCATTCACTCATAATTATACTTCAACACCATTCCAGTCTGAATCCAGCATCTGAGCAATCTGCAAAAATATACTCTGACGCAGTAAAATTGAAAATAAAATATTTTTGCAGTGTAAAATAAAATGTAATTTTGAAAATATTATTTGCCTCGGTTATTTGGGTTGTTCGTCATCATTTAATTTTTAATTCAACATACACGAACAGCTTGTGACATGCACAGTGTATCACTGTACATGCCACAAGGTCGTACACACCGATATATACACTTGATAAAATTACAGGGACAGGTGAGCACCGGTCAAACCCAAATGAAACACCGGGATCAACTCAAGTGCAATACAAATAAAGTCACGATACGTGCACAAGGTCAAACCCGAGCTATAAGCTGGATTCAACACAGGTGCAAGTTCACGAAAATGGTCAAGAAAACTAAAACAAGCCTCGACCAAAAAGTTCAGTGATATACGCATTTGTACTCGAGGCAACCAGTTCAAATACTAAAGTGAAGCCACCAGACTACATAAAGTCTAACAATGACCGATGGAACCAGACTCAAGTACAATGTGTACAAAGTCAATACAACAGTAATGAACCAGCGAAGGCACAACATGCACTAGTAAAACAAAAATGAAGTAACATCAATATGCAAGAATGCACCAGATCGGTTCAAAAGTGAAGACTACATAATGAAACATGAAAACACTGGCACATATATGCAATTGTAAGCAAACTTCCTCAACTTAAGCAAATGCATATCAGACTACAACAAGATATCAATGGAGCATATGCATGAAACAGATACAAAAATGTACATGTATACCAGACCACTTCAACTACAAACACACTACAGCAACACATGGAGTTCAAGACAGTCTGGACATACATGTAGACAATGTCAACAAGACCCGGAATGTATGAATTTGAGCTCAAGCAAATATCTAAAGCTCAAAGATATAAATGAAACTGGTCAAAGAAATATAACTTCAACAGAGACCACATGACACAACAAGAAGTTAAGCCAGAAATTCACACAGCAGAATCAAAATAGCCAAAGTCAACCATTACTCATGAACAAAATCTGTACCGAAGTGAAAATAAGTCAACATCATTAAAGAATTCAAAGGCCGTGGTTGTCAAGAAACCAAAGCAATGCCAAAGTCACAGAGGAATCAATACCGTTATAGCCAAGGAAATTGAACAGCTCAAAATCGAAGCTGTGACAACCAAGCAAAAATATACGATTTTGAAAAGGTCAGAAATAAATCACATAATTCAAGCAAAATCGTACGGCCGAGAAAAATTAATTGAGGAATTCAAATGATTATATACAAATGAAATTATAGGGGATCAAACCCTATATAAACCCAATCATCATCGGCGTAGAAAAGCATTCGAGTTCGAGCTAAACAGAGAACAATAATCATTCAACTTGAATCAAGATCGTGTTTAAGTAATCAAAAATAGTAAAGTAAAAAGTAAGAATTTACATACCGAAGCAAGTTCGAACCCGATCGAAATTGAAGGACCCGTATGCTAAAAGAAGAGAGCATTGATGGACAAAGTAAGGACGTAAATCATCATTCGATCGAGCTACTAAAACCTGCATCGTTAATTTATACAAAGCCTTAATTTCAGAGCAAAGAGGAACGAGAACGAACAGCCATTGTCAAGCAAGGAATATCAGGCTGAAGCTATAATACGAAAGAGAAAGGGGATTTAACTTTATCCCTTATTTATTTATGGGCCGGCCTTGTTATTAAGGGCTTTAGTTAATTAGGGTTTTGATTTTCTAAATTGTTTTTACTTTTATATCTTCCTTTTTAAACTACAGTAAATTCTAGTCGTGTGACTAGAGGACAATTTATGGTGGTGTAGTTCGAGAATTCGCAACTTAATGGCTGTGTTGTGGCAGGGTTTTGAGCATAGAGTTAAGGTTAGTTGATAGCGACTGTCGCGAGTTTACGTATGTAAGCGTCTGACTGCTTAATTTCTAGTAGAAGCCTCGGGGCAGCACGTAGGCAGGGTTTTGCCGAAGTTGGGTAAATCTATGTGTTCTGTTTTCTGCTTTTATTATAATCTGCTATTATCTATGCTGCTATTATTTTGCTATGATTGGCGCTGAAATTATTTTATATAAAATTCCGCAATAATTTTTATAATTAATAGTATCACCCTATTCACCCCCCCCCTCTAGGGTAAAATTGATCCTACAATTGGTATCTGAGCCAAGTCCAAAAGCCATTTTTGTTTTTAAAGTTTTGATTTTTTTAAAAACCAATATTTGTTTTACAAATTTGAATATTTAGAATGGCTTCTTTTAATGAGGGTTGATCCAATATTATTCCTCCTGTTTTTGATGGAACAGATTTTTTGGATTGAAAATAAAAAAATGGAATTTTATTTAAAATCTATTGATTCTAAATGTTGGGATATTATTGAAAATGGATGTGATATAAAAAACGACTTCAATTAATGCTCTTTCTATGCATATATTATATTCTCATATTAATCAAGATACTTTTAACTTTATCTCTCATTATGAAAGTGCACGGGAAATTTGGAATACTCTTGATACAATATATGGTGCAAAAGTCAACAACCGTGAGAGATCCTCTATAATTGACTCGGTTAAAGAAACGAGCTTAGCATGATTGGTAAAAGAAAGTAGTAATGATAATGATGATGGAGCAGCTAAGCTGGAATTACTAATGAAGAGATTCAAAAAGTGGAACCGCAAATACAGAAATCTGGCTCTAAATCAAAAATTGATAAGTAGAATATTCAAAGCACTAGACAACCCAGAGGAACGGGAGATCATCTGTCACAAGTGCAACAAACCCGGACATATCAAGCCAAATAGTCCTCGAAATCGACACGACAAAGAAAAGAAATCAAACAGCGGAAGTTTTGCAGCCAAGTGGAATAAAAGTGATGATGATAATAAAAGCACTAGCAGTAAGAGTGTGAAAGCAGATCTGTGCCTACGAGGTGATATAACAGATAGTGATGTTGATGAGCAAAGCGAGGTATCAAAACTTACTCACTATGAATTACTTACATATATCCACAATGTAAATGTCTATTTTCAACGACTTAGGGAGAAATATGCCAAAATTGAATCATAAAAAGATACTTTAATAGATTTGAGTAAACAACTTGATCAATTAGTTAAAACTATCAAAGTAAGATCCCTAAGTATGATAGGTGTCCATCACTCGAAGAAGAGATTAAAAAATCAAAAATTAAAATTAAATCGTTTGAAAATGAAATTCTAATTTTGAAGAAGAGTGAAAATATTAGGAGATAGAATTCTATTACAAAATGTACTCAATTATTGAAAGAAAATGAATTGCTCAAAACACAAGTCCAACAACTGTCAACAACTTTAGGAAAAAATTTCAAAAGTGAAAGATCATTGAATATGCTATTATGGAAACAAGCTGTTAATACAGTTAAACAAGGGCTTGGATATAATCAATCAGAACCTATTAAAAGAAAAATTAATAAAGTCAAACCCAAGTGCACAATTTTTAGAAAAATTGGACATAATCAAAACAATTGCTGGTATAGACCTAAACTCGTGAAAACTATACCAATTTGGGTTCCAAAAGGCATAAACATAACATCTCTTAAACTTAAACGAATCTAGGTGCCAAAAGGAACATATATAAATAGTTATGGGTCTCCACAAAATTATTTTCCAAAATCATTTGCCACAAAAAGCCATGGACCTATAAAAACAAATAGGTCACAAAAATCTTTTCTCGTGTAGGTGTAGTGGCGGGCTAAGGAACTACGTTAGTGTTACTTGGATTCGCACACAACAGGCGACAAAGAAAAGATTTCTTAGCCTAGTACAAAGGTGGCAGAATCACAAAGGACAACAATGAACAATTATTGTAAAGGTAAAATAGGTAAAGGTATTTAAACGATATATGTGAAAATCTGCACCATAATAAGATTTAATTCAGCCAGTTATTGATAAAAAAAATGAATGCTGATTTTGATTCTGACTCTTTCAAAATTGTTGGCCAATTGTATGTTTCATACCGAGAACACTACATGCACCTCCAGAGTCTTCGAACTACTTCATATAAATTTGTTTAGACTGATGATGGTATTTATTGATTGATGATTGCTCTCGGTGCACATAAATATGTTTGTTTATCCTATAGCATCTAGATTTGACATTGTATTAGCTGATTTGTTGATTGGCACCGCTTAGAATTCAAATTCAAGATAAATTCATTTAAAAACAGTTAAAAAAGGTTTTAAGATATTTTGGTGCATACTTCACAGTCTAGCATATCAAATCCAACTAATGATAATTTCGAGTGAAAGGAAAATTCAAACGCAGATAACACTGACAATCTAGTTGATAGAAAAATTACTAGTGGAACGTGATTTATGTTAAGACATTCAGTAGCTGCATCATTTTTCAACAAAAATTCTACATATTTTTCATTTCAAATAATTTTCAAATTTCAGACATTTTTCTTTTATAAAACCCCTTCTAGAAAATAACTTTTTGTTGACCTTGTTTCAGATTAGTATTTTTAAAATTTTGATTTTATAATTATTTTTGGATTTGATCTCAAATGACTACATTGACTAATCGGACTCCATAATGATTATCCAAAAGATAAATAGTGATTGAAAAAGTGATGAGTGGTTATATAAATCATATATTATAACTTGAGAGAGTATATTTAGTAAATTTCCTTAGAAATTTCAACAAGAATCAAAAAAAATTTGTTGGTAAAAATTCCATGACCATCTCTGATTCTATCACATTTCTATCGATCATCACTCATCAAAATCCAATATAGAACGTCAATATGTGGTATTTTACATGGGAAATCATTCGTTTTTCATTTCATTATTTTTTTAACAAATAAAAACATCCAAAGTATTTACCCTCATTAAAAAGTCTCCACGGTTATGCATGGGTGAATTACTTGGAATTTTTGATTATATACTTCCATGCTTATTTAAAAGTCCTTACGATTATGCATGTATTGAACGCAGATCAAAATTGATTAACTAAATAGACAAGTTGATTCTAATCCCATTTAAAAGTTCTCACGGTTGTGCGTGGTTAGAAGACACTTGAATTCATTTTTTTAAACATTGGAATACTACTAACCTTATTTAACAATCCTAACGGTTATGCATAGTTAGTAGATATTCAAATTCTTGAAATAAATATACTACAAATAGACATAACTATATGGTTTTATATGATGACATCATCCCTATATTTGAAAGTGGAATATGCGTCAAACAGAGTATTTATGTTTTTTGTTTGATTTTTTATTGAAATTTAATATTTATACTCGATTGGGTATTAATATTGTATTAATGTCTATCACTTTATCTCTATTTTTCTAACACTATTACTCCTTTGCTGATAACAAAGGAGGGAGAGAAAAGTTAAGATTTTGGCAAATAAAGGTCAAATATTTTCTATTTGCCTCTAGGCTCATTTTCATATATATTTTTTTACATGCATATATGAAGGAGGAGCTTTGTTGTAGAGAGGGAGCATTAAATTAGAAGGAGAAAATTGAATAACCAAATACATTTAATAAAATTCAAAATCTTAAATATATGTTTGTTATCATCAAAAGAGGGAGATTGTTGAATATGCAAGTATATGATTTTTGTTTAATGATAATAAATATATATTCATTTAAATGTATTTGTTAATGTACTATTTTATTTTTTATGAATAAATATTTGCTGAATAAAGTAAATTACACAGAATTTAAATTCAAATGGATATTTTATTCAAACATATATTTATTACAATTTTGAACAGTACAAATTTGAGCTCTCACTATATAAACACAATCTTTGTTCACAATACAATTTTGATTACATCACAATTCATCACTTTTCATTTGCACGTCACTACATATCACTCATTCACTCATAATTGTACTTCAACACCATTCCATTCTGAATCCAGCATCTGAGCAATCTGCAAAAATATACACTGATGCAGTAAAATTGAAAATAAAATATTTTTGCAGTGTAAAATAAAATTTAATTTTGAAAATATTATTTGCCTCGGTTATTTGGGTTGTTCGTCATCGTTTAATTTTGAATTCATCATACATGAACAACTTGTGACATGCACAGCGTTTAGTTGTACATGCCACAAGGCCGTACACACCGATATATACACTTGATAAAATTACAGGGATAGGTGAGCGCAGGTCAAACCCAAATGAAACGCCAGGTTCAACTCTAGTGCAATACAAATAAAGTCATGACACGAGTCCAAGGTCAAACCTCAGCTATAAGCTGGATTCAACACAGGTGAAAGTTTAAGAAAATGGTCAAGACAACTAAAACTAGCCTCGACCAAAAAGTTAAGTGATATATACATATGTACTTGAGGCAACCAGTTCAAATACCAAAGTGAAGCCACCAGACTACATAAAGTCTAATGATGACCGATGGAACCAGACTCAAGTACAATATGTACAAAGTCAATATAATAGTAATGAATCAATGCAGATACAACATGCACCAGTAAAACAAAAATGAAGTAACATAAATATGCAAGAATGCACCAGATCAGTTCAAAAGTGAAGACTACATAATGAGACATGAAAACACTGACACATATATGCAACTATAAGCAAAGTGCCTCAACTTAAGTGAATGCATATCAGACTGCAATAAGATATCAATGGAGCATATACATGAACCAGACACCAAAATGTACATGTATAACACATCACTTCAACTATGAACACACCACAGCAACACATGGAGTTCAAGACAGTTTGGACATACATGTAGACGATGTCAACATGACCTGGCATGTATGAATTCGAGCTCAAGCAAATATCTGAAGCTCAAAGACATAAATGAAACTGGTCAAAGCAATACAACTTCAAGATAGACCGCATGATACAACAAGAAGTTCAGCCAGAAATTCACATAGCAGAATCAAAATAACCGAAGTCAACCATTACTCATAAACAAAGTCTGTGCTAAAGTGAAAATAGGTCAACATCATCAAAGAATTCAAAAGCCTTGGTTTTCAAGAAACCAATGTAATGCCGAAGTCACAGAGAAATCAACACCGTGATAGCCAAGGAAATTGAACAGCTCAAAATCGAAGTCGTGACAACCAAGCAAAAATATACAATTTTGAAAAGGTCAGAAATAAATCACAGTGTTCAAGCAATATCGTACAACCAAGAAAAATTAATTGATGAATTCAAATGATTATATACGAACCAAATTACAGGGGATTGAACCATATATAAACCCAACATCGTCGGCGTAGAAAAGCATTCGAGTTCGAGCTAAATAGAGAACAATAATCATTCAAATCGAATCAAGATCGAGTTCACGCAAGATAAAACAGTAAAGCAAAAAGTAAAAAATTACATATCGAAGCAAGTTCGAACTCGATCAAAATTGAAGGAGCCGTGTGCTAAAAGAAGAGAGTATCGATCGACAAAGTAAGGACATAAATCATCATTCGATCGAGCTACTAAAGTCGGCGTCTTCAATTTACACAAAGCCTTAATTTCAAAGCAAAGAGGAAAGAGAACGAACAGCCATTGTCAAGCAAGGAATATCGGGCCGAAGCTATAATACAAAAGAGAATGGGGATTTAATTTTATCACTTATTTATTTGTGGGTCGACCTTGTTATTAAGGGATTTAGTTAATTAGGGTTTTGAGTTATTAAATTGTTTTTACTTTTGTATTTTCCTTTTTAAACTATTGTAAATTCTAGTCGTGTGACTAGGGGACAACCTACGGTGGTGTAGTTCGAGAACTCACAACTCGGTGGCTGAGTTGTGGCAGGGGTTTGAGCGTAGAGTTAAGGTTAGTCGATAGCGGGTGTCGTGAGTTTATGTGTGTAAGCGTCTGACTCCTTAATTTCTAGCAGAAACCTTAGGGGAAGCACGTTGGCAGGGTTTTGCCAAATTTAGGTAAAACTGTGTGTTTTGTTTTTTGCTTTTATTATATTGTGTTATTATCTATGCTGCTGTTATTCTGCTATATATAAACTTCTGTAATAATTTTTATAATTAATAGTATCACCCTATTCAACCCTCCTCTAGGGTGAAATTGATCCTACATAGATTCTAAAGGCGAGTCATAAACTCGTCGAAATAAGTGTCATGTACGCCCAAAAAGTTACCAAATAAGTAATAACCAAGTGTCTCATACCATACGAGTTTACCTAAATGTAAACTATAAGCTAATAAACTCCACTTGTGTGAATAAATGGCCGAACTGAATAAGTCTGGGAATTAATCAGCAAATAAGTGCGACCTACCACTCATTTTATTACTTCGTTTAAATTAGTTCCTCATTCGATCGATGTCGTGCAATTTTATAAAATAACTTAACTTAGAAATCCTTCAAGAAAATATTGTTTCATAAACTAGAATGTATACATATATGTGTGGGAAAACCTTTGTTACGTATATACATATAAGTATAGTTTTGTAAACCAATGTTCCAAATCAACTTTAAAACCATTATCATTATAAATAAATATTATACATACATACATACATATATATATATATATAATATTTCAAATATCCTTCATAGAAAATATATTCATTCTTAAAATGATTTGAGAAAACAATTTGGATTGAAAATTATTCCTTTGAAAAGTCTAGTTGAAATTATGCAATCAAACTTGTATATAATACCATGGATCAATAAAGTATTTCCATGGCATAATAAATTCAAGATGAATTCACGAATTCATAATCAAAATTCCAAAATTTATATTGAAATCAACATGAATTGGAGCATCAAAATCGATCAAACATCAAAAAGGAGATAAAAGGACGAACGAACGGGCGAATAACGCGAACCAAAGGGCCGAATGGAGTGACCTGGGACACAACCCAGGACATTACCAGTGCATTGGTCTGGTGGGACTGGTCCACTAATGGGCACACCTAGAGCGTGCACTAGGTGGCTTCGACGGTGCATTGGTAATCTGTCATTGCTTTTTTCTCTGTTATTTTTTATCTTGACTTCTAAAGTACTTACTAAGCCCTTATGTAAGCATAAAAATATCAACTAATGGATGTTAATTAAGATCATATGAAGAGGGTTTTAGCAAATAAAAAGTATCGTAGCAATTGATGAAAATAACTCAAAAGATTGAGATTATTTTAGCATAAAGTTCGTCTAAATCGATAAACAGCCACACCAATCAAAGATAGTTAAGAAGTGTGGATTTAACTCACCAATACAAGCTTGAATGGATAGCAATAGACCAGATTCTCCTAAGCAATCCCCTTTCAACGATTACCTTAGGTAAATTCTCAGAAATTGCAAAAACAAAATCGCTAACTAGGATGAAAACTGAAAATAAGACCCTACTAGATACAATAGAAGATAGTAGGATTACCTTGATCTTATTTCTTCAATTATTTTCCCCAAGCCCTTTAATTTACAATTGATTTAGTAACTAATTTTATTTCTAGGGTTATGGAAATAAGTGCATTTGTTTCAGGATTTTGAGCTAAAACGAGAACGGAAAAAACGACATACAGAACTTGTTTTCTCATTTCATATTTCTTATTACTTAGGCCAAGAGGGTATGGCATTAACTTAATAAGAGAAATGTTACTAATTCCTTTGTTTTCCAATTTAAAATACTATTTTACACCATAAAACGATATTCCATAAAAATACAAATTGAGTTCTCAAAATTTTACAAATCACCAAACATGTCAAAATTTCTCATTTCTATTAATATTGAGATATTTTATAAATTAAACATAATTTTTGAATTAAAAGTTCTTCTCATTATTTTTAATAAAAATAATCTACTAATCGTAAAATCTCATTTCCAACTATAAATCTAAATAATTTAGTTAAATTTACAGCATTTGTTGTAATAATTTGAAATGGAAAATATTTATCATAAATCTCCATTTAAAATAATTAAGTGAATAAACCTGGGAAAAACTTACACCTTAAATTACAAAATTGTTTCCATATATTTTATTAACTCTTATTTTATCTAAGATCATTCTTATATTATCAAATATAATAAGTTAAATTACACGGTTTTTAATATCAAATAAATTTTCCCAAATTTATTTATTATCACCTAAAAAGCCATTTTAGTTTGGGAATTATAACTAACAAAATTTCTCAAATTTATCTTGAAATTAATCATGAATATTATAAATCATATTTTTGATTTAATTCCAAGTAATATTGACTGGTATTTTTACAAACTCTATCTCTTACACAAAATTGCATCCTCGCGATTTCCTTGAGGGAAAATTATATTACAAATCATAAAGGATGTATTTTCTCAAAGTTGAACTATGAACATAGGATAACTCAAAATAAGAGACCCATTACAAATGAACTCAAGAAATTACATAGGATGTATTCGTTCAATGAACTTTTTAGTTCCACAAGAATAGTCGTTAGGATCATCGGGTCATTAGAATTAGATAAGTGAAACGACTATATCGCGAAGGCATTCAACCTTTAAGCAATGAAACAAATAGAGCTCTGGTTATAAGTTAAATTTTATGAGATCTCAAGTGCAACAAGGATCCTGTAACGACCCAGAATTTTTGATAATTAAAATATGAATATTTAATTAATTTTAAACATTAATAAGTGAATTTATAAGTCAAATAAATTTTTATTTGAATTTTTGGATTTAATTGAATAATTAAATCGATAATTTAATACGTGAAATTATGGAAATAATTGAAAATTTAGTTAAATATGATTGAAAATGATTTGTAAAATTTTATTTTATCATGTGGAAGTTAGAACGATATTTTAGAACTTTTAAAATCGAATTAAAAGTTAATTTGTGAAAATTGAATATTTTAATATTTAAATCGACTAGTGAAAATAGTCAATTTTTGAACAGTCTCAGAATTGAACGAAACCAGTTCCATTAGATCCGTAATAGTTAGTTATTACCGGATTTCAATTTTCGTGTCAATCGGAGTTACCGTTTGATCGTGGCAGCTCGAAACGCATCGATTTATTTTTAATTTAAATTTGGCGAGTGAAAATAGCCATTTTTCAAAAAGTCTCGGATTTCGACGAAACCAGTTTCATCGGATCCGTAATGTGATATTATTGTAAGGTTTCAAATTTCAAGTCAATTGGATTTACCGTTTGTCCTGTACAAATTAAAATGCCTAGAAAATCGTTTAAATCGGTTTAATTTAAATTGAGCGTTTACAGCCATAACTCGCACATACTTCCGAATTAGCTTCCGAAACCTGTTCCATTGTGTCCGGAACGCGGGATAAACCCTAGGTACGTCAGTTTCGACGCGTAAATCGGAGTTTGGAATTTCCGGATGAATAGTGTCGAACGAAACTCTATAAATAGGCCTCATTCACAAATAAAATATATATATATATATATATATATATATATATATATAATCAAAACCCTAAAAGAACGCAGCCGCCACCCTAGGTTCAACGGCCAAAAAAGTCCTAACTTCCTCCTTCCATTCCTCAAAATCTATTGATTATTTGCGAAAACTTTCAACATGAAAGATGTAGAGGGCAACGAGACGAAGAGATCCAATGGTCACTTTTCCTTATCATCGTCGTTTGGTGGCGTTTATGGCCCGCGTTCATAGCCGTTAATCACGCAAATTCGAGCATCATAGGGTGGCCGAGTTGCACGTGCTTGCTGGTGAGGGTGGAGCTCGACGTCGGCTTCAAGATGGTGGTCTCTGATCATACTGGAAGCGAGTGTGGTGTTAGCAAAATTTAACCCTAATGGAAGAGATGGGTTCGGCGGCTTCGTGAATGGCCTGTAGTGTTTGCACGCGGGTTTGGGAGAGATGAAGGGGAACGGTCGTGATGGCTTTGCTTTGGATCCTACGGCTCTGATTTGCGTAGGTTGATAATAAAAAGAAATATGTAAATTATTTATATTATGATTGTTCAAAACTTTAAAAATGCATAACTTTTTCATACGAGGTCGAAAAAATGCAAACTCAGTTGCGTTGGAATCGTATGGACGAGCACTACGCGATGGAGTTAGTTTGGAGTCGTTTGGAGTTAGTGAGAATTTTGGGTAAAATTAAACGTCCGTTTAATTTTATTCGAAATAAATCGCTAAAACGGAATTTAAAATCAAGGTGAGAACTTCTCACTCAATCGAATCAGTTTCGATTTTATTTTAAATAGTTAGATTTAAAATATTTGAATGCATGTTTGAATGTTGATTGATATCTATTGATTGTTAAATAGACATTATACGCCGTTAGTAAGCGGATGTTATTTATTAAAAACATATACCGCGAATATTTCATAAACAGTGAAATTGGTATTATATATAATAGCAATATATATATATTGGCATATGTATATATTGGAGTTATTGATCCCCGCATTTTTTAGCGGATGAGACCCTATTGCGCCGTTATTAAGCGGATAATATTTAATAAGAACATATACCGCGATAATTTCGTACTGGAGCGAAATTGGTATTGTGCTAATGTTTGTGAATGCAGGAAAATAGGTTGGAGGGATCCAACTGGATTCCTCAACAGTATTTATTTGATTTCAGATATTTTGATATTTGATGGATTATCATATACGATATATGATGTCGTTATAGTCGTGATTGACTATTTGGTGTGTAGCATCATTGGACCAAATTTTTGGTATTTTAAAATGATTTTAAAGTGATTTTTGAAAAGAATACGTTTTATAAAAATAATTTTGGAATTGATCCATTTTAAATAATTAAACGCTATAATTTTTAAAGTTATAAAATTATGGTTTTTGTGAAATACAGTTAAAAGCTGATTTTTGAGAAATATGAACAAATGATTTTATAAAATAGTTTAGATTGGATTTTTGAATATATTATGAAAAGTTTAAAAAAATAGGATTTATAAAATTTGATTATTTTATAAATCGAAATGATGAAATTATAAAGGAATTTAAAGATGTTTTTAAAGAATAATATAAATTGATTTATATTAAGAGATTTATAAATGGATATTTATAAATTGAAATATAGACATTATAAAACGAGTTTTTATAAGTGTTTGAATGAAGTGAAAATGAATTTCATAAATAAATGAAATTTATAGAATTATAAACTGTGAAGTTACAAATGAAATTTATAAATAGTAAGATTTATAAATTTGGTGAAATTATTTGAAGAATAGATTGGTTAAATAAATGGATCTTATAAGTTATAAGATTTATAATTTGGAAAGTCTTAAAAAGAACGATTTTGTAAAATAATCGTTTTATAAGCATTTGGCTTATAATATGAACTTTTAGTTCATAATTTAGTTATAAACTGGAATAGGTTAATAAAAGAATTTATAAAAAGGAAGTTTTTATAAATAAATAGAAATGGAATTTATAAACATTGTTTTATAAATTCGCAAACGACTTATTTTGATAAGAAAATTGTTGAAACCTATTAATGGAGTTATATTCACATTTTTGAATAGTGAATAATCCTTTAAAAATAAATTGAATAGAAAGGATGAAAATTGTTAACAAAGTATATTCACGTTTTTGAATAGTGAATAACACGTTAAAGAAATTGTTTTGGATTTGGATGTTTTAAATAGAATTAAAACGATCTAACGATGTTTTAAAATGTGTTGAGATTCGAAACCATAGATTTCAACATTTATTGTTGAAATAGACATTTTCGAGAAATAGAAGGAGATGATGGACTATAACACTGTTGTTATAGTAAATGATTTCCGAAAGGAAATGTTTTGTATAGTATTGGGATTTATATATCTATTTAATTTCGAATCCCTATACTAGTGATTTTGGGTTGTTGTAACGATGTTTTACGTAACATTCGTTTTGGCCCAAATAAATATGTTTAAGAGAATGATTTCCTTAAAGAATGAAATATATACTTAATTTCGATTGAAGTATATTGAATATTTTCTAAGTATAGAAAATAAAAAGATTTGTGAATTACTTATTAAATAAGTATGGAATTGTTTTCCAATATAAAGTGAATATCTTAAGAATTTATCTTTTTGAAGATAAATTGAAATGAATGATCGAAATCGAATATTCATTGATATTTTGGAATTATAAATTCACTAAGGAATTTATAAAGGAAGTGGAATTTGTCTAAAAAAATAAATATTGATTTATTTTTGAAGTGTGAAATTATATATCTAATGAATATATTTTGGAAAATAAATAATTTGGAAAATTATTTGGAATCTGGTGATGTGTGCATATCCATTGATAGTTCAATAACCGACTATCAATATTTCCCTTTGAATGGGTATTTGATGTGATTTGTTTGAATGTGAATGCTACACTTATTTTTGAATAAGCGCTCACTATTCGGGTTAACCGGGAAAGGACCATGGGGTCGTATAACCCATTCCGAATATGTGATACGTCGTTGTGAATTGCATTGAAGATCGGTGTTGATGACCCGGTATTTGCGAGAGCGATAGGATGACCTGTCGATTTACTCTGCACCGAGTAGCTACGGTATAGAGTTCTCCATATGTGATGGTGAATCCGATCAGGATTGTGAATATCCGGATTGCAAGGACTTCTTTGTAAGTGCCTTCGGTTTTGTTCGAGCCCGGAACAGACTTGTATGGATTGTATGTCTGACATTACAAATTGAGATATAAAGCCGATTTCATTCAAATATATTTCTGTTGGTGGCGGAGAATTTATTCTTTTAGCTTAACACCCTTCTCTGAGACGTACGAGCTCAGAGGTTATATAGTTGAAGTTATCAGCGATATATTCCCAATTTGGTAATGTGACATGCTGAGTGTTGCTGTAAATGATCATTGTGTTGATTATTGTGATAGGATCGTTTATTTAATCGTCTATCTTGGTGATCATTGTGTTGATCATTTGTTGACCCAAAGCATGGCTTTTGTATAAAGTATGTTTTTGTGGACGTGACTTCGTCGAGCCTCACACCCCGGAAATGGTCAAAACAGGAAAGATGCGGCAAGGTTATGAGGGGTAGCACCTTTTAGGGTATGTACATTTCCTTCTGGATAGAGGTGGTATCATGGTATGGAGCCCAGATATTTAACCTATGTGGTTACTACGAATTTATTACTTTGTGGTTGTTGGTTTTCGGGATCCCGTGAGAAAGGTCGTTTACGATCGGGGAATGGCGTGCTCGTGTCAGTAGTTACCCAGTTAGGGGTAACCCGGCCTTGTGTTGGCAGAGTTCCGGTTTGGTTCTCGGGGATGTCTTTCCAGAGGCATTCTCATGTGGCAATGGGAAGTTACTTGGCCTGACCATTTGTTGGAAATCCAAAGAAACAATACGAAACTTGTACGGTTTTAGTTGTAGAACCTGCCATCTAATATGGTAGCTATTAGTAGGCATAATATAATGGTACCTATGCTGGCTAAGATTTATATTCTACTTTCGAAATGAATTTTCTACACTATGCACTAGTAATAATATCAAATGTTCTTTTTAAATGCGTATCAAGCATGTTTGACTATCATAAGGAGAAATCTTCTCCAAGTCTGCGTTTGCATTGTGTGTGTGTGCGGGAGGCCTTATGGTAGTCTCATTTTTAAAAGCATTGCAAATTGATTTAAAATATTCCTCTATTTTGATTTTAAAGTTAAATAAACTATTTTGAGTTCTCACACCAGTCACATGACTGACTTGGAGTTTATTGTTTTCCTTCCTAAACTCTGGGTGCCCACCAATTTTCACACGGGCAGTCAAGAGTTAAGATTTATCAGGATATTCTGGATATTCTGGAGTTGCTGGAGGCAAGCTGGATGGCATGACATATTACTTATATAGTATTTCTTTTTCCGCTGCATTGTTTGTTATTGTTGTTGTACACTCTGATGATATGATGTAATGTAATATGATGAAATGTAATAACTGATATAGTTCTTTGTTTAAAGATTATTCATTTATTATTATATGTTGTTCCACTGCGAATTGTGAGATTCTGTTGTTCTGTTTTCTTTCTGTCCCGTTCTATTTTAAAATTCTCTATTCTCTTTTCTTTCTATTTTAAAATGATCTATTTTCTTTCTGTTCTATTTTCTACTCTATTCTCCTATTTTCTTTCCTCTCCAATCTTCTATCTTTTTCTCTTCTCTTTTCTTAAATACTTTTTCTTTTTCTTAAAACCCTCAGTGTTCGGTTTTCCGTCGTTCGATTTCTCGGCAGTCGATAAAGTGAGTATCGATGTTGAATTTTCGGAAGACGAAGAATCGGGTCCTGACAGATCCTATGCATGAGAATAGAACCGTATAAAATGTTTTCAAAGCTAAAACACACGAAGGACACCACAGATGCCACAGAACTAGACTGGTAAGGAAACTTGGTAAGCAACTGGGACACTACACTCAATAGTAGGGTAGGGTAATGAATATCAAAGAGCCAATATACTAAATTAACTAAAATATCAGTCATCCAATAAGGAAGTAACACGAATAAAGATTTGATCTTCAACAGAAAATTCCAAAATCCTTCTAAAAGTGTCACAAATAGAGTCGAGACTTATGGTTAATTTCTTTTCCCTACGAAAACCGATAAGAGAATAATCAATAAGGACTAGGAGCCATACATTGGAATTTATCAACAATGGGAACATTCAATCAAGGTAGACACGATCCTCCTACTGCTACCAAAGTAAAGAGTAAAATCATAAGGTAGATTTTTAAGATTCTAACTACAATCAAACTTCTTAAAAGCTTCTACTTAGTCTCCCATGAAATGCAATTTTATTTGTTACTTATTTAAGATAAATTCAAATGATTGGTTGATTGATAAAAATGGTACTATGATTAATTGGAAAATTCCAAACAATGACTCCAAATTTATATTCCACAAAAACAAGAACATATAACTCACACATAACAACTCTACAACTCACACATAACAACTACAACCTAATACACACAAATTCATACACCACCATAACAACCCACTAATACAACCGGGTACAACACCAAAGACAAACATCACAATTAACATACAACAAAACACATAACCTAGTACAACAAAACACATATACCATCATACAAAAAATATACAACCCGGTACATATCATAGCCATTTATACACATGTATCACACCAAAAACCAAACAAAATATAGCCAACATAATAGCTATTATAAAAAGACAGCTACACCAAGAAACCTTCAGCAGCTCCAAATCAAAGTATCTACATGCGCATCCATCTTTTACTTCACGCATTTCCACCCCTTCCCCTATTTTTCACTCTTGTTACTCTGATGTCTCCTAATCTCCACGTATTTCCACCTCTCGATACCTGTCCAAGCATAAATAAAAATTAAGAACATGAAGGATGATGGAGTTAGAACTTATGAATTTTTTTTTACATTGCATATTGTTCCTTTCATGCCACAAAAGCCAACAAACAGCAAAGTTTAATCTAATGAAGTTATTTAGCTCTTCTTTGTTAGAAGTATCAACATATTCGTTAGCCCAAAATCAAACTAGTCACAAATAAAAATGCTCCAATCCAAGTTCATATAAAGTTGGACCATGCATTTAGTCCGTATGTAGAAAGCAAAGTCATAATCACAAAACAAATGTAAGTAATCTTTAACATGTCTCCACATAAAAAATACAACTTTCAACCATATTTAGCTTTTTATCTTCAAATGTTTCCAATATTTAATTTCCTATGAATTATAATCCGCATATGCAATTTTACCTTCATAGGAGCTCCTTTGAAAGCCTACATATACAAAAAAACCAAAATCTTTCTTCTTGGAAAATTAATTACCTTGTATAAGATATTTACTTTGAACATTTTATTATTGCACGGACTCCATTTGAACCTCATTCACACCATCTAAACTATAATTCTCTAACATCCTAATTATCCTCATTAAATGACAAAGACCCTTCCTTCTATCACTCTGTTGAAAGACAACTTCCATTTAAAATTAGTTGCATTCGCATCATACATTTCATCCATGGTGCTTCGTTATTATTTGCTACCTCAAGCAAAGCACTAAATTCAATAGCCAGTAGAATTGACAAAATCCAACAATCTAACCAAAAAGCAATGCTCCAACCAATATTCACAACAATATTATTACCTAATTTAAGAAAGTGGATATTACTCATAACTCCTTTCCATAAAGTAGAACAATTACTTGCCTTTCGAAGCCAAGAAATTTTCCTTCGTAACTAGTATTAACTGTCCATTCTTTTTAAAGAACTTATCTACCACTAACCATCTTCGAGATCCACATACAATGCAGGGAAGAGTTCATATATTGCAAATTTAAAATACCAAGGCCTTCTTATCTGTAAGATCTACACACTTGATTCCATGAAATTAAGAAGCTTAAAGCTTTTGTTTCCTTTTTATTGTTCCAGAAAAAACTCCTTCTGAAAGCATCAATTTTATTCAGAACACATTTTAGACATTTGTAAAAATAAAACCAATATAAAGGAAGTGCTATTAATACATAATTCACCAAAATCAGTCTACCTGCTTTAGTCAAGGAACTACCTTTCCATCTTGCCAACTTATCAAATGATTGCTTTGAGTTCTCAAAATTTCTATAATCTTTTACTTCCATAATTCTTATTTATCTCATTCTTGGATCTCACTATAGATTACTTCTAAAACTGGTTCATGGGATTAAAAGATTCAAATTTCTACCTCGTTTAATCAAACAAACCCCAAAAAAGGTTCTTAGCTGTAAGTTACCAAGCAAGTTTCAATCTAAAATTTTATACCCCAATTTATTAAAATTATTTTACCTATTCAAAATACTTATCATTCTCAATTTCCTAGGATACTTTACTTACTTAATCATATCCAAAAGTTATGGATTAATTCTAGGGTTTCTCTTTAATATGACTACTAAATTCATAATATGAATTTATATTACCGTAAAAATCCTTTCCTATGAGTTTTAAATTTTCAAAATTCACAAACCCCGGTTGCACATTATTTTCTTTTCAAACTCACTTCTTTATTACTTCTATATCAAATAAAACCTTTGATTGGTTTTTAGTTTAAAAAGCTCAAATTATATAATTCATTCCATAGTATTTGTGTTACTCAACTAAAATTCCTTTATAAGTTTACACTATAAATCTTATTTTAAAATGAAGATTACTCTTTACCGAAGAAATCCTAATTATTTTGCATTGCTAAATATATTTTTCCCTTTTTATAATACATTACACTAATATTTTAGCTACAGAAAGAAATTTCCGTTTATTCTCAAATTTAATCTTAATTTGTGAAAACTTGAGGATTTTCCAAAAGAGTTTTTTGTAGTTAAAGCCCTTAAAGTTCAACCATTACTTTCACCTATGCACTTCACCTTATTGCATAGTATGTACATTAACCAACAGAATCCTCCAATTAGATTTTATCCTATTCAAGAATTTACCAATTAAATTTTCCATTTTCCTTTATGATAAAGATAAAAGAAGTAGCTTCCCAAGAAATTATTATTACAATCAAGTCTCCAAAAATTCATTTTCTCATAAAAAATCATTTACATGAACTCTTCCTTAATTTCCCACTCCATTTTTTTATTTGGAAATAAAATTTCCAAATCTCTGAATTATTTACTTATCTCAATATGCAACAGAGCTTGTATTAGGTGAAAACCCAAAAACATAAATCCAATCTCACTTCTCATCCTTGTATTTTCTATTTGCAATTTATCGTCTTTTGAAATTCCCAAAATCCCTGATTATTTTAATTTTGAAATAAATCCTTTTCTTAGTGCAAGTTTAAAACCTTAGACACTACCCATTTTAAGGTCAAATCGACACATAAATATACGCATACACACATAAGAAATACATATATATATCTCACAAATTCAATTCACTAAACTCTTCTTAGGAATACATCAAATTTCCTTTACTAATACCCAAGAGTTAAATTAATCCATAGAATTATCATTACAATTTTCAAGATACTTTGAAACTCGTAATTATTTAAGTTTAAATAGTTGTCTTCCTAATAACAAGTTTGAATAATGCATCAATGTATATAACATATGTTCCACAAAGCATTACCAAAAAATTCTTTTAATACCAGATTTAGTATCAAAAGATGAATTAGTCCATAGAGTTATTCCCATAAATTGTTGTTTAAATACAATTAGAGATGACATCTCAAATTCATATATTATTTAATGTCATTTGGTAAGTAGATAATCAAATACTGAAACTTACCTCCATTTCCAATTGATTAATTTTTATAATTACAAGATTTAATATTTAATTATTTTATATCAAGGAAATTCAATATCTCTTGTTGTGGTTTCCAGTACGAAGATACCGCAAGATTCAGTTATTATTCTCCAAATAGAATTCTAATTATCAAGGGTTAACTCTTAATTGAATTTTAACCGTCACTAAAAATCATATGCAAATAACATTCAATCAACCAATTATAAAGTCATAAATACTAGATAATGTGCCCAAACGAACCATCTATTTGCTTTCACTATGCAACTTTGATCATATAAAGATTGACAGCAAACTTTATGGTTTGCTGGACGGAAAAGTACTACACCTCAACTGGGCTCATTGGATTGCCCAATACTAGAATGAGGTACTCAGCCGTTGGCCATCAAACTTTTAGAATAGATAATATTGGATCAAAGATTACCTAGGGATCACATGATTCGATAATAGAAACATCAAAAGTGGAACCGAAGGAAAATATTCCTAGAATCCCAAATGACACTATCTTATTCTAAAGGGAATCATTCCTACTATCTATCCCAAGAACCCCTAATGAACGGTCTCTAAGACCCATCTAAACAAAGATTTGTGTTCGTAATATCATATTTTGTTCTGAGCTTGGCTCAAATACCATTTTGAAATGCCTCACCTTGAGATACACACTAACAAAGGGTATTACTAAGTAATATTGTCTATTAGTGTAGAAAATAGGGCTGGTTAGGAGTGACCATCTGTAAATTTTTCTTTAAGCTGAGTATTGATATGTCGATTAATATATCAAATATTTTTCTCTCATGTGGAATCAACATGTGCAATCCAGGCTTAAAAAAACTACAGTGGCTATAATAATAATCTAGAACAATATATGATAAATATAACTCATAGAATCACATATCATAGAATATACACAACAGAATACAAATAGATACAAGTTGATCAAATCGAATAGAAACAAAGTATCAAATACAATACTATGATCAAAACGATCCATATAATACATTTGTACTACACCTTATGAAACGAATATGTACATGAAAGAGTCTAGGATCAATACAAGTTATAGCACTACAAGAATATGTACACATATGGGAGATGAAGATTAGATGAATGATTACTAGATAACTGGAGTGAATCTTCTCCAGAAAGATCAAACTAGAGCACCTGAAATATCTCAAACAGATTCGAGTATTATAAAATAATAATGGGTCAGTCTAGACTATAATGAATGAGTTAAGCAAGATAAATAATAGATGTAAGGAGATAGATCTCAAAATGAACACAAAGGTAAGTATTGGTAGACATAAAGAATGCTTTAATAACTCTAAGAATATAATCACCAAATATCAAAACCCAAGGTAGCTTCTAAAAGCAAAAGCCGGGAAACTATTTGGTGATAACATAGATAACGTATAATCTAGAAATCATTAATAGAAATCTAGAAATCACATAAAAGTGGGAAAGGTGCCAAAACTCAAAAATTGATGAGTAACTTCAACTACATGCATGTGACTCCAAGATAGACAAGCGTGTCTATAAAAATCCAAGATGGGTATAATTCCCATAGTAAATGCAAGATAAGCGAGTGCCTATAGAACTTCAAGATAGGTGCGAGACCAATAAATTCCAAGATAGTAACAAGTTCTATAAAACTTCATGATAGAAATCTACAAGATAAGTGCAAAACCTATATAACTCCTAGGGCATGTCACAAACTCGTCGAAAAAGTACCATGTGCTCCTAAATAGCAACAAGTAAGTTGTCCCATACCATGTGGGTTTACTTAAACGTTTACTATAAGCTAGTCAACTCCACTTGTGTGTATAAATGACTCAACTGAACAAGTTCGAGAATTAATGG
The DNA here is from genome assembly GCA_030765085.1 of Allium cepa. Classification (NCBI taxonomy): domain Eukaryota; kingdom Viridiplantae; phylum Streptophyta; class Magnoliopsida; order Asparagales; family Amaryllidaceae; genus Allium; species Allium cepa. Next base: position 616,449,128 of record CM060931.1, read on the forward strand.
GAAAATAAACACGAGCTTTCCATACCACTCGTTTATTAATCCGTTTAAGTCGATTCCTCATCCAATCAATGTCATGCAATTTTCACAAAAAAACTACACAGAAATCCTTCTTGAAAATATTATTTTACAAACTAGATTATATGCATATATATATATCTGTGTGTGTGTGTGTGTGTGTGTGTGTGTGTGTGTTCGAAATCCTTTATTAAATATATACACACACACATATATATGCACATATATACATATAACTATAATTTTTAAACCAATGTTCCAAATCAGCTTTAAAATCATTATCATTATAAATAATTATATTATATATATGATATTCTAAATATGCTTTATAGAAACTATATTCATTCTTAAAATGATTTAGGAAAACAATTTGGATTCAAAATTATTCCTTTGAAAAGTCTAGTCAAGCTTGTGCGATCAAACTTGTGTACAATATCACGGATCCATAAAGTATTTCCATGGCATAAAAAAATCAAGATGAACCACAAATTCATAATCAAAGCTCCAAAAATTTTATTGAAATCAATATGAATTGGAGCATCAAAATCGATCAAACATCAAAAAGGAGCTAAACGGATGAACGAATGGGCGAATGGCACGAACCGGAAGGCCTAAAGGAGTGACCTGGGGATCAGCCCAGGTCACCATTGGTAAACCTATCTGGAGGAATCGGTCCACCAGTGGGCACGCCAGGAGCGAGTTCCAGGTGACTCCGACGGTGCTCCGGTGGTCTATCGTCGCTCATGTTTCTCCACTATTATTTCTCTTAACTTCTAAAGTGCTGATTAAGCCCTCATGCAAGCATAAAAACATCTACCGATGGATGTTAATTGAGGTCATATAAGGAGGGTTTCAGCAAATAAAAAGTATCATATCGATTGACGAAAATAACACAAAAGATTGAGATTATTTCAATATAAGGTTCGTCTAAATCGATAAATAGCCACGCCATTCGATGATAATCTAGAAGTGTTAGTTTAACTCACCAATATAAGCTTGAATGGAGAACAATAGTCCGGGATTCTCCTAAGGCAGCCTCTTTTAGCGATTACCCTAGGTTGAATCCCAAAAATTGTAAAAACGGGATTACTAACTAAGATGAAAACGGAATTAAGACCCAAACAGATGCAATAGAAGATGGTGGAGATTACCATGATCTTATTTCTTCAATTATTTTCGGGAAGCCCATTGATTTACACTTGATTTAGGAATTAATTTTCTTTCTAGGATTATGGAAATAAGCGGATTTTGTTTTAGATTTTTGAACTGAAATGAAAATGAAAAAACAACATACAGAACTTATTCTCTCATTTCATATTTCTTACTGCTTAGGCAAAGGGGGTATGTCATGGACCCAATAAGGGAATGTTAATAATTTCATTCTTTTCCAAATAAAAATACTATTTTATACTTTGAAACAATGGTCTATAAAACTATAAATTGATTTCTCAAAATTTTAAAAATCATCAACATTTCAAAAATTCCCATTTCTATTAATATTGAGATACCTTATAAAATTAAACATAACTTTTGAAATCAAAATTTCTTCTCATTATTTTTAATAGATATAAACTATTAGTTGTAGAACCTCATTTTAAACAATAAATCCCAATATTAACATTTAATTAAATTTACAACATTGTTGTAATAACTTGAAATGGAAAATATTTATCATAGATCTCCATTTAAAATAAATAATTGAATAAACCTCGGAAAAACTCACTTTTTAAATTAAAGAATTATTTCAATAAATTTTATTAACTTTTATTTTCCCTAGATTATTCTTATATTATTGAATACAAGTAGTTAAATTACATGGTTTTTAATATTAGATAAATTTTCTTAAATTTATTTATTTCTTATCTGAAAAGCCATTTTAATTTGGAAATTAGAACTAATAAAATTTCTCATATTTATCTTCAAATTAATTAACATAATTATAAATCATATTTTACATTTAATTCAAGGTAATCTCGACCAGGCTTGTTACAGGAACATACTACGAGTGGGCCGACATAAGAGAGTCGATCGCTGGATAGTCGAGCCAGTGAGGACTAGGTTAAGCTAGGCTTATTTTTTCCTTACTCAATGAGTTGGCTGTTGAAGCCTCTTTATATTGAGTTGGTCGGTCATCTACCTAATGAGCTAGTAATCTGATGGATGGCTTGGGGTTAGAATGATCCTAGACTAATAGGAGTGGACTAGTTGAAGATTAGCTATGCCAATTTTGATTGGGTTGTGGAGTGACTGGATTAGACTGCTAATTAGTTGCAAGAAAGAAATGAGCTACAGATATTTATATGCATGTAAATTGGATTTAAATGCGATCAATTGCTAAATGAGTTGGGAACAATTAAGAGCCGAAGATGCCCTATGTATTGCCGACAAAGAGTGAAGGCAAGGGAGGTTCTAAGATTTAAATATGTGATTTAAAACTTAGTTCAAAGTGAGTTAGGAAATTAAGAATAGCTCTCCTTACCTCTCTTAATAAAAACCACCTTAACACTTCATTATTTGTAGCCCTCTCTCTCCATCCCTCTTTTTGCCTTTCAATAACTCATGGCCGCATGCCTCCCTTTCCCCGACCGAAAAATCTTTGAGCCATAAACACCAAACATAAATAAGATAACGGTACTCCACGCTATTACAACTTTAGGAGATTTATTCAAGATGGATTTAGGAGAACGCATTAGTCAAGGTGTTTTCAAACGCCTCACTTTAAAGGTATAATCCTAATTTTTGTTTATATATTTGTCATTCATGATATCGCAATTATCCCTGTGATATCCTGAAATTTCAAACCAAATTTAAATGAGATAATCTCCATTATAAATTAATTAAAATTGATAAAATTGTTATTTTAAACAATAAGAATAATTGTGTTGTGTGTGTATATATATATATATATATATATATATATTTAAATAGAATTATTATATACAAATGGAATTTGGATTTGTTAAAATTGTATGTATCCATCAATTAGATTTTCAAATTGAATTTGAATATTTAAATTGAAATTCAAGAGTTAGTTATTTATATCTTAAATCATACTTTGGTTTTAAAATGTATTTTCATGATTTTATTTAGAATATAAAATTGTTTTATATTACTTTCTTTTGAAAGAGATTTATTTATATAAATTAAATGTATATTTATAAGTTAGAAAAATTAATTACAAAAGCTTTATTAAATATTTAAAAATCTAATTATGCATGGAGATACATGTGTTAACTTGTAATCACTCCTAAATACATGTGTTAAGAAAATTAAATGAGTTTAGGGACAAGTGTCACTTTATTTCCTTTTTTATTTTTAATAAAACCTATTATATAAATATATCTCTCCTTATCTCTCATTTTTCTTTTCTTTGTTCAGTATAGAATAACAAACAAGAAGAAAGAAAAACTTGTAAACATTTTTATATTCAACCTCTAAAACAAATTCTAGTAAAACAAATCCAAGAATTCAAGCAAATTCAAAGCAAGCTTCTAATTAAATCAATTTCAAAGCTTTTCCTTCTGCAAATTTCTAGCAACTCAAGTTCTAGTTGATCAAGTTTAAGCATTTTTCAAGTTCCAGCTTTCAAGCCTTCAGTTTTAAAGAAATCAAGGCATTTACTTCTGCAAATCCAAGTTTTCACATTCAATCTGATTGCAAGCCGTCCTGTTTTCAAATCAAGGAAGCATGTTCCTCTATATCTTCAAAATAGTGAGTAAAACTCGAAAATCTGATACATTTTGAACTTGCATGTGATGGTCATTTAAGTATGACTTGTATTATGCTATGATTGTTGTTTAAAATGATTTTAAGTACATATATTTGGGTTAATATTTGTATGCAATGTCTGGAATAAGAAAGGCAAGCCTCTGTTCAAAATAACAGGTTCTTAAATCTGAATCACAAATTCAAATCCCCTCATCTAATTGATATTAGGATTTGATCTTTAAATAAAAAATGATTATAAAGACGTAACAAATTTTAAAAATGATTGCAAATATATTTACTGAGTAAATAATATGAAAACAGAAAATTGCAGTGAAAATCAAAATTTGGTAAAAAATCAACCAATTCAATTTCTGTTTTGATTTGCATGAATGAATTAGTGATGGAAAATCATGATTTTTAATATGCATTTCATGATTTTTAGATTGTTAATTTATGGGAATTATCGAGACGATCATTTTGGGCATTTTTAGTGATTGTCATTGATCGACACGGTGGTGGAGGTTGAATTCTCGGTCGAAGCTAGCTGGAGTGTCATCGATGATGGGAAAAAATAGTCTCGTATTTTTCCTATGGCCGTGATGACCATAAATGTTCGAAGTCGGGTTTAACACCCTGGTATTTGACGTTGTCATTCAGTGGGATTTTCGACATCGTGACTTGATAGTAGTCGATCACGAGGCGTGCTGGAGGAGCTGGAGGTCGAGACAGAGTTGCGGTGTGGATGGCGAGGCTTCTCGAAGCAGGGATCGTCGGAGGCGAGTGGTTTACCGGTGAGATAGCATTTCCAGGCTGGGTCGAGAATGCCCGTTTTCAACTCGTATGGGTTTTTCACGATTTAGGTTCACGTGGATGTTTGCATGGAATAGAGTGGTCGTCGAGGGTCGCCGCGATGACCTCCGATGGTCGAAAGCATCGGTGTACGTGCACCGCGTGCATGTTGTTTCTGGGTCAATCGATACTTTGGGAAGATGGTGATTTTCTCGTGTCGTGCTCGTGATTTTATGATGCGCGACTCGAAGTAATGGACGTAGGCGAAGTGTACTGTGTTTGTTCGGGGAGGGATCGACTGTGACTCGGGTTTTTAGTATTTTAGTATTTTAGCTCGGGTTGAGTTTTGTTTATGTATCAGGTTTAAAAAAATAAAAAAAACAAAAGTGTCCAGGTTTTAAGAACAATAAACTCGGTTTTTCAAATGCTTCAAAGCTTAAAAGTAAGGTAAAAACAAGTTTTTAAAGTTATGGAATAATTAGTTTCAAAAAGAAATGTTTAACCAAGCTAAATGTGTTAAAAATTGAATAAGTTTTTAAAAGGAGTTGATAATTAAGTTCAAAGAATGAGAATTTATTTATTGAATGAGTTCGAACAAGTTCTCCAAGGATTTTTTTTAATAAAATTTAACGTTTAAATTATTTTGTTTAAAGTAAATAAAGTATAAGTAATTGGTGAATTGTTAATGATTATAATTGGTCTACAGATCATTAACTAGTAATCATGATGATTAATTAAGATAGTTAATTTAAAATAATTAATTTGTAAATTAATTATGGATAATAGCTAAAGGAAATTTATTAAGTATAATTACTTAATTAATAGAGTATAATTGCATAGAGTAAGTAATTAATGGTTGATGCAATTAAATAAAGAGAAATTGCTTTGTGGAAGTAATTAGAGGGTAATTACTCAATAGGAGTAACTAAAGGTTAATTACTTAGTGTAATTATTTAAAGAATTTATTAATTAAAAGGATAATTAATTTATGTAAGTAATTAAAAGATAGTTAATTACTATTTGTAATTACTTAAGAGTTATTTATGAATAAATAAGGAGGAATTACTTAGTCTAATTAATTAAGGATTGATTGCTTTAGAGAAACTAATTAAGGGTTAATTATTTGACGAGTGTGATTGGTTAAGGGGTAATTAATCAACGTAAGTGATTATAAGATAATAAATTTGAGTAATTAATGAAGGATCAATGTAATTAATATAGATGGGTAAAGGATAATTAATTTCTGATTAAGTTAGAGTTAATTACTTATTGTAGTTAATGGATAATTAATCAAGGATGATTAATTAAAATGGAAAATTAGGGGATGATTAATTAATGGTTTGTAATCAATTGATGAATAGTAAGTAGGATTTAAAAATAATTGAAATAATTAATTTAATTCATTAGTGGTTAATTAAATTAATTAAAGATGGTGTGGCTGGCTAATCTTGCTTATAAATGATTGAATGATATGGTATGCCTTAGATTATTTGATATCTCTAATATGTGATGTGTGATGTTATGTGATATAATAATATTTGGGCTGAACAATGACATCCAGTGTTTAAAGTTTGATCATATTTCATTTGAATAACTTGGGTTAAGATGACATGGGATTCGAAGAGATCGAGGTCGGTTATCAGTAAATACCCGAAACCACTTCGATTCTTTATAAATTTGAGTTTAGAAGCAAATAGGCTGGAATGAAATATATGATGTAAACTTGGTCACTAAATCTGAGCAGTAATGCTTTCATATGATTGTAAGATGTAATGTTAATTATGGCAAGTTAAGAACTCGTAATAAGGCACGAGTTACCCCGGGTTGGAATATGTTTTATGCATTTAGAATTTCTTGTTAGACGGGTTTACTCACGCTGGTTTCCAGCCTGACTCGGGTGTTACATTGATGTAATGCTCGGGTCAGACCGAGTATTACAGATTTTCAAGTAAGGACGTTCTGGAGCTCAGGAGGCGAGCTGGATGGCAGGAACGTATGGAGTGTATTCCGCTGTGATATATTGTTTGTATTTTTGGGACAAGTTATTTTAATTGCCCAGTGATTGTAACTCTGATGTATTAAAATATAATTGACTGATTCGGATTTCTTTGTGTAAAGAATATCATTTGATATTCTATTTTTCCGCTGCGAATGTGAGATGTTGGGGTTTCTGTTTCTTCTTTTCTTCTATCTCTTTTCTTTTTTTTCTAACCATTTGGACTTTTTGGGTTCGAAAATTCTGGGTCATTGCAATACCTGCACACACATTATTGCTTTGTTACTATTTTAAAATTAATTTTTGTCCAATTAAACAATTGATATATGTGATTTCATTTAAATGTCAAAATTCAAAATTGATATAATTATACGATTCAAGTTTTGGCCATACACACATTCTTATACGTACAAAATAATTTCCAAATATAACATATACTTTTTGTATTTTCAAACGATTGTTTATTAATTTTAAAACATAAAATATATTTATAAAACATATATATAATACACTTTCCATAAATTTAATATAAAAAATTAGCCGAAAGGATTTTATAATAGATTAATATCTAAGTCATTATTTTATTCGTTATTTATGTTTAATATATTTTATGTATTAATCCAATATAGCATATGGATCAAAATAATTGTTTTGGCCCAAAGGAATTATACATATATGAGTGTGTGTGTGTGTGTGTGTGTTTATTTGTTAGTTTTATTATCCATCGTGTGTGTGCGTGTATTTATATGAGAAAATGAATATATATACGTATATGATTTTAAAACAAATATATATTTATATATATGTATAACTAGTTAAATATAATTTCGTCAATATTATATATACGTTAAATTTAGTCAAAACAATAATATTTCATTAAACTAATCATGTCCAGTTTTATATTCGAAAATAGTTTACCAAATCAAACTAGGATATTTTTGTTAAAATTTTGACAATCAATCTCAGATATTTTAGCTTTAAATTTAAGACATAAAAATTTTAAATTAGTCAAATATATATATTTTAATTTTAATGTTAAAGTTTAAAACTTTTGATTTATTCAAATTAAGCTATATATATTCAAAATAAATGTTATTTTATCAATTTATGTCATATCAATATATTATACATACATACATATGTATGTATGTATGTATACGTATATTAAATAATTTAAGGCAATTAAAACACACACACACACACATATAGTGGATATATATATATATATGGTAGATATAAATCCAAATATCCACACATGCATATATTAACCATGTCATATATATATAATGTTATTATGTCATCATTATCATTGCATATGTGTGTGAATATGATATATTAACACATATACACTTAAAATATACATATTTAATTAATACGATTAATTAAGTAAACAAAACAAATTTAATAAAATATGTTTTATTAAAAGCTAACTAGAGTAGATCTAGTGTTATATTAGGATTCATAGGTCAACTACGATCTAAAATCAAAAAAATTGAAGTCCACCTATTTCACCCGCCTTCGACCGTCCGATTGCAATAGGTTAGAGCATTAGAAGTTAGTGGAGGCAATTAACTACATCTTCTTAGTGAGCTTGTCGATGTATAGGTTGAAGGATTTAGGAAACAGAGATCGTTCTCAATGAGGACAGACGGAACTTTTTTTAGACCCGGATCAATCCATGGATCTTTTATGTTTAAAGTAGCGCCTTCGTCTTTCTTCTTCTTGTCTCCCCATTTCTTCTCCTTTATCTCTCTCTCTTGCTTTCTTCTCTCTCCCCCTTCTAGCTCTTTCATTCTCGGATTTTTGATAAGGATTGCATCATGAGTGCAAGTCGGATCAATGGAAAGAGTGATAACTGTTTGCTCTTTTGTCAAGAGTGTCAAAAATGAACTTTCCCATTGTACTTGAAAAGAAGAAATGTTTGAACTACAACTCGAGGATCGGATAAGAATATGTATGGGTGAATTTGCTTTTGGTCTTTAGTGAAGTGTGTAGTGTTGATGTTCCCTATAGAACCTAAGGGCCACGCTCGATCAGGGTTTCAAATATAATATAATCTCACTGAGAGGCAGGGATGCATCAACAAGGATTTGATTTAAATGAGTCTGGGACATGATGTAAGTTGTCGAAGTCAAAGTCCTAAATATTGATATTCCCTAAATCCTCCATTGGTTCGTAGATTTCATCAAGTTTCGAGAGTGGGGATGACCCTTAGATCGGACTCTGATGTGGCTCAAGAACTAGTATAGAAGATTATATTCAAATCCATTTCAGTCTAGGGGCATGAATCGAAGTCCCTTCTTCACCGACTATCTCCTTAGTCTATTCCTAGTTCATCTTCATTGTCATCCTTATTTTTTTGGTTCTCTTCATCCTCCTTACTTTTACTAGGAGTGTCCACCAAATTTGGAGCCTCGTGGTGAGTCGAATCTAGAGCATCTATCTCAACTTGAGAAGCATCATGTGGGACAACTTAAGTAGCATTAAAAGGTGGTTGCATGTAATTGACTCTTCGTACGTTAAGAAAATAGTCAAAAGTGGCACAGCCGAAGATCAGCAAGTATGGTTCCTATTCTTCTTTCATCGGATGGAACACTCTAAGGTGTCATAATATTTGGATTAGAGAAGTATTCCCAGCCCTTTAAGGAATATTTTTTAAAGAAATTGTAACACCCGGCCCCTATACCCATGCCAACCAAGAGCGATACTAAGTATTACTGTCAGAAAGCACGAAGAATGGGACTCAATAGGGCTAAATGTTGTACTCATTCCCTTGAACTAACACTGGCACAAGAAATTTTATGAATTTTTTTTCTACTTACCATTTGTGCGCAGTGTTGGTACAAAGCAATGGTGCAAGATAAAAAATTTCCAGGTTACATAGTACAGAATATAATACAATGTACAGTTCAGCACAACAACGGCATAATGCATAATACATATCATAATAGTAATGTCCACGATACATAGTCCATAGTACATATCACTTCCAAAATACATAATAACATACATACCATATTACATATATTAACTACTCCTAAGTCCAAGCTGTAAAGTTCAAAACCCCAAAACATGGAAAATAATATGAATGCTGCTACAGTCCACGTAACCTAAGCTGCAACCACAATCCTCAGACTAACACGAAGATTATAAAACAAATCACACGGGTCAGACTATTTCTAGTATGAGTGAAGTAAGATTTATGAACAATAATTGTCTCAACCAACAAAAGGAAAAGAAAGCGTCGCATGTATAAACCAACATAAGGCATATATGTGTGTGTGAACCAACACGCTAATTTGGTTTCATAGACAATTCATTTAATCAAACAATGGTTTTAGGCCAAACGTATCGTATGTAATCCAATACGATACCAACCCAATCATCATATGTAACACAATAAATAAGTTCATAAACACATTCTCTAAATATACTGGGTTTTAAAATCAACTTTCATATTTTCCAAAAAATCATAAGAAAAAGAAAATTACTTTATGGGAATTATGGGATAAATATAACATGACTCATAAAATATACCAAATAAACAGACGCTGGTATTGTAAAATCACAGTGGTAGAGCTCGAGTGCGCGCGGAGACATCAACCCCGTAACCTACTCATAACGCCATAATACACCTGGTGATCAACCTAAGATAACCAAGACGGTCTAAGGCAAAGGCCGTATGCTACCCGTTCATGGATCTACACGTGGGACCCCCACGCCTCCATCCATCATAGTCTGTGACCCGCCGATCGGAGATCCCGATTAAAAATAAGATTTGCCCTGTGTAGCAGACCGTTGACCTTTGGTAGTAAAAGGGCATGTAATATACCACCGATTTAGGTAGCGAACCTGAATCAGGTCGGCCAAGATGGAGCTTTGGCAAATTGGTACAACAGAGTCCAATCTATCCCGACCCAAAAAAAATCAAAAGTGTTTGTAATTTCAAAACACTTCCAAAAAAGTCAATGACAACAACATCTTCCAATAAAACCTTTGATAATCCCAGTATGATATTCAGAAAACAAATAAAATTTAGCAAAATAATTATGCGTATAAAAGAAAATAATTACATCTCTGTTTCGCATTAACACACAAGTACCTCATAATACTTATGTATCAAGGCGAAACACAGAAACCTAATTTATTGGATTAAAATTATTAAAAATTCGTTAAGTTAGAAAAAAATTGATAACAATTAATTTAATTAAAAAGGCAAGCTTTAGTATTCAAAAAGGTAATCAAAATTCCAAAAAAAATGTTATATTTATATAATTTTTTCCAAAGACATATTGATCGATAATATAACATTTTACATCTTTAACAAAATAAATTTAATTTAACCTTCTAAATTAATTTTTTTTCCTCCTTCGATGCAGCCCCGACTTGGGCTGTAATTGTGCAGCCTGCCTGGGCTGCAACTGCAGCCCAAGCCTGGCTGCACCAGTGCAGCCTAAGTCGGGCTGCACCTGTGCAGCCCCCGGCTGCAGCCCGTCCGAGATGCACCTGTGCAGCCCAACCTGGGCTGCTTTTGTGCAGCAGGTTTAGGCTGCATAGGGCAGCTCCGTCTGGGATGCACCTGCAGCCCGTTTGGACGGCATAGTGCAATTCCGAAAACATTCTTTTTTTTTCAAGAGTTGTGGCAAATAAAAAAACACCATGCATGCATTTTGATTTTGTGCATTGATTTTCATTCTCATTTTTTTTCAATCTAATAATTCAATAAACCACATGATGTAGGGAATGAGCAAACAACAATAATCCAAGAATTTCACCCTACATTTGCATGCATATAAACAATAAAATAAAACAAAACATGATTACAACTTCACTCACCTAAATCTTCAAATAGCAATCTTCAAGCTCTAATTCAGCTAGCCCTTGATTGCTTGACTTTCCCCCCTTCAAATGCTAACAAGATCAGAAAACCCTAAATAGGTATCCACTGAAAAAGAAAGATGCTAAGGGATTATAGGGATACTTACTCTTAGAATTGGGAATCTACTTCTTAGATTTGATTGTAGGCAGGTTTTGGATGAAGGGATTAGAAATTAGGTTTTCTCTTTTTTTTTCCTTTCTTTCTTCTTTCTGTTTTTTTTTCCTGTATGCACTGTAAAGAGAGGGTTGAGGAGAGGGAATGGTATTTATATTATAAAGCCCCTCCTCTAGAATCTTCCCCCAATTAACCCTTATTTTATTATTTCTCCCTTTTTTTTCTTTAATAAAGTGTAATCATTTTATTTTGTTTTTGTTCTAGATTTTTCTTTCCCTCAACATTATTTTATTCAATTCTAGAACTTTCCTACATGGCATCATGAAAATGATATTATTATTATTATTTATCTATAATTTGTAAATTAGTATTTCATTTTCTCTCCTTTTTTTCTCTTTAATGCAAAACATGGGGGAAAAAAATTTAAGTAAAAACAACTTTCCTATATTTTTTTAAAACTTTTCAAATAATTTGGTTTAATAAAATGGTTCATTTATAAATTACATTACCACCAAAAAAACATAATTTATAATGCCAAATAAAAGCAAATGAGTTTGTTACAATTTATTTTGCTCTCAATCATATTAATATTAAAATTTTTTCATTTATCTATTATTTTATTTTCTCCATAAATATTTAATTATTTATTATTATTAACTAATTAATTATCAATTTATTAAGTTGATTCCCAATTTAGTATCCCTAAAAATGGGTTGTTACAGACTTCCCCCCTTCCTCGCAATTTTTACGTAAGGGAGATTTTTGTAACTTATTAGTTGATTAAAATTTTAAAAAAGTAAGACATACCTTACTCGAGCGCCAAACAATTTAGGATAATACCTCTGCATCGACTCCTTTGTTTCCCAGGTGCATTCCTTCGGATTGCTCGACCATTGCACCTTGACTAGAGGAACCACCTTACTACGCAACTTCTTCATCTCAAAGGCAATGATACGAATAGGCTCTCGAGTATATGTCATATTAGGAGCGATCTCAAGCTGCTGCAACTGCTTTGGCTCTATCACCTCCTCGGAATCCCTCAAACACTTTCTCAAGTGTGACACATGAAAAACATTGAGCACACTCGATAAGTGTTCAGGTAGAGCAACTCTATAGGCAAGCTTCCTAATCCGCTCCACAATAGGATAAGGCCTAATAAATCTAGGAGCAAGCTTACCAGTCTTGCTGAACCTCATTACTCCCTTTAAAGGAGTAACCTTTACAAATACATGATCGCTGACGCTAAACTCCCAGTCCTTCCTTCTTTTATCTGCATAGGACTTTTGTCTATCTTGTGCTTCCATCATCCTCCTCCTAATTATCTCTCCATTTTCTGAAGCTTCACGTACAGTGTCGGGACCAAGAACTAACTTATCGCCAGTCTCAAGCCAGCATGCAGGAGATCTACATGGTCTTCCATACAATGCTTCGAAAGGAGCCATGCCTATACTAGACTGAAAGCTGTTATTATATGAAAACTCTACCAAGTACAAGTGGTCCTCCCAGGACCCACCAAAATCCAGAATACAGGATCGCAACAAATCCTCCAATATCTTGTTGACTCGCTCAGTTTTCCCATCGGACTGAGGATGATAGGATGAGCTAATATTCAACCTCGTCCCCAAAGCTGCTTGTAAGCTCCTCCAAAATCCACTAGTAAATAATGGATCTCTGTCACAAACTATTGCGCTAGGTACACCAAGGAGACGAACAACTTCCTTCACATACAGCTTCGCCAAATAAGATGAAGTCCTCTTTGCATTGACAGGGATAAAATGGGCAGATTTCGTCAAACGATCCATTACTACCCATATGCTATCATGCCCTTGCTTCGATCGAGGCAAGAAATCAATGAAATCCATTGATACCTAAATGAAGTATTAATGGAACACTAATTGGATCACAATAAAGGGTTGATATAAGTGAACCGTTATAAAATCAAAATTCACTTATACCTGATCCCATTTCCATAATGGAATCTCCAAGGGCTGAAGAAGACCTCTAGGCTTTTGATGCTCGCATTTCACCAGTTGGCAAGTAATGAAATTCTTAACATATTCATCTATATCATGCTTCATTCCTTCCCAGTAATATAGGCGCTTCATGTCCATGTACATCTTGCTGCCACCCGGGTGAATAGTGTATCGCAAACAATGGCGGTCCTTCATCACCTCTTGTCTAAGCCCTGCAACATTAGGTACAAAGATTCTACCCTTCTTCCTCAAACAACCAAGATCATCCATCTCAAAACCTTTTAGATCATCAGCTTCCTCTCCATTCTTCAACCGATGAATACGATCTAGAGTAACAGAATCTTCCTTCTGAGCAAGAGAAATCCTGTCCATAAGACTTGGTCTCACAACCAAGCTAGCTAACATCCTCCCTGAGCTATGAGTAGGCATACTGTAACAGATCCCACTAGAAGCTAATACCTCCAAATCACGCCATTCATCCACCATCATCGATACAACTGCCTGGTGTTTACGGCTGGGGGCATCCGCAACACGGTTTCCTTTCCCAGGAGTATACTGAATATCAAAATCATAGGCTGCCAGAAACTCTAACCACCTTTGTTGGTGCATGTTCAGCTCCTTCTGGAAAAATACGTATTTCAAGGACTTATGATATGTATAGAGAACAAACCGTTCACCCACAAGATAGTGTCACCACAACTTCAAAGGAAAGACCATCGTTGCTAGCTCCAAATCATGGACAACATACCGAACCTCATTGGGCCTTAATTTCCTAGATGCATAAGCCATAACTCGCCCTTTCTGCATAAGTACTGCTTCAAGGCCAGACCCACTGGCATAAGTATAGACTACAAGATCCTGATTACCCTCTGGAATCACTAAAAGTGGAGCGTTAGTGAGAATCTCCTTCAACTTTGTGAAAGCTTCTTCACACTTACCTGTCCACTCATAATTGACTCCTTTCCTCGTCAGCCTCGTCAAAGGAGTCATAATCTTGGAGAAATCTTTAATAAAACGTCGGTAGTAACCAGCTAGTCCCAAGAAGCTCCGTATCTTGGTAATAGATTCTGGTCTCTTCCAATTCTGTATGGCCTCAATCTTAGAAGGATCCACTGCCAGACCGGCTTCAGAGACTATATGGCCCAAAAACTTTACCTCCTTCTACCAAAAGTGGCACTTGGAGAACTTAGCTTTTAGCTTATGTTCCCTTAAGGTCTCCAAAACCATCCTCAAATGCCATTCATGCTCTTGCTCAGACTTAGAATACACTAGGATGTCATCAATAAAGACCAGGACAAATTGGTCAAGATAGCTTCTGAATATTCTATTCACTAGGTCTACAAAGTATGCAGGAGCATTAGCAAGCCCAAACGGCATTACCACCATTTCGTATGAACCATAACGAGTGCAGAAAGCAGTAAGGGGAATGCTATCTTCTGCTACTCACAATTGATGGAATCCGGTGGCTAAGTCCAGTTGGGAAAAGACCTTTACTCTGCTCAACTGATCAAAAAGATCATCAATACGAGGTAATGGATACTTATTCTTTATAGTTAGCCCATTAAGCTTCCTGTAGTCAATGCATAAACGAAGAGAGCCATCATCCTTCTTTACAAACACAGCAGCAGCTCCCCAAGGAGAGCTACTAGATTGGATAAACTGCTTCCCTTCCAATTCAGTTAACTGCTTACGAAGTTCCTCCATCTCGACTCGAGGCATACGAGTAGGTGGTCGACTGACTGGTTGGGCTCCAAGGATTAAATCTATACGGAACTCCACAGCCCTCTTTGGTGGTAAGCCTGTAATAGGCTCGAATACATCACCAAATTCTCTGACAATTGGTACTCTGGCTATCTCATCTTCCTCTCGTGACTCCAAGGAAAACAAAGAAACATAAGCATCGGAGTTCGGTATATCCAGAGTCATATTAACGAGCCCTTTATAGGATGGAGCTTCAAAGTAACAGCTCTGTCTGAGTAGGAAAGCTGTGCACCATAACGATCCAACCAGTCCATCCCCAAGATAATATCAAAGCCAAGGCACTCAAATACATGCAAATCACAGAAAAAAGAGAGTCCGCAAAAGGAAAACTCAAAGCCTTTACACAACATTCCAAGTGTTTCGGACCCACCGATGGGATTCACAACCCTTAAAGATGTCACGAGGTATACACTTCCAAATCATATCTATCAACTAATTCCTTAGATGTGAAAGAATGGGAGGCACCGGTGTCAAAGAGTATACGAATAAAAGTATCTCTAAAAGGAATCGTACCTTCCATGACCGCCGCCTTCTTTCCCTTCCTCTGACTCGGGCCTGGATCTCCTTCCATCACATTCAGCTTTGTTGTTTGCTTCTTCTTCGTAAGCTGTGGACAGTTGTTTTTCAAATGACCAGTCTGGTGACACTCATAGCACTGCCTCTAGGGGCAATTATTAGCAAAAAGCCTGCACTTATAGCATTTCACTCCACTTTTATCTTGCTTCTGGGAGCTTGAAACTTGACCTTTCTTTTGCTTCATCTGAGGATTCTTCTTCTTCTTAGGGAAGAATGGAGCTTTCCTCTTAGGCACAAAGCTCTGTCGGTTCGGTGGTGCATCATCATCTCTTTCCCTATACAAGTCTTCATACCTCATGGCTAAATCAACTATCTCATCAAAAGTGGAGCGAAGCTGAGTCAAAAGTTGTTCCTTTAACTTCTACGTAGACCATCCAAAAAATTTTGGTTCTTTTTGAAGGGAGTGTTGACCAAATCGGGGCCATACTTAGAGAGGAAGTTGAAGGTATTGACGTACTCCTGGACTGTCATATCTCTCCGCTTCAGCTCAATAAATCTACGAGCGAGGATGGCCTTCTCTGCCTCAGGAATGAATCTTAACTCGAATCGTTCCCTAAATCTCTCCCATGTAAGCTCCTCTTCGCCTATCTCAGATGAACCATCTTGGAGGAAGCTAGAAGCAATCTGGACCTTCTGGCGGTCCGTCACACCCATGTGCCCAAAGACTCGTTCACAAGTCTTCAACCAAGCCTGAACTCCAACCACACCTTCATTACCATGAAAGGGCTTCCCTCCAAGGCTCACAAAATCCTTACACATACGAGCGCAATCAACCCTAGGAGCAGCATTAGGAGAAGGTGCGTCCTGCGGCATGTTCCGCATCAACTCTAACCACTGCTCCATGGCCAAACGGGGAGTTCTTCCAGCCATCTTTCTCACTACTCTGCATAGTGAGAAATGTTGTTAGGCTGGAATTAAAATAATTCTCACGCTAAAACGTTCAAAGGTCTGGGGTTTTGGTTTTGGTGTGTATGACTATTATTATATTATGGAAGTGATACTTATGGTATATAGACATGTA
Source organism: Allium cepa (assembly GCA_030765085.1). Classification (NCBI taxonomy): domain Eukaryota; kingdom Viridiplantae; phylum Streptophyta; class Magnoliopsida; order Asparagales; family Amaryllidaceae; genus Allium; species Allium cepa. Next base: position 616,465,960 of record CM060931.1, read on the forward strand.
CAATGCTTCTACTGCTTTGTGCTAATTTATATTCCGAATATATTTTATACTATTGTTAACCTGTGCTCTGATACCAAAAATGTAACGCCCGGCCCCTATACCCATGCCAACCAAGAGCAATACTAAGTATTACTGTCAGAAAGCACGGAGAATGGGACTCGATAGGGCTAAATGTTGTACTCATTCCCTTAAACTAACATTGGCACGAGAAATTTTATGAATTTTTTTTTCTTCCTACCATTTGTGCGCAGTGTTGGTACAAAGCAATGGTACAAGATAAAAATTTCCATGTTACATAGTACAAAATATAATAGAATGTACAGTTCAGCACAACAACGGCATAATGCATAATACATATCATAATAGTAATGTCCACGATACATAGTCCATAGTACATATCACTTCCAAAATACATAATAACATACATACCATATTACATATATTAACTACTCCTAAGTCCAAGCTGTAAAGTCCAAAACCCCAAAACGTGGAAAATAATATGAATGCTGCTACAGTCCACGCAACCTAACCTGCAACCACAATGCTCAGACTGACCCGAGGATTATAAAATAAATTACACGAGTCAGACTATTTCTAGTGTGAGTGACGTAAGATCTATGAACAATAATTGTCTCAATCAGCAAAAAGAAAAGAAAGCGCTGCATGTATAAACCAACATGAGGCATATATGTGTGTATGAACCAACATGCTAATTTGGTTTCATAGACAATTCATTTAATCAAACAATGGTTTTAGGCCAAACATATCGTATGTAATCCAATACGATACCAACCCAATCATCATACGTAACACAATGAATAAGTTCAAACACACATTCTCTAAAGATACTAGGTTTTAAAATCAACTTTCATATTTTCCAAAAAATCATAAGACAAAGAAAATTGCTTTATGGAAATTATGGGATAAATATAACATGACTCATAAAATATACCAAATAAACAGACGCTAGTATTGTAAAATCACAATGATAGAGCTCGAGCGCGCGTGGAGACATCAACCCTGTAACCTACTCATAACGCCATAATACACCTGGCGATCAACCCAGGATAACCAAGACGGTCTAAGGCAAAGGCCGTATGCTACCCGTTCACGTATTTACACGTGGGACCCCCACGCCTCCATCCATCATAGTCCGTGACCCGCCGATCAGAGATACCGATCAAAAATAAGATTAGCCATGTGTAGTAGACCGTTGACCTTTGGTGGTAAAAGGGCATGTGATATACCACCGATTCAGGTGGCGATCCTGAATCAGGTCGGTCAAGTTGGAGTTTTGGGCCATTGGTACAACAGAGTCCAATCTATCCCGACCCAAAAAAATCAAAAGCGTTTGTAATTTCAAAACACTTCCAAAAAAGTTAATGACAACATCTTCCAATAAAACCTTTGATAAACCCAGTATAATATTCAAAAAAAACAAATAAAATTTAGCAAAATAATTATGCGTATAAAAGAAAATAATTACATCTCTGTTTCGCATTAACACACAAGTACCTCATAATACTTATGTATCAAGGCGAAACACAGAAACCTAATTTATTGGATTAAAATTATTAAAAATTCGTTAAGTTAGAAATAAATTGATAACAATTAATTTAATTAAAAAGGCAAGCTTTAGTATTCAAAAAAAGTAATCAAAATTTCAAAATAAATGTTCTATTTATATTATTTTTTCCAAACACGTATTGATCGATAATGTAATATTTTACCTCTTTAACAAAATAAATTTAATTTAACCTTTTTTTTTCCTCCTTCGGTGCAGCCCCGACTTGGGCTGTAATGTGCAGCCTGCCTGGGCTGCAACTGCAGCCCAAGCCTGGCTGCACCAGTGCAGCCTAAGTCGGGCAGCACCTGTGCATCCCGCCCGGGCTACGCACCTGTGCATCCTGCCCGTGCAGGGCCCCCCGGGCTGCGGGCCTGTGCAGCCCACCCTGGCTGCGCGCTTGTACAGCCCCCGGCTGCAGCCTCGGGCTGTACATTTGCATCCCGTCCGGGCTGCACCTGTGCAGCCCAACCTGGGCTGCTTTTGTGCAGCAGGTTTAGGCTGCATAAGGCAGCTCCATCTGGGATGCACCTGCAGCCCCGTTTGGACGGCACATTGCAGTTCCGAAAACATTCTTTTTTTTCCAAGAGAAGAAAACTGCAGCTCATTGTGGCAAATAAACAAACACCATGCATGCATTTTGATTTTGTGCATTGATTTTCATTCTCATTTTTTTTCAATCCAATAATTCAATAAACCACATAATATAGGGAATGAGCAAACAATAATAATCCAAGAATTTCACCCTACATTTGCATGCATATAAACAATAAAATAACTCAAAACATGATTATAACTTCACTCGCCTAAATCTTCAAATAGCAATCTTCAAGCTCTAATTCAGCTAGCCCTTAATTGCTTGACTTTCCCCCCTTCAAATGCTAACAAGATCAGAAAACCCTAGATAGGTATCCACTGAAAAAGAAAGATTCTAAGGGATTATAGGGATACTTACTCTTAGAATTGGGAATCTACTTCTTAGATTTGATTGTGGGCAGGTTTTGGATGAAGGTATTAGAAATTAGGTTTTTTCTTTTTTGTTTCCTTTCTTTCTTCTTTCTGTTTTTTTTCCTGTACGCACTGTAAAGAGAGGGTTGAGGAGAGGGAATGGTATTTTTATTATAAAGCCCCTCCTCTAGAATCTTCTCCCAATTAACCCTTATTTTATTATTTCTCCTTTTTTTTTCTTTAATAAAGTGTAATCATTTTATTTTGTTTTTGTTCTAGATTTTTCTTTCCCTCAACGTTATTTTATTCAATTCTAGAACTTTCCTACATGGCATCATGAAAGTGATATTATTATTATCATTATTTATGTATAATTTGTAAATTAGTATGAAAATTTCATTTTCTCTCCTTTTTTTTCTCTTTAATGCAAAACATGGGAAATAAAAAAACATTTTAAGTAAAAACAACTTTTCTATATTATTTTTTTTAACTTTTCAAATAATTTGGTTTAATAAAATGGTTCATTTATAAATTACATTCCCACTAAAAAAACATAATTTATAACGCCAAATAAAAGCAAATGAGTTTGTTACAATTTATTTTGCTCTCAACCATATTAATATTAAAAAAAAATCATTTATCTATTATTTTATTTTCTCCATAAATATTTAATTATTTATTATTATTAACTAATTAATTATCAATTTATTAAGTTGATTCCCAATTTAGTATCCCTAAAAATCGGGTTGTTACAGGAATGGAAGAAGATTAATAACTTGAGTGAAATTAGCTCAGGTAAGATGGACGTTATGGAAAAAGAACTCACATCTAGATTGTCATCGTTGGGCAAAGCCATTAAGGGCACTTAAAAAAAATAGGGTCTTTTTAAAGTAGCTTCGTTTAGTGTGATATACGATGATGAATCTACGACCTTGAAATGACTCTAGGAATGTGAGGGACATGCATTTATATCTCTTTTTGAAGTTATACAAGTATTAGATTTCTTTAAAAGGTTCTCTCCCTGCCAAAATGCCAGACGAAGATCATATATGTGCAAGAGAGCGAGTTATGTCCATTTGGATGGAGTTAACTGAGCATGTTTCATGAACTGAAGCACTCCTCTATGGAAATGGTTGAAATGGGAAATTGCTCCAGACAGATACATGCATTGATTGCATGTTGTGTAACATTCTAGGGGATCAAAAGCTCTTTAGAAGGAAAATGGAAGTAGGATCTCCTCATGAGGGATACCATGACGATCACAAATTCATTTGAGGTCTGTGGTCATTAACATTGCGGCTGGGGAATTCGAGGGGTTGTCAAGGACCATAACGCCAGCGAGATTGCATCAAGAGTGACGTTATAGTGAAGTTCCACCATAGCTATATAAGGAGCTATTTGTAATGGTTGTTCTAAATGGCACTAAGGCCGTCGAACTCCAGAAGGAGTAGAAGCCAGGGCAAAGTCAGAAGCTGCTACTTTAGGAGTGGATATAGAGGCAGATGCGGCCGTAGTAACAAAGAGATGCTCAGAATAATTTTGGAATTCCATTTCAAACTTAAAGCTTGAGAACGAGCATAGTTAGACAATTTTAAATTGGACATTGTTAAAGAGACTCCAAAACAAGATGGGGGATCATTTTTTTATTTTTTGAAAAATGCTCGGTGATGTGCAAAAAATTTGCCTCCTCATGAAGTAATATTTGTAACTACCCTAAGATTTTCAATGGCTAATTACCATTTTTCCAACCAAACCTCAACAAGAATGGTTTTAAGTGAGCCATCATCGGTTTTCTTATATTGATCGAGGAAATGTTGTGCATTAGTCTGTATGGTGAGAATATCATGTGTCCTCGACACAATGAACTAGATCACTCTATGTATATAGCTTGCTTATGTTGGCAAATGAACCCTGACGCACGATAGAACTGTGTATCGGATATTACCCATTATAGGATTTGATAGCAGTGCTGAATGAAAAGAAAAAGGTGGCACATACCTTTTCTATGCAGGACAGCGGGTATTCGATGTTCGAATTCTAGTGTCGATGGGATAAATGTACTAGGACTAATCAATTGTCGCATTTGTTGAGTGCTAGAGTGCATCCTATAAGGCAATTTATCAAATTAACTCGATCATAACCAAGAGCACCAATTTATCACCAAATTCAACCAAAGGAGACTTGCTTTCCTCCTTCTCTATCTTCACCCCATATCGGCTTTGGAATTCATGACGGTCTACGGGTTCTTAAAATCCACGATGATGGATAATGGCATGGACGATGTAGTGGATCAACAAAACCGATGTAGGGACGGGTAAAATAACGAGGGTGTTCTCGGACATGAAGGTTACAGTGACCATGGCCATGAAGGAGACATCGACTAGTTAAATTAGTTGAGATTTGGAAATCTATGATGAAATAAAGAATTAAGCAACCTCAATTTAAATTGATGGGTCGATTTAAAGTTGTCATAATGAATCAGCTTCTCGATCTCGGGGTGAATCTGAAGCCATGGCGGTGATTTAAGCTTGAATCGACGCTAGCTAGAAGGAAGATGAAATCCCAAAGCTTGGAAAAGCTAAGGCTAAAAAGAGTAAGAAGCAAGGTCTTAGAATATTTTCCTAAATATTAAATTTAAATGGGAAAATACCAACCGATTTTGATCGATATTTATCCATATGAACTTTCTTGTTTAAAAAAAAAGTGAAACAGAGATCTACCTAACCAAGGAATGTAATAGCTCTTGAAAATTCTCGATGATGGTTAAAGACTTCAGGCAGAAGACTTCAGCATTTAAGCCTAATGAAATGATGCAACTCAATGGCTATTTGGAACAATGGTCGCTATTCTTAAAGAAGATGTAATGTTTCATGAAAACGGTTTAGAATATAGGGGCATCTTAGCAGATCTGAATTTGGTTGCTTGTCTCGATCCAAAGTATTTTTTGTTTATTCATAAAATCATACTTTGAATAGCAAATGTTATTAGGTATTTGAGCCAAGCGTCATTTCGATGGATCTTGACTATGAAATAACAAAGAAATGTATCAAGAAGCTTGAAAGATATCAAAAAAGAAGACTTATGAAATTTGGTGAAGTATAAAACAAGTTAAATCGATCGATATCGATTAAATAATGGATCAGTACCGATTAATCAAATGATTAATGTAGGTCCCAATTTGCTCTCCTACATGCAAGAATGAAGAAAAGACTATATTCCAAGTGATGTAACATCGGCTGGCACCGATCGATCGTCTTTTCCAATTTACCCATGAAGAACCAAAATTTGAAGATTTAAGCAACGATGAAAAAAATTAAAGATCCGGTCAACTAAATCAATCAATCAGTGTCTATCTATCTAAGTGTTGAAAAACATGCGAATTTAACTTGTTCATCGTGCTGGAAACTTTGATCCATATGTTTGAGCCATTCAACTAATGGTTTGGTGATTCTAATATGGAAATTCATTTACAAATAGGTATCTAAAAGCACCTAAAGTAGAAAAATTCATACCTTGTGTGGATTTGCTATCAGATTTGAAACCAAACAATTTGACATTTGAAATTGAATTATAATTCTAGATGGGAAATCTATCGGAAATAAAATATAAAATGGATGTAGACATTTGATTGGGCCAAACCACTATAAAATTGTTTGTCTTCTTTCACCTTTAATTTCTTACCTTATAAATTTGTTTTTATTCAATTTGTAGTGTTAGCATGTTTCAAATACAAACAATATATATGAAACTCCGATTACAAAACTCATAGGAGATCGTGATAGTTGTTTAATCCATGGATTTGCAAATCATGAATGATTTTTTTCTAATTAGAACATTTTATTTTAATTTAAGATTTTTTTTTGCATAGCGAAAGGAGCATTGGAAATGGACATCTGGAAGAGACGCGAAATGAGTACGTTCGATGAAAGGAAAATATGTTTCTATGCTGTGAAAGAGGCACGAAATGAGTAAGTTGGATGAAAGGGGAATATGTTTTTATACTATAAAAGAGACAATAAAAAAAATGGCTATTTGTATTGCTATTTATTTTGAAATGTTTTAAGTATTTTTCAGTAAATACTGGTGACCGATGTTAAACTATGCGCATATTGTTGAAAAGGTACATTTCATTTTAAAAAGGCACATTTGAATAAAAGAATGTTCATCATATATACTTCGATCTAAATTCCCCTACTAAATAATTCAAAAGGCGATATTTTAATTTTCCTCGTTCATCGTAAAACAAGCAAGATGGTAATGTTTTGTTAACAAAAATTAGTGCAAACCCTCACTCCTCATAATCGTCCATAGACAATCAAATTCTAAGACGGTGTTCAACCATTTGTTTGAACATGCTACAATTTGGATCTTTCTCGCTAAGTAGCGGGTGTCAATTACTTACCCTATAACAATAAACCGGCACTGAAAGTTCATCACTGAGTAATGCGGTGGAATTAGAGAATAGCTCATGCTCTATCCTATTAGCAAAGTATAGCTAGGATTTGAAGTGGGCTTAAGATATTGTAGTATTGTTGTAAATGCACTTCTTATTTTGTATTGCATTATTATACATCAACAGAACAAGTACGCAGTTGCCTACCCTCATTCGTCATTTCCTTGAACACGGTCGAATTTAACCAACTATATACCACTCTCTATTTGTAGAAGTTGGTTCCATAGAAACCAAATATGTTTCAAATTATCTTATTTATTTTTCATATGAATGAAGGTGAAATCAAAGTCTAGACGTTGAGAAAACTCGATCGTAGTTTCTTCATACCAGAGTACAACTCATCTCTCATGAGTAGCAAACCTTATAGCAAATGTTGATAAAAGAAAGAGTTCTCTGCGGATTCTAACTGATGATATATCACATTGAAGAATCAATGGAGGAAGACAACATTTTGAAAATTGTTAAAAAATTCAAAAACATAAACGAGTAAAAGCATATGTTAAAGAGAACAATAAAATAAACATATTTTTTAATACACCTCAAAAGGATATTAGAGGATGGAGAAGATGACAATATATACGTGGGAAGAAGAGAGAAAGCAAACATCTCTTTGAAGAATAGTTGTTGGTGTCTAATGCATACAACACATCTTCATCCAACGGCTCATTTCCCTCCGCTATGTCGAAATGGGGTAAGATAACAAGGGTAAGACGCACATTAAAAATGGGAATAACATAATTTATTTACGACCATTAAAATAAAAGAATGCAATGAATGATTTTTCCATAAGGGGAAATTTTTAAAGGACTGATTATTTTAAATAATTAAGAACAAGGACACACGTATTTTTTTCTATCTTAAGGGCAAGTCCAAAGCCCATTTGTGGACTTAAACAATCTCTTACCTTTTTGGCTCATTCCATTCATCTTCCTTTTCCCATTTCAAATTCTGCCTCACTCGCTCTTAAAATTCCAATTGAAAAAAAATAGCACCCTAAACCAAAAATAAATCATTATCTCTGACTCAACCGTAAACTTCAACGTACGAGGAACAACCATTAGAAATTTAACAGCAATTACCTATTCATGAAATCGGTGACCTAGCTTCAGTGGAAATTTAGTACCAAACTCCAAATCGAGAAACCAAAATCACAGCTCCATTAGATATTCAACAACAATCTGCATTCCTTGAGAAGGAAAAGCTTGCTCAATTTGGGTCAAAACCAAAGACGAAGAAAGCAAAAGCTGGCAAGTTAAAAATATGAAAACGACCAATTGAAGAAGAAGAACAGCAAAATCGAGAAAAAAGAAAAAGAGAAGAAATGAAAAAAATAGATTAGATGAAAACCAATCATAAATAACAGAAAACATATAGGAAAAGGTAATTAATACTATAAAATCAACTATAGCAAAGTCAAAATAGTTGTATTATAATAGCATTGAACTTATTTGACAGAACAATGAAGAAAATATGTGGCAGAAAACTATTTCTGAGGAAGAAATTGAAGAACAACAACAAAAAAAAGAATGAAGATCGAAGAGAAAAAATTAAAATGCCATTAAAAGGAAATTCAAACATAAACTCAAAATACATTTTAACAAGTAAATGATACAGCAGAATTATGAAACTGATATTAACAAAATCATATTATTAAATATATTTAATAGTATCAAAAATGTTAAATAGAAAAAGTCTAAAAAAAGAAAAAGGAAAACAAAGTGCAAATGAAATTTTCAAAGACGAACAAATCAATTCGATAAAGTTATAAACATTATCACTTTATGACATGTTACGTATTCCAAAAATGATACATACAGTTTGTTTGGCAGAAGACAAGGCTTTGTAGTTTTAAAAATAGTTTCATCATCATTTATTACAAAACTGATACTAATATGTTGGAAAAGTGATACCCGCAATCGATTTGATTTAAGTTGGTGCATTGTAATTGAAGAAATTATTTTCACTGGCATATATAATAAAACTGATACCAATATTTCGCAAAACTGATACCCACTGTCTGTTTATGTGGAACCGATGCCTTGTAATTTGAAATTGTTTTTCCATCTTATTTGTAGCAAAACTGATACCAATACCTTGTAAAAATGATACCCACTTTATATTTGTTTGAAATTAACACTTTTTAGTTTTACCAATTATTTTCAGTGTAATTTGTTATAAAACTGATACAAATATAAACCAAAAATGATACCTCCAATTTGTTTGTTTGGTGTTATTTGCAATTTTAAAACTATTTCAACCGTACTTTTTAACAAATTGATACATATATTTAACAAAAATGATACTCACTGTTTGTTTTGAGTAGAATTAATAACTGATAATTTTATAAACTATTTTCCAAATTATTGAAAGCAAAACTAACACTGATATCTTGAAAAAATGATACAAATAACATTTTGTTTGAACTTGTTACTTTATGCTTTCATAAGTTATTTTTATTTCTTTTTTGTAAAAACTGATACCGTTATAAACCAAGAATGATATCGACAATTTGTATACTTAAAGGTAATATTTTGGAATTTTAACGTTTACTTCAAATATCATGTTTATGAAAATCGATACCTATATCTGACAAAGATGATACCCACGTCTACTTTGACTAGAGTTGATACCTTTATAAAGCTGCAAATAATTTTCAATGTATAATGTAGCAAAAATGATACCAGAAGTATGTTTATTTGAAATTTGTACTTCATACTTTTTTGAATTATTGTCACTACATTATGTTTGAAAAATGGTACCATTATAAATGAAAATTGATACTTATGTATAATTAAGTTAAATGATTTGGAGTTTTCAAAATTATTTCAAATGTCATTTTTATGAAAACAGACACCAATATTCAACAAAAGTTGTACCCACTAGCTGTTTTGAGTAGAGTTGATATCTTTCTAATTTTATAGAATATTTTCCATGTACTTTGTATAAAAATTATAAAAATATCTTTTAAAAATGATACCACTAACATGCTTGTTTGAAGCTTGTATTTTGTACTTTTATAAAAAAAAATCCACTGCATATTGTCATAAAACCGCCACCATTGTAAATCAAATATGATACCTAGAGTTCATGCACTTGAAGTTACTAGTTTGGAGTTTTCAAAATTGTTTCAAATCTCATTTTTATGAAAACCAATATATATGTTTAACAAAATTGATACCTTTTAAATGTAAAAATGATATTTCTTATCTATTTGCATGAAGTTGTTTCATTGCAGTTACCCAATATATTTTCATATTTCAATATCATTTGTTTCATTGTCAAATCAATGCCTCTTTTCCAAACAATAGGATGATGATGATTTTGTCAATCCACATATTACAAGGGTGAATGTCATAAATAAAGGACCAGTGCCGGAAATAGTAGAAGTTGAAGATACAAAGCCAGACACAGCATATAGATGCAGCTTACAAGCAATTTTCAAGATCTTTTACAACTTCTTCAATATCTTTTACGAAGAAAGAATAATAATGGAGGAATGCAAAAAACATCAACACAACTTTAGATGCTTTATACAAATGCTACTCAATCGAAGCTGATGCTTTCTTGTTTAGAGAAGAAAAAATAAAAGTAACTGCCATAAACATAAGCTTGCTTTTTGGTCTACCTTTGAAAGGAGTAAACATATAACCGACACAAAAAATGATAAGCAAAACCATTCCAACATAGTGCAAAAATTTTGCAAAATGAAATTTTAACAATTGTACTTTCATTACAAGAAATGTGGTTGAAAGAAGAATAAAACAAGAGATAGCAAAAAAGAAAAAGAAAAATGAAGAAGCCCTACCATTGTTGATAGTAATGGAAACACTATTAACATTTTTCTTCCCCAACAACCAACAAAAATTGATATGGTGAATTCTACCATTCTTGATAGACTTTGAAACAATACAAATAATTTCTCAACCATAAACAATAGATAAAAAATTATTAAATTCGTCAAAAAAACTATCTACAAACCAAGAGACATGTCGGGATGCTCCATGCTTCCATTGATGAGATATTTTATTCAAAATATTATTATTTGAAATAAATATTATTTTTGATAACTATATCTAATCAGTTCTTTAAATTCTTATAGTACGACATATGTGAGAAGATCTAACTCATTCAACCAAGATGGCAACGTACTCAAGATTTACCAAGACTTGTAAGGCGAGATCAGCTAAAGCTAAAGGCACGGTAATCAATTATAAAAGATGGTGATGTAAGTTAAAATCCATCTTACCTACATTAATCAATATCATTTTAACTTTTACTTAAAATCAATTTTAGCACTATATCTTTTCTTCTATCATTTTTGACCATACATGGTATCGGTTGTTACCTTATGCATATTATCAGTTTCAATACTTGGTATCATTTTTGTCTCTGCATAATATCGATATCAAAACTTAATATAATTTGTATCTCTGCATAATAACTGTTTAGCTTCTACATAGTATCAGTTTCAATACTTGGTATCAATTATCTTTGCAAGTATCAGTTTTGCCTCTGTATAGTATTTGTTCTACTTCATCATAGTATCAGTTATAGTGCACAATACTACTTGACATCATTTTTAACACTGTACGGTATCAGTTTATAACTCTGCATAGTATCAATTTCATAACTATTATCTTTGCTTCTATTAAAATTTCAATTATCATTGTAAGTTATATGATAATATCATACTTAAAACTAAAATAAAATTTTCATACCAATTATACAAGTGAAAGAAATAACTAATCTACTTCCACATGAAGAAAGACTTCTTCAAACAACTACTACAAAATAACAATTAGGCAACAAAGAAAAAGGAAAGCAAAGGAAAAAAGAAAAATTGAGGAAGATGGACAAAATATTGGATCATTTGAATAAGATGTGAGCATTAGAGTCTTCCAAATATACCTAAAAGATTTGGAAGATGAAGAAAAAATAAGAGAGAAGGAATTGGAAAAGGAAAAGAAAACAAGGGTAGAAGCCGAGAAAGAAAATTTTAAATTGAAACAAGAATTGAGAGAAATCAAGTCAAGATTGCAAGCGAATTAAGAGAAAATTCAAATAATAAAGTATAAAACTACATATAGTAGATGAACCTGAATTGGATGAAGATAGTGAAGAAAAAATTAAAGAGATAAATGTCGACTCCAATGTGCAATAAGGTCACATAGAAACTAAATGAACGAAGATACATATTGTGACGAACCGCAAATCTGTACCCTTTGAATCGATAATAATCCACACATGTACGACCCAAAAAGCACAAACTGACGGAAAGTCAAGAGAAAGAAAAGAAGAGAGAAGAAGAGAAGAGAAGAAAGGGAGAAGATAGAACCAAACAGAACAATACAGAATCTCACATCGCTATAATATCATATCAATGATCTTTACAAAACAGAAACTGTATATACATACATCAACCAGAGTTATCAGCTTGAACGGCTATAATAACATGTCCTTACAAATGCCGATAATAACAACAACTAAGCAATGCAGCGGATAATCAAGCAAATACGGATGTACGAAAATAAAGATCTCCAGCTGTCCTGCTGAAGCTCCAAAAGCATCAAAACTGAACCTGTAAATATACTCGGTCTGACTCGAGCATTGAAAGGAAAGAACGTCCGGATCAGTCTGATAAACCAGCGTGAGAAACACACTCAACTGAATTTATTAAGTTACCAAAACTTTTTCTTTATCAAAACAAAAGTATCTCGTAAGACACGCTAACACATAAACGTGGACATGTTTTTACCTTACGATGACTAAAACATATCATATCAAATCCCCTTATATTATAGTAGTGTCTACGATAACAAATAATATTAATCATAGCCCAAATTGTTACACTGATTAAATTCCAGCATATAGCCCAATTGGGTAATACAATCAAAAAGGAAAACACGTAGTGGGGTTTGGATTTCCATACAAATGACCAGGTGAAGGGACTACCTTTCGGCAGTACATCTCTAGAAAAATGTACTGAGGAACATCACTAAGGATCCTCTACCAACACAAGACCGGCCCACCTCTAAACTAGATGGTACCGAATATATCATCCTCCGGTCGTTACCGACCTTTACCGAGGGCCCTCTAAGCATACAAACAACAATAATCAGATACACGATGTCATAGCGTGCAAAGATATATCTAGAAGAGGATGATCATACCCTAATGGAGCGACCACTTAGCCTTGCCGCATCTAACCCTGTTTTGGTCATGTCCGGTTGATGAGGCTAGAGGCAATGATTACCTTTCACAAATCACAATCACATCATTTTGAATGCCACACGGCCATTTCCGTTGACTACTAATTGTCTTCCACAAAAATACAACGTTTAAGCTCGTAGGTCTCAAGGAGAGTGTTAAGCTAAGAGAAGTTGCCTTCTCCGCCATCAATGATGTACGTTTGTAAAAACCAATGCACATAATCTATAGAAATGCAATGTCAAACAAACATCCATACAAGTTGTCCAGGAACAGGACAAACCGAAGGTACTTCCTATCACATCCTGTCGGGAAATCCCTAGAATTAGTAGCGAATTGTCCTCGCAGTGGATATTTCATAATGAAGAGACCACTGCTACTGGATGTATATTGGGATTTTAACCCTAAACGATCGACAAGCAGTCCCCACTATGAAACTCCGGAATATCAATATCATCACAAGCAACCTGCACAGTCGTCGCATATACGTTGGTCCAAAGTGGTTTTCAGATAAAAATGATCCCGGTCTCTTCGCACCAACAACGCAAAAGCGTTTCTCAACATCACACAGAAACTAAGTCTCATTAACTTATCACGTCTTCAACTTTCAACTTGCTATCCTTCGGGCCAAGAAGGTAGCTCAGATTGGAGTAATACTCCGCACTATACGAATCATCATCCTCAATATAAATGATAATCAAGCCTACACAGAAGGCTACGTACTAAGTGTACGACTAAATAGTTCCCACATCAAGTCGAGGAACTAAAATTTGGCCAAGTTTGATAATTGGTTATTTAACAATGAAAGCAAACAAACAAATATTCAGCATCGTAACAATCACTATTGCCTTTTAATTAATCTTTTATTAATTAAATCATTTGCCAAATATTCACTTCAAATTATCTTTAGAAAGATATATTCTCAAAACATTTTAACTTTTCAATATTAGAAAACATTTCCATATCCTTATAAAACAATAAGTAGTTCACAAATCAATTTATTTTCAACACTTAGAAAATATTACATATACTTAAATCAGGATTAAGTATATTTTATTCTTTAAGGAAAATATTCTCTTTAAACACATTTATTTGGGTAAAAACGAATGTTGCGTAAAACATCGTTACGACAGCCCAAAATCAATAGTATAGGGATTCGATAATAAGATAGATATATAAATCCCAATATTGTACAAAATCATTTCCTTTCGAAAATCATATGCTATAACAACAGTGTTATAGTCCATCATTTCCTTATTTCTCGAAAACGTTTATTTCAACAATGAATGTTGAAATCTATGTGTTCGATACTTAACACGTTTTAAAACATCTTTAAACCATTTAACTCCATTTTAAAATATCACTTTCCAAAACATTTATTCAATATATTATTCACTGTCCAAAATCGTGAATATACTTCATTTATCAAATTCAAAGCTTCTACACATTTAATTCAGAATTATCCACTGTCCAAAATCGTGGATATAAATCTCTAACCAAATTCAACACTTCTACATGTTTAATTAAAGGATTATCCACTGTCCAAAATCGTGGATATATCTCCTTTAAAAATTTCTATATTTACTTATCAAATTTATTTTATTACGGATTTATAAAACAATGTTTATAAATTCCATTTTCATTTTATAAAAACTTCAATATATAAAATCCCTTTATTAACAAATCTCATTTACATTTCATTTATATGCCAAAATCCAAATTATAAGTTAATTACTTATAAAATATTTATTTCCAAAATCATTCTTTTTATAACTTCGAAATTCGTAAATCTTATTCACTTATAAAATCCATTTATAACTTCATTTTAACATTTACAAATCTCCTTTACAATTTCATCATTTCGATTTATAACATATCAATTTTATAAATCTTATTTATAAACCGTTTATAATAAATTCAAAAATCTCCATTTATACTATTTCACAAAATAGCTAAATTCATATTCCAAAAATCACATTTCAATTATATTTCTCAAAACATCATAATTTTTATAACATAAAAATTATAACAATCATTTATTTAAAGTAAATTCATTCTTTTAACAATTCAAAATGAATAAAATATCTATTTTCAAAATTACTTGAAAATCCTTTTTTAATTTAGAAATCATCACTTTAACATTTTTAAAATTTCCAAGATAGGCCCAATGGTGCAACAGCACCAAATACATCAATCACGACATCCAAAACATCACATATTATATGATAACAGCATATATAACAATGTCTGTAAATAAATCAATATTGTTGAGGAATCCAGTTGGATCCCTTCAACCTGTCACCTGCAACAAATATACATATTAGAATATGTATGCAATGTCCGCTTCAAGGCAGACGCACGTACAAAGGGTCATCCGCTCATACACGGGAATGTATAGGGTCATCTGCTCCACTAGGCAAGAATATATCCAAATATCAATCAATATATCATATATCATCCAAACAATCATCAATCATCATATAATAAATTATTTCTCACTTATATAAAAAATAACAGTGAGTCAGAAAGAGTGAGTTGTACTCACATTGGTTCCAATAGCGGTTGTAGTGTTTTATTCCGAATAAAATTAAACAAGCATTTAATTATATCAAAAATTCACACTAGCTTCAATCAACCCCAAACTAGCTCTATCGCGTAGTGACCGTCCATATGGACCCAACGCAATTCGTTTCGTCGAAAACTGACCTCGTATGAAAAAGTTACAGCGTTTTTAATATCACACGAATTATTATATGAATTAATTAACATTTTATTTTTATTTTTAAAACCCCACTTCAAGATCCAACTGTTCGCTTCATGAACTAGATCACGACCGTTCGTTCTTTCTTACCTCTCACCAGGTTTAAATGCACGAAGAACCCCATAGGCCGTCGCCATTCTACCAATTATCACGACCACTACAAACATCTACACCACGATCGAAGACCGTCATTTGACTCGCCTACGAAAACCCCTCCATCAGCCACAGACCGGTCCAACTCGGTGCTCCCCTTCAACTCGAAAATCATGCCTAACCGCATGACTTCACTTGCTATTTTCTCCATGATTGTTGCATCGTTTTAGACCGTAGCCGTATGGATTTGTTGATCTCGCGAAGCCCTTCAATTTTGCTGTAGAAAGTTTTCAGTAATATCGAATGGATTGGAAGAGATTAAGAGGAGAAGAAATGAATATTTTCGGCCATTGAATGAAAACTGGCAGCTAGCCCTAGTTTCTTAGGGTTTGAGTGAAAAAAGAAAACAATGTTGCCCTTTTGTAGAAAATTCGCGCACACTATTCATCCTGTTTATTTCCTAACTCGAAACGAAACGTGCCGCCTGGCGTTTATAATGTTTTACCCCTATTTCGAACGCAATGGAATATATATCGGGAGCCAATTCGATCGTATTTGGAAGATAGATTTTCAAATCGAATATTTAAATTTAAAATTCGCTTAAACAGATTTCAACGTGTTTTAGCTTGCCCCGGACAAACCGTAAATCCGATTGACACGATATTTGAAATTTTATAGTAATTTAACATTATAGATCCAATGAAACTGGTTTCATCGAAATCCGAGACTGTTTGAAAAATGGCTATTTTCACTCGTCAATTAAATATTAAAATATTCAATTTTAAAAGTTCTCTAGCGTTATTCTAATTTAAATAGAATTTAATTCAACTTTAAAAATCATTTTCCTTCGCATTCAATTCAATTTCTAATTATTTCAGCAATTTCAAATATTAAATTAACGAATTAATTATCCAATTAAATTCAGATATTCGAAATAAAATATATTCAGCTTATAAAATTTACTTGTGAATATTTAAAATAAATTAAATATACGAATTTCAAATGACAGAAATTCTGGGCCATTACATTCTCCCCTACTTAAAAGAATTTCGTCCTCGAAATGACCAAGTAAGAAAAAGTCACAAAATCCATAAACTTTTCAAAACAATTCGTTCAAAGCAGATTTACCAAATCTATTTAACCTTTTAACTTTTTCCAAAATACATTAGTTAAACTTCTTATAAAAACTTTTCTAAGTTTTCAAATACATTCATAGTTATCTTTTCAAAACCAACTACTATCGCTCAACTTTTAATTCAAAAATCAAAATTTAGTTTTCACAAATTTTTCCAATTTTCCCAAAATTTTCTAACGCCTCAAATTTCAAAAAAAAATCGTCAGCGTCTCCTTTGCGCGGTTCGATCCGGTAAAAAAAATAATGCATATATCGCAAACATACATCTCATAATCGAGGATGAGGCATCCCATAGGGAAAAAAGTATTAAAGTACGATATGTAATCCGAGATATGTACCTTATATATTATTAGCAAGCATATACGGCTAATATAGCGCGAAAGCGAGCACCAAAAACGAAGCAAGCGCCATCCGCACCTACTAAACACTCAACAACCAATGAGAAACATGTATACTTGAAAGTAATATCAATATACAACACATATTAATACAACAACTATATACGCCAATATAGCGAATGCAATCACCACAACAAATCCAACCATCAAGCATCTACTATCCAACAAATCAATATTCATCCAATCAATCAATAACCAAATCAATATAAATTCTCTTTTTATTAATATTCATTGAATTGGTTTTCAATTTATTCACGTTTGATTTATTAACATTGGATTCCACTAACATCAATTTATTCAAATTCAATTAGTTTACATTCAAGTTAGTTCACCTTCAATTTAAATCAAATCAATTTAATTTCTATTTATTCTTACTTCACTTTCAATTTGAATTCAATTATTTATAGCTTTCAATTTCATTTGAATTTTTATTCAATTAACTAACAACAAGTTAACAACCAAAGTATATCCAATATTACCAAATTAATTTTCTTTCAACGTTCAAATTGGTTCAACACTTTTAATTTCAATTGGTTTATCATTCAATTGACTTTCATTCAATTATTCAATTTAGATTGAATTCTAGTATTAACTATATTCACATTTACAATTAAAGTTAAATTCCATAATATAACTCAAGTTCACATTCATTTAATTCACTTTATTAATTTACTTCGATACCAAAATCAACTTTATTCAACATTACTTAAGTTATGTTTCATTTCAACTTCATTTACATTCACTTTTACTATTCAATTAAGTTCATTGCTAATTCATTTCAAATTCTACTTTATTTAACTTTTACTTAAGTAAAATTTCATTCTGCTATTCAAATTCAGATTTTGTTTTGCTTAACACAATTGTTAAACCATTTTAATTATTCGTTTTGCTTACATTTTCTCACTTCATAAATTATACAACTAGTTTATTCAACTTCCCTAAACATTTACCTAAGTACACTTCCATTCACATTTTTATAATTTCAAATCATAGCTATATAATCACTTTACAACTTAGTCTAATTTCCATTTCAATAACTCATCTAATCCAATTAAAATCCAATTCAATTTATTTAACTTTCCTTTAGTTAAATTTCACATCATATATCTAATTTGCTAACTCAAATTTATTCAACTCTTCTAAAGTTAAATTATCCTTTATTTCATATTATAAGTTGAAAACTTATTTTACTTATATTTATCAATTTCAACTTGGATTTTAAATCAAATTTTTTTATCAAAACAAAACTTCAATTTTCAATTTATATCGGTAGCAAATCCATCACACAGAAACTCAAAAATGATATTGATGATGTTGTAATCATCACCCTTATTATTTCCCAATAACAGTAGTGAATTCAGTGCGTTATATTCTTTCAAAAATCCTTTTATTTATAAATCACATTTATAAATCTTTTTACTTATATAATTTCACTATTTTACTTCACTTATACAAGATCATTTCCACATTTATTTATCTTATTTAGAGTTATAACAATATAATCTCTTTAGCTTTTGAAAAATAACTTTCAAAATCAGCAGGATTCAAATTTCTCAAATTCTTAGTCTAAATCATTTTTATTTACAACTCACTTTTATAAATATATTCATATGGTTTCACTTCTTATATATAAGATTATTTCACAATCGTAAATCATATTAATTATAATTCCATATTATATAATTCAATTGCTTATATAATTTATTCTTTTACAGTTGTTGTTTCTATTTAGATTATTCAAACATCTTTCATTAACTTATATATATTTACATTTTCAAACAACCAAACAATTCATTTATTTACTCTTTAATAATTCTTGAAAAATTATTTCCTTTGTATATAAAATATAATCGAGGTAAAATTATTTCATTTACTCAATTTAAAATGATACTATGTCGACTTGCCTCGTTTAAGTGTTTGGAAATCCCTATTGATAACATGGTGTCCCACATACCGACTAGAATTCACAAACAGCTCAATGGGTAAGCAAACATAATATAAAACATTTTATATTCACTAACAAATACGCGCTCATGTATATAATACACTCAACTCAATCTAGGGTGCTACTGTCCCTATTTATACTGACTACACATCAAAGCTTAGGAGTATACAAAATCTAAGCTCTGATACCACGTGTGACGACCCACAAATCCGTACCCTTTGAATCGACAATAATCCACACATGTACGACCCAAAAAGCACAAACTGACGGAAAGTCAAGAGAAAGAAAGGGAGAAGATAGAACCAAACAGAACAATACAGAATCTCACGTCGCAGCAGAAAATATATAATAGCATATCAATGATCTTTACAAAACAGAAACTGTATATACATACATGAATCAGAGTTCGACAATCAATCAGAGTTATCATCTTGAACAGTTATAATAACATGTCCTTACAAATGCCGATAATAACAACAACTAAGCAATGCAACGGATAATCAAGCAAATACGGATGTTTGAAAATGAAGATCTCCAGCTCTCCTGCTGAAGCTCCAAAAGCATCAAAACTAAACATGTAAATATACTCGGTCTTACCCGAGCATTGAAAGGGAATAACGTCCGGATCAGTCTGGTAAACCAGCGTGAGATATATACTCAACTGAATTTATTAAGTTACCAAAACATTTTCTTCATCAAAACAAAAGTATCTCGTAAGAAACGCCCACACATAAACACGGACATGTTTTTACCTTACGATAATTAAAACATGTCATATCAAATCCTCTTATATTATAGTAGTGTCTACTATATACAAATAATATTAATCATAGCCGAAATTGTTACATCGATTAAATTCCAGCATATAGCCCAATTGGGTAATACAATCAAAATGCCAAGCACGTAGTGGGATTTGGATTTCCATACAAATGACCAGGTGAAGGGACTACGTTCCGGCAGTACATCTCTAGAAAAATGTACCAAGGACCATCACTAAGAATCATCTATCAACACAAGACCGGCCCACCTGTATAACTAGATGGTACCGAATATATCATCCTCCGATTGTTACCGACCTTTACAGAGGGCCCTCTAAGCATACAAACCACAATAATCAGCTACATGACGTCATAGCGTGTAAATATATAACTAGAAGAGGATGATCATACCCTAATGGGAGCGACCCACTTAACATTGCCGCATCTAACCCTGTTTTAGTCATTTCCGGATGATAAGGCTAGAGGTAACGATTACCTTTCACAGATCACAATCACAACACTTTGAATGCCACACGACCATTTCCGTTGACTACTAATTTCCTTCCATAAAAATACAACCCTTAAGCTCGTAGGTCTCAAGGAGGGTGCTAAGCTAAGAGGAGATGCCTTCTCCGCCACCACTGATGTACGTTTGTAAAAACCAATGTACGTAATCTATAGAAATGCAATGTCAAACAAACATCAATACAAGTTGTCTAGGAACAGGACAAACCGAAGGTACTTTCCTACCACATCCTGCCAGGGAATTCCTAGAATTAGTAGCGAATAGTCCTCGCACTGGATATTTCATAATGAAGAGACCACTGCTACTGGATGTATATTGGGATTTTAACCCCAAACGATCAACAGGCAGTCCCCCACTATGAAACTCTGGAATATCAATATTATTACAAGCAACCTGCACAATCATCCCATATACGTTGGTCCGAAGTGGTTTTCAAATAAAACTGATCCCGGTCTCTTCGCACCAACAACGCAAAAGCATTTCTCAACCTCACACAGAAACTAAGTCTCATAGACTTATCACGTCTCCAACTTTCAGCTTGCTATCCTTCGAGCCAAGAAGGAAGCTCGATAGATTGGACTAATACTCCACACTAAACGAATCATCATCCTCAACACAAACGATAATCAAGCCTACAGAGAAGGCTACGTACTAAGTGTACGACTAAATAGTTCCCACATCAAGTCGAGGAACTAAAATTTGGCCAAGTTTGATAGTCGGTTATTTAACTATCAAAGCAAACAAACAAATATTCAGCACCATAACAATCACTAGGCCCTTTTAATTAATCTTTTATTAATTAAATCATTTGCCAAACATTCACTTTAAATTATCTTTAAAAAGATATATTCTCAAAACATTTTAACTTTTCAATATTGGAAAACATTTCCATATACTTATAAAATAATAAGTAATTCACAAATCAATTTATTTTCAACACTTAGACAATATTGCATATACTTAAATCAGGATTAAGTATATTTTATTCTTTAAGGAAAATATTCTCTTTAAACACATTTATTTGGGTCAAAACGAATGTTGTGTAACACATCGTTACGACAACCCAAAATCAATCGTATAGGGATTCGACAATAAGATAGATATACAAATCCCAATACTATACAAAAGTATTTTCTTTCGAAAATCGTATACTATAACAACAGTGTTATGGTCCATCATTTCCTTATTTCTCGAAAATGCCTATGTTGAAATCTATGTATTCGATACTTAACACATTTTAAAACATCTTTAAACCATTTAACTCCATTTTAAAATATCACTTTCCAAAATATTTATTTAATATATTATTCACTGTCCAAAATTGTGAATATAATTATCGTGGATATAAATCTCTAACCAAATTCTGCACTTCTACACATTTAATTAAAGGATTATCCACTGTCCAAAATCGTGGATATATCTCCTTTAAAAATTTCTATATTTACTCATCAAATTTATTTGATTACGGGTTTATAAAACAATGTTTATAAATTCCATTTTCATTTTATAAAAACTTCAATATATAAAATCCCTTTATTAAAAAATCTAATTTACGTTTCATTTATATGCCAAAATCCAAATTATAAGTTAATTACTTATAAACTATTTATTTCCAAAATCAATCTTTTTATAACTTTGAAATTCGTAAATCTTATTCACTTATAAAATATTTTATAACTTCATTTTAACTTTTACAAATCTCCTTTACAATTTCATCATTTTGATTTATAAAATATCAGTTTTATAAATCTTATTTATAAACCATTTATAATAAATTCAAAAACCTCCATCTATACTATTTCACAAAATAGTTAAATTCATATCCAAAAATCACATTTCAATTATATTTCCCAAAACATCATAATTTTTGTAACATAACAATTATAACATTTATTTATTTAAAGTAAATTCATTCTTTTAACAATTCAAAATGAATAAAATATCTATTTTCAAAATCACTTGAAAATCCATTTTTAATTTATAAATAATCACTTTAACATTTTTAAAATTTCTAAGATAGGCCCAATGCTGCAACAGCACCATATACATCAATCACGACATCCAAAACATCACATATCATATGATAAAAGCATATATCCCAATGTTTGTAAATAAATCAATACTGTTGAGGAATCCAGTTAGATCCCTCCAACCTGTCACCTGCAACAAATATACATATTAGAATATGTATACAATGTCCACTTCAAGGCAGACGCGAGTACAAAGGGCCATCCGCTCATACACGGGAACGTATAGGGTCATCTGCTCCACTAGACAGGAATATATCCAAGTACCAATCAATATATCATAAATCATCCAAACAATCATCAATCATCATATAATAAATTATTTCTCACTTATATAAAAAATATCAGTGAGACAGAAAGAGTGAGTTGTACTCAGATTGGTTCCAATAGGAGTTGTAGTGTTTTATTCCGAATAAAATTAAACGACCATTTAATTTTACCCAAAATTAACACTAGCTTCAATCAACCCCAAACCAGCTTCATCGCATAGTGCTCGTCCATACGGACCCGCAATTCGTTTCATCGAAAATGGACCTCGTACAAAAAAGTTACAGCGTTTTTAATATCACATGAATTATTATATAAATTAATTAACATTTTATTTTTATTTTTAAAACCCTACTTCAAGATCCAACCGTTCGCTTCATCAACTAGAACGCCGCCCTTTGTGCTTTCTTCCCCCTCACCAGGTTTAAACGCACGAAGAACCCCATAGGCCGCCACCATTCTACCAATTATCGCGACCACTACACACGTCTACACCACGATCAAAGGCCGCCATTTGACTCGCCCACGAAAACCCTTCCATCGGCCACAGACCGGTCCAACTCGGTGCTCCCCTTCAACTCAAAAATCGTGCCTCATGACTTCACTTGCTGATTTCTCCACGATTGTTGCATCGTTTTAGATCGTAGTCGTATGGATTTGTCGATCTCGCGAAGCTCTTCAATTTTGCTTTAGAAAGTTTTCAATAATATCGAATGGATTGGAAGAGATTAAAAGGAGAAGAAATGAATATTTTCGGCCATTGAATGGAAACTGGCGGCTAGCCCTAGTTTCTTAGGGTTTGAGTGTAAAAAGAAAATAATGTTGCCCTTTTATACAAAATTCGTGCGCACTATTCATCCGATTTTTTTCCGAACTCGAAACGAAATGTGCCATTGACGTTTATAGTATTTTACTTCTGTTCCGAATGCAATAGAATATATATCGGGAGCCAATTCGATCGTATTTGGAAGATTTTAAATCGAATATTTAAATTTAAAATTCGCTTAAACGGATTTCTACACGTTTTAGCTTGCCTTGGACAAACCGTAAATCCGATTGACACGAAATTTAAAATCTTACAATAATTTAACATTACGAATCCAATGAAACTGGTTTCGTCAAAATCCGAGACTGTTTGAGAAATGGCTATTTTCACTCGTCAATTAAATATTAAAATATTCAATTTTTACAAATTAACTTTTAGTTCAATTTTAAAATTTCTCTAACATTATTCTAATTCAAATAAAATTTAACTCAACTTTAAAAATCATTTTCCTTCACATTCAATTCAATTTCTAATTATTTCAACAATTTCAAATATTAAATTAACGAATTAATTATTCAATGAAATCCAGATATTTGAAATAAATTCTGTTCAGCTTATAAAATTTACTTGTGAATATTTAAAATAAATTAAATATACGAATTTCAAATGACAGAAATTCTAGGTCGTTACACATATATAGAGATGGAAACCCAAAATGCAGAAAACAAATCTGAAGCTGAAAAAATTAAATAAAATGAAGCACAAAATAAATAAAGAATTGTAGAGCATGAAAAATCAACTAAAATAGCAACTAAAGTGCATGAAAAGGTGCAGACGGAAACAGAAAAGTGAAAAATAAAGAAAATAAACCAATGAAGAAAGAAGTGCACAACATGACATAGAAAAAAACAACTAAAATAGCAATTGAAGAGCATGAACAAATGCAGATAAAGGCTGAAAATCAAGTGCAAGAAAGTGCAAAATAAAGAAAAGAAGCACGAAACGAAGCAAGAATTGCATAGCATGATGTAGAAAAGAAGCTCACATACCAACTGTAAGTGTATGAACAAGTGGAGGCAGAAACTGAAAAATCAAGTAAAAGAAAAAATGCTACAACCAAATCAAGGTACACCATTGGAGACCAAAAATGTAAGTGCGGACATGGTAGACAAAATAAATGAAATAGTTCTTCCAACAAATAAAAAAAATGGTATAAAAAAAAGAAACAGAAGAAGCTCATAATATTAAAGAAGATACCACTATCAAAAACCAAACTTTACCCTACCATGCTTTAGTACTTGACATCACTCCTCCAACTTTCAAAACTTTATGATACATAAGAGTTTAAAATGAAAAAACTTTAAAAAGATGATGAAAAGAAACAAACAAACCTACTGGTCAAAAAGGGAAAACAACATTGGTGATCAGCTGGCCGAAAAATCAAAGCAACGCCAAACAAAAACAGTTTCTTATGTGCAAACAGTAAAAGCAAGAATAAGAATAAGAAAACAAAGCAACGGCTTTGACTATGGTCAGAAATAGAAAAAAATAGCGAATAAGCCAAAATACGAAGAAAAAAACAAAGATGACAAAAAAATGTACAAAAGAGGACTTCCCAAATCCACTTGCAGTAATAGAACCAACATTTTCAGAGATAGGACTAGGACACGGCAAATGCTTGGTATATTTGAACACAGAGCAACAAAATATAATCAAAACTTTCTTTTCACTGACATCAACACAAAAATAAGTTTACAAATATTTATGCTAATGCTACATACGAAAATAACTTTAGTTAATTGATTCAAATCTTTTTTATAAAACAGTGAAGTAGCATGGGATGATCATAACACAATCAAAGGAGGATGTGCGATAACAAAAAAAGCACTATATATTCTTGAACGAAATTATATGGATAGGCAGGTACATAAATTGTTTTCTTTGATAATACTGATATCAATCAAAACAAGTACAAAAACCAATATTCGATAAGTTGTTTGATTGAAATTAATGCTTGGTTATTTTATGTTACTCATAACAAAACTGACACTTGTATATAAAAAATGATACCTAGTTTCTGTTAGTTACAACTTGATTCTCTGTAAATTTAATTATTTAGTCGACCATCATATTTGGCAAAAGTAAACTCGATGAGAGTTTGACCCACTTCAAAAGCAAACTCTGAAAACTGGCCCATATGAATCTTTCTTCAATCAATTCACTTAAAAGAGACTCAATAGAAGGACGAAGAGTGATATTCAACATTCGACACTCCTCTCCCCTTTTAGCCATTTGTTCCATAACTTTAATTTGAATTTCATCTAAACATACCGTAATAGGCAAAGCTCGTTCATCCAAAATCAAACTATTAAAACTTTTAACGACGTTTGAACTATATTCACTATATCGTTTACTCGAAAAAAAACAAATCAGCTTACTTATCAAAAGGCTCATCCTTTCAGAAATTCACAGCAGCAGCAACACCAATTTCAAAAAATTTAGAATGTGCTTCTTCAAATTCATAAACATTAGAAGCTCTTAAACACATCTTGAAAAAAATCAACGATTCATATTCGAATTCTTCGCCTTAACTGCTGAAAGTAGATTACGTTCTACATGAAGAGAACAGTAACTATGAAAGGCTGAAGGAAAAACTTCATGAACGTCTAAAATTAAACCTTGATAGCGATCCGACATAAAAACCAAATCACGATCCTTTTGAAGTATTTGTTTTAGATGAATCAAAAGCCATTTCCAATTATCCACGTTTTCTAGAGAAACTATACCTATGGCTAAAGGGCAAAAACCTACAAATGATAGTTTTAGACAAATATTAAAACAAAATTCAATCAACTGTTAACTTAAAAACTGGTATCTAAAACTGCTGCCGGTAAATAAAAATTGATATCTAAAAACTGCTACTGATAACTAAAAACTAATACCTAAAAAAAATATAACTAAATTTTGATACTATACATTAAAACATTTTAAAATAATTGATTACTATTTTTTGCAGTAGCACCTATCAAAACATCTGGTCATCCTAATGAGTAGCATCTAAAAATATCATAGGTCGACAATACTTGAAACCAAGTAAACAAACACCAAAACTAATAAATACTCTCTCAAATTGATTAATATAAGCATTAAGATCCATATCGACACAACTATCTGGATTATACTTCTTCAATGCTTCTAAATACCAACTCAAACCATTGCAGGACATAGCATCATTACCATGCAATTTCATCAAGGCAAATTGTTTTCGGCAATAAACAAAAGAGTAAGACAACTCAAAATTATATTCTCTTCTAAAATCATCTATTATATCTTTAGATTTTTTACTAGAACAATCACAAATCTCATCAACAATCAATGGTTTAACAAATGCATTAGAAAGATACTGAATATTAAAATTTCTAAGGTCGGCCCCACAAGAATGATCACTAACTAAACTTCTAATGAAAAACCTATTAAGTTGTCTGGAATCACAAGAAGCATGTACTTTACCAGAGCATACGTTGGTAGACACAGAGCAAATAGCAACAGTTATTCTAGAACAGTTCTTCAAAAACACTAATTTATATCCCTTTTAAATTTGATATGCCATCAAAAGCTCCCTAAAATCATTAGCTCTAAATCATTAGCTCCTCCAAAATGAAAAACCAACAAAATCGAAAATGAATAATTTCGAACCTCTTCAACAAATCATTTAAATAACTTTTACTATGGACAACAACATTTGAACACAAAGATCTACTAAAAGATGAATAACTAAGAAGGTTAGATAAAATTGTAGAGCCGCCACCAACATTTTCCAATTGAGAACCTTTGACCTTAACGGTAAAAGTAAAGAATGCACTCTTCTTATACAATTGAAAATAAAATATGCTCTGAAGATCAAAATCGGTATCAGCCACAATAACTTTATTCTCAAGCACATACGAAATCTTAATGGATGAGATCAATACCGACAAATGTCATTGTTCAAATCATAAAAACAACAACCAATGCACAACCGAGTGATGAAAGTATTATCATCAACTACAAAGCTATTATCACAACTACAAAAGGAGAAAAACATAGGTAAAAAATTATAAAGAAAATAACAATTTTTATGAAACTGATACTTACTGACAGTAAAATTAGTCTAAAATCTGAACCTCAAATTAGTGGCAAAACCGATACAAATACATGCTTCATGAAATGTTTGATACTAACAAAACACTAATTTAACTCATCCATTATGCTATATATCATCACCCTTACTATGTGACTACTTCATTTATTTATATGCTCAAACAAAACATTAAAAATATTTCCACACTACAGTATTGCAAAAAAATGATACCTAAAAACTGATCCTCACTTAAATAAACACAGCAATATTTTATCAATCAAACCAATATAAAAAAACAGCAATTAGAAAATGTTTATCTCAAGATGTCAATTTATTACCTAACACCTGAGACTCAAATTAATGACAAAAATGATACTTAAAGATGATACCTAAAAGCTGATCCATGGTGAACTAAACACAGAAATACATTCATCCAAATCAATATGAATTCAACATGTACATCAATAAAAAAAAGCAAATAACATTCGATTTAAAGAAAATAAATAAACATTGCTGCGTAGAAAAGAAAAAAGAATAAACTTGCTACTGCTGTTCAAATTTGCCATAGAATATGAAAGAAAAAAACACAACAACAAAATCGATTCCAATTATTAAAAAGATAAACAAAACATTGTTAGAAACGACCAAATTAAAACTCCGACAGGAAAAAAACATAAGAAAAAAATAATCATACCTAAATCTAAGGATAATTGAAACAAACGAGAATCAAATCACGATAATATGAGTGGATCACGCACCACAATAAAGAAAAAAGCGAGAAGAAAATTCAAATTTGAACGCAAAAAAGAAAAAACGAAGAAGAGTTAAAGAGAAAAAAGAACGAGATCAAAGGAGAAAGCGCGCAAGACAGTTAAGGTTGTTTAATTATTTTAACGTTTTTGTTCTTGAAAATAAAATATTAGTGGGCTGTCATAGCTAGCAAAAATAAGCTTCTCCCGACAATATTTTCATGTTTTTCCTATTACTGGAAAGAAATTGACGTCAAGAGCTTTGATGAAAGTCTCAAAAGCATATTTGAAGTGTGGTGATTTTTGTCATGATAAACGTTCCTTCTTCGGATACTAAGACATACTTGCATCCGGTAGCTGAATCAGTTGTACCTTTGAAACTTGCATGCTTAAAGAGGGAGATATCAACACATATATGCATGATAAATAAGTATATTTATTATTGTTTTTTCTTTAAATTATAAATGAATGTTGTACGAACTACCCATCAGCTGCAGGGGGAAAAAAATCTATAGGCCATTTTGTGAACTGAATGAAGTCTAACATGAATATCTTCCCATTTCTAAATTTATTTCTGATGTTATTATTACCTGGGTAAAAACTAAAAATGTACACTTAATTCCACGTTAACTTCTTGCAAAGTAAGAGCTTTCACAGATCAGTATAACTACAATCCTACAGCTTCATCCATATGTAGTGATTTACCCACAGCAAACCAGTCATCATCAAACAATTTCAAAAAAAAAAATCAACTAAAAGGAAGTGACAAAAAAGCAGTAATGGGACTTCAGGAGATTCACTAACAAGAAACTTAATTTACACTCAGACTATCATCTTCTGATTTTGACTGATGAAGTTTGTAGCTTCGTAACATTCGCAATGTTGCAAACTCAAAAGAAATGTATGACATGTAGGATTTACTTTTATCATTTACATTAATGTATTATTTAAACTGTATTGAAATACGCATGCATAAATATTTTAATGCAGATGAAACAGATAGGCTTAACCATCAGTTTTCTTTGTTTTATCGATAAATTAAACGATATTGGGAAAATGAGTTTAAAAAAAGTCTATATAATATCATCCATTGATCACAAACAAAATTAACCGCCATTCCACTAATTAAATCAGGAAACCAATATGCCATTATTACTACTTTTAAAGAGAATTAAACTTTACTTGTAAACTCTAGGGAAGGCACGGTGACAAAAACATAGATTGCATGGTGGAACTCGCACGCTTGATCATATGTAGTTTGCATTATGTTCGCTGTAACTATTTTTTGTTTGATCGTCATAATTTCTTTTTCTTCTTCTTTTCCCCTCAATATGGGCAAATCATTGTTCCAATTTCTCTTATTCTCAATAACCACACAAAACCAGAAATCTAATCACCTTCTTCTTGGCATACGTCCAATGGACGTACCACCATACTGGTGTATATATAAGGGTATATGATGCTTCTTCATGCTTTGCACTATCCTCTAACACAATACTTTGAACCAAAGAAAGACAGTGAGTAAAAGTTTGAACTAAGACTAATTATGTGCGTAGGTGTGTTAAATATGCTCCACTCCTACAACTCTATTTAGTAGTTAAAAGGCCTATTTGGCTTCAAAATTTGAGTTTTGTACTTTGCATTTTAACACATACTTCAAAAGGTATGGGAGAGGAGTACGATGCGGAAAACTCCAAAAAGGAAAAGAGAGGAAGAAATTAGGACATGTTTGGTATCATTTTGAGCTTTGTGTTTTCAATGTACACTACAAAATATGAAGACAGCGGAGAAGAAAATGTAAAATTCTTAGCAATTACGACGATGAACGGACGATGGAGGAGATAGATCGTTTTTTGTGTTTTTTTTTCAAGAACATGGAAAACAAAATAAATTTGTTTTCAATGTTTTGGAACATGACAAAAGCATGAAGAATAATTCATTTTCCATGCCGTTTGTTCACCATCGTAACGGCTAAGAATTTTAAATCAGTTTTTCCGCTTTCTCATATTTTGAAATGCACATGGAAAATGCAAAACACAAAATTTAAATTAAAACCAAACTGACCTATAGATTTTAGTATTTCCCAAAAGGACGGAAAACAAGATAAAATCATTTTTAATCCTATACATTAAGATCATTTCTAGATTGACATTCTTCCACCCTATATCACCCCTCATATCTTTTGAAGCAGACTGAAAAACGTAAGACAGAAAATCTGAATTATGAAGCCAAATAGACTGTAAGCTTCTCTCTTCTCTCCTCTATTTGCCGTAGAGAGAAAATTGAAAAGCAAATAAGCTACTACATACTGTTAAGAGAATTATTATGTGTATACATGTTTACACATTCACATAAAAATTGTGCATGTATGTGTGTTATATAAAAAATACTCACAAGTTGATGCTGACTGTTCTGCATATGTATTTAGTGTGTATTATGGATAGATGTTTTTACACTCAATACCAAATAAAATTGTAACATGATTCCAGGCTCCCTCAGCAAAATCAAGGAAACACTATTTGTATCCAACATAAAATTTTAAATGATAATGAATACAGGAATTACTATTTGTACCAAAATAAAAAATGAACTCTGACCTGAAGACGAATTTCACAAACAGTGCTTCCTTTTCCATCACACCGTTTCCATATACATGGTATCTGAGAAAATAACAGCAAATTTATACCACAGAATCATCACAGTATCAAAAGTACATAGTTGATAAAAAAGGGTTTATCAAAAAGTTATCTCATACCTTGAATGTTCCAGAACCAGTACATGGTGATTCAATGTTAACTCTTCTGCTTCATGACATGTTATATAAATAATAAAAGGTAACTGACATCATCTGCATTGATATTTATTTACATTTTTTTTCTAGGGGCTTTTTTTCTCCCTTTATTTAATTTTTATTCTTGCAACACATTAAGAGATTAGGTTTTATCTGAAGGCAGAGAAATATAACAAATTCTAATTGAAGATTTTGTTGTTGGAGTAAATCAACGTAACTAACACGGTACCAAGGTTTTAAATCTCAGATTTAAGTGACGTCGTGTCTTAGGAATTATACGCACAATATCTTGTGTCGGATGAGATCTCAAGTGGGATGAGTGTATATCAGCCGTACTTGTACGGATTGACATCTCGAATTTTAAAGTTCATCTCGAGACTATTTCGGTTAACCGAAGCGTCCAAAATTGACATTTTAAATTATTTTATGATAATTGTCATCTAAACATAAATTTATTAACATGCATAATTCATAAAAAAACAATAATATTAATTTTTCTTTTAGAGGATACTGCTTACATGATTGATTTGGTATTTGACTAAACGGATTCTACTCGTTTGAATATTAAAAGTAAAAAATAAATAAAAAATCATCTATTTTTTCTCACTCGCTAAAAATAAAAAATAGAAATAGAGAGCCGGTAAAAAGTTATTATAATGCAATTTCTTTTGGACCCACATAAGCAGTTAAAAAGGATATATCAATGGAGAAACGTCTTCGAATGAGATCCTCTATTGAGATTTACCTCGATTTCCACTTGAGATCTCAATATCTTGGATGATATGAGTGTCAAATAAGATATAAACATAATTTAAAGTCTCATTTCGTTGAATCACCCCTCGCTCAAGTTTGAAAATGAGATCTCGAGCGAAATCTTGAATGAGATGAACGGGATTTGAAATAGTGAATGGTACTAAATTTTAATTTTGATAAAGACATCCCAATAGTGGTAGTCTTTATCATGAAGTACAAGTTAATCAAATCCCCAAAATCGGAAGATATCCCAATAGTGGTAGCCTTTATCGTGAATTACAAGTTAATCGAAACCCAAAAATCGGTTACGTTGTGCGGGTATGTGCACACGTATACATTTACATACAGGGAGGAATTTAGACCTTTCTTTTTTGATGAAAAATTTAGGCCTCCTTTCTTACAAATCCTTTTTCAATCCTCTTTCGTCTTTTTGAAGAAAAAAACCTAGATTGAAGTGAAATGTGGTAGAAACGTTACATCGCCTTTACAAAATTTTGAATCGTTTCAAAATTTTAATTCCTTCAAAATTACAGGCTAGTATGATCCATAGAAAATATTTATTTTAATCGCCAATTTGAAATTTGATTATGAAGCGAGTTGAAGTTCCAAAACAATTTCAAAATATTGCGTAGATAATCTTACTAATGATCATGGTATATGTATAAAAATTCACTTTAGTCTGAATTTCTTTTGCTCAGAAAGACAAAAGGGATTAGAGGGAATTTAGAAGAAGGGGATCTAGCTTCCTCCTATACACACATGTATGTATGCATTATGCATATAGGTAGAAAGCACAACCCCACAATTAAGTAGTCATTTCGTAACTCATTTCCCTCCTTTTGTTGCTATACACACACACACACACACACACACACACATATATATATATAATGTATATGTGTGTGAGTGTGAGAGAGGAGGACGGTAGGATCCACCGCCGCACACTTAAGCAGTCCTTCTATAGTTCCTTTCTCTTCTTTTGTAGCAAAATGTTTAGAGACAAACTAAAATTTTGTAGGTACAATATATTCGATGACGAGATTATCTGCATAAAAATTTGAATCGCTTTAAAATTTTGAACTCCTTCGATTTTACATTTACAATTACAATTGACGGTGGGATACATACCAAGGTTTAAAATCTCGGATTTTAGAAGAGATATCAAACTGATATATCAATCCATATCTTGAGTTGAAATCTTAATATCTGAGGTAAGGTGCGTCAAACCCAAACAAGGTAATAGTTACGTTTGAATTTTCGCATTGCTCAAATGTGAATGTGATTTTGGATGGAGATTTAAAATTCTTATACACGCACCCCAAGCATCATACTGGTTTATAATTTTAAAGTTAGAAGTTTTTAAATAATCCAAATTTTTATGCATTTGATCCTAATATCAAATAGATTATATCGACGAAAAATTTGATTCGTTTTGACTCATTTTGGCAGGAAAGATGAGTGAAGGGGTTATGAATCCTACATGTATGTAGGGTGGGAGGAGGGGTGGGGTGTGTGAGGAATATTCAACGACGCCCCTCTTCTGTAGCATCTATATTTTTAATCATGATGTTCTTATTTAATCAATAATATGCAATAGGAAGAAACAACAAAAGAGGGGTAGTAAAATTAATGGAAAAAATATGGATGCTAAAATGTTGCTATAAAATAGGGGTGTTAGTGAACATTCCTCTATATATGTGCATATGTGTGCACTGTTTCAAATCTCAAAAATCTCGGCCGAAATCTCAGTTTAGTCTCCCACGAATCGAAACTGCAAAATTTGGAGGAAATTTCATTTTGAATATCGGCCGAGATATGTAAATATCAAGTGGTATTTCGACCGACGCGATTTTGAAATATCTCAACCAAGGTTCAAGGTATCGTCCGATACACTGGAATTCCGACTGTACTGTACCACTGCCGTCATTGACGGATCCGAAATTGGGCTATAAATCCAGTTTCAGACTAGTCAAAAAAAAAATCAGTAGGCGTGACGAAGCAGGAACTAAAAGCAAAAGGAAGAAGAACGAACGAGAAAAAAAAACCTGAAATTTTGCCTAGCTTCTGTGTAGACCGGACTGAACCAAGTCGAGAATCGAGAATGTTTGCTATAAATCAAGAATCAAATCGACCTTTTGTTTTGTGCCAACGAAAAAGAAAAAAAAATCTCAAATCGAGCATCTTTGCCATAAATCGAAGAAAGGCTGCAGGCATGTGTCGATTTTTTTTTTCTGGACTTTGCCCTAGCTTACTTCAGGAGAAAGTCGACAAAGATAAACAAATAAAATACATGGGTCTGGAGCTGTTATGGATCTGGGCTGTTATGTGAGCTGGTTTTGTTATTTTCTTATATTGTTTTTTTATTAAAGTTCGGCTGAAGTCACCTATTTTCTAATTATTCTTTTGGCCAAATTAATGAGGCTTTGTCTAATTTGGGATTCTTCGATCAAGTTAATTATGAATTATATATTTAACTATGTTTACTTTAGTTATTTGGTTTATTTTATTAAAAATTATCCATATACGAAAACTGGAACCGAAACCAAAACTTTCGAAATTTCAGAAATTGATCGAAACTAAAAAAAATTCAAATGACCGAAACCGAGTTCTCAAACCTTGATCTCAACAGATATTGCTTTTTTTGAGAAATTTGTTTATTTTGAGAAATTTGTTTTCTTATTGTTGGTTCACTTATTATTAGTTTATTTTCGAAATATATTTAAGCTCCTTGAGAGTTTTATTGACTACTAGTTCATTTCCTGACTTAGTTCATTAGTTCCTTTACTCTTCTTTTCTCTTTTAATTTTTATTCCTACAAAAGTAAGTTATGCGCTTTCATATTCTCAAGTTCGTTTAAATTCTTAATTTTCTTAAGTTATGCACTTAGAAAATATTCGTCACTCTATCGAATATTATTAGTAAGTAGTAATTAAGTTTGTGTAAATGTCATGGTTGCAAAAATCGTTAGACGGACACTAGACGACAAACATTGACTAGAGATTAATCATTAAAATGGGATTAACTGAAGATTAATCGGAGCTGGCTTTTTTAATAAACATATGTGTTTTGATAAAGTCTTAGTTTTTTTGAGCTATTAATCGATCCAAAATGAAAATCTAAGGATGTGGATGGGCTTGGGGGCAGCCAACGAGGTAAAACTACTCGAAACTAGCATCTAAAAGTTTAACCGAGACATTAAACCCTAATTACTATCTGAAAAGTGCTTATGTGCTTACGTGCCTATTTAGATGTTTAGATGATGCGGTATGCCTCATCTAGATTTGCCTAGGTGGATCATATACAAAAAGGAAGGAAAAAAAGATCATTTTGAGACAGTTAACCTCCTCCAAAGCATAAGTTAATGTGGATGTTCAAAAATATTTATTATGAAGCGGGTTAGAAGTTTTGAAATGATAAAAAAAAAATATGTAGATGAACCACATGATAATAGCATCATATCTACAAAATCCAATCGAATCAAGGGCATGCAATAAGAAAATTAACGACGAAATTCGGATAATTATATAACAAGGATCTTAATCCATCCTCTACACACAAGCATGTTGGTGGGCGA
Organism: Allium cepa; assembly: GCA_030765085.1. Lineage (NCBI taxonomy): Eukaryota > Viridiplantae > Streptophyta > Magnoliopsida > Asparagales > Amaryllidaceae > Allium > Allium cepa. The sequence continues at coordinate 616,501,795 of CM060931.1, forward strand.
GTTTTTTTTTTTTTTTTGGCCCAGGGATTTTGAGGGGGGGGGGGGAGTGGGGGAGGGGAGGGATTGGTTGGGTTGTGAATTACCAATCGTAATGTTTAAAACAAACTCAATTTGAGAAGAAACAACCTCTGCAACAAACCAATTTTTGTACTAGTATTATTAGGCCTAAATCATGTTTTGTTAATGATGAAGATACCGATATGTATATTACCCTTGATAAATAGGGACCATAAGTTGAAAATTGGAGCGATCAGGGTCGTCTAACTCAGCTCAAAATAGGTCCAAATACTTCCGAACGTGGTAGAGAGCCACTCAGTCAGTTTGTTTGCTCTACCTCACATAGACTAAGAACCGTTCAGAATTAAACTAAGTGGGGCGATTGTCTTTGCAAATTTGGAGATTTCAATTCCATCAACCATCTGGACAGCACGATCTGCTTGCCTTTTTCACCTAATTTTTGCAAATAACCCACTTCTTTCTCCTTCCATTTTTCGCCGCTACTTTGTGTGACTTTTAACAACAGTTCTTCAACAAGGTTGTGTAATATAACTTCAACAAGAGTAAGAGCTCATCAACTAAGTTGATGAAGTATTTCAACTTCCAACCCATTATCATCAATATTCAAACTAATACTAAGAAATAAACTGCCTTATCATTAGCTAATGAAAACTACTCAAAACTACTTTCAAATAGTTATACAAAAAATTGTTGAAAAATGAGCTCTAATAAGTATGATATTAGATTTTCATTGCACAAAGTGGTAATTAATAATTATATTATACATACGATAGTAACCAAAAAAACAAACAAACAAATCAGTTAAGACACGATACTAATTATAAAGAAGCACAATGTCGTATGTGATCGAACGAAGTATAAATTTTTAAAATATCAAATTTTAACATGATACAAAAAAAATGTGCAAACAAAATTATGAAATTGCACTAAATTCGAATGAGTGAATCGATTATTATATTATATATAAATAAAAGACTACGCTTTTAACACATAAGATATTTACCCCACTTATTTCTCCTTTTCCCTTTTTTCTTTCCTTATAGTATATGTTTTCTTCCACAACTGCAATTAGTTATACAGTAATCAAAGAACTCGTTTTAAATATAGACCATCACAAAAAAATTAATTTCAACAATAGGTCTCATCTCAAACTTACCGTAAATATATACTTATTTTTCAGTTTATACATCCGCATTTTCAAAATGTTAGCATGCACAAAATTAAAATACATGTGTGCGCATTGAAAATGTGCATGTGTAAAACCGAAAACAAAACCTATTGTTATTATAGTTTCAAACAACTAACAATACATTTTTGTAAACAAGTTTTTGGACTGGGGTTCGGTTTTGTAATTTACTCAAACGGTATCTAGCTAGAGACATCTCAAGAACATATGATGAATGTGCATGTATATGGAAATTTTATATTCAGGATGTTTATGTACTTGCTTACAAGGTTTCTGTATGTCAATTGTTCAGGTTGACTTGCAAAATCTTTATGTATTTCAAATGCTCCAGAATCACATCAGTTGGAAGCTCTTGAGGAACAGCGCAGTCAGCATGTAATGGATCCCAAAGAACACAACAAGAGCAATCCCATTTATCTGTTTGCACCACAAAAAGTGGAGCCCTGCGCCACTTTCCACATATAATCCCATCTTTTGAGCTTTTGCGAATAACAGCTCGACATTGGATCCAATTCCCTATAAAGCTTGAAGTTGATGTCTTTTCAGGATTCAGAACACTGAGATCATCGGCTAATATAGAATGATCCAACAGTGGCAGAGGTTCATTGCTAAAGTCTTCGGATGTTATTGGCCCAGACCACTCTGAAACTTCTGCTTGATAGTCATTGCCAATTCGAACGCCAGACATAAATGGCTGATCATCTCTTAGCATACACATTATAGGACCACCTTCACCATGATAATTTCTTCTCTCGTTCATAATATCAGCTAAATTTCTGGAACTTTTTCTGTGGCAGGGGAGACAAAACCAATAATCAATAGGCAAGTTTTTAACTTTAGGATGGTAACAAGATAGGTGAAATGCACCTTCACAGACATCACAAATCAGCATTTCTAAAGGATTTCCAAAGCGTCTACAGAGTTTGCAGGACTGGGGACTGTATGTGTAGCTTGCACTTTTAGCATCTGAAGATTCACAGGCATGGGTAGTACAGTTTTCCCCAACAAGAAGCCCACTCTTTTGTAGGATAGATATGCAAAAATCCCTTGGTGAATTAATGTTAGAAAAAGGTTTTGCAAAAATGACTTCTTGTGAGCATGATTTCTTCAGCCTTCTCCTCGTGTAAACGATGCCACCCCATTTTGATGATTTATTATCACAAGTTAATGTGTTTTTTTTGGGTAGCTTTATCCTTCCGTAAGTGATACCTTTCCATCTAGATGCAAATTGAGTGCACTTTTTCGTAGGAAGAGAATCATCAGGACCGAAAATTGAAGAATCCTCTTTATTTTCCATGAAATTTAATTTGATTTCTCCTCTTTTACAGCAAGCAGATTTTTCCAAATTTTTCATGTTATGATTTGGAGAATTTTGCTTTGCAAACTGGGTGCATGTATTCACGGGAAGAAAGATGTCAGAACTGAATGTTGAAACATCCTCCTTATTTTCCATGCAATTTAACTTGTTTTCTCCTCTTTTACAGCAAGCAGATTTTTCCAAGTTTTCCATATTATGATTTGGCGAATTATGCCCCGTGTTACAACAATTTGATAGAGAGCTTTGAATCAACATTTCTATCACTTTTGTCAGTTCAAATATGCTAAATGAAATGATATCTCTAGGGTAGAAAATTGAAGGGAGCAGAATAGGAAAAATTTCATACAAAATTACCTTCATGTACAAAGAAGGATTTTGAAATGAGATTTTAATCAGTGTGAGAGGCAAAGAAATTCCGCTGTGATTTTAGATTCTGAGAGCACCTTGTTCTTGGTTAGGCTTAGCACAATAAGCGACATAAAGCTTGCGATGGAGCCATATCTTTCCAGATTCAAAGTACCTATTGATAATGGAGATGAAATTAAATTGTTGAGCGACGGAGAATAGTGATAGTGGTTACGCTGGATCCACGAGAAATACAATATTGATCGACGGCGGGTACGAACTCGGCCGATGGGACGGCAAAGCTCGATGGATGGAGGAGGCGGGGCTAGGTTTTCATTATGGAACGGTTTTCAAACTTCAATGATTTGTTGAAAATGATTTGTTGAAACATTCGAGGTTGAGAGTGGAGAAGGGTTTCCGCATTTCGGATTTATACTGAAATTAATAATTATTGTGCAATATCTTCTACAATTAAAAGAAACTGATAGCACAATATGAAAATTTATATTGAATATTAATACTATCCAAATTAACAATGAAAAATTAGGATAATTTACATTTCCATTAAATAACTTTTAATATGTGTTTAATATGTGTTTAAATCGAATAAAAAACAATCAAAAGATGCATATACACATCAAATCTTCATTTAGGACAAATAAATTAGCAATTGAAACTGTAGCATAAGAAAGATAGTACAACTCAAACCAAATTTCACATAAAAACTGAAATAAGATAATCCTCATGTTATGATTTCAGCAGCTTTTGCGTTTACTTCTGCTAAAAAGGATTGAGAATAGTGCAACTTATCAACATCGTAAGGTTACATTATTGTTTAGTTAAATCGGTCATGATCACTAATTTTGATATGTCAAAACAGAATGCATGCATGGTGGCTGGTGGGACTTAAAAATTTGAATTTTGAGAAAGATTATTTTTATTTTATTTTGTAGCCATACACATCAATCTAGAGCAAAACTAATCTAAACGATGTGTAGTTAATACCCCACTATAACGCTACTATATCTCATAGCGGATTTCTACCGTTACGCTTTTTTCATATATCACCAAATATAGCATTTCCGCTTTAAGCCCCGCTATTTCCGCTTATTCTCGCTATTTCCTCTATGTTACGCCATTTCCGCTATATCTTCTTTAAAAGAAATGAATTGAAAAATAACATTTATACATTATAAAATTATGAAATTAATTGATGTAATTGAATTTTTAATATATTTTCAGAAATGAAATACTCTAATATTCTACTAAATTTAATTATGTTATTTGATAGTTTTACGTTTATTTGCAGTATATTCGCATATGTTTTTATTTAAAATTATTTATGTATTAACTATAATTCAATTGAATGTTAATTTTTCATTTAATTACCATTTATATATTTGTAAAAACATAAAAAATCTAGTTATAATTAAAGTTGATAACAACTCGCTGCAATTGTGTTAGTATGTACTGATGAAGCATTAGATGAAAATAAAAGATCAGGTCTGGAGAAAGGCAAATTCTATTTCAACCCAAGTATTTACTTAGTAGCCCCCGAAATTAAAAAAATGTCCGTAAAACCAAAAAATAACTTAATAGCCCCCTACCATTTCCAGAACTACCCCTTCCCATAACGCACAACGTGAAAATTGAAAATTTTTTCTTCACTGATTTACAGACTAAGGTTTAGATTTTTTTCTTCACTGATTTAGAAACTTAGTAGTGAAAAATTGAATTTTTTCTTATTACAGTTTGTAAACCCAAAAAATAACTTAGTAGTAAAAAATTAAATTTTTTCTTATCTGGTTTAGAAATCCAATTCATATTTTCTTCAGAACTACAATTAAAAAGTCTGTAAAAATAACTTAGTAGTGAAAATTTGAATTTTTTCTTCACTGGTTTAGAAACTAGGGTTTTGAAGAAGCGGTGTTTTAGACAGCAAAAGGCCGACGTAAGAAGATAATGGAATTGAGAAGAAAGAAAGCACATAGCTTTCAAAGGGTATTTTAGTCTTTTGAATTTTATTTATTTTAGAGGGGACTACTAAGTAATTATCTGTGTTGGAATAGAATTTACCCTGGAGAAATTAGATGGATAAATTCTGATTTCGTTATTTGAACAGAGAGGAAAGGGAGAAGTCGAGTAATAGTAAAATAATAAAAATTATGTAACAATGGGTGTGGATGGACAAGTGAAATATTATATTGGATGAGACAATAAATGGGTGAGAGGAGGTGTTTAGGTCGATGCAAATAGTACCATCCTAAATTTAAAAGAAAGCGGTCTTTATATAAAACATTAATGTTGATGGAAAAGAAGAAATCATAATATGCAAATCCGCTCATCCAAGTCATATCAAATCAATACAATTCTTTTCATAGTGTGATTAAAGTTTAAATACGCAATCAACTAAATCAAAATTAAATTATGTTTCAGCTGATATAGTTTTAAGTTGTGTCCATGCATGTACAGTTAAAGCCCTGCTAAAACTTTGGAAAATCTCTGGTATAGCGTTCAATTTAGCTGTAACGACCCAGAATTTTTAATAATTTAAATTTGAATATTTAATTAATTTTAAATATTTATAAGTGAATTTTTAAGTCAAATAAATTTTTATTTGAATTATTAGATTTTATCGAATAATTAAATCGATAATTTAATGTGTTAAATTATGGAAATAATTAAAAATTGAGTTAAATATGATTGAAAATAATTTGGAAAATTTTATTTAATCATACTGGAGTTATAGAAATATTTTAGAACTTTTAGAATCGAATTAAAAGTAAATCTGTGAAAATTGAATATTTTAATATTAAATAATCGACTGTAAAATAGTCAATTTTTGAACAGTCTCAGAATTGAACGAAACCAGTTCCATTGGATCCGTAATAGTTAGTTATTACCGGATTTCAATTTTCGTGTCAATCGGAGCTATCGTTTGATCGTGGCAGCTCGAAACGCATCGAATTATTTTTAATTTAAATTTGGCGAGTCAAAATAGCCATTTTTCAAAAAGTCTCGGATTTCGACGAAACCAGTTTCATCGGATCCGTAATGTGATATTATTGTAAGGTTTCAAATTTCAAGTCAATTGGATTTACCGTTTGTCCGGTACAAATTAAAACGCCTAGAAATCGACTTAAATCGGTTTAATTCAAATTGAGCGTTTATAGCCATAACTCGCACATACTTCCGAATTAGCTTCCGAAACCTGTTCCATTGTATCCGGAACGCGGGGTAAACCTTAGAAACGCTGGTTACGGCGCCTAAATCGGAGTTCGGAATTTTCGGATGAATAGTGTCGTTCAAAACTCTATAAATAGACCCTATACCCTTCATAAATTAGAAATAACAACCCTAACCCTAATTCTATATGCATAGCCGCCACTTTCTAATTCAAAGGCCAGAATTGTCCCAATTTCAACCCTTAATCTCTTCCAATCCGTGAAGTTTTGGCCAAAGTTGTTAACTACAACATTGAAGAGCATGGAGAGAGCTTTAATTCCATACGGTGATGATGGATTTTGGTGCAACGGAGGGGGAGTGATGTGTGGCCGTTCTCTACAGTTTTGGCACGCCATTCGAGGCGCATCTTAGGGTCGAGCTACAGGTTGCTTTGGCCGTGGGTGTGGGGGAGATAGGCGCATGGAATGAAGGAGCTTGATCGATGCAAAGGCGATTGAATTTGGGTGAAAAATTAAACCCTAATTTATCTAAATGGGTTCGGCTATGATGCTACAACCTGGGGCTTCTTGCGTGTGTTAGGAAGAAGGGGGGGTACGGTGTAGATGAGATGATGAAGGATCCAAGGGTGATGAGGGGTAGTGGTTTTATAAAGTTTAATTTAAGTTGAAATCTTTATATAAAAACTCGTGTAACTTGTAAAATTGATATCTTTTTCATACGAGGTCGAAAAAATGCAAACCCAGTTGCGTTGGGATCGTATGGACGAGCACTACGCGATGGAGTTGGTTTGGAGTCGTTTGGAGTTAGTGAGAATTTCGGGTAAAATTAAACGCGCGTTTAATTTTATTCGAAATAAAAGCTAAAACGGAATTTAAAACCAAGGTGAGAACTTCTCACTCAATCGAATAGATTCCGATTTTATTTTAAATAGTTAGATTTAAAATCTTTGAATGCATGTTTGAATGATGACTGTAAATTATTGATTGTTAAAATAGACATTATGCGCCGTTAGTAAGCGGATGTTATTTAATAAAAACATATACCGTGAATATTTCATAAACAGTGAAATTGGTATTATATATAATATCAATATATATATATTGGCATATGTATATATTGCAGTTGTTGATTTCCCGCATTTTTTGTTTAGCGGATGAGACCCTATTACGCCGTTATTAAGCGGATAATATTTATTAAGAACATGTACCGCGATAATTTCGTACTTGAGCGAAATTGGTATTGTGCTAATGTTTTTGGATGCAGGAAACAGGTTGGAGGGATCCAACTGGATTCCTCAACAGTATTTATTTTATTTCAGATATTTTGATATTTGATGGATTATCATATTGATATATGATATCGTTGTTAGTCGTGATTGACTATTTGGTGTGTAGCATCATTGGACCCAGATTTTGGGATTTTAAAATGATTTTAAAAGTGATTTTGAAAATATACTATATTTTTGGAATTGATCCATTATAAATAAATAAACGTTATAATTTTTAAAGTTATAAAAATTATGGTTTTTGTGAGATATAGTTAAAAAGCTGATTTTTAGAAATACGATTAAAAGTCGATTTTTTGAGAAATATGAACTAATGATTTTATAAAATAATTTAGATTGGATTTTTGAATATATGATAAAAGTTTAAATTAATATAGGATTTATAAAATTTGATTATTTTATAAATCGAAATGATGAAATTATAAAGGAAATTAAAGACGTTTTAGAATAATAATATAAACTGATTTATATTAAGAGATTTATAAATGGATATTTATAAATTGAAATATAGACATTATAAAACGAGTTTTTATAAGTGTTTGAATGTAGTGAAAATGAATTTCATAATAGAATGAAATTTATAGAATTATATAACGGTGAAGTTATAAATGGAATTTTATAAACAATAGGTTTATAAAATTTGTAAAGTTCAAAGGAACGATTTTTGCAAATAAATAAATTATAAGTGTTGACTTATAATTTGGACTTTTGGTTTATAATTAAGATTATAAATCGAATAGGTAAATAAAGAAGATTTATAAAGGAAGTTGTTATGAAATAAATGGAAATGGAATTTATAAATGTTGTTTTATAAATTCGCAAACGACTTATTTTGATAAGTTAATTGTTATAACTTATAAATGGAGTTATATTCACGTTTTTAAACAGTGAATAATCCTTTAAAATAAAATGAATAGAAAGGATGAAATTTGTTAATGAAGTATATTCACGTTTTTGAATAGTGAATAATACGTTAAAGAAAATGTATTGAATGTGAATGTTTTAAACAGAATTAAAACGATCTAACGATGTTTTAAAGGTGTTGAGATTCGAAACCATAGATTTCAACATTTATTGTTGAAATAGACGTTTTCGAGAAATAAAAGGAAATGGTGGACTATAACACTGTTGTTATAGTAAATAATTTCCGAAAGAAAATGTTTAGTATAGTATTGGGATTTATATATCTATTTAATTTCGAATCCCTATACTAGTGATTTTGGGTTGTTGTAACGATGTTTTACGCAACATTCGTTTTGGCCCAAATAAAAATGTTTAAGAGAATGATTTCCCTTAAAGAATGAAATATATACTTAATTCGATTTAAGTATATTGAATATTTTCAAAGGTTGAAATAAAAGAGATTTGTGAATTACTTATGAATAAATAAGTATGGAAATGTTTTCCAATGTGAAGTGAATATTTAGAATTTATCTTTTTGAAGATAAATTGAAAATGAATAATTGAAATCGTATATGCACGAATATTTTGAAATATAAATTCATTATGGAATTTATATGTGAAAAGTGAAATTGGTTAAAAATAAATATTGATTTATTTTTGAAGTGTTGGAATTTTATATCTTGTAAAGATATTTTGGAAAGGTAAGTAATTTGGAAAATTATTTGGAATCTGGTGATGTATGCATATCCATTGATAGTTCAATAACCGACTATCAGTATTTCCCTTTGAATGGGTATTTGATGTGAATTGATTGAATTTGAATGCACACTTATTTTTGAATAAGCGCTCACTATTCGGGTTAACCGGGAAAGGACCATGGGGTCGTATAACCCACTCCGAATATGTGATACGTCGTTGTGAATCGCATTTGAAGATCGGTGTTGAAGACCGGTATTTGCGAGAGTGATAGGATGAACTATCGATTGACTCTGCACCGAGTTGCTCCGGTATTGAGTTCTCCATATGTGATGGTGAATCCGATCAGGATTGTGAATATCCGGATTGCAAGGACTTCTTTGTAAGTACCTTCGGTTTTGTTCGAGCCCGGAACAAACTTGTATGGATTGTATGCCTGACATTACAAGTTGAGATATAAAGCCGATTTCTTTCAAATATATTTCTGTTGGTGGCGGAGAATTTATTCTTTGCTTAACACCCTTCTTTGAGACGTACGAGCTCAAAGGTTATATAGTTGAAGTTATCAGCGATATATCCCATTTTGGTAATGTGACATGCTGAGTGATGCTGAAATGATCATTGTGTTGATTATTGTGATAGGATCATTTATTTGATCGTCTATCTTAGTGATCATTGTGTTGATCATTTGTTGACCCAAAGCATGGCTTTAGTATAAAGTATGTTTTTGTGGACGTGACTTCGTCGAGCCTCACATCCCGGAAATGGTCAAAACAGGAAAGATGCGGCAAGGTTATTAGGGGTTGCTGTAGCTCCCCTTAGGGTATGTGCATTTCCTTCTGGAAAGGGGTGGTATCATGGTATGGAGCCCAGATACTTACTCATGTTGAAAACACTTTATGATTGTGTGATGTTGGATATCGAGCGCTCGGTTGAAAAGGTCCTAAAGGACCGGGGAATGGCGTGCTCGTGTCAGTAGTTACCCAGTTAAGGGGTAACCCGGCCTTGTGTTGGCAGAGTTCCGGTTTGGTTCTCGGGGATGTCTTTCCAGAGGCATTCTCAGTGGCAATGGGAAGTTCCTTGGCCTGACCATTTGTTGGAAATCCAAAGAAACAATACGAAACTTGTACGGTTTTAGTTGTAGAACCTGCCATTTAATATGGTAGCTATTAGTAGGCATAATATAATGGTACCTATGCTGGCTAAGATTTATATTCTACTTTCGAAAGGATTTGTTCTACACTATGCACTAGTAATAATATCAAATGCTCTTTTTAAATGCGTATCAAGCATCTTTGACTAACATAAGAAGAAATCTCCTCCAAGTCTGCGTTTGCATTGTGTGTGTGGTGGGAGGTCTTATGGTAGTCTCATTTTTAAAAGCATTGCGAATTGAATTCAAAAATGTTCTTCTTTTTGATTTTAAAGTAAATAAACTGTTTTGAGTTCTCACACCAGTCACATGACTGACTCGGAGTTTATTGTTTTCCTTCCTAAACTCTGGGTGCCCACCAATTTCTACACGGGCAGTTAAGAGTTAGGTTTATCAGGATATTCTGGATATTCTGGATTTGCTGGAGGCAAGCTGGATGGCATGGCGTATTACTAGTTTATATAGTATTTCTTTTTCCGCTGCATTGTTATTGTTGTATGTTGTACACTCTGATGATATGATGTAATGTAATGAAATGTAATGTAATAACTGATATAGTTCTTTGTTTAAAGATTATTCATTTATTATTATATGTTGTTCCGCTGCGAATTGTGAGATTCTGTTGTTGTTCTGTTTGTTTTCTTTTCCCTCTATTTTTCTTTTTCTTTCTTCTTTTTCTCTCTTCTTTCTTTTTCTTAAATTTTCTTTTTAAAACCCATAACATCTCGGTTTTTCGGCCTTTGATTTCTCGGCAGTCGATAAAGTGAGTGTCGATGTCGAATTTTCGAAGAACGAAAATCCGCGATCGTTACATTTGGTATCAGAGCTTATGGTTAAGCGACAACCATGGTTCTGTAGGGTATAATTCATTAGAGATAGAGTCAGCAGTACTCTAGAATGAGTTTGAGTGTAATAATAGCTATGAGTGCGTATTTGTTAGTGAATATAAAATTGTTTTATATTGTGATGATTGGTTTATTGAGTGGCATATGAACTTTCGTCAGCGTGGTCCGCAAGACTATGCCGAAGGGGTTTCTAAACACTTGAATAGAACAATTCGGCACAGTATTGTTTTAAATTGGGTAAATGAAATAATTTTACCTTGATTATATTTTATATATAAAAGAATAATTTTTCAAAATTATTAAAGTGTATATAAGTTGATTGTTAGGTTGTTTGAATAATCTAAATAAAAGAATAATTGTATAAGCAAATGAATTATAAGAATTGAATTATAATTAAAAGTGTTTACAATTGTGAAATAAACTTATATATATAAGAAATGAAACTATATGAATATTTAAAGTTAAATGAAATATAACTTAAGTGTTGTTGGATGGAATTGATTTTGGTATCGAAGTAAATAATCAAGTGGATTAAATGAATATGAACTTAAGTTATGTGAATGAAATTCAACTTTGTAATTGAATTGAATAAATGAATTGAATGTTAATCAATTAAATGTAAATTTAAGTTGATATGAAATAATAAATGAAAGTGTAAATTCATTTAAAATCTAATGTTACTGAAAGTTAAATAAAATTGAATGAAAATCAATTTAATTAATTCAATTGAAAGTGATGGTGTTAAACCAAGATGAATATAAGCAAAAGAAATTTGGTTATAATTAATATACTTTGGTTGCTATATGGATGTTGTTTGATTGTATGTAATTCATTAAGTATTAATGAAATTGAAAGCTATGAAATTGAATTCAAATTGAAAGTAAATAGATTTGAATACAATTGAATGTGAATTGGATTTAATTAGTGAATGCAAACTAATTAAAATTGAGAATGAATGTTAGTAAATTCCAACATTAATGAATCAAATGTGATTTAAATTGAAAACCATTTCATTAAATATTAATGAGAATATAAATGAATATTTATTGGTTATGGATTATAGTTGGTTGATGGTTGATGTTTGCATTTGTTGTTTAGTTGCATTTGCTATGTGACATGTATAGTTATGTTGCTATATGTTGTATATTGAGATTATTTGCATATGTGCATGGTTCTCATGTTGTTTGTTGAGTTTAGTAGGTGCGGATCGCTTTTGCTTCGCATTTGGAGCTCGCTTTAGCGCTATATTAGCCGTATATGCTTGCTAATAAAATATAAGGTACATATCTCGGATTAAATATCGTACTTTTACACTTTTTTCCCTTCGGGATGCCTCATTACTTGATGAGATGTATATTTGTGATATATATACTGTCATTTTTTTTTCCGGATCGAGCCGCGCAAAGGAGACTATGGCGAATTTTTCCGAAAATTTAAGGCGTTAGAAAAATTTTGAGAAAATTGGGAAAATTTTGGAAAACTTTAACTTTGTTTTAGAATTGAAAGTTAAACAAGGTAATATGTTTTTGAAATGATAACTAAGTATGATTTGAAAACTTAGTAAAGTATTGAAAGAAGTTTAACTATGAATTTGGGAAAGTTAATAGATTTTGAAACTTTTCTTACTTGTAATTTCGGGGACGAAATTCTTTTAAGGGGGAAAGATTGTAACGACCCAGAATTTTTAATAATTTAAATTTGAATATTTAATTAATTTTAAATATTTATAAGTGAATTTTTAAGTCAAATAAATTTTTATTTGAATTATTAGATTTTATCGAATAATTAAATCGATAATTTAATGTGTTAAATTATGGAAATAATTAAAAATTGAGTTAAATATGATTGAAAATAATTTGGAAAATTTTATTTAATCATACTGGAGTTATAGAAATATTTTAGAACTTTTAGAATCGAATTAAAAGTAAATCTGTGAAAATTGAATATTTTAATATTAAATAATCGACTGTAAAATAGTCAATTTTTGAACAGTCTCAGAATTGAACGAAACCAGTTCCATTGGATCCGTAATAGTTAGTTATTGCCGGATTTCAATTTTCGTGTCAATCGGAGCTATCGTTTGATCGTGGCAGCTCGAAGCGCATCGAATTATTTTTAATTTAAATTTGGCGAGTCAAAATAGCCATTTTTCAAAAAGTCTCGGATTTCGACGAAACCAGTTTCATCGGATCCGTAATGTGATATTATTGTAAGGTTTCAAATTTCAAGTCAATTGGATTTACCGTTTGTCCGGTACAAATTAAAACGCCTAGAAATCGACTTAAATCGGTTTAATTCAAATTGAGCGTTTATAGCCATAACTCGCACATACTTCCGAATTAGCTTCCGAAACCTGTTCCATTGTGTCCGGAACGCGGGGTAAACCTTAGAAACGCTGGTTACGGCGCCTAAATCGGAGTTCGGAATTTTCGGATGAATAGTGTCGTTCAAAACTCTATAAATAGACCCTATACCCTTCATAAATTAGAAATAACAACCCTAACCCTAATTCTATATGCATAGCCGCCACTTTCTAATTCAAAGGCCAGAATTGTCCCAATTTCAACCCTTAATCTCTTCCAATCCGTGAAGTTTTGGCCAAAGTTGTTAACTACAACATTGAAGAGCATGGAGAGAGCTTTAATTCCATACGGTGATGATGGATTTTGGTGCAACGGAGGGGGAGTGATGTGTGGCCGTTCTCTACAGTTTTGGCACGCCATTCGAGGCGCATCTTAGGGCCGAGCTACAGGTTGCTTTGGCCGTGGGTGTGGGGGAGATAGGCGCATGGAATGAAGGAGCTTGATCGATGCAAAGGCGATTGAATTTGGGTGAAAAATTAAACCCTAATTTATCTAAATGGGTTCGGCTATGATGCTACAACCTGGGGCTTCTTGCGTGTGTTAGGAAGAAGGGGGGGTACGGTGTAGATGAGATGATGAAGGATCCAAGGGTGATGAGGCGTAGTGGTTTTATAAAGTTTAATTTAAGTTGAAATCTTTATATAAAAACTCGTGTAACTTGTAAAATTGATATCTTTTTCATACGAGGTCGAAAAAATGCAAACCCAGTTGCGTTGGGATCGTATGGACGAGCACTACGCGATGGAGTTGGTTTGGAGTCGTTTGGAGTTAGTGAGAATTTCGGGTAAAATTAAACGCGCGTTTAATTTTATTCGAAATAAAAGCTAAAACGGAATTTAAAACCAAGGTGAGAACTTCTCACTCAATCGAATAGATTCCGATTTTATTTTAAATAGTTAGATTTAAAATCTTTGAATGCATGTTTGAATGATGACTATAAATTATTGATTGTTAAAATAGACATTATGCGCCGTTAGTAAGCGGATGTTATTTAATAAAAACATATACCGCGAATATTTCATAAACAGTGAAATTGGTATTATATATAATATCAATATATATATATTGGCATATGTATATATTGCAGTTGTTGATTTCCCGCATTTTTTGTTTAGCGGATGAGACCCTATTACGCCGTTATTAAGCGGATAATATTTATTAAGAACATGTACCGCGATAATTTCGTACTGGAGCGAAATTGGTATTGTGCTAATGTTTTTGGATGCAGGAAACAGGTTGGAGGGATCCAACTGGATTCCTCAACAGTATTTATTTTATTTCAGATATTTTGATATTTGATGGATTATCATATTGATATATGATATCGTTGTTAGTCGTGATTGACTATTTGGTGTGTAGCATCATTGGACCCAGATTTTGGGATTTTAAAATGATTTTAAAAGTGATTTTGAAAATATACTATATTTTTGGAATTGATCCATTATAAATAAATAAACGTTATAATTTTTAAAGTTATAAAAATTATGGTTTTTGTGAGATATAGTTAAAAAGCTGATTTTTAGAAATACGATTAAAAGTCGATTTTTTGAGAAATATGAACTAATGATTTTATAAAATAATTTAGATTGGATTTTTGAATATATGATAAAAGTTTAAATATAGGATTTATAAAATTTGATTATTTTATAAATCGAAATGATGAAATTATAAAGGAAATTAAAGACGTTTTAGAATAATAATATAAACTGATTTATATTAAGAGATTTATAAATGGATATTTATAAATTGAAATATAGACATTATAAAACGAGTTTTTATAAGTGTTTGAATGTAGTGAAAATGAATTTCATAATAGAATGAAATTTATAGAATTATATAACGGTGAAGTTATAAATGGAATTTTATAAACAATAGGTTTATAAAATTTGTAAAGTTCAAAGGAACGATTTTTGCAAATAAATAAATTATAAGTGTTGACTTATAATTTGGACTTTTGGTTTATAATTAAGATTATAAATCGAATAGGTAAATAAAGAAGATTTATAAAGGAAGTTGTTATGAAATAAATGGAAATGGAATTTATAAACGTTGTTTTATAAATTCGCAAACGACTTATTTTGATAAGTTAATTGTTATAACTTATAAATGGAGTTATATTCACGTTTTTAAACAGTGAATAATCCTTTAAAATAAAATGAATAGAAAGGATGAAATTTGTTAATGAAGTATATTCACGTTTTTGAATAGTGAATAATACGTTAAAGAAAATGTATTGAATGTGAATGTTTTAAACAGAATTAAAACGATCTAACGATGTTTTAAAGGTGTTGAGATTCGAAACCATAGATTTCAACATTTATTGTTGAAATAGACGTTTTCGAGAAATAAAAGGAAATGGTGGACTATAACACTGTTGTTATAGTAAATAATTTCCGAAAGAAAATGTTTAGTATAGTATTGGGATTTATATATCTATTTAATTTCGAATCCCTATACTAGTGATTTTGGGTTGTTGTAACGATGTTTTACGCAACATTCGTTTTGGCCCAAATAAAAATGTTTAAGAGAATGATTTCCCTTAAAGAATGAAATATATACTTAATTCGATTTAAGTATATTGAATATTTTCAAAGGTTGAAATAAAAGAGATTTGTGAATTACTTATGAATAAATAAGTATGGAAATGTTTTCCAATGTGAAGTGAATATTTAGAATTTATCTTTTTGAAGATAAATTGAAAATGAATAATTGAAATCGTATATGCACGAATATTTTGAAATATAAATTCATTATGGAATTTATATGTGAAAAGTGAAATTGGTTAAAAATAAATATTGATTTATTTTTGAAGTGTTGGAATTTTATATCTTGTAAAGATATTTTGGAAAGGTAAGTAATTTGGAAAATTATTTGGAATCTGGTGATGTATGCATATCCATTGATAGTTCAATAACCGACTATCAGTATTTCCCTTTGAATGGGTATTTGATGTGAATTGATTGAATTTGAATGCACACTTATTTTTGAATAAGCGCTCACTATTCGGGTTAACCGGGAAAGGACCATGGGGTCGTATAACCCACTCCGAATATGTGATACGTCGTTGTGAATCGCATTTGAAGATCGGTGTTGAAGACCGGTATTTGCGAGAGTGATAGGATGAACTATCGATTGACTCTGCACCGAGTTGCTCCGGTATTGAGTTCTCCATATGTGATGGTGAATCCGATCAGGATTGTGAATATCCGGATTGCAAGGACTTCTTTGTAAGTACCTTCGGTTTTGTTCGAGCCCGGAACAAACTTGTATGGATTGTATGCCTGACATTACAAGTTGAGATATAAAGCCGATTTCTTTCAAATATATTTCTGTTGGTGGCGGAGAATTTATTCTTTGCTTAACACCCTTCTTTGAGACGTACGAGCTCAAAGGTTATATAGTTGAAGTTATCAGCGATATATCCCATTTTGGTAATGTGACATGCTGAGTGATGCTGAAATGATCATTGTGTTGATTATTGTGATAGGATCATTTATTTGATCGTCTATCTTAGTGATCATTGTGTTGATCATTTGTTGACCCAAAGCATGGCTTTAGTATAAAGTATGTTTTTGTGGACGTGACTTCGTCGAGCCTCACATCCCGGAAATGGTCAAAACAGGAAAGATGCGGCAAGGTTATTAGGGGTTGCTGTAGCTCCCCTTAGGGTATGTGCATTTCCTTCTGGAAAGGGGTGGTATCATGGTATGGAGCCCAGATACTTACTCATGTTGAAAACACTTTATGATTGTGTGATGTTGGATATCGAGCGCTCGGTTGAAAAGGTCCTAAAGGACCGGGGAATGGCGTGCTCGTGTCAGTAGTTACCCAGTTAAGGGGTAACCCGGCCTTGTGTTGGCAGAGTTCCGGTTTGGTTCTCGGGGATGTCTTTCCAGAGGCATTCTCAGTGGCAATGGGAAGTTCCTTGGCCTGACCATTTGTTGGAAATCCAAAGAAACAATACGAAACTTGTACGGTTTTAGTTGTAGAACCTGCCATTTAATATGGTAGCTATTAGTAGGCATAATATAATGGTACCTATGCTGGCTAAGATTTATATTCTACTTTCGAAAGGATTTGTTCTACACTATGCACTAGTAATAATATCAAATGCTCTTTTTAAATGCGTATCAAGCATCTTTGACTAACATAAGAAGAAATCTCCTCCAAGTCTGCGTTTGCATTGTGTGTGTGGTGGGAGGTCTTATGGTAGTCTCATTTTTAAAAGCATTGCGAATTGAATTCAAAAATATTCTTCTTTTTGATTTTAAAGTAAATAAACTGTTTTGAGTTCTCACACCAGTCACATGACTGACTCGGAGTTTATTGTTTTCCTTCCTAAACTCTGGGTGCCCACCAATTTCTACACGGGCAGTTAAGAGTTAGGTTTATCAGGATATTCTGGATATTCTGGATTTGCTGGAGGCAAACTGGATGGCATGGCGTATTACTAGTTTATATAGTATTTCTTTTTCCGCTGCATTGTTATTGTTGTATGTTGTACACTCTGATGATATGATGTAATGTAATGAAATGTAATGTAATAACTGATATAGTTCTTTGTTTAAAGATTATTCATTTATTATTATATGTTGTTCCGCTGCGAATTGTGAGATTCTGTTGTTGTTCTGTTTGTTTTCTTTTCCCTCTATTTTTCTTTTTCTTTCTTCTTTTTCTCTCTTCTTTCTTTTTCTTAAATTTTCTTTTTAAAACCCATAACATCTCGGTTTTTCGGCCTTTGATTTCTCGGCAGTCGATAAAGTGAGTGTCGATGTCGAATTTTCGAAGAACGAAAATCCGCGATCGTTACATTAGCGCTATTAAATAGTAGACCTTCTTTATTCCCTGTTATTTTCCACTACACCAGCTAAATCAAGACTTTTTAGCACATGCTTTAGTAACATTAATATATAAGGTTAATTTGACTAGTTCTTTTCTAAACCAAATAAGCAAAGTTAGAGTAAATATCTAATTTTAAGGTATACGTGTTCAATAAAGTTAGAAAT
The DNA here is from genome assembly GCA_030765085.1 of Allium cepa. Lineage (NCBI taxonomy): Eukaryota > Viridiplantae > Streptophyta > Magnoliopsida > Asparagales > Amaryllidaceae > Allium > Allium cepa. The sequence goes on from CM060931.1 coordinate 616,520,099, forward strand.
ATGTCGTAGTCACTAAACCTAGTCTACATAAGTCATGATATTTTTCGTTTTGTTATATAAGATTAAACAATATTTCTTTTTTCTACACAAATGATGTGAGAACGAGGATAAATTAAGTTTAAATATTTGGTTTTATATCTAATGAAACTTTCCGCGCCTTCGCTATTTTTCACTAATCCCCTCTTTATCCCCATTATAACTTTCTACACATCCACTGTTATAAAACCACCAAGCACTCTAACTACACAGGTACATGCATAATCAATTTTAACATTTTTAGTTTCGAATTAAATATAAAAATTATATTTGAAAATTTGGTATTAAAACTATTTTGATTAATATAAAGACATCTTCGGCACTAAAAAAGTTTATAGAATTTGAGCTATTAGGGTGGCGCTATATCCTCCAAGCACTAGATAGATCTTCTTAATTTAGATATTCGATTCCAAAAACTAGAAACCTTTAGGCTATTAGTAGTATGTCGACTAACTCGTCCCAAATCCCACTTTGATTTACAAGAAACTTTGGAACATTTTAAAACATGGTTTACTTAAAAAAAATTCATGAATTCTATGATGGCTCCCTACAGTTAGGTAGATTCACTAGCCAATGCAATACTACTCCATAAAAAGTTAGGTGCTGATGCGCTAAAAGAGGCCCATATCCTTTATAATTGTTCACACAAAATTATTTCAATGGTTTTAGCTAATGGACTAAACCCTAAAATGAATGACCTTTTATATAACTCCCAAACTACTTTTATCAAAGCTAGAAATATATCCGCTAGAGTGGTATAAGAATTTATCACCTGTCGCTGTAAAAACAATGCTATCGATATCCTATTAAAACTCGACTTTGCTAAAGCATTTGACTCGATTGATGGGACTTTCTTTTCGAACTTTTCTTAGCTAGGGGCTTTAGCACTAGATGGGTAAATTGAATCAAGATGGTACTTAAATCAGGTAATTCTAGACCATCGTTAATGGGATTCTAGGTAATAAGATACAATCAAAATGGGGACATAGGCAAGATGATCCCTTATCGCCTCTTATGTTTAACCTAGCGGTTGTCGTGTTTACTAAAATTATTTCTTAGCAACTACATATAGGTTAATCGAGAATATTGTAGTGACATTTTGAGTAAAGGCCTTTCTGACATTTAGTTTGCAGATGATGCAATGGTATTCTCATCTCACCTACCTATGAAATTATAGCATTTAACTTTATTATGTAAAGTTTCGAACTTCTATCTAGTCTAAAAGTAAACTTCGATAAAAGTTCGATTTTGGTCGTAAACGATATTCGTAATGTGAAAAATCAAATCACTACTAACTTAAACTACTCTATCATGAAATTTCCTATAAACCACTTAGGTTTCATAATTAAACCAATAAAACTTAAGCATGATGATTGGGTAACAATAAAGGATAAAATTAGCAAAAGGTTAACTATATTGAATGGTAAATTCCTTTCCAGGGCTGATAGGATTGCACTGATCAACTTGGTCCTAAATGGTTTTACCTATTTCCTGGATTTCCTTCTACCTATTGCTGAAATGGGAAATTTATAAAATAGACAATATTAGAAGGCAATTCCCATAGGGGGAGATAACTAATGCAATAGTTTAAATTGTCTACTTCATCGGGATACAGTTTGCAAATCTAAAAAAGAAGTAGGGTTGGAAATCATAAATTTACACATCTCTTCTAGGTTTAGGGTTACGGAAGTTTAGTGCTAATAATCGTAAATAACTTTATCTGGAAAGAATTAATTTTCAACCAATACCAGGGATGTATTTTTAACCTATACCACATCTTCGATTATAGTAATAATCGCTTCTCGCATTTTTGGAAATCTTTTCTATGAAGCGTAGACACTTTTAAATTAGAAATGAAACATATTGTTCACTCGAGTAATAACATCTCCTTCTGGCATGATTGTTGGATCTTTATTATCCCCAATATATATACTTTAAACCTCTATTTAAAGTAGGTAATTTTAAAAATGTACTAATATTGGGAAAATATAAATTGAATGATACCATCCCCTTGTCCATCTCTTTTAATAGGACCATGGAAGTCAACACCTTATGGTTTTTTGCAATTCTTCGTAATAGATTAACGTTTTATAACATTAATAATGAATACGATATAGCAACAAGGGGTTGGGTAAGCGCAAAATCTCTACATCTAACTCGTATTATAAATTTCTTAACTTTTTAGGTAGCAAATTAAAAATATTTAAATATTTATGGGAAATTAGTGTTCCGCCTAAAGCCAAACTCCGTAATTGGATTATTATTCATAAGAAACTAAGCAACAAAGAGCACCTAAAAAGAATAACTTAATAATTCATAAAACATCTGCCTTTTGCACCATACATCTTGAAAATATTTCGCACTTTTTTTGACATGAAGCATGTATGACCCGAGGGTCATATAGCCATAAATATGTATATACACAATAGATAGAAGCCAATAAGGCTTAGTCAGTAGCCCTACGATTTTTAAGGTGGTTCGAGCACCCTCATAAAAAAGTACAACATAGGTGTGAGGCAAAAGTGCCTCAGCGGCTATAGATCACAAACTACGAGCACCATACACAATAGACCCAACAATGCAAAACAAACATGCTCATAGTCTACAATTCCAAAGGGAAGAAGAGCTTCATACCAAGTTTCATAAAACTAAAATTTCCAAGGTAGAGCCAAAACTACCTGAATTTCCAATAACCTAACTCTTCACTGCCATATTCCCAAGATGCATATGCTAAAACTTCCTGCATGTCCGAAACCAGAAATTCCAGAAGATGATCTACTAACTCCAGATGGCAAAAAATTGTAACAAATAAACATAAATCCCACCAGCTCCATCCTTAATGAAGTGATTTTGCCAAAAGTAATGGAGGAATCTAGGCCTCGGCAAGTACACTAAACTATCAACCATAATGCTCATAAAGCACACACATAATAAGCTCACATCGACTGCTGCAAGCACCTATGAAGCAAAATGATAATAAAAGAAGCAAGGAAGAAACAAAGATGTAGATCACTGAGGAGAAGAATCAACACCATCACAACCAGTTGGACCACCTCAATACCACTAGGAGAAAAAACATATATCATGATGCCCAACACAATTACCCCAAAGAATTCCCACAACCAAAAGGAAGTGACACAAAACAACAAACCAGTATTAAGATAATTACCAGGAAGGCATAAGTTCGCACAATGAATAATAGGAAAACCAACATACACGATAATATGCCCGGACCAGAATAAAGCCAAAACTAGACAAAACTCTAGTAAGAGCACTACGAAGAGCAGAACTACAATAGCAACAACAATTCTAAGGCAAAGCCATATGACTTGAATCTCCAAATAAGGAGATAGGGACCATAAAATAAAACAATGAAGCACAGAATTCCATGACGAGAAAAAAGATTGATGATGAATAGGCAGTTAGAACATGAGACGAAGGAGAACCGAAATAAGCCAAAATACCAAGATAAGAACCACAAGCAACAGCAAGACATGACCCTTCGTTGCATAGCAATCGCCAAGGAGATGTGAAGAGGTTACCGGTAAAACAGCAGGAGGAGAATAAATCTACACTCCGACAACCCAGAATGAACCATCGTAGACACCTAAAAATAGTCCCTAAAACCCCATGACCCTACCAAGGAAAAATGAAAAGAAAAAAAACAACTCAAAACCTATATATTTTACACTTATATTATACCACTAATGACATCATTTCAAGGGTTCTCAAAACTTTTGATTTTGTTAAATAACTTAAATTGTGTTTCCTAAGGAACACCATAAAATACTTTTTTGCTCATGACAGTAAGATTATATTTGACACTATTTATGTTATCGTTAGCTAGTGCGTTTGGTTTAAACGAAATAAATGAGTCATCAATAAAACTTATACTACTCTTCCAAAACTGATATATTTTATTTCATTATATCGCTTTGGTTGGATCGTCAACCCCAACTACAAATTAGCCAAAAATGCCAATTTTAATAGATATCTCAAAAAAGTTAAATGTCGTATCAATCTTTTAAATTCAACAATGGTATTCCTATACCCCTCTTCTTTTAACATGACATTAACTTAATCTCTTTTTACTACACCATTTCCCGCGCGCGCACATACATATGTATATGTATAACTTTATTACGTGCATATGTGTGATATGTCCTACTAACTTTTTGTTGAGTCTCTTTCAAACTATCACATTGATAGAGATGATCTACGTAAAGCGCCATCACATAGACCGAGCTTCCATTTGATCTTGGTTTAAGTCATGACCATCTCAGGCCCATGGCCTTTTTTGTTTTCTATTTTAGTCCTACTTCTTAGTCTTTAGGTTGTAAGGTGAATGCTTTTTATTTTATTTTTTCCATTGGAGGGTGTTACTACCTGGCATGCTCGTAACAATTTATGAAGTGTGAAATGAAATTACATGAGCGTTCTCCTCCTCAAAGAGGAACACTCATTTTCTCAAAAGGAAAAAAAATTAATTTCATTATTACAGCCCGTTTGCACAAAATATGTGCAAACACCTCCAAGACATTGTAGTAGGGCTGTGAATACGGTTTGTAGTACACAACTATCGTTTGATGAATTTTAGTTGCGAGTGTATGTGGTAGAAAATCATTAATTTGCAATAAAGAATAAATAAATGACTGAAATGTAAAAAGACATAGAATTTATAGTGGTTCGGTCTGAATGTGTCTACGTTCACTGTTCCTCTTCTATTATCTCTTTTATATCTGATTATAAGTATAAGCTTTGAATATAAATAAACTGTTGTTAGGACTAAGGATTTTCTCTTTTCTAAGTTGTCTGCTATTGTTGATGAAAGCTTCACTATTTTCTCTCCATCCCTATTTATGATGCCATATGCTAGTATTTATAGAGTGAGGTTGTGAGGAGAGACAGCTGTGTATATGGCTTCTAGGCTTTGGTTCAACTTTCCTTTCCTTGAAATTTGGTTCAACCTTGTTGTTGTTCCACTACTCTAGGATGCTAGTTGAATAATATCCTAGTAGCTCCCTTCAGTTGCCCATTTCGACCTTGTAATCCTAAATGCTGGACCAGGTAGGTCTAGCCCATGGAAGATAGAAATGGGTGGATCTAGCCTCAGAAGGCCTGGCCCAGCTAGGTTTGGTGGATCTTGCCTTAGAAGAGCTGGACCAAGTGGGCCCGGACCAGGCATGTCAGGCACCAGGGTGTTGGGCCAGGTGGGTCCAGTCCTAGAGGGCCGGACCTGTGCGTATCCTGCCCTACCGGCCAGACTTGGCGGATCCGGTCATACTGGGCCGGACTCGGCTGGACCGTACCTATGCGGGTCTGGGATTGTTGGGCTGAATCTGTGGGTCTTCACTGTCATTACCACATGAGGAAAATCTTAAAATAATCGTATCTTTCAAACCGTTACTCGGATTGAAACGCGGTTCAAACCTGTGCTCACATTTTGACCTTGTGAACATTTCTAATTAGTTTAGAGCCTATTCTAGGAGTATGACAAGTTTTTTCCTGGCTTTTCATATTCACTACGTGGTGAGCAAGAATGCCTACAACAACAACATTAGATTTTCCTTTGTCTATTAACTCGTATTTTATCAGATTCAAAATTTAAATTGAGAATTATATAGTTAACATTTAACAATATTAACATTTTTATGTTGAAAATTAAACTCAAAGTTACATATAATCAGATAAATTAGTGGAATACATTGTATAATTTAAACCAAATTTCACATAAAAACTGAAATAAGATGAATCCCCATGGTATAAATTCAACTTTTGCATTTATCTTTGGTAACAAAGATTAAGTGTACCGCATCTTATCAACATCATAAGGTAACATTGTTGTTTAGATCAAATTGGTCATTATCACTATTCTTGACTTATTTAGTAGGAAATATATCATAGGGAGGGAAATAGAAATTTGTGTTGAATATGCTGGTATATGATTTTTATTTAATGATAATAAGTATATATATATATATATATATATATTCATTTAAATGTATTTTTTATTGTACTATTTATTTTCACACAATTAAATAAATATTTTCTAAATAAAATAAATAATATAGAATTTAAATTCAAACATATATTTTATTCAAACAAATATTTTATTACAATTTTGAATAGTATAAATTTGAGCTCTCACTGTATATACACATTTTTCAATTACATTACAATTTCAGTTACATCACATTTTCACTATACATACATTTGCACCTCACTACATATCACTCGTTCACTCGTACTTGATCTTTAACTGTATTTTAATTTGTATTTAGCATCTGAATTATCTGCAAAGTAAACACTAATATGGTAAAATTGAAGAAAAAAATATTTTTTGCAGTGTAAAATAAAATATTTTTTGAAAATATTATTTGCCTCGGTTATTTGGGTTGTTCATCATCATTTAATGAATTCATCAAGCACAAATAACATGTCACATGCATAGTGCATCACTGTACATGCCATAAGGCCGTACATACCGATGTACACTTGATAAAACTGCAGGGACGGGCGAGCACAAGGTCAAACCCGAGCCAAAGCTAGGTTCAACTCAAGTGCAGTATAAATAAAGTCATGATATGAGAACAAGGTCAAACCCGAGCCAAAGCTAGGTTCAACTCAGGTGCAAATACAAAAACAAAAATAGAATGGTCAAGTTTTAACGACAGGAACAAGCCTCAACCAAAAATTCAATGTGTACACATGAAAACAACTCAACCATCGAAGCTCAAGTATGAACACAGTTATGTCTAGATAACAAATCACAAAACTTCATATTACAACTCAAAAGGAGCAAAAAGGACCAGTCCAAATTAACATGAACTGTACTCAGGCTCAAGAAAAATGTGCAAACCACCAGTGAAACAAAAAGTATAGACTCAAATGTTAATGACACCAGGGTAGGGCAACATGTAAAAAGGACTACAACAAGATTCAAGTATACATAAAGATCCACTTGAATAACACATCTACAAGGCTGGGTACAAAACAGAAACATGGATGAGCATGTTAAACTAAACCAGATGACATGTTCAAAGTGATCCAAATGTACACAACCAGATGAGCTCAAAGGCAAGTAAACTAGAAGCAACATGAAAACAAGTATATACGATGGTCAAGGAATACAAATGAAACAACATATAGATCGGATATAAATGGTCAAGTGCAAAACAATGGAAGCGGTTCAATATGCAAGCAAACTACTTAACTGCACATACCAACTCAATGTACACTTGAACCCAGACTGTTCAGAGAAACCAAAATGCACATGTCAACAGTGTTGATTTCAAGAACAAACAAAACATCAAATGGCCAGATTATACAAGTGCAGTGCAAAGCAACATAATCAACTGAAAGCAATGAGACAGCAAGCACATGGAATCAAGTGCAGACAACATGAATACAGACGAGCAAGTTCAATGCATAGGGGCTTATAGCAACAGACTACAACTTCAAGCAAACTACATGATACAACAAACATACATATATATACATATGCAAAACCACGTGTATACATATATGCCGTAAGAAACAAGACTACAATATGAAAGTGCAAATGGAGTACGAAGCAACACTTATACCAAAGACTACAAGTACACAGCAACAAGCTCACATGAAACCAAGTGGATAGGCAACAATTGTACATATATATATGTATGTACATGGTTATAGTAAGCACAGTTGCAAGACACTGTTCAAAGAAAAGCAACATGTTTTATTTCACAAATTGATCAAGCCGAAGAAGTCAACACAAAAATTGTAAAAGTGCCACGATTTACATGGAGTAATGGAACAAGCAAGTCAGAAAATCAAGGCATGTTTAAGTAGCAGTTTCAAACAAAGTCAATGATCATGCCAGAATCGAAGCCGTGGTGACCAAGATAATAACAAATTCGAATTGAACAAATCAAAATATCAGAGTCACATTAGAAATCATTTCAAATGGTTGAAGTCAACAGCATAAAGAACGGAACGAAATCCAAAGCCAGATGATAACATGTACGAACGAAAAATCAAAAAATCAAACAAGCCATGGTAATCAAGCAAGGACATCAGGAAAATACATGAATTGAACAAGTCAATATCATCACCATCGATCGATCAAAAATCGAGTGGCAGAGCAAAATTAATTGAAGAATTCAACTCAAAAAATGCTAATGTTAATTTAGCGGTTTTAACCCTATAAGCCCAATCTCATCATCGGCTACTAAATCATTCGAGTTCAAACAATATCACAGAGCATAGTTTCAAATCAATAACTCGAATCGAGTTCAAAGCATATCAACAAGGGTAATAAAGAAAATCACATGCCAGTTTTATCCACATCGAACTTGCCAAAATTGAAGCAGCCGAGTATAGTAAAAGCAAGACGATCGGTCAACAAAGCAACGTGAGATTATCTATTCGAACGATCAATTGAATCAGCATTCTCAATTTCCAGAAGCCTAAAATTCTTAAAGAGGAACAAACGCTGCCATTTTCATCAAGTAAAGAAAGCGGGCCGAAGAAATAAAAGGAGAAAAGGGAGACAGTTTATTTTCTTTTGGGCCGATTTTATGACTATCATTAGGCTTTAGTTTTATAATTTAGGGTTTCTTGTTTTTAAGTTTTTTATTATTTGTATTTTACTTTTAATTTTATGTAAAATTCCAGTCGTGTGACTAGAGGACGAATTACGGTGGTGTGTTCAAGAATTCACAACTCAGTGGCTGAGTTTTGGCAGAGTTTTGAGCATAGAGTTAGGTTAGTCAATAGCGGGTGTCGCGAGTTTACGTGTGTAAGCGTCTGACTACTTAATTTCTAGTAGAAACCTTAGGGGAAGCACTAGGCAGGGTTTTGCCAAATCTAGGTAAATCTGTGTTGTTCTATTTCTGCTTTTAACATTCTACTATTATCTATGCTGCTATTATTCTGCTCTTACCAGTGTTGCAATTATTTTATATATTTTCACGTTAATTTTTAATTATTAGTATCACCTTATTCACCCCTCTCTACGGTGAAATTGATCCTATAATTTGAATTTTTCAAAGATTATTTTTATTGCAATTTCAACTCATACACCATAAATTTAAAAGACAGACCCTATATAATGAAAATTTTATGCTAGCAAAGAATGAAGATATCGTAATATGCAAATCTTCTCCAAATATATCATACCAAATCATTACAATCATTCCATATTGTAATTCAAGTTTTAATACGTAATCTATCGAATTAAATTTAAATTCCTTTCATGGCATAATTTCCATTGATATAGCTTTAAGTTGTATTCATGCATAATTAATTTAAAAAATTTAGCTTCAAATCATGATTATTGCATTTGAAGAATCGGTATTAAAACTAATTTCATTATTACAATACTAAATTCGCCGCTATCTATTAACTCAAATTATATCAAATTTAAATTTAAAATGAGAATTATGTAGTTAATAGCATAAAAAAATTTGTTCAAAAATTAACTTTTAACTTATACATAATCAGCTAAATTAAACTTAAATTCTATTGATAGTTTTTGAAACTTAAATTTAGAATAAAAAATTGAATTTTAAGAACTAGGGTTTTCTTTGTTTAAATCGAATGAAATACAAAGAGAGTATGTATGTTTTGGTGAAATAAGGAATTTATTTTCTTTTATTTTAAAACGAAGGGAGTTTTGTAATATCTACATTAATTAAAAGAGATGTATATGGCCTTGACAAGACTTTTAATGTATGTAAAGTAGTTATGGTTTGTAAATAGAATTTGCCTAATTTTACAAGCCAAATTAGCACAAAAAAATAAGATAGCCTTGACTGTGAATATGATATGCATCGAAAATGAGAAGACATTACACTTTTTGCAACCACGATTTATCATGTTCTTGTAGAACATAATTATATACTTATTTAACTCATCAATCATGAATGTTAAGATTTTAAAAGCATTTTATATATAAACAATAAAATAGGATAACATCCAAATTCAATATTGGAAAAGCAAAAAAAAATGAAATCAAGTTATTTATAAATTAATGAAACCAATGATATAAAATGTTTACTATCCTACATCATATATTTAGCCACTTAACTATATTTCTAAATAATTTTTTTCAAACTTTTCATCATATAAGATAAACTGCAATAATATTTTCCAAAATTAACGATCAATTATGACAATGGTAATTTATTAGAACAATAAAAGCAAAACCTTTATTCAAAGCAACACCTTAAATATTGTCATCTCTTTTGGTTTTCAAACCGACTATAAAATTACAATCATTATTTAATTCAACAAAGCTTATAAAGAAACTAAATTCGGTTAGTAAGAAAAGGCTTATGTTGATTCATATAGTAATGCATGCCATGTAATTTTTGTATTTATTCGTATTGAATAGAATGTATGTAACGACCTAGAATTTTGCACACTTCATATTTAAATATTTGAGCTATTTAAATATTTTGTCCAAGATTTAATGTGATTAAGCATGATTTTATAACCTTTTTAAACACTCTTTTATTAACAACTAATTGTTAAAAAAATAATTTATGAAATAAGTTTACAAAAATATATTCTTTGATAAAATATTGAAAATACGATCGAAAAACCTTTTATGGAAAATCAATATTTTCTTCAATATAAGTTGTTAGAATAGTTATGCACTAATAGGGCATCATTAGAACAAATTAATAAGTCTTAAATACACTTAAAATTAATGTTAATTAATTAGAAAAAAGGCTTCTAGAAGAAGGACAAGTAGACCCTTGATTTAAGGTGATTTGAAAGGAGTGATTTAAGGGAAGTAAAATGTCAACATGCCCAACATTCGTTGGCAGGCCATTTGAGCGTAAGAAATTTCATTTACAACTTCCTAAAGCTTATAAATAAGGACCCTTAGCCTCATTTAATTCTCATGGACTCACTTGAATGATATCACTACGTAGCACTCTCTTTTCTTCTCTAACTTCTCTAAATAAAGAGCAACTCAATCAAATACTTTCCAAACTTCTCCACACTCATGCCATCATCTTAATATAGCAAGTAATATCACTCCATCATATCAAAACCAAAGGAAGTTAAGCCAATTCCTCCGAACCCTTCAGGGCGGTAAGAAAAAGGAAAGATTTTTGCCTTGACCGAGCCACTTTCTAGCCTCCATTCTCTTTATTTTGCTTGATTCGTGGCTTGTGTGTGGAAGGAAGGAAGTGTAGAGGGTTTTAGTGAATTTTGGTAAGAAGAGAATAAATTTGATTCGAATAAAAATATATTAATCTCACTTTGATTAATACATAAATTGGTTGAAAGTTAACTTGAAATAATGCTTAATATTTGCTTGCTTAATCTCTTGATAATTACTGTTAAATCACTTACTAAAATGCTTACTATATATTAGTAATTATAGGTACTGACTACTTAAAGTTAAACCATAGATTATATAATTTAAAAAGTATATAAACTGTTAAAGTGGTTAATTACTAAAGCATTGAATTGTGATAAGTTCGTTTAAACATTTAAAATGGACATATTGACGTGTGTATATGTTAATACCTGTTTAGTAGTAGTATGGTCGGAACTTGGAATCATATATGTGTAAAAATAACACGACGCCAAATATTGGATTGAATATGGAATTGTCTGTATACTGATAGTCGCTATAAATGTACTATGAATCCCTTAAACTATAACTTATGAAAATAGTGATTTAATTACATATCTTAATAATAACTTGTTTTCTTATTATTTACACTAAGTGTTTGGAAAAGCAAAGACTATGTCTTAGAATGTTATAGAAGAAGTAAATCAAAGTAACAAAAGATTGAAGTAAAAAAAGGTCCCTATAGCGACATTTTTTAAAAGTAGTCCGTCTTAGAAAATAACGTGCATTTTCGTGGAAACCTTTTAGGGGTTTCTTTAGCGATTAATCAGTAAATAACATATTATTCTAATTGGGAAAGTTTTTAAGCTTAATTCATTAGATAGATAGTTGGATGAAGAGGAAAAAGTTATAGCAAAATAGTCACTATATGAGCAGTTCGGTAAAGTACCTTATTTTCAAGAATTTATATAAAATAATTCAAAAATATTCTTTATTATCTTTTCTCATGGTTTTCAAGTACCCAAAGTAAAGAAACTATAGAAAAATGAATGGATTTTAAATCATTTATTAAGATGTCGAAATCTAGGTGCAAAGTAGTAGCAAACTGACATCAAACAACGGCTCGGGCCTTTTGAAAGCACTTCTGAAGTGCAGTCTTTTCTTATGTGACCCTTGAGCTGTAGTGAATTATTTTGGTAGCATTTGTAGAAATGCTATCTTTTCTATTTGGAAATATAAATTGTTTTAAAATGATATTTAAATTATTTATTTTTTCTCTAATCTTTTTAGAGATATTTTCTGACTTATAATAGAGTGTTTTAAATTTGGTTTCAAGTTCAAATATATTTTTAAAAGTTAACTATGAATTTATAAACTAAGTAGATTTTAAAATTAAAACTTTTTCCTTTTTGTTTCACATTTCCTTATTTTTACATAATATTCTATATAAATAATTACCACATATTTTGAGTAGTTTTAAAAGTTTTAATAAGTATTAGGACGATATTTCTACATATACAAGTTTTAAATATTAAATTAAGTATCTTATAAATATAATAAAGGGATTTTGGATTTTAACATTTAAGTATATATTGTTTTATGGAATTGAATAAAAGTGTGTTGCCTTAATTAATAAGTGCGGATATGCTTTGATTTTTAAATAAATGTTTAAAGTTATTAATGGATAAGTAAATAATTTTGGGTTGTTGTAAACAGTGTTTTTAGCACCACTTGTTTTTAACCCTTATAATTAATTGTACTCGGGAATATAATTAGATATTTACTAATGTATAGTTAGCAAAAAAATACAAGTAAATATTCTGGGTTTTTTATGGAAAATATTTTGAGCAATGCTTGTCTTTAACCCTTAAATGTAATTAAACTTTTGAAATGAGATATTTAAATATAATGATTAAATGGAATGGTTTTGGGTTTGCAGTAAACAATGTTTTAGCAACATTGTTTTTAAACCCCTGAATTATATTTTGGAAAAAATATTATAAATCTTTAACGGTGAAATTTTAAAGATAATAACAAGTATTAAAATCTTTTATAAAGAGATAGAAAATTTTATATGTATAATTTATAATAGAAATAGAGTTTGTTATAACATTGTTTTGGTAGTAATTGTTTTAATCTCTTTGATTATATTTCAACTAAGTAAAACTTGTTAACGATTTGTGAATACATTTATACCAATGGAATAAGTATATGAATACTTTTTAAGTATTGAGAAGGGTATAAGTAAAAAAAAACTAAATAATATATACGAGTATATAAAGGGAGTTATATTAAAAATAAAATATTAATAAATAAAGGAAGTCTTGATTTGTAAAAGAGAAGCTTTATTAAATAAAAAGATGTTTCCTGATAAGAAGAATTTTAAACTAATAAAAGGTAAGTTAATTAAAAAGAGATTAAAAGTCATTTATGTGACTTGACCATGCCTTGCATGAAATGATAGTGCGGGTATATTTACTAGCTTATGAGAAAGTATTCAAGACCAATTTCCCTTATGCAATCATTCTCATTATTGTTAAATAAGACCAAATTCATTGACTCGGTCTTGGAGAGACCGGGATCATTTAATGTTCTACTTATTGAAAACCATTTCAAGGCTGAGATATGGGTTCTCTACTTTGGAAGCGAATGATGGAAACCATGTTTGGTTCTAGAATTTGTTGAGGAGATGGAATCCTTATAGGATTCATTATGTGATCGAGTCTCGCTGGAAACTCATGTGGATATGCCGAATGTGGCCTTGACATCGGAAAATGACTAAAGATAGAATAGGATGCATGATCCTGGGGTTTAGTTAACCCATGGGGAGTACATAAACTTCATATCTAAAATATGCTTATCTGTATGTTACGCACGAGAATTGATGATACTTGGTACATATTGTTCACGCTAGTGTTCGTATGATGGCCCAATTGTGTTTATCTTATGGTATATTTTATCTAAAGATATACGACACACGGAAGGTATTTTCCGATCCTTGTCAAAGGAGATCGGTCTAATTGAGACGTCTCTATGGAAAATCCATTTATACGAAAGTACTTTAGCGGTTTTATTTGCATACCTAAATATGCTATCAAATGTAACCATTTTAGCTATGATTTATACTTGTATTGAACACCTTAGACATTATTATAATATCACTAAATTATTCTAATAGTAATGATTTGGTTATCGTATGGTAAAAATCCGTCCGTGTTTATTTGCGATGTGGTCCTACGAGATATGTTTATTCTTTAAAAGGTTTTACAAGTATAGTAATTTAAATTACTTAAATTTTCTTATGCTAGTTTACTAGACTGATCCATGTGTTATTCTTCTTATAATGCTCGGTTCAGCCCATGTATATTTCTAGATTTCGTTGATGATTCATTGGAGCGCTAAGAGAGGGGTTGGATGATTGTCTACCGTAGATTTTATTTCTGCTGCATTACTTTATTTATTTTTATATCAGCGATTGTGAGGATAGGCTATTACAACTGTCCAGGTTGATGATAGGTTAATTTACTCTGATTATTGTATATATACAGTTTTCCTTTGTAAAAGTATCATTTTGATATTATATGTTATCGTTCTGTTTTGAGATTCTGATATCCTTTCTGGCACTTGAGCGCTAGGTATGTGAATACTGTGGATGTATTAATGTCGAGGTTTGGGGGTCGAAAACGCATTCGTTGCAATTTTGGTATCAGAGCTGAAGGTTAAGCCAGAATCTTGGCTTTGATTGGGCATAAATCACTATGAGGTAGGGTAATGGAATGCTTTATTATGAGTTTGGGTGTATTATATATATATATGAGAGCTATTAGTTGGTTCTATAATAGTATTTTGTATTGCGTTTATTGGTCTGCTGAGGGCTTCTGTATTTTGGTCGATGCGTCTGATCAGCGTTATCGATAGGGAATCCTTAACACTTAAACAGAACAAACCGACATAGTATTATTTTCAAAATCGGTGAGTGAAATAATTTTACCTAGGATTGTATTTTATATAAAAAATAATTTTCATAATTTTCAAATAATTAAAATAGTTATTTATAATGTATTTGTTTGTTAGGAAATGATAATACTAAATTAGTATCATTTAATGCTTGATTAGTCGTGCTCGATCAATTTATGAGCATTAACTGTTGTTTATTGAATAATAAATAAATTACCTTTTCCCAGCATGGGTTAGGTAGGTAGTAATTTATGGAACATTGAAATGAACCCTTTGCGAATTAAGTCTCACAATTCGACTATAAGGCATTCGATGATAATGTTAGAATAAAAGGTTAATTTAATAAAAGTTGTGTTTTGTAGCTTTAAGAGGAAAGGTAAGATATTAAAAGTTAAATACTGATGAAATGATTTAATATAAGAAAGCAAACATGTAATAAATATGGTTTATATAAGTATGACTTATACAAATATGGTTGTTATAAATATTATTGTAATCATAAAAAAAAAGGAATTTAAATTGATGATTTGTGAACTTAAATCCCGGTGTTTTTGGAAATGGTTTCTAAGGATTTTTGATAAAACAATAATTTTATGATTTGAAACTATTTTAAGGGAATAATGATATTAAAAGAGCTTTAAGATTAGTTCGGGTTTGAGATTACTCTCGGAAACAACAAGTCGATTTGAGAAAGAAAGTATTTTATGTTAGACAGTACGAGTGGCTCGAAAGAGACTAAAAACGAGTAGGAGATGTGTTTTGTTGGAAAGCACTTCTTTAAGTATTACCCTTCTTTATAAAGGGATTATATTATACTTTCTGGTCGAACCCAGTTCCTTGTATCATTTTATTGTTACTCGATTTATATTAATATTTTCCAGGGATTTTAAAGAAAATATTTTGGAAATTGGTTTGATAATGATTTTGTTTTAATCCCATAAAGTATTATTTGATATTTAAGAAGATATGAGTAAATATTATTATTTTAAATGACTTGAAATAAAACCCGGAGTTTGATTCTTAAGCTTTCATTAAGATAAATGTGGACTCACATATCCTTTGCATTAGAGAAGTTTGGTTATGCCTCTTATGTTGCTAGTTTTCATTTCGAGAATTATGGATAGTCAAAACTTCAGAATTAATATAATTAATGCTAAGTATTTTTGTGAATATATAAAAGTTAACCTTTTATAACACTTAATTTGAAAAGATAGTAAATCAAAACAAGTTTAAATTTTTTTAAGCATCCTTGTTAAAAAGAACATTCGATGTTATTGGGACAACGAATAAACATCATTACATTAGGGTTGACTAAGGAAAGTAGACTCTAGTCTTAAGTTTGGATACCAGAGTCCTACTCTACGTAGCTACATTCCTAACCCAATCAATAAAGAAGTTTAGATGGTTGACTCGATTATAAGATCCAAACTTATTTTGGGACTTCGTCGAAATTTTAGGAAGTAAAATGTAAAAGATTGTTTTTAGGAAGTAGTAGAGTATTATACTAGTTTTAGACTTAAGTCTTGAAATACTTTAAAATAAAATTATGTTTAAGGAAATGTTTTTAAATAAAGTTGAGTTGTTTGAAATATATTCATAAACATAAGTAATGTTTTAAGAAATGTTGCACAAATGATTTAAATATTGCATAAGAAAATTTTTTTGTGTTGATAAACTAGAACTGTAAATTAATTGGTGTAGTAAAGAAACTGGTTAAATTAAGTACATAAGTTGACGAAGATTATTTTACTCGCATGACAGCTCTTAATCTAAGGTTCGACTACATGATTTCAAGGTGATATACACCGATCCGAACAAGTATTTTTCATTAGATTTTTGAAGGAGGACATTTGATATGGAACCTTGATATGCTGCTTAAGTTTTCTATCGTAGTTTATCGTAATGAAAGGAGAATGGAGGTGCCCAATCAAGGAACCAAATCGGAGTCTACACTAAAGAAGTCAAGTGTGATATACTAGTTTAGAAGTGGAATATATGTGACGAGAAAGTGGCCAAATCGACATTGCGTACAGATGATATATGTACATCATAATGGCTTGTGTATATACTATGCTGTTTGGCTTATGGAAATTTTGCGAAAGGATTCTTCTAATTGTTTGAGGTAGTATGGATAATCGGCTAAGTAATAACCTGAGGCTGTTGAGCGAAAAGTACACTTGGTAGTTTGTTTATCATCCTCGTGCGATAGAACGTTTTGATCTAGGCAAACTAATAGCCTTCACTGCTATTAACAGCAATATGGTTAAGTATTATTGTATGGCTGTTTCTTGGAATGTTTGCGTTTGACTTTCGAGGATGAAATATCCAAAGGAAGGAGAATGTAATGACCCGAAATTTCGAACACTTTGTATTTAAATATCTGAATTGTTTAAATATTTGTGTCCAAAATTTAATATGATTATAAATATGACATTATAACCTTATCAAACACTCTGTAATTAGTAACTAATGTCGAAAACTAATTTATGAAATAAGTTCACAAAAATTTATTCTTTGATAAAATACTAAAATATGACCAAAAAACTTTTTATGAAAAATCAATATTTTCTTCAATATAAGTTGTTGGAATAATTGTGCACTAATAGGGTGTAACGACCCACCCCAAGACCCACATTAACAAAGAGAATTACCGTATAATTCTATCTGCTAATGCGGAGAATAGGGCTGGTTAGGAGCGACCATCTATAATCATGTCTTAAACATCTACTAAATACATTGATAAATGCAATATTTTTTTTCTATCTCTCATGGATCGACATATCCAATAAATGCTTCATACAAAACTATAGGTGGCTAATGGATTTATTAGAACAAAATACAATAATAGAATGCATATCACATCACAGAACAGTAAACATCATATATATAAATACGTATACACTAATACATCCCAGTACAATACAAAATGATACACAAAAGTGGTTTAGAGACCACACTATATACTTCTAATCAATACGTATCAGAGTCAAGCGGAAAGAAATACAAACTACACAAAAGTGCTAGGTTTATGTCCAAGGAGATGCATCAAAGCTAAGTCCCAAACTGATAGCAAACCTGAAACAACTCAGAATCAATAACCTCAAATAGCTTCGATCGTACAAGTCCGGAATTAACCGAAACAGTAAACGCACGTGTCTCATAACACATGTTTTACTAAATCGTTTTATTTTCTTTCTCATACGTTCGAATAGTGCAAATACGTATATTTTATATTTAAAATAATTTACTCTGGAAAGCAAGCTTTTATAACTAATTTACGAAATCAATTTTGAAAATCGTATTTAGAAATTCCTCGATTATAGAGGATAAATAGATTTTTATATTTAGAATACTTTTAAAATACTATATAATAATTATTTGAATTGCCCCTTTTATTTGAAAATTATTTTAAAATCGTTTGGAGAAAATCGTGCTCGAAAACAATGAAAAACCAATAACTCTAATTCAATTTGAATTCAACTCAAAAATCAATTCGAAAAAAATTTGAATTTGAATTTCAAATACTCAAAATTTTGCTAGCCTATTAATAGGCATCATGGCATTCCAAACATCACAAAAACATATCAAAATAAATCAGCAAATGCAAGAGAAACAAGGAGTAAAACAATGAAGGGAGCAAAACAAAAGCAGGTAACAGGAAAGAGGCATAAGCCTCTCTAGCCCGACCTCACGGTCAACCATACTGGTCCCCAGGTTGACCGCACCTAGGTAGCAAAGCGGTCTATCCCTAGGTCGATAGGCATGTCGACCTGGAGCACGGACGTTTCAGGCAATGATTTCCAGTCTCGATCTGATTTTTAAGAAACAATTTGAGCATTCAAATGACATTATGTTTCAACCAAATTTTGCAGGCATATAGAGCAACATACAAACTACAAATTGAAACAAATCTGGGAGCATTTCGTTGTCGAAATTGGAAGTTACAAGCATGAAAAGTAGAGACTCAGATCATATTTCACAAAAGTGAAAAACTGAAACAAAAATTGTTTACACAGTACGTATTTTACATAGAAACTTGCTCTTTGAGCATTGTGGTAGCTAGAAAATGCGAGTTACTAACTCACTTGATGATTTAGCAAAGTTTTTATTACAAGCAACGATCTTTGAAGGAGAATTGAGGCTCTAGCAACCTTGTATTCTAGATTTAGATGATTTCCCTTTGAATTAGCAGCAAATTAATGAAATTTGAATTTAATTTGAAGAAGTTACTGATTTTTTTTTGTTTCCTTTTACTGTATGTTTATTTGGAGAAGATGATGCAAATGAAAACTATGTACAGCATAGTTTCTCCCCAGAAGCCTCTAGATAACAGGATAATGGATTCGATTTCTACCTAAATAAGCCATAGTGCAAAATACTTAGAGAAATATAAAGCTATGAACATGTTTTAACTTATATTATCACCATATTCTCACATTTCTTCATTTTAAAGTCAACTAAAAAGCATAAATCTTATTTGTAATGAATTAAAATTGTTATTGTAACAAAATAAAATTTATTTCAATTATATGAAATGGTATTTTAAACAATAAAACCCTATTTTACACAATATTTCACAATTTACACTACTATAGTGAAAAACACTATTTTCAATGCAATAACTTATACAAAAATTATTTTCTTATCAAATAAATTACAACAAATCATTTTAACTTTATTAAATCGTCAAAATATTATTTTCAAACAATATTTCATCTTTTGTTTTAATCAAATACATATTTTCTTCATATTTTTCCTTTTATTTTCAATAAAAGGTTAATATTGGCAGTAATTACACACATTATTACATTGACTCAACTAAAATCTAATAAATAATTATTTTC
This sequence comes from Allium cepa, assembly GCA_030765085.1. NCBI lineage: Eukaryota > Viridiplantae > Streptophyta > Magnoliopsida > Asparagales > Amaryllidaceae > Allium > Allium cepa. The sequence continues at coordinate 616,540,013 of CM060931.1, forward strand.
ACTTCAATTTCTCAAAATAAAGTCTTTAAAGCTTTATTTTCATCAATTTAGGATTATTTCAATAATTAAATGATGAAATACATCACCTAATTAATTTATTAGCTCCAAACTAATAAACACCCAATATTTCAATTTATTTAAACCAAATACTTATCAAATCAATATGTAATACTATATTTATACCCAAATAAACAAAATAAAGTTCCAAACTTTATTTTCTTCTTTAATTTACAAAATTGATTGTTTATTCCAAATAAACAATTCAAAATTTCCAATTATATTTTAATTTACAATATTAAAGTATAACTTCCATTATAATTTAATATATATAGGGAATCTCCAATCAGGGTTGTTAAATAGGGCATCATTAAAACAAACTAATAAGTAATTAAATACATTAAAACTAATGGCAATTAATTAGAAAGAGGGCTTCTAGAAGAAGGAAAAGTGGACTCTTTATTTAAGTAGATTTGAAAGGGGTAATTTTTGGGAAGTCAGATGTTACAAGGACATTCTTGCCCATCATTTCTTGGCTGGCCATTTGAAGGTAAGATAAATCATTTAGCTACCTCTTAAAGCTTATAAATAAGCATCCTTAGCCTCCTTTAATTTCACAAACTCACTTGAAAGAAATCACTTCATATCACTCTCTTCTCTACTCTAAATTCTCTAAATAAAGGGTAACGCAATCAAATACTTTCTAAACTTCTCCAAACTCAACCATCATCCTAATATAGCATATAACACCACTCCATCATCTCGAAACCAAAGGAAGCTAGGCAAATTCCTCCAAACCTTTCAAGGTCGTGAGCAAAAGCAAGATTTTGCCTTGGCAGAGCCACTTTCTAGCCTTCGTTCTCTCTTGTTTTACTTGATTCTTGGCTTGTGTGTAGAAGGAAGGGTAGAGAGTTTTAGTGAATGTCGGTAGGAAGAAAATAAAATTTGATTCGAATAAAAGTGAGTTAATCTCACTTTGATTACACTATAAATTGGTTGCAAGTTAACTTGAAATATTGCTTAATATTTGCTTGCTTAAATTCTTGATAATCATTGTTAAATCACAAATTAAAATGCTTACTATATATTAATAATAATAATAGACGGTAACAATTTAAAGTTAAACCCTTGATTATATACTTTAAAAAGTATATAAATTGTTAAAGTGGTTGCTTATTAAAGCATTGAATTGTGATAAGTTCATTTAAACATTTAAAATGGACATGTCGACGTGCGTATATGTTAATACATGTTTAGTAGTAGTATGGTTGGAACATGGATTCATATATGTGTATAAAATAACATGACATCAAATACTGGGTTGAATGCGAAATTGTCTATATAGCGATAGTCGCTATAAACGCACTTTGAATTCCTTAAACTATAACTTATATGGTGATTTATTAACATATCTTAATAATAACTTGTTTGCTTATTATTGACTCTTCTATAAGTGTCTGAAAAAGCAAAGAATATGTTTTAAAAGTTATAGAAGAAGTGAATCAAAGTAACAAAAGATTGAAGTAAAAAGGTCAATATAGTAACACATTTAAAAATAGCCCATCTTTGAAAATAACACGCATTTTTGTGGAAACTTTCTTAAGTGTTTCTTTAGCAATTAATCAATTAGGCAATACATTATAATTATTGGAAAAGTTTTAAGGCGTAACTCGTTTGATAGCTTGTTGAACGAAGAGGCAAAAGTTATAGAGAAATAGTCGATATATGAATAGTTCGGTAAAATACCTTATTTTCAAGAATTTATATAAAACAATTATAAAATATTCTTTATTATTTTTCACTATGGTTTTCAAGTACGCAAAGTATTGTAACTACTTTAAAAAAAATAGATTAAATGTCATTTGTTAAGACGTCGAAATCTAGGCGTAATGTTGTAGCAAATTCTCATTAAACGACAGCCTGGGACTTTTGGGAGCACATCCGAAGTGCTATTTTTTCTTCTGTGACACTTTTCAGCCGTTACCAATTATTTTGGTAGCATTTGTAGAAATACTATCTTTGCTATTTGAAACTATAAATTGTCTAAAAATGATATTTAATTATATATATTTTTCACTAATCATTTTAATGTTGTTTTCTAACTAATAATAGATTGTTTAAATTTGGTTTCAACTTTAAATATATTTTTAACAATTAACTATGAATTTCTAATCTAAGTAGCTTTTAAAATTAAAACTTGTTTTTTCTGTTTATTTCAAAATTCCTTATTTTTACATAATATTCAATATAAATAATTATCATATATTTTAAGTAGTTTTAAAAGTATTTTAAAATATTAATAAGTATTATGAAGATATTTCTACATATATAAGTTTTAAATATTAAATTATGTATTTTCCAAATATGATAAATGGAGTTTGGATTTTAACACTTAAGTATAAATTGTTTTATGGGATCAAATAAAAGTATGTTGCCTTAATAAATAAGTGCGGATATGCTTTGATTTTTAAATAAATGTTTAAAGTTATTAATGGATAAGTAAATAGTTATGGGTTGTTGTAAACAGTGTTTTTAGCACCACTTGTTTTTAACCCTTATTATTAATTGTACTTAGGAATATAATTAGATATTTACTAATGTATATTTAGTAGGAAAATATAAGTAAATATGTTGTTTTTTATGGAAAATATTTTAAGCAACACTTGTATTTAACCCTTAAATGTAAGTAAACCTTTAAAATGAGAGTTTTAAATATAATGATTAAATAGAATGGTTTTGGGTTTGTAGTAAACAATGTTTTAGCAACAGTTTTTTTAAACCCCTGAATTATATTTTGGAAAAAATATTATAAATCTTTAGCGATGAAATTTTAAAGATAATAACAAGTGTTGAAATCTTTTATAAAGAGATAGAAAATGTTATATGTATAATTTATAAAAGAAATGGAGTTTATTATAACAATGTTTTGGTAGTAATTGTTTTAATCTCTTTGATTATATTTCAAATAAGTAAAACTTGTTAAACGATTTGTGAAATTGTACCATTTGAATAAGTATATGAATACTTTTTAAGTATTGAAAAGGGTATAAGTAAAAAAATTAAACAATGCATACAAGTATATTAAGGAAGTTTTATTTTAAAAAATATTAATAAATAAAGGAAGTTTTGATTTATAAAAGAGAAGTTTTATTAGATAAAAAGATGTTTTCCTGGTAAAAAGTGTATTTAATTAATAAAGGACAAATTAATTAAAAAGGGATTAAAATTCGTTTATGTGACTTAACCATGCCTTGCATAAAATGATAGTGCATGTATGTTTACTTCCTTATGAGAAAGTATTCTGGACTTAGTTCCCTTATGCGATCATTCTTATTATTGTTGAATATGACAAAATTCATTGACTTGGTCTTGAAGAGACTAAGATTGGTAAGTGTTGTACTTATTGAAAACCACATCAAGGCTGAGATATGGGTTCTCTATTTTAGAAGCGAATAATGAAAACCATGTGTGGTTCTTGAATTTGTTAGGATAATGGAATCCATATGGGACTCAGTATGTGATCGAGTCTCGTTGGAAACTCATATGGAGATGCCGAATGTGGCCTTGACATCGGGAAATGATTAAAGACAGGATAGGAAGCATGATCCTGGGGTTTAGCTGACCCATGAGGAGTACATCAACTTCATATCTTGAGTATGCTTATCGATATGTTGTGCATGGAGAGTTGATAATACTCGGTACACATTGTTCACGCGAGTGTTCGGATGATGGCCCAGTTGTATTTACCTTATGAATATTTTATCTAGTGATATACGACACTCGAAAGGTATTTTCTGATCCTTGTAATAGGAGATCGGTTTAATTTAGGTGGTCGCCGTGGAAAATTCATTTATACGAACATGCCTTAGTGGTTTTGTTTATATACCTAAATATGCTGTCAGATGTAGCCAATATAACCATTTCAGCTATGATTTATTATTACATTGTACACCTTAGACATTATTATAATATCACTAAATTTTTCTCATAGAAATTGTTTGGTTATCGTAAAGTAAAAATCCATCCATGTTTATTTGTGGCATGGACTTACGAGATACCTTTGTTCTTTAAAAGGTTTCGCAAATATAGTAATTCAAATTACTTAAGTTTTCTCACGCTAGTTTATCAGACTGATTCGGGTGTTATTCGTCTTATAATGCTCAAGTCAATCCTATGTATAGTTTTAGATACCGTAGATGATTCATTGGAGCTCTAAGAGAGGAGCTGGATGATTACCTACCATAGATTTTATTTCCGGTGCATTTGTTTATTTTTAAATCAGCAATTGTGAGGACAAGTTGTTATAACTGTCCAGGCAGATGATAGGTTAGTTTACTCGGATTATTGTATCTATATAGTTTTCCTTTGAAAAAGTATCATTTTGATATTATACATTATCATTCCATGATGAGATTCTGATATTGTTTTCTCTTCTTTCTTGTTCTTGTTCTTTTCTTCTTTTATTTTACAATAATGTTCCTACTTTCCGACACTTGAGTGCTCGATACATGAATACGTGGATGTATTAGTGTCGACATCTAGAGATCGAAAAGGCATTCATTACAATGTGCATTACATAAGGTATTATTATGTATATGAGATGAGAAAGTGCAATATGGATCTATTATTTTACCATTATTGAAATAGTTCATAATGCCAAAATCCTCTTCTTCGTGTATATAACAACTATTTTAAGAATTATGATAGAATAATCACTTTAAATGAAGACAAGCATCACACTTTGTATATCATTATATAATTTAACAAATAATTTTTTTAATATACCAATTTGGTTACACGTGAGAAATTTACCCACCCATGCATTATTCCTCTGGAACAACTCACCACCCTTTGAAAATTTTGTTTCTACCCAAAGTTTCAACTTCTTAAAGGTTGTACATGCAAATTTAAAGAGGGTGAAGACTTCTAAATGACAAAACTCAAATGAATGACGCTAAGAGCCACCCTAACAGCTTTGATGTTTAAAGTTACATTTTCATAGATTAGAAAATGTAACCGGTGTAATAGAAATCGAAACAAGCGCTTGGTTAATGAGGGTCTTTGCCTTAAGTGTGGCATTTAGAGACAAATGTTTATTCAACAAGCGCCTAAAGCTCATGCACTTGCTGAACTAGCACATGTCCAATTATTGGGCAACTATTCAACAACTCCTCAAGAACCAGGCTCTTGTTAAATAGGCATCTAATACTGGATATTTGATAACCAGGAGCCCAACAAATAGGCGGTTGTTGACAGATGCCTAACACAATTATAGATTGAACCCGTTGCCCTGAATATTAACCAATTACAAAATGTAACCTACTATTGGAGTGAATTTTAGGGTTACATCTTACATATCGTAATTTTGAACCCTTTGTTAGAGATGCTCTCAGGAGACTCACTTGGTATTGGCCGAGGCAATAATTATGGACCCGCCTGCAACTTAAAATGTATATAGTGTAAATCATAGTTGCATTTAAAGCAGACCTCAATTCAAATTACACCCATGGCGCGTGATGCGCTAGATCCACATCTTCCACTTTTTTTAATTATTAATGCCCCATCTTCAAAAATCAACGTCCTCTATTGATTTATTATTGCTTATGCCATCGTTATTTACATTGTGGTGCCAAGCTGATTTAATGGAGAGATTGAAGATTTGTTACAATATAGAGAAGAGATGTGCATTGTAATTGTTCTTGGAGTAGGCAACATTTGAATTTGAATTTGAATTTGAAGAAAACCTAAGGCAACATTTTTTGTTTTATGTGTTACAACCATTTTTCAGATCTAGTCATTTTCTATCCAATTCCCATCTCCACACATTTTAACATATAGGTTTAAAATGCAAAACACAGAATTCCATTTTCAAACCAAACACCGCCTAACTTTTCTACAGAGATGGGAGTAGGTTATGATACATCGATAGTCATCACACTATGGATTCATGGAGCAAGAAAGCGATAATTTTACCATTTTCTTATGTTACTTTGCATTTAAGGTCGTAGGCATTTTTGCAATCCTAAGAAAGCATGTGAAGATTTGCTTCCTATGTTAAGATGTGCTTCAAGACACGTTTGGTTTAGAAATAGAGCTAAAATAGTTCGATGATGTTTTTTCATAAATGTTTGGTTAGAGGTTGATTAAAGATTGCACAAAAAGTAAATACTACTCCGTATTTTATGAAGGTAGGATAACGTTTATTATATTATTGGTTAATATTTATTCTTTCATAGTTAATATCTAATATTTATTGTTTAATATTTAATACTATAGGTTATTGTTTAATACAAATTTAGATCAAAATTTAGATTCATGGAATTAACTTTAAACTCAAGTACAAGTTCACGAAAACAAACAAACAACTACACTGATGGTTCCTAATACCTAATATAAACAAACAAGTTTGAAATTTATTTTCAATAAACCTTTCGCAATCTCATTTTTCAACAAATTATATAAATAAAGTTAATACGGAAAAATGATCCATGCCATAACCATGGATCGTTATGATTTGTGATTAGGCACATATCATAATTATAATTTACTTTCTTTTTGTAATATAAATATTTTTTCCATAATCCTTCAGAAACTAAGTTTTATCGAAAATATTACATTTATCCTTTTTAGACGATCGTAAAAATCCTTTGTTGCACAGTTGACTAATATTTGAAAGATAGTGTTTTAAATTTCTACTAGTAAGATACTAGTAGTTAAAAAATAGATGGTGATATCGGCATTATTGGTGTTCCTTCATCCTATGGTGTATCCTTTGTATTTTTGCTAAAGGTGATGGTCCATCCATCCATATAGGTGATGTTTGTTAACATGCTTACATTTTTGGTCATGTGCTTGGAACATCCGATGCCCAATATTCATTTTTCCATTTTATTGTTATTTTTGAGTACCAATAAGAAATAAAAATATGCATTAAAACCCACTTTCCAGGGGTTGAAGTTGAATATGACCATACACACACGAGGGTTTGGTTGAATCCTTGAAAAGTAAAATCACTATTATTATAAAAAAATTCTATAAAATTATCAGTATACTTCTTTCTAATTATTTGTCTTAGGAACTAGATTTTAATGGACTTGTTTTTATTCAGAACATGTTTTTCCAAAGTTAATTTTTTATATTACTTAAAATTAATGTACAAAAATCTATATTTTTAGGACTGGATTTGTTACAGTGGAATTTTTAGAACCCAAACCATTTTTATCAAAAGCTGATTTAGAAATATTTGTTAGCTTTGATAAATTTTCTTATTGTTTATTAAATTTGGAAATTCTATTTGATAAATTTTTTAATTTGATCTTTAACTCAATTACAATTTTCGAAAATTTCAAAAGATGATTTTAAATCACCAACTCCCTTTAAAAATTTAACATTCTTGTCTCCGTGTTCCTTAATTTAATTATTTAAGGTCATATTTTGAGAATTTGATGCTTCACAAGGATTCTGATATTTTGTAATTCTTCTTCAAGAATAACTTTCTCATCTTGTAACGTTTCTATCTTTGCTTCTTCCAATTAAGTTTTCTTTCATTTCCTTCACATCTTTTCTAGTGATCCTATAATTTTCATCTAATTAAAATGTAATTTCTAATATCTTTCCATTGGAAAGTTCTGAGTTTAACTATCTCACAGTTTTTCAAGAAGCAAACATTTGCTTACTTAGCACCATTGGCACTATTGCTATAAGAAGATGAATCCGAGTCATTCTAAGTGATCTGATTCTTAGTTTTGGAAATCCTTTCATATTTGCATTTGAAGTTCCTTTTTCTTTTATTCAGCTTGGGGAAGTCTTTCGCCATGTGCCATATTTTATAACTTTCGAAATATTTGACTAAGGATGAATTATTGTTATTGCCAAATCTTCAATTTTTCTTGAAAATTTTGAATTCTTATAAATTTGGCAATGTATACATACCATCTTTATCAAAGTCCAAGTCTTCCTCGACTTAAAATGCAATGCTTCTCTTTCTTGTACTTGCTTTTTTCTAGCTTACAATTTGCATTATAGGACATCAGATTATCAAGTAACCTCAATTGTTATTAATACTTCATTTGCCTCTTCGATTATGATAACCTTTCTGTTCTATTCATTGATTAGAGAGTTTTAATTTGAAAAATAAATAATGTTTCAATATGTGCAATGAGCACATGTGTGACGATCTGCCTTTCTAACCCTTGGGAATGACACTTAATGCTTCCTTGGTATTCGTCTACCATTATCCAAGCATCCGAAAGACAACCGTCATTAGGTAAAATAAAAAATAGGACAAAAATCTCACAATAGAAGGTTTAACATAATATAGCACTACGACAGTACATTAGGTTACTCCTTAACATAAAGTTATCAGAGTTACAACAAAAGTACTACATCAGCCTAGGCAGTTATAACAACTTGCCTTTACACTTGCTGATACAAAATACACATTCAAAAATGAAAATAATAGCGAAAATAGATTACTAGGTAGATAAGGACCTCCTGCTCAACCACCATCTTCATATAGCCCTAAGCAACTTGTCACTCCCAGACTACTCAAATATAAATGAGTACCTGAGAGTTTAGGGAAAACAAAAACTTAGTTCGGATAATAAGTCTGGAATGATAAACTCTAAATAAAAATGGAATACATAAACCACAAATGAGACCACGCCCCAAAATACATAACGAGCTCCCTCTCATAAGAACAACATCCAAGCATAAAAAATGGACACAAATAATTAAACACTGCGAAGTGTGCAAGACACTTCCTGATGCAATTAAGAAAGAATTATTCATATATTTGAATCAAAAATAAGGAAAGGGAAATTTTCCAACAATGACTAGTAGGGTGTGCCCTCCTTACCTAAAGTATATCTTTAGGCAATATACTTGAGAGGGTCATTTAATCTGTGACTCTCTCGGACACGTCTAAGCTAGACCCCGCCAACCTTACAAAGAATTCGAGTATTTCATATCTCCGTGCACATACCACCATATCCAATCTGGGGCGGATGTAAAATTACCCTAACGGGAGCAAACCCACTAGCTTGGCTTCCACATGCTCTTTGGTTTTAGTCATTTCTAACAAAGAATGTCAACGCTCAAAACGAGCAACAAATTGTCTTAAATTGATGATTCACAAAAGATAGCAGAATCAATAGCCAATAAATCAACTATTGGGAAAAATCAAATTGATCGTATATGGAAATTAAATTTCTTACCATTATCACCACTCGTTGATTTCAAACTTGTACCATTCCTTGCTTAAAAAATGAAGTCGGGCCAGTTACGTTGGTGTTACGTCTAAGCCATGCTTTAACGAGATGTTAACCTTTTGAGATAGAAATTTTTTCCATACTTCGATGTTAATGCAAAGAATACGACTAAATCCTTTTCATATAAATGTATCGTTTACAAAAATTAAATTGATTACCCTTTCCATAATCGAATCAAATTTATACACTTTTAAAAACCAAATTTTTGGTTGGTTTTCACATCACAAATATTAACTTTAATCTACTTTATTAGAGTGATTAATTAACTTTAATCGTCAAATAATTAACTTATAACATCATTATTTTAATGATTAATTAACTTTTAAATTCATGTTAAAAAATGTTAATTGACCTTAAACATCATTATTTAAAATGATCAACTAACTTTAAAACATCATTATTAAAATGATTATTTATTTTTATAAACCCAAGCACGAAATCAAACATAAAAGATTTCAAAAAAGGTGGTATTTGCAAAGTGTCGATATAAGGATAACTGCTATACGGACGCTTCCATAAAACATTATATATGTCATATATACTCATTCAAACATCTCATAGTCATAAGTATGTATATACAAAAATATCGATAACATTCACAAGGTGAGATAAAATTTGTCACTTTATAACTTATGCACTTCGAGGTGTGTCGTAGCAACCTATTCGCTATGAGCACTTCGAGTTCATTTCAAGTCCTCTTTAAACATCTTATTTGCCACCTGCTTTCAAGCAGGAACCAAACCAAACAATAATCATTTAATACACTTATTAAACATAAGAAAACGACAAAGATTATTATACAAACAATAAAGTACAAAACTTGAGTAGGCGAGCATTACTCACCTAAATCAACGCGAACTTTAACCAAACTACCATAACTTCGCAAACCAAAAATGAACCTAGATTTTGCTCAAAAAAACATGACTTTTAAAGGCTAGAGAGGATCAGTATGGTTTGGCCATGATGGCTAAGGGGCTCGTCTCTGGTTAAAAATGGGAATTTTGGGTCTTGTTTTGATGAAGGAGTGATGTTGAGAAAAAAGGAAGAGGTTTTAGTGGTTTCGTTTAAGAAAAAATTGGAAAATGAAGCAAATTTCTAAATTATATCGACTAAAACTCCATTGAAGGAGAGAAGAGCATAGGAAGAAGAAAATGGAAACATATGAAGTAAAGGAGAAAGTGAGGAAGTGAAGCTACTTTTTACAGAAAATGTAAAATGGAAATTTACCAAACTAACCTTTTTATCAGAATATCCAATACCCTTCAAAAAAAATCATCACATCACCTTCTTCCTTACCTTCATCCACACGTAAGCCACCATACGCTCAACCATCACCTCACTTCGTTTTGAAATGTACTTTATCTTGGTTTTTGAATAATTATTGTTATTTTTAATTTTTAAAAAGAAAAGTCAAAGTTCACTTTATTTCTTAAGCATATTTTTTAATCAAAATATAATAAAATTACTTCATTAATAAAAGTATACGTTGTTTATATAATTGTGTACACATGTACACTAGTGTACATGACACATTCCGCCAGCCTTTGGTCGATGAAAAGTCAAAAATCCAAAAAATGGTTTTCTGTCACATTTTTGTTTTTTCTTCTAATTACATATTTTTGTAAACCAAACTTTAATAAAAATTTACCGTCATTAGTTATTACTAAAAAGAGGTATACTTGATTTATAAATCCATTATTTAAACATTTAAAAACGTATTAAATGTTCAGGTTCAAAGTGATTAAATTACGGGTCGTTGCATCCTCCCTCCTTATCATACATACAAAAGATACTAAAAGAAATCCAAATAATATCATTCAACAAATAGGTGCAAAGAAAGTGACTTCACCGCAACCGATGAGTACACTAAAAAATGCAGCAAAACACAAAAAACAAAAACAACAACAACTCGGGCTAAAATAGTCCTCAGTTTTTCAAGTACAATCCCTATCGTCACCACTCCACGGAACCTTAACAAGATTCAATACCTTCATCTACAATCACTTTTTATCTCGAGCGATGATAAGAATAAGCTGCTTAGGAATGGTTAGGTTAGGCTGAACTTCCAATTCAACTTGTTATATCGGTTCCACTATCGTCGAAGAGTTGTGTACGTGCTTACATAAATGGGATACGTAAAATACGTTATGCACATATAATAGTCTATCTAGTAAATTCACTTGATGTGCTAGTCTACCAATCTAGTCAATATGGAAAAAGGCCAATATAATGAGGGGCTAGCTTCCCTGATTTGCCAAACCTCATAGTGCTTCTCAACCGAGAAACTTTTAAAGACACCAAATCTCTCATTGGAACTCTAGATCCATGCGCCTTCGGTCCGCATAACACTTTGCCAATACTATGCCTCTTCATTTTCCTTCTAATATCAGCTACCTTCTCATTTGTTTCTAAGATCATGTTGGGGCCAAGAACAAGTCTATCTACAGATTCAAGCCGACATGATGAAAAATTGTACAAATGACCACAAAGAGCTTCGAAAGGGGCCATACCAATGCTTGCCTGATGGCTGTTATTGTAAGTGAATTCGACAAAGTGTAAGTGATCTTTTCAATAACCCATGAAGTCGAGAATTCATGCTTGTAATAAATCTTCCAAGAACCGATTCACTCTCTCTATCAACCTATCCATCTAGGGATGGTAAGCTATACTCAGACTTAGCTCAGCCCCTAAAGTAGTTTGCAATTCCTTCTAGAACCTACTGTTGAATATCAGGTCTTGGTCACTTGCAACGCTACAAGGAATACCATGGAGTCCCACAATCTCCTTTACAGGAAAACTTGCCAGATTTGCAGTAGTCTTTGTAGGCTTAATTGGAATGAGATGGGTACTCTTGGTCAGTCGGTTAACTATAACCCAAATCTTGTCGTTTCCTCTTCTTGACCTATGAAGTCCATCAATTAAGTCCATAGAGGTCTACTCTTACTTCTACTTTGGATTTAAAGTGGCTGAAGAAGTCCAACCGTCTTTTGCTGGCCACTTTTAATCTACTAGCAGTTTGCACATTGACTCATAACGATTGAAATATCTGCTTCATCCCCTTTCACCAAAATACCCTCTTTATACCTTTGAATATCTTGGTTACTCCTAGGCAGAAAGATAACTTTGAATGGTTTCATTCGGTCAACACTTCTTGCCTAAGTCCATTAACATTTGGAACACATATATACCTATTTATTTTCAATACATATCGGGGATCAATCTCAATGCTATAAACAACACCTTCTTTAACATCCTTCTTAAATGGAGCCAAAATAGGATATGTCTCCTAACTAGGCACAGTCCTCTCCATTAATACTAGCTTAACTTCTAAGTTAGCAACTATGGCTATATTTCTACTAAATGCATCTGTAACAACATTTGCTTTCCCAAGGGTATAATATATTGCCAAATCAAAGGAAGTGAGAGTCTCTAGCCATCTCTGCTGCCACAAATTCAAATCTTTTTTGGTAAAGTGGTATTTTAAGGATTTGTGCTCTACATATAACTAGAACTTTTGACCCAAAAGATAATGCCTCCACGTCATTAGTACGAATACAACAGCTGAATGCTCTAAATCATGCATAGCATAATTTTTTGAGTATGGCATTAGCTGTCGACTTACATAGGCAATAATTTTCTCATGTCATATCAGAACCGCTCCCAATCTGGTTCCATAAGTATCTGTATACGTGGTTAAACCTTCGCTCTCACCTGGAATGGTTAACACATTAGGGCAAGTCAACTTTTCTTTTAATTCATTAAATGATTGATCACACTTAGGCGCCCATGCGAACTTAACATCTTTCTCCGTTGACTTCATCAGATGAGAAGTAATTTTTGAGAAGTTTTTGATGAACCTATGATAAAAACCAGCCAATCCCAAGAAACTTCTACCTTCCGTCGCACTTTCTGGCTTCTTCCTGTCTTGAACCACAATGAATTTAGTCGGGTCTACTAATATGCTTTCTCTCAAAACAACATGCCCTACAAACCTTGCTTTGGATTTTTAGAAATAGCACTTAGAAAACTTAGCCTTCAACACATGTCTTCTTAAGGTATCGAGTATGACATAAAGATAATACTTGTGCTCTTCCTATGTTTCTGAGTAGATAAGAATGTCAACAATAAAGACAAGGATAAATTTATTAAGAACAAGTCGAAATAGTTGATTCATTTAGTCCACAAAATAAGTGAGTGCATTAGTCAGCCCAAAGTGCATGACTAACCACTCGTAGAAATGTTTTAGAGTCCAAAAGGCTATAATGGCACACCCTCTTTTTTCTACGCTTAATTATTGGAAACTGGTGGTAAGATCCAATTGAGAAAATATCCGAGCACCATGAAGTTCTAACTCCCTCATATCTTTCAGAGCCAACCTTTGCAGCGGTTGTACAAAAGGTCTGGTTCTTGGAACCAAATTAATATATAACTCCACTTCCTAGTGAGGAGGTCAACCTGGCGCTTCATCAAAAATATTAGTGAAATCACAAACAACCGGTGTATCTCCAAGTTCCTCTTTAGCCATTTTGAGTGAATAAAGAAAACTGCTCGCTTACTTGTTAAGCTCTTCACAAAATATATCAATGCTTCTTCCTACTGCATCCTTTACCACAATCATTCTCTTAACACAATCCAAGAAAAATCTAAACTTCGATAACCAATCCATTTCCAATAACACTCCAAAACCCATATACCCAAGAACAAACAAATCAAAAGGGAAGAGACGATTTTGATAAAAAATAGGCACATTTAGACACAAAATATCAAGATTAGTCAAACCTACAATAAGGTTTGACACACAAAGAGGATTACTCAAAAAGATGGGTTTATGGTTAAGTTTATCTATAAAATAAACTTAAATAAAACTATGGGAAGCATCAATATCGAATAATACTTTTATAGGAATATCATACATAAATAATGTACTTTGTAACACCTACCTACCCTTTTTACCTGAAGAAGTGGATGGTACCTCTTCGATAGTAAAAGACTATCCTTGCAACCTTTTCTTTGGAAATGAATGCTCATTTTTCATGTACCCTTGCTTATGAAAATTGTAGAAGATTGGTTCACTAGGGGTGCCGATGCACTGATTTGTTGACCCATTTTTTGCACCTATAACAAAGAACGTGGGCTAAGTTGAACGGCTTCTTTTGTGTTGGAGCCCCACCTTCGGGTTTCTTCCCTGTCCAATTCTTCTTTCCCTTGCATTTGAAATTCGAAATGCCTCCAAATGGTATAATTGATAAAGGCTTGGCACAAACCGCTGACATAACTCCATTTTGGACTCAAAGAGCTTCACACCTTAAAGCCATAATGTTAAGGTTGATTAATGTACCCATAAGATGATTGGTCATTTCACGGTGGAACAATGATCATATCCCATTCACAAACATTTCATTTTTCCTGAGCGGCATGTCTATCAATCCTAGTCCGAAATGGGACAAAGCATTGAAATTATGCTCATTTTGTGACACCGTCAAATCACCTTGCTTTAAATCAATGAAGCTCCTAAACAGCTAAGTCCTTTCAGTGTTTGGAATAAAATGTGTTTCAAAAACTTCGTTGAACCGGGCCCAAGAAAACGTCTCCTTCGGAGTATTTTCTGTTACTGAATCCTAAAAATTCTCCTCCAAAGTAATTGTTGTTACTGATCCAACCAATCCATCATCGACTTTTGAATTTTTCGTGATGCCAACAATCGTTTCTCTACATCTCCCAACTGAATATCCCAATATATTCCTTCACAAGATGTGGGCCACATTCGCACTCCAAGAGCATCTTCAGTTCCTTGGAACGATTTCCCACCCAAGTGGTAAAATTCTCACAAAAATCCTTAAAGTTCATCGGGGACTGAATGTGCACCATCCCTACCTCTACCAAATTTACAGTTGGCATAGTAGCATTTCTTGGTACCCTTCCGTTAGTAGCTGTTCTAGTTCCAGATCCTCTTCTTCCTCCTCTTCTTGTACATTGCCATTAGTAGTAGGTACCTTTTGAATACAAGAATATAATTAAAATAGTTTAAGGATAACGACACCAAAGGATCTAGAATGAGACTTTAGAGGGCAGCTATTATTATTATAAAAATTACAAATTTGCTATCTCAAGATTAACTCATTCTAGGGCATCACTTACCCAATCTATGATGAGTCGTGCCTCAATCAGGCTAAGATGTTCGCTTAACCAAAACTCTGATACTGTCTGTGATGACTCACCTTTCTAACCCTTGGGAATGACACTTAATACATCCTTGGTGTTCATGTGCCATTGCACAAGCATTCGAAAGATGAGTTTTCATTGGATAAAATAAAAGAACAGAACAAAATTCTCATAATGGAGTGGTCAAATATAATATAACACTATGATAGTATATAAGGTTAATCCTTAACATCGAGTTAACGGAGTTACAATAAAAGTACTACCATTTTCCTAGACAGTTATAACAACCTTCCTTTACACTTGCTGATACAAAATACATATACATAAATAAACATAACAGTGGAAATAGACAACTAGGTAGATAATGACCCTATGCTTGACCACTATCTTCAAAGAGCCCTAAGAAACCTATCACTCCTGGACTACTCAAATATAAGTGAATACCTAAGAGTTAAGGGAAAACAAACAACTCGGGTCAAAAAATAAGTTTGGTATGACTAAACTCCAAATAAAAATGAAACACATAAACAACATGAGAGACAATGCCACAAAACATGGAATAGGTTTCCTCCCACAAGAACACCAACCTAGCATAAAGAATGGGCATAAATAATTAAACATTGCGAAGTGCGCAGGGTACTTCTCCATGCAATTAAAAAAGAATTAATTCAGAGGTTTGAATAAAAATAGGAAAAGAATTTTTTTCCAACAATGACTCGAATGGTGCATCCCCCTTACCAAAAGTATACCTCTAGATAATATATTTGAGAGGGTCATCGACTCTGTGACTCTCTCGGACACCAATCCAAGCAAAACCTTACCAACCTTACCGAGATTTCGAATATTTCATATCTCTGCACACATAAAACGAATCCAATCTAGAGTAGATGTGAAGATACCCTAATAAGAGCAAACCCAGATAGCTTAGCCCTCACTTGCTCTTTGGTTTTAGTCATTTCCAACAAAGGTTGCCAATACTTAAAATGAGTAACAAATCCTCTTAGATTGACGAAACAGAAAAGATATCGAAAACAATAGTCAATAAATCAACTATCGGGAAAAGTCAAAATGATCGTATATGGAAATTACGTTTCTTACCCTTTTCACCACTTGCTGATTTCATACTTGTACTATTCCTCTGTTAAAAATGAAGCCGGGCCAACTGAGGTAGTGTTACCTCTAAACCTTGCCTTGATGATATTTTTAACCTTCGAAATAGAAATAAATTTCCATACCTCGACATTTTGTGCTAAGAATATGACTAAATCCTTTCCATATAAGCGATATCCTTTACGGAAATTAAATTTTTTATGCTTTCCACAACCAAATCAAAATTTTAAACTTTTGAAAACCATTTTTTTCTTAGTTTTCACGTAACAAGGATTAACTTTAAACTTCTTTATTAAAGTGATAAATTAACTTTAAACATCAGTAGTTAACTTTAAACATCATTAATTAACTTTAAACATCATTATTAAAATGATTAATTAACTTTATACATCATTATTAAAATTATCGACTAATTTTAAAAAATCATTGTTTAAACGATAAATTAACCTTAAACATCATTATTTAAAATGATTAATTAACTTTAAAACATCGTTATTAAAATGTTTAATTAACTGTAAAACATCATTTCAAAATGATTAATTAACTTTAAAACATCATTACTAAAATTATTAATTGGCTTTGTAAAACCTAAGCATGAAATCAGACATAAAAGATTTCAAAAGAGATGGTATTTTCAAATTGTAGATATAGTGATAGTCGCTATACGGACACTTCCATAAAACATTATATATGCCATATATATTCATCCAAACATCTCATAATCTTAAGTACGTATGCACAAAAATGTAAACAACATTCACTAGGTGAGGTAAAATTTGTCACTTTATAACTTATGCACTTCGAGGTGTGTCATAGCGACCTATTCGCTACGAACAATTCGAGTTTATTTCAAGTCCTCTACAAACATCTTATTTACCATCCATATTCAAGCGGGAACTAAACTTAACAATAATCATTCAATACACTTATTAAACATAAGCAAACAACAAAGATTATTATATAAATAATAAAGTTTAAAATTTGATTTTTAAGATGGGTTTAACCCATATAAATCAACATGAATTTTAACCATCCTTCCGCAACTTCGCAAACCACATAGAAACCTAGCCTCTGCTTGGAATAACTTGACTTTCATAGGCTAGGGGGTCAATATGGTTCAACCATGGTGGCTGAAGGGCTCAGCCTTGGTTAAAAATCAGACTTTTAGGGTTATTTTGATAGAGGAGTGATGTAGAGAAGAAAAGAAGACGTTTTAGTGATTTTGTTTAAGGAAAAAGTGGAAAAGAAACAACTTTTTAAATTATATTAACTAAAACTCCATGGAAGGAGGAAAGAGCATGGAAAGAAGAGAAATAGAAAATGAAAATGAGAATTAAAATGACTAAAGTAAAAGTGAATAACGAGAAGGTGAAGCTTCTTTTATACAAATTGTAAAGTGAAAATTTACCAAAATAACCCTATTATCGAAATATCCAATATCCTCCATCAAAATCACCTCACCTTCTGCCTTGCCTTCATCCATACACAATCCACCCTACCCCCTACAGTCAACCATCGCCTCCCGTATTTTAAATGTACTTTGTCTTGGTTTTTTAATTTTTATTAATTTTTTCATAATAAAGAAAAGTCTCACTTTATTTCTTAAGTATAATTATGAACCAAAATACAATCAAATTACTTCTAGGTTTTTTATAAATGTGTACACATGTACACTAGTGTACACAACACATTTCGATAACTTTTGGTCGACGGAAAGTCAAAAATGCAAAAAACGATTTACGGTCACATTTTCGATTTTTCTTCGAACTACTTCTTTTTTTGTAAATCAAACTTTAAGACAACTTTACCATTATTTGTTATTACTCAAAAGAGGTCTATTTGAGTTACAAAACCCGTTATTTAAATATTTAAAAATATACTAAATATTCAAATTCAAAGTGATTAAATTGCAGGTTGTTACAGCATGTTGGATATTCTAAAATATAGAGTACATTTCAATAATACTTTCGCTTGGTTTCATTTTAAAATTTTGTATTGAATTTTTAAATTTGGAAATTTTAGTTTATTTCATTTTGTTTATGCCTTCATGTGTAATGTGTAAAGAGTGTCATAAACGATAGCATTTTTGCAAACCATGACTCTCGTAAATTCAACGTATATAATGTGAAAAAATGATATATTAATTATTTCTGAGTCGTAAATGGCAACATCCTTTTATATGTTGGTCTATGTAGTTAATGGAGTATTAGGAGCTTCAGATTTATTTTGTGTAGCATCTTAAATTTCAAGGCCATTATTCACGTGAGTTCTCATTCGAGTTGGCCAGTAAGCTTAGTCAAATCCAGTGAAAAGTGGTGACATATAATGGGTTGACCTTCGTGAAAAAGTGTTAAAAGTAGTAGTGGCCCTATTAAGATTCAAAAAAGTTCTTAAATTTTTTGAAAATAGGGGTCGGATATCAAATGAAAAGGTTATATGGATTGGTATTGGCTAAAGATATTTAAATGACAATTATGCTTGCTAAGCTAATAGAACTATAAGTAGTTATATAAATGAGGTGAATAAAGAAAAGAAAGTGCAAACTTTTTCCTTTTGAAATTGGTAGATGGATGGTTGTATATTGTACTGCAAGTCATAGATAATCTATAACAAATTACAAGTCGACAATGTCTGGTGGTTCAAACCATCCACTACACATGGTTCGAACCCTAGACCTCATGGATGAAAGCCAGAGCGCCTAGCCATGCGCTATGTAAGAAGATACATTGATTCATATGTTGGTTTGGACTTTCATCCCACATCTAGTCCTAGGACTCCTCTTTAGAAATTCACTATTTTACCTTACTTAACCAAAGGAATGTGTATCCTATAGACCCTGCATGAAACACCAAACAAGATTCTTACTACTTTAGATAAATGGTAGATAATAGTGTACCTTGACTATATTGATTTGTCTCTACATTACAATATCCTCTAATCAATATAGAACATCTTTGAAATGAATGACTTAATGAGTGGTATAGGATGTAAATTGATTTCTAGTGAATATATAATTTAGTTACGATGAATTAAATTGATCAAAGTTTGGAATAGCAATAAACACATATTTGGAACAAGTAGCGAATATAATTGTTGATTTGATATGGAGCGAGTAATGGCTTTTATAAATGATGTGGCGATCTATACAAGGGGTTGTTACTATTTTAAATCGAAGAGAAGCAACTGTAAGACAAAGAAAAGGGGATTTACTCAATGAAATACAAAGGATGTAGGAATTCAAAATAAACTCGACCAGTATTCCTACAGGTTGACCTGTAGAGGCCACATTGGACGAAATGTAGGAGCCACAGTCAAACCGTGTGACTTAGATAGGTTAATTTATGGCATTTATAACTTGCCTCATTTGTTTATTTATATAAAATTCTCTTTTGATTTTTGCTTGACTTGTTTTTGACATCTATAAAAATCCAAAAAAATCAAAAAAATTATTTTGTGATGCTTGGAGTTCTATAAAAAAATTAGAACGATTTCATGTTCATTTGTAGGGTTTTAACGAATAAAAACTAAAAGGACTCGATAAATGAAATATTAGATTTTTGTACTCATTTATCCATCTTCGATTATTTCTATGACCTTAGTATATATGTAAATTGGTTAACTTTAATGAATGTCTCTGGCAGCTCATACATCATCCGATGGGTCTCTATTTGCTTTATTTTGTACTTTGAGCTCGTATTAAAGCATATCACAATGACTATATAATATTTAGTCTCTTTTTTTCTAATATGATTTTTCTATAATGCTTACTTCCAACCCATAGAGCTTGAAAAATGCACTAGTAGCATTATTATATAATTATAATCATCAAAATACCGAAAACTGTGGTTTTAATAGAAAGTATGCAGTCTGGTTGTTATATATATATATATATATATATATATATATATATATATATATATATGGATGTAATTTTGGAGTACATCAAAACATGGAGTTATAAATCCTTCAAACAAAATATCTAGTCAATTGTAGTTACTAATGTATTTGTAACCATAAGTATTGGATTGAACTACCAAACATTTATCCTTAAATGTTCCTAGTCAAAGGCATATTGAGAAGGGGATCGATGCACCGATGGACTAGTGTATGTAATGCCACACATACGATTGACGATGAATTTCTTATGACCCTTGGGATAAGAAGAGGTTATATACTTGTAGTCATTTAGGAAGAACTGCATATTAACCCACCGATATTCTTCCATGAGTTTAAATATATGTAGTTCAAAATACAAAGATCTCATGCTATAACATGCAATGGTCTTTGACTTGAGAGTACTATGAATCTTGTATATTACAGTCACACTTTGGTTATGGACAAATACGTTATATTAATTAATGTTATGACCAATTGGCACATCTTGTGATACATGAAGTGAAATGCGACTTAAAGGAGGATTCATCTCTTTGGACATGGAAGGTAAATGTTACCATAACTGGAACTTAACATGAAGCCCTAACTCTTTGACCAAAGCATGACAGTCATTCGATAATATTATTAGTTAAACCAAGTGACTTTGAGTTTAACTTAATAGTAAGCATTGGTTGTTATCAGAATTTTAGCCACCAAAAAAATTATAGACATATAAATGACACAACATTGAAAAAAATATATGCATAACATATTATTACTTAATTGTGCTGCTTTAAATGATTAAGAATTGAGACTTCACCTAGATTATCGATAGACTTCGTAATCTTTATCCTGCTTTCACAAAGTCGACATATCTTTTATATTTAAATCATTTATAATAGTGGATCAGAGTCGTATACAAAGACTTGCATTATTGACTAAAAGGTTTAGCAGATTAACTTAGAGTTGTTATAAATTATAATGGAGATTTGAATAAGAATGACAGTCCTATATATTTAGCTATTATAAAAGCTTGGGTATTAATTACTAAAATACATATAAATGTTACACACATTTATTTAATTAATACACTTTGATAAATAATTAAATTAACGTAAAATAGTTAGTTAAGGGTTATATAATTGGTTGAAATTACAAATACAGACCTATTTGCTAAATTTAATGGAAATTTATTTATTTAGTTGTTGTAGTTTCTACAATGAGCCATTTTCCGCTAGCTTTTCCGTTGTCCTTATTCCTTATCCCTTATACTTGATAAGTTATGAGCTTTTTACACATTTTCTCCTAAAATTGTTAGATTTCCTTTTGTATGCTTCTTTTCTAAGAATAAGTTAATTGTTGTCTTTTCAATACGTGGAAGGTTGGAACACTTAGTATATTTTATTCCTTAAATAATTTGAGCAAAACAAACAAATTATTAAAATTAATTCCAAACCAGTATATATGACTATAGGGTGCCTTGGTTCAGTAACCATTTTGGTAGCAAAACTATCTCCTAAATTAAAGTTCTCAACCATAAAGATAGAGTAGAGAAGCATCTCCAAGGGTTGAACTGGGTCCGATATTTATAAAATAGACTCGGTACATTATAAATATTAGTAGCCACTTAATAACCCACACTTTTTTTAACCGTTAAATTATATTAAAAACAATTTTTTCTATTGTATGTTAAATATAAATAAATCTTGGTTTTAAGTTTAGTTGACTTAGGATAACGAAAGTCATGTAAACTATTTTAAACTGAAAGAAACAATTTGTTATTACATATTGTAATGTATATAATCATGGCTATAAATTTTGGATAAAATTATATGGTATTTTAATAATTTTTTATTTATTTAGATAAATTAATTTGTCTACATATATTTAGATAACTTTAATATATATAATTATTATGTTAAAAATCGTTTTTGGCCCTTTTTAATATAATTATTATATAAAATTTATTTCTAAGTTTGTTCTTTACTACAACTTAAATTTTTTTACCTTTTCCAACCGAATTCTCATATGTGTAAATGTATACAGAAATATTGAATTATATTAAGTAAATAATATATATATATATATACATATACATATATATAATTTTATGTTTATTAAATAGAAGAAAAATGTTATATATGCTTTATAATATAAATAACGAAAGATGGTATATTTACCATTGATATTTTAATATTGTTAAAGAAAGGTCAAATATAGAAACTCTGTTTCAATTAGCAATTAACCAATTAAGCCATCTAATTAAGTAAATTTAATTTTGTATGAAATCAAATAATGTAACACTCCCTTTGAAATATTCATATACCGAATACCGGATATATCAACATATATTGCTAGTTATTACCATATATACATGTATAGTTCTAAATCCCATAGCTATAAATTTACATATAAATGCACCATGGACATCTATGTTTATGTTTCTCATATATGATTTAAGGTATGTTAGTTTTCTATTTTAATTAACATATAAAGTTAATCAATTACAATAGACAAACTTCAGCTAAATACCACAAAACCATTCTCATTAATATTAAATATGGTTTAATATTTTCAAATCAACTTATATACAATAACACAACTGATCTTTTGCAAGCTACTAAGAGAATTTTTTTTTCCAAAATCAATCTCTTTTACCTCACTAGATAATGAACTTGATACAACAACAAGTACATAACCTATAGGTATTCCCAACAGCCATGAGCAAATCAACCTCCATCACATGCATAATGTTACTTACACTAGTCTAGTTAGTGTATCAATATTTCATTCACGAAACATAAAATGATTATGAACTTTTAAAGATAAGTGTTTATGTTTATTTGTATGATTCAAGCTCATGGTTACAAACTCTTTTGTCATTATTATCGTAAACTGTCACGACCCGAAGTTCAGTGTTCAAAAATCAACATCAAATATCTCACTTGTATTCGACTGTCGGAGATTCGAACGTCGAATTTCAGTTCGGATGGAGCTTAGCGGAAAATAAAACTGCTAACATTAATATTCCAGATACAACATCTCACAATATCACTACAACAACAACACCAACATCAGAGTATTTTTATACATATACAACACAACTCCAAAATAGACCATCACAAGCGAACAACATGTGATTGCATTCCAAGAAAGCCTTCAAAGAAAAGAAGTGATAGCGAACATCCAACTAAGAACCTTGAGATCCAAAAAGTTTCAGAATATCTCCAAGACAAAAAGGTCTTCAAAACCAATAGCCTTCAAACCATACGACTTCAAAATCTAGCTAGCACCAACACACGGAAGACCTGTACTACTAGGCTGTCCGTGTGGAAATTATGGGCACCCAGAGTTTAGAAAAAACAATAAACTCCGGGTCAGTCATGGGACTTGTATGAGTAAACCAAAAACGTTTTATCTTTCTAAGAAAGCAGCAAAAGAATTTTGAAAGAATTTCGCAATGCTTTTCGAAAATGAAAGTTCCATAAGGCCTACCACCACACACACAATGCAAACGCAGACTTGGAGGAGATTTCTCCTTATGACGGTCAAAAATGCTTAATACGAGAAAACATTTTAAATATTATTATTAATGTACAGTGTGAAAACGTTTTCAAAAGTATAATATTAATCTTAGCCAGCATAGACATTCCGAACTATGCCTACCATAGCTACCATCTAAACAGTGGTGACCACCATAAGTAAATGGCAGGTAATACAACTAAAACGGTACTGGGTTCGTATCGGTAATCAGATTTCCAACAAATGGTCAGGCTAAGGAACTTCCTGGGCCATAAGGGTACGCCTCTGGAGGGACGTCCCGAGAACCTAACCGGATCTCTGCCAACACAAGGCCGGGTTACCTCTATAACTAGGTAACTACTGACATGAGTATGCCATCTCCCGGAAATAACCAACCTTTATCCGAGGCCCCAACATCAATCACAAAGGAATACATATATTTGCGATATCCACATAAGTTAAGTATCTGGGCTCCATACCATGATACCGCTTCTATCCAGAAGGAAATGCATATACCCTAAGGGGCGCCACCCTCAATAACCATGTCGCATCTTTCCTGTTTCGACCATCACCGAGTTGTGAGGTTCGACGAAGTCTCGTCCACAAAGCAACGCTTTTCACAAAAGCCATGCTTTGATCATCTAATGATCAACAATTGATCATCAATACACAACAGCACTTAGCGTGCCATACTACCAAATTGAGAGTATATCGCTGATAACCTTCAACTACATAACCTCTGAATTCGTACTCGGAGAAGGGTGTTAAGATAAGAGAATAAATTCTCCGCCACCAACAGATATGTATTTGAAAGAAATTGGCTTTATATCTCAAAATGTGGTGTCAGACACACGACCATACAAGTCTGTTCTGGGTTCGAACAGAACCGAAGGCACTTCGTCCAATAAAGGAAGAAGACCTTGCAAATCTGGGCATCCACAATCCCGATTGGACTTCCCATCACTTAGGGAATCCCTATACCGGAGCAACTCGGTGCAGAGGCAATCGATAAGTTATCCTATCGTTCTCGAAGATGTCCGGTCTTCACCATCGTCTTCAATTGCTATCCATTTCGTCGTATTACATATTCGGAATGGGTTGTATGACACAAAGGTCCTCTCCCGGCTAATCCGAATAGTGGGCGTCAATTTTAAAACATGTGGATATGTCATTCACAAAGATTCGCAGGTTCGATGTGGGTTTCGGATAACCAACTGGAATCCGACTCCCTGTCGCATCGAAATTCAAATGCCGTCTTACGGGCAAAAAGGGGTGTTCACATACATGTAGAAACTGTTGAGTCACAAGTTTTATGAAGGTTTTGATTTCTGACAAATAAATAAAGGCGATCGACAAAACAAGGTCATTATGGCTATAAAGAGCTACATATGGTACTCTAGATTGTAGGTTGATTATTTGATATTATAATAGTGATAAACTTGTTAAAATCTATCCTCAAATAATCATGCATTTCAAGGAAATCAATATATATACGACTAAATTGTAGTTGCACATTCAGTGTGCAACTTTACAGGGACCGGTCGACCGGTCATAATATATGCAGTCGACCGTTCCTGCATAATTTGCACACTGAACGTGCACACATGCACATAACGTATATATATTTGAATTCCTGTCTACTGGTCACTTTTTAGCCTGTTGACCGTTTTTAAACAGAAAGCAATTTTTCCAAAAGACACTTCTTTTCTCCAAAGGTTGCATCTCTTACCTTTCATCAAAGATCATATCTCTTAATGACAACTGCTCACAAAGAGTTACAACCATTCTTCTCTATATAAACTCATCTAAATCTTGATTAAAACAACATGATTGTATATGCTTTTTACTCTAATCTCTGATCTTACTTTCTACATACTCCTGCATTTTAAAAGCTCTCAATTATTTATTGAATCATTGAAACTATTTCATATCTTTTGATTCAATAAGTAATATACTTTCCTTAATCTTTTCAAAACATCATTCGCATACTTTGAGGATAAGATTATAGGAAGGGTGTACTACTAGTGACAAATCCGTGTTTTCAAGAGCACAAGTTGTCAACAACAATTGTATTTGTTCTTTTGTTGAAGTCCTCTGTGTTGTAAGAGGCAAGTGTTGAAGTCCTCAGTGTATTAGAGGCGTGAAATCCCGTTCGTTTGCTCGGGTGTTGTAAACCTGTTCCTCCGGGTGAAGCGAGGTAGTTAATAGTGAAAATCCAGATAGAAGTCTGGGACTGGACGTAGGACGGTGCTCCGAACCAGTATAAAAATCTCTGGTGTGATTTTTATATTTTTATTTTTACTTTGCTACTATCATCTATTTTCCGCATTTATATTATAGTCCATATTACACGATCCGTGTGTACTATATTAGCACATATAATCGTATACACACCGCACTTTCAGAAACAAATCACAAATCATAGTTCATCATAAAGCAACCATAGTACCACAACATAAATATCAATCCAGAATAGAATATTTGATGATAGTCAATCATCTTCGGTTAAGGTGGTTGTGATTAAAGTGAATTAACCATATAATTGTCTTTATTAATTATTTTAAATCAATGTTTTAATTAATTTTTTTACTTAATTATGAATTAATTAAATCTTAATTGGCTTTATTAATTATTTATTCTTTAATTGGCTATCTTAATTTATTAATTCCTTAATTGTTAATTTACTCAATCTTAATTACTTTTATTTAATATCTGTTCTTTAATTAATTTGCTTTTAATTATAGAGTGGTTACAAATCATTAATTGTTCAATCATTATTTAATCATTACAAATAAATTTGTTTTTAAGTTAATAATTTGAATATGTATTTTACTTCTTGAATATTTTATTAAGTTGAATTACAAAAACAACTTTATTTTAAAAATACAAGTTTGAAATATCATTGAACTTCATTTATTTCAAATAATTATTTCAATACCATACTTTACATTCGATTAACCAACTATCATCATTTATAAAGAACAAATTTAGGAAATCATTTAAACTTATGTTTCAAATAAAATTTAAAACTGAAATTGTTGTTTTCAGGTCCAACCCAAGGCTGTCTCGGGTCATCCCTAATCAAAATTGCCCCCGCTCCGATTTTCTACCTAAATCACACGAGTGAAATTTTTTCAGAAATTTTGTCTAAGTTTTAAAATCGACCCGATCCAACGCTAAAAAAACTCAGGCTCGTCTTCGAGTTTTCTTCCCAATTCCCCGCGCAGTGCTCCGAGTCTTCCCTTTCTTCCCCAAATTTTGTTCCCCCTGACACACCCAACTGTGTGCACCTGCACAACTTCACCGGCCACCTTCGATTGAATTTCTGGTCATCCACATATCATCGACGATGTACTCGAGCCTCACAAACACTCAAAAGTTTGAACGAAACACAATTTCGAAATTTTGTTCCCAAACCCAAAACTTCATCAAAACTGATTACCACAAAACCTTCACGTTCTTCCACCTCTGGCCATTGGAGGATACGATAATTTGACCGAAGCTTACTTTAGATCATACGCCCTTATCCCTACCGGAGCGATCAACTCCGGTGGCCTGACGAGACCGCGGCGAACCCATATATTACTACAATCCAATTTTTGGGTTAAAACCCTACATAAACGTCGCACGGCAACCACGGTCAAGTAGAAATTCTTTAGGTATTTTTCTTAGAACCCCCAGTGCCTCAGTCATCACCACCCTTAGCCTCGACCATCATCATCACGACGATGGCCGGAATTTCGCAAAATCCCCAATTTCGGTTACCTCGGCTTATCCCAGTAATCACTAACTTAAAAATTTTGATTTTGTTTTCAAAAATCACAATTTTTGATAAGCATTCAGATGGTATATTTGAAATTAAAATCTACTAGCTTTGAAATTGATCATGACTTGAATTTCAACTGTGCTTTCTTGTTCCAGGTTCTAAGTCCCGAGTATAATCCTTTTAAAAGTTTTAACTTTAAATCTTAAATGATTTAAAACATATTTTTTCTTTGGATACTTAAATCTAACACACTGGAATCAAGGAACTTGAGGCTTCTGACAGTTTTTTTTTTAAAAAAAATGAAACCT
Source organism: Allium cepa (assembly GCA_030765085.1). Classification (NCBI taxonomy): domain Eukaryota; kingdom Viridiplantae; phylum Streptophyta; class Magnoliopsida; order Asparagales; family Amaryllidaceae; genus Allium; species Allium cepa. The sequence continues at coordinate 616,568,020 of CM060931.1, forward strand.
GTAGCTTAGAACAGAATTATCAACATGCATAGGAAAAACATAATTCATTCAAATTTTTGTTACATGCAAACCATTTTTTCCAACTTGCATATATCAAGTATTCAATCAATCGGATAAAAATCAAATTCCTTGAAAGATTTACTTACCAATTTGGGACTGAAAACAGAAGTGGAACAGAGGGAAGCTCTGGAATCTTTTGAACTGTAGTTTTTTTTCTTTTTTTCTACTTAACTTGATTTCTTTTGAATTGTTATCTGCAGTCAATTTTGTATAAACTTGTTTAAACTTTGATGTATCTACTCACTTATTCTTTTTAATCAACAAAATAAAATAATTAAATTTACTTACACTTTGATCTTAGTTGAAATAGAAGTGAAATTCCGGCCTGCACCTTCAAACTTTTGTATTTGCCAGTTTTTTTTCTTTTCCTTTTTAAGTTGACCCCTGAATCTCTTTAAATCTTTGAAGTTCTTGTTTGATGTTTTTGTAGTGTTTGTTGAAGGTTGGAATTATCCTTGAATCTTTCTTCTTACAGCTTGAGAAACTGAAAGGAATTTGTACAGATTTTTTTCTCTGGATATGGTTTCTTGATTTCAATTTGTTGAGACAAAGTAGGTTTGTTTTTCTTTTGATAATGATATTTTTTTTGTGAAATAAAAGATTGCACAGATTTTTCTTTGAAATGAATAAAAGTAAGGAGAGAAGATATTGTATAAGTTTTTTTTTTCAAAAAAATTACTTAAAAAAAGAAATTAATAAAATGACACTCGTTACTTTTTTTCCTTCCTTGAATTACACTTGTCATTCTAGTTATCATTAATTTAACACTTGTAAAAAAAATTTCTTCTTTTATTAACAAAGTGTTTTACATTATTTTTTAAATTGTATTTATACTTACATTTTTCCATTAAAGACATTAGCTTTATGTTAATACATATTATTAAAAAGAGAGTGTTTTGAATTTGAATACATATTAAATAAATCTCATAGATATGTATATATAAATGCAAATTATTTTACTAAAAACATTTATTTTAAAACTTAAATTCAAATTAAAAATAAAATTCAATATACATGAATTTCAAATCTACCCACATAGGTACTAATACATATATATTCACATTTATGAATCAAAATTTAGATTTAAATGATTTTAAAACTTTTAGTATCTCAAAAGAAATTTGAAATTCTTATTCACTCAAATTATCATTTATTATTTATTTATTTTGAAACTTTTCAAATTTTATTATAAAAGTTCAACATTTACCAATTTTAAATTGATGAATTTTGGTATGTTAGAGATTTCCCCTCCTTAAGAAAATTTCATCCTCGAAATTTGAAAGAGAGAGGAAAGCAAACAAAGAATATACGAATTCAGAAAAGAATAGAGAAATGGCTTACCAATTTAAGCCGAGATATCTACCCTGCATTTGGGATAAGACTTTTGCATACTGTCTTCTTTCTCCCAAGTACAGTCCTTTGGATCTCCGCTCAACTACACTTTAACCAGTTTCACAATTTTGTTCCTTAATTGCTTTTCGTCTCGATCCACAACCTTAATTGGTTCTCTTTTGACTGATAAATTTGGTGTAATCTCCAGATCCTGCTGTGCTGCCTCTTCGACAATACTGTCTGGATCAGGCACATACTTTCAAAGATGTGAAACGTGAAATACATCGTGTACGACAGATAACCAGTTAGGTAGTTGCACTCGATATGCTAGAGGACCAATCCTTTCCAAAATAGGAAAAGGACCAATGTATCGCGGAGCCAATTTACCAGTTTTCCCAAATCTTAACACACCCCGCATTGGAGATACTTTCAAGAAAACAAAATCTCCAACTTGAAATTCCAAAGCTCTTCTTCTATGGTTGTAATAACTCTTCTGGCGACTCTGAGCAGTTATGAACTTCTTTCGGATAAAATCAACCTTTTCAGTGGCCTTCTTAATCATGTCTGGTCCAAGAACCAGTCTATCACCGGATTCAATCCAACATGCCGGTGATCGGCACGGTCGACCGTATAAAGCTTCAAAAGGAGCCATTTCGATACTGGCTTGATAGCTATTATTATATGAAAATTCGACCAAATGTAAATAGTCTTCCCAAGAACCACCAAAGTCGAGAATACAAGCTCGTAAAAGATCCTCTAATATTCGATCTGTCCTTTTAGTCTTCCCATCAGATTGTGGATGATAAGCAGTGCTGAAGTTTAGCTTTGTTTCCAACGTGGCCTGAAACGCTTCCCAAAATCTACTAGTGAAGATCGGGTCACGATCACTCACTATACTACTCGGTATACCATGGAGACGAACAATCTCTTTGATATATAGCTCAACTAAACTTGCTGCTGTCCGAGTGGATTTTACTGGAATGAAGTGAGCAGTTTTGGTTAGACGGTCCACTATAACCCAAATTGCTTCATTACCCTTCTTGGTTCGGGGCAGTCCGTCGATAAAATCCATTGATACCTGATCCCATTTCCATTTTGGTACCTCCAAAGGTTGGAGTAAACCCGCCATCTTCTTCTGGTCACTTTTAATATGCTGACAGGTAGCACAGTGACTCACATATATGGATATATCTCTTTTCATTGTCTTCCACCAGAAGGTTCTTTTAATATCTTTATACATTTTATTAACTCCCGGATGGATACTGAGTTTTGACTTATGACATTCATCTAAAACTTCACGCTTCAAATCAAGGAAGTCTAGAACACATATCATGCCTTTCAACCTTATAACTCCCCTACTATCCATCTCGAAACTAGTGTCTTCGCCTTGGCATATTCTTTTATAAATTCCCCGAAGAAACTCATCTTCATATTGCTTGGTTGCGATTCTCTTAAGAAGAGTAGGAGTGATAACGAGACGAGCAAGAATAGCGTGCTTTCTACTTAATGCATCAGCAACTACATTGGCTTTACCGGGAGTATACAGAATATCTAGGTCATATGACGCTAGAAATTCTAACCATCGTTGTTTCCGTAAACTTATATCTTTCTGGGTGAAGAGATATTTTAAAGATTTGTGATCGGTGAATAATTCAAAATTTTCACCTAAAACAGAAAGAGTTTATTAAGTATATTTATTTAGTTAAGTTAAATTTCTTATATCGTTAAGAAAGCTGAAAAAGTTCTTACCCAGAAGATAGTGTCGCTAGATTTTCAAAGCGAAAATAACAGCTAAAAGCTTCAAATCGTGTGTTGGGTATTTTTTCTCATGCGGCCGTAATTGTCTACTCGTGTAGGCAATTACTTTTCCATTTTGCATTAGTACTGCTTCCAAACCGTCTCCACAAGCATTAGTATAGACGGATAACCTTTAGTTCCCGTTAACGATAGCGAGAACAGGAGTGGTAGTTAATCTCCTTTTCAATTCCTAAAAAGCTTCATCACACTTTGGAGTCCAATCGAATTTAGCATTTTTCATTGTTAGCTTAGTCAGCGGACTGGCCAACTTAGAAAAATCTTGGACAAACTTTCTATAATATCCCGCTAAACCTAGAAAACTTCGAACTTCTCTAGGAGTAGTGGGTCGCTTCCAGTCTAGAATTGCAAAAATCTTGCTTGGATCAACAGAAATACCTTCTTTATTAACAATATGACCGAGAAATCTGACTTCTTTGACCCAAAAGTGACATTTAGAGAATTTAGCGAGTAGGACATTTCTCCTCAATATTTCCAAAAATATTCTGATATTTTAAGCATGCTCCTCTTCCGTTTTGGATTAAATCAAGATATCATCAATAAATACAAAGAAAAATTTGTTTAGTACTTCTCGAAACACACGGGTCATTAAATCTACGAAGTACGCGGGAGCGTTGGTTAGTCCGAAGGGCATGACTAACCCTTCGTAGAACATGTTAGGACCCCTGAAGGCAGTTAAATGAACACAATCCTCGGCTATTCGTAGTTCATGGAATCCTTGAGCTAAATCCATCTTAGAAAAGAATCGAGCGCCATGAAGTTGATCAAATAGATCGTCGATTTTAGGTACAGGGAATTTGCTCTTGAGAGTTTGTTTATTGAGATCGTGGTAATCTACACACAATGTCAAAGATCCGTCTGATTTAGCCACAAATACGATAGCTGAACCCCATTCGGAAACACTAGGGCGAATCAATCCTTTTCCTAACAAATCTTGAGTTTGATTGACTATATCAATTCTTTCCCTAGATTCCATCCTGCGACTTGCGTGGACAACAAGACGGGCATTGGGTACTAAGTCAATTCGGAATTCTATTTCTCTTTGTGGAGGTAAGGATTTTACTTCTTCAAATACGTTGGAAAATTCCCGAACAACAGTTATAGACTCTAGACTAGGTTCAGGATATCCCAAAGTATACATCAATTTTTCTCTCTTGGGACTTGGATCCTCACAAGAGATTTCAATAAAATTTCCAAAGTTTGTTTTGACTAAAATTGTTCGATTATTACAATCCAATTTAGCTTCGTATCTCGATAACCAGTTTATTCCAAGTAAGATTTCAAATTCATTAAATTCGAGGATATAAAGATTGATAGGAAATTGATAGCAAGCATATGAAATGGGGACTTTATTACAATACAAACAAAGATTTGCGGGACCTCCAACCGGATTTTTCACGCAAATAGGGTCGTCAACAAATTCAGTTTTAAGTTCTAACTCATTTACTGTTTGTTGGGAAATAAAGCTGTGTGAAGCTCTCGTGTCAAACAAAACTCTAACAACTTTATCATAAATAGTAAGGTTACCTTCCAGGACACCTTTTCCTTTATCTGCTTTCGAAGTTGAAGGGTCTTCCTTTATCGCATATACATTTACCACCTTTGCTTGCTTCATCACCAGGCAATTCCTAACAACATGTCCAGGCTTGTGACAATTATAGCATTCTCGAGCTCTTTGATCATTCTTCACAGGTTGTTCCTTCTTGACTTGCTTCTTCGGGTTTTTGCAGTTGTTTGAATAATGCCCCTTTTCTTGGCAATTGTAACAAGTTACATCTCTACCCGAATTTCCTTGATTGTTCCTCTTATCCTTGCCTTGATGTGGCTTCTTACCCTCAAACTTTCTCTCCTTCCAATTCCGATTACCTGAATTTCCGCTTTCCTTTGGAATCTCCTGCATATCCAGGGTGGCATACCGATATCCCATATCAATAAGATCAGAGAAATACTCTTTGATGTGTGCTGTCATCCTTTCGTGATACTTCTTGTTCATTCCACGAATGAAATTTTCATTTTTCTTTAAAGGCGTATTCACCAACTCCAGACCGAAACGGGATAGTTCGTTGACTTGTTTAAGTACTCTTCAAAAGACAAGCCTCCTTGCTTTAAATCCAGAAATTCTTGATACATTCGGGAAATTCCTGCCGACGGCATATAGCGCTTTTCAAACACCTCCTTGAATCGACTCCAAGAAAACTCTTCTTCAAGTTCATCTATTGTGACTGTTTCCCACCAGGCCGAGGCTTCATCTTGTAGCTGCCAAGAAGCAATTAGACGCATTTGATCGTCTTGGAGCTTAAGCCCTTTAAAGATCTTTTCACATGATCTTATCCAAGCCTGGGCCTCAATAATTGACTCTTTGCCTGTGAATGGCCTACCACCAAGCCTTGTGAAACTCTTATGCAAGTCAGCCAGATTCGGCTGATACTGAGTAGGCACAATCGCTTCTGCTGGAGGAGAAACTTGACTAGATGTTGCAACATTCCCTTGACTCCTAGCTCTACCTCTCCGCCCGCTCATTCTTACTATCTGTAATTAGTAAGAAACTTGATTTAGAGATTCGGACGAGATATCTTAAGGAATATCAGCAGTTAAAGAAAATAGACTGAGAAAATTTTGGGGTTTCAGTCTCGGCTTATACTCATTCTAGGGTATACTTCACCCTATCTCTAATGATCCATCTAATGTGTTATACTCTGTAGCTAAAGTTCTTACTCAACATTTAGCTCTGATACCACTTGTCACGATCCGAAGTTCAGCGTTCAAAAATCGACATCAAATATCTCACTTGTATTCGACTGCCGGAGATTCGAACGTCGAATTTCAGTTCGGATGGAGCTTATAACAACAATTAGATGAATATAAACAGCGAAAAATAAAACTGCTAACATTAATGTTCCAGATACAACATCTCACAGTATCAATACAACAACAACTTCAGAGTATTTTTATACATATACAACACAACTCCAAAATATACCATCACAAGCAAACAACATGTGATTGCATTCCAAGAAAGCCTTCAAAGAAAAGAAGTGATAGCGAACATCCAACCAAGAACCTTGAGATCTAAAAAGTTTCAGAATATCTCCAAGACAAAAAGGTCTTCAAAACCAGTAGCCTTCAAACCATACGACTTCAAATCTAGGTAGCACCAACACACGGAAGACCTGTTGCTACTACTAGGCTGCCCGTGTGGAAATTATGGGCACCCAGAGTTTAGAAAAAAAATAAACTCCGGGTCAGTCATGGGACTGGTATGAGTAAACCAAAAACATATTATCTTTTTAAGAAAACAACAAAAGAATTTTGAAAAAATTTCGCAATGCTTTTTGAAAATGAAACTGCCATAAGGCCTCCCACCACACACACAATGCAAATGCAGACTTGAAGGAGATTTCTCCTTATGACAGTCAGAAATGCTTAATACGAGAAAACATTTTAAATATTATTATTAGTGTATAATATTAATCTTAGCCAACATAGACATTCCGAACTATGCCTACTATAGCTGCCATCTAAACAGTGGTGACCACCATAAGTAAATGGCAGGTAATACAACTAATAGCGTACTGGGTTCGTATCGGTAATCGGATTTCCAACAAATGGTCAGGCTAAAGAACTTCCTGGGCCACATGGGTATGCCTCTGGAGGGACGTCCTGAGAACCTAACCGGATCTCTTCTAACACAAGGCCGGGTTATCTCTATAACTAGGTAACTACTGGCACGAGTATGCCATCCCCCGGTTGTAACCAACCTTTATCCGGGGCCCCAACATCAATCACAAAGGAATATATATATATATATATATATATATTTGCGATATCCACATAAGTTAAGTATCTGGGCTCCATACCATTATGCCACTTCTATATAGAAGGAAATGCACATACCCTAAGGGGCGCTACCCTCAATAACCTTACCGCATCTTTCCTGTTTCGATCATCACTGGGTTGTGAGGTTCGATGAAGTCTCGTCCACAAAGCTACGCTTTTCACAAAAGCCATGATTTGATCATCTAATGATCAACAATTGATCATCAATACACAGCAGCACTTAGCGTGCCACACTACCAAATTGGGAGTATATCGCTGATAATCTTCAACTACATAACTTCTGAGTTCGTACGTCTCAGAGAAGGGTGTTAAGCTAAGAGAATAAATTCTCCGCCACCAACATATATGTATTTGAAATAAATCGGCTTTATATCTCAAAGTGTAGTGTCAGACACACGACCATACAAGTCTGTTCCGGGTTAGAACAGAACCTAAGGCACTTCGTCTAATAAAGGAAGAAGACCTTGCAAATCCGGGCGTCCACAATCCCGATTGGACTTCCCTTCACTTAGGGAATCCCTATACCGGAGAAACTCGGTGCAGAGACAATCGATAGGTTATCCTATCATTCTCGAAGAAGTCCGGTCTTCACCACCGTCTTTAATTGCTATCCATTTCGTCGTATTACATATCGGAATGAGTTATATGATACAAAGGTCCTCTTTTGGCTAATCTGAATAGTGGGCGTCATTTTAAAACATGTGGATATGTCACTCACAAAGATTCGTAGGTTCGACGTGGGTTTCGGATAACCAACTGGAATCCGACTCCCTGTCGCATCGAAATTCAAATGCCGTCTTACGGGCAAAATGGGGTGTTCACATACATGTAGAAACAAATCACAAATCATAGTTCATCATAAAGCAACCATAGTACCACAACATAGATATCAATCCAGAATAGAATATTTGATGATAGTCAATCATCTTCGGTTAAGGTGGTTGTGATTAAAGTGAATTAACCATTTAATTATCTTTATTAATTATTTTAAATCAATGTTTTAGTTAATTTTTTTACTTAATTATGAATTAATTAAATCTTAATTGGCTTTATTAATTATTTATTTTTTAATTGACTATCTTAATTTATTAATTCCTTAATTGTTCATTAACTCAATCTTAATTACTTTTATTAAATATCTGTTCTTTAATTAATTAGCTTTTAATTATAGAGTGGTTACAAATCATTAATTTTTCAATCATTATTTAATCATTACAAATAAATTTGTTTTTAAGTTAACAATTTGAATATGTATTTTACTTCTTGAATATTTTATTAAGTTGAATTAAAAAAACTTTATTTTAAAACTACAATTTTGAAATATTATTGAACTTCATTTATTTCAAATAATTATTTCAATACCATACTTTACATTCGATTAACCAACTATCATCATTTATAAAGAACAAATTTAGGAAATCATTTAAACTTATGTTTCAAACAAAATTTAAAACTAAATTGTTGTTTTCAGGTCCAACCCGAGGCTGTCTTGGGTCATCCCCGATCAAAATTGCCCCCCGCTTCGAGTTTCTACCCAAATCACTCGAGTGAAATTTTTTCAGAAATTTTGTCTAAGTTTAAAAATCGACCCGATCCAACGCTAAAAAAACTCGGGCTCGTCTTTGAGTTTTCTTCCAAATTCCCCGCGCAGTGCTCCGAGTCTTCCCTTTCTCAGCCAAATTTTGTTCCCCCTGACACACCCAACTGCGTGCACCTGCACAACTTCGTCGGCCACCTCCGATTGAATTTCTGGTTGTCCACATATCATCGACGATGTGCTCGAGCCTCTCAAACACTCAAAAGTTTGAACGAAACACGATTTCGAAATTTTGTTCCCAAACCCAAAACTTCATCAACTGATTACCAGAAAACCCTCACGTTCTTCCTCCTCTAGCCATTGGAGGATACAATAATTTAACCGAAGCTTGCTTTGGATCATACGCCCTTCTCCCCACCGGAGTGATCAACTCCGGTGGCCTGACGAGACCGCGACGAACCCATATATTACTGCAATCCAATTTTTGGGTTTAAACCCTACATGATCGTCGCACGGCAACCACGATCAAGTAGAAATTCTTTAGGTATTTTTCCTAGAACCCCCAATGCCTCAGCCATCTTCACCCTCAGCCTCGACCATCATCATCACGCCGATGGCCGGAATTTCGCAAAAACCCCAATTTCGGTTACCTCGGCTTATCCGAGTAATCACTAACTTAAAATTTTTGATTTTATTTTCAAAAATCACAATTTTTGATAAGCATTCAGATGGTATATTTGAAATTAAAATCTACTAGCTTTGAAATTGATCATGACTTGAATTTCAACTGTTCTTTCTTGTTCCAGGTTCTAAGTCCCGAGTATTAGCCTTTTAAAAGTTTTAACTTTCAATCTTAAATGATTTTAAACATTTTTTTCTTCTGATACTTAAATCTAACACACTGGAATCATGGAACTTGAGGTTTCTGACAGTTTTTAGAAAAAAAAAGTGAAACCTGTAGCTGTGACATCCCGGAAATTTGGGGCAATATCAATTTAATAATTTGTGTAGAAAATTAAATTAATTTGATAATAATTTGAATTGATTTAATAATCTTCTTTTAAATAAATATTTATCTAATAATTTTTCTTTTTAAAAGCTAATTTAAATTGTTTCTATTCATAATTTATAATGTATATATGTATATTGGTATATATATTATAAATAGATAAGTTTTGTCTTTAGATTTAATAGACAAAGCTATGTTTTCTAATTCTACTATTTTTGATAATTTGGAAATTTAATATTGAATAAATAATAATATGATTTTAAAAATACTCAAGATAAATTTAATTTGTTTAAAATATAAATTCTAGCCTAGGTTTAAATTTAAATAAAAAGATTGTTTTGTTCTTTTTAATTTAGCTTTATAAAATAAGTAATTTATTTATGTAGTGATTTCATTTATGAATCATTTTAAATTAATAATGAGCTATTTTTAAACAATAACAATAACGAAATATCCTTAAAATGGATTTTAAATGAATCGAAATTTGTTATTTTAAACTTATGTATATATATATATATACACATATTTTGGAAAGCTATGATTTAAAATAAAATCTTTCAACAATGTTTAAAAATAAAATAAACTTTATAAATATGAAACAT